>CM036558.1:28253243-29658986 GCA_020745775.1 Theristicus caerulescens | reverse complement strand
GGACCTGCTGGCAAGCAGATCTGCAGAGGACCTTGGGGTCTTGGTGGACAGCAAGCTGACCATGAACCAGCAGTGCACCCTCATGGCAAAGGCGGCCAACAGCATCCTGAGCTGCATTAGGGAGAGCACTGCCAGCAGGTCAAGGGAGGTGATCCATCCTCTCTACTCTGTGTGGGGACACACCTGGAGTAATGGATCCAGTTCTGGACTCCCCAGTACAAGAAAAATAATGGACTTAGAGGAATGAGCTCAGTGAAGTATGCAGTAGAACTTGACCCTCCTTAGTGAAAATACATAGCATACAAAGAATTTGATGCATCATCAGAAGGGACAGGTACACTGCAACAGATATAGAAGAGGGGTATCAGTAAGGAATGATTTTGTGATGAATTTTCACTTATGGCAGACAGTACATCAGGTGGGAAACAGGGAAATACTGTGGCATGGGGGATTCAAAGAGGACAAGAGGAAAAGCTTCTTCTGTAGGTGAGCAGTAGAGCACTGAAGCAGATTACATAGATGGGTAGTGGAAGTTTTTGGAGACTTTCAAAACTGAGCTAGACACGGCCATGGCTGACCTGGTCTGGTGTTGATGTCAGCCCGGCTTAGACTGGAAGGTTGGACCAGATGACATACAAACATCCATTCTAGCCATTATTTCTATGATTCTATGAATGCTCCATGATGAAGACAATTTTCAAACCAATAGGTCTGTAAAACTCCTGTTCTCCCTATTGCTAATTTGAAATACCAAAACCAATCCCTTAGGTGATATTCATGAGTCAGATAGCAATGCCTAGACATGACATATCATTTCATCTTTAGATAATATAAAGTAAACTCTTGTGCTAAGCTAATAAGAAATAAACTACAAGTAACATTACAGCTTAGGAAAACATCTAGCTAAAACATCCTTTTTTTGCTACAAAAAATACCCAAAACACATAAACCAAGGTTTACAGCAACATTTTAAAAAAGCATGTAGTTTTTGTAAAATTGTTTCAGTGAGGTATAGCATTTCTAAGGAATTAAAAATCAAAATCAAGAATATCACTGGCATTTTCAAGCCACCTCATTTGGCTTTCTTTTTTTATTCAAAATACATGTTTCCTGTGGAAATCGCATTCTGATTCCTGTTAATTGTACATGTTAGTCATAATATTTTTATGTTTGAAAATGAAAATTATATTTAAATAAACATTAAATTTCGTTATATTTCATGGTAGATAAAAAGTTTTGCTCAACCTGGAACTTTTTCTTTTAAAAAATATTTTCCAGAATTTTAAAGAAATACAGTGGTTTCAGATAGACTCCTTTTTTTTAGGTTCTACTTTATTAATTTTTTAATTTTATGCAAACTGGTATTTAATATAACTTCTTTCCTACAGTCTGACTGATACAAAAATGAGCCATAAGGGGTTGTCAAAATTACACGACCTTCTGTAGTTAGCATAGGTATCAAGGTAATCCAGTGGCTCCTTGTGAATAAGTAGTGTGTGTACTCTAGTTTACAAGCTGCAATGATTTAAAAAAGAAGAAAAAAAAGAAAAGAGAAAATTATCATTTCCCTGATCTGATTTGTCTACACAGGATTGTTTTCATCACAAACTAATCTTTACAGTGTTACACTCTTATTTTCTTACTGTTGTAAGGGTCACTAACCCTGCTGAACTGCTTTGGGTCTTTGCCTCCAAAGGCTGCAATACTTCATTGATGACAATTTAGAGTAGCTGTTAATAACTAGACACAAGAGAACATAAATCCATTCCCAGGGTGACCCTAACCCAAGTCCAGGGCTAGACCTGAACAATGCCCACTCAGAGCAGAAGTAGGCCTTGTTCCTTGTCTTCAGTCAGAGTAGAAAAGATTGTTGCTGCCATTTTTTAAAGTTCTTTTTAATACTATTGACATCAACTCTTTTAGGCTAAAGGAAGACCATGTTCCTTTTATAATTTTGCTCTTTCACAGAGACACTTTGTGGTCTGTGTCCTAGGGCAGGACACTGTAGGATTCTGTTTTAGGGATGCTTCTGGAGCTTTCGCCTGTTGTGAAGTTGGCTGAATTTCTCCTCTAATGCCAAAGAGCTTACCCAAAACACAGCGTGGCTGAGGAGAGAAGTAGCAGGGAAGTTCAATTACTGTGATGTCAATGTGGCAACACTCTCAGTTCAGTCTTTCAAACCTACATATCTACATTGACATAATTCGTACTATTCATACTTACTAAGAGAGAATATTGGTAATATCAAGAGATTCCATGAAAGTTTCCTATTCATGAGACACTAAATGTTTTATAATATAAGGAAGGAGAAAAGAGGAGAGAAGACACTTCTCTGCCCAGCTGCAGCTGGACTAATATATAATGAAAATCATACAGTGGTAATGGAGAACAGTAGCAGACCATCTGTGAAAGAGAATGAATCTCTAGCCCAAGTAGCTGGGTCATTCATGTGGGGTCTAGGCCTTGTACACAGAAGCATGTTCCAATCTTTACATTGGTCAGTCAAAGAAGGAAAAGAAATCAGAATATCTAGGGACAGATTTTTATTTTTTTATTTTTATTGTTATTGTTATTTTTATTTTTATTGTTGGAAAACCCAGGACGAGAAACAGTTGTTTTATTAGTTTCATTAGCTGTGGCACCACTGTTAAACCTAATGAAGAAATATCGCTATTTAAGTTGGTGTACTAGGTCTGGCTGGGATAGAGTTAACCTTCATAGCAACCTATATAATGCTATGTTTTGGATTTGCAACTAAAACAGTGTTGGTAACACACCAGTGTTTTGGCTGTGGCTGAACAGTGTTTGCAGTGTCAAGGCTTTCACTTTTTCTCACTCTGCCCCCACCCTGCAGCGAGTAGGCTGAGGGTAGCAAGAATTTGGGAGGGGACACAGCTGGGACAGCTGACCCAAACCAGCCAAAGGGATATTCAGTTGCATATGACCTTATGCTCAGCAATAAAAACTTGGCTGGGGGGTGTGGTATGTACAAAGTAGCCATTGCTCAGAGACTGGCTGGGCATTGGTCTGCTTGTGGGAGAGTGGTGAGTGGTTATCTTTGCATCATTTGTGGGTTTTTTTACCTCTTTCCCTCACTTATTAAACTGTCTTTATCTCAAGCCATGATTTTTTTTTCTCTTTTGGTCTTCCTGTTCTCTTCTCCATCACACTAGGGAGAGGAGTGAGCAAGTGGCTGTGTGGGTGCTTAGCTACTGTCCGGAATCACACCTCAGCAGCTGGATAGGTAAGCAGTTCCATAGTAACCTCAAATCCTTTGTAATAAAAATAATGACAAAATGCCATCATTTTCATCCAGTCTTGGTGTCTCATGTAAAATCCAAAATTATTAGATTTTTATTGTGGAATACGCATTTTAAAGAGATAAAAATAAAATATACACACACTGTTAACAGAAACTGGTCAGTCCTCATTGAAGATCTTAAGTCTATGAATTGGTTGATAAAATAGAAGTATATAAATTAAAATACCACAAGCAACCACATTAAGTAACACACAAGCAAGAATGTTATTTCCTTAGAAACTTAAATGTATTTTTTCTGGAGAAAAGCAATCTTATTTACATGCTCTGAAGGAAATTCATTAAGATCACAATGCTTGGATACTTATGAGGATGACAAAGACCACATTGCCATCATTAGATAAACCATGTTTACATATGTGTATCAGTTTTCTGCTCAGCAGGACACAAGGTTTTTTTAATGAAGAGTCTTATTGTTTTATACTCTAGAAGAAACACTGAAGGAAGGTCGTGCAAGACATGCCAGCAGACTCACATCTCAAAGGAGGTGTCACAAATATTGGATTTTGGCCTGATAAGCTATACTTTGTCCAGACAGAATGCACCTCAAATAAACATTTTAGCTATTAAAAAAGTGAATTTCAGTGGAAGTTGAATCCAGCAGCTTCCAGGAAGTCTGGGATGTAGCCCCATGACTTCATGATGTGTATTCTTAAGGAAAACATGTAGTTTATTCTCATGGGACCAGTATGTTCAATGATAGGTCCTGTGAATTTTTTGCAGATAATTATTAGAATTGCATTTCTAGTTTGAACTTACAATTAGACATTTCATAAAACTCATTAAAAATTCACTCGTTCATCTATTTTTTTCACTTGATCAGCTCATAAGAGCTTTCTCAGAAAGAGCATACCAATAAGTCAGAAATATAGGAAATTAAATCAATCATTTACTTTCCTAAATGCTCTAACTTTCCACATGCAAAACAAGATGTCCAGTTAAAAGGGAAATAAATATTTGGTCTTATAAAATAAAAAGAAAATTAACGCCAAGAATCATTCCACTGAAATCAGTCCTAGCATCCCATGTAGCAAGACTTGCAGACCACCTTCTGAGTTTCAGTCCCCTCATTGCCACTTTAGTAGTTCTTTTCCCTCACTGCACCAACAAACTAGCCAATTGTATTTGTAGACGTTTTCTTCATCATTTATTTTTGTCTACTTTCACACTTACCTCATGACATTTAAAACTGAACAGTAATAAGGATGTAAAATCCATCTCACAGGGCCACTGCAATTTTTGTGAGTTATGTAAATTCCAGATAGTTTAGATGCTAATAAATAAACAAATTATCAGTTGCTAATTTCGTACCATTTCTGCAAAATACATATAGCACTCAGTTTGGTTCCCCACATGCATTGCTGTGTAATATTCCGTATTCCTTTGATGCTCATACAAAATGAGAATATAAGCTTAAAGGAAGCCTTGATGCACAATTAATTGGTAGAGTAAGGTATTTTGCTTTCAATTTGTCCTTGTTAGTAAATTGCGATTGCGATGACACCTATTTTTCATTTACCTTACCAAAATTCTGGGTTTCCTGAAAAGAAAATTTGCCAATTTAACATAAAAAGTTAATTTTAGGAATTGCACTAGTGCAGGGAAAAAAAATATTGTACAGTCAAGACCAAGGGCTTAAAATTTGTGTTCATATTCAAGCAATGTGTTGTGAGAGGTATGTTCAGTGTAACTTCTGTTCAGTGGCTTCCCCACTGAAGAAAACAGAGACACCACATAAAAGACTATACTGTCATAGCTTGTATTTAAACCTGCAAAGGGAATTGGTCTCTCACTGCTTCCTCTTGTCTACTTCTCAGAGACTCATTCCAGCTCTGAAGGAGAGAAGAAAGGCAATTTTCAGGACAGATTCCAGCTGTATAAAGCAGAAGAAAGGAAGAAACACAGCTCCACTGTTTTTTCATCAGGATGGTGAATGGGAAGGCAGTAAACACGGGGTGGAAATTTCCTGTCATGCCTGATCCTTGAGCAGTGCAGGTACATACCAGTGTCACACAGATTCATTTCCAGAATACAAATTAGCTGCTAATATGATCTAATTCAGTAGAGTAACCAAGTCACTGAGACAAGAACTAGCTATGTGCGTAATTCTTTATCCATTTTAATTAGTGCTATTAAACTCAGAAATTTACTTTTAATAGCAAAAGGTGAAAACAGAGACTTTTGATGTAGTCAGTAAAGCTCAGTTCTTTGACCCCAACAATTCATGTGAAACTGAAATCTCAGCTGTCATATATAAGGAGTTGGTGTTAGGTCTCAGTCTGGTTTTGAAAGGAACAATTGATTTTTATTATTGTCAGCTTGTAGATACTTCATCTGATATGGACAAGCCTCTCACACCTCTTATCACACCTGATAGTCCTTTATGGTAGATGCTAAGATAGTAGCATGATGCACACTACCATTAAGCTCTAATTCTGGCATAAATCTGAGTTCACTATGTTACAGCCAAACCCTCACAATCCAGAAGAAAAATGAAGTTCCTTTAAAATTATCTTACCCTCTTGTACCAGATTACCTTCTAGTTCTCTATCATGGACTGTTTTAGCCTTAGTAAGCCAGACTTTATGTGACAGTAAAGAATCTGACAGTGTCTTAAATGACAATGTTCATACATCCACCAGTCTCTGTTCACTGCTGACATTCTGAGCACGTCTGCCATCCTCCAAGAAATCCAGGTCTGTTAGCCTTATTTTATGTACTAGTTTTCTGTAATACTTCACTATGGTGGTACAACTCTCCATGTCAAAGCAGCAATAACTATCAAGTGTAATCCCTTTTGATTATTCTCTGGGTATGTTTTTATGATTGCTTCTTGCAGCTGACAGAAAAGGATGGGCTTTCATTTAACAGGATTTAAATTACCTTATAGATCAATAATGTCACCAAAACCTACCAACAAATTGTTTACATAGTAATATCATTCTTTTCTGTACAAAGAAGTTTGTTAAGGGCAGTTAATGAAGCCAAAAAAAGTCAAATATTAACAGAATGGGGAACGCTACAATCCTTTATTTGTTCTTAAACATGTATGAAGAGGTCATAAAACAAAGCAAGACTATTAATGTCTCATATAATCATTTGGCAGGAAATTCTGTGAGCTCCTTAAAATACCATCCTTGTGAATTATTTGTGACATTTTTCAAAATGGTCCTTTTCTGTTCTCATTTTCTACACCTATCAATTGACCACTATGAGGAAAGCCATTTTTTATTATTATAGTCATCCAGGAAAAAAGGAAAAAAAATTCGTTAGACAGCAGGAAATGTGAAATAGAAAATAGAAAGAAATAGAAAGCAGCAAAACTTCGTGTCAGTCCATTTGAGAGCAGATGAATAAAAAGACAGTAAAACCAAGCTGGTAATATTGCCCAACTAATACATTATGTCAACCACAACTTTATTCAGGATTAGTTAATGTAGCTTTCACATAGCTTCTGGGAGTTTTAATGTACCCATTCTCCTTTCTACTGTAGAAGATGAATCAACGAAATCTCTCTTAAGCTCCCACCATCAGTATGGTAAATTTTGGTGCAGTTTCTGCCTTTAACAATGAATCTAAATTCTAGACTAATAACATTTTTTAGGCTGTTATTTTTTTTTTGCATAATAGTGCTGGTGTCCAGAATATCGGGGCTCCTCTTTTCCCCACTTTTTTTCAATACTGCTTTGTAGCCAGACTAGAGAGAGATGGATTGGATGGGTGAACTACAAAGGCAGTGAAAAACTGGCTGGCCCACCTGGCTTGAATTGTTGCAGTTATTGCTTAAAAATCCAGTTGGTGGCTGATTATGAGCAGCATTCCTCAAAGGCCAGTACCACATATGATATTGTGTAATATCGTCATCAACAACCTGGACAGTGAGATGGAAAGCACGCTCATCAGTGTCATGCATAACACCAGAGCAAGGATCCAGATGATAAAATGGAGGGTGGGGCTGCTAAGTCAAGGAGACCACAACAGATTGAATGAATAGAATGAGGGGAACCTCACGAATCTCAGCAAAGACAAACGCAAAGTCCTGCACCTGGGCCACAGCAGTCCCATACAATACAGGCTGTTCACTGGCTGCAGAGAAAGCAGCTCTGCAGAAAATGACCTTGGAGTCCTGGTGAAGAAATAAAAAAAAAAGTAGATGTATATACTTGTATATATATGTGTGTGTATATATGTTTATATGTGTGTGTATATGTTTGTATTTAAAATGAGCGCACTTACATTTTTAAAGAGTAAAATTATGAGTTTCAGTGCCTTTGTCTATTCCTATTCCCCACTAACCTATTCAAATCTGCTAGTGTTCTCTCCCTCATCCTTTTACCTAGTCTTCTTATCACATTAAATCCTGTTCTGTTGTAAAATATGCATCCAATACTACTGGACCCACAGTCTTTCACCCCGTGCCACCTATGACAGCTTCATAAAACCTCCTTCTCTTAAGTTCACAGTAATCATTTCTGCTCCTCTCTGCCACCTAGACTATCTGTATTCTTCAGCACAATCTTCAGAACCCGAGTACTTGAATTTTGGCCATCATGATCAACACCAGCTGTGGTGGGTTAGCCTTGGTAAACACCCAAACTCCCGCAGTTCCTGTCAAGAAAAATCTGCTCCAGCATGGGCTCTGCATGGGTTAGAGGGAATATCTGCCATGGAGCACCTCCTCCCCCTCCTTCTTCTCTGACCTTGTTGTTCACAGCAGTGTTTCTCATGCTTTTTTTCCCCTCCTTCTTTGCCTGTCTTTTTTTTTCTGCCCTTTCTTAAATATCTTTTCCCAGAGGTGCCACCAGCTTGGCTGATGGGCTGAGCTGAGGAGTACTGCAGTGGGTCTGCTGGAGTCAGCCAGAACCAGCTGTGTCCAGCACAGGGCAGCCCCTGGCCTTTTCTCACAGAGGTCACCCCTGCAGCCCCCCCCACTACCAAACTCTTGCCACCTACACCCGATACACCAGAATATGAAGAAAATTCAGCTAATCATTCTGGCTGTGAGTTCTGGACTCAACAAAAGATTACTTTCATGTGGGATATTTAAAATAATGTTAAAGAGGAGTTTAAATACAAATTAAACAACCCTTACAATAAAGAGGTGAAAAAGACAATAAATCAAAGGAAAGGAAAATTAATCCTGTTGCCCCAAGGCACATTCATTTCTCGGTGAAAAAATTCTCAAATGCATCATAGCCTGCAGGGAGTCAGGCCTGGCCAATTCTTAAAAGTTAGGAAAGTGCTGATTATTTTGCTGACAAGGAGCAAGTCTGACTCATCAGACTTGATGGACTTGTACAGAGGACTTGATGATATCTAGACCTGGCATGTTGGACTTCTCATTTACAGATTAGCAAGGTAGTACATAAGTAGGAAAGTCTGTCATCCTTGACTCTTGAGTCACTGTGCACTGACAGCTTGTGACCAGGTTGTAAATCAAGTTAAATAAAACTAAACTAATCCAACATCAAGAAAAGCATTGATTAACTTGTTAAGTAGTATAGTCCTTCTGTTCTCTTTTGCTGACTGAGTTTGGATAAAACCTGAGTTAGAACCTGGGCTACCTTCGTCTAGAAGATATGCCATAAATCTTTAAAGAATTTAATATAAGCCTTTCATAGGATTGTATAGCAAGGATGGAAGTGCACAGAAAAAGCTATTGATTAATGGCTGTGACAACAAGACCTATAATGGCTATTGACAACTCTCTGGAAGTACTTAATGTTGCACACAATGACAAAGTAAAACTGTGTTGATAAAGTAGTTGTTCTCAACAAAACAAGGGCAGGACAGTCAGAAAGGTAAGGTATTAATTACCTCTAAGCCAAAGACAACTATGGAAAAAATCTCTCTAAAAGCAATAGTTATTATTTAACAAGGTAAATTCGTGTGCAAATATTATTTTGTGGCTTTTTAGACAATGGTCTGAGTGTTTTGGTTCTATACAAGCTGTATTGTCCTTCAAAAGTTGTAGAATATTGGTTTTTCCACTGGGGACTAAATGTGGTGATTTTTCGTCACATGTGGTCATGGATAAACTTAATTCATCATAGCATCATATCATCAGCAAGTTTATACCTAAAAAATAATTCTTTTAAGACCAAACTTCTTCAAGAAGCTCTTCTGTCTTTCTTATACATACAGTACACTGCTAAAGAATACTAAGAATGGAAATTGTAAGTGAAGCATATTGCTTCCTCCTGAAAATAAATATTTCTTCTTAAAAATGAAACCTAATATCTTTCCTCCTTACTGTGGAAACATTGTACTGAACAGAAAAGGAGAGCAGAATACAAGACATTATTTTATTCCCTTATACCTATGCAAATTACTATTAGTGTCAATGGAAGAATTGCAAGTATAATGAACAGGGAATAAATCCTATCATGAACAATTTAAAAATATTATTTTGAGCTAATGTACTCCGGAAAGAGAAAATCTTCCTGGCAGCCTTTCAAAAGTCCAAGAAACTGCAGTTATACCACTCCTGCTATGTTTCAGTTGCTTGACATGCTTTTTTACCATGCTTAACTGACGATAATGTTCGTAGGGAAAGTGGAAGGAACTCCATTAGATTGAAATTCACATCTCCAGGGCAGAAAGAACATCAACACTGGCAGTGCAAGGGCTATTTTCTTTACCAGTTTGATGTGAAATTTAGGTAGACCACATCTCTTCAGGAGACAGAACACTGGCAACATGAACAGCACTAGGAAGCAGATGAGAACCACTATAATTTCATTTACAGCCCAAAGAGACATCACTTACTGCCAATGAATGCAGTAAGGACCCAGGTCTGCTCTGCCTATTCAGCAGAATGAGGTCAGAAGTGCCAGGTGCCCCGCCCCCAGCTTCCAGCGGAAGTCACTCCCCTCTTCCAGTCACGTGGTCTGTTGTGATTGACCGGCAGGACCAGACACCTGCTACCAGTTTAACAGGAAGTACATCAGACCCAGGAGCCCCTTCCCCTGTATCCATAGGGGACTGCCGTTTTGTTTTGGCCATCATTTTAGGTCAAGGTGCCACCATTTTATGGCAGGCAGCTGTCACTTTGTTAAACATCGTACTGGTCTGTGATTGGCTGATGACCATTTCTTGACAGTGTCATGCCCATGTGTTCTCAGGCAGCCCTGTGACTGGCTGCCCACTTCCTTTGGACTAGGAAGTGCTCAGATAGAAAAATATATACATCTATATACAGTATATAGTGTATATATATATAGTATACATAAAGGAGAGTACAAATATGTATAAATACATATTTTATTTATTTATACATAGATACACTATTTACATATGTGTATACACATCTATATATGTACAAATATATTTTTATATATATGTACACATGTACCAAACTATAGAAATTCAATATATATAGCCATAAAAACATTCCTAATAAGAGCTAATGGAATGAATAGTTAAAGTTGAAATATTAATAGGAAGTAATTTAACAAAAGTAAAAGACCAGTTCACGGTCCCCGCTTTACCAGGCTGCAGAACAAGCCATGACATGTCTGAGGTGTGGGAACTTCAAGAGGGCGTATGAGTGCCAAAAGGGCATGGGAGGAGGGCACAGTCAAGTTGGAACATGCCCAAGAGCTACAACCCCTTCTAGAAGGCCACCGAGGGGCCCCTGGTGCAAACCCTGTCACTTGCCCAGTCCAGTGAGCTGGTGGAGTGAGAGGCACCTGCATCCCGCTCCAGTCCAACAGGATGACCATGTAGTATAACTGGGGCAGACTTGGGGCTTTGCACAGTGCTACAAGGCACAGGCAATGCTGTCTGTGGAAATGGAAAACCAGAACAAAATGCCAACTTCAGAAGAACATGTACATGGGGACAATAAGGAAAAGACAGAAAGGGAATCCACCAAAAGACCACTTTCTTTTGCTTTCTTTTGGTGTTTGCATTGATGCGTACTTCAAGCTTAAAAATCTCTTATAGATGGACTGAGTGGGACAGTGAAGAGATTAATCATCAAGCTGGTCTCCAGTGCCATAATAACAAATAAATTGTATACTCTGTGGTTACAATTCACTGCATAATCTTTTGTTTCCAAAAATCCTGGCTATGCAAATACAAATATACATAAAGAGTCAAAATGCCCATTGTTTGCACTTGGATCAAAAATGTCTGAATAAAACTTAACTTTTCTGGGTTTTTATGATGGAAATAAAATTTATCCAGAATGACTAGAATTACAAGCTGTTGAAGGGCTCTAACCTAGCCAATATATGTCTGGTTCAAAGAATGGAAAGCAACATGATCTGAAGCAAATTTAGGGAGCCACTCAAGAATCCATGTGCCAAGATGTCAGCATGCTCATATAGATACCATATCAATAAGTTCTTCCATTTCAGAGCGTAATGTCCTAGAACTGGGTGGGATCTTTCTTGGTTAGATTTATACTACCTAGAGTCCACCAGTGAAGAGTCTTCCTTTTCATGATTGGAGAAGTCTTGTAAACTGAGACTCTTACTCCTACTTGATTTGCAGTGGAGAGCATCTGGCTTATATCTGAAATAATAATTATCTTCTTCTGACACATTTATGAGTTTTCCCTTCATTAATTTTTATTTGGGAAATATTCACTTCTATGGTAGGGTAGTTTTAGAACAAACACCTGGTTTTTACAACTCTTATCAGAAATTTGCAAGGTTTCAGGCAAGGAACAGCTTAAACTTAATGAAGTGAAAAGCTTAACCCTTTGGGCCTTCTTTTGAAGTGTCTCCGTGATACCCTTTCCAGTAGCTTTGAAGGGTAATTTTTTCCTTTACTCCACATACGTTGTTCTCCCTCGGTGACTCATAGCTCATAAGGTGCCATTACTTTCTGCAAACCAGAAGTAGCAGAAAGTGGAGTACAGAATGGAAGTCATTGAAAGACCTGAAAGATCTGAAACCTTTGCCAGGATTCAAAATTTATTCCTGATTCATTGTCTTTCCAAGTGCAAACACAGAATGAATTTACTGCCTTTGCATCCCCCTGTGACCAAACCTCTATACATTTCCCTGTATCCCTGTTAATAACCTCTTTCAAAGAAACCTTGAAATGTGCTGATATTTATTTCTTTTTCAGATGGTTCACAACATCTGGCAGCAACCATTAAAGGTATCTAGGCTACCTCCCTTAAGTCAGTAAAAGTACGATGTGAAAAATGCAAAGTAATTATTCTGTGAGCAGAACAGAATTTGACAAAATTATTTATCAGGTCATAAAATACACAAAATAGCAGACAAATTTCTTTTCAAAGTGTAGTAGGAACAATCTAAAGCTGATTAGATAAATTATTTCTTTACTTCAACCAACTTGTTAAATATACTGAGAGTGCAATCTCCTAAAGAGAGAGAATCCTTGACCAATAAAACTACAGAACATATTCAATTGATGTAAGGTCTAATGCATACAGCCTCATAACACAGCCAAATCATGATAATATTCAGCATATGACTTACTTCCCGTATTTATCACACACATAAATATATATTGTTTCATGCAAAAAAAAAAATTACAGAAAAAAGACTGTTGAGTTTTTGAAGTCAAACACTTATTGTCAGAGTTAAAGTATAAACCAGAAAAAACTTGGTATTTAAGGAAGGACTAAAAACTCAGTTTAACTGTCTTAGTGACAAAACTTGAGCCTTCATCATCTCTGAGTCACAGTGCAGAGGTCCCTCTGAGAGCTGGGAGAGATTTTGTGTATTCAGTTTTGAGTAACAACCTATTTTTTTACTTCAGATTATGTTTGGTTAATATTTCTTAAAGTATGTAGTTGAAAGGTTTTGTTTTGACATTTTCAAATTACAAGTTTCAACTTCTGATTTCAAAATATTTCTTTCAAAAATTTAACTATGAAAGTCTCATGAAAAAATAATGGCTGTCTTAGCATACATGCACATTGATAATGAATTTAGCTTGCATGAGGAACTGCAGCTCTAGAATTTGCTAACCTTTCTGTACTTAATTTTGATATTACCTGAACATTTTAATTTTTAGAACACAATTTTCTATGCTTCCTATTAAAAAAAAGGAAAAGAAAAAGCTAAGAAGAAAAGAAGAAGAAAAGAAGAAACTCCTTAAACTGTTGACACATCTCATGCACTACCAGCATGATAAAAAAAACACTGCTCTATTCAAAAAGGATTCGTGTAGTCCTATCCAGAGGTGCTCTGACTTCCACAAAAAAAAAAAAATCATTTGAGCCTTTATATAATAAGGTTTGTCTCTTTCCCCTTGATGCATATGTTGTTCTTTTGAGTCCCAAGGTCAGAAGAGATTCTCAGTATTGCTAAATGAGAGTGAAATTTCACCCATGTGCAAGAAGTCTATATGTGGTTAAATTACTTGAAAAATCTCTTAGCTTTAAAAAAATCTGCTGTTCCCTACTGTAACCTACTTGACTTTGTTTGCAAATGAAAAAAACGTACCTATTATGCATGAACCATACAATGCAAGCACACACCCTGTAGGAATTAAAAAAATGAAAAATCTTAATGTTTAATTAGTTCTTCTTTCCTGTTTCATGATAATAGGTTGGAGACAGCCATGTGTATGTCTTCTCTGCTAAATCAGGTGAAAAGATTGGAGAAAATAATGCAATCATCAGTTAACTGTGCCTTGTAACACAATACTATTATGAAGGTTCAGACACCACACTCGGTACCTGAGCTTACACAAAGTGGTACCAACACATAAGTCAACACTGAGACAGGTTTCAACCAAAGAACCCATTCCCAGCATCCAGGTTAGACTTACAAACCCTCACCAAAGCTTATCGTGCTCAGGCTATCTGTAGTTGACCTAACTAGATTAAGTCTAGCTCAGCTAAGTTTATGAACAAGCCAGTGTTGCTGGCTGCACTGTAGTATAGGGAGACTCAAACTACTCTTAGAAGAGACAGCTTTGTAAGAGTTGCCTTTCTCACAGATTAATGTATGTAACACAGTAGACCACAACCAAACACACAGACACTAGATCTCTATATGATACTTTGTTTCTCAAGGGATGAGAGGAGGATGCAAACAGAGTAAATATGTTGGAGCTACCAATATTTACCAAGAAGGACTACAGCAGCAAATGCAAAGGGAGACAAAGAGGCTAGAAAGTGTGGGGTGCAAGTTACGGGTTCAGAGATTTTTCCTGCCCAGATGTCTTGGTGCCCTCTATTTATATTAAATTTTTACAGACTACCAAGAACATACAGACCACTAGAAACACATTTTTACACTTCTATTGTTGTCATTATGTTATCATTAAGACAGAGGCAAGTATTACAAATCAAAATCTCTCTAAGATAATTAGGGATGTGGGATGTCACAACAAATGTATTTTATTCTTCCTTGAAGTAGTATACAATTTAGGAACTTTTGTGAATGTTAACCATTGCATTCCTGACAACACAATAACCTTTTTCTGTTGATGTATTGAATCGACATCGTCTTAGTCAATAAGAAGTGAGCAGTAGGTCTCTTTTTCTGCATTAGTTACAGCATTTGAAAACTTCAGAGGTTTTCCTGTTGGAGTTTGATAGAAAGGATGGATAACAAAAGCCTGAAGTGGTTTGTATCAAATGCTTCCTTACCATCCTCTCAACATAAGTCAGCACAGTGACACTCAGCTGCACATAACTGAAGCCGCATATCAACAGAAATAAAAACATGTTCCAGAGTACAATTACTGAAATTATAAACTTTGTTTAAAACAGATCCATTCAATTTTGTTCATAAAATGCCTTTTGTTTTTAATTAGACTGGTTTTGTCTCTTTTTTCTTTCATTTTTGTTGTGATTCACGACTTAACAGTTTAGAAACAAAATTCTCCTTTGTTCATACACCATCTGAAAAGTGAGATTTTTCAAAAGCGCTGAGTGTTGACCCAACTGTGTCTATTCATGTCAATATGAGCCTTACCTCTGACTCTGGTGGAGTGGAATTTTTTATATGTGTTGTTCCCTTTTCCTTCTAATTGAAGTTCTTTAAAAAAAGGCAAAAAGTTTCTATGTTGGAAGCGAGGTTGGGAGGAATGAATCAACCATGTCTGGGCACTTCAGCACTTGCAAAAGTAAAGAACTGGCAACTAGGACCAGTGTTAGTGCACATTCTCTGTGCCAAGAAATAGCATTACAAATAGTAAAGTGTAGTCTATCAAGTATTACACTGATTTCCTGACCTGGTTTCTCTACACTCTACTGCCAGAGACTCTGCAGGTGATTAGCAGGTCTTCTGTGCCTACTTTCCTGACCATCTTTTGCCTTTGCCATATAAAGCGTGACTTTCCAAATCCAGTATTCCTTTTGTACAGCAAAGTGTCCAACACACTGCAAGTTTAGTTTCACTTTGAAACTTGTAAACACCAGTGTAATACAAATAAATAATATTAGGTGGCGAAAAATATAGACGTGTTCAAAGGTCAGCAGAGGAAGTAATGGGAAAAAAAGCAGTTGAGAAATTATAACAATTCTGTTGTTAATAATTTCCGTATTGATTTCAATGGAAAAAATACCTTAGTAGGTAATTTGTGTTAAAGCTGATGAGGAAAACGCCACATGAATGATTTTCTGAGAGAAAATGTATTTTTCTCAAAATTTAAATTTTCTGTAAGATTTCATTTTGGAGGAAAAGTTACTTTCCATCTGAAAATGAAATTAAATATTACATTTTCAGTAAGTTCAACCTATAATTGGAATATTTTTCATTGCTGAAATGACCCAAAGGGTTCAATTTGAACCAGTTCAAAACCAATATATTATAACTCCCAGCCACATTGCTTTACAAGTATTAGGCTTTGGCTACTCCTTGCCTTGAAGATTTACATGTCCCAGAGTACACTGGGATATATGCAATTAAAAGAAAGACAGGCACTTGCATACCTTATAACAATTCTGCTTAACCTGTTATGTGCATACCTTTGCCTGGAGTTAAGAGAACAGATTCAAGTCTCTCCTCAGTCTGATTTGGAGAAACTTGGCATGAAAAATTGTGATGGGAATGAGGATGAGCACAAACTTGTTCTGCATCTATCATGTTCATGCTCAGGGTCTCTTCCATTACACTATCAGTGTGGTTTTGCTTTAAGACAATTCTGTTTTCTCACATCTTTAAATATCTGGTTTTGTTCTAAGGAAGAATAAAACATTTTTTGGTGCCTTAAAATTTCCTTTGAAATAGAACTGTCATATTCCTTTCAACACTATTCACAATGTGTTTTGAGCTAAGAAGAAAACTATGCAACATTAGGAAATCCCTTAGTAATATTTACAAATAGGATAAAACTCTAGTTATATAAATCTTTCACACTGGATATTAATTTCACTTGCAAATATTTAAAGTGCTTTTCACTGTTTTGAAAGGTTATATACTAATCAGATTGTGCTTCTCAGATTTATTCTAATCAGTTATTGCATTATAACTCTTGATACTTATTTTAAACCCCAAAGTACTTGTATATCCTTTAAATTCCTTGAGAATTTTCTCATCCCTTATGAATGAAAAATATATCATTAGCAAAGAAAGCTGTTTCATAAAGGCCATGGGGTGTAGAATTACTAAAAAAATTCTGAGATATGTTAGATGCATGAATGATGAGGAATGAGGCTGAAGAACTCTTAATTTAGTTATTTTTTTCTTATATTTTTATGAGGACATCATGAGATGGCTAATAGGAATGTGTTTAAAGAAACAGAAATTCTCATCATCAGGTGAAAGAAAATGCAAAATGCTTAATATACTCGAGCATGGGCAGAAGGTGATGACCATACTAGATTTCTGAAATAACTATCACATGAAATCAAAGATTGAATAACAAGGCTTTAAAATGTTTGTCAGGTCAGCAATGCTGTTGTATGACAATGGAATGACAATATAGTACCTGTATTTAAGAAACAGAATATGAGCCATCTGACTTCCATACCATACAAGATATTAGAGTGTGTTGTACAGCAAAAGTTCACATAGGATTAAGATAAATAGAAAAATAACATGAAATGTAACGCTGATGTACTAGAGAGAGATCATGACAGACTGACTTTGTAGTTTTCTCTGACCAAGTTACTAGCTTTCTACAGAGAGAAACTATATGACAGCCACAGATAACTTGGATCTATCATTTGTGCTGGCCATATGGGAAACAATTAGGAAAGCAAAAATGCTGATTAATACAAGAATAATAAGCTGAATAAGCAACTAGCTAAATGAAGAAGAGCTGTGGGGCTAAAAGAAGGTATTAATTAAACTATTAAACTTGTTAATGGTAAATAGTTTGGATGTGTTTTCAGTACAGAAGAATGAAATACAGGAGAACCTGAGTAACCTTGATGAACCAAGTAACAGGAAAAAGTTTTGAGTTTTCCTTCTATAAAATTCTGCTGCTCTGAATGCTTAAAGATTGATAGTGCCAAGCAAGCAAGTTCTATACGTCATGTCTAGATTCCATCAAGATTCTGAGAATAACTATTGCCCTGTTTTTCCTGCATTTCCAAATACAGCAAAATTTTTTAGAACTGATGTACAGGATGAGGCCTCACACCCTAGTGGAGAGTTTACTTTTACCCTTTCACTGCGTACTCAGTGGCTAAAACAATTAACAACTGTATTGTCCTGTTTTCGGCTGGGATAGAGTTAATTTTCTTCCTAGTAGCTGGTATAGTGCAGCGATTTGGATTTAGGATGAGAATAATGTTGATAACCCACTGATGTTTTAGCTGTTGCTAAGTAGTGCTTACACTAGTCAAGGACTTTTTCAGCTTCCCATGCTCTGCCAGGTGCACAAGAAGCTGGGAGGGGACACAGCCAAGACAGCTAATCCAAACTGGCCAAAGGGCTATTCCATACCATATGACGTCATGCTCAGTATATAAACTAGGGAAAAGCAGGCCAGGGGGCCGCTGCTCGGGGACAGACTGGGCATTGGTCAGCGGGTGGTGAGCAATTGCATCATGCATCACGTGCTTTCTATCTTCTTCCATCATCATCATTATTATTATTATTACTACTACTACTACTACTGCTGCTGCTGCTATTGTATTTTATTTCAATTATTAAACTGTTCTTATCTCAACTCATGAGGTTTTTTTCACTTTTGCTTTTTCTGATTCTCTCCCCCATCCCACCGAGGGGGGCAGTGAGCGAGCTACTGTGTGGTGCTCAGTCGCCAGCTGGGGTTAAACCATGACATATATGAATAACCAGGTCTGTTGAAGGAGATTTAAACTTGAATTCTTCATCTCCTATGCAAACATCCTTCTTTCCCATTTTAGGTTATTTTAGGAGATCACATTTTACCTTTCTTAAATGATTACACCAGAGAGATTAGGACAAAAACTTTAGTCCACTGATATGGAAAAGACCTCTGTCCTGTTTCCTTCTCTAGTTTTATACTGAATGTATATTTTGTATTTAAATATTTTAATTTAAATAGAAATTGGGGAGCAGTAATTAGAACTCAGGATTGCTCTTTCGTAACTAAGTATCTTCAACAATGGACTAGAGAGTCATGTTTAGTCTTAGAATCACAGAACAATTTGGGTTCGAAGGGACCTCTGGAGGTCATGTAGTCTACTCCTTCCACCCCAAATCCCACCCCTAATCCCACCCCATGGATTGGGTCCAGTTAGAGCAGGTTGCACAGAGCCATGTCCAGTTGAGTGTTGAATATCTCTAAAGATGGAGATTTCATTAACTCTCTGCTTAACGTGTTTCAGTGCTTGACCATCCACATGGTAAAAAAGCTTTTTATAAAACTACCTTGTCCTGACTCTCTGATCCAGTCCACTTTTTGCATTTTTTTCTCCTTGGTAGGTATAGGCATGTAGTGCTTTCAAAATAAATAAAGCTCCTCAATCCAGTCAAATGCCTTTTCTATATCTGTTGAAAGAATGATATGAATCCTAGCAAAAAGTACCAAGCTTTACCAGTACTTTGTGCCTTTACAGTCATCCTAACAAATGACTACTGTCCCCATATAAACCCAATTAAATATTTGTGAAGTAGGATAGGAGACTACCTTTCCTAGGGTAAGGGCAATAATGTCTCTATACTTAGTGGGAGGGAGGAAAGAAATCTGTACCTGGGACATTTGTCTCTTAAATGACCTTCTTGTAGGCATATTGTGATATCCAGCTCCTATGTGGAAGAAAACTAAACAAATAAGTCATAAGAAGTCATCATTGGGTGCATGGGGGTGGGCATGGCTTATAATGTACTGCTGAGAATCCACTCAAATTGGCAGCTTTATCTGATTTTTTTTCCCTTCATTTTATTAACTACTTCTACTGCTGTGTTCCTATTTAAAGAGATAAATTGTTCTGAGGATAATTTGGGTAATTTGATATTTTTTAGATTTTTCAGGGTGGACTATTATTAGGATGCCGGAAGCTATGTAATCAGCTGTAATGGAAACAAAGTTTTAGTTAACATCCTCATTACACTGTAGCATAATTAACTCACAGCTTTTTTAACGGTAGAAGACCAACACCTGTTTCACAATAAAAACCTGCAGTGTATATCCTTTTGAATGATTCTGTTTACATAAGTGTCCAGTTTAACTTTCAGCCCTGGCTTTACTTCCGTTTTCATGCTTCTTCCTTATATTGTGTGCATAAGCTACAGAGAAACCTCAGTTTGAGGAAGAAATTGTTTTCCTCACCTTACTTTTGGCAAATTAGTTTGCTCCTCGGCTTTGTTCTTAGATAAATAAGGAAAGCACTGCACTATAATGGCATGCCATGTTCCTTTCCAGAAGAATCATATATATTCACTTTTTGCCCAGCTGTGAACACAAAATATTTTTAGTATTAAAATATAGTATGATTACCATAGCCTCTCTGTGCTTTACTGGAGAAATCCTGCCTAGTACTCACTCACTGTCCCTTTTAACTTTTAAATGGATAAAAATATTATTACATGGCTAAATATGATGTTGAAGTCTTACCATAATTAGCTAATTTTAATTTTACTATTTATCTTTTACCATATTAATTCAATCAGATTTTAATAAAGTAAATTACACTGTGTGCCTGAACTTCAGTGCATTTAAGTTTCCTCTTGTTTATTTCTTCCTTACCTTTCTGACAACCAAGGAAATATTTTAACAAGTCGTTCCAGAACAGATCATCAGCCTTACTTGAACTGTAATAACTGTTTATATTTTCTAGCTTTTCCCATTGTTTTCTTTCATTTGAATCCAAACTTCTCATTTTTACCATTTGAAAGCCTATTTTGGAGAGACTTCTACATTTCTTTAAAGAAACAAAGAATAAGTTTAGAAAACAATGATGTTCATAATAAGGAATGATATATCAGCCTACAAAATCATCAGCCCAACCCAAACCATTGCTCGTGTGCTAGAAGTTGAAGATATGCACACACCTAATGCTGAATTAGGATTTGATTCTAACTTCTTTTGAAGATGTTAAACACCTGTCTAAGGTAAACAGAAATAGTTTCCATATGCAGTGAATTGTGTTGGAAAAAACTCTGCTATAAAATACTCTGGTTGGAATGAGAGAGTAAACATGTTAGCAAATTATGCTGAATAGGTTCATCTCCACATCCAATATCTTATTGAAGAGTAAGAATGGAGTACAGTTAGGAGGTCTAAAGTTTTGATTACTTTAGTACTGGTATTTAATAAAATACTGTATGGTTTTTAATGCTTCATCAAAATGCAATTTTAGAAACTTCAAGAAAGTCTCCATGAAGATAATTTTTTACATATGACCTGTAAAGCCCTATTCCCCTGAAACTGCTTGAACGGGGTTGGTTAAGATGGTTCTCTACTACAATACACAATAGCAGCTTCACTCAGAGTAGTTTTTGCAATGAATGTGTTTATTTTACAAATGGACCCATGCATGCTGTGTTACGACAGGCAAGTGGTGAAAATCTCCTACTGAGGAATGCCCCTAAGCCAGAAGGTCTCCAGGATGTCTGATGAGTGGTCTCCTGTTGCTTTATTTGGCTCTTGCTGGTACCCATTTCACTGCTGACTGGACAAATGCCATTCAACAATAAAATATCCTTGCCTGGAGGATTTGACACAGATGGGTCTGGTCAGATTGGTCCGTTAAGGGTAAGGAATCAAGCCCATGACCTTTTTTACTGATAATGGTATTGTTTGTTATAGTTTTCACAGAACAGCTGCTCGCCGTTTGAGTTTACATTGTACTTCTATTTAATTTTTATTTCTTTGGTTTTTTATCTGAGACTCCGTATCATCATAGATAAATAGAAAATGATCTAGCAGAGTACTCAAGCCAGAAATAATACATTATTCTGCTCTGTATAGTTATAAAATGCTTTCCTCTTTTTTTTTTTGACAAATACCACTTTTTATTAACAATTAACTAGTCAGTATGAAGATTATTATATCCAATCCTTAAAAATAATTTTTTGGTCATTAGGTATAAAATATTTACTAATCCTACCAGACTGTTACAAAATGTTCTACAGTTACAATTAATAAATTGCCACACAATGAGATGGTGAAAACTGATACACCAAGGCAATTCTCCTTTCAAAGTGGTATAAACCAAGAAATATTCCACTGAAGTCAGTAATCTGATTCAAGTGCAAGGAGAATAAATTCATAACTATGCTACCATAGAATTTATCTATGTAGTGTGGTGAATGACTAAACTCAGAAAGTTTCAGAAGTTCACAGAAAGTAGTTGTTATTGATCGTATTTACCATTTCATTTTTCATTCCTCTAATCATCTTTTTTTCTTTTTTTGAGTCATCTTTCAAAAACAACTTTTATCATCATATGTAAGTAAAACCAAATACATTCCTGTCTATGGTATCTAAAGAGGTTTGGGTTTTTTTAAATTGGGTAAGACAATAAATGTGACTCTTTAGGGCCTCTTTCATAGTGAAAGTATCTCTTTAAAATAATTTATTGCATCTTAACACTACAGAATACTATAGTTCATTGCCATATTTTTTAATGGTACATCCCTCTGTTTAGCAACCAGAAATGGATGAAATGAACCCAGGTTTAACCTTTTAAGTGAATGTATCAGGACAGCCAAGCCATGACAGTTGGATTGTAAAACGCTCCATCATCTCCATCTTAGGACTCTTGTGGTCTGAATACCTGACTGCAGAAGGCAGTGATCCAGCAGCAGTAATTGAGACAAATATCAAGTTAATCCATCGTCCCAAATACAAGCTGTCCTGGTTTTGGCTGGGATGGAGTTGGTTTTCTTCCTGGTAGCCGGTATGGGGCTGTATTTTGGGTTTAGGTTGAGAACAATGTCGATGATACACTGATGTTTTGGTTCTTGTTAAGTAGTGCTAAGTACTTGTTAAGTGGTGCTCACACTGGTCAAGGACTTTTCAGCTTCCCATGCTCTGCCAGGGGCACGGGAGGCTGGGAGGGGGCACAGCTGGGGCAGCTGACTCAGACTGGGCGGGGGCTATTCCATACCACGTGACGTCATGCTCAGTATATAAGCAGGGGAGTTGGCCGGGGAGGGGTTCGATCGCTGCTTGGGGGATGTGCTGGGCATCAGTCGGCGGGTGGTGAGCAATTGTACAGTGTACCACTTGCTTTGTATTACTACTGTTCTATTTTTTATTTTACTTTAGTTATTAAACTGTTTTTATCTCAACCCACGAGTTTTCTCCTTTTGCCCTTCCGATCCTCTCCCCCATCCCACCAGTGGGGGGGTGAGCGAGCGGCTGCGTGGTGCTTAGTTGCTGGCTGGGGTTAAACCACGACACAAGCCTAGACAAATCTCATCCTAATTTTTGGATGGCAATTTTTGGCGAATGCCTCTATAAATTGCTCCCAGAGTGTCTGCAAGTGCCTGGAGTACATGGCAAGGATCTTGTGTCTCTTGGCTAAACAGAATAATTTGGCTCTTGGGCATGTGGGTGCAGAGGTCAGGAAAATAAGTCACCCCTGCAGTCAATTTACCTCACAGAGCATCATACCGGAGTTGTGGTATCGCCATGTAGATTTACTTGTAAAGGAAGGTAAAATTTAACATCTGGCTATCAGGATCTAGTTTAAGAAATTTCAAACATGCTGTCACGACCTGGCCTGATAGTCAGGCTCGGGGAAGGTTCGAGATGATCCCAAGGGCGAAATTAAGACACAAACGAGGTCATATGCCGCCAATCAGATGTTTTATTAGGTAAATATAAAAGAGTAAAGCGATAGGAAAGGCAGGAAATATTAGGAGGAAAATAAGCAAGCGATCAGAGAGGTAAGCAAAGGATAGTCACCACCCTGGATCCAGCGACGTCCCGTTGGTCCTCAGTCTTCAGTTCTCCGGTGGTGGAAAGGCTTCTTCTTTCTGCCTTCTTTCTGCTTTCGTTGTGCTTTCTTCTTTTCAGACCCTTCTTTTTTTTTTTTGCCTACTTCAGGTTTCGTAGTACCGTCTTTTATCCCATGTTGGAGAGGGAGTTTCCCCTCTCATTTCCATTTGGTTATCACGTATGCCACACCTGCACATCCAGTCACACAATATATATTGCTGGTGGGCAGGTGGCCCGGCCCGGATATCAATTGGTGTCCCATTCTTGGTGGTGCCTGACAAGCCAAGGAATGCCCAGCTGCTTCAGCAAGCTTGCATGTTCCCTTGCAAGTTAATGGTACCTGATAAGCCAAAGAATGGCCTGCTGCTCCAGCAAGTTCGCACATTTCCTTGCAAGTTAATGGTACCTGATAAGCCAAAGAATAGCCTGCAGCTTCAGCAAGTTTGTGCATCTCTTTGCAAGATAGTGGCACTTGATAAGCCAAAGAATGGTCCACCCTTGGGCCTTATCAGACAGAAGAGTGGTCTGCTGTCCAGTCTTATCAGATAAACACACCCAAGCAAGCTTTGAGACAATTGTTCTTAACACTTCAGACTCTTACATCACCCCGTGGCTCAAAGATTGCTGTCTTGACTCGCAGATCTCTGTCTTCATGGTCCAGGGTGGTGATAGAAGGAGAGGATAGTAAGGCAAGAAAAGAGAGCATTTGTTTACACAATTTTTACAACTAAAGGTTTTGGCTGGTACACTGCACGGATACATTCAACATTGTCAGGTGATGGGACAGCAACAAACTGCATGTTAGTCAAAGCACGTTGAATCAATTGAACAAAACATGGAATGACACATGGTAAAAATAACAACATTGCTAAACCACACAACATATAAAATAAGATATGCTTAACCCAGGGGTTGTCCGGAAGCCATGAAAAGGGATCAAATTCCCAACGTCTCCAGGTCTGCGTAAGTGCAGTCCGTGTTTCTGCTTTTCACGCCCTGGTCTCTGCACAGGCGCCTTGTGGTCTGCGTGCATGCAGTCTGTCGGAGGCTGGATGTCCAAGCCAGAAGATGGTGGTATAACGGCAATGTCGGGACAATTCCAGTTCCATAAGAGTCCTTGACACATGCATATATGTAGTTCACTAAAAAGGCAGCGTTTTTCAAATTACTTGCTCATTATGAAATGTTTACCCAGCTCTGATGATTTGTCATGGGTTGGCAGAATTCAATCTTCAGAAATACTAGAAATATTTTTATAAAGAAGCAGTACAAATAACTGGAATGTAAGTTACCTCACTTTAATGTCTGTACATTCTCAGGTCTAAATTGTTACTATAAAGTTGTTTTGAATTAAAACTTGGAAGTTTAAATTGAAAACTGTCTTGTATGTTGTAATCAGTTTTTGAAAAATGTAATTGTAGCACAGGATTCCATTTAAATAGTTATTTCCCATGGTGCAATTACCAGTGAAGAAGAATAGAGTGGCTAAACTACAGTGAGATTGAATTTACAGCTGCTAATGCAGCTCTACTTCAGAGTATGCTGTTGGCTGAAAGGCAGACTTGGGATCTCCCAAGATTATGGGCTTTAAGTCTCAAAGCCTCCAGCAGATGACTTCCTGCATAACCACACATTTCAAAGAGCTCAGAGGCTTGACTTTAAAACAGAAATTAAGTATCCCTCAGAGAAGGCACCAGTACATGATAAATTTCAACATTAAAACTGTGAAATAAGAATCAACATCTATTCAAAGAAAAATGTTCCTAACTTTTTTCTACCCAAACATTTTGCATGTGAAAGGTGTGTGAGTCTTCTGGTTCTTAGGACTTTTAATAAAATTCCAAACCCAGATATATGTAGAGCAAGCTGGAGATGAAGAGAAAATCAGACATTTGTAGACATCATGAGGGATATGTAGAGATGTCTATGCACCTCTGATTATCTCTGTATCTTCAGACTTCTTTTATCCATTAATAGTAGTATGTTTTAATGCTATTTCAACAGTTCATTATGACATAACAGCCTTATTGTTCCCTTCACGTAAGATCACATAGCAATTTCTACAGTGATTTATAAGATGATGAAGGGAATACTGTCTGCATTATGTTACACAGTTCTCTGCTCTATTGGCCATGATCAGAGTAGTTATAAGGAACTATCAAGCAGACAGATGTCCTTTCACCTGTGGTTACCTTTTGCTTATAAAAGAAAATATACACCTTCCTAAAAAAAAGAGTTTCCACAAGCTTAAGAGAGAATGCCTGTCAGATAAAAGCCCTGCAGCTGCTGAATATGTTTTTATATATTAGAGCATTTTAAGATTGTGGGTGTAGTGCAAGTAAATGATTTAACTACATTCAGCTGTCCTGTAAGTTGTTTGTAATTACTGATTTTGCTTTTCAGATGTGCATAATAAAGTTCTCAATGTAGTTCTTTCAAATGCAGCAGCAATGCTGACTCTTCAGTACTTGATAGTTCAATCATACAGGATATCTTCATATTCAAGTGAGGCAAAAAAATGAAAAAGATAGATAGAGGCAGCACAAGGTAATGCCTGGTATTATTAGTGGCTCAAATTCATTTGCTTTGCAATGATAACTCCAGTCTTTGAAAAATTTGGATATTTTTAATCATATCTCTGGCAGTAGTCACAGCTTCAATATTTGAGTAAGTCCATAAAATGTTTCTTTCATATGTTGATAAATTTTCCCACATAGTCTAGAATAAATGCTTCTTTCTAGGCAAAATTATGTCAAAATATCTTGTACCAAACAAGCAAGATGCTCACACTGCATAAAAACAAAGCAAATTTTAAAAGTGTCAGAGAAAATTGACTTGACATATACTCTGATCTCCAGTAATCAGCCATTTGTACCACAGCCTGTCACAGCGATATTCAAGCACTTGTTTTTTCCCCGAGAACCAATGTACACATTTTCCCCAATAAGGCAATTCTTTTTCTTGTTTTCCTGTAAAATCAAAGCATATGCATTCATTCCCTATATATATCTAGCTATTGATAACATAGCAAAACATATAATAATCTGTGGAGCCCTCCAATTACAATTAGTAACTAACACTTCATAAGAAGTATAAGCAGATAGGCTAAAACAAACCAAATTGAAATTCTGCCAATATATTCAGCATGAAATACAGATGTGAAAAATGCAGCGTTCTGAAGTACCAAGAAATTTTATAGACTGAAAGATGGGAATTAGAGTGGGACTGAGGCCCACATAAGAAATCACAGCATTTCAGCTCAAGCTGAGAAGACTTGAGTTCGTGCTGGACAGTATGTTTAGCTTTGAGGAATTATTTGACTTCTTTTTTGGAACTTTCATTTAAGTGAAGTTCCTGACAGATGTTTTGACTTTCAAAATGTCTGTTTCCACTTCTTTTTTTGTGGATGAGAATCTTCTGATGGAACAACTTATCACTACCTCTTTCTCACTCCCCTTCCACCTCCAGCTATTCTACTCTTCAGATGTCAGTAGAAATGTTCCTTTTATATTGATTGGGAAACACAAACTTTCACACTCTTTGTAATGAAAATAAACTGCTTCAAAACTTGAAGTACAATTTTACTTTAATAACCTCAGGATTTGGGCAACAAGTGAAGTCACTTTTCAATCTGCATTAATGTGATGCCGGAATGTACACATAATCTGAACTACTAAGCATTTTTTGTGCTTATGAAAAGAGCCGGATACACAGACAAATGTCTTTCGTTTACCTACAGACCATGCAGCATTAAATGAGTTTGAGGAGTTAATTTGATGAGGATAGGAACTAAAATGGAAAGTAAGGCTAATAAATGCTTTTAGAAGCACTTTATTTTCACAGACTCTTCAAATTCTCTGCAAATACAAAGTAGCAATTATGAAGACTGTTTTGTACATAAAAGGCAAAGCTTTGGCTGTCTTCTCCAAGCAAGTTCTATGATCAGGTTTTAACACAACATACACTCTTCTTAAGAGAAAACTGTTTTTTCAACTCTCTACACTGTACAAAGAACTTGAAACCCCACTGTAGTGAAGTATGAACAGAAGAATACAGGAGTATTTGAACAGGTATCTTCCCTTCAGTGCGCTGTATGATTTAATCTGTAGGTAAATATATTTTAGAGAGATAAAACACAATGCCGGCCTAGGGCAGGGGTCAATAAATTGAACTCCAGTCATTCAAGTTCTTGGCCTGCAAGAGTGTACCCTTGAGATAGAGAGTATTGATGTTTATGTTCTGATTCAAAGTCTTTGTGTAATATCTGGCAAGCAGTGAGGGAGTTTCCTTTCTGTCTTAATCTTCTCTGGCCAGAGTTACTGCCTGAAAACTTGTTGTTAGGACAGATCACTGTGCTGTTTATGACTACTTCTGTTCAAGGACTCGTTTATATACTACACAATAACTATTTATGTAGGGGATAAAACTAGACTGTGCATCTTCAATAGGCAAACTATGGTCCATCATAAGCTACTGCTCATCAGAGAAGCAAAAGTCAGTTGAATCAAGCTATTCCTTGGAAACTGGCAGTGAGACTAACCATCTAAAATGACTATTAATGCTAACTACATTGAAGCTTCTGTTCAGTTCAGTATTGCCAGAACTTCATTCATATTCAGTGAACCAGTATAATCACAACATAGAAGATGGACCTAATCTGAGATGTGGCCTCAGACGACACCACCAGTCACTTTAACTGCTCTTCTTTCTGATGGAAAGCCTCCAGGTTCACAAAATTGCATTAAAAGGTAGGGTTTGTCTCACCTAAATTAACTTGTTCTAAAGTTAAGCATCCAGGTGTTCTCTGTAGTGAGCAATGCGTCTGGAGAGGAACCATCCCATTCTAAGATAGGTATCTGAAATGGTTAGGCTGCATCGCACTTCTGAGATTCTTTTGTGTTTTGTTTTGTTAATGTCCAGAAACTATTAAGAGAGCCAAAATGTGTAGCTTCAACTGTGTATCAACCCTCTAGATGATTATGTTGACTGAAATGAAATCTTTCCAAATCTTTTGGGAAAGGGTTTTCCCTTATTTTCATAGTCATATATCCCTAGTCCTCTCTTCTTGCTCACATCAGCCTTTTGATCTCATTGTGCTCTTCTCTTCATTCTCCTAGTGCTTCTAGGCTTGACAGCACTGGTCAGCTCCTAAAAGAATCCTGGTAGTGTCTTAGTGGGACTGAATGAATACTGGAGTTCTCATTTAACTACTTTTTTTCCGATAAATCATGAAATATTTTTTTTCTTGGGGAAAAAAAAATGCCTTTTTCTGCTTTTTATTCCTACCCAAAATATGTATTAATTGCCAACCTCACATGCAATACTGAATCATATTCCAAATTATTCAACCCTTTTGTGGATGAAAATAACAACTCTCACTACACAATGAATTATTAAACTGGTCGAGTTTTCAAAAACAGTTGTTAAAATCAACACAAAATACGTCAACATTTCTAGAAATTCTGTCATATTGACAAGAGAGTAATCAATGGAACTCAAATTTAGGAATAGTTTCCCTATGACTACATTTACTGTTTGCTACACGGCGATCAGCATTCAAACCCACGGCTGAGTTACCACATCCTGAAACGTTACCATGGATCAGCTGAACTGTCATAACTCCATGTAAGCACTCGATCTGTGGTGAACTACACCAGGATAATTAGAATGAACTTAAACTTAGAAAAATTACTTCAAATGTGACAAGCCCAAACGTATTAGTGGTTAACACTGTAACTTGGTATGGAATAGTTACATGCTATTATAACTGAGTGCTCAGGTTAGTTATTCCTGTGAATTCTAATACTAACATTTTTTTAAAGTCTGTTCCACTGCCTTTTCCTATTCAGTTTTATTTAGAGGAGAGAAGGAGATTCTCAAAACGAAGGCTAATGTGCAAGAATCATTTCTAAAAAAACAAGGAACAGCAGCTATTTAAAACAAATGAACATGTAACAAGCTTACAGCACTGTAACAGCAGGATACAGGAGAAAAAATGTAAAAATAGCCACTTCAAAAAAATTGTTTATTAAAGCCCTCATCTCCACAGCAGGAAATAAAAAGAAAAATACTGAAACAGCCACCTTAAAAATGATTTATTAAAACATGCATCACCAGAGATGCACAGAAAGAAAATAGTTTACCCACCATCTTAAAATAAATTTATTCAACTATGCCCCAGCAGGAAACACTATAAAAAATAAAATTTCCACTGGGCAAAAATAAATAAATAAAAATATTTTCAAACAAGGAAAAATAAAGAGGTCCTTTTAAAATAGTTTTGTATAGCTTGTATTGCATTAGCGAAGTATAAAGACAGCTCTGTTCGCCAATGGCTTCATTCTTCATAAAGTTGCACTCCCTGGCCCCATTCAACAGGCATGCCCGATATGCATTTAAACAGAAGCAGGTGAGAGGTCCCTGCTACCTCAAGTTTAAACATCAGTGAGCTCACCGTCTTTCATAGCTGATCTCTTCAAATTATATTTTAAATTATATTATTTCTTGCAAGGCTGTTTTCAAGCAGGTGATAGAGCTGTTCTAAAAGTTTCTTTTCCAGCCCACTCACAATTTTCACTGGGAATCCGTTATCTTGTGCAGTATGTTTCAGTTGTATTTGTGTATGAGGGTGGTACCCAAAGTTGCGTGGAAGCACAGTATCTTTAAAGAAGCCAAGGATTGCCTAATGACCAGGTGGGAGCATGCCGAGGCCTCATTCTACTATGACATATTATTTCATTCCACTGGCCTCAGTGAGGTTGGTTCTGATACACAGTGGTGGAAGTGACAACAGAGTCAGTCCTTTTGTTATCAGCCTGGCTTTGCCATTGACTGTGTAAGCTTGGGTGTATTTGTTAGCCCCATAGTTCATGGTTTACTTCTTTTCACAAATAAAGAACAACCCACTACTTTGTTGCCACACCAAGATGGAGCATTCAGGATTTTTGTTGCAGGCCATTGCTTCATATGCAAGTAAAATGAACCTCATCCTTGTAAATACTCAAGCTCGAAGTCTCTCACAAGGATTTTTGTCCCACCAGTGTGAGCTAGGTTTGTCAACCCAGAGAACTCCTTTACTGTCTAGATTGCCCAAAGCCTCCCCTGTGTTTAGGAACAGGCTCGAGGCATCAAAGGATGCAGTGATTCTGCTGTGTTCCAGCAGACCTAGATCGGTTATCTGCTTTATCCATGCCAAGCATTGGAAAGCCACCATGCCTACTGCTGCTGTACCAAGAGAAAAGTCAGACTCCATGACTTCTCCCAGCAGTACTCATTTCTATTCCAACATTGAAGCCTTTCTGTGGTAGTAAGAACAGTAAGCCTTACTTTCAGACATCTTTCTCTAATATTTATTCTAGGTATCCCTGCCTTTCCCCACTGGGGCCAGGAGCAGTCAGGCCCTGGACTCTCATTCTTGATGTGGCTCAGACAATTTTGACCGCACTGATAAAAAGCTCTGATCTGTTTGTGTGCAGAAAAAAAGACTGTGGAAAAAAAAGAAGACATGAAAAATATTTATGGTCTTAGCAATAATGATAAGCTGAGAACTGAGCCTTCTAAGTAGCATTACTGTAAAACCGGGAAGATAAACTCACATTGTACACAGTAAATACCTCCATGAATGTAAATAAATATGTGTGTATATATATAACCATAGAGAGCAAAGGAACTAAGAGAAAGATGAATCTCAACTGAAGCATACTGTGTGACAATGTGGTTATTAGAACATATATGTCCATGAAATTAAAGCATTTCACTACTTTAGAGAAAGCTAAAATAAATATAGTGAACCTCTTAAGGATTGATTCTGCATAAAAAAATCAAGCAAAGTTCCTATTTGCATGAATAAAGACTTCAGGATTGGGCCCAACACTTATTTATTTCTTCGTCCTGCTGTATAATTCAATAACGAGAACTGTGAGGTAAAAAATGTGTGTAAAATGGAACCTATTGAGAAGTGGCTGTTCACTTTTTCAAAAGAAGAAAATTGTGCAGTTGGGATATGTGAAATCAGACTTCAATACCTCTTTATGATCTCAAAAAAACATAGCACCAGAAATAAAGTTCATCTGCAGTAAAGTTGGTGTTGCTGCTTCAGCAAATCACTGTGTGAGTAGCAGTGATGATTTCAGCCAAGGAAATAATTCCTAGCAAATTATTTATTCAATGAATTTCACCATTTCTTCTGTCCATGATTTGTCTGTGATCAGACAGCGATTCTCTCAGTGTTATTCTTCATTCAGAATTGTTAAGAGATGTCATCACTGAGTGCATCTTGATCCGAAAGACATTCACAAACAGCTATTCAAAGTCCACACCTGGCCTGAAGCCTGTGTTTGTCTCCAAGAGTTTGCCAGGTAGCAGATGTCTCAATAGACCCTTTTCTCACTGGCTTCTCACTAACTTCTGTAGAACATCTTAGAGAAAACATATGTGACCTCCTTTCAATAAAGGCTGCCTTACTAAAAATACGGTTCTTTATGCTAACTCTGGGAAACAGAGGCTTAACATAAGTTATGGCAAGAAAGCTTAAAATGTTTAACACAGCCATTTTCTTGACCAATTTCTACTTGAAATCCAGTCACTTTGAGGCAGTGGAGAAAGCAAGCAACAGAGCTGATAGCTCCTCCTTAGCAATACTATACAGTACTTTCCCCCTGGTATTTCCTAATTCACCTGTAGGGTGGCAAGGGAGGGAAGCTGGGATATTGAGAGCATCAGGTGGTCACAATTACCATGGAATCATGTGAAGAAAGAAGCAATCTTTAAGGTGTAATTGTCTTTAAAGTCCTCCTTTCCCCCTTCCCCCCCTTCTTGGTCAACCTGCTGTGCACACAAGCTTCAATAAATAACAATTCCAAGCTCATGGGCATCAGCTACGTCTGAAAACTCTATTTCACACATTTTCTATTTTCAGATGCTTTATATCTACGTGAAATGTTGGTGGTGACACAGAACACTATGACTTAAAATGTTAGCCATGTATCTTTTTTCCTCTAGATTCATGTTAATACCCGTATTCAGTACCGTAATGTTTACTAAGGATACCAAGGATAGGTGGATTGAGCCAAAAAAGGCTTCCCCATTTCTTCAGCAACTTCCTACTCGCTAATTTAATATATATCTGCCTATTGTACTACTGCAAGAGACAGCTAGCTGGCTAGTAAAGGAAAATTCTTATGGGATTTCTTCTGCATAAAGTAGTAGGATCTGAGCCCTCAACACACGGAAAATTTCATAGTGTTTCAGGTATTTAAACCTTCATTTAGAATACTTCATATCTCATTGAGAATACTGGACATAACCTTTGCTTGTGTTGTGTATTTCCCCTACTGTGCGCTACTGAATATTCTTTTTCTCATAGTGATTTTGGAAAAGGAAAATATAATGTTTCATAATAGGTTTCTTATTATTTTTGAGGTTTTTAATAACAACATTCAGGAGATATTATTGTTCTCCTTTTATAGGAAAATTCTTTTTGGGTTGTATTAAAAATCATTCATCTAAGGAGTTTAATAAAATTCCTATATAAAGAAGTTCTTATATTAATATGTGTATTTTATGCCACTTCAGCTGTAGTTCTATCTTTAATTCCATATAAGCTATTTGGAGTTGATTAACTAGCATATAATCTCTGCCAGCCAAATACATGAAAAGTTGGTGGTGTATTTTTAATCATCTATATTCAGAGCTGGAAATTAATTTTACTTTGATTTTTTTTAAACATCTCCTGATTAAAACTTAAGCAGTCAAACATCTCAGGCATTTAACTTCAATGTTGTGTCCTCCTCTATCAGAACAAAATTGGGCATTTTCCTATACACAATAGAGGAAAAAAAGCAATTACTATCAATCAGTGACTAAGCAACAGATTGGAGTATTTAGAAAGACTCATTCATACACAGATTTGCAGCAGTGTTCAGCTCTTCTGATTAGATTCCATAGATTTTAAATTGTAGCTAATTAGGCTGTCATAGGTTCATTAATGGCTCTACTGATTCAGCACTCCCTCACCTGCATGCATATTAAAGCTCATTAGCTCCCTTGTCTAAAATACCACCTGCATTAATTGCTGCTGATGCACTAGGACTCTTCAGAAGGCTCTTCTGACAACTAGTCTACCTGCTTGTAATACCCATTGCCCCCAGAGCTCTTCAGGAGAGCTAGCACATAAAGTTCATAGTGTTTCACACATTGTAATGCTGCAGCTGTTGTGAGGGCAGTCAAGCCTGTTTTCTGCTTAACAGCAGGAAATAAATAATTAGCAATGCCTATACTGTAATGCTTACCACAGGACCAGTTTATTTGCTCTGGAGTCTCACTACTGTAAGCTACCTAACAATATCATGTACTAACAAAGTGCTAGGGGAGATCCAGAGACATAAATAATCTATTACGATCAAGAAGAATAGATGACCTCAAGTTAGAATAGGACTGATGTTCTGTGACCTCTTTAGATTAAATGTTTGGTATGTTACCTACTGTGAGAGCACTGGACCAAGCCTGTGACACAGGTAGTTCTTACTAATCCTGTACACCTTTGTTTTATGTAGGTATCCTCACAGATATCAGGGTGCTAGATTCTGTATCACAGGGGTTACATTTTACAGCTTGAGTGATAAAGCAAAGCTGTAACAGGCTGGAAGCTACCGAGGAAGATCGCTCTAAGAAACAGTTCTTCCTGGATCCTGATTTTCAAGCACTTACAATCAAAGATGGACCAGTAAGCTAACATATGACATAAACTCAAAGTATGTCTGATAACATTACAGACAGCAACTTGCTTTGCTGAAAGGCTGTTTAAACTGCAAACATTGTCTTGCCTTGTCATGCAGAGTTTTGGGGTAAGCAATGGTAACCTTTCATAGAAGGTGTCCCCAAGTATAATTTTATCTTCAAATTAATTGTGCTGAGGAAGTTTCATTGTTTTCTCCCAGCAGTTAAATATATCTCATTTCAAAGTAATATTTCATATTTATATTCATATTTTCATACATACTTGTATTATCAATCTCCCTAAGTTTCTTTTTTCTTGCTTCTTGATATCAAACTAAATTAATAGCAATAGTTTGAAATGAAATAATTTCTTTTTTAAAATACTGAAATGGTAATAATTGAATTTTTACGTTTTCTTTCCTAGTTGGTTTACACAGACATATATGTATGCATACACAAGCATGTACATCCCCCAAAATGTGTGTGCATATTACCGCAAACAGACAATTCATAAAGTTTTGGCTGACTTTGGTTCCTGTAAGGAATATTTTTTGGGGGAATGAACCATTCTTGCATCTTCTTTCCCTTGGAAATATTCAAAATATCTCCTGAAATTTGCTGTCTGTTACAAAATTTTTTCACAAAACCTTTTACAAAAGGAGTACTACAAGTGAAGAAGACTCAATTTCGTACAAATTGCAAATTTACCATACAAACTGACATTCCCATTTTACTTCTTCAGTACTGAAAGTGTTTGAAATCACTGTCAAATCACTGAATTAAGTGATGAGTGATGCCTCAAATAAATAGAAAAATACAGAAAGCATTAGAACTTTACAATTACTGTTTGAAGCTCTTCCTCCGACACTGAGTTCTTATCTATGCTTTTAAAAACACCAAAAAATGAATTCAGTGAAAAAAAAACAAAATAGTTCATGATTTTTTGTGCCCTTTTCGTCATGCTTTCCTCATCTATCTCAAGCCTTTTCTAGCACTATTTGAGTAAACTCGCAGTTTGCACAACAGGGACTGCAATAGTTGGAAGACACAGAACAGTTAGAGCTTCTACTGTTCTGCTCCTCTCCTCTTTTTACTGGAAACATTGAAGTGTTTGATGACACACATCACAATTCCTGTTGTGAACACTTTAACATCCTGTTACAATTTTTTTTTTCCTGTACTAGCATAAAAGAAAGAAGCAACAAAGGGTTGTTTAGTTCAACCTTCCTTAGTCCACCTTGGTCCAAGTCTTGAGTGAGAGTGAGTGTACAGAAAAAAAAGAATCCATATTGTTAGCATAATTTTGTTATGATCAAAGGCAGCATCCCTAGTTATAATAGTAGTGTCACTGTGGTGAAAAATGACTACTTCAGAAAATGTTCCAGCCCATCAGGGGTTAGTCTAATGGGAATCTAGACAGGCAAGTTAAAGTTTATGGATAATATTAAGCTTTCCACTGAATTCCGATCAATACTTTGGTCTTGTAAATCTGAATGCCACTCTGGCAAAAAAGAAACCACTGTATCAGCAGCAGGTGGCTTAAAAATACTTTGCATGCGGACTGAGGCACAGACAGATGGAACCAGCAGAGCAAACCCACCAAAGATGTTTTAGAGCCATTTTGGCAAGATCCAAGATATATTCCCTTCTTCCCACCTGTGTAGCTGCTGACAGATGTCAGCAGACCTGGGGTAAGAAAAAGAGAGCTCAGTTCCCTACCTCTTCCCACCTTATTTGTCCTCTGGTTCTGCAGAGCTCTGGAATATGACAGGAGGGGCTTAGACTAAAGGACTCCACGTGGAGCAGGCTTTTATCCTTGTCCAGCCAGTGGCAAGTGAGAAAATTACTCCTTATGCTGTATTTTCCTGTAAGTTTTACTCTTTTCTTTCCCTCTTCTTTTAAATAAATGCACTTGTAGCCTGAAAACAAAAATATTGGCTCTTCGTCTTTCAACTTTTCTTTAGTGCCTAGTTGTATTCCAGAGGTAATCAGATTTACTGATTTCTTTGGATGACATTCTTCACTTCAGCTTGGCACAGATACTACTTTTATTCAAATGTGGTTATGATCACGAATCAGTTTCAGTGTATATGGACAAGTCACTGATTCCCAGGTATTTTCCCATTTAGACCTTGGTTATAACATACCAAGCAATAACTGACAACAGTTTGCACCTTTACTGGCAGTCTCAACTGAGTGACTACACCGAAGAGACCAATCCACTTTCTTATCCTTAGATGTGTGAGTTGAGACACAATAATTAGCAATGTGAGGATGGCACAATCTTGCTGTTGCTTTTTTACTAGTCGATGAAGGGAATTCTTTTGGCAATCTACTGTTTTCACAATATATTTCTCTAAGAGTTTTTGAAATGTAAAAACACTCAAGTTCCTCTATTTCTTCTAGCATTAGTGCTGTGTAGAGTTTCTGATATTTCCCAGAAGTGCTGTCTGAAAAGATCTGTTGCATCACAATAGACTTCCCATAAGGGAAAAACGCAGGTGCTTCCAGCACTGCACAGAGAATAACAAAACATATATTTTGTAAGCATATACAGGATCAAAGTGTCACCCAGTACTATACCAGGAAGGCAGGTTGTTGGAAAGAACGTATTTCTTAGCCCATAAACAGATTACCATGCACTATATCATGCAAATACTTTTATGTACAAATCACAGAATTATGTATCCATGCTGAACAATAGGATTACTTTCCTCTTCTCACATGCACATAAACACAAACATCCCTGTGTTTTGGAAGAGAACAGGATGGTTGGAAGGATCAAAATGTTTGGTTCTTCTCCAAACATCTGCCTTTGAGCTCTCCAAAACAAGTGTTGGATGAAAGAAAAATCAGAGGTACTCCTGGAAGGGAGGACATAGCTCTTCCTGACACTTTTTCCCATAGAGTGCATACTAAAACCTCTGCCTAAACCTGGGATTAGTTATTACAGTCTACTCACCAGGGCATAGAGAAGAGCCACTGGCTGCCAGCCAGTAAGCAACATGGCTTCCTGCCAGCTGCCCTGCCACTGCCGGAGAGCCGCTCTGCAGTGACGGCGTGTGGATACGCGTGATCTGCACCAATGGTTTTGACATGTCCCTGGTCATGCAACTTTCTGTGGGCCCCAACTGTAGTCTCATTTGCACCGGGCAGTTCAGTCCAAAATATCAACATTAGGAAATATTGTCATTGTTCATTAGTGTCGGTGGGAACTGGCTTTGGATTAGACCTGCAGATTCTGTACTCTATTGGAAATGTACATTTTTCTCCTTCTTTTTCTTGGCATGGGAAGAAAATATAAGGGCCCCTCATTTTTGTCTCTTTTTGGTAACCTGTTCAGTCAGCGTATCTAAAACAAAGCACAGGTTGTAGAGTCAGGCATGAAGCACAAACTAGTTTTGATGCACTTTATACTTCTATATTTACTTTAAATAAACTAGAAATGCCCCTGCTTTTCTTTTCTTAAAATGTTTTGTCCGTTTATCTTTGAAACTGCAATGTTAGCAGGAAAAGATCCTCTCAAGTTCTTGCTGCAGTGTCTTTTATTATTTTTACACAAAAGGAAGTGCACAGTGCCTTTGAGACCTTAAAGAAACCCAACCAAAAGGACAGGCCTTTGAAGTCTAAAAAACATGTATAATCTACTTTTACTTAGTCTAATAGAAGAACCATATTTACCGTGCTCATGTCATTATGGATTTTAAGTTTTTGTTCTGAGTACAAGGTGTATGATAGTCTGGAGATTATCAATTTGGGATACATTTGAAAGTTGACTTTGATCTCCTTAAAGCTATCAATCTCAGCTTTGGAAGGAACAAAGAGATAAGAGAAACTAGAAATCTAATTTGCATCTGATACCTCTGGAAAAAAAGCAGAGAAAACAGGGAACTAAATAACTAGAAAGCCAAAAGTCTTGCTGTATTCACCGCAGGGTCTTTGTAAAATTGCTTGTTTTATAGCTAGAGAGACATCCAACAGACTGTAGTGAGATAAAAACCAGTAACTCAATTATAGCCATGGGCAGCCTTATTCTTTATATGGCTCGTAAAACTAGGATTTGTTTTTAATGATGAACTAGAACCTGTATCTTCTGCAAGATATAAGCCAGAAGCCACACAATAGGGGTATTTATTTAGACTTCAGAAAGAAGTCTGATAAAAACTGGATGTTAATTATAAAAAGGAATACAGGAATAACACTCTGTTAAGAGCTCCGTTTGAAAGTGTGTTTTGATGATTTTTCTTTTGAATCTATTTCATCCACTCTCTTATCACATCACACCACATCTTCACCAATGATTCAAGTCCTACCAACACACAAATACTGCATGGCTTTCTTCCCATTTTCAATATGAATGAAGTGCCCTACCAGAATGGGTCAGAAAAGCCATTGCCCTTTCCTTGTGTAATTGTTTCCTGAAAAAAACCACTTCTCTTGTGTTGTCTGCAAGGAAATGACCAGGTCAACATGCACTTCTTCAACCTTGCCAACTCTAACATAAAAAAATAACAGCGTGTACATTGGAAAACAATGCCAAATGCCTAGCACAGCTGAATGCTTTACTGCACACAATTTTCCCCTGAAGAACAAGTACAAGGCATTTGAAGGAGATGCTAGTAGTGTCATTTAATACAAAGGGGCAGGCAACTTTCCCTGTATGACACTCAAAGTCTTCAAATGGCTGAGTGACTACAAGACACTTACCCCACACAGTTGAGAGGATAGAGAGCTCCGGGGATAGTTTGTGGGTGGATACACAGCACCAGTTCACCAGCCAGCTTACAAACCCACAGTGAGAGACAGCTGCAGCAGTGCTAAGCTCTGGGATGATCTGGTGTAGCTAGTCTTGCCATCCGCTCAAGCCATTTCCTCCTGCACCGGGAGACCCAGACTGCCTTGTAGTCCGCAGCTTGAAAAGACACTGTCAAGCTCTCCAGACAAGCAGTAAGAGTCTTCATTTTACCATGTATGAAAATACCTGGGGCCAGGAGCGATAGCTGGCTGTGTCTGTATTTCTGCCAGGTGGTCTTACACTCTGATGATTTCAGCCTGAAAGCCAATGAATAGAACAGAATAGATTCTCATCAGCCTCATTTAATTATCTCACAAGGGAATTGCTCATGTGGATCAGAGGACGTGAATTGGGGGCATACAGACACCAACTGAAATCCTGGTTTTCACTTACTACTAACTGCAAAACTCTCACTGATAGAAAAAGGGGGGGAATTTCATCCATTTAAACTAAAAGTGGAAATCCCTGTAGGAAAATGAAAACGGGGTTGCAGGAAGGACATTTGACGGTCAAGGTAAGCCAAATAACTTGTAATGTATAACACGATCCATTCACTTAGCTGAGGCAATATATCTCACTTCATTCCTAAACTGCTGTGAGTGGGGGTGGAGTTTTGGGCGTTCTGAGGGGGTTGATTTTGGGGGTTTTTTTGCCTTTTTTTTAATGATAGACTGTAGGTTACTTAAGTCAGATAAGGGACTTTCACATTTTTTGTATAATATTCACACCCTGAAATTCTGATTGGAGCCTACAGTAACTTTAATGACATTTAGGCTGCATCAGATTATACAATTAACACGCTAGTCTCAGTGTGCATTCTTTTGTTTTGTGTTTCAACCATTCTTTATTTATACTCCTCTCTCCTGGCAGAAGATGTTCTCCTCTCTTTCTCCTCCATTCTGTGAACTATTTAGTGAATAAAGTTCTTGTTATTTCAAACCATTCTACAGCAGCAAGACCTAAATACTCACTGATGTATTTGAAAGCTGTATAAGCTACTGTCTGAAACAGGGATATCTAAAGTGTAGTGTGTTGAAGTGTGAGACCTCTCTGTGGATGTGGAATTCTGTTTCTTTATTTTTATATACATGTTTTCTAAATTTAAAATTAACTCCATCTGACAGTCTTTCATTAAACTTTTGTGTATTGTCTGAAGATCTCCATTTATGGAAATGATCACTGAGACTTTTTCTTCTTTTCCAATAATATAAATCAAAAGCAATTCTGAAAAAGTCTGCAACAGCTTTGCACCTCAGGAACTCAACTGCTTTTTAACTCACCTTGTCAATTATGGTGCCATTCAAAGCTGAGTACAAAATAACATCATATTGCCAAAATTTTGTTAGGCTAGTATGAATAACAAGATTAACTACAGGAAATTTAGGCCTAGTGTGGTTGCAGCAATGTAAGTGACCTGAGAATAGAAATTATGGCCCGTTAATTGGGGTCAGTTTATAACAGCTGAGGATCATGTTCTTACATTTCTGAATAATGCTGAGGATCATTTCAGCAGTATATTTCACTTTTTGACATAAGCTATGATTTTTTTTTTTTTTGCTACAAATTTCCTCATTTTTGGTATGAAGAACTTCAACAGGTCCATACTATAGTTTCACCTTAAAAGACTTTCCTTGCTGAATTGTTTCTAACGAAACATACAGAACCAGTTCAATAAAAATGTTGCGATTAGCAAAACAAATCCATGGGTCAGTTCCACTGCAATCAATGAATAATTTCTGTCAACTCTGTGTTCTAGTTCCAGTGTTGGATTTCAGTGGACCAGAAAGCACACCAATGAAATATAATGAGAAGATTATTTTAAAGAAAATAGGGACAGAAGACAGGGAGGAGTAGAGGAAAGGGACTGAGAAAATTGTTCCTTAAGAATCGTTCATTAGGGGCCTGATTCAAAGCTCATAAAAGCCAATGGAAAGCCTTGCAGTGACATATAGGTTGGCTTCAGATTAATATTTGGTTTTGTCTCAAAAATGCAAGAGTTGGAGCCCAGTGAATGTCCCTCTTTCTGTTTCACAGACAAAACGTTTATTTCTTTACTTGGTATTGATGATTTATCTGAGATCTACAGTATTATAGGTTATAAGATAGTAAGATCTGATAATTGTTGACAGACAAAACCAGTGAGTTACTGATCTCCTTCCTGAGTAGAATAAATAAGGGTTGCTTCCTTCAGTGACTAAAGTACTTGGTTCTGATTAGTTTATTCATCTTTCCTGACCTTTTTTTTATCCTTATGTCTTGTTTTCCAGCACACTTCTCTTCTCAAGCTTCAGTACACCAGAGCTGAACTAGCCCAGCAGGCAGCCTTTTAGTTTCAACAGACATAGAAACAAGAAGGATGCACTGCAGCATAAAATTAGGTGAGCTTTATTCACACCCCCTGTAATAAAATAGATTACCCACCACGGGGACTAAAATGTGTGGACCAGACCTCCCAGAATGAAAACACATGTACCTCCAATAGGAACTAAATATTCTCTTCCAAGGAAACTCCCACTCTCCCAATTCTTGTGTCAAGGATGATAAAATATATCACACAGATTTATTTGGACTAGCTCTATGCTTGTGTGTAAGGAAGGGAAAAGGACACAAAAAGTCATGCCTCTCTGCACTTGCCTTGCAGCAGCATTACCATACTTATAGTTGTTAAGATTGCAAAGACTGCTGGGAGCTAATGCTGGCATTAATTAGCCTCATCAAACTGGGTCAGGAAAAGAAGAGGGTTACGACCACTTAACCTGACATCTTCTGATAAAAGATTTAGGGTCAAACAAACCTTTTGTAATCTTTGCAGCTGCCTGAAAGTCAGTAAAAATATTGTTTAGTTCTTACTAAAGATTTAACATGACCCTGACATGGGGTGCTATTATGGTACTACTTGTCTAGAAATAGTGTATAGATTCAATAAGAGAAAGCCCTGGAAACTTAGTAAGTGCAGTGAAGCTTCTGAAATAGTGTCAATGGTTTGGTTCAGTTTAATTTTCTGTTTCTATACAGCAGGCATTTCAAGAAGTTATGCATGTACAGGGAGCTATTTTGGAACCCTGAAATAGTATATCAAATAGCACACATTGAACATGGATCCTAAAAAATTAGTTTCCATTGTACTGTGGTATCCTGCTCTTACAAAACTAATTCTCAACATTCCCATTCATTCAAGTTAATTGAACTTAAATGTTTACAGTTATGCTTAATGAACAAAGTACTTTCGTGCTTCATACCTTTTTTTGAAAACGCTGGCCAACAAATTTCTCTCCCCAAGCATAGGTTGGAGATTATGTAATAGGAAGACCATCGTTATAAATCAGGTTAAGAAATATTTTTCTCATAGAGCCGCAGGCTCAGAAACTATCTCTAGTTCTGTATGGAAAATACCATATAAAAGTAAGAATAGTGATGATGATGAAGACGAGAAGGAAGAAAAGTTGAAGTGCAATCTCAAAAGCTAGGTAGATTGCAGTGGAAGTTTAACAATGTCATTTGAAATCATTTTTCCTCCTTTGAAGTCAGCAGTTTTGAGATGTTATCATCTTCTGATTGTGAAATCTTATGTGATCATATTCTGATTAGTTCTTCCATTCCCCGTGGATCATTGCTCACATAACATTGTAACCTTTTTCTGGGTTCATGCAGCAAACTATATATAGAATTAAATGGTAATGAAGAATGATTTGATCTCTCTATCTTTCATGATAATCCCTTGTGGGACTGATGAATCTTATGAAAAAAGTTGCTTTTGTCTTAGGTGAAGTGGTTTTGTAGTTAAACAGAGGAATTCAGTCCATAGTCCAAGTCAGTATCTATGTAGCAGCTTTTACCAGTGCTGAAGTGTGTCTCTATTTCTTTGAAAAGACAAGGAAAAAAGTGCAATATTTATTATATTATTTCATCTCTATACAATCTCCCTCTGTCCTGAGATGGTATGTCCATGTCTCCTCTAGCACTCGTGGTCTGATCACAGCAATGTTATGTTGTAAAAGAAGTCATATTAGGAGAAACATTCACTTTCATATTAATAAAAAGTCACTCCTATATTCATTATTAATTCTTAAGTTGTAAAAGTAACTAAAGGCTACAGTGATGATGAGTCCTTTATGCTGGATACTGCATGAACACCTAATAAAGTTCATAAAACTTCTACCATATTCCAAATTTCAGTGCAGTCAGCATAGGAGATAAAACCTCTGTCACTAGACATTTCAGACAACTTGTAAGAGACAAGTTGCTTCAGAAATTTTGGGCACTATGAGATTGGAGCATGCAAAGTGGCAGTAGTTTCTTCTAAGGTTTTTAGCTCATTTTCAAAAGAAGCGATAGGAATATATTGCTGATGAAGAAGCAGCATTTCAATGAGTATGCAAGCTGAACCATTATGTCTTTGTGGTTCATCCATCACCACATGACATCTGACACCTTGATAAATCGTCATTTATTTCTAACTTAGTTTATGCATGATTTTTCTGCAATGTAGCTGATTATACTTTGTTACGGATGCTAATTTTCAAAGGTTTCCAAAAAGTGGATTGTTTTCTGGAGGCCAAGTCAGAGAAGATAGTAGTAATGTGACATTTGTAGCATTTCACCTCAAAGCTAGCAATTCAACTTGGGATCAAATCAGAAGAAACTGAAGTTATGGCTATCCAAAGTTTTTCGATCATCTACACAGGGTGAATTTATCATCTCCATTCAGTTCCCAGTGTCTCACGCAACAAAGAAACGTATGCAACTTTCTCACCCAATTGCTGGCATAATTTCAGGGAAAGGATATTCCTTTCCTAGGCATGAAGGTTTCTGCAAGTCAGAACAAGCATAATAGAGAAAAACTGAAGCCATTTGATTTTCCCCAAAATTCACAGACAACATATGCTAAACATTTAGTTTATATTGCAGTCCATGCTTTATTTGTGGGTATCTTCATAATCATAGCAATGACTGTATCTAAAACCCTACATGTGTATGACCCCTAATCTCAAAGAGTTGTAATATTTAGGATTGTTATATAAGAGTGAAGTAATTAAAAACAAGACATCAATGATGGAAGGTCTACAAGGACAAAACTGATATCATACTCATGAAAGCATGTGTGGGTGGGTTCAAAACATTGATATATTGCATAGGAATAAGTTCTAAGGCATCATAAAACCCCACATGCTGCTTGATTCAGCCAATGCTATTTGGTTGATTTTCTGGTGGGAATCAGAAAATAAATAAAACCTGAAGAGAAGAAAATAGGAGCGTCTCTTTGGTCAGGGAAGGTATGCCATGATTATCTGTGCAAAAGAAAATTCCACCAGCATAAAACTAGACGGACAAGAGTTATGTTGCATCTTGAAACTAAAAGTGGAGGAAATCTGTTACATGCTCAAGGCTACAGGGAAAAAGCTGATCTGAACAGTTAGGTTTTGTGCATAGCAGTAAAATGTGTTTCAAGGAACACAAAGAGGAGGATGCAATAATGAAAGCAGGAACAGATTAGTAAGAGAGAGTGCTGGTGGGCTGGATGGACATTTTTCATGCCGCCTCAGAAGAAAAAGTAACAAAAGTAGAAAAAGTATGGGTATTAACTAAAAATAACTGAGGGCCTGTCATTCTGTCAATCTTAAAGTATTTACACATGCCAAAACAACTTATATACAAAGTATGCTATGCTGGAATTTCCAAGCATATGCCATATAATCTTTTAATAAGCCTGATCTGGTTTACCAGTGTGGAGAGGCTAACAGAAAGAGCTTGCAAAGCTCACAGAGAAATAAAGCTTGTTTCACAATGGAGACTATACCCAAACAACAGTAAATATGTATTTAGTCATTCGGATGCACTTTAAAATACACTGAAGAGTTCCCACACATACTGTGGCTTGTTTTTAAACCTCACTATCATAAAAATCAATGCATTTCAGGAATTGCCTGTAGGTTCACACCAGCCTAGTAGCAGCATATGTTTTCATTACACCAGTCTAACATAATCACTGCTATAATACCCATTCCCAAAATAATTCTCCTTCCCCATCTCCCTTTTCCCCCACAGGTTACAACTAGTAGCAAATCTCAGTCTCTACCTACAGAGAAGGAAGTGTTTCAAAGGATGATGGCTCTCTTAGGCAAAGGGAAAAGAATAAAGAGGAAGCTGCAAGTGAGCTGACAGAATCAAGTGAGTACATGACGCTTGATCAATGCTTGCCATTGTCAGAGACATTCTTTAGGGAAATTTTCCATTGCAGATGTCATACACTAAGTGAAGTGAAACGGAATTAATACAGAACCTGAAAGACTAACAATGAATTTTTTGGGGCTGCAGTTCTTTGTTGCTCTTCCCCTTCTACAACTGCTCTTTATATTGACTACATTTAGGGAGGAATTGATATACCCTAGCTTTAAGCCTTTGATATTTAAACTGCTTATGATCTCAAACACACATCACAACATTTATTTGTTTTTAACCAAAAAACAACTTGCAACATATTCATATAGAACATCGATATCAATGTATAATAAAAAGTGTTGAAATGTTTTTGTAACCAACCAGTATGGCAGCAAGACAAACTTGTTTTAGCCCTTCTCTGTAGTCTTTTTTTGACCCAATATGGGCGGGGGAGGTGGAAGAGAACAATGCTGACGTAGAAACTCTACAAATTTTGTGTGAAGAAAAGGGAACTGTGTAGGGTTTTTTTCCAGCTACCCCCCTGGTCAAAAATGGAAATAAGAAATCCTTCAGATAAAATGCCATAGAAATTTAATAGCTCAATCAATATCAGCAGAGGATCTGTAACAAGGAATAATTCCTTCAGCAGTACATGTGAGTAATAAAGGTGATGATAGGATTTTCTTGCATTAGAGTATTGTGTCAAATGTATCATCTTGGTCATGATCCCTTGATGTTGTTGTTGCCTCCCTTGTTGCACGTGGTGACAAAAGAGATTATGATAAAATACTGGAGAACAAAAGGGTGTTCATTATATACTCCTTCACACAAGGAGATGGGCATTGTCTTTTGTATGTGGAATTAAAATACCTGGCAATCATTTCCAGACTCATGCTGCACTGAGCTCTTTTTTTTCTTTTTCTTCTTTTCCTTCCCTTTTTTAACAGGATATTTTATTCATTTCTAATTCCGCTTAGGACCCACTTTAGTAATACTTTCTGCCTTAGATTAATTACCCTGATCTAATTCATTTAGTGGAGGACAGCTGTGGTACGTGGGTTGCCCACTGATGTATTGTGTTAAATGACGCCCATCTGTCATTGCAGCATATCAGCATGGATTCAGTGTCATCCACTTCATTGGCTCTGCTGAGATGTGAAGTACAGCTACAGTGTTTACCACTGTTGTTAATTTAATATCTACACCTTTAATAACCTGACTGCTGTCATTCGCTGAACAATGATACATGATGGCCAGTGAACAGCCAGATAGAAGGCATTAGCTTGACAGCGTAGTAGACCATTTGGTACAGTTAATTAGAACACTTCTGGGCAAACTTACTGTTGAGGGTCTTGTAGGGCATTCCTATGCAAAAATGCCATATTGAAAATAAAGGTAAAAAAAAATTCCTTCTTAACAGTGATTCTGACAAGTATGATCATTAACCTGCTCTGTTGAAGCGGCAATTTTTTATAATAGTCATTTTCTCTTACTTACCACTGATCAGTCTCGCGCTCTTTCCTCTAGCCTGCTTCCTGTCTCCCCTCATTTCTTTTCCCCTTTCTGTCTCTGAAAAATAAAAAGGTGGGAGGTCGCACACCCAAACACACACTGTCATTTCAGTCCAGTGGTTTATAGGCATGTATGCAAAACCAGTGTGGGTTTCTTATTGTACAAATGCCAGGTCCAGTCATTGACCCTTTAATGAATGCGAAGTAACCCATTGAAAGGGTTCTATCTGTTGTTTTCTTTCTGCATGGAAAAGGTAATAACAAGAAACAATTGGTAAATTCTTATTACAAAAGCTCTCTTACGTGGTAAACAAAAATATGAAAATTGATGTTCATATATTCTGTAGAGTGATTTTTTTAAAAAAACATAATATTTTATCTGTAGGCTTACATGAAAACTTCACTGGAGAGAAAAACAAATACATATGTGTGCTGGTTTTGGCTGGGATAGAGTTAATTTTCTTCATAGTAGCTAGTGTGGGGCTATGTTTTGGATTTGTACTGAAAACAGTATTGATAATAGAGGGATGTTCTAGTTACTGCTGAGCAGTGCTTACATAGAGTCAAGGCCTTTTCTGCTTCTCACACCACCCCACTAGCGAGTAGGCTGGGGGTGCACAAGAAGTTGGGAGGAGGCACAGCAGTCTGTGTATAAGTCCAAGACGGAGCAGGGACAAGGGGCGAGTTCATCGCAATGTTAAACTTTATGGTCTGGTCTAAAGGGACCGGGGTGGAGACTGTAATGGAAATACCTTTAAATTGTTGTAACCCGGGATTTGAGTTGCATGTTATGGGGATTACTATAGCAGGAACCAATGGAGGACAAGCCTTACAAGAAGCAGTGCAAGTGCAGCAGTGACCTGACCTGAGCTGGCTTTGGTACCCAATAACTCCACACAACACACCACATCTCCTGTTCTGAGCAACCACCATAACAGATGGAGCCCAAAGTCATGGACTAAATGAACTCAATGGATATTTTGTGGACATTTGTGGCCATTTTACAGACATTTTACAGGGGTCGTCTGTAGACTAAGGGAATGATATCTGTGTATTCTATCAAAGGATGGGAAGGGGGGTGGCAGGTAATGAGAATGTATTGGATAGTGTGGGATCTGAGCGTGATGTAAATGGTATGGAATAAAGCATGGAGAATGTGCTGGTTTTGGCTGGGATAGAGTTAATTTTCTTCACAGTAGCTAGTATGGGGCTATGTTTTGGATTTGTGCCGGAAACAGTGTTGATAATACAGGGATATGTCAGTTACTACTGAGCAGCGCTTACACAGAGTCAAGGCCTTTTCTGCTTCTCACACCACCCCACCAGCAAGTAGGCTGGGGGTGCACAAGAAGTTTGGGAGGGGACACAGCTGGGACAGCTGACCCCAGCTGACCAAAGGGCTATTCCATACCATATGACATCATGCTCAGCATAGAAAGCTGGGGGAAGAAGAAGGAAGGGGGGGACATTTGGAGTGATGGCGTTTTGTCTTCCCAAGTAACCGTTACGCATGATGGAGCCCTGCTTTCCTGGAGACGGCTGAACACCTGCCTGCCGATGGGAAGTAGGGAATGAATTCCTTGTTTTGCTTTGCTTGCATGCACGGCGTTTGCTTTACCTATTAAACTGTCTTTATCTCAACCCATGAGTTTTCTCACTTTTACTCTTTTGATTCTCTCCCCCGTCCTGCTGCAAGGGGAGTGAGCAAGTGGCTGTGTGTTGCTTAGTTGCTGGCTGGGGTTAAACCATGACAATACGGAAAGAAGTACTGTGTGGTCTTAACTCACTTTCACCACCTCTGTAGAAAGAAATAGACACACATCCACCACCACACTGTGGTTATGATTTTCAGGGAGCTGGGGAAACCAGTATGATTACCTGCCACTGGTAGTGTATGATTAGTGTTTTAAGACTCTTGGCTGTGTGCCTCAAGCAGATATTCAGCTTTGGAGCAGGACTACCACCTGTTACACAAGCTCAAAAAACCTCAAGACTCACACAAAATAATTGGGAATATTATTCTGAGAAGAACCTTGCTGAGTCCTTTGCTTTGCTTCTTTCTTTTAGGAGGGCCTAAATGGGAAGGGTGCCTCAGTGGTCACAGGATGGAAGAAATAGTTCTTCCACAGATTTTCTATTCAATTTTAGATTGTCCAAGAGTAGAAGGATTTGCTAGGGTTTTTAGGAGCCTAAATGCCATTGAGGATCTGGGACTTCATCTTTGTTTGCCCCAGTTTTCTAGTTGTAAAATGGGGACTTTCCTGTATCAACTAGCATGGCAGTAAATGCCTTCAAAACCTTCATGTACGGCACTGATGGACAACACACTGCTTTAGGCCTGAGACCTGACTGCTAAAGGTCCATGTTAGATGAGATAATCCCCCTGTCTCCAGGCTGGCTTGGTTAAGATAAGCCTGGAAGTTTCTGTAGACAAATATTGAGAGTAATTCATTATAGTCAACAATGCAGAAGAAGCGATATGACTACAAAAAAATTTAGCTACTTTTGACTACTTAGGCTGAATGACCCATTTACAGCTGGATTAGGGTGGTTTTAGGAATGAATCAGAAACAAAGATGAAAATCACACCTGCAGTATGAAGACCTGCAGCGAGAAGCCTGAGGGTATAGCAACAATAGAGGCTTAGAAAGCTCTGTAAAGAATAGCTTCATACCATTCATGAAAGAAAGATAGGGCTCACTATTTCTCCATACTTAAAAAAGTAAGCTCAATATTTTCCTGTGGAGATTGCTTTCCCAGAACTTGCAAGAGTTTCTTTAACATGTTTCTGAAAAATAGTGATGTAATATTAGCAATGGTCTAGGATTCACAATACTGACAACAGGAGATATGATATATTTTGAAAAGTATATACTTTACCACACTTTTTACAGAACACCCCACACCATAGTTCAAGCTTCAGAGCTAAGGGTTAATTAACAGCAAAACTCTCATTTTGATTACCCAAAATACCATACATCTATCTACTCTTCTATTGAGAAATATTCTTTAAGAAATGCAAGTCAATAAGAATTTTGGTATGCCAATTTTTAAAAGCGTTTTTTGGGATTTTTAATTAAAAATCTCAGACTAACAGAAACATTATAGAGAATGAGTTCCAAATGATAATATCCAACTGTTATTTTAATACATTATCTACCTTTTTCCATCATACAAAGAAATATTAGCAGCCTCCAAACTGTGAATAAGGAGTCTGCAGAGAACCTGAATGTGAAGCCATGTAGATGCTCCACATGTAAATACCTTTGCTGACTGCTGCAAAATGCACGTAGTCAGCTCTGAACACAGATAAACAGCTCCTTGGGTACAATACAGTTAGAACAAAGCTGCTGAATCTCATTCTAATCCCAACCCATTTACATGTTGACAATGACAAATTTGCATGGTTTTGAGAAGAAACATGGGCCCAAATATTTATGTTTTTAAAGCCTTATAAAATGGCTCCCATCCTTATGTCAGCAAGCAGGTAACTTCACAAAAAAATTTCCTTTTTGTGTGTGTATATGTCCTTCCACCTTTCCCTGAAAGAACAAAATGAGACAAAGAATAGATTGCTTTAAAGGACTGGATGTTCATTAGCTTCAACTGAAAACAAGCTTTTTCTTTAAACCATTCTTCCTGAGATCACACACACGAACTTGGAGACAGACAAATAGGACCTGGAGAAAGACAAAGAGGCAATTGTATTTTAAGAGGCTCAGTTTTTACTTTTTTCTTTTCCTTTTACAGCAAGAACATGTTTTGCCTGAAAAAAAATACAAGCCAGCTGAAATAAAAGAAAGCAGACAGGTCTTGGGCAGCCAAACACAGAAAATGGGATTTGACTAAATCCAGACGTAGTCATTCTTGACTCCCTTTAAAGATGATAGAGATCTAGTCAAGATAGTTAAAGCCATCTTGGGTAGCATTAATCTAATTTTAGAAAATATGCCCAAAACAGGCCAAATGAATGATTCTGTACAGAAAACTTAGCACAAGAGAAATTCTACCCCATAGTTCCTATGGAGAAGAACACTTTCTGCTTGGATAGTGACTTCTCCATTTAGTAGGTAGAAGGTTTCTACAATTTAAGGCCAAGACATCTCTGTGGGGCACTGTGGAAGTTATCTTAAGAATATGTTTGCATCCGTACCACTGCCTGTGAGGCACATTGCTTCTGCCATTCTTCCCATATAGAGCTATTTGTCTTTTGCCTTGAAATGTTATCTTTTTTCACCTTGTTAATCTCATTCAGGTAGAGCTTTGGGAAGACCTTTATGTGACTGTTTGCTTTTCTGTTTTGTTTACCTGATAAAATTAGGACCTGACAGGAATAACAGTGTCTGGCAGCTTGGTCTTTTCAGAGACATATTGGGCTGGGACACAAAGTTCAGTAGCACAAAAATGGAAGCAGAGAGATTATAACATTCAGGGAAACTGCTTGGTAAGAAGCAGAAAGCAGGAAGCAGTGCTATGCAATGCAAAAGCAAACTTTTTCCTAACTAGTCCGACAAAGGAAGCAAAAGCGTTTAGGAATGACACATGCACGCGTGCATGGGATGCACCAGGGAAGATACATAAATAGCAAGTAACAGCCATTTCCCAAAGAGACAGCGATGTGTTAAAGTCATCGTACAAGATGACCCTGGCAAAGACACAGGTCCAATCACCTTTCTTCAAAAAATGGTTCATTCAAGTTGCAACCAGCACAGAAATGGTCCGCTAAAGTAATCAACGGAAGAAAGCACCTGTGTTGCAAACTGAGGCAAGAAGACTCTGGGGTAGAGAGTATCCACAGTAGAAAAAAATACAGGTAAGAAAAGAACAAGAATGCATTGAGAAGGAAAGGGCAAAAACTTTAGGGATGAAAATTATCTATTTAATTAGGAGTTAACATTGGCACATGAGTGAAAGTACATAAACCAGTACAAAAAAATTAGGGCTGGAAGTTGTAAAATGGCTGCTAACCATTAGGAGCTCTGCCACTGTATTACAAAAGGAGTGGCTAGAGTTAATGACCTACCTGATTTTAGGATGGAATTTTATAAATTTATGACTGGGATCATTGGACAAAGAGACCTATCTATCTAGGCTGTGCGATGGGTTAAGAGAACCCTGAACAAACCTAGAAAAAAATTGCATGTTTCCATGGCCTAGAAGTGCTAGCTCAGATTCCCCAAAACAGCCATGACACTGTAACCCTACTCTTGAGCTATCAAACTGCCTCTTGTCATTTTTCAGGGTTAAATGAATATTCACTGTGACAAAGACTGAAATCAAGGAGCCTCATCTCTAACTGATTACCCAACCAGTGAAGTAAAGGATTTTTCTGAGATTCTCCTTCTTGCTCAGTCTCTAAATATTAAACTATTTTCTACAAGAAAAGATGTCTTGTGCAGGGTGGAGTGAGGTATCTCTTCATGTCCACAATGCAGAACATTTGATTAAGCCTCTGCAGAGGAGTGAGAGCTCTTTGTTCAGAGCATTGAATCAAACAGAGAGTAGTGCCATTCCAGTGCTCAAATTTTTGGAACATTTTTTAAAAAGTTATTATGTTCCTTTGAAATGCAGTGTTTGAAGTGCGTTTTAGCAGTGAAATGGTTAAATGCAATTATGCACATAGACCCAGTGGAAAATAGATCTAGAGCCTGTTTTACTAAGCAAGATAATTACACACCTGTTGTATGTAATTTGAATGATATTTCGTGGTATCAATGAACGGCAAAACTTTGGAATTAGAGTAATATTGCTATTCTTTTCAGTTCAAAGATAAAGAAAATGTGTAAGGAAAGAACTTTTTGTGACTTCAGTGAATTTTAGCTTTTGGCAGTTTCTGAAAAATACTTCCCCTCCAAAAAGAAAGTCACCCTTGCTCATACATCTTAGCTACTTTCAATTTAACACCGTACATCATAAAAGCAAGGACAATCTAAGGTTAAGAAAAGAAAGTTCTTTTGTTTCTGAGACAGATCTGTGAACAGGGCAATATCCCTTGAAAGGGCCAACTTCCTAATCAGAAGCAGTTGCATTAGAACTATTGAGGGAAGGGGGGAAACAACTTGGAAAATCAATGAAACTCTTTAAATACTATGTATGGTGAAAAGTTGCTTCCAGACTCAGCTGACCCATACAAGTTTAAGGTCAAGCTTGCAGAGAGCTTGCTGGCTTTTAGAATTTAACATTTTCAAAATATTTCTCAGCCATTCACTCAACCCTTAGGAATTCCTACTTGTATTTGCTACAAAACAAAACAGAAAAAAAAAAAACCACCACCAACAAAACTACCAACATTGTTATGGTATAGTTGTCTAGCCAGGCTTACTGGTGGCCATGGGCCTGACTTGATGTGCAGTCAGTTCCTTGATCACTAGACTAAGTCTCAAGAGAATAAACACATGCAGGTACATAGAGTGGTATGTCTTTTACTTCTTAGAGCAACATGGGGCATCAAAACTGCTTTTGCAGCAGAGCAGGAGCAGGTAAATATCTGAGAGATAGTAAAGCAAATCATAAGCTTCAGCCTTTCTCCAGGCAGGAGATTGGAAATGAGTCCTTGGCCAGCACTGTGGCTGGATCTGCGCTAGAGACCTTGCGCAACTCTCACTGCCAGGTTTGCATGCATTGACTGTGCCTCCCTCCAGGCTTCACTAATGTTTTCTGAGTCCCACTGCTGGACTGAGTTAAAAACAGTAGAAGGCACTAGTGATACCAGTCTCAGCACAGTAATAAACATAGTTATCTGCCCATGCAAATAAGCTGAGCATTGCAGAGAAAGTCATATGTAAATGTTTTGAGTTCACAGAGGTTTTGCTCTGCATTTCCAATGCCAAGTTCTTTGCTTTCTCTTTTAGGCACTGGCTAGTGGCAGCAAGTGTTGTGTCCTACCTAAAATGACCCTTCAAGATGGTTCCCTTAATCTAGCAAAGAAAAACAAAATAAAGACTATACAGACAAGGAAAAGTTCTGCATAGAGTTGTTGTTTGCATAAAAATTTTGTAAATTAGTAGCAATACTATTGAAATTATTAACATTATTTTATTTGTGAGACTATTGTTCACCTTACTTGGTTGGACTATCCTAATTCAAAGGCATCTTTGACTCAAGGAAGAACAGAGGGAAATGGTGTATTTCTTTCTTTCACTTTCTTCTTCTAAAACAAGACAACAAAAATCCCTCCAAAAAAAGAGCAAAAATTCTCTTTATTTAGCTGAAATGGCACTTAAATGAATACTTCCTTGCTCTCTCATCCATGTAACATGAACAAGAATCACACCTATCCTGAAGTTAAATACTAATTTTAAAGCCCAATTCAGACAATAATGCAGCATAAAATAAAGAAAAAGGCAAGCAAGCTAATATTATGGGCTCCACAATAATTTTGGTGGATTTTACATAAAATATTCTCCTGTGCAGCCAGCAGTTGGAACCACAGTTGATCTAATTCTGCACAATCACAAAAGCAAGAACATTTCATAAACTCTTATCCTTTCTGTCAATCCATCCTTAGTATAAAAACTTGATCCTTTTAAAGACAAGAAACCTCCTGTTGCCATCCATAAGTCAAGTAAAAAAACAACTAAAGATTAATTTCCCTTCACCCCTGCTCATCTACATGTGATAGATAAAGTCCTTGGCTGATTCAGCTGGGCATAATTCAATTCATATCAACAAAACTATGCAGATGCTGTCCTAAAAATTTTAACTTTTTTATTAGCTGTAAGTAAAACTTTTTTTTTACTTGCACTTTGTAGTATGTGACAGGCACAGGTGACGCAATACTTCCTAGGGAAGTATTTTCTGCCCAGTGTCATGCTGGCAATTTAGATCTCATATTTACAAAACCAATGGGCATATGCTACATTAAGCAAGTGAAGTTATAATGAATATTTTTAAAGTTTGTTTAATAGAGGTACTGTAAAATAAAATATATGTGATGTGATGTGAGCTGTATATCCTTTTGCCTAGAATATACTTCAGATGCATAGTGCCTTTTGGCTCTTTGGGATTAAGTATATTGAAAACAGGAAAATTATTAAAGGTTAAGTACTGTATTTTTCATTATAAATTTCCACTGCACAGTAATGAAAACTGAATAAGCAGATTAAAAACTGATTTAAAAATTAATCCTCAAATCTCTTCTTCAAGAGATTTTGGTCTTCAATTAGTAACTCAAGACTTAAAAAATTCACATTGTGGAGACCAAGATTTATGTTATTGTCATGGCTGTTGTTGCAAATAACCTGGGTATAGCTGACATGAAATGATAATATTCCCTCAATCCTATTTTAATATCGGACTTAATGAGTAAAGGAAAAAGAAATTACATATTAATTTTCATATACTAATATTGATTGGGAAGAAATTGTGGTCATACTAGCTTATCTCAAAAAATTATATAACCAAAAATTGTTTCTAGAAAAAAATAAAGTTCTGACAGCTTTGAGATGACAGAAAATTCAGAAGCAGATGTTTATTGACTGAATTTGAAATACTGAGTAAAATCCTGATTCCACAGAAGACTATGGCTAAATATTCAATGATTGCAGTAGTATCTTTTCACCTGTTTTGAAGAAAAGATTACTATGTTTGCTGCTTTTGAGACTCTCACTTTTTTCTTACTCTTTGGTGTGAAAAATCCCCAGATATCATCCATCTAGCAAATTTGCTTTAACTGGGAACTAATTCTAGAATTTGTACTATTTACTTTTTTTTTTTTTTTGGTAAATGTGAAACAAATTCCTCCCCAAAAACTTTGACTACTTTGGTGAATCAAATACATTAAAACTAATTAGGTGAAAATTTTGTAACCCCAAAGAATTTAGAACCAAAGCTCATTAGTACTTTTTAGCAAGTGAATGTGAACCTGCATGTCTTAGCAAGATGATTGCTCTTAGTTTTTTTGCTTCATAGTTCAAGTTTTACAATAGTAGATTTTTTTTTAAGAAGAATTTTAGGTTTAGGGTTTTTTTTACTTTCCTTATTTGTATTTAGGTTTAATCTCAGAAAAAAATACAACCTAAAACCAAAAAAATAACAAATATGTGGAGATTGATTTCCTTCTTTAGGGTTGTTATCAAATCAGTAGACACTGAATACTACAGGTTTTTCTATAGAACAGTCATTTGGTTCTTCGATAGCTAAGTAAATGTGTTTTAGGTTTATTAAAACACAACCACCTCAAAGTACATCAGATTTCCTTCTATTTTCCTAGTTGCCTCTAGCAATGTTTTACAATGTACAGAATATGCCTGCTCATATATTTTACTCCAGGATAGAGAAAATAATTAGAAAGTGTACTGTATAGGTAATCTCCTTCTCCTTCTTAATAAGAAACAACCATTTAATTTTCACACTGACAAACTGCACTGGAATATAAAGAATATTCTTTCTTCCTCTCTGGACCCTTTGTTCACCCAGCTGCAGACCTGGTCAATCCAGGAATCACAGCAAAGCAATGCAAAGTTGCAGATTACAACTAAGTGTCATTAGGTCAATGGGACTTATTCCTACCCTACTGGGGACAACAGGGACCAGGCTCATCATTTCCAATCATGATGTCAAGAATGCATCGCACGCTTCCTCTGAAAAAATCTGCACAGAAAAAAAAGAGGGACTAACTTGGCCCAAAGGACTACCTCTGAAGCTCTGCAAACTCCAGCTGTGGTACTGGGGATAGCCTAAGAAGAAACTAGTTTGCAAGTTTGATCCATTTCACTCCTGCAGTAAAAAATGAGGCATCTCGCTTCTTTTGCTTGCACTCCAGCCTTTGTAGTTCAGAGGCAGACCTGTCCAGAAGGCAGGTAGCCTTGTTAGTATGTAGTGATGTGCCTAAATGCTGGCTCAGAAACTGTCAGATTATGTAATGAAACACTGAGACATGGGGTGTAACATCTTGGACATGGTAACATAGCTATATGCCTTACAAACAAGCAATCTGGATTATGCTTACTCAAATCTTGGACAGAGCATTCGGTTCCTTTGTAGACACCCTCAACAAAACTCCTGAGTTAACAAGAACTGTGATTCCCCGCCCCCTAGAGTTTAGGGTAAAAAACCCCCACCATTGCATAGTGTACTCTAACCTCCAATATTGTAATAACATTCCTTTAATTTTAACCATACTGAGTCCATTAACATGTCCTTATGGAAGGACATCCTCCAAAAAAGGCTAATTTGAAGATGTCAAGAGAGGGACAACCCACCATTTCATTTGATTCTTTATTCCAAGAATTAAACACCATTACTGTAAAAAACCTGTCTTATTTTGGAAAACCAAAATAAAATCAGCCTACTTTTTCCCCTTTTGGGGAATAAGTCTGTGTTTACTTGCTATACTTACTTCAAAGATATTTTTTAGAAGATTAGTTTAAGTTTGTACAAGGGTATGGATTGAAGGGAAAGTAAATTTAAAAAATCATTCCTTTGTAATATTTTTCTTGGAGGTAGAAGATCTGATTTATTGAAACAAATTTAAATGGAAAATTTACATTTCCTAACACACTTTTTCTTTTATATTTGATAAGGACTCCCCTTGGCTTCAGGATGGAGCCATAAGAAATGTTTCTGTGAAGCAAAGAGTCTGGCCTGCTCTGGTTTAAACCTGAGTGTTTGAAGCCCCACAGCATTATTTTGATAGCCAGAGTGGCTGAAGAATAGTCTTTCTTCAGCCACTTACTTTTCTTTAAACAATGTTTCCTGAACACCCCAGTTAAGTCCCTTGATAAGAAGGACATTAAGAGTCCAGTCAGCCCTTTATCTTTTTTATGTACAGGTGACGTATTTTTGCAAAAGATGGGAAAAATGTACAGTGATATTTGAAATGTACTATGGATGATTAAAAGGAATCTGTAGCACTCAATTGGCTCTATCACAAAGACATAAGAGCTGGCTGTCTAAATCAGCATGGTGTTAGGGACAGAAAAACACTGACCAAATGCAGGATTCAGGGAAGAGAACATAGCCCCATTTGCCCAGGAATTACGAAGCATATAACTTATTGCAAAGTATTGATTGTTTTAAGGCTTTTTGCTCCCCTCTCTTCGTATTATCAGGAAAAGCAACTATCTTGAAATGATAACCTTGAAATGACTGTGAAAACAAAGCATATAACCTTTTGGTTTTGACATCATGGAAGGAGGTCGGTTAGTCATGAAACTATTCTGGCCCTTTAATGTCTTCTCTTTAAAACACTAGTCCAACTGCAATGCCATGTCTTTTCATGCATGAAGTGTAAGTCTGATTTTTGAGGACAGAAGGTGAATGGCAAAGAGCACAATGTGTTTGTGCATTAGCTGATAGTGCACATAATAGCCAAACTAAAAATATTTCTGCAAATGTATTAGCATGCCTGTGTGTCTCCCAGAACTTGAACATTTCCAAAACATACCAAGCAACAAAGTACAATTGTAGGAAAGACATGTCTAGTCTAAATTATGGGTGTAGAAAATGGATCCACAAATATGTAGCTGAGATATGTGGGGAAGAATCACTCTTGAGGTGGCTTTGTCTTCCACATACTACACTCAATGCCTGGATGATTAATTCAGAGTAATTACTTACATTCTAGATATCTAATTTTGATGATATGACTCTTATCTTGAGTGACTAGATTTACAATTTAATTCTCTAATCTTTTTGTTAGATCCATCAATGTTCTAATTACCTATAACATCATTTGATGCAGAGGAGTCTTTCACCATGTGCCACTGATTTTGGATGGGTGACCACAGCTCTGAATTAGGCACCATTACAGTATCTGATGGTCTGAACCTAAACCAATTGGACCCATGAGTGGTTAGCTCAGTGCAAGAGGAATACATTGCCTTTTGAAATAAGTTCCTTGAGTCCATTTTCACATGGGGCAGAAAAGTTAAAGAAATACACCTTTTTTGCCTATATCAAAACTTTAACAGATCTTCTCTGTCATTTCATATTGTTTACCCTCTATGAATCTGCACCTGTTTTTCTGTATGTTAGGGCTATTTTCTTCCAAATATATAAGTGTTATTGGATTTGTGTTACTACGTGTATGAATCAAAATGGAAATTTTCTCTCTGTTTTTTTCAGTACTGGCAGAGGTGATCCTTTCTTTTCTCAATCCCCTACAATATTCTTTTTTCTTATGGCCCTTCCATGTTCTGCCAATCCAGTCCACAAATCTAACACACCCTAACTGTCTGTGCTAGCTATCATATTTAATCTTACTACTGTAAAAATGTCTGGACAGTCTTTATTGTCATGATCTCTCTCTTTAACTCAAAGAAGGGTTATGAGAGTGAATTTGTTCCTTCCACAAAGACAATTCAAACTCTAAAGGACAACTGGAAATAAAAGAACTGAAGTCAGTGATGACACGGCCATGATTTATGCTGCCAAAAGCCTTTAAGGAGTTCTAAGAAATACCATTTTTAAAGACCACTAAAGCATTTTGTCTTTCCTTGTAAATTCAAAGCACACAAGCTTTTCTATTCTCTTGACCTAGCACTTGCGCATTTCATCTTCCACAGATCAAGAACACCGACTGAAGTCCTGTAGCCTGTTGCTGCTTCAGTAGCTCGTTCTACATTCTGTCCGAAAAAACCCACCTAATTTTCTATTGTGCAGTTTCCGTATGCACAAATGATAAAAGAAATTAAGATTTGTAAATGTTTTTTATTCTATGAACTTGGGAAGAGGCAATAGAAATGAATACAAATAAGACACCTGTCGGCAAGATCTGCACTGTAAGTGTGGAAAACACAGGGTACCTCATTATCACAGAAATAGTTAGCAATATCTGCCTAAGGTGATAATGGCTCTTCCTAAGCTCTCTTAAAATTTAAACACAAATGTCAAATTGCAATGTCTTTCAAGAAAGCTGTGTCTTACTTGAAATTTATTCATATAAGTTTTAAGAAATATCCCTCAGGGAAACAGAACCTCAATTTTTAGTTGCTACAGATAAAGCAGAAAGCTATCTATGGGGCTAGAAACAGAAGACACAAGAAAACAAAAAGAAGGCCTTGCAAATGGCACTGAATCCAGAAGCAGGCACTTTTAAAAGGAGTAATTCACTCAGTTCTGACTGTTTTAACCTTCTAATTTTCTTTTTTTTCCCAACTTCAAATCCAACCTCTCTGCTTTTCAGATCAGGCACTGAAGATTTTATGTTTTATAGTAATAATACTCAAAAAGCAATTCAGATACGAGTGAACACAGTAGTTTATGTGTTCTGAATAATTTGTGGCAATCCTTTAAAAGTAATTCACATAACCTGCATATATATGCGGATTGCTTACCATCAGAGAAGGCGGTAAAACCACAGTGCATAACCCCAAACCAAAATGACAATAACTGTAAGACAGTAATAGCTAATTTTATCTGGTATAAATGAGCAGGGACTATAGAGCATTATGTATTGTGAAAGTTGCCCAATTGTTTTCAAACTGAATTGCATTTTGAACATATCCTCTCAACTGCTTATAGGGATCTGGTTTCCAGAAAGCATTACTGACCAACATTTCTTAATGGCAGAAACATAGCTTTTAGACTTGTTAAAGGTGAAACCTTCAAAACGCCTACTCTTCTGCAGTATCCTTCTACACAGATAGATGGGATTGAAGCAAGCAGCATGTGCATTTTCTAAATGAAGAGAAAGAGGAAGAAATAATAGTAATAAAAAATCTGTTTTAAAAGGAAAATAAAGACAAAACCTATAAGTAGGTACCATTTAGCATATTTTAATCAATGCTCAAGAAATTTGTATTCACTTTAAGAAGGGAGGACTCTAGTCCGGTGTGGAGTTAATACTATAGCATGACAATTATTTTAAAACATTACATCCTATGGAATCAAGTACAGTTGTTTAAATTAAGAGGCTTAATGACAGAATTTTCATTAACCACAAATCTCAAAGGCAAATGAATTTTAAATTATTTCAGAGATTTATTTTATCTGTAAAACCTCATAACCTGCTTTTATGTTATTCACTCTTACTGAAAAGCTACCAAATGAATTCTAAAAGAATAGAAAAACAGTTAATATTATAAACAAAATGGAAATTGATCAACATTTTGCATGCAATCAAATGAAGAAATGGTGCAGTGCTAAGTTTAAAGGGTGACTCCTTATAATCTTGTCAAATCCCTTTAAATTATAATTCATTTTTGATCTTCTTACTACCATACCTTTAAACCAATAATCATCGCTTGCTTTCATCAAATATTTTTTGGCTTAGGCTAGTGCCATTCTTCAATAAAGTGTTAGGAAGGTATTTTCAGTTAAATGCAAACAAGTAATAAAGTTCATTATGCAATACTTAGAAGTTACTGACTCTGCATTGAGAAAATTACCTTTGTCCAACAACCCTTTTCACAGGTGAATGCCTGATTATGTAAACATCAACTTATGAGAAAATCAGGGTAATTTTAAGTCTGTAAACAGGGTTACAGGAGAAAATTACAAAGACATGTAATTTATCTGGTTGGAGCCTAGAAGTTGGCCAGAACACAGTAATAAATCAAGTGGAAAACAGTATGTTAGATACCTTGCAGTACTAAATTAAGTCTCATATTTTGAATTTAAGATGAATCTTACTTAACTTTACCTATCTAAAAGTTAGGGTCCCATTTAAAGCTCACCATCGACGCTCCTATTACAGTCACATAAAGAGGTAGGCATCTCAAAAGGTTATTCATAATATCTTCATGTAGATGTACAACATGGTGATACCTTAGTTTCAGACAAGGTAAGGTGAATCCCTGGCCACATCTGTATAACATACAATGGGAATGGTGATAAATAAATAAACAAAAGTATACCAAGAAGACAGAAAACATTTAGAAGTGAAGAAGCAATTTCAAAATATAATCATGTTACAGCTAGCTCAGTAAATGATATTTACATTCTGTCGTCATAGAATGCCTAGTTAAATTACCACCATCACCACCATTTCAGAGCTAAAGATGAGGCAATGTAAACTCAAACTCCCTTTTGCTATAACACGGGCTGGTGTGATTACTTCCCAAAAAGGCCAAAAGAATCACACTTGCATAAGCATTTCCCAGTAACATTCCTCTACCTTTTTACCACTACTGGGGGAAAAAAAAAAAAAAAAAAAAAGAGGAGCTCACTGCTTGCAATTTACCACTAAAATATTCTTGTCTGAATGATGGACTGGTTGAAGCCAACTCAGTACAAACTGTATTAAGTAGTACCTTCTACTTCTGTTTTGGAGCTTGATGACTGACCCTTTGAAAAGGGGATTAGTGGGGAGTTAAAAATGTTAAAATAATGATGTCTCGATATTTTACTCCTTGGATATCATTGAATCAGAGCGATGAGGATCCAGGATTTTACAGAAGGTTAAGACTGGTAAGAAAAATACCTTTTGATTTGAATGGGATTACAGAACTTGAAGTCAATTAATTTTTTCTGAATTTACCAGCTGGGAATACTATACTCTTGAAGGTAAATGGGTGTCTTTTCATTGATTTCTGGTGATTAGAGTGGGTCTGATTGAGGCCCTGCCAGATAGGCATGACAAGGCATTGTTTATCTTATTTTGCTTTCTTTATCTTGAATACTTTGAAGCATTACAAAGATGAGAATTTTTTTAAGCCCAGTGTGCTTTGAACAATTCCAGTTTGTGTACATCTAGAAAGCCATACATTTCTCTCTTTGCCACAACTCAAAGTATTGGGAATGAAAAATAAGTTAGTTTTAAAAGCACAGCAAAAGTTAGTGGACAAGTCCCCTCTTGATGAACAATAGCCCAAAATACATGATAGCTGAGCAAAGGATTTATTTATATCCACATTGCATTGTAGGTGTTACTTAGATTTGTCATAAAAAGATGAGACTGTATGGCAGTTGTGTATATTGAAGCTATGTTGCTGAAAGGAAGAAAAAATGTCTGTAATGGTTCCCTCCACAGAAATGGACAGCATAAATACATTATATTAAACTTGGGAGGAGCAATGTATGTGACAGAAAATAATATTTTCCAATATCTATCCTAGCTGATGAGACAAGACTTTCATGAAGGCTCTGAAGTTCTATAAAACTATTTATTTGACATTTGCTAAATATAACTTAATGACAGTGACATTTTAGCCTAATTTGTTCTTTTAATAGTTTTCATTAAAAATGCTTCATTTACTTTAATTTTCCATCTACCTCTCCTTTTCTTTTCATACATTTGTTCATTTTCTAAGGAGAGAGTAGCCTAATCCAAACCTTTTAGATTTTGAAGAGTATAACTTAAAATCACAAACATTGCAAATTTGCCCAGATATTGGGGTAACAAACTCTAAGAATTTTGTGGGGTTATTTTTTCATTTGTTACTATGACAGTAAGTCATTACATCCAAGATAACTGTTTCTATTAATCTATATGTATATGCCAAGGGTTATCCCTGGAAACAGATTCATATATTATTATGAAACTGCAATTTATAACACATATTCTTTCCTAAGAAAAATCTTTAATAATGATCTCCTGTAATGAACATGATGAATTCAAGAATCAGAGTAGGGGTTTTTGTCTCAAGATCTTCCTACAAAAGCAATTAGAACTCATGGAATGCAATAAAGAGGCTGGTACACTAAAATGCTATGGGCTGAATATAACCGAACTTGCGGGAAGGAAAAGATTGAATGTTGATGTGAGGCTAAAACTCTGAGCAGGAACTCAATAAGCTCATATTCTATACCCCAATATTACCATCCCTATTCTTTATGTCCTTGAATCTACTATCTAACTTTTCTGTGCCCGTGTGGCAGTATATGTAGCTTTTGGACATTCATTGGCTCAAATTCATTCTTCAGCTAGATTAAGGATTTTAGTCCCTATCATTTCTGCTGGAAATAGTAGAAGTTTATTCAAGAACCTAATAATTTCTCTGATTGTTATTAACATTAAAATTTTCAGTTTACATAAAATGTGGGCCAATTCACATTTCTTTATAGTTCTGCTTAAAATGCAGTTCATTCCCTTGGCGTTTATCATCCATCACATTCTTCCCACCCTGTTATATGCTTTTGGATAGCCTCTCCCTGTAGATGATCTCTACAAACATTTTACTAGGATAAACAAATCAAAATTTCTTAGTCTACTCCAGGGTGCTTTCATATATCCAAAGAGACTTTCTTTGCATCTGCTCTGCTACTAACTCACCTTTCTTGAATCCACATGTCCCACCAGGCTGTTCAACGGCTTTAGTCTTTCTCTTCCTTTAATACTCAGCTTTTCGCCTTCAGTAAAACACACAACTAGGCAACATGTAACATTTTGACTATTGACAATAGAAGGCTCTGAAGGCCTATGTCAGGCTGAGTTTTGTAGGCACAATTTCCCACTTACAGCACATCCAGTGTTTATCATTACCCTTTTACTAACTAATACACAAAGTCCTTTTTCTTCAGTTCTAACCTATCAATTTCCAGGTAATACTAAAATATTAGGTTACTAGCCTCTATAAAATCCTATTTTACTACTTCAGTTCTCAAAGTCTGCTTATTCTTTCTGTGAGATACCCCACTTCTCTATATAGATCACATCTTCCAGGTTTGTGTCGTGTATGAGCATAGTTCCCTAGTACAATTCACTTTATGATAAGGTCACTAATGAAAACATTAAATAAGGTCACATGTAAAACTATTTATTGAAGGACCTTGGTAATCATTTATAGCTCCCAAATTCTCCCTTGAATACAACTTACTATCTTCCATGTAGGCAATTTCTTATCCACCTCACACTTGTATAAACCCCAGTCTTCTCCTGACTTGAGGTAAGGAGCAGGAATGCATGCATTTACACTGCTACTTCAGGGACTTCCGTTACTACTTCAGATTCCAAAATCCTGTTGTTTCAGGGAAATTATTCAAGTACTGGAATCTCCACTGACCCCAGTCCTTACCAGTTCTAACCCAGGTTCCTCTGTTTCTGTCAAGCATGTTTTCCAGTGCCTCAGTATATTTCACACACTTTTTGTCTACCCCACAGAGTCTGCTGGCTTATTCACATTTTCCACTTATACATGCCTGTTAGCCTACCAAGGAGAAATATGTGCAGAACACAGTTGTCTTGAATATGGAGCTGAGTATCATCATTAAAAAAACAGAAGTAGCTCACAAGTCTGAGCACTTTTAGCAGCTAAACTTGAAGAATAGATCTTCACATGTTTAAGTTCAAATTCAGGTCACTGTGAAGCTTAATCTATTAACGTGTGTGAAGCACTAAGGTACTACAATGATGACCCCCACAGAAAAGCTTGCTGACCTCTGAGAAATAAGTGTCCATGTTTCTGGTCAACAGATGAAAAAGCTCTAGTGTCTTTGATGTTAATCCACTGCAGGAGCTACACAATATTCAACACACAGACCATAATTTTCCAAAGCCCTGGCTTTTAAGAAAGGCATAGTTAAGCTGGATAGGGAAGTAAAAGAACCTGACTCATTCTACCAGAGTCTAGACTGAACAACAGTTTTTCTAAGAACTCTCAAAAATAGATGGAAAAATTTTAATGACACTTCAATTTTTTACAAAATAGAGGCCCACTTTTAAATTAGCAGCCTTGTAGCTGCAAGATATAGGACAAAATGAGATGTCAGCAAGAATTTCAGTGATGTTGACCACCCTGAAAAAATTGCAGGCTACAATTTCAAATTGTGCAGGTAAAGGGCTTACATACAATGTTACAAGCCATATATGTACAAAGCTAATGAGATGTGTTTCGTGCTTAATTGACAGTGATGAGCTAAGCCCCAATTCAGTATTGCATCTAATGGCTTAACAAAATTATTCCTTTCCCGTTAAATAAGGGAGAGAAAGTATCCATTAAAATATTTTGATTTATACTTTTATTTAATGATGGCAAGCCAGTAATTCCCTTATTTTACAAGCATACAAATAAACTATGCATTAGAACAGCATGAACTATCACTGCATATCACTAGCAATATCTCCATCTGCATTTTTTTCTGTGGTATGTCTGCCACAATCAAGGTGGTTTTTCATTCTTACTGATTTAAACTTTTCCTGTTGACTATATCATGATTTCTTTATGTTCCGCAATTTTTGAATGTTACCTTAAACCTGTTCTACCAACTCATAACTAAGCTCTACACTTACCTTTCTTTATGGCAATTTAAAGTGTTCTCTTTAAATACCTTTCTTATGCCAGCAAAAGGAGTTGCCACAGCTTTTATTTTTCTCCCCTAAGGTATTTTTAACCTATGTCAATTCACTGATTTATATACAAAACAGTCTAACATCAGGTGCATAGAGCCAACTGGTGGCGGGAAGGCTAGAGTGAATGGCCAGATGGAGGAAGTCCCTTAGTGGGATCTGCTACCATGAAAGAGGTATGTCCATCTATACCCTGAGCAAGATTTTCACCTTTTCCAAATCACTACTATGTCTGCACTGGTGTTGACAAGAGAGGCAATCCTCTAGCCTGGTGATTCAGAATCGCAAAAGTTAGTTAGGTAACTTCGCTACTGAACTAAACACTTCATGTCCCTTTACTGGGCCTAGAGGGATGTGGGAAACCTAAAGGCAGCATATAAGGTTCTAATACATAATACTTTACAGACTGCATAACATAACATAGTGCATCAGAGGTAATCAATATGCATAACCTAATGCAAAATTTATTTTCACTTCTTTATTTAATATAGTTTGCATACAAGAAAAGCCTGTATCACTATTTATTTTTATATCAGGTTCTTCTAAGTTTTATTGGTTTATTCTTAGCCTCTTCAGAGAACACTTTAAATTTCAGGAATTATCTATCACCATAAATTATAAGATAAATGTTTTTAAACGAGGTGTAAACAAGAGCAGCATACAACAAACTACTGTATTTACATAAAAATTACATATATACAGCAGTTGCTAGAAAGAGATAATTACTTCATTGTACAGTTACATAAGTACTTATTTTACAAAGGACTATATGTTTTGTTGACCAATGAAAGTCATAGGTTCATCAAGCCTTGGTGACTAGTGAAAAAGATGGGGCTTCCAATATCAGGCAACACTCAGTCCATTATTTTACCAGAATTTTAGTGACAAGCTGACCTAGATGCCCTGGTAATAAAAATGGTAGTTCCTTCTTTCTGTGTATGGAGCCAAAAGCATTGAATTAACCAGTTAAACTAGTGCACAATCACTTCTTGGATTCCCCCCAGGCTCCATTCACTACTCGTACTGTAGAAGGCCCCAAATAGTCGTTATCACCACATCAGCACAGACATATGTCTTTCAGAACTCCACCCTTTTAATACACAATTTCTAAAACACTTGTGTCTATTACAAAACAAAACTGTAAGTGAGCTGCTGTGTGACAACACAAGATATTCATAATCCCCAGCAAGCAGTTATTCCCATCTATCATTCATTGCAGGTGATATTCTTCATCACTGTTTCACCTCCTGTGCCATGCACAGTCTGGACAACTACTGGGTGCTGGGCAGGCTGTCAGGACTTGCAAAGTTTCTCATTTACCTGTGACAGCTACAGGTTAAAGGTATCATCAGTTTATTATCAGTAATTTAAGAATAAATATGATTGAGCTGATTCCTAACCATTTTTTGGCAGTGTCTATTGCTTCTTACCATCTGCAGAATGAATTGATAATCATAACTTAAATACAGTACATACCTCAGGAATATGTACTGTATATGTATATGTACAGTATAACTAAAGTGTTCTTGGAAGCACTGTTCTGATGGTTAAAGTAAACCAAAAATTATTAAAAATCTTTATTATAAATATTGATACATTCACAAATCCTATACTCTTGAAAAGAGAAAAAACCTTTTCTTTTACAAGTTCTTTAAAACCACCAAGTGTGAGAGGAAAAAGCACAACAGCTTACTGAAGCTAAAAAGCTTACGGAAGTAAAAATCCTATTATCCTAATCAGAAGGTTGTCAATACAGCCCAAACAGTAAAGCATAGCCCATAAGACAGAAGTGGACCCATGTCTGAAAAAAGTCCATTCTTTTAGTAAGAATGATACTATGAAGTGGTGGACTAGTCACCAGAATCACTGGAGAAAAGTGGCAGGTGGAGCAGGTGACCGAGGGGAAGGATGAGGGGGCACCGCTGCAGTGATTTACTCCCTTTTCAGCACCAGGCAAATCAGAAGGAAAGGAGAAAGCCATGCTCGTTGTTGTCTAACATGAGTCAATTTGTGACTGTATCCTCCTGAGCGAAGAAGCTAATCAATTTTATGACATTTTTAAGCCTAAACATCTTAATGATAAAAAATGACATTTATTCTTTTTTTCTACTTCAATTGTAAGTGCCATTAAAGAAAAGAAAAAAATTAAGAACAACTTTTTGTTCTTGAAACTTACCTTATTAGATCAATTGTTTAAAATTTTTTAAAAGTCGATGATCCTGTGGAAAATAACGAATTGCCATCGTTCATTCAAACTTGCAGTAGCACTTCACTCCTGAATTCTTTGTAATTTTCTAAGAAACTGATCAAATGAATCCCTCTTGCTGAACAAATTGAAAATATTATCAGTCATGACTAGAAAAAATTAATTAAGAACTGCGGAGAATATGGGAACAAAGATTAAAAATGCATCTTGCTTAATTTTGAGTCATTATTTTGCATAATCATCAGCACTCTTGTGATTGAAGGTACTCCTGAAAAATCATGCACATCATTTAACAAGTAGCCTGATCTAGACATCAGAAATTATTTAAGACTGAAAAACCAAAAATGCCTCTATCGTAAGAACAGCTGTAAGGGAGATTTGCACGTAGAAATAGTATGATATTTTGAGTTCAGTAGTAACAGAAGATGACTGAGGAGCTTTGAAGCTTTCCAACTTTTTCTAAGAGTGAGAAGAGGGATAAATTTGTGCAAATAAACAAGGGTGTGAGGATTTTCGTGCTTTCTCTTCCTCCTCCTTCCTTTTCCATGCGCTTAGGGTCTTTGCATCTCATGATATGGTGATTCAAGCTATAGTGAATGCATATATGGTAATGTCAGACAGAAAAGTCAGTTGGAAGACCACAAGAAAATAACCACATAACTCACTGACACGTACTCACAAATGTATTAATGGGGCCAGATGGGTGTTGGGAGTAGTATAGCAATTTTTATTCCACAAAACACAAAATATACACAGAAATCAAAGCTTAATCCCCTAAATCCAATTTAGACTAGTACATCACAGACCCAGGGAAAGAGGACACTCTGACCAGTTGTCATTAGGTCAGGTCCTGCCTGGCAGTTTGGACTCGACTTGTGGCAGCACTTCCTCAGGCTCTGCCTTCCATGTGGTATCAAATATCCATGTGTTCTCCCCCCACCCCATCAGCTGTTGTTCGAGCTGTTTATGGTTTTCTGTATCAGTTTGTCAGTATAACCAGCCAATGACCTCACCAGATCTGCTATAGTTTTGACAAGTGACTAGGACTGCTGTCAGTGGTGCAGAAGAGCAGTGATATACCATAAGGCCATTCAGCTACGTAAGTTGTTACTTCTATCACCTTATCAGGCCTAAAGACATGTCAAGATCTTCCTGGTCTCTTGTATAGGTCTGCATAATATATTGTGGACAGAAACAAACCCCCTTCATCCTGATCTTAACTGGCAAAAAGCTGCTTAACCAAGCTCTATTCCAACTTTCTGTTCAAGGCTTGACCATACCCTGCCAGCAAAAAGCATGGACAGACCAAGTTGTCATCTTCCAGCAGCAGATATTGTGGACAGCTTTTGTGAGTACCATCATGGGAGCCCAAACCCATCTCTCAACCCCAATATGGAATCACTTGCTTTTGTCTCTCTTTGCTCAGGCCTTAGCTTTATTTTACTATTTGCTAGCTGAGGATACTTCCATCAGTCTGATTTCTCTCCTGTACCTCAGCTGCTGTTTTCCCTGTGAGCAATAACCATGGTATCCATGGTATCCAGACAGTCATATTGAAAAAAGGTAATACTTAAAAAAGCAAAAGCCTTGCAGAGAAAGGCATATCAAAATGATAAACCAGACCATGTCTGTGATATGTATGTATGAAGCCTGTTCACATGGTGTGATGATTCTGATTGTTCTATGCCTCTTCTGGGACTGGTAGGGTCTTGGTGTCACTTACTTCCCTGAATCTACTGATACCTTGCCCTCCCTTGTCTTCAGGAAGAAAGAAGTTCAGGAAATAAATGACTTTTGAGCTATTAGCTACCAACAGTCAGAGGAAAGAAGTGACAAGACTGAAGTTCCCCCAAAACTTACTTTGCATTCTGTCAGGCTCAAAACTTTTGAGCTCAAAACCTTATTTGAAAAACTGGAGAATTGTTTGTTTGGTTTTCTTCCTTGTGTTCCTAGTATGTTCAGTGTGTGCAAAGTGAAAAGGAGGTTCAGGCTGCCAGCATGCAGCTGTTCAGAGATGACCAATATGAAATATTTACCCAGAAAATAGTCTCATATTTCACTTCTCCATGGGACAGAAGTGGCCACTACTGTTTCTTTCAAAGACCTGAGATGGCACTTTCCTATCTTTCCTTTCTCCATGTCAGGGCCTGGAGAGCATTCGTCCCTTTAGTTGGCTGAGTTTAGTTGCCTGAGTTAGATGGTTGAGTTAAGGAGTTTAGCTGGCTGAGCCCTCTCCTTTCGCTTGGTTCCTGGATTGAAGATCTCATACTTCTGTTCTGGCTTCTTGACCCTCCATTCTTTTGATGTCAACAACCCCGCAACCACCATAAGAGGCATCTACTGTTGGTCCCTTTTTCTTAAGGTCACTGTCCTCCTTCTCCTCCCTGTCTTCTTCAGAAGGTGGGGAAGAGGGGGTCTCTGACGATCAGCAAGGATGTTGAGTGACAAATTAGCATCAGGATCAGGTCCAGAGGCTGTGATCACAGTCAGGCACAGTGCAATGATCTCCCAGCAAGTCCACAGTGACAAGAAAGGTCCCAGGGAAGGCCAGCAGGTATGGGCCAAGGGCAGGATGGATGGGGGAGGGTATGAGATCAAGTAGACTTCACTGCTGCCCATCTGCGAAGTCGCACAGGCTGGGGCTGGCAGTAAAGCCTCTCAAAAGCAGTTCCCAAGGGAAAGGAGAGGCAGGCCATCACTTCTAGCTTTCTTCACAACAGCTTTTATGAGTGAAGCAGCTGACCTTGGGCTCAGCCAGCTAAACCCCTTAACTCAGCCACATAAGCTCCCAGAAGGGCAGAAACTTGCTCAGGGCCCTGACACAGGTTGTGAAATACATAGGAGCATTTCTTCCAGATTGAAAACATTTAAACCAGGGTGTGTGGCCCACCACTAGGCTGAAACCTGCTCTGATTACGGAAATTCTGTACTTGTTTGCTTGTGCCATTTCATGGACATATTAAGTCCCTGTATTTTGAGTAGCAACTGAGTTATTTCTACTGAGGAAGTTGATTGATAGGCAGTTTTGAAAGTGTAAGTTAAATTCAAACAAATGGCTCACTGCATAGGAGTTTGCATCTCTCTAGTATTTCTAAAATAGGCTAAGATTTTCAGATATAAAATGCCTTAGAAGTGAAAAGCATTTTTGCTTTACAGGAGTTAGGTACTAAGAGAGAATTTGAACAGATTTTATGATGAATTTAAGGGCATTCCAGAACATAATGTAGCGAGTATGATACAGATCTCATGAGCAGCAATTAATGGGCTTTCTCATGTTGGTAGCTTGAAAAAGAATGAAAATAAGTATAGAGAGGACTATCCAGCAAAGCTACTTACCCCTGCAAATACCCATTACTGAACAGAAGCAGAAGATTAGGCAGACCAGGGCAGCAGTATAAATCCAGAATAACTACTGAAGACAGTGAAGTTACTCCACATTTATACCGGTTTAACCGAGAGAAGAAAAAGGTCCATTGACTATAATTGAATCAAGGAGTTTTCCATTAAGTCCAAATGATTTTCACAGCAGGAGACTCCTGAAAGCTCAGAGGAGAGCAGTCCTTTCAGAACAATAACATTTTGCTTTTCTTCAACATTTTAATCTTTACTGTTTGGACATAGTGTTTCAAAATTCTCTTGGGATATGCTATGGTTTTTTACATTAGTTATATTTGATGCTAAACACTTTTGAATTCCAATAAAATATCCATATTTTCTGTAGGCATTTACTTATACTTTCTGAATTTTATGACTTTAGATTTTTCTTAATGTCCTATGTTATTGTACAGTTTATATGGAATTGAGTATTGTGTGTTTTACATACTTTCTTTTGGAATTGTGTGAGTGAGACACTTTTGAAATCATAGGGATTAAAAATTTCCTATTGCATTACTGAAAGGTTAGACATATGACCAAAAAGCAAGGTTCATATGAAGAAGAAAAAATTGCTTTTCAAAATCCCAGTTGTTTTTGCATAGTATAGAGATGAAGCATATTAATAAAACATGGTAAGGATTGTATTTATTTCCAACTATTCCGAAGGTTTATTGTTTCCAAAGTTTTTCTGGGGGGTTGTTTGTGCCTTTTTTTTTTTTTTTGTGAGCTCCACTTCTGATATTTATTATACCTTCCACCCATCAGAAAATACCTGCGAAAAAATTAATGTTACAAAGGTACACATACATAGTGACTTCATGAATAATACCTATACCTACAGCTATCAAATAAAACAGTGGAAAAAAAAGATATATAACTCTTTTAAAACTTTAAAGTATATCTACATGTCCTCATATTAACAAGCCAGTTTCTAGCAACATATGGATGGGATTTTTGCCCTGGGGGCCAGTCTCTCTTGAAAATAATAAAGCTCCTTAGCTAAATAAGAGGTACTCATTTTTTATCACAGCAAGAGGTCTCTGAATTCTTACAATATGTGTATGTAACTATATATGCGCATGCAACATGATATATATACACTAGTACCTTTAATACAGTAATGCCTGTACAATGTTATAAACAAATAGAACCAGATGGAAACACTAAAGCTATCATTTATTTATTTGTTTATTTATTTGAGTGTTCTTTATTATTTGACCAATTATTGGAAAATAGATTGCACAAAAATGGAGACTGCTGATAACCAGAGATATTACAGCTGTCACTTTTTAAAGCTAGTGACTAAAAAGTGAAGTAAGACTGTTGAAACCACAGTTACAAAGTAATTAACAGTGTGTTTTCCTGTTTAATTAAAAGTGAAAATGTAGTTCTGGCTCAGCAACTGTGACTCTATTTCAGGTTTTTACCCTTTTTTATTAAGTAAAGCCTTTTCATTTAGCTGGTAGAGACAGTAGGTAATGCAATCTTGAGTTAATGAGTAAAAGAACATACTATGAGAGGCACTGGATTTCCTTTTCTAGGATCAGATTATGTTTAAGCACATTTTCTTTTTCCACAATGAAAGCCTAGTTAAAACATGCATACCTTTTACAGGGTATGATTAATTTCTCCTCACAACTTTAGCCACTCACCCTGACTTACATGAATCTGATTATTTGTTGCACTATTTTATAATTAATTATCTAATTCTATGGAGGGATCAATTAGGAAAAAACCAAGTTTTTCACTTTGCACATATTTGTTAACATTTTTAATAGTGTCTTCTTTTTTTTTTTTTTCCTTATCACTCTCTTATCCCCAAAAAGAGAGAAGAGATGCATGAAGGTCACTACTGAAGATTCATAAACCATTGTGAATAATGTCAGAACTATAATTTAATTAGTGGCCCATCTGTCACTTTCTGTTTGACGAGCACTAAATGTCCAATTATCATTTAATATCTGCTCTAATCAGTTCTGGCAAATTTTGCAGGCACACTAGAGATGACATTAATAGATGGAAGTGAGGCTACCTTTGCAACATCATCAGAGAGAGAAAGCTTGTGCAGTTTTGACTTACAATGGGGAAGGCATTAATTCATTCCAATTAGTAGCAAAGACATTTTATCCAGACTGTGTTACTGCATATTGCTAACTGAAGCTTTTAGTTGATTTTTTCAAGAATTTGGAAAAACACTTTTAATTTTTGTGGAATTTGTTATTCTTGTTGGTGCCCAAAAATAATATTAAATATTATTTTCTCAGTGCCTCTGTCTTCAATCTTTCTTTATCATCGTCATTAATTAGTCTGCGCTTCCTGTTTCTTCATTCTCTTTCTGACATTAGCTCTCACGAACAAAAGACCCACAGGGTTCTTCAGAAAAAGAAAGGAAAAAAAGACATATTAAATAAATATGAGTAGATTAAAAAAAAAAGAAATATGCAATATAGACATACAAAAAATACTGGGTCAAAGATTTTAGTCTGTTGCTGGGACAGAGGACTAATCACTGCCATGACCTTCTTCTAGTAAAGGAAGAGCAAAAGAAAAATATAATCTTTTAATGAGAACATACAGTATAGGTGTCTTTTCAGACAAGACACAGAAAATGACCACATGTTAAAAGCATAGAATAACTTGCTGGTAAGATTGATGACCTATGAAACATGTATTGACAGCATCATAAAATGCACTTTTCCACTTGCAATGAGAGATTAAAACCCCTACCTATCCACACCTTGGGTCAAGGTCAGGCAGCCTATACCTTCTCAGATTTGAGATCAATAACATAACAGTCTCTGAAAAAGGCTTTTGGCTTGACAAAAAGCTTCCTCTAATAAGCAAGTGCTGCTCACGTGACACTTTAGATTTAGTCCCCAACTCTGATTCTAAGTGAAATCCTTCAGCACTTGAAAAGAAAATATGGCAAAAAAACCTGTTTGTAATATGACTGCATAGGTTTGCTGCTTAGGAGCTAATAAGATTGGGATTGCTGCCTGGCAGATCCACTGCAGTGATAAAATAGCCAGCTAAAAGTAGATATAAAATAAAGTCCCTTTCCCCTCCTGTTATATATTTTGGCAGCCACTCGAAAGCTAGAATGTCATTTCTGATACTTCCATATTTCTACTAGTAAGATTGAATCTGAGATTCTACTGACTACAGCTTGCATTTGTAAGAACTTGTCAGGATGTTATGATCTGCTTGACCCTTCATTATTCTGTCCAACCCAACACACATCATAGCATTGAGTATTTAGAAAAGAGAAATCTGCTCCTTGATGATATGCAGGTTCAACTAATGTACATGAAGAGGAATTCTCATTATGTGTGTCTCCACAGGTTTCCTATGGTTTATAATCTTTTAAACCTGCTGTGCATATGAGGCACAGATTTAATAGCCAGCTTTAAAATGGTCACAGGAAACATCTGAATCATAACAGAGGCATAACAAAGGGATTTCTACCTAAGGAAAAATCAACAAGAACACACACAAAATTAACTAGTATCACCCCAGCGGAATGGAAATGAAGAAGGAGATTATGAGTGCCCAGACGTGATTAATCCTCACTCCTTCTCCTGCTTTGGCTCAGAAATTTGGCTCCAGACACAGGTCTGAAGAACATGCAACCCAAATGCAGGGCTTTGCTCCTGAGAAACCCTACAAAGAAGCAGTCAGCTAGAGCTAAAGGCAAAGCCAAGAATGCAAAAAATGGTTATCAAGGACCTGCTTCAGGGGAACAGAGAAGTGCCTTGATTCTGAAGATAGTTTAAAGTGCCCTTGGGAAGTGAGAGAAAGAATTTGAGAAGAGAGGAAGTTACTCATATGTAGGGTTGATATCAATAAGCAGTAAATTTAAGGCCATGATCAGAAATTTTCCTTTGGATGAAGTATAGCCGAAATTTTCAAATACCTCTGAAAGGCAGACAATATTGTAATACAAAGTGAGTCTTGAGGACAATACATTGGCTGTTCATGTATACATCAATGTCTGATCACAAGTGTGCAATCTTTTCTTTTTGATTATGCAATGGACTGCTAGATAAACTGATCAAATGGAAAAGTAGTATCAGGTATAAAATATTTTAAACTGTTCTGATAAGTTATTTTGGCTCCTATTCTCTCATGTAACAATAGGAACTAACAGACATACCTCAAGTATCTTCTCATTATTCCATCTATTTTCATGGGCATTCAGACTGTACTTTTCCATTATACCTCTGCACATCTATAGAAAGAACTGGAAGCAATAAAAAGATACCAGTACCATGGAACCTGCACACCTTGACAAACCTTTTATGCTGTGTTGCCTTGACTACCTGTTTTGGTGGAAAAGAAGCACCCAATCACATGGCCTAGCGAATAACTAAATATTTTACACAAGTTGTGACAGTTCACATGAAACTTTCAACATCAGCACATCCTAGAGCTCCACAGCCTTGTTGAAGTCCTTCAGAAGTTGCAGCAGAGAGGAGTCGTATCTCGTCATGACCTCTTTGTGACTGGTATGAGTGGATATCTAAATCCTGATGTGAGTAGGCTTGTTAGTTTTGCCTTGTAAGCACAATGGTAATCCATTTTGAAAATTCCAAATGTTTTACCTATAATTAAAAAAAGTTGTTTCATTCAGCTAAAATGTATTACTAATTTAGACCCATATCCAGAATTAGTTCTGGATTACTGAAAACACATATTCAGGGAAAAGTTAATTTGCTTTAAAAAATTCAGCTCATACCTATGTTTATTCTTTCTGTTTAAAGTATATATACTTTTAAATCAGTACAGTGAATGACAGAAAGTCAATTAACACCTGTTAATAGCTTAGGACTGCTCACAAAATGAGACAGTTTAATAATCTTTTAATATGATAAAGTATAGGTGCAAACCATCCCCTGTGAAAAAATTAATCTGTCTACATAATGGGGAACACAAGACTTAAAACCAAGTTTTCCAAAATATGAAAAAAAACTATAAAAAAATAAAATAATATAAAGTATAGATCAGGTAGAACACCTCTAGGATGTTCCATAAAGAATGGCAACCAGTTAGGAAAAAGAGTGCTGCAGAAAGCAGCTTTCACGGGTCAGATAAATATTTTTCATTAGTATTAGATCCTACCCTGAGGGTCAGTGCTTAGACACAGTGTTAGATGGGTATGATATCCCACTAGCCTGAAGGTTAGGGTTGTGCAGGGCTTTTAACTTTGGTTTAGCTGGTAGATCTTAACACTTGACTAACGAAACTAATGATACACATCTAAATTATAGAAAAGGTAGAGGTTATTTCACGACTTAGTACATTAGCAAAACAGGTCCAAATGTTATTCTCATTTCTCTTTTTAATCACATCTTAAGTTTTACCCTCCTCCATCATTGCATTGTATTTCTGTAATATTTTTTCAACATTAGACATCTCTATGAATGAATTAATAAGTATAAAACTAGGGATCAGCTCTTCAGCTAATGTAAAATGTAATAATATATATATATATTTTTAAAGAAACAAATCAACAAAAACCCCAACTTCCAGGGCATTGTTCAGTCAGTTTCCTGGCATGAGTGGCCAGGATTTCAGTATAACTCTTTCACTGTAAGCAAGTTATGAAGGTCAGTCAGGAACCATAAATTAAATTTGAATGGTGCTTTTTGGTAGCATGCTAGGAGGTAAATAGACACAATAAAGACAACAACAAAAATGGAGCATGACTCAGTAGAAAAAATGGATTAAATCGATGGTGTTTAGAGAAGAAATACCAGGCAGATAGTGAGCTGAAGAATATACACCAGTAAAACACTGGACTGGCACACTCTCACTGATCCTGTGGGTAACCCTGAAGAGTCCTACTTTGCCTCTCTGTCCTCCTGTGCACCTGCTGCCTATTTAGGAAATTCTGTGTATTCTGTTCATGAAGGGCATGGTCTTGTTACCTGTGAAGTCAATGGTCAAACTGTCATTACTTCCTTGGAAGCAGATGGGGCCCATATGGCCTGCTTGCATGATCATTGCTCATGTTCAACACCCACAGAGCTAACAGGTTTCTAACTGGGATGAATTGCAATGTGAACAACAGTAAAATGAATGAAATAACCTAAAACAATGTGAAAACTTTGTGGGAAGCAGTAAATTTTACAATCCTCTTCTGGCTCAACTTGGCACCTCACACCTTCTGAAAGACTCACTGGAGGGATGAGTTGTGAGGGGCTATAATGGGACAGTGAATAATAGCAGGATGATATCGAAAAGGCCTGTAACTGTGGAAGGTGAAGCAGTAAGACTTAATCAGAGGCCTATTACTGTCTTGGGTTGTTAGTGTATGACCCTGCTGATGTCATTCTCCATTTAGGAGGTTCCTGCTTCCACTGGATTATGAAATGCAGTAGTTGTGAAGCACAATGCCCACAACATCTGAACCTAAGTATTGTTCTCACCAAAGCACAAAGGTGAGCAGTAAATGCTGTTAAAGAGCATGAGACTAAAATCAGTTTTCCTTGGCTATAACACTGAGTGTATTAATCTTAAGAAATATCAAGTGGAGTGCTGAATGAAGCACCTAGGAGTAGCAAAAGGGTGTATTTCAGGTCAGGGAGACAGAATTGCTGTCTGTACAGTTCAGTATCAACAGCACTTAAAGGATATGACAGCAAGATACACAGTTGTAAAGGCACATAGATTCCAAAGTTAACATGGACCAAGCATGTTTGAGAAGGGATATAGCTGCACCATCACTGTGTAGCAGCCAAGCCCTGCTGAAAGGCAGGGTTAATTAGCTGAAGTGAGACAAACTGTGAAGCTAAAGGCCTCTCAGATGATAAGCAGTGTATATAATGTTGGCAGAGATGCACTGTATCATGTAGAGTTTGCTCACCACTAACTTGGAGAATCTCAGAACAAACTGCAAATAGTGCAGTGCAGATGTTCTGTTCAGATGTGCTTTTGTTTCAGTAACAGCATGCCAATGGCTAACCAAGGCAACTGATCTCGTGGTCCTCACTGGGAGGAAGACACATGCACAAACAGCTTTGTAAAGTTAAAAAGGCAGGGCAAGAAAATGAGATAAAGCAATAACTTTCAAATATGCACACCAAGTCATTGCTTCAATGACATACCATACCCAGCTTTCTGGAGTTTCACCCTTTCTCAGTACATATTTCTCTTGATGAAAACAAACAGTTGCAGTTATAAAATGAATGTATATCATGCGCAGCGCTGAAGTTTGAGTGTGAAAAGTCTCTGATGTGGTTGAGCAGTTAGCCCCAGTACCTGAGCCCTGGCACCAGCAGTAGGATTTCACACTTAGTAAGGAAAATAATAGCAGGTTCCTGGCTGTGGGCCCAAACCATCAGACTTTGCAGAGATACTTTCAGGTTAGGCAATAATATTTTAGTTTAGGAAACGAAGCTTTGAGCTATATTCATGAAGACAAGTAACATCTTAAAACTTAATGCAACACCCACCTATAATCAACATAACCATTACCACCAGTTGTCCATCACAAATTTTGTGGGGAGGAAAGAGACTAAAACAAAACAGAAAGGAGAGTTACAACACCTACATTTTCAAAGGAAAGCTATTTGTACTTGCCAACCTATAATTTGCCTAGGAATGTTGTAATGTGCATTAGATGTTATTTATTTTGTTATTTGCATAATCATAGTTCTGCTTAAAAAATTAAATATATTTATTTTATATATAGAATATGGGCACACTGGTAAAAAGGGTAAGGAAAAAAAGACTTCAAAATTAAAAACCAACTTAATTAATGATGCAAAATTTTCTTATTTATGTACCTAGCTTGCTTTGAGGATCAGTGAGGAACCTTTCTTTTTGAACAGTAAATGTTTGCTATTCTCATTTAATAAGAATCATGAAGATAGTGACAATGATATAACATTGCAATAGCTCCTAGAAAACTCAGTAATGCCCAGTACCCTACTGTGGCAAGGCTATACAAGCAGGAAATACAAACATATTCTTCTTAATCCTCTTTCTGTGATGAACTGTAGATGATGACTCAATGGTGATGACGATGACATCACAGTGTTGTTGCAGAGAGGGCTGTATATTTATCTCAGGGAGTTCATATGTGGATTAAGGCAAGTTGTAACTTGTGTACACACAGGTGTTCTATAGGCCTTTGATGTTCCCCTTTCATAGACTTGATAAGAGTTTTTGACACTGTTTGACAGTAGAAACTGACCAGCATAAGAGGCCCAGAAGTGCACACCTTTATTCTCTCTCCATTGTTGTCTTGAAAACCTGAGGGCAGGGCATCTCTCACAGAGCTCATCTGCTCATACTCAGCAACTCTGTGGCAGCTCATGAAGCTTCCTAAACAAATTTCAGAAATGACTGACACAATCTGAACACAGAAATTGTCAGAACACTGACAAGCAGAGGCTTCTTAACTAGCCGACACATCATTATCATTACAGAGGCACGGGTGCTCAACTTTTAAAGGGAAACTCAAGCAGTCTTTCATTTTTCTAATGGACTGAGAAGTGCTACGCACTTCGTAAAAAAAAGTCCCTTGTTCCATGCCAATCCAACATTTCAGGTAACTGATGGTTTAAGGGAATTCCCCTGTCTCTGCTGAGGTATCATAACATTGAAATCTGCCTTAAGTAGAGCTTCAGTTTGGATCCTTTCCTTTACCATCTGTTAGCACAACTCCTTCCTATTCTTCCTAAATTTTGCTCATGCTGTTCTTCTGTCCGTTTTCATACATGCCCTCTTTTTTGTTGTTCTAGACTATAGAACAGAACAGAACAGAACAGAATAGAATAGAATAGAATAAAATAGTTCAGTCGGAAGGGACCTACAACAATCATCTAGTCCAACCGCCTGATCACTTCAGAGCTGACCAAAAGTTGAAGTATATTATTAAGGGCATTGTCCAAATGCCTCTTAAACATTGGCAGGCTTGGGGCATCTACCACCTCACTAGGAGGTTCCAATGTTTGACCACCCTCTCAGTAAAGAAATGCTTCCTAATGTCAAGTCTGAACCTCTCCTGATGCAGCTTTGAACCATTCCCATGCATCCTGTCACTGGATACCAGGTAAAAGAGATCAGCACCTCCTTCTCCACTTCCCCTCCTCAGGAAGCTGTAGAGAGCAATGAGGTTGCCCCTCGGTTTCTTTTTCTCCAAAGTAGACAAACCCAAAGTCCTTAGCCACTCCTCATAACATGTCTAGGTCTGCCACTTCAGACCAAAATATTCAATGTGTGTATGACATTAAAAGTAACATATGTGAGTTGTCAGGCTGTTGGTTTTTTTGGGTTTGGTTTTTTTTTTGGGGTGGTGGTGGTGGTACAGATGGTTAGGTATATGGTGGTACAAATGGTTAGGTATATTGTGAAGGGGGAAGCTGAGGTTAGGCAGACTTCCAGCAGACCAGGTCATCAACACCATTCAACAACAAAATGCAGTTCCCAACAAGGAAGGTAGGCTTGGAATTTAAAATGGAAAAACAAACCCTAAGACGCACAGCAATACCTGAAGAGAGGAAAGATTGCTTTCTTACTAAGGACATGGCTAGAATACTACAAGGGCTCAAAGAATCTGCAGTGACTTCTGTGCTCTTCTCTGCCAAACCCCAGTTTCTGAGATGGCAGGTAATCACAGTTATTTCCATGCCTCTCTACAGCCCTCTATTTTTTCTAATTCTTACTGTGTTGTTCCTATAATGCTAGAAATATACTTAAGTATTTTTTTGGGAAATCCCATGGCTTTCTTAGAATGGGGTAATTCTTTCCCTACCTCCATTAAAGGCTTTCATATGTTACAGCAGCAGTCAAGCTTTTTACAGTTCACTGAAGATTAGAGGCAATTAAATCTTCTGTTTTTCTCATTTCTGCTGAAAAGAAAGTTGAATTTATCTGAAAAGATACTTGTGGTGGGCAGTTAAAAATTCCAACCCTCACTTGTTTTAAAGTTGAGGTCAGAATGAAAGAGATAGTGTAAGACTCTAATACTTATAATAAGACCTTGAACACACACCTTGAATAATAGACAGACAGTTGAGTTTGCATGAGTCCTGCAGAAAAAAGGTCCTTGAACAGTCATGCTGCTGCACTCAACATGAGTTGCAACTGTAAGTGGTTTTCAAGGGTAACTCCAAATAAAGCACATTACGGTAATACAGCCTGGAGGCAAAGATCAAAGCTGAGAGATGGGAAGATATAAATACTCTTCCTTTACAAATGACCAGATGATTCTTGAGCTGTCTGCTTAAATACTTCCCATAATGAAGTAATAGAAAGTAGTGCAGCAGTGACAACAGCAGAAAACAGAACAGGTGCTTTCAGCTTATTTCTACCATTTATCCTGAGTCCAATTCCTCCAGATTCTGGTGTTGAACTTCCATATTTCTTGGGCTGAAATCCTTAATTTAGGAAGCATAATTGCCTTTTGCTTAGGCAAAACTGCTCATCAGCCTACAGCCCTTGGAGTGTCCCATCTGGGAAAAGAAGTTTAAGTATACTTAATTCTGTGGAATACCGAACTAGGAAATACGTTTTTCTTTTATAAATCCACTTAAAAGCCTCCATGCAGAGATATCACAAACATTTTATGTCTAAAGTGTTTTTTGAGAACAAATACTTTTCTTATCCATTTTAATTTTCTTTTTGTCTTTCAGATGTTGGTGAGTTTGTTACTTTTATCTTTATGTGACCTACTCTTTCTCAGATTTTTATTATCTTTATATTAACTTTCTGTTGCTATGTAAGATGCGCTGAAAAAATTGAAATCCTTAATAATGTTTATACACAGAGTCACAGAAAAAATAGAGAATTTCATAGGAGTTAAGAATTAACACTGTGCTTATAATAAGTACAAAACGTATCTACCTTAGCTACCATTCATCACTGACGTACGTTCAGAAAGCTAAGTCTAGGCTTCCAGTTGGGCTTGGTTCTATGGAAGTGCTCATATAAGAGCACTTTTAAGAAAGAAAGCCTCAACATTTCTCTGCCTTGAAGAGGTCCTGAAAGTGAAAGCTGAGGTTTCTGAGTTCTTTGAAGTATCTTCAATATCATTCTTAAAAGCATTTCAGGCTTTTCTTTTGTTGCATTGTGGGATTTCAGACACATTTTTGAAACCAGTTCACTTCTGTCATTCAGAGAAGACACACTATCAAATCAAAGAAATTGAAGTCTCAATAGATGCCATTATTTTTACATTTGTACAAATAATACAGTACATTTACTAGCAAATTTTGAAGAATTGTCATAAATAATTAGAACTAAACTAATTGCAATAAATGGAGTGGTTCTTGGAGTTGATAGTGTCTCTTGACATGTTTGCTCATTCAAAAAATGCATTAATTACCAGGGTCTCTCATCATCAGTGTGAATTAGCAAGATTATACTATGATCTTGCTATTTAAATATACAAGTACCAAAGAATAAAAAATAAAACATTAATGAGACTACACAGTAAATTTTGTAAGTAAAAAATGTTAGAGTGGAAACAATAATGAAATTGAAAACAATTTAGAGACAGGAAGTAATACCTCACAAGACATTTTTCCAGAACTCAGGCTTTTTTTAAAGTATTGTTTTTTCCAGTCATGGAGTCAATTATGTCTGCTTGACTCTCACACTTAAATTCAAATTTTATTTAATGCAAACTTGCTTTAATCTAGTAACTTGGTGTGACATTGTCACATTTAAGGTTTGTTTTTTACTTTCTGCTTTAGCTTGCAGCCCCAGTGTCTTCAACAGATGTGATGAGGATTTTCGAAGCATTACCAGTGTTTTGCTTGTTATGACAAATAATTCCAAGATAATTTTTCCCCATTTTTGAGTAGTCTAACTTTGCTTTTTGTTCCATTCTCCATGATTTTCCTTCCACAGCTTTTCAATAACAGTAGTCATTGAATTGCAAAGTGTGCTACCAAGCTATCTGTCTTAGAAGCCAGATGAACATGCAGAATACACACAAAAGAAATCTCATTAATATGTGTTGACATTTTCCAACTGCCTCAAACTTTATTCATCAATATCTACATTTCATGCTGTCTTAATTACTTACCGTGAACTGGAACACCTTTTCACCAAAAAAAATCCTTTTCTGAAAGACACAGTTTGAAATGCAATTCATCTCCTCGTCCACTTTCAAATATCTCTTAACTCTGTCTTGCTCTAATGTCTTAATAAGCTTGGTTTTCTCCAACTTAATGATTCATCATGTATGTCTCTCTTGTTCTTTCTGATATGATATTTATTTACTCTATTTACTGGTTTGTTTCTTCCTTTTACTTTATAAATCCTAACTTATTACAATCTGTTGCTACCATTGTTTCCTTTTTCCTATTTCACAAGCAGTTTTTATAAATGTAGGTCTTTCGGCAGTCCCTCTTTAAACCATATTGACCACTCTCTTTTTGCCTTTCTTAGACAAAAAGAAAATAAGTTCACATTATTCTTACAGAGAACCATTTTGCCATCATAATCATTGCCTCCCTCATCCATCCTCATCTTTTCAAGATTTAAGGCTCAAAAGGTATCTGTGTTTTTCTACTCATTAGATTTCCTATTTTGTGTGAAGTGTACTGCTGGGGACCTTTTACGAAGGTATGTTTGACAACCAAATATGTTTCTTTCAAGTCCATTTTCTATTCTAATGCCAATTTTTTCTCCTTCCTGTTAAATTCCTAATTCATATATGTACATATGTATATCTATATGGTGGTGTTTTTTTTTTTAAAAAAATACTTTTGAAAAATTAATGTGGAATGGAAATCATTTGTATCTTTAAGTTATGAAATCATTCTGCTGGGCACTATATGAGAAGGAAAGACTCCTTGAAAGTGTAAATGTTATTTCTTAGACTACCCTAAAAGGGATTCAGGAAACTCAGTCCACACAGTCCATACAGAGTCCATGCTTCTGTATGGGCAGAAGAAGAGGCAACCATATCTGGACCTCCCCTAATACTCTCAGCTCTTGTCAGCTCATGGACTTTCTGAGCTAGATGGACTTTCTTTGTATTTACTAACCTCAGTGTCGTTATCTTCCCTCCATTTCTCCAATCTCTCCTTGAATCTATGTATGTCAAACTACTCTTGTACAGGTGACTGGTAAGCTAGTTATCACTGTCATCTGCCTTTTATGAAACTTTTGGTTTTTAAGAGGTGTAAGATATATCTACAGAACATCACTTTCTGCCTTCTGGGAGAAAATACCTGAGATATTTTTCTGTAAGAATAAACAGATTCTCACTGCACTGGTCATTACGGTGTAAAGGGAAAAAGAAAGTTCCTAGTTGCAATCAGCTTGACATAATAGATACATAATGTATCCACAGAGGCATAAAGCAACCTTGCTTGTTCCCAGGACTTTCTATTTACTATACGCGCTCCTATAAATTGTTAGGCAGACTAACAGTTTTTGTAGCAGATCTACTGCTTACTCAGTACTTATTTTGAATGATGCTTGTGTATGTGCAGGGGACCAGATGTGTCCTTTCCAAATGTTAATGAGGAATTGCCATGGATGGTAATTCATGGATGTATTTCATAAAGGCAGCCTCAGTCCCTTTAAAAAATTATTTGTCATCCTTGCAGTAACCGGTGAGAATAAGTATGCACATGGGGCATTTATTTTCTTTTCAATACCTTAAGTTAAGGTCAGTGGTTTGGACTTCACTTTGCACTGTCTTTGTTAGCTTAACACAGGACAACACAGAGACTAAAGGGGGAGAAATGCTCATTTTTGTCACTCGCAATTGTATCAGTGGTGGTCAAAGAGTGATAGAGGCCAGAACACTTAATAATTTGCCTGCAGTGATACTTGTACTCCTTGGGAGTTGTTTGAATTAAACACTGCCAACCAGGGAAAAATCAATAAAGTTGTTTAAATGGTTTCACAGGGGCCTTTGTGATGATTGAATATTACTCTTCTTACAAGACCAATAGCTGCTTTTTTTTTTCTTTCTTTCCGCCCCCCCGCCCAGTGCATGACCAGTAACTAAAGTTATTCAGGCTGAGAGTTCAAATGAAGGCTGAGGGTCTTCTCTTCTTACTGTCTTCTACTGACAAATAGTTTTCATTTAGGTTTTTTTTAAAACTAAAGTAGAACAAATCAATAAACCTCCCAGAAGCAGCAACATTAACATTCCAAATCATCCCTATTTCCAGCTAAATCTGCAGAAAAGAAAGGGCAAGAGCAACACTGATTTACACCAGCTGAGGATCTACTCCAACATTTCTTTGGGTTAGATGACATTCAATCAATTTGCCCATGGAATGATGTACTGTACAAAAAGAACTGCAAACAATACAGATTTTCAGTGTATGCAATAACATCAGATTTTATTTCTAGAAATGCTTTTGACTCTTTTTAATGATAAATAACAGGTTAGAGGATTTAATAGCCAAGAATTTAGCATCCAAAGCTGTGCATTTTAAAGGACATGGCAAAAACGTAGATTATGAATAATTTAACTACTAGCTTGGAGAAAGTAATAAATCTGAGAAAATCTGCACCATGTCCATATATACAATCTATTCATTTGGCCAAAGATGCAGGATGTGGTAGGTAAGAAATTTTAAAAGCTTGTTTACACTGAAATAAACCTCAGTCTTGCTCTAACACTATGTCAGCTAAACTAGTACCAATTTCTGGTATTACCAGCATGGACTGGCTATGCAGTCCTTGTAGCAGTCAAACTGGTGGCAGTTGTCTACATTATTTGTGTACATCACTGCTATTGTTATAAAAGAGGAAAGCAACAGCATGAATCACCACCATATCAATGGAAATGGTCCTTTCACTCTTCTTTGGAAATGTGTGCTGTCATATATGAGTTTCCTTTCACCCCTGATGAAATGCTTTAATTCTCCTATGCATCTTTTTCTGGAGTCAGCTTTGTGATTTTCCTGCTAGAAATCGCACATGGAGCAGAAAAAGAGTAAATGAAATGAGGTCGAGGGAGGCAGGACTGCTGACTTTTTCTCTTTGCTTTGCCACTATTCAACCTTTAGCATATGCCTTGATTTCCTTGCTAAAACTATGATAGTAACAACAACAGCTAACTATAGAAATGCTTTGAAATTTAACTAACTGTTACTACATTTTAAAACCTTCATTAAAAATTCTCTGGTGTGAATGAATTACACGTTTTGGAGCAATAATGGAGAAAAATATGCCAACACAGGAGAAAAGCAAAACCAAAACCAAACAAAAACAAACAAACAAACAAAAACCCAAAGAAAAACACGAATCATTCCAAGCAAGTCTTTCTAGCGTTTTTTCACAGCTCTGGGGATAACACTTTACAACAATTTCTGTGATGTTCCCCTCCCCACAATGTACTCTTTTAGACTAATTGATACATGTTTATACTGGAGCACATAACTTCATACAATAATATATATTCATATGCAGACACCCTCACAATAATCTCTCTCAGGCTCTCCCTCTTCATCTTCTCTAAAGAAATGTGGAACTTCTTAGGATATATATTTTATAGCCAGTAAACATAGCAGTGGCTCTGTGGCAGCTTATGCTCCCCATCCCAACTTCTACCACAGGAAAACCCACTGAATTCAACAGCAGCAATCATCTTGATTGAAAAACCCCACCCTTTAAAACTAGCATATACCCCTAAATCTCTGCCTATGCCTCTGTGGGAAGGAAGATTTGGGATTTATTTCTTTTCCTTTCTGCTTCTAAATTGTTACTTATTTCACAAAAAAAATGCACACCAGGAGTAACTGTACTGACACAAATTAAAATACACCAGTATATGTTGAGTTTGCATAAAAGGGTTCATAATAATCATTTGAAGCAGTAGAGTACAAGTCCTCTCTTAAAGTTTCCAGTATTTCTTATATCTGGCATGATTAAACATACATCTGCAAATCTTCATTTCTTATCACAGTTTGCCATTTTATGTCCAGATTCCATCAACAAATAGAAAGTATAGATGAGGCAGAAATACAATATAACTAAGGGGAAAAAATCCAAGTTGTCTTTTAAATAGCAGTAAAGTCCTAGCGATGGGGAAATATTCCGAATAGTCCAAATCCAAACTAGCTTATCCATCTTCCTTTGTAAAGTACTTTGTATATGTGTGTCATAGGCCCTCTGCTGGAAAAGTGATAGTCCACCTATACTGAGGCTTGTCTACTGCACCACATGGTCCTTCAGCTGGGCTGCAGTGATGAGTTCCTCAGTTCAGCTTTGTGGATGTCGTCTTGGAGTCAACCAAACACATCAGTATTTGTGGACATGGACTATTCCACCCATTTAAAACAAACAAACAAACAAACCAACCACTTCATCATCTAGAGGTGATTAGCTTTTTGACAGCTAATAGTTTTCCATCTGATGAAAAACTTAATTAAAAATGTTTACGTTAGTTGATGTTTTTAATTCCAGTGTTGATAATACATTCTAATATCTGGATTGTCTTATATGTGACATTTGCTTTCATAAGCCATGCAGTTATCAGAAGCTAATCCTGTAGAGAAGCTAATGAAGGAAGGTGTTACACAAATGCAAAACATATGATTAAAGAGAGGGAAGGCAAAGCTCATGCAAAGAACTGAATATTATAATGAAATTGCCACTGAATGGAGATGTGAGGACTTCAAGCTCAGTTTAATTAGGCCACTGAGTGGAATCCCCTAAGACTGACAAGAATTGAACAGCTAATAATCAGTTTGTTCTTTACTGATTACCAGCTAATCATGTCCCAAACACAACCCCTTTCCCCTTTCTCATTATGAATACATTTGCAAGCCTTTTTTCTAATCTCTGCACTTTTATGGGCACACAGGCCCTAATCAGCTAACTTCAAGAGCTTCGACTAGTGTCTTTAAAGGCCCACCTATTTTTTGTGGAGCAAATATTTGCATCCTTCAGCATCACATTGGTAAACATTGCCTGTGCTTGTATGAAGTGATGAGAAACGCAATTATGCAAGAGCAGCATATTTTGTTACCTCATTTTGAAAAGTTAATTTTCATTTTCCAGCAGCTGAGTGTGCCTCTGCTGAGTGCTGTAATTCTATGTACAAAGTAGAAAACCTACTTGCATTCAGAATTTCTTGCATATCATGGCATTGACTTCTGAGACATATTACTGTGAAGCTCCTTTTCTATGAAATGGAAGAATAAACTTACTTTTTATGTGTCATCTTTCATATGAACTGTAAGCTCAAAGAGTTTTATCTATACCCCATTTAAGTCATTTGAGAGATGCCTATTGACTTCAGTGGACCTTAGATCTGACCTGTCATGTTATAGACAATAAATGATATGGTTACAGATTCAGCTGATGAGAGAAGTAGAAAGCAACTAAACCAGTAGAAATGTATCCATCAGCTGCAATGGGGTGAACAGGTTAACTGGAATATTTTTAAACGAGATTTGTGATGAAAAGAGATAAAGTGTCAATTGTCTTTCGAAAAACAGTAAGCTAAGAAAACATTATATAAATGCAGAACATGTAATTCAGGGCAGTAAACAAAGCTTATGCACAGAAATGAACCTTTTGATAAAATTGCCTTACATAGTGTGTATAAGAATTGCAAGCTAGTTTTATTGAGAGTCCAAACGTAATCCACTTAAACTCATGCTCAGACATTTTCTTACTTACTTAGGAGATGGGTGCCTAAATTCTATACATATCTCAGTTTTCATCAACAGAGTTTCCTAAATTGCCTATAAATCTTCTTTACTTTTATAAATACTAGGACTTCTGCCATCTTAAGAGACCTAAGCAGTTCAGCACCAAGGTCATGAATATGTCTCATCAGGAACCTCAGAACCTGATAGATCCAATCCCACATCAGGAGTAATCTCTGTAGAAACCACAGAGGGCACAAATGCTTTTATTTGAGACCACAGTGAAACAAGACAGAGGTGACTGTGCATTTCTACCTTTTCTATATGGTAGTTCAGAGAGGCTAGAAGACCTATGTGAAATGTCCTCCCCAGTGTGAAAGGACTCAAGCCTGCATCTCTGCCCCACAAGGCACCACACTTTTTCAAACAGTCACACATTTCTACTCTCCTGCTATAGCTTTGAAAATTTTCAAAAAAGATTCAGTATTTTCGTTTGGTCCAGAAAAAAAGGAGCAATGGGGAATATAATTCCTTCCCACCCAATAATGCAGGACACCTGCAGAGGAGACCTATGTTTTGATCTCTTTCCATAGACTTTTTCTGTGTCTTATATGATGAATGCTTAATGTTATGTATGTATAGTTACATGTAGATGAGAAAGGGAGACCAGGAGAGAGAGAAAATACTTTAGTAAGCTCTACACTTCTTTAGGACACCAGCCATCATAGTCTATAGTGATAAAATAACCAATAAAGTCAACTGAAAAACTCCCGGTGATCTTATGGATATGGAAACAGCAAATAGCAGGGCAATGGGTCACAGTTCCACGTGAGTGATGAATGAAGCCATCATGTATCTTGTTAATGCTACAAGCATGTCCAAGTTCTTTTAACACTGGTTTTAATTTTCCTTGTCTATTTTTAACATTGCTTTGACTGTTCTTACCATTAATTAGTACTACAACAGTACACATATAACCCCTGATAGCTGTCAAGAGTGTGTTGAAAATAAACAATGGAAATAAATTTAATCTTACTGAATCAGTTAATGGTAGGGTTTTTTTTTTTCATTTCTCACATAACATGGTTTATTTGCTCTTATTGGACTGAGTCTCATAAACACAATCCACATGAAAGGAAGGCTTAAAGAAATAAATATGCACACCTATAAAAATCTACTGATAGAGTAAAACTTACTACTAATGATTTTTCTTGATATGTATATAAGCCTGGAACAAATTTATATTTCAAGGGACTTTTCCAACATTCATCATGATTCATGAATCAGACAAAATCTTTCTGTATTGCAAAAAGACACACAAGTCTACGGGCGGATGGGATCCACCCAGGGGTACTCAGGGGGCTGGTGGAGGTGCTCATCAAGCCACTTTCAATCATCTATCAGCAGTCCTGGCTAACCGAGGAGGTCCCAGTTGACTGGAAGTTCGCAAATGTGATGCCCATCTACAAGAAGGGCCAGAAGGAGGATCTGGGAAACTACAGGCCTGTCAGTCTGACCTCAGTGCCAGGGAAAGATATGGAGCAGAACATCCTGAGTGCCATCATATGGCATGTACAGAACAACCAGGTGATCAGGCCCAGTCAGTATGGGTTTATGAAAGGCAGGTCCTGCTTGACTAACCTCATCTCCTTCTGTGACAAGGTGACCTGCTTAGTGGATGAGGGGAAGGCTGTGCATGTTGTCTACCTGGACTGTAGCAAAGCCTTTGACAGCATTTCCCACAGCATTCTCCTGGAGAAACTGGCTGCTCATGGGTTAGACAGACGTACTCTTTGCTGGGTAAAAAACTGGCTGGATGGCCAGGCCCAAACAGTTGTGATGAGTGGAGTCAAATCCATTTGGTGGCCAGTCACAAGTGGTGTTCCCCAGGGCTCAGTACTGGGGCCAGTTCTGTTTAATATCTTTATCAATGATCTGGACGAGGTGATCGAGTGCATCCTCAGTAAGTTTGCAGATGACACCAAGTTGCGCGGGAGTGTTGATCTGCTGGGAGGGTAGAAAGTGTCTACAGAGGGATCTGGACAGGCTGGATTGATGGGCTGAGGCCAATTGTATGGGGTTCAATAAGGTTAAGTGCCGGGTCCTGCACTTGGGTCACAACAACCCCATGCAACACTACAGGCTTGGGGAAGAGTGGCTGGAAAGCAGCCTGGCAGAAAAGGACCTGGGGATGTTGGTCAACAGCCATCTCAATATGAGCTGGCAATGTGCCCAGGTAGCCAAGAAGGCCAATGGCATCCTGGTTTGTATCAGGAATAGTGTGGCCAGCAAGACTAAGGAAGTGATCAACCATCTGTACTCGGCATTGGTGAGGCTGCACCTCGAATCCTGTGTTCAGTTTTGGGCCCCTCACTACATGAAAGACATTGAGGTGCTGGAGCATGTCCAAAGAAGGGCAAAGAAGCTGGTGAAGGGTCTAGAGAACAAGTCCTGTGAGGAGCTGCTGAAGGAACTGGGGTTGTTTAGTGTGGAGAAAAGGAAGCTGAGGGAAGACCTTATCGCTCTCTACAACCACCTGAAAGGATGCTGTAGCAAGGTGAGGGTCGGTCTATTCTCCCAAGTAACACACAATAGGACAAGAGGAAATGGCCTCAAGCTGCACCAGGGGAGGTTTAGATTGGATATTAGGAAAAATTTCTTCACTGAGAGGGTTGTCAAGCATTGGACCAGGCTGCCCAGGGAAGTGGTTGAGTCACCATCCCTGGAGGTATTTAAAAGACGTGTGGATGTGGTGCCTAGGGACATGGTTTAGTGGTGGACTTGGCAGTGCTAGGTTAACGGTTGGACTTGATGATCGTAAAGGTCTTTTCCAACCTAAACAATTCTATGATTCTAAGAAAAAGGTAAATAGTAGTACCTGACTAGATACTATTAAATTAAACACTATTAATCCCAACATACACAAAGTAGCATATTAATAATATAACTTCTCTAAGTAGGTAAAAAATGTTGCTATCCTGTTTGACTAAATATATCTGTTAAAATAAACATCAAATTTATCCCTAACTAGAGCCTAATGCTCCCTTTTCTTACCACATTCATCCTCAGCCCACTGCATTTAAATCTTGCAAGGATAATAATTTTTAATGAATTTATTTATTAGCTGAGCATATACATTTCAGTTGCATTGTAATTTTACTACATGTTGCCATTAGGTGACATGTCCACAGTTCAGATAAAGTCTAGATAGGACAAACATATTGAGAAACCAAGACGTAACAAGAACTATTTGAATTACATTTTCAGTTTCGCAACTTCAAACCCAGATTGGCTGCAGAGACAAGTCCAAACCTTTAACTGCAGATCCAGTTTCTAATTTTGAAGGCTCATTTAAAAAAAAAAAAAAATCTAATTGAAAGTCCAAATGTGGACTTTTGTGCTTCTGTTATTATTTATTTTTTGCCTCATGCCTCTGGATCTTTCGTATTATTGCTACATTCCTCTTTTCAGAGGACTTAGCAGGATGGATTACCTAGCAGGGTGTCACTTGAAATTCAACAATCTATTTGCTCATATCCTGCAAGCCACTGTCATTTATACTTGTGTTCCCAGGCATACACAATACCAGTTTATACCTAGTCTGCACTAAGTGGATCAAGCTTTCACCTGATACGTATACGTATATAGATTTGAAGTGCCAAATTTACCTCAACTGGGGATCTAACACAATTTGTGTATGTAATGAAATGTGTAGTAGAGACTCAAGCTGCATAGATGACTATGCATAGGACAGTAGTATTCAAACAAGTAAACATAATAAAGCTCGGTTCATGTGATTAATCAAGGAATTTTGTTACTAAAGGAGCACGGTTTTTACCAAAACAGAGAAATTGGGAACTAAAATTTGCATCTCAATTGTGTGTTCATAGAGAGTGGATGTCAAAACCATAACAGATTCGCACATATGGCCTACCAAACGTGTTTTGTAAAGGTGAGGAAATGAGGGAAAATTGAAAAAAAATCTATCAGATATTATGTAGACTCTCAAATTGTATTTGATGAAACAAAGATAGAAAAGGGCCCACATTCAAAACAAGAGAGCAAACAGAGAAGAGACAATATCAATGCCAGACAATATTCCATTAGACTTTGAATTTCTTTATTTTTTCCATTCTATACAATGCACTATTTTCAGAATTTGCTCATCTGCATCATGAACCAGTTTGAACATACCATCTCTATTTTGCTCAATCTCTTCTGAGCAATTTGCTGTTGGTTGTTATGTGCCTGTTAAGTAATTAACATTCCTAGTACCAAATATTTCCACAAAAATTTGAAACAATATCCCTGAAATAATAGTGACATTGATAAAAAATTTTCAAACATTCCAGAAGTTATATTGCCTAGCCACTCTGCTTACTTCATTTTTGAGAGATGTCCTAATAAGATAAATGTCTGTGGAGCCACATAGCAATTGCTGTGGAATACTGTTATCTTTTAGTGTCCATGATCTGTGCAAATCTGAGTGTAAATCCTATTACTGTCATTTTGAAAGCTCTACAAGTCCACCCCACTCTGTCAAGTGCTTTCTTTCAGATATGGCTTTATTTGTCCAACAAGTCCTTAGTTTACCAATGGCATCCAAGATCACACAAAATCAGGAGTATGAAGGACATGAAGAACACTTTCTGGAAGAAAGAAGGAAAAGAAAACCAGGGTTTTCAAGTTACTATAATTCTACACCGATACAGCTAATATACAGGTGCAGTTCTGATAAATCCTGTCTAACTTTTTCTGAAATGGACATTTTTCTCTGACCCATTGCTGCCAGAAAGGGTAGGGATTCTTTCACAGTTCTGTGTGATAATTAGCAAGCAGCATTTTCCCAGAATGTCCAGATCAGCAGATATGATTATATCAATGGCCACGTACAATTCTTTCACTAATGGTATCTTCCATTTCCAGCTACCAGCAAGCGTTGACTTCTGTTCTGTCCTGTTCTGTAAACATGAGAATACCTTGAATCTGAAAACACTTTTTCTCTAACATTCAGTACATGATTTTAAAGTCATGCCACTCTTTTCACAAGAATATCTCATATGTTTAAAGCTAAACAAGTAATTATTATGGTCAAGTTTTAAATTTGACTGAAAAAAAATGGAGTACCAAAACTGTATGCTTTAGGTCCTAATCTCATTTGGTGAGCTTTGGTAAAAACTTTGCATAAATATACACAGACAGCTCTAGTCTTCTAAATATTTTCACCTTTACTTACCTTAGAGCTGAAGCATATCTTTAATCTGCACAGGCATAAAATGTGGTTGCAAGTGATGTTGTTGCTATTAATTACATCTTTTTAAAAATAAAAATTAATATTTTTAGATCCTATTTTTTTTACAAAAAAATAGATTTTTTTTCTAAAAAACTCCTTCTTGAATAATTCAATAAGTCCTCTCCCTTCCTGTAGAGAAAAACAGCTCTATTTTGAAAAAATAAAATATAAATAAAATATAACGAGATAAATGCAAAGGAGTCATCTAAAGTTAAGGCTTTACAGAAATAATTACTTCCTCTGGCCTGATTCTTTAAATAAATAAATAAAAGGAAGGGAAAGAAGGAAGCAGTAAAGTGACTACATTAAGAAATTGATTGATGTGTTGCTCCTGTGTGATGTTCAGCAAGCCTTTCTCTGGAGAGGCTTTATTGGTTTGCTGGTACTAAATTTTCCAAACATATATATATCTTCTGATGCATGGCAAGCTTGTCACCGTTGAGAAACTACGTCAGCCAAGTTAGAAAAGTTAAGAGCCTGTAAAACTTAAGTCATCCAGAACTGCCACTAATAGAAAAAAATATAGAGAGATATTAAAGAAATTCAAAGTTATATGAAGGTTGGGGTTTTAGATGGATGAGGGTAAAAGGTGGGAAAAACAGGCATTACACTTGCATATTGCTTAAAAAATACATAGAAAAGAATAATTTAAAATACAATAGTATATCAGACCACCTTCTTAAAATTGTAAGGAAAAAAGAAGAGTTAAAATACCTTGAATCCCATAAAAATTTCCTGATTCTGTCATCTGAGCTCTTTCTATATAAATTTTAGCAGTACAGTAAAGTTCAAACTAGTAATTGACAACAATAGTAAATAAATGAAATTAATAAATAATGAAAGAACTAGATTTTGCTTTCTCTAGAGCCTTAAACGTAAATCATTTAATTGTGAAATTTTTTAGAAAACCTTGATTGTCTTCCTTAGCACAGTATAACAGCACCTGTTTTCCATAGGATTTTACTTAGCACTTTCTATACTTAAGATTTTCTTAATACATTTCATCTTTGACATTCAAAAGTTGGTGGACTTAGTTGTGGGTCAAAGAAGAAAAATTCAGACATTTTCTCACTTTAAAGAGGTTTTTTCTGTTTTATACCACTATAAGTGGGAGCAGAAACAGCCCTTTGGACTCTAATCATTCCAATTTACAGGAAGTCACTGAACTAAATTTATTTGTGTGTATGCAACTTCTTTATTTTCAGAAAGGAGTAGTGCTGGGAAATACCAGCTTAGTGATTGACCTTCAGCTCTGACGTAATCTGAGGACAAACAGTTTATTTGTTAAATATAAGTGTTTGGAGTGTCCTGTTTATTCCCTGGAATTCAGAAGTGAACTCGAGCATGATTCAACCACACTTTGAAACCTTTCATCTTCACCTACTGTAAACATTCAAGTGTTTAAGTTTATTGGCAGAAACCCTCCTGGAAAATTATATTTGTATATGGAATGCTTGAACATAGCCCCTGAACAAGATTTTCAATTGTGTAAATGACCAGTAACAAAATTGGATATCTGCTGGAATATATGCTGTATAACAACAGATTTATTGTTCTATCATCTAATAATGAAGGAAACAAAATATTATTAAACTTGGGCAACTGACAATGAAATTTTGATTTAAATCTTTCAGAATCACTCATGGTCTATCTATAAATACTGATAGCTAACATAGGGCTCTCAAAGAAGTGTGATAAATTCGGGGTTTTGTACATCAAATATCTATTGATCATATCTTTGTATTCCTTATAAAGTTCCTCATCAAGCATGTCTTGGAGAATCTATTTCTGAATCAGAATACAGTGTTAGTAGTTGGAACTTGTTAGTCAATAATCCACTCACCCTTGGGATCACTACCCTTCCTAAATCAGGTGAAACCCATAGGGTGAAAAAAAAAGGCACAGCCATGACACAGCACATTTGTAACAACAGAATATAATCAGCCAGACAACTGAATAATGTATTTTAAAATCATATTTAAGCATATGTTCTGCTGTTACAGGAATATTATATGATACTAATTTACCACTAATCAGGCACCATCATCCACCAAGAGCAGCCCCTGCCAGTGAATTGTTACGCTGTTAAAAAACTGACAGATTACTTCCTACTACAGCATACAGAAATAAGAGATCCTTACAAATGACATGCCACAGCCATGAAAGCCAATGACACAGGGAGCACTTACGGCTGATAAGAAGCATTTACTCTCTGCCACTTCAAAGGCAAATTCTCCCTGGGATGCCTTTAATCCTACCTGGCACCTTAAACCCAGTACTCTGCACTGCAGCAAGAAGAGATGAAAGAGAAAGGGCACAGACAACAGAGAGACAAGCAGATTTAACAAGACGGGCAATACATATGACTGATTAGTTGTTGACACAAAATATATGAAGAGACAATGTAATAATGAGGGAATAATAATAATAGTTTTTAAACAAATCTATTTTGGGGACTGTTGCTTTAATCAGTCACAGTAACTGCCTGCATAGCTTGGAAAGTGTTCTTGTATTAGGATGAACATTGAATGATTAAAAAATTAAATGCAAAGCTGTTCTCTTTTGCACTGAAAAAATTGTATGTCCCCTAGGTGATAACCAGATCATCAAAGAAAGCAGGGATTTGGACCTCTCAGGTAGCAGAATCGTTTTGCTCTAGAAAACAGTCCAAAGCCTACTTTCTTTCCAGACCTCTCCCTTCTGCTAGCTCTACTCAGCTCTGAAATATCACAACATTGATGTAATATAAACACTTCCAGTTTTGGCTAAGACACTGAATAACCACAAAATGCAAACCCCACCAAACTATGCCTAATAATGAGTGAACTGATTTTTTTTGTTGTTATTTCAAATTATCAAGATGCAATGTAAATTCTAAATAAAGATTTTTATCAGTTCCTTTCTAATCAGAGGGTATGCACCCAGCCTTGGTTAGGAGACATCTTTGCCTTTGTAAATCTTTGCCAATGTCATAGCTTTGTGCTTTTTAAGGATAAGGAGAAGGAATTTTTCCATAGCTTAACAGATCTCAAAGTTTTCTAAAAAGTTTATCAGCCTTGGCAATGTTGTAATGCAGATGTTATTTGAGTATATAAAACAAGATATTAAACTGGGATTTCCATCACTGCCTCAGTATTGTGGATACACACAACCCAAGGACACAGGTTATCACATGAAGCAGAATGTAAGCCAGATTATTAGATTGCACTGATCATTTTAAGTACTGTGCACAATTAATCAACGTGGATTCTTTTGCCTGTGAATCAGTCTCAGGAAGGAAACCTTATAATTTTGAGGGCTAAAACAGCTAAGGACTTACAGAGATGATGGCTTAATGGTTCCAGTAAATACTTTTCCTTATCAAGAAACAGGTCAAGTCACACATGGTGTTTGCATGTACTCTTATGGTCTTTTTAAGAAATTCATATAACTTGAGTCTTCAGGCTTACTATAGACCAGCTGGTTATAACTTCTGTGTCTCATTTCTTCTTATTCATCTCAAGATAATTGAGAAGGAAGATACTTGTCTACATTAAAATTTTATTATTATGTAATTTAAATTATATAAGTTATATAAATTATTATATAATTTAAATTATATAAACAAATAAGCCTGGTTTGGCACTTATCACAACTATGGAAGAATTACCATAGTTATTATTGCTCATGTTCTCTATGCTTTAGACTGAGATTTCTTTTTAGTCTCACTGAATCCTGAGGTAATACAAAGGCCAAAGTAATTGCAGTGCTAACTACTATCTGGACAACCATAGGATATAGCTATGATAAAAATAAACAAGCAAAACCACATACCACTTATGGTAAGCTGCATGTGAGATCCTAATATAATGTTTAATACATTCATCATCCCAAAGTATTAGAAGAGAACTCTGGCATATCCAGCTTTATTGGAGGAAACAAAGCTGTGACACAGATGTCCAAATTCTGCCAATCTTCATCTGCTGAACCATTCTTTCCATAAGAAATACCTTGGAGGCAGTGTTCTCAAAATAACACACTCCTTAATGGAAGGTTGACAGAATCTTGATCAGAGCAAATGCATGCCTGAAAGTGACACCTTGTACAGATAAAACTTAGGATAAAGATGGAAAGAATGAAATTATTACAAAATAATGCTAGTTAATGAAAAAAATTTCTTCCAAGCCTGAATCCTGGCCCTTCACAGTGAGGAACTTTCTGTTAAATTTGTAGTTATGGTCTGTACACAGATAAACATATTTATAGTCTTTGTAAGTTTTTCAAATGTAAACACTCCAAAAGACAAAATTTAAAAACTTTTTAAAAGGTTTTATTACATATTAAATGTAATTATATAATTGTATTTATTCAGGGAAAATGCTATTTGCTTTGTGCTTCAATATCCAATAGCTATGTGGGCTTTAGACTATCTAGTAATTATATGCTGCAGTTAAGACAAAGCTGCTTGTACTTCAAATCTAGTCCTGTTTGATGTATTTCACCTGTTTCTGCAACATTAAAGAACTTGCCTAAAATAGTTACACTTCATCACTTTGAAATTTCAGGACAATGACAACTTAGAGAAACTGGGATCACTTAATACTGTAATCCCCTGTGTTTAAGAATATGGTGACCATTTTCAGTAGTTTCTGTTCACCGTCCTCATTATTTTGACAAGTTTTAATACTATTCATCAAAGAACACATACTAAGTGTACACTTTGTGGCTATCACGGGAATTTTCAAATTCATAAAATTGTATCATTATTCTTTAGCTGAAGTGAGTGATTGGTGTTCTATACTATGAATCTTCTTTTTAATAGTCTGTATTAGGCATTGAACAAAATCTGAAAACTTTTCATGTTGCCTAAAATGTGGCATTCTTAAAGACCAATATTCTTATGCCTTTAATTAAGTTGAATCCCTTGCACTATTGCAAATAGCCTGATGCAGTTATGTATAAAATTTCACCTGATGGTGCAATGACTAATTTCAGCTCTTTCGAAATAATGGCAACAAAGTAGTTATTATAACGTTGCAGGCAGTACAGTGTGGCATTGAGGAGTTTTAGTTTGTTGGCTTTTTCCTGTCATGGTGTTGTTTTCCATAAAAGAGAAACATTTTAGCTTTTGCCAATATCAGTAAACAAACAATTCTTTATCTATAACATCTTGCTTAGTTGAAAAAGAGCACTACGAGCATTAAGAAAGGATAGTAAGCAGAATGATCCTGGGGATTAGGAGGTGTAGAATCTCCTATGATCAAATCAAAACAGTTACCTCACTTCAACTAAAAAAGGACTGGCCTCTGAAAGACTCGTCTGAGGTAGGCTGTGTTACTAAGAATATCATCATCCCATCAATGGCACTGAGGAAGGATATCTCCCACAAAACTGTCACTTGTTGCATCGGGAGAGTAGTGACTGGTTGTGGTAGGTTGACCTTGGCTGACCACCAGGTGCTCACAAAGCCGCTCTATCACTCCCCCTCCTTAACTGGACAGGGGGGAGAAAGTATGACAAAAGGCTTGTGGGTTGAGATAAGGACAGGGAGATCACTCATTAATTACCGTCATGGGCAAAACAGACTCGACTCAGGGAAATTAATTTAATTTATTGCCAATCTAAATCACAGTAAGATAATGAGAAATAAGAACAATCTTTAAACACCTTCCCCCCACTCCTCCTTACTGGGCCCAACTTCACTCCTGCTTTCTCTGCTTCCTCCCTCCAAGTGGCACAGGGGGACAGGGAATGGGGGTTGCAGTCAGTTCATCCCATGTTGCCTCTGCCACTCCTTCCTCCTCAGGGGGAGGACTCCTCACACTCTTCCCCTGCTCCAGCTTGGCTCCTCTCTCCACGGCACCACAGGTCCTGCCAGGAGCCTGCTCCAGCACAGGCTCTCCACAAGGTCACAGTCTCCTCTCATCCACCTGCTCCAGCTTGGGGTCCCCCATGGTCTGCAGGGTGGCTATTTGCTCCACTGTGGACATCGATGGGCTTCAGGGGGGACAACCTGCCTCACCATGGTCTTCACCACAGGCTGCAGGGGAACCTCTGCTCTGGAGCCTGGAGCACCTCATCGCCCTCCTTCACCAAGCTTGATGTCTGCAGGGATGTTTCTTTCACATATTCTCACTCCTCTCTCCCAGTTGCTGTTGCACAGTTTTTTCCCCTTCTTAAATATGTTATCCCAGAGGCACTACCACTGTTGCTGATTGGCTCAGCTTTGGAAACCGGTGGGTCTGTCTTGGAGCCAGCTGGAACTGGATCTGTCCAACATGGGTGCAGCTTCTGGCATCTTCTCACAGAAGCCACCAATGTAGCCCCCCTGCTGCCAAAACCTTGCCACACAAACCCAATACTCCGGTGCTGCGTCTTTTGAGGCAAACTCAGTTTTTTGGGGTCTGCCTAGCCATAAAGATCAGCACCTTCCTTCCCTGACCAGAGGGGTTTCCAAAAGCAGTAACGGACAATTCTGGCACTACTTGCAAAACCTCCTGGGAGCAATAGCCCCTCACAGAGTCTCGCGAAGAGGATCTGGTGCCACGCCACTGTCAGTAGTCCCTAGCAGGCAGCCTGTAGCTGGAAGGTGGTGTGTCCAGCTAGTTATGTTCATCAGTGACTTGGCACAGCTACCTCTACCCAGCCAAGGTTCTCTCGAACTTTTTTCTGTACGCGAGATGACTAAGTGCCAAAGCGCAGCTTAAAAACCCATGGAACAAATCTTCCTTGCTCCTATTCTCTTCCCCAGACTCTTTTCTTCCTCTGCTTTCTTTCCCATTTCTGGACTCCCTTCTCCCTCATGCACTAAATTAAATCCATTTCAGGCCTGTATTCCTTTCTGTCTCAGTGGAGAACACAAGAGGAATATGGAGGGAGAACAGTGCTTTGAATGGGAAGAACTAGACAGTCCTTTTTCTTTATTTGCTTTTTTGTATTGACTCCCTCTGGCATGCTTGGTATATTCCAAGCCCATTTGATCATGGACATATGTACCAATTGATCTAGGCCACCTACCAGTATATATTTTTCTGCTGAGTGTGTTGATTTTGGTTGTATGAGGTGATTTAGAGTTATTTAGAACCCAGCAGTGTTTCAACTGGAAAATAGGCAGTATCATAAAGTTCTTAACGGCTACCCTGACCAGGCACCTCTCTCATCTTGGTGTCTGCTTATGTCAAGAGAGAAGTGTATTGATGAGACATTATGAAATACTGTATTCTTAATGACTTTGTAACGCTAGGAAAAGCATTAAATACTAATATAGCATTATGTCCTACTGAAGGGAAATGTGTCAGACTTTAAACAGATCTAGTTTCAGAAACCTACCTATTTATAGTATAAAAATATTCACTTCTTATTTTTCTTTAGATAGTTACAGCAACAAATTCTGTTCTTCATGATGCCAGGAAAACTAGAGATATGCACAAAATGATTCACTTAACTTCCAGATGATTAATTTTCAAATGTATCACTTTCCTAAAATTTCTGTTTGAACCATGGACTGACATGTGCACAGACTGGTAAGGTAGTAGCTCATTTCCTTTGGGGAATAACTATTTGTAAGCTAACACTGCCTTCACATAGGAAAGAATGGAGAGGATGACAAGTGGAAGCTAAATGCAACTGACAAAGGAGTCTGAACAAAACTGTAGTTTTCCTGGCTGTGCAAACCTGTCCTGAACAAAGTGCTGCACCATCCTGGTTAGGAAATTGGGGATAAAAGTAACAGAGACACCTGATAGTGTGACGAACTCTCACAGTCCCTTTGGATCAACCATTGTATATCCTCCATTCCTTTTTAATCATTCCAGTCACCTACAGGCAGTTCCCTCTACTATTGTAATAGTAAAAAGTGAAGATATTTTTAACTGGCGAATGTTCATTTGACATTTTGAATGCTTTCATCATATTATTTAGGTTAGAAACACTATTTCTCACTAAATAAAAAGATTTCGAGTACAGTAGATTCAACACAAGGTGGCAAAGAGCTTTGATTATGATATTTCAACAGCATGAGAATCAACTATAAAGGCTAAAAGAAAATTCTGTTACTCTGTGGGAGAACAATCTTCAGAACAAAGGCTTTTTACTACCTAGGACTTTACTAAGTTTTAGATGCTGATTTCCCTCATTTTTCTTTTCAACATTGGAACATCTCTATTAATGCCTTTTAGACTGGAACATCATGCAGAGAATTGAAAGGGCACTACAACCTGGATATTGCGGTCTATTATCACTATTTACTTAATTATAAAGTTATGCTTATATATATATAGCACCTAATAAAAGTATGGAAGTGAAATAGCAAAGGTGTTGCATTCTGAGAAGTGTTGTCCAGACTGACAAAAAAAAAAAAATATTTTTCCACCTACCTAGACACATAAACTCTAATGCATTTAAATCCTGATGCAGAAAAACACACAAATACATGCTTTCAGCTGGTGATCCCTGAACTTTATGCATCCTGAGTAACAATTCAGTCTGTCCCCTAGTGGTCTAGGGAGATGTAGGTGGATAGCAGAATCTTAGAAATTTCAAACAACACACCGCCAGACAGGCATATGAGGGAGCACTCCTTCTGCTTCTAATTTTGTGCATATAACACAGAGTTGAACATGTGTAGAGATGGAGGTGCCCTGGCCCTGACCTCAGTGATGCTAACATCCTGTCCCTTGCTCTAGTCCCGTGCTGGGACCAAGCACACCAGCTGAGTGGTTCTTGGTGAGCCTGCACACACCTGGGTCCTCACTGCTGAAAAATGTCTCACTGTGTATAAGGGAAGAGGGATGCCATCATGTGGCCCTGACTGTCCGAGTCCTGTGGGTATCTGGCAGCGACACCAAGACATCAAGTAACATAAAGGATGTTGGGGTCTCCTTCAAAGACCTCTCCTTCAAAGGTCCGCTTTGAACTTTTGAGGTATTTTTTGGTAACTTTAATAGCATCAGCAGATATAAGGCTCACTTCTGTTTCTACATTGAGAAATCCCTTTTGCACAGGATTCTTATTAGAAGGTAATTTGTTTCAATTATTTATTTAACTACACTTCATTTTACATTTCATTCACTTTTGCCTTGATGACTGTACCTTGAATGACCTATATTGATATTTGTTCAGTGGCTTGTGGAGAGTCCCAAACTGTTACCTCTACCCATTAAAAACACTAAACCAACTGCAAGTTACTTCATCCATCTTCATGCTCCTTTAATAGGAATTTAGCACACATTACTGTTAAGCAAATGTCACTGTCCCCTCATCATCTGCTTTATAGGGATGTTTATCTGGATTCTAAAGTCTAGAACTTTGTTAAACTATATTCAATCAGTGTGCAAAGATCATAATAAACACCTCAGGTACGTCCTTATAAGTCAACCTTCATGTTACCTAAAACTAAAGGAAGAGGCAGAAGGACAAATGATGGAGGGGAACCCCAGCTTAAACATCACTTTATGTTTTTTGAGCTGTCACAGAATCACTGTTGACTTTTGGGGGATGAGAGAAACGGAAAAAGGCAGAATCGGAGTAGGCATTTCTAAACATGTGGATTATATCAATGATAATATGCTGTCTTCATCTCTCACAACATATAACCTACTACAGTCAGTTCAAGTACTCTTCTGAGTTGTAAGCAGATTGATAGAGGACAAAGCATTCCTCTACAGAAAGATTTCAGTAGAAGTTCTGGTCATGTAGTGCAATTCACCCTGGACACAAATATTCTCTGAGTGCTGAGGTTAGCAAGATTGTACTGGTGGATGAAAAGATCAGTCTAGAACACTGATATTTTACAATATCTCCAGCAAAAATGAAAATTTTAGCTCATCATTGGGAATGATAAACTTCAACTGAAGTGTAATGTAGCCAAAACTGTGGTTTTGTTAACATGTAGATTGTCCTATATACTTCAAATACAGATCAACAAGCCTAATTTTAGGACTCAGGTTACACAAGTTACAAACATTTTTTTGAAATTTGAAATTCAAAATAGTGATAATGTGATCTTTAATTTTACAAGTACTCCTTACTGAAAATTTAGAAAACCATTGTAAGAACTTTCAGCTGAACCATTTGGAATAACTGTATCTCTTTTAAAGATATATGCTACGCTGTGTACAATAAGATGTGTGGTAATCTGCCTTAAAATGGATATCATCCTGTATATTACATTCACAGAAAAGATCCTATTGCAGTTAAGATGATGTGTGTGCATGTGGATTTTAGTCAATCTTATGGTATCAAAGGTCAACGTTGTAAAAAGAGCTACTAGAGCACAGTGCACATCCTGCAGTATTAATATTCTTTCTCGAGTGACTCCAGTCGTATTGGGAAGGAAATGTCTTTGCCATAATGTTGAAACTACTCCTATAGTGTTTTTCTTTTACTAATAGATTTGTGTGTATCACAGTGTCTACTTACTTGTATTTTCAAGGCAAGCCATCAGCTGTTAGCAGTTCACCTGGCTATTCTTTGGAAGTTCTGAATCCTACGTCATTACAAATCAACATCCAGAAGCTTCAGATGCTTTGTTTAAACTATGTGAGTAAGTTTCATTAAACAGGACTAAATAATTTGTAGGAGCAGATTCAATACAGAAGCAGTGGTATGCATTGCTTTCAGTCTAAGTGGAAACATCATGGAAATAAGCACTCAAATTTTATCTTGACTTGTCCAGATTTTTTCAAATCCCAGAAACAGAGAAGTAAGCAGGCCATTCACACTTTATGTATACACATTACTGTTAAAGACTGCCCATTGGGCAGCACTCCAGCCAAATGCAACATAATTAGTTGACTGAGTTCCTAAATGATTAATAATTCCTCAGTGTTCCTACACATCTGCAGAAACTTTGAACTATGAACACAGACTCATGAAATACCTGTGCTCAGGGAAAGGGATCTAAGGCATGAGGATAATGCTCTTACCCTACTCAAAGTATTGACTAAAATGCATAATTCTGAGATAATGTGGGATAGTGCTCAGTAATATAGTTGTAATAAGTGTGTTACAGTTTCCCTATGTAGTTACTTTGATTTTTGCCAACTTAAGGTACTGAATAAAATTCGTACTATTTTCTGCTCTTTGCTCAACATTAGTTATAAAGAACTGCAGTCAGAGCTTTAATACTTAAAGTATGCTGTGAAATATTTAGCAATAATGTTAGTACTTTGACCTTTACAATATCCTACAACTTCATTGGCTACCCACTTTATCTACTTCCCCATAGGTTAGAGAGGCAGTAAAATAACAGGATACATGGAACAGATAGGCAACACAGCCAATCAAACCAAGGAATATTAAAAAGGTCAAAATACTCAAGTCTCCTACTATGATTTATAAAACATATGAAGAATTGAAATTTTAGTACCTAATTCTACTGAGAATAATCATAATGAGAACTGAAAATGGCACAATGAATAGATTTTGGTGACAGTAATTTCATTTTGAATGAAAGATAGCAGTCTGTATTCTTCACTAAAACTAGGTTCATTACTTTTATGATTTCACTCTTCAAAGCTACCTTTGGGTCTGGGACCTATTCCTCCTTTTCCTCACAAGTCAATTTAAATATTATAGCTATCTATATCACACTGCCACTCTGGGAAATACTGTGGAATCTATTTCTTGCTGTGGGAGTAAGAGGCTAAATCTAAGCTCACATCTTTTTTATATATTTACTTGTGTGTGTGTGTGTGTGTGTGTGTGTGTGTGTATGCATGTATGTATACACACCCACGCACAGATCTTATGAGTGTTATGAAAACATACCACACAAAACTTGAAGATATACTGATGAAATAATGTCTTCCTGAATCTGTGTACAGATCACAGCTCTACAAAATGTGAACCAGATGTCTGGTTTTGCACAATGACAAGTAGCTGTGTTACTGCAATGTTACAATATATTGCTGGCTGGTTGAGCCATTTTAGCTGACTGTACTTACAATTCTGTGTTCTTCACTTCCCCTAGGTTTGTTACTTCTAAGTTCTTACTCTTGAAGCTTCCTTTGAGTTTGTTCTCCCTTTACAGCACAAGTAGAGTTAACAGAGTCAATAAATAACATGCATTAACATATGCTGCCACATTTCAAACAATTAAATTTTATATTGTACTTGCAACAAGCTAGAAGAGCTAATACTATTACCATGGCTCAGAGAAGTGGTAGCTCGTTAAATTGTGTTGACTTAATTGCTTGTGGTCATGTGAACATACTGGTACTGATGTCTGTGAGACTATCTAGGAAGCTTAATGGTGAGAATTTGCATTTCAGTGCAGCTATGCTAATGCTGACCAATTTAGCAAAATATGAACCCTGTGTTTACCTAGATTCCTGCAAAGAGATCTTTGCAGGAAGATCTTCATGTCTCTGATTGTTCAGACGTCCTTGTAAGAAAAGTGCTAACAAGCCACCAAACCCAAGTGTCAAAAATGGCAGCTTCAATCTGATAATTTTCAATTTGGCAATTCTGAAAAGGACAAGAAAGCAAAGGAAACTAACAGTATTTTTAAAAAAAAAAAAAGTATATATTGCTGATTATATGGCTTATTTTCTACTTCAAATTAAATAGCAGCATAATTTTCAAGCTGCTACATGGTACTACCACTGAATTAAGGGACCTTGCTATAAAAATTAATCCAGCTTACTGGAGAACACTGTGTGTAGGTCCTATATTATAGCTTGAAAGCATTAGTAGAAGCATTTTATCATGTTTATGAAGCATGTAAAGCTAATAAATACTATATTTTTAGTTACAGACAAACTGTTCATTGTCTTAAACATATTTCTGCAAGTATGTTATAGTGGATTGCCTATTGCATTCTCAAATTATTTTGACTGCCTCTTAAAAAAGCTTTCTAACTATATGGCATTATGTCACCCACTGAAAAAGTTTGCTGCAGAAGGTGCTACATTAGTCTTGTTCTGCAGCCATAGTAGAGTTTGTTAGCTAAGATAAAGTCCTTCTGGGAATTGTTACAGACACAGAATTTACAAGCTGCAGATTTATAAACTTCAAAGATGTATTATATTTTGGAAAGAGAATTACAAAAAGGAAATCTTTCTCTACACTTTTTCTCTAGTCAACATAGTGCACTTCTGAAAAATAATTCACAAATCCATCTTTGGATTCATTTGGAGGATGTCCATTCATCCTGGCCTCAATTTGCTCCATCACCAGCTGTTCAGCTGCTGTTGAAATTATGTATTTCCTTGCAGTCCCACTGCTGGCTGAGATGAGGCTGCTTTTAACTTCAGATACAATTCTGAATCTCCGTTAATTAGGTAAATTCTGCTGAAAGGTCACAAATCAGTGGTGAGCTCTATAATTTCAGCATACCAGGTGGCTGCTGAGTTCAAAAATACTTCAGCTCAGCACTGATAGGTAGTGTTCCAGCCATGTTTCAGCGAGAATCATGGAACAGTTCAGGCTGGAACAGACTTCAGAAGGTGTCTACTCTGGCCACCTGCTCTAAGCAGAGTCAGCCTTAAGATCAGACCAGGTTGCTCAGAGCTTCATCCAGTCAGATCTTGAAAACATGCAGGGATGCAGAGTGCATGAACTCTCTGGGCAACCTGCTCCACTGCTGACCAGTCCTCAGAGTGGAAATGCTTTTTTTCCTTATATCCAGTCTGAACCTTCCTTGTTTCAGTCAAATTCCACTGCCTCTTTTCCTTTCACACACACTGCTGTAAAGAGGCTGACTCCACTTTGTCAGTGACCTCCCCATAGACTCTGACAGGCTGCTGTTAGTTCCCGCAGGCCATCCCTTCTCCAGGCTGAAGATGCCAACTCCCTCAGCCTCTCCTCCCAGGTAAAATGCTCTAGGCCCCGACCATCTCCACAGCCGTCCTCTGAACTCAGTCCAGTTCATCACTCTCTTGTACAGGAAGAGGGGCAAAACTGGATGCATTGTTTGAATGTTGTCTAATGAGCGTTGAGTAGAGGAGGATAATCAGTCCCCTCAAGCTACTGGCTATGCTCCTGTCCTTACAGCCCAGAAGTCTACTGGTCACCTTTGCAGCCAGGGCTCACTACTGGTTCATGCTTAGCTTACCATGTACAAAGACTCACGGGTGCTTTTCAGCCATTCAGACCCTGGTCTGTATCATTGCTGGGGTTATTTCTTCTCCTGTACAGGCCTTTGCATTTGTCCTTGTTGAATTCTATTGGTTTCTGTTGGTCTGTTCCTCCAGCCTGTCTAGGTTGCTGTGAATGGCAGTTCTGCCCTTGAGGATATTGAGTGACCCTCCCAGTTCATAGTGTCATTTGCAAACCTGAGGAAAGAGTACTCCATTTCCTTCTCCAGGTCATCGATGAAAATGTTGAACAGGACAGGTCCCAGGGTAGACACAAACTTCATTTGTGACAGTCATCCAGGTAGTGTACAGCACATTACCCTCTACCCTCTAAAGCTGATCATTTGAGCACTTTTTTACCCTACCCAGTTGCCTACTTATACAAGAATACTATGAGAGACAATGTCAAAAGCCTTGCTCAAGGTAAAAAGTCAAGGTAAATGAAGTTCTTTGCTCTCCCTTCATTCACAAACATCATCATTTCATCACAGTAGGCAATCGGGATGGTCAGATGTGATTTACCCTTGGTAAATCAAAAATGCTTGCTCTTTCCAGTCATCATCTTATCTCTCTTGTGGCCAGAAATGTGTTCCAAGAGTTCATGATTTTCCAGGGTACTGAAGTGAGACTGATCAGCCTGTAGTTCCCCAGATTGTCCTTTGTCCTTTTTAAAATACGAATGCAAAATTTGGCTTCCTCTAGTCTTAGAGGACCTTTCCTGCTCTCCACAACAATTCAAGAGAGTGGAGAGTAGCCTCACTGTAACAGTGGCAAGCTCTCAGCACCTTCATATGCAGCCCATTAGGTCCCATGGACTTATGTGGATCATGTTCACTCAAGTAGTTCCTGATTGAATCCTCATCCACTGCTGGTAGTTCTTCTACTTGAAACCTTCCACTAAGCACAGAGGGAGGCTTTGTTTGTGAGGGATGAGGCAGAGAAAGCATTGAGCACTTCAGATTAAATCACTTACACCATTCAGCAAGGGGCCATACATTTTCATTGTTCAGCCTTTTGCTACTAAGGCAGCAGCACAGGCTCTACTCCTATGTAAGCCACTCCCATTTCCACCTCTTGTAAACTGCCTTTCTCCATTACAGCTCCATAATGAGCTCCTGTTACATCTACGTGGTACCAGCATGGGACATTCTTGCACTTGGAGGTCTTTAAAGACCTGCTTATTTTCCTGAACTCCCTTAGAGCTGACTCCCATAGTATCTCACCTAGCAGTTCCCTGACTAAGGGCAGAGTGAGTAAAATGGCAAAAGAAATACTAGCACAATCATGTTGCCTCAAAAATCTTGGGTTTACTTTCCAACTCAATCCTAACCCTGGGTTTTCCTATAACCTGTATTGTACCTTCTGTACTTCTGACTTTTAAGCATTGTCATATTTTTGAAAGAAACTCCAGGTTTGGGAAGGCCAAATGAAGACAGCTGCCTAGAGTCAGTAATGATACTGTTGTAATGGCAGGAACATTTAAACAGTCTCTCAGAAAGACCACTCAAAAGACAGGGAATCCAAAACCCAGCCGACTCTTTTGAATGTGCTGGCCTCTTAGCTTCCCATCTAAGTAGACACTAAGGTTCAGCCCTGTTTAGATTAACCAGGAAATATGACAGACTGAACTGACATGGTTACAGGTGGCTGGGCCACACTTTGCACTTAGAAAGGCTGCTTTAATTCCAGATCAACTTTTTTACCATAAGAATAGTTTTTATTAAGTTCCATGATAATACCTTCCATTTTTACTGGCTTAACAAAGGTCTTTGCACTGTTCCTCTGTGTTTACATTATGCATCAGAGCTCATAACAATGAACATGCTGAATACTTCTGTGCAAATTTAACTGTCTACTCCAAGCATATTGAATTTGATTTGAAGTGGTGCCATCCTTACGTGTAACTTCTTTTTTTCTGACAGAACCCCCTCACAATCACTATTTGCTGCTTTATTTTTTGTGTCTTTCCCCACTTTAAAATGATCTTTCCAAATTCCATTGATAGCCTATCACATATCTTTATGATTTATATTTGTTAAAAAGATAACTTGAATACTTTCAGAATCATTTTTTATCACTATAAATGACTTTATGTTTCTGTAACCGTCTCTATTAATGCATGACAAACTGTGAAATTTGCCATTTTTGCCATGACCAATCCATAAAATCTGTCATCTTCCTGCATGATGGTGTTCATGATTTACATGGGGTCTTACTTATAAGGTCACTTATTTAAATAGCTCATGAAAATTGCCATTAAGTAAGTGGGTAGATCCTGTAAGTGGGAAGTCACATGGGCACAATTTGTAACTCTTCCCCTTTTGTAAAAAGAATACTTTTTCAACACTTGTGTGTTCAGTAGTTTGCCCATTCCCATTTTTTTAACTCCCAGGAGTTAAAAAAAAAAAAAAAAAAAAAAGCCCATTACTTTCCTTCTGCTGACTATATACTCTCTAGGTGCACACCAGGCAAGGCAAAGAGAGTTACAGCGTGTCTTATTGTGGGTAGTCTGCAGATGCCTCTTCACAATACAGATTTGCAACCTTCGTAAGAAGCAACAGGGGAGAAGCCAGCAAAAATGCAGAGTGCAAAAATGAAACTGAGGGGAAAACTGGTTTAAATGGTGCCTACACATTTGGGATCTCTAAGGTTGAAGGTGGCAAGCACAGAGGCTAATGTCCAAATTCCCAATGAGAAACACACAGAGACCACAATATTCAAAAATTCAGAGTCATATTTGGCAGAAAATAAAATACAGGAACATGAATGTTCAAGCATACACATTTTGTTATAGGATTCCTTAAAAATAGTTGTTGGTATAGCAGGATATCTACTATGAAAAAAAGAATCATATCTTCAGTCAGTCTTTGTTAATTTAGCAACTCTCATTTTCACCAAATAGGGGCTATATCCCTGGGGATTCCTCTTACAGAGGAATTTGGAAGATTATAAAGAAACTCACAGCAAGGGTGGTTGACTAAAGACAGAAGTTTCTGAGACCATTAGGAAAAGAAGGAAGGAGTGCAAGAGTGTGTGTGAGAGAGAGCTTTGCTTCCTCATATAACTAAAGTGAGGAGAATTATACCTTTCCTTACATTTTGTGGAGAGTGGAGTCAGAGTCCCTGATGTCAGGTTTGGTCCTGCTTGCTTTCCTTCTGCTTCTTTCTCTCTCTACCTTTTGCTATGTGCAGAACCCATATTTATGGGAAAAACTTGCATTGATTATTATGAAGTTTTTTTATATTTATATTTGTTATCCAAAAAGGGGCTCTTAACTGCTCTGCTTGGGGCAGTGCCAGCACAGAATTAACTTAATTAATTAACTGATTAACAGAATTGACAGATTGATGTTAATCCTGGGCTGAGTCAGAGGAGTAGTAAATACATTCTTCTCCTGAGAAAAAAAAAAAAAAAGGAGGTTCGAGAGAGCCAAACCCTGAGCAGGATCATTAGGGGCTAACAGCTCTTCCTAGCTCTTTCTAGGTACTGGGAGTTGTCCACAGAAGGAGACTGCATTATCACGCCTGGAAGGAGAATTGCATGACCATGCATACCCATCCTGTGTCCATACCAGGCAGTTTGGATCCCAGAGCTGGCACAGGAGAGTGTGCAATTGATTCAGAAGTATATGAGATTGCCTGCCACTTATTGCTAGCAGCTGCTGCCCAAGTCATCCTTAGGCACAGCTGGGCAAACCTTATTGTTTAACCCTTACAGCTTCAGCACTGACCTTTTGTTGTAGCCAGCATGGCTGTAAGTCAGGGATTGCCTGGGCACAAGCTGGGAGCTCTGTGTTACTCTGGACCTACTTCCAGTACAGTTTCAAAAGGGCTAATGTACTCTCACAAACATTCAGATTTCCAGTTCTAAGTTTAGTGCTGGGTGAAGTGGTCTCTACTACGCTGAAATCAAGTTTATATCATACCCAAATGTAAATTCTTCTAAAGTCACATTCATTACTTTTTTTTAAGGACTATAAACATACATACATACATGCATAAGTGCACACACATACATATAAATAGGTGTATGCCCCAACAATATCAGAAGTCTCTTTTGACAGGAAACATGAAAGAGAGAGATCGTCCCATCAATCAGGAAACAGATATAATCTATTAGAAAAACTGAGCAAATTATGCAATAATGAAGGCTTGGATTCCATCCAAGATTAAATACCATATCTCTTTCCAACAAAATCCTCTGAGATAACCTTAATCAGAGTGATACGTATCTGTAGTTTCAGAAATGTTAAGAAATACCACAACCTAATGGAAAGTAGTGGGTAACTGCCTGAAGGGAGTGGGTAGTCTGTCACTGGTAGATGGTAGGTTATTCTCTACCAACAGGAAATCTTTAGGCAGAAACTAAATTGCCCCTTATCAGGGATACTCATTTATATAAAGTGACACTCTGCTACTCCCACCCACCAATACTGACTTCCAGTAATCATTCATCTGTCACACATACACCCATGCAGAGTTATACCAAGTCATGTGAGCTAATATTCACTTCCACACTCCCAGGCTGTGACCACTTACTCATGTCAAGATATGTGCTGTCCTGTTCATTAATACTAATGCCAATTCAAGCATATCGGTGTAGTCATCTTCAATCTTACTCAGTTATGCTGGCACTTTACTCAATCACAATCAGTCAGACCCACCCATTTGCACTATAGCTGTGACTGATGCACATGCTCAGAGCCTCAGGGGGCATTTGACAAATACAAGTTGTCACCTAGATTTGGTGACAATCTTACCCCCATATTTTAATGGTGGAAAAGCAACCACAACTTCAGACATTTCATTTGAATAACTATTCAAGAGGACGAACATTTACTGAAGGTCAACATTTTCTGACCAGAACTATAAAGACATCTACATTTTATGATAAAAAGTGTAGACAGAAGTACAAATAGGTAACTGGCAGAGAGGCTTCAAAATGAGTTATCACAGCTGCAAACAGGTGCTGGTGCATGTATTATATCTCACGCATTTTACATATTCTTTAACCTTTTTGGTGGATACATGTGAGTGGTAGGCACTGAATCTCAGAAATCTTTTTCAGACTGACACTTCTCTGTGAGCCTTTGCCAGCTCTCTGGGTCACTCTGTATAGTATTGCTTCTCTTAACAGTAAATATCTATGTCTTTGAATTCTGCCTCTTGACAAAGCAGGTAAGGGAAGCATTTGAAAAAGCGTGATTTAAAATTTTATTTCAATCTTCACTGGGACTAAAAGCAAGCAAAAAACCTCTTTAATTTAATGTCATTGTAATTTTAAAGAATTATTTGCCTTAATTATGACAATAATATTATAACAAATTATAACAAAAATATTTTCATATCTTAACATATTGTTATTTCACATTTAACAGTGGAAGTCCCAACTTTATAGTGTTTTATTAGGAGGTAATTGCAATATTTGCATTCTTTAAACACAAGAAGCAGAAAACTTTATTTCACTAATACTCACCCTCAGACTAAGCTGCCTCATAACTTCATGGCTTTGCCTGGGAATAGGAGAAAGCATGAAGTAGAGCAACTGTGGCAGGTAATAGGACAAAAGTGAATTAACATGTTTCACAAGTCATGGAAATGTATTTAAAGCCACAGAAAAATGTTTGCTGTCATTGCTGTGCATATGAAGTGGGGGAGGAAAAGACTTCTTTGTGGATGTATATGTTAGAAGAGACAGGGCAGAACTATTCTTTTATTTACCTTTATGTCCCCATTGCACACATTACCAATTACACAGATTTAATTCAACTGCTCTTTTCGTAAGGAAGGAAGATTATCATTTAAACTAGAGACCAAACAAATAAGCAAACTAATTATTAAATTTTGCCTGAGAAGTGCCATTAGACTTCACTATGATAGATCAAGAGCACAAAAAGTGACCATGATATTACTGAAGCAAGCATTTATACTATGATATTTCAGCCCTTTGTATCTCACATTGAACATTAAGGACTGAGGTTTTGGAGGATTCACTAACAGAAATCTGTGGATCAGTTTAAGATTATAAAGAAAATAAACAAAACCTTTGGCTGTGTCCTGGTTTCAGCTGGGATAGAGTTAATTTTCTTCTTAGTAGCTGGTAGAGTGCTGTGTTTTGGATTTAGGATGAGAATAATGTTGATAACACACTGATGTTTTGGTTCTTGCTGAGTAGTTTACACTAGTCAAGGACTTTTTCAGCTTCCCATGCTCTGCCAGGTGCACAAGAAGCTGGGAGGGGGCACAGCCAGGACAGCTGACCCAGACTGGCCAAAGGGCTATTCCATACCATATGACATCATGCTCAGTATATAAGCTGGGGGAGTTGGCCGGGGGGGCAGCGATCGCTGCTCGGGGACGTGCTAGGCATCGGTCGGCGGGTGGTGAGCCAATTGTATAGTGTATCACTTGCTCTGTATATTATTATTGTATTATTATATTATTATTATTATTATTACTACTATTCTATTTCATTTTACTTCAATTATTAAACTGTTCTTATCTCAATCCACGAGTTTTCTGACTGTAACCCTCCCAATTCTCTTCCCCATCCCACTGGGGTGGGGGGAGTGAGCGAGCGGCTGCGTGGTGCTTAGCTGCTGGCTGGGGTTAAACCACGACAGGCTGATAATGCTTCAATGCCACTTAATAAAGATGTATTTGCAAGGGATAAGGACATTTCATTTCTGTCAATCAAAGAGGTAACATTGCAGCCTGGGGATACAATATTGTTGTTGGCAGTCACAGGACACAGGCTTTGTACTGAGTTTGCAAGGCCTCAAGACTGGGGATTGTCAGATTTCGTTTGTCTGAACTTAACCTGCCACCTGCTGCTGTTCTCACTTGGTTTAGCTGCAACAGCAATTTTTCTAATGACCAGGTGGCTATGCCTAAGTTGTTTACTTTTGCTTGTCTTTGTATTTGACAGTCCTGATTTTTTATACAGGTAGTAGTAATAAAGAGTTATTCTGTGCAGAATGAGGTATCTGGACTAATGGTAATTCTTTGATTGGACTGTTGAGATTTCAATTATGCTAATAAAAAATTATTGGCTTTATATATAAAGTGCATTTTTTATTTACCCATAACCAGAGTTTGAGTGTACCACAGTACAGGGCCCAAAAATTGTCAGATGTTAAGGGATTACACCCTAAACTGATTCTTTAACTTCAAATTTGAGGAAAATCAGAAAAGCACTACGAAAATTAATGTAATATTTTTCTATATATTAAGAGTTTGAAGGGAGAGTGGGTAGAATAAAAATAAATGCCTTTCATTCTTTCTTCTTTCACACTTCATTTTCTTCCATTTGCATGTTCTTCATTTAAGAAAAATTCACTCATTTTTTTCATATTTTTTCATACTGTAATACATTTCAGGAATTTATGCAGGATAATTAATGAATTTTCATATTTTAGCAATAAGGACACACAGATTAAACTATGAATATTTTTTAATACCTTGCATTTTATGAAGTCGAATAGTCCAGTAAGAATAAAATTAAGAATAGTAAGTAAGAATAAAAGGTAAATTATTTGCTCAACTCTTCTCTTGTTCATTCTTGCTGTCATGAATTTGTGGCAGGAGTCTTTCAATCACAGTTGTTCATTCATATGATCATTATACAGGTTGACCAGATTTAGCAGACTTGAGCAGACTCCTGACACAGTTGCTATGCTATAAGAAAGCCTCAATGTGTTCAAAGTCATACCTAGCAAGTACTAGCTACAGCACACTGAAGTAATTCAGGGGTTCCCCACCTGTACTTTGTGGAACAACTAGTTCTCATATGGCAATGAATCTCCAGCTCTTATTAAGCTGCCAAACAATATTAAAAGAAACCAAAATTACATTGAACACTTTTCTGATACTAATTTTTTTTAAGTTAAGAAATGTGTGCAATCTGTCAAGAACACATTACGTACACATAGTTAAGCTGGAAAGTGTTGTTTATGGTCTTTTCTGTATATGGATGACAGAAAATCTCAGATTATATAGAAGGCAAATCTTTCAATATTCTCTTATTTGGAACTGAGTGCATCTGAGAAATGTTTCAGTTCAGAGCAGCTCAGCATCATTTCTTCAAAACAACAAAAAAATTGGACATTGAATACTTTTTTAAAAAAATCAATGAACTGGGAAAGGAACATCCAGATTTTGTAAAGGATATGATTTTTACCTGAAAAAGATTTCTAATGGTGAGTTCCAAACCTGCTCTCAATTAAGTTTGTTTACTAGATTGGGTCACATCTCTTTATGTCAGCAAGGAATAAAGAAAAAACTGTCTTTTACCCCCCACCAGCTTCACCAATACCAGTTTGTCTTCTTGGAGGAATGCAAAGGCTTTTGTGGAGATACTTCTTGTCAAAAACAACGGAGGACAGGGTGCTGGCTAAGTACCCATGGGAAGAGGTGTTGTATCTTCTAAAAGAAATTTCTTCATCATGTAGGTAATTGAGAAGGAAATATCACTTTATATTGCCCCTTCTGACTATGCAATGGGCACACTGTGTCCTCAAAGACACACGTTAGCAGTGTTCTGGTTTTCTCCCGTTTTCTTGTCTTCTGTTAAGCACATTGGAAAGCAAAATTACAAGAAATGACTTAAAGTGTAATTTATTTTTATATATGACAAATTGGAAGGAATTCATCTAGTTGTACAAATGGCTCTATACGACGATATGTAGAAGCTATCAAGACACACACAATGCAGAATACTCTTGTAAAGGTTTATTTTAAATGCTGCAGAGGCTTCCATGTGAAGTAGTAACGTTACTACTTTCCTTATTCAATAAAAACAAGCATTCAAATGTGTAAAATTATTTTGGTTGCTTAGTAATATTTGTACATGAAGTTTAGTGTCTACCACAAGGACTGCCTAAGTGCGGCCCACTCTCTATGACAAACACAGCTTTAGGGAAAGATTCAGATAGAAGAGCATCCTTGTTCAATCTTACTCGAAACCTCGTGTTGAATTTTGGTAAACAAAACTTCACAAGCTTCTTCATAGACTCCCTGATATGCTTAACTATATGCACTTCATTTGTTTCTGGGCCCCACAACATTGCGGCCATCTGCCTCTTTTCTTGCTCAGTAAGTCTGTTTAGTCTACAAATCCTGCCACTTCGTCTTCCATAACATTTTAAAATTCTAATCTTTCTAACAGACTTCAGCAGGCCTGATATATAACCTAAGGAATGACCTAAGTATTGATATCTTATTTTATAAACCAGATTCCTTTCCACAATCCCCTTATTGTCTAGGTGATTGGCTATTACCCAGTTATTTACATGTAAAACCAGTTTTGTGTTCTCTCAACACAGGTCAAATCTTTATCTATGCCCTAATCTCCTGTCATCATGGTTACTGGTACTACATGTCCTGTGGTTTTCCTATACCCACAGTGATAGATTGGAGACCACGAAAAATATAATTGCTGAGATGATCTTATCATATTGTATTCTCCACTGAGTTCCTCCATTCTGTTCTGCATTCCTCTCTGTACCACACAGTCTTCTTGGTGTCTTCAAGGTCCTACACAACACTGAACCTTCCTACACTTTTTGCTGTCATCGTGATAACCATCCATCTATGTTCTTAGACTGTAAATCTAATTCCTTAAGCACAGACTGAATCTTAGGTTCATTTCTGTGGCTCTCTGAGGAAACAAGCTGTAGACGTTATTTCTGTTTTCAGGTCTATGATTACTTGCAAAAAAGAATGACCACAGTGGATAAAAAAGACTCCAGTGAGTCTCTAGAAGCAGCGGAAAAAAGAAGCAGGGCTTGCCTCATCCTCAGAAATTTATCAGAGCTTTCAGGATGAATGGCCAAGGAATTAACTATAGAGATTTACAGAGCAAGGTTGCAGAGCAATGTGAAAATTGACTGTATCAATGTAGGCATAGTTTTATGATTTTTCAGGTCTTCCCTTCTGAATTTTCCTTCATTTATTTTAAATCTAGATAGTCTGGAACTACCAAGCTAGTGACCAGCTGCCACAACCTGTGTGATTTGATCATCAGCCCCTACTTTCTCCAATTCTTTTCCACTGTTCAGCAGCCTTCAGTATTGTGCCTTAATTTAAAATAATTCTAAGTCTACAGCAGTGGTGCTTCATCTGGTCATTTGTCTTTTAATGCTAATGGTATTAACATATAATAACAGCTATTCCCTGAGAAAAAACTGATGTATTATTATAGTCCTTTCTGATGATAGGAAATTTAAAGAAACTTTAAGGAGGTTGCATTTCAGCTGGACTGCTCATAAACACTAAACTTCCTGAGGTTATTCTTTGTTAGAAACAGCCTGAATTAATTGTTTTCTGCAATGTATGCCAAGCAGTCAAACTAAGAAAATTAAAGCCAATGTGACTTTTTCTTTAATCCTTATTTGATTGCTTGATGCAGTCTACTGATGCATCTGTTGGCACAGTTGATTAAGTTACTCTTAACCACTGCAACCCCTATTGCTCACAGAGCCAAATCCTAGAGGCATTTTTTTTTCTCTGCCATTTATTAGCAGCAAAAGTAATTAGAATGTTTAGTAGATAAAACATGAGAATACTCACTGGCTGAATATTCAGGCCTTTCTGAAACTGCTGCAGTGACAGACAATCCAGGTGGCATTTGCAGGTGCACAGCTGCAGTAAATGATGAAGCGGGCATCTTTGGCAGTTCTCCTCAGTGCTGATGGCAGTGGTTTTTTTTTTAATCCAGTTTGTAATCTCCATTCTTCTTTTGTACACACAGAAACACCCACATATTCAGTTTGTCTTCACATTTTTTCCTCACATACATGCTATTAATTGTAGTCATTACATGAAATATTGTTCTATTTTCCCTAATTCTGGTTTTACTAAGCACTACTTTACACATGCACACACATATACACAGACTTTATTTTATTTTAGTTTCAAATTTTTCATTATAGGCGCCTGCACATGCAGATTTTTTTTAGTATGAAGTTGCTAAAATGTTGTAAGACAGAAGCACTCAAACCAATGAAGCATTGTTGATATTTCAGAGTTTCAGATTGGAATCCAGGAAATATTAATGATTTCTGTCTGATCTTGTCTCACTCTGCTGCAACAGATGCCATTATGGCACATAATAACAAAATATAAATTGCCTTAAAATGTAATAACAAATATTTCAGAAGCAATAAAAATAACCCCCTCAAAACACACTGCATGCACTCAAAGATGAGACATAGGGATTTTAATAGATGTTTAAATAGAACCCCCACTCACTTTTTTTCTGAACCTGGAAATACAACTGAGTTTTACAAAAATATTTCAAAATTAGAAACGCTAATAAATCAGATTCATTCCAAAATAGTGCTGCTTAGCAGTAAATACAAGACATCTCAATGCATTTAAAAAAAAATATTATAACCATTTAAAAAAAAATATGGCTGGTGAGCAGTGATTTGATCGAGATGCCATTGAGATGACATAGGTAATATTTCTCACTTGCATATATTTTTCAGAAAAACAGATATTTTGGCAGATTTTGACATAGTAAAATATGTTTGAATTGCATCACATCCTATCCAAATCCAGTTTTGCATTGTGGATCAGAACTACTTGTAATTTAAAGACACTGCTGGGGCATTGATACACAGACAATTCTCCTCTTGCTTCCACTGCCACCTGCCTGCCTGGCACAGTCTTTCACTGGCCACAGAGCTCTTCAGTCATCAAGAAGGTTGTTTTCTTTGGCCTTGCAGCCTCTTCTGCAGGCATTTCCTTCTACAGGCATTTTTATTTCATACTTTATCTCCACTAGTGCTTTTAGAAGGTCCTTTCCCACATGACAGCATGAATATGAGAAGTGACAGCATGAATTTCATGTGTAGCTCAGCACATATGGCTTGGGAGGAATTGTGTTACTTCCTTTACTAGTTGTGACTGTCTCTCGGGCAAACCGAAATAAGAGGAAGACTGAGTTTACCACTGTAAGCCCACTGACCTGAAGACTTATATCTGACTGGACCCTGCTGAGCACCAAAAATTAGCAAAAAGGAACTCTGTGCATCATGTGTAAAGGAGTTTTCTTCATTACATCTTCACTCAAGATTCCAGTAAAATAAAAGAAAGGAGCAAATAGTGGTCCTCTGGATGATTTTACTAGGAAAGAAGAGAAAGCAACAGAAACTACTGCACGTGTAGTCTTTTGATCTCACAGAGATCTCTCTTGCATTCTGGAGAAAGCCCAACCAAATCACCATCTCTATATAATAACTGTTCCTTATCAAAATCATTGTATTTGAAAAATAAAATTCAAATCTACTTTGTTTTCAAATTTTTTTTTGAGTGAAACCAGTTGTTTAAATTGCCTAGCTACTTTAACAGTCTGCAATCAACTTCATGCATCATGACAAATTATGAAATGTGATAAGGACCAACAGTCAAGAGAATGAAAAGAACTCAGGACAGTCTGATGGAAGGAGCTGAGTTTTCTCCCAGGCATCATTCAAACACATCTTCCAAAATTGTTGGGATTGGTCAGGGCAGAGTCATGATGAGGGTACTTGGTAGCTCTGCAGAGTCAGCACATTCTGCCACTGAGCAATGAAGTTCCTGCCATTCTCTGCAGCAAAATGAATGACACAGCAAATGTGTAACTCTGTATGTGCACATGTATGAAACTTGAGAGAATAGGTATGGAAAACAGAAAAGGGGAATCTGATTACATACTCTTTTGACTTATTCCAGTGGCAAATTCTGCTGCTTTTGAATAGTGGACACATAGTGAAAAGAGAGAAGACAGGTTTTTCATGAATGTGATCTGTAGTGCCTATATTATACGAGAAGACAAAAGAAAATACTAAGTTAAAACAATTGTCAAATTGTTGTCTTCAAGATTTCATTTACAGTTGTGTATTCATTTCTAATAAGAGAAATTTTCTTTTTAAGTTTCTTGTAGCATTTCAAGCCTGAGACAAGTAATATGATGATACTGTATTTTTCGGTGCTCTCATTTCACAATGAACTATATTAGCTGGAATACCCAGGAGAAAGAGAAAACTTCAAAGCGTGGCCCCAAATAATGTAGAGAATAGGTATGGTCTGAATACCAACAGAGCCCGAGCTTTAAGTTCAAACAACCTTTTAAGACACTTCCTGAGAAATAACTTTTTTAATGAATTGAGTTCATCTCAGGGGTAACAGTGATGTAAAAGTAGGTTCCAAATCTGACTAGTTCTCTTCTGCACATGTCTTTTATACCCTGCATAGCAGCTTGGGAATTGGGGATGACTCAGAAGCACCCTCACTACCCTATTACCTCCTGTCGTGAATAACTTTCAAAGCTAACATCAAAAACAGAACTTTGAAAACCTCCTAATTAGGAGTTTATTGTTCAGTTTAATCAGCAGGGAAAATAAGATTGATTTTAAGAAGTGTTCTCCATATATGAAGCAGAAAGGAAGTTCTCCAGTCAGAAAACAAGCAGCAGACCTTCATAAAAATATTTATTTTCAAAATGTCATGAGACTATATAATAAAAGTGAGTTGCTGTAGAGTACTACTGCATTAGCAGACTTATCTCTGGTAGAGGCAAAGGCATTCTTAAAACCACAACGTTCCAGTCAGCTTCACCAATTTTCATGAAGGTTTATTCCCCAAAGAAAGAATGCCTAGATGGCATAGTTTTCCCAAATTCTCTCTTATTGAGGGAATTGTCATCTTAAAGGTGGATGGCCGAAGCACTCTGAAATTCTGTACAAGCTGGATGCAAGAATGGCACCTTTTGCGTAGCACCTCCTACTCAAAGTATGCTAAGAAAAGCTCAAAGATAATTGACTGTGGCATGAGTAGAATGCACACAACTTCAAGTGTCATGCTCCTGTTTTTATTCAAGAGGAAAATTACTATAGTTACGCATATTATTCATTTCACGGGTTCTACATCTTTATCCATTGGGATCTCACTTCTTGAATGGATTTGTCACAAGTAGACTGCCTTCCAGAAGGAGAAGTCTCTAAGGAGAGTTTCTAAGTCTCTTAGTCATAGCATATGGAAGAGTTCCCCAAAACAGTCAAATTTATCATAAAGTCCTCATAAACTATTTGCATTCAGAAACAGGCTTTCAAAGTGAAAAACAGGTTACCTTACCCAGAAAATTTTTTCACATTTTCTAGTGTCTTGAAAAAAATTGAAAAAAGCGTCAGATTTGGAATATTTGACCTTTTTTATCACCTTGTGAAAGTGACAAAGGCCACAAAGAAATGGCCATCTTGATAGATCTGTTTTGGTGGCCTTATTCTCTGTACTGTTCATATTCCCAGTAAAATTTGGTATGTGACCTGTGAGAGGGATAGCTGCAGGTGTGAGTATGACCATGCACTCTTTTCTTATTCTTCTTAGATGGCCACCCGCAGTTAGTCAATCTGCAGCCTTGTTTAACCGTTAGCTTTCACAGGAAATTTCCCTTAAACCCGTCAGCTCTCTTCCCCAGAAGGGCAGTTTAACCCTTAGTAACTATGTCATTCTTTAGCATTTTTGACAAGTGACTCATCGGACCATCTAGGACTTTCAAGGGTACAGATCCCTTTCAGCTCATGAGCTTCTTACTGCTATTTTCTTCTGGTGTTGAAGAGTTGGATCCACAATGACAGTTCCAGACTGTGCCAGCTAGAAATCATTCAGAGAAGAATGTGCTCTTGTCCTTCCTTCCCTCCAAACTCATCACACCCTTTTGAGTTGAGCAATACAAGGGGAAGTCACTACTGTATCCAAACTGACTAGGGCCACCTAACCTTGATAGTAATTCAGTGCCTAATGCCTTAGATGCAACAAGTTGCCACAGCTTAACTAACTTGAGGGAAATGTGTTTGTGCACAGCCTTTATATAGGACCGATGCAAGGTTCACTGGCAGCAAAAGATGCTATGAATATGCATAAGGGTACAGATTATTCATCTGGCATGTGAATGCCACTTTTCCCCCTTCAAAGCTTGCATATCTAAGCCCTCAGTCATTTCTAAAATAGATAACAGTTCAAAATCAGGTGAATAACTTTTCAGGTTTTAACTTGGATGCTTAATCTTTCTCAAAAGATCATTTTAAGAACCTGTGTATTGCCACATGTAACTCAGTCTGAACAAGCAGAATTTCTACTCTTTTAAATTTCAGAAGTGTTTCAGCTTCTTCATACTTCACACTCCATACTTCAAGGATTTTCTTTATTGTGATTCTTTAACTGTTCTAATTCTTGTTAATGATGTGCATTTGAATGAATTCTTTTGACATTTTCTTTGTGTAACAACTTTCATATACCACATATATGTCATTATCTCAGATTTTATATGATTCTTAGCAGGAAGAATATGTGCAAAATATAAAATTAGAATTTCTGCAATGTATTCAGTTGATGCAAATAACTTTTCTTTGGATATTTAAATGCAAAAGGTTTTCATATTTTTTTTATTTTTTTTTTTTACTTTTTAATGTATTGACAGCTCACTAATTGGCTTTTCCATTACAATTAGCTGTTTCCATGTTGAAGTCTTATTCAGTGAAAATTCTGCACGGAATTTTGCAACATACAACAGGAGTTATGAAACACAACGGTAGTTTAATTTGTCCATTCTAAAGCATACTGAGAACATGGGACTCATTATACTTAAGGAACTGAAATCATTAGGTGGTATCAGCTTGTTGTCATACTAACTACCAATGTGGTCTGAATTAAAAGAGGCACCCTGCTGAGATCTTTACCAGGACTCATTCATTAACTCTCTCTCCTTGTTCTCATCTGCTTTGCAGCTGTAGCCAGGTGAGAATTAACGGGGCAGTTTACATCAGGCAGATGGTAGGGTCCCCAGGACAACTCTATTTAAAGAATAAGGAGAAGGAATTAGTAACTGGATAATAAGCATGGGGCAAATAGGGAATGTAAAGATTTAGGGTTATTTTGCAGTATGCTTTTGACTTACAGTTGCTCCTGGGTGGAAGAAAAGAATGATTTCTTACAGCATAGGACCTCCCTGGACAATTTAATTTCCCAACATATGTTACTGTTGACAATAGCTCTTGAAGTAAAATATTTTTACTCTGCTAACACAGAATTCCTTCAAGTAAGAGGAAAGACCCTGCTCTCTACTCCTGAAATGCAGAATTAGTTTATGTCTGTTACTGAGCTCATCAAAGACCATTTGTATATTAAAAGTGAAATTAAGAAAGCAGGACAGTGTTTTCAAAAGTAGTATCAGAGGTAATCAGAGGTGTTTACTATACAACAGAGGTACCTTGGAAAATCTTGCCCTCATCCCCTTGCTTCCTACAAAATGACAGGGTCGGCTTTAGAGATAATCCTGAACAAAGAAGTCCTGAGACAAACTCTGAAGTAGAATTGCTCCCTGACCGCTCGTTGTCTGTCCAATGTGACCTTCAGCTGCACACAGCTTGCATTTGCTCTTCTGTTTTACCCTACAATCTCAGGAGATGAAGCAATGAATCACTCAGGTCTCCACAGCCCTTGTACCCTTGAACCACACCAGCTCCTTGCCAGGTTCTCTAGGCAACCCATGGGGAAGTCCCTACAGGGAGGATCTCTGCCAGAATATAATGTTGGCCCAAATAAGTGTCAAACACAGAACATGTTGTGGCAAAATAATTAGTAATACTTGACTCCTATGTTATTATTAACCATGGAAGGGCAGATCTATCCTATTCCCTACATGTGACTGTTCAACCAGTTCCTAGGGGTACTTTACAGACCACACAACCTCCGCAAACAGTCTCCTCTTGTGCTTCCTGTCCTTTTTACACTCACCATGCTTTGTAAGAGTTCCACATAATTTGATATAGCTTGCTTTTTTTTAAGTTCTACTTTTTTTACTCAAATAGTTTTATATACCAGAAAGTGTGTGATGTATAACCTTTCATAACACTTGAGCATTGCATTTTTTTGGTAATGGCTTTCATCTTGTACCTGACAGTCTACACTTGAATCTTATAAGCATAAAATTAAAATACCAAACAAATTTCTGAAACAGTTCTTCGAATTAGCAAACTGCACAGTATCTCAGAAGGCTTTAGTAAGCATTTTCTTCCCCCACAGCTTCACAGACACCTGACTAAGATGATGTTCATCCCTCTTATCCTTCATGCCCTGTACTTTCTGATTCTCTAGGCTCTTTACCACATACTTATAAGAATTCAGAAGGGCACAAGGGAAATTATTTTAAAAATTGTTCTAGTTCTGCTAAGGAGAAAATCTCAACAACACTGTGGGGGTTTTCTTTTCCCTGATATGGTCAGAAAAGTTTTGCAAAGACATTGGCAATGGCCCAGGAGACAAGTACAGTATTTTGATTTCCATTAAGCTGATATGATTTTGACATTATTCCTTTTGGTATTCCCTCAAGATACATGTTTCTTGAAACAAAGTAACTGCCACATTTCTCATGTTGACATTGGCCAGATCGTACCCTGCTCTCAGTTTCCTGGTACCTTATTTCTCAAGTAATCATGTTAAACATAGAAATATTTATAGATATAAATATAATTGTAAGTTCTCAGAAAGGGCTTCTTATTGGTGAAGTTACTTCTAGAACTACTGCTTGGCTTTTCAAAATTGCTTGTATTAAATGCAGTTTCAAAGAACTGAGCATTTACTATGACAAAGTTTAGGGGATTTAGGTGCACACATTCTGCATTTTAATATTCTATTACAGATTTTTGTTGGACTTGGTTTGCACAATTAGATCTCCAGATTAAAAAAAAAAAAGTAAAAAGAAAAAGTTATGTATGTCAGTTATTGTGTTAGTTAATCTATTGACACACATTTGATCAGGAAGCCTCTTCTCCTACTACAGTCTTTCCCTGCAATACCTTTTCCTAGTATTCCCAGATACTCTTAAGTTACAGTACAACTTAACCTTTCCTCTAATGTTACCCTTTCACCCTCTGTTTAGGAGATGTTTAGGTGACTGGTGCCACAGACCAACACCTTTCTCCTTTGAGTAAGCAAGAAATGGAAACATGCTAGCTTGGTGTGTTTGCAGCTTGGTGTTCTACAGCAACCGATGTCCAAAGGAGTGGAGTGTTGCTTTTCTCCTTGAAAATTCTTGGTGATCATGATTTTTACCAAGAATGGTCTAAGTAAAATACTCTTCCTCTTTTGCACGTGGTTCATTCATATGTTTTGTTTCAGTGGAATAAAGCTAATAATAACAGCAAGGTTGTATGAATAACCAGTATTATTCTTCTTCAGTTTCAGAACTAAAACAAAAAAATCAACTTCAGCTTAGAATTTAATGAAGTTTACATTTTATTGGTATTCATTAGTGAAATAGCCATCTTCTTCACACAGAGCATTTGATTCAATAACAATTTTTTTCAGTACAGAAAACTTTCTTTTTCAGCAACAATAAAAAGGAACTGAATAGATGCACCACTGCAATGATACTTTCCTGGTACTCTAATAATAATATCCCCCTGAGGGATTAGAGAACTCATGAAGGAAGAAGACTACGTTCTCTTCCCTCTTCTGTGTGACTGGGAAACTTTCCATCAGTACATAAAACACCCTTGCTACCACTGATAATAATTCCTGGTGAGATACAGATTAACCCAGAAAACCTGAATACAAACATCACACCTTGGAAAAACAAATTTTGATCCAGATCTTCAACATAAAACACCATTAACAACACTGACCATATGTTTGGAAGAATATGTTTCGGTAGTTTGGTAGCATAGGATATAGCCTATACTTTATTTATTTAATATTTTTGTGCACTTTCAAAGAAAATTGATAGATCTCTTTTCCACATAAAGACTGTTTGACTGAAAAACTAATCTTGACTTCTCTCCTGTTTGAAAATGGCACATTCTCTTTGGCTGGCATGACATCTTTCTAATATCATAAAACTTCAATGTTTTGAAAGTAAAGGTCATCCTAGAAATTTAATACCTGACTAGAAAAGATCTCTTCATCAATTTTTTCTCCTTTGATCATTTAATTGTCTGTATTCTCATAAATATGCCTAAGGAAGAACAGAATAGATCAGTCAAGCTCAATTTAGGTCTTTGGCCAAAATCTGAGCAATTAAAAAGATCTGTGCTATTTATAACACCTTCTGATACTAACATTTGCCAGGTTAGAATTTCTGTGTCTTTTCATTTCAGATAATGAAAAACCCCCTGTGCAGTTCTGTGCATCTGCTTGAATTAGATGACTTAGTTGTTTCTACCTGCATGCACATTTATTATGTTTTTATACACTCTGGAAGGATCACAGAATAAAGCTTGACCAGGTACACTGTAGTTAAGGAAATTAAGCATACATACTCCTGTATTAACAGTAATCTGCTTAAATGTCTCTCTGGCTGCCTTGTGCTATAGTATAGATAAGATAAATAAAAGCAGGATCTGTTCTTATTAATTCCTATCTTCAGCCGTCAAGTAAATGCCTACTCATTCCATATTGTGTTAGCTATAAAGTGGAAAAGGTATTTTATATTAAAAATCTGTGTGCATATTGCTTTCATAACTACTTTCAAGTAAGGAAAGAAAACATGAGCCTCATCAACAGCTTTTTATGACCTTTTAATATACACTGCGAGAACATGGCCTTTAGTTACAACAATAAGGAGAACTTCCATCTTGATAGAGTTCAGAGGATAGAGTTATACCTTCTTTGTTTTGTTTTGTTACTGATATGGAAGATGCAGAGCATCAAAGATGCTTGGGTTCCACTTTGGGTATTTCATTTCTACAGCTGGCACTATAAAAAGCCTCTTTTGAGAAAAAAAAATTTAGTAACAGTAATGTGTTATATTAATAGTCATCTTAAGCATTTCCCAAGCTGTAGCACCGCATCAGCACCATATCAGCCTTTGCTTCTTCCCATTTTTCAGAATTCCATATTATCTCTGAATATTACTTTTGAATCCTGTAAACATGTAAGCACCTAAATATCTCTAATTCAGAACAGCGAATGGGTTAGCTGTTCACCTTGTTCAAAGATCAGGCAGGCCAGTGGTCCTCATATACATTCATTTTTGGTGCATCAAGGTCATAACTTGACACATCACACAGTGGGCACCTGTCTTCTAGTACTGCCATCTATTGCAACCATTTCTATAAGCTATGAAAGAACAATGCTTCTGATCATCCTGCATGTGTTTCCCCTTGAAAAGTGTAGATTGTTGTTTATGGATGTCCAAGCAAAAAAATTCTTATTTATTATTTTATTACTACATTGAATCTGTTTTTTCACTCCTGAAGGATGGCTACTGTGCCTCAAAGTTTTGTCTTTTTCCAGGTACCACTTCTGTTCAAATGGAAGTGTTAACTTCTTCCTGGAAAGGTTACCTTGTTTGTTATTCTGCTCGCCATAAGTGTGGGCTGCTAGAACATAATGTGGTGACTTTTTAATATTGAGCTGTCCAGACAAAAAAATGAAACGAAACCAAAAAAGTATTCTTACTGTAATTGTGTATATATGTTTTTCACATATGTTTATTGAATTACTCATTTATTTGAACCTAGTTCTTCATGTGCAGCTCAGAATTGAATGGGAATTTGAGGACAGCTGTGTGAACTTCTGAAGAAGAAACTTTCGTTTTGACTTCACCTTGGTAGGATGAGGACCATGTTTTGAATTCTAATAAGCACCAATGTGCCTCTATGCCAGGATTTGTCTGGCAGAGAGACTGCTTTTTGCAGACTTGTGTATTTCTCACGGAAATTTGAGTACCTTCGTTCTTTCTTCTCAGTACTACAGGATCCCAGTTAAAATGTAAGCATCAGGGAGCCACTTTAATATGGCTGGAGATGTGTGATGGGAAAGGGGGAGTAGGTAACATTAATCACTGTCAACTTCCTCGCGATTTGGATTTTGGGAAATCATTGTCAGTTCCTCAGCATCCTTCCTGCATTTATGAGGTGGGGTTAAAGTAGTTAGTCAATTAGAGACATCCAAGAGCAAGAGAAAATTACTAAAATGTTCTTTAACACACTTTGTATTTTTAAAGCACGCCTTTTATACCAAACAGGGAATTACTTCCTGAGAAAATGCAAGGGACATCTCAAGACATATAATATAGTCTTCCCAGAAGAGTAATCTTTGCTCTTCCTAAGACTATGTATATAATTTGTAATAAGATTAGTTTCTTCTTTATTGGTCTGCATTTGAATTAAGGTAATTTCATTACTTATTTTTCTATAGTTGGAAATGGTTCCAATAAAACCAAATAATACTAATTAATAAATATGTTTTCTGTTAGTTATATCTGAAATACTTAGACAAAAAAAAAAAAAAAACAACAGCAATACAATTACAAAACTGACTAAATCCCTTTATTATATACCATCAGAACAAACTGTCCTGGCATTGATTAATACAAAATTAGTTAACAGCATCAATAAGAAGGGAGACATCCTCTGTATGAGGCCAGTCTGTAATGTGTCTTAAGCAACAGCCAATCTAGCAAGTAACATTGATTTGATTCAGTTGCAGATTGAAGAGTTCAAAACAAGACTCATAAACATTAAATTTCATCACTAAATTAAAAAAAAAAAAAGAACACAAGAGAGGTCCCCTCCCTGTGATGCTTCAGGAACCACAGACCAAACCCAATTTGCTCAGGTGAGTAGTTTCTCACTTGAGTGGTAGGTCAGTCTAGGACAAGCAGACTTGCAATTCAAAGGAATTGGATCTAAAATCATAGAATCATAGAATCATAGAATTGTTAAGGTTGGAAAAGACCCTTAGGATCATCAGGTCCAACCGTTAACCTACCACCGCCAAGTCCGCCACTAAACCATGTTCTCAAGCACCGCATCTACCCGTCTTTTAAATACCTCCAGGGATGGGGACTCAACCACTTCCCTGGGCAGCCTGTTCCAGTGCCTGACTACTCTTTCAGTAAAGAAGTTTTTCCTAATATCTAACCTAAACTTACCCTGGTGCAGCTTGAGGCCATTTCCTCTCGTCCTATCGCTTGTTACTGGGGTGAAGAGACCAACCCCCACCTCTCTACAACCTCCTTTCAGGTAATTGTAGAGAGCAATAAGGTCTCCCCTCAGCCTCCTCTTCTCCAAACTAAACAACCCCAGCTCCCTCAGCCGCTCCTCATAAGACTTGTTCTCTAGACCCTTCACCAACCTAGTTACCCTTCTCTGGACACGCTCCAGCACCTCAATGTCCTTCTTGAATTGAGGGGCCCAAAACTGGACACAGTATTCGAGGTGCGGCCTCACCAGTGCCGAATACAGGGGCACTATCACCTCCCTGGTCCTGCTGGCCACACTATTGCTGATACAAGCCAGGATGCCATTGGCCCTCTTGGCCACCTGGGCACACTGCTGGCTCATGTTTAGGCGGTTGTCAACCATCACCCCCAGGTCCTTTTCAGCCAGGCTGCTTTCCAGCCACTCCTCCCCAAGCCTGTAGCATTGCCTGGGGTTGTTATGGATGTAAATAGGATAGTAAGGGATAGTAATAGGAAAGTAAGGGTAGTAAATGACTCAGGACAGCAAATTACTTATTTTGCTAATGAAATTCCAATGGCTGACATTATGGCAGCTGTGTTAGTCTGTCCATTTATATGATGAAGTCTGAAAATCATTATACAGAAGAGAGTGTCCTGGTTTCAGCTGGGATAGAGTTAATTTTCTTCCTGGTAGCCGGTATGGGGCTGTATTTTGGGTTTAGGTTGAGAACAATGTCGATGATACACTGATGTTTTGGTTCTTGCTAAGTAGTGCTAAGTACTTGCTAAGTGGTGCTCACACTGGTCAAGGACTTTTCAGCTTCCCGTGCTCTGCCAGGTGCACAAGAAGCTGGGAGGGGGCACAGCCAGGACAGCTGACCCAGACTGGCCAAAGGGCTATTCCATATCATATGACGTCATGCTCAGTATATAAGCAGGGGAGTTGGCCGGGGGAGGGTAATGATAGCTGCTTGGGGGACGTGCTGGGCATTGGTCGGTGGGTGGTGAGCAATTGTACAGTGTACCGCTTGCTTTGTATTACTATCGTATTATTATTATTATTTGTTGTTATTATTATTGTTATTATTACTATTACTACTGTTCTATTTTTATTTTACTTTAGTTATTAAACTGTTCTTATCTCAACCCACGAGTTTTCCCCTTTTGCCCTTCCGATCCTCTTCCCCCATCCCACCAGTGGGGGGGTGAGCGAGCGGCTGTGTGGTGCTTAGTTGCTGGCTGGGGTTAAACCACGACAGAGAGTTAGTTGAAAATAAACACCAGACTGATTTAAGCCCTATCAGGAAAAACAAACAAACAAACAAAAAGAACACTTTTGAAAACTTCTGGGTTTGTTTTACTGTATCTAAAGCAGAGTATTAGGATTCAACTGTGTATACCAGCTGTACTCCTCTTCTAGTACAGAGTTTAGAGGATGTCATGTAGGAAGGTAAACAAAGAAATATTTTTGCAGCCCTCTATACCTAAAGCATAGTACAGGTCCTAGACCAAAACATCTGAAACATCAGAGAAGGATCTGGGTTTTCCTCACTAGTTCCTGTTTTATTAGTGATCGAGACAAAACTAAAAATATGATCATTCCAGAATTATAATCTGGGTTCATAATCTGGATTCAGGGTTAGAATTTTGATTTCTAAGAGGTAAACCAAACCCTTAGACTTTAATACTGAAGCCAGGACTCCCATTTTTGGGTGAATGTTCCAATGAGTAAGTTGTTATTGAAAAGGTGGGCAGCAGCACCAGTCCAGGAGTGGTGGTAGTGCCAAGGTTCCTGAACTATAATGCCCATTGAAAACCATATCATTATGCAAACAAAAAAAAAAAAAAAAAAAGAGCGTGTTGAGATGCTGGAGTGTCTGTAAGTTCAGATGTTAGGGGCTTCATCTAGCTCTCATGCTCACAGTGTGGAGCATTCTTTAACTGGCAGTGACCACTTCTGGATTCAACAAACAGCTGGTAGGGAGCTGGTGTGGCAAGAGCTCTGGAATTTATGTTATAATTGTGCTATATGGAGGACATTATAGTTACAATTTTGGTATAGCTTGCTATCAAGGCTGTGCTTGCAGGCATAACCAACACACTTATTCATTAATTCCCTGTGTGATCCGGGAGCTCCACAGCTACCTTCTGCATAGATGAAACAATGGACTGATTTGAGACCACAGGCTAACCTGAGTTAAAGTATTCACTATTTTCATGTTTAAATATAATGATTAATGTCCTGGATGGAGACCCTGGTCATTCCAGAAACTTCCCCAGACAGTTCCAGCTATAGAATTGACTAAACTGTACATGGATAACGCACTTGTAATTAATCAGTAGAAACTGTTCATGTAGATGAAGAATTGATCGTGTAGGACAATCCTTTGCACATAGCTGAGATAGTTAGGAGATGTTTGCACATAGTGTAGGATAATCAATAGCAACAGATTGTGCATGTGCTGGAGTGATCACATAGGACCATGGGCCAGCTGTATGTAAGAATTCAGCAAAAAACACTTCAGGGAGTCTCAGTGAATCCAACCGGAGTCACTGTCACACTGAAGACAGTGATTGTTACTGTCTGGACAGCAGGTAACCATCCTGTTCAAAAGATTTACTTCTCCACATAAGCTTTATCCTATGCAAGATATGCCAATAACTTCATGTTTTAGCAAACACTCTCTGCCAACAGTAATTCAAACATTTTTAATTACAATAATGAGAAAAAGTAGAGAATTAAGGCTCTAAGTATTTAGCAAGTAGAGAGGCACATTTTATATTCATCATACATAAGACAGACGTTTTTCATTTCATATGCATTCACAGCTGCTTCAGTGAGTAATTTTGAATAGTCACATGACTGTATGCAGATATTAGACTTAACAAAGACTTAGAGGCTTTTTTGTGTGAGGCATTTTATTTCAGGAACAGTATTTATGGTTTCTTATTTAAACTTGGATGCAACAAAGAAAGCAGAAATGAAGCAAAGAGACTAAATTTTTATGCTTTGCTGGTTTAGTCTCCTGAAGTCAAAAATGGCTCTTGAGTCATACAATATTCCAGGCTTTCAGTACTGTCTTTTACATTACTGGTAAGTGGGAAAAAATTAATTTAACTAGAGGTATATGCCTCTAAAGCAAATTTGATTTTGCATTTGTCTCTTTCAGTGGTTTCTATCATTCTAAACTGCTGTAATCAACTGACTAAGGAGATGTGAAAATACAATCATATCATAATTATGGAGAGGGGCCTGCTCCAGTGACCTCTATAATTTTAGTGTCAGCCCAGGGAGCCTTGAACTTGAAGTGTAGTGTTCATCTCAAAATTATTCAGTAGTAGCCCATGAAGAATGGTGTCATTTTGGCCTGGTTTGTCCTCAAATTCCTGAAGACTTCTCCCTCAATGGCTGTTCTACACCACTCCTAACTGTCCCCTACTGATGCTCTAAAAGCAGCATTTCACTGCAACAAGTACAGAACGTGTTGATTTGGATGTCGCAACCTGCCTAAGGCTCTCTGAAAGACTTTCTTGTCTAGTAGTCTTTCTTTTTGTAACTTTGCTAGTTTTCACCTTTTGTATACAAACCAAATGCATATTTTGATTTTTGTCACCAATGTGATTAATTATGTTGCATGACCTGTTTGGTGTCTGCTTCTGTATACACTAAGATGCCACATCACAGAACACCACACAGCCACTTGTGCTGTTGGCCATTTGGGTCCAAACCAGCAAAATCCAACTAGCTCTTTCCAGTCTTAGAAATGGGCCCAGACATGGTGCTTTTGTGCAGAGAGGGATGAGAGTCTTGTTATTACTGAAGGGCAAGTACAAAGTTTCCAAGAGAATTTGGATATTGAATAATCAGAGTTACTTTACTGGCATTAGTTTCAAAACAGATAACAAAAGTCATTTATAAACACTTCAGAGGTCATAAGTGAATTTCAGGCATAAAATATTTTTAGTTTGAAAGGTAGGCCACAGCTGCTGACTAGTTTGATTTGATACAAAACCAATCATTCCTACAACTTCTTTCAGCAGATTAGAAGCATAAATATCTTTACTTTCTTCACTATTCAAATTCACATGTTTAGCTTTGTTACATAGAACTCTCCTATATGGTCTCCCTTTAATATTGATTCTTCATTTTCAACATTTAATTTACCAAGTAATGCTGTTGCATGGATCAGAATGTTATGGGATTTATAAGAATTTTGTATTAATTTATTCACCCATTACAACGTATTGTAGATCTTGAAAATCTACAGGCAGTCCCACATAAAATCACAAAAGGTTTCATCTTCTAGTCTTCCAATACTGTTTTTCACTAGGAATACTATAATTTTTCTATGAGATTTCCTTGCAAATGGAGAACTTTATTTACAGTTCAATCTGGCAAGACTACTAGAGCCAAAAGAGTCTTGTAACAGGGGTGTTAACAAGTACTTTCTGCTTACCAATGAAAGCAATACCCACTGCCTTCATTGGCCACTGTTCCTGGACCCCTCCTGGGAGAAGGATTTTCATGGACTTTCTTAAAGCGGTAAAAGGACCAAGAATCCAGCCAGTGTATATAGTTTGGTTTTCATTCTGACAATAAAAACATGAGCACTAAACAACAAAAAAAATCTTTAGATCTTCTAATTGTGACACTCACCTTAAATATCCTACCCAATCTGCTGCTCATTTTATACCACTGGTCACATGACTATTACTAGTAATTTCTCTTTATTCGAATCTCAGAATAACCAGGAGCTTTTAACACTGCCATATGACTATCTCCAGAGTGAATAGTAATGCAGATAGTTATTAGCCTGAGAGATTACAATACCACCATAAATACAGATTTGCTTGCATGAATGTTTGCAGTGTGTGAATAATATATTATGTTGTGAATCAGAGTGAATGTAATGTTTTTCTTCAAAGTAACATTTGCAAGCACTTTCAGCATTATTTATTCAACTTTGCCTATAACAGTTGGTAAATGTTGACTTGTTAACATGCAACTACTGTAAATATTGAATTTGTCTCAGCTTCTTTAATAGTTTAAATTTGCAAGGCAATGAGTCAAGTTACATGGCTAACCTGATGATCTGATCTTGGTTTTAATTTCTTTTCTACCTTTTCGCTTGAAGATGCTATTGTTGAGAATGAAGATGTTCTAAAACAGTGATGCCTACTTGTCTCAGCCTTTGCTGCCATGTTTTATTCTCTCTGTCTCAAGGAAAAAACAAATAAAAAGATATTTCATAGAAGTAATCAATTCATCACTTTTCTTTTTGGTACATTCTTTTCCTGTGTTCCAGGTACTTTAGAATATAAGCTTTTCCTGGAAGGGGCTTTATGCTAGTATTTGTCTGCAAAGTGTCAAGAATATTGTTTTTTAAAAGACCCTAGTTTATTCTCTATAACAAAAAGTTGGTTAAGTGTGATCCAGTCTTCTTTCCTGGTAGCTGCAGCTGACAAATAAGGTCTCCTTCCATCCTCCTCTATTCCTTCACACACAAACAGGCCAGTATGTCTGAGTTTGTTACTGAGATATTACTGACTACATGGGATACATAAAAGTATTCTTGTGCTCTCTCTTAGTGTTAATTATGTTTTTTCTTAAAATCTCCTCTGAGAATAAGTGATTTAACCCCCAAGCTACATAGCGCCTCGTGAATTATGCTCACACCTCACTTATTGGTTATGGTAATGCCACTGATAGCATCAGCACAATAATTAATAGCAGGTTTTGTCAATTTTCTGCTTGACAAAATTCTCCCCGAGCTTACCTACATCTTACCACATCACACAGCATTATATTTCTTTCCTTCTCCTTTTAGCCTCCTTTCACTTTTCTTGTCTGTATGTGCATATCTTGAGCTTGATTTTCAATGGCGCTTACTTCTTTCATCTCCAAGTGAAATAAAAAGAGTTTTCAGGGCTCCAAGGCTTCTGCTTTCTCATTTTCAGTGTTTAGCAATGTTTTACCAGCAAATCCTTCCCAAAACAAAATAAGGATGCCTTGAAATAGTTTGTTTTTCAGCTGCAGCTTGAAGCAGCCAGTGCACAATAGGTTAAACAAAGCTATTGACAATTTCAATTTACAGCTGGCAATAGAGAAATTATTAATAGAGAAAAACAGGAAATATCCACAGCAAGACCCCCATTATCTAACAAATTATTTGCTTTCAAAATATATTAAAATCATGCAGATCTTTAGCAGGACTGTCTGTAGCACAACACTTACCTGCCTCCTGGCAACACAGTTACAAAGGCGAAGTGTGTCTCATTCCACTTGTGATTTTATAATGAGATGTGAGCCTACATTAGAGAGTAACATGTTTGTTTTCTAAGTGAAATTCCCCAGGTATTCCAGGATGCCAGGCAGCCTTTCTATCTGTCTGCTCTACAGTTAGCATGTTTCATAAATCTAACTCAAATGCAGCTGAATCTTTTCCATTGCAAAGCATCAGGTTTTGAAGCTAGGCAGACATCACATGCATAAAATGGTTAATTATGTTGTGGCTTTCAAAGGCAATCTTAGTCTAAATCATTTGCTGCTCTGTGAGAGAAGGGTCACCTATGCACCATAACTACAAAGGGAAGAAGGCATTTCTGCTGTCTGTTCTGTCTCCATTTTGAGTGCAGGCTGCCTGCTGATTATTCTGCATTCACTTTGCTAAAAAGCTTATTAATGTGGTCTAGAGGGAGACTGTCAGAAATGGCAGACTGAATCAAGGGATTTTCCTTCAACATCCAAATGACATGCTGCAGCAAGAGAATTAAACAGATGACTAACCAGTGCCCTTTTGTCTGAAGATGAAGATGGGATTGCCAACTTGTAAACCAGCAACTGACATTTGGGTGGATTAAATCGTCCTGTTATTGTACTGCTAGTTTCTAATCACTGGTGCTTTCTTGATCTCAAGTGCCTCAGCTGAAAGCCTTCTCAGTTCTCTGAGACTTGTTTGCTGAAACCCTCAGCAGAGCTTTTGCTGTAAACATTTATCCATAGAGAAGTACTTCTCTGACACTGACTGAGGAGAATAGTTGGCTTCTAGGTATTTAATTAAAACATTAAGAAGAAAAAGCTTTAGTGTCAACATTCACAAGTGCTTTACTATAGCTGTGGGTTGTTATAATTGAGTTTTCCTGCAAATGCTTTTTTCTCCCCCTTCCTTCTCTAAGAGCTGGAATAGCTTGAGGTTCACTTTGCCTCATGCTGTTAGTTGTGGCTTTGAGACTGTGCCCCATGCTGTCTTTCTCCGGATTCTTTCAATCTGGTTGTTAGCTTTAATTTCTAAAATCAAGATTGGATGGCAACAAGGGGCTCTAATGAAAAGTGGAGAAAAAAAAGTCATTTGTTAAACAGCATTAAGAATTCTTATGTGCAACAGCATATAATGTGGTCAAGCTGATTGTGTTCTGATTTTGTAAACTGTCAGATGCTTTTTACCTTGTAATTAATATTAAAAGGTAGAATGCACTGTTCAGGAACCAAAGGTACCATGACGCCTACAGAAATTCTGTCTAGGTTTCTATTTGCCATGATTCTGATATTTGTTGTATTAAAAAAACATAGACTGCACCATTCCATGAACACTGTCATTAGAATTTGCATTTAGAAAGTAGAGGGCTCACACAATTATTTGTTGTCAGTTAGTTCATCAAGTTAGTACTTACAAGAGTAACGCTTTATTTGAAATAAAAGAAACCTCTACCTGCCAGCTTGGAACTAATAGAAAAGTACAAAGTAATGCCCCTTCACAGCACTTTACTGAATGAGATCTGTCAAGAACATGCTTTTCTTCCCACACTCTGGGAAATCTCAATTCTACTACCTCAAATGGTCCATGCATATTACATCTTCAACATAATGAGTCAAATAAGTTGTTGTCCCCTGAAGAAGGCAGGAAGGTAAAGAATTCACGTAACGTCTTAAATCGTGGAAACAACTTTTCAAAGGAAAGAAAAAACTGTAAGCTCCCATTTCCAGGTTGCCTCTGGCATTCTGGACACAGAATTACAGAAGCTGGTAGTTACCTAAACAACGGAAGATTTGTAAAGGCACATTCTGAGCTCTCTACATCTGTAGTTATTCTTGATTTATATTTTAAACCTCACCTCCCTGCCTTTGATAAGCAGAAGTTAAAGGGGACAGTACTGGTAAGATATTCTTTAATATAGTCAGCTACCTGTTCACAGGCATCTTAAAAATAGTGTATTGATATAGCATTTCTCCTCACTTTGCCTGCCTTGCTTAGAAATGAAATTCCGATTTAGGCTAATACAAAGCTGTTGTGTGAAAAGGTGCTAGAGCACTCGGTTTCTTGCACCTTGGCATTGCCTTCCCATCTGTCAGCCTGAGATGGACAGCTGCGCTCAAGAAACTCGGGCATTGCAGTTGGTAACAGATCCTCCTTGCTGCTGCCAGGTGGTTTCCCCTTCCTGTTCTTGACATAGGGAGGCAAAGGGGTTTCAATTCTTTCCAAAGTACTTACAAAATGCCCTGGAACACAGAGCATTGCTCTATTAAGCAACACAGAGTTGTTTTACAGACATGATGTGAATGAGCATGACACAACTGGAGCCCAAACTCAATTCCATGTGACCCTGAAAACTTCACCATTTCTCTGCAGTGGTAGGGGTAGACAAACCCAAGAAGAGCAATAACCGTGCTACTCCCTCCTAAATCAGGAGGTTTTCCCTATTCTGCTGTACGATCACAATATCTACCATTCAAAATCAATAGGAGTGAATAATTTTTTCTTGCTACCGTATTTACAGTGGGAATAACCATACTATCTCCCCAGCGTCCCAAGCCTTTATTAGTCTGGTTTGCATACCTGTGCAAACAACATTGCAGATATTTCTTGAACCTGTTAAATAAGCTTTTGAAGTATTATTAGGAGATGAAACAGTCACATGAAAAGCTTAAACAACAAGCGCTAGTATTAGTGTTTCATTCTGTAAAAAAAAGAAAACTAGATGCCAATACTAATAGCTTGAGAGAAAAATATCTGAAACCTTTGAAAAGGTTTCTTTAGAAGGTGAAAAAAAATCTCAACAAAACAAGTTTAATTGCAAAAGGTACATTAATTCTATCTAACTATTTTTCTCCTCTATCTACACACACATATGCACACATGCATATGTCATGTTTTCAGCAAAACAAATATTCTTTTGTGTATCAAGTCATGACCTAGCTTATTAAGACTGGAATAGCTGAATAAACATTTATTTCTCCCTCCCCCACTTTCCAAGAAGCACTGGATTTTTTTTATCAAAAAATTAAGAGGAAAAAACCAGAACATTTTAGCTGAAGACTGCTTTTTTGACTTTCTTACTTTCATTGTTACTGACTACATGCTCATATATTTTTTAGTAAAAGCAAAATTATTGCACCTGAATGTTATTTATACATGAAAATTTCTCCTTGAAAAACATGAAGAAAAAATTCTGAACAAATTTAATTCATACTATGAAAAAAAAAATCTGCTATTTATTTTGTTATTTAGGCATTGAAATAATTAGGAGTGACAATATATCGGGAATTCTTACCATAATTTTGCAAAATTATAATAATATATAATTTAATAAAAATAATATAATAATAATATATAATAACTTTGAGCAAGTGAATTATTGTTTGATAAAAAGTTATGAACTTACACACCAGTGACTAGTTTAATTAGGAAAGATACTTTAATTAGGAAGGATATTGTTTTGCTGGAGACGGACTTTTTACAAGGGCACATAGTGATAGGACAAGAGGTAATGGCTTTAAACTGAAAGAGGGCAGATTTACATCAGATATAAGGAAGACAATTCTTCACAATGAGAGTGGTGAGAACAGGTTGCCCAGAGAAGCTGTGGATCCCCCATCCCTGGAAGTGTTCAAGGCCAGGTTGGATGGGGCTTAGATCAACCTGGTCTAGTGGAAGGTGTCTCTGCCCATGGCAGGGGGGTTGGAACCAGGTGATCTTTAACGTCCCTTCCAACCCAAACCATTCTATGATTCTATGTCATGTTCTCACAATTGTCATTACAAGGTCCTGACTAAACTGTGGAAAAGCTTTTAAAAATCTGTTAATAGAAATGGATCATATCTCTTTAAAATTTGCATTAGCAAGCTGGGGAAGTCATTAGTATATAGCTGTAGCCCTAAGAGTGTAGACTTGAAAGAACTGTTTATTTTCTGCCTTGCAGCTGTGTGTAAAACCCACTGAGAGAAACTTGTTACCAATTACTGGTTTAGAGGCTTCAAGTAAAGACAGCAGGTACCAAGAGAGTAAAACAGTCTAGCTCGCAAATAACTATACAACACTGAAATTCCTTAAGAGCAGCTGTTAAAGGAAAGGAGACAAAATATAAGTACTGAGAAGAAAAATAAATGAGTGAATAAGTAAGGAAGTAAGTAAGGCAAAGCAAAGTAGATGTAGAGAAAAAAAATGAGTTAACATAGACAGTGAAGGAAGGTTTTGCACCATAAGCTTCCAGCGACAGATCAATAGTGCAGTCCAAGAAACCAATATATTTCAGTGTCTGAGTACTTGTAATATCCAATTGGAAAGTCACTTCTATACACCATAATGTACATTGAAAAATATATTGCAAAAGGAAAGGACATTTTATAAGTGTAAGAGAAACAATTAACATGAACTGTTGCAAACAAGAAATCCAGCTCTGACTTGTAAGAGACTTTATCAATCAGTGAAAATAATTTGGTTGAGTTAACTGGAAAAAAATTGAATGATTTAGGATACACCAAGAAAATGGGTTGAGAGATGAGAAATAACTGACAGTCCTGAGATGAAAAAGATAGGTGACCAAGGTAAGAAAACCCAGACTCAGAAAAGTCATGTATAGGTAGTCTGATGTTCTCTGGAAGAAAGGCTTAAATACTGGGGACTCACCCATAATCTCTTTTCATACTATATCTCCTGAGGCATGAACAGCTCACTTTGCACATTTCCTTCTCACTCTCCTCCCAAGGAGCTCGTTACCTAGATGGAGGTGACAGAAGGAGGGCTCTTCCGTCCCCCAAGCCCATCTCTCACATGCAATGGAAAGGCATCCTGAGAAAGGGGGAGACCCAGCATAGGACCAGGTGCTGCATAGCCAGGCTGGAGGGAATTATATCACAGAGCAATTGTGCCATCCAAAAACTTTACCACTCTCAGTCATTCTGAAACTTGTGAGAGTGCTTCTCATTTGTTTCCCTGCAAAATAAACCAGCTTAGATGGAATAACCACAGGAGATTTTTTGAGCTGAATTTTCTACTAAAACCGATCAGGACATTTTCAAAAAATCCATGGCCTTGGTTAGCTGTGTGGGTAGTATACCCAGTAACATGAACTAAAGAGAAGTAATTTCTTTAACCATTCGCACTAGATTCACAAATGAACCTCAGGTTTCCTTCTTAATATTTTGGTCTACTTCTTCCTTTGTTCCCCCTCTCTTGCTTATGGATGGCTGCCAGTTTAATATAATCTTTGCATTCAGAGTAAGCAGACGATTGATATTGCGCTCAGAACTGCTGCAAAAGGGAACATGGTGACATTCTCATGTTTCTTCATGTCCTCATGTTGGCAGGATGAAGTCCAGCTCATTGTGCATTATGTTTCTATAGCATTTTTCATCAAAAGAGCTCAAAGTGCTGAACAAATATAAACTCTATAGTACACCATGGGAAAAATGGTTTTGTGGTATTTCTGCCTGGTCTAAAGTTAGAAAAGGAAAGAAGTTTAAAGATAACGTCTAATTCAGAGAGATACTAAGGAGAAAGCATGAAGAACGAGAACCAATAAAGACCTTAAGCTTCTATAAGTTAGGTACTAGAATGCCCGTTCTTCAGTCTTGAACCTTTGAATTCCTTAAAGTAGAATCTACAAAGGACAGTTATACATTTTATTCTCCCTTACATTGTATAAGAAAATTACTTACATCAAAAGAATGATGTAAAATCTTGTGTCTACTGAAGTCAGCAGCAAGGTATTCTCAATCAAAACTGGTTCAAGCAAACAGAAAAAAAAAAAAAAAACCCAAACAAAAAACCAACTCCTTTTGGCATTGGTGGGCTTACATCAAGCCCATGAAATGAAAATGTGACACGCTACAAGCATTTGTGTTCCTACTACAGCACAGTATTAAATGTCTGTTTGTATGGAGTCTTTCTTTGCTTTTTGTAACTCAGAAGTAAAAATTGAAAGTTATTTTTATGTATAATCCATTGATAGCAAAAATTAGGTAATTACAGATTAGAAAATGAAAGTCCTCATTGCATGTGCTATTTAAATATTGGTCACTGGTTACAGTGTATCATAAGCACACATACACTGTCTTAACATGAGCTAGTATTAATCTGACAGAAGGATGTTACACCTGATTATGCATTGTAATGATTGTGAGAGTAAATGAATTATTTCCAGTTTTAAAGCAGTTTTGTTAAGATGGCTGTTGCTTACTCTAAATGCTTTTTATATGTTTTTCTTTAAAGTGACAATTGTGACTGCATTGGTTTTAAACGCATGCTAAAAGGATATTCTAGTGAAAATCCCTTGTTTACTTGAGAGAGGCTGCTTAAATGTTTAATGACATTAGCTCCTTGCAAACGGCATTCATTTCCTGTATATGCAAATTTTCTTAATGTGAAACCCCCATAACAGGTAGAATGTAGAAAGTTAATGAAGCCATGTAATTACAATCACTATAGTGACTGCAGTCCCTGGAGAACAATAATGTGATAATATACATGGGTTTTGACTTTCTTTGGAAACAACAGCTTATAATTTGAAAATAGATAGTAAAATATTTTCATTATCTTCTGCTGTCTCCTAAGGCAAATGGCAGGTACAAATAGATTATGCTTTTATTAACTTCAAAACTGGGAGATAATGCAATTAGGCAACATTTAATTGTTTTCCATTTTCCACAGCTGGCACTGGTCTAGGTTTAAACCCTTCTTTCAACAATAGGGTAAAGCTGAGGTCAATCTGACTTCATCCTGGAAGTCCTATTTTTGTTCTAACACTGGAAAGGTACGTATTGAAGATGACCAAGTATACATCACTGATCATTTTAAAGTACGTAACAGAGAAATCAAAACCTAACTAGAAGCTTTGAATGCCATTTAAAGACAAGATTTCAAAGGACCTGTTCTGAATGTCAAAGATTTCAGTGCAATTTTTAAATTGCAATTAATTGTAATTTTCTTTTTACAAACAATAGAAAAAAAAATTGACAAAGAATTATTTAACGGGTCTTCTTATAGGGTATTTTTTTTTGCTTATTACTGTGAACACTATGAAGAGAAGAGGACACAGAGAAGCTCCCTCCTCCAGCAGCATGCTGTCATGGTGCAGCAGTTTGGGACAAAGTCCTGCAGCATCAGGAATCAGCTCTCTGGCAGCTCTAAGCAAATCAGAGCTGGCTCACAGGGAGGCTTTCTACCCTCTCACCTGCTACCCAAGAGAAGCACCTAACTGAGGAACGTGGTCAACCTGAGATCTCTGTAGGGCAAGCAAAAAGAAATAAATGACATGCACTGTCTGCTGGCAATATGCAAAAATTTGTTTTAAAGGTGCCTGTTTCTTTCCATGAAGTGGACCTTTAACTTAGGCACCTCAGATAGATTGGCAAGGTTTACTAGTATCCTTATTTATTTATTTTTCTTTTGCAACTAATTCACCTCAGTGCTGTGGAGAAACCATAATATTTACCTGTCTGCATTCATTTTCTACTATCAAGCATGCTTGTTTCTCAGCATGGAAATTCTATGATATTTGGCAAATTATGATGATATTATTATATTAAAATGATATTATTACAAAAGATGCACTTTTAAAGGGAGAGGGTACTTTTCTCCATCACAGAGTGGAGAACTCTTCCTTAAGTGATGAAATGCTTTCTTTAACAAAATCATACAGCATTACAATATTACTACAGGTTCCATCACAATATTCCCATTTACCACAATGTAATTTTGTGGCAAGTAGCACAGAAGTTCTCATGCCAAATTTATGAGCTGGCATGTACCCTTCCTACTTCACTCCATGTATAGCTCACCTGCAGTTTAAAGTGCTCTAATAAAAATATTTATTATTTAATGGGTTTTCTCTTTGTTTTTGTTTTTGTTTTTTTTTTTTTTTCCCTGACATTAACATTTAAAATAGTAGTGCCAAGCAAGCTGGAATAGATTGACTCAAAGTAGAGCAAGCAGCTGTAAGTTACGTAGGTCACTATTAGCTGGATCTCTCATGCAGTGTAAGAGTCAGTAGCAGCAGTTCATGTCATATTACCAGTAGCAGGAATTGCAGGCTGATGTAACATGGTCAACTCATCTTAATGATGAGGCTACAAATATTGAATAACAGCTAGAGTAGCCAGACATTTTCCACGAACGTTAAAGCTGAGAGCTGTTAAATTGGGTGCTGCTTGTTATATTTTGACTGGAAGTGGGCTGCACACCATGACATGTTCTGGGTGCAAGTCCCCCAGTCCTGCACATCCAAGACCAATGGGAAGTTTGTCACTGCTCCAATCTAGCTGACAAGCCCAGGTTTCCTCCCCAAAACCAACCTTGAAAGAGACGCTGGTACATAGCCAGATCTCTGTCCATTAAAGTGTACAGGGCATGTACAGGTTATGTGTGAGGAGCCTGGAAGTGTTGTTGGTTCAACAGCAATGCAAGTTGGACAGCTAATTTCTTGAAGCTTCTACGTCAAACCCAGGACACATTAAACATTTTGCAAGAAATCCATTGATCGAATTATATTTGCATAAAATGTTAACACAATTGTTGTGAAGTACAGATAAGTCAGTAAAACTCCCTGTCTGTTCCTGAACACTTCACACTCAGGAAAATAACTATATTTCCTAGATAAATTAATTGTTGTGAATTCTTCATCCACCTTAATTTGTCACCCACCTCAATTTGTCACCCACCTCATTGTGAGGATTAATTAATGTCAGCAAAGCAATTATGAAGATGAAAAGTGCTATAAGTATTTAGAAAATATACATATCTCTTCTGAATAGAATATGAATCACAGCAAAATATTTCTCATGCCATCTCAGAAATACTCCGGTTTTATATGTATTCCGGCTCTTTGCAAAGCATGGCTAGTTTTTTCCACTAGAGCTGTTCTCCATATATCTTAGACAGTTAAAGCAGAGATTCCTAGTGGTACTATTGTGACAGGATTTCAGTGGGATTTGGATTCCTAAACTTCTTTGGGAACTCAAGCTTATGTTTATGGGCACTAACAGGCATCAGACTGTCTCTGACTTTGACATACAGATGCAGCCAGTGTCTGTGAACTAAAGGAAGCAAAGACTCCAATGTACAGAACCAAATCACACTTTTTTGAGGAAGAACTTTAGAGAGAAGCCCCAAGTTTAAAAGGAGTGCCTATATCCTATTTCTTAAACACACTTGTTGACAGCAATTTCCTTCAGACTACTACTAATATTCTGAAACAAATTAATGTGGAAAATAGAGGGATGCATTCTGAACAAAGGTGTGATGTGTTAAATAATTCTTTTGAGAGAAGTTCCCACACTGAAATATTTTCCAGGTGTTTTCAACATTTAGAGAGAATGTTGTGCTGCTTTGTTTGTTCTTTTGTTGAAGGGAGAGAACAAAAATAGACAAACCATTTCTAGCAGTTAGACTGAAAACCTGAAACTGTTTATCTTAAGGTATTCAGAAAGTTGATTTTGCATAGAGATAGCTTCAAATTATACTGCAGGTGTTGTTTCTAAAATGTGGGCAGTTCCATGTTTCAAAATGTTTCAAAGTTGTATCTCACAGGAAAGCACACTTACCAGACAATCCATGACTTCTAATATGATTGTGATCAAATTCTATTCATGACCATTCCAAAGTATTTAAAACCATATCCTGCACCCAGCTATGACAGCTAAATCCAAAGTCCCCTGAAGATATTGGAGGCATTCCCATGAATTTCAGTGGGATTTGGATTTTTGTGCACGTATTTTTTTTATCTTTCATGGATATTCATGTAGGTTACACTTCTATATCTGGAAAACCTATTGGCATTTTGATACATAGTAATATAATTATCATGTCATTATGTTAAAATGGAAAAGCAAGGTCTCTATGTTTGGATACTTAGGAGAAGGAAAATTCAGATTTGCAATGGTATACCCATGCATCTCCACAGCAAGAGGTAATACAAATTTAGCTTGACATTTGAAACACATTTTAATTGCATGTGAAGATAATATATGTTATGCTAACTTCTCCAACCCCTATAGAGAGGTCCACATGGATTTCACTGTGGAGACTGGCACCAAAAAGTTAGATAGCACCAAACTTTTATGACCTCACTTCTTGGACTGGCTGTTAATCTGAAACCTGTAAGGGATTCTCAGAATAGCAGTGTGAAAAACAGAAAAAGAGTCAAGAGCAATAAAGACAAAATGGTTTCTGTCTAAATGTTAAACCATCTGTGAAAATTTTTTTCCAAATCTATGGACACTTATTGTAGCACTTATATTTGTAATTATATGAGGCTGATATGTCCCATGTTAAGAATCTTACAAAAAAGAAATATAAGAAAATTTAACATTCATGGCAGGGCACCTTTTGGTCAATACAGTCAGAAATACATGTTTTATTTCAGCAGTTTATTATTTTAAAATATAATCTGCAGAATCCAAGTGATTGTCTACATCATTACTCTCCAAGTTCACACTGGTATAGAATGGAATGGAAGGTGAAGGCTGTTTGCAGTGCCAGACACGACAGTAACACAATGGACTTTTACCTGTGAGTAATGCTGTCAGGTAGGAATGAAATTGCTGACTGCCCCAATACAGACAGTTATTAATAAATACCTTTAGTCTTTTACCACTTCCATGGAACAATTCCTGTTTTACATGTAGAGTAAGCAAGAGAAGAATGCACAGTGAAAACTAACACGCTGTTTACTAAAAGAATATTTACTCAACTTTCTTCATTTTCTGTTAAAATAGATTGTGCTAGGCTTAAATGGACTTCAGTGGCCAGAAAAGAGTTTATTGTTATCAGAAGCTCTTTTTGTTATTGCCTGCTGTGTCCTTGGGCAGCTCACTTAACCTTTTTGCTCTTCAGGCTTTTATTCTTTACACTGTTCCTAGTAATTCTTCCTTCTCAGGATAAGTCTAATGTTTCGTAACTAGTGTTTGAACAATGTTTTAAGAAGTGAGAGCTGCCAGTATTGACAGAGCAACAAGTTTAATAATAATAAAAAAGGAAATGCAAGCTATTTATGTAATAAAGAGTTCTAGGAGATTTTGATCATGTAAAGCTGTATTATCCAATAGTTTAGATTACATGTGGTCAGTAATCAGAATTTTACAGTTGTATGAGGCAGGTGAAAGGATTCTAGTCACCAGATTTTTTTATTTCTTAATTGCTTCTGAAAAGATTCAATTTGAGCACTTAAAGTAAAAGCCAATACTCTAACTGACAAATAACAATTTTTTTTTTCTGGAACAGTAAATTTACACTAAATCTCCATAATAATAAAATATATTTTAAAAAAATATATATGTGCTGAGCTGGCTCTGTTCTGTATATTTTGATCTGCGTTTGCAATGGTCTGTGCTAATAAAATGCATAAAAATGCTACAGCCCTTCCTGTACAAGTAGCCCTGTACATTAGATGTACCCTGGTGTGAACAAATGAGGAAGAGCAAAGGATAACAAAATATACTATGCTGATAATCTGCGAGAAGAGTGCGTTTATATATTAAGTGTAACATGAAACTTCAGGAATGTATAGAGCAGCCAGTGTGAACTTTCACAGCATGATTTAATAAAATTGCAATATATGAATATACAAACTGCTGGAAGAGTCATTACTTTCATTAAGAATATTAGAGTGAATAAATTAACCTAAAACAATAAAACCTGAGCAGCAGATATATGTAAGTCATTTACATCTTGTAGTAGACTCATTTGGTGTAAAAAAGAATGAATGTGTTGTTGTAGAGGTTTCATTAGCACTTGCATTTCAATTGACTTAGAAGCACACCATAAGAATACAAAGGCAATAAATATCATTTATAAACAAGAATACTGTAAAAGGCTTTTTTTTTTTTAAACAAGATGTTCTGTGCCATTACACTTTAATAGTCATCTTGCATTTTCAGTACGAAAAAAGCTAAAAAAGCCTGTAATGGTGTCATCAATAGAACCAGTGTTCACACTTTATATGACTGTATTACACAACTCTGTGTTAACCCTATGAATGTGTTGTCATGGGATGAGACAAGCTGAAGATTTTAGAAAGCAGATTTTACCATATTCTGTTAAAGTCACAGTAAACTCTACCTCTTATAGAGAAATTTTACCCATGTTTGCTAAGCATTTTACACAGTCTAACTGAAATAGCCCAGGGAGTCAAATTGTTTATGAACACTGCTATTCACTGACATCAAGAGACATTTTAGCATGTTTTCATTATCATTTTGTTAGTACCTGGGTTAAAAGAGTACGAGAAGTCTCTTGACCTCATTCTCTACAGGACAAGAAGACTAAAAAGATTTCCTGACACCTGACCAGGTGGCTGAACTGTTTTACACACTGTAATTTCTAGGAATAAAACTCAATATAGACTGACCTATCAGTTTGAATGACTTGTATCTTATTCTGCATCAAAGATGACTGAGGAACCAGGATTATGCTGTGCCTGTGGCTGATGCTTATCACCTGTGATCTATTGCCTTTCGTGTGAGTATGTCTAGCATCCTATGCATCACAGCAATACATGATGAACTGTTTCTAAATCAGAAATATGCAAGGTACTGTACCATACAAACACAAACCCCCAACTAGTTTCTGCCATCATATCTGTATGAATGTATATCTGCATCTCAAGAGAATTATTTCTATGACATTTTCATAAAAATGGCTAACCAGTTCAATGACTATACAAATATTTCTACTTTTTCATACTTTTTCATACTTTTTCATTGCAAGTCAAAACAGTCATCCTTTTAGCCCCAAATTACACTGGAAAAGGGAATAGTATGACTTGCTATAGAGAAATTGCATTAAAAAAGGGTAAGAACCTCAGCGTGCCAATTCCTTTGATATACTCACCCACTTTCCAGACTTCATAAGTAAGAGCATCTTCATCGCTACATGTAATAGTCCATGACTGGTCCTTATTTCCCTTTAATACAATTATTTTTTTGGCATCCAAACATCCTTTGGTGAAGTATCCAATACTTAATGAGGTATTTCATGACAAGTATTCTATCAAATACCCTGCCCTGTCATGTCTCTTTTTCAAGTTGATTTCTAATCTGCTTCATCCCTCCTTATACTGAGGTCATTCAATAACTCTAAATATACAGGTTACAATTGCCTGAACTTATCAAATCCAATTATATTGCTTTTGAGAGGGGACTGACTGAAATGGCACATAATATTCATGATAGTAGTTCATCACTAATTTGCTTGGGTGTAAGGATTTCTGTTCCATTCTCTGTAATTTTCTTTATAAACTCTGATATATAATTGTCTGTTTGGAGGAACAATTCAGACACACTCTAAGATTTCTTTAGCAACAAAGAAGATAGAGTCCATCATCATTCATGCATGCTCAGGACTCTGTTTCCTCAGGGTGATTGTTCTGCATTTATTAAAAAAAAAAAAAAATATATAGCTCCCATAATGCCACTCAGACATTCACAAGATCTTCATCTTTTAAATGTTAGTGTTATACACCTGAAGTAACTGCATTATTGGCAAATTTGTTATTATCCTTTTCTTTTTCAGATCACTTATGAATGTAGTTAATACAACTTGATCCAGAACATCTTTCTTTGGAATTCCTCCAATATCCTCATTTCTCCAAAGCAAATGAAAATCCCCTTTCCTATATTTTGATTAATTCCTTGGAGCACTCCTTTTGCTCCATGGCTGCTTAAGATTCCTTTCTAAGAAACATGTTGAAAGATTCCTGAATGTGAGTAAAACCAAATATTCTATCATGTGTCATTTGATTCCTCAAAGAACTCTAGTAGATTAATAAATGTGGTTTCCCTCTAGAAAAACCATCTGACTCTTTATCACTATATGAGGTGTCTACTGAACCTATTATTTACTGTAGTTTCAACCAATTTGCCCATTACAAACTTCAGGCTTACTAGCCTGCAGTTCTCTAAATTTTCCCTTGAAAGCTTTTAGCGTGTTACTGAGTTTAGAACCTTGCTTCTTTTCTAGTGCAAAGGGTGATTCAGTAGATAAATTACAAACCATGACTCATATTTTGGCAGTTTTCATACAGTGATTTCTTTAGAACTTTTGGGCAAAAAGTATCTTGTCATGGAGATATGAATACTCATTTCATCAGTTCTCTCTAAAACTTTAAATGATGGCACCACAAGCTGAGATAGTTCATCTGTCCTATCCCCCTTGGAGAATAGGTCTAGATTGTCATAAGCTCCTCTAAACGGAGCACCGAGTCAAATAATTCATTCTGGTTTTCTGTGGTGTCCTCATCCTCCTTGAGAACTCATTTTAGATCTTAATCTGTATATAAGTTCCACAGATTCCCTGGCAAGCTGCCAGCTTTCATTTCTGTGTTTGAAAAAGATTTAAGGAAGCTCATTTTCAAAATCTTTTTGCTTTGCCTTGTTAATGTTTACATCTATCTTTTCTATTTAATTTGATTTTTGCTACCCACAACTTCTGCTTTTACATTTTATAATTGCCTGCACTTTGCTATAATTTGTCATGGCTTTGGACCTCTCTTGACTGAAAGAGAATATGTACCATGATCTTAGACAAGATTCATGCTCCCCATGTGTTATCATTTTAGCTATTTTTTTTCTAAATTATGTGACATGTTGTCACAAAGTCACCTGAATTCCAGGATAAAGGGACTGAAACTATATAAAAATCACTTCAAAGACTTGTCATATTGTCTCAGTTTTGAAATGTTGAGATTTTATTTAGTGCTGTACATGATTTTGCAAGAATCTTTCTCACAACATTAAGCAACTGTAAATCAGAGCATTTGAGTATAGCACCAAAAATTTTATTGGAGAGCATCATAGCTTACCTTTTTGTAAACTGATGCTACTATTCCTAAGGGATTCTCTTTAGCTGTTCTTAACAATGTCACTCCTTTCCAAGCAAAAACTAGGTACGGTTGACCACTGTCTTTCAGGCAATCAGCTGCCACTGTGAAGAGTGGATGAGGAAAAAATCACACCCTTCCTATTAGAGAAAAGATAGACACACCAAATTTGTCATGGAGATACAGCTTTGACTTTTACTAGTCTGCTGAAAATTGTTCTAATTTATCAAAGTTACTGGGCTTTTAAAACATGTAACTTACAGAGTGAATTTGCAATTAGCAGCCTGGCAATGCTCTACTGTTAACACACATGCATGCCTAAGAGAAAGACGTAGGTACAGTATATGATATGTTTTCCATGAAAAAGAGAATCGGATATATTTGTCTATGCCGAATGAAGAAGATAAGCCTGAGTTTGATAAAGGAAGTTTTCAGAGTGTGTAGAGTCTCAGAAGTAAGCATCGTCATGAAGACACCAAAAGATTTTAGTCTATCTATCTTTCACAGCCGGGCCCAAAGAACTTCTTATCATAGATGTTCACCATGGCCTCATGCATTTCCCCACAGCATTCCACACTCTGGTCCCCTTCAAAATATCATTTTTCCTGCAATAAAACTGTCTGCTGCTCAGTATGAGGAGAACTAGCTATACCCACACCATCTAAGGAAGATTTGTGTGCTCAGTTTAAAAGCAGGACAAAAGATCCAGTATCTCTACTATTCATGTGTGCCAGTTAATAGAAAAATGTAAGGGTTACAACAAATGTAGTCATGTATATTATTCATAGATAATATGAACATAGTTCCTATTTATTTCTACTTACTGTATAGGGAAATATTATTCAGCAGTCCCAGATGGTAAACAGTCAAAATCACTGATAGCTCTCTTAAGCTCATTCTCTGTTATATCATTATGCCTACCATCCTTGACACCACAAAATGCGGTTTGAGCACAGATCTACAGCTACATGGTCTGGAAAATCTTCAGATGTTTTTGGGTTTGGGTTTTTTTGGGTTGGGTTTTTTTTTTTGACATTGGACTGTTAGAACAGATTACCAAGCTAGTAACATTTAGGGAGAATTTTGGGTAGTTCTCAGTTTCACCTCACATACCAGTTCATGCATTGTTATATCTCCAGATGTTCAGATTTTTGTCTATTTTGATCCCTTTCAAGCAGAGGTTAAAGAAATTCATTCAATTTATTGTAAAAATATTATTTTCTAGGACTAGGCTTTTATAGCTCCGAAGCCTTTTAAAATTTCAAGTGTATACAGGCAAATCTCCATCCACTATAGTGTGTAATATAAACATACATAGAGTGAGAGAATGATAACCACATCTCTTGTACCAATGGTTTTGAGAAGCATCTGACAGTCTGATGTCAGTCCCTGATACCACATAACCACCCAGTCATACTTTGTCAGCCCTAGCGTGTGTACTGAAAATGCTTCAATTAAAAAGAAAGTAAAGAAAATAGATAACATTCTGGTAGAGATACGGATAATCAGCTTACAAATCATTCATCCTGAAACTAAGAACCAGCCCAGGGATAAGAGGGAAGGGTCATTAAACTGTGAATGTGTAAGTGGAGTCAACTCAAGAGCATTTGGCAATTTCAGTTACTGCATTCATGGAAGAGACTTTTTGTTTTGCCATAGAAGATACAGGTAAGAATCCTAACCAGTGAATCTATGGATGTGAAGGATATGAATTTCACTTCATACACCCAATCAATTATTATATACTTATGAATGTTGTCTAGGTTTACCTCTACTAGAATTAAAAAGTGTGACATGATGAAATGAGGTATCAAACTGTCAGAAAGTGAAAAGAAACTGTAAAGCTATACCCCAGCTTCAAATCAGTTAATGAGACCTTTCTAAATCCAATGAATGGGCTCATATAAAGCACAGATTGAAATTAAATTGAAGCATTTTTTTTCTTTGCATTCATGATTTCTCCTCCTCATACAAAATAGAAGAGTCCACTTAGTGTAATAACAGTCAAAATCCCAAAGCTCTAATTTATTTTAATTGCATGGGCAGTCTGAGGCAGGCACTTTCCAGAATGAGAATGTGGAACGATCATCTAGTCTGGGACTCATCATCTGGGGTGCCTCGTTAGTGTCTTGTGAGTTCTGCAGATGAGGATGGATACAAAGCCAGATCCGCAGCCTAGAGACACTCCAATTCTTCCATAGTTTGGCACTGTGACATATGAATCTAATTTATCAGCCATTTTTTACAATGTTTTACATTGTTTTACCCTGTTGTTACATTACACCATGGACCCTTTTCTGTTGACCAGGGTACCCAAATCCTATATAGTTCTCATGTTTCAGGTTTTTTAGTAAATAAAATAATTTTTTCATCTGCCTTATAAATTTCTTCTCTTCTTGTGTGTTCAAGAGTTAATTTCAAAAGCTTTTGCAGGTACTATATCTAGTAGTCAGGGGTTTATGATTGTCATCAAACAATTTCATAACTAAGATGCAGGGAAGACACGCCATGAATTTTGAATCAAATAACAGAGATGAATCAAGTGGTAAAAAATGTCAGCTGAAAATCTTCCAGCGTGGGAGTCTTGGTGGAGTTTGTATTAGAGCTCTGTATACTTTTGTCACAGTATTAGAGCTTTTTTAAAAACAAGGCAAGTATACAAATTTTGTTTAAAAATTTGAGCTATATTTAACAACTGATTTTTTTTCATTACCAGCTAAAAAGTTTGGACCAAGTTCATCAAAGAGTATGTAATCTTCAAGCAGACTTGGTTTCTCCCTGAAATAAATTCATGTTCATTTACAGATTCACTATTTGTGTTATGTACTATGCTGCAATTTTGACTGTTTCACTTTCCATGCTTCAATTGATTCAAAATGCAAATTAAAAGCAGTAAAACGATGATATACTTCCAAAAAGAAGATTTTGATAAATTTTGATTGAACTGAAACATTCTGGAGCTCCTCTTAATGGTAAAAATTTTGCCTTGGATTTGATTTCCATTGGCTTCTTTAGACAACAAATTTGCTTTTGCCAAATTTTTATCTAATCTTGTCAGTAGGATTCCTATTTATAGTGAATATTAATGCAGTGTTATCTCATGAGAAAGATTACATTATAAATATTTATATATTTCTTAAAGCCTAGCATAATTTTACTGACTAAAACTCATGGTAGAAAACAGATTTCTAACTCATTGATACAGAACGTCTTAAGCCAAAACCCACTGAAAGACTGCCATTAACTTCAGGAGGGCCCTTTAACAGATTCAGTACATATTTTTGACCTCCAGTCTGCTGCCAGTAAATATGTACTAAGCATGAAAAGACATCTAAAAAGCAGTCAGATATACTGCCTGGATCAAAGGAGCACATTTCACTCTGTGACCATTTCCACAGCACCCTTCTGTTTTCCCACAGACTGTTGGAGCTAGGCAACATCAATCCTTTGTGCCTTGTACTACTCCTCTTTCTTTTTTGTGCCTTTGTCCATCGAGTAGAAGCCTTTTAAAGTGTCCAGAGCAGAGCTCTCAAGTAATTTATCTCCCAGGACTGAAGAAGGCACGCACACTGGACAAATACCTGGTGCTTCTACTCTTCTGGTAGGCTCTTATCTGAAGCCCAGGTGGCTTGCACAGGAAAGAATAACAACATCAGCATGAAGCTGGGAAATATGCTTTGACCAGTGACTCTCCTAAGTGACACAGCAGTTGGTGCACCCTCATGAGCTTTCTTCCCCCACCTGATCCTGCAACCCACGCCAGCCTGTGGGAGCTGATGAGGCAGTTATCCATTATAAGAGTCTTACAGTCAGTGCATGAGATTGAACCAGCCTGCATCGACTGAGTTAGATACCAAGGGATATTTTGAAATGCTTTTTTATTGTTTTGACTTTGGAGACTGAAAAACAAGACCTTTTTTTAAGATTCTGTTGTTTCCCTGCTTACAGGAATACTGCAAATCTTCTGCTACTGCTGTAGTTTCAATGGCCTGCTGCAATTTGCCACTTGTGACAAAGTTCAATAGATAAAGTGCATCAAAATTATATTTAAGGATCCTCTTCATCTGCAGAAGACCTGCTTATTAGCTATATTGCACGTTTAGCTCCAACGGTTCTGATTATAATCAATAACTAATCAGAAAGTAACTTACACAAATGAAGTCCTGAATAATATACAACTGAGTCATAACTTCCCCAAGTACATAAATACTAACTCTTTTATTGAAAAAATATGCAGTTAGCACTTTTTCTCTTTTTATTGTGACATCTGTTTCAGAAACAAATTTTAAAAGAGCATTTGCAGCAGCAGCCTCTGCATTCAAGAACTCTGTACCTACAGTAGTGAATCCACTTTAATCAGAAAAGTTGGATAAGTGCCCTATCAAAGGCATGGTGCAGGGGAGAACATGCAGATGGAGCTGATTGGAATGGAGGGTCCAGGGGTAGAAAGCCTTGCTTAATAGGCAACCTCTCTGAAGTGGACAAAAATGAAGCAGAAATCCGTCTGCAGAACATGCAAACTAACACTTGTCTCAGCTCTGAAACATAACTCAAATGCTGTGGGAGAAAGTGTGGTGAATAGAGTTATTTATGGATGACCAGGGATGAAAGCTTTGCCTATAAAGAAAACCCACAGACACTCCAGTGAGGTAAGTACCAACAGTGTAATAAGATTTAATGTGACCATCAAAAGAGAAATAAAATGGAAAACTTTTTGATCAAACTTTCTATAGTGAGGGCAAACTGCAGGAATGACCTTCACTGCTAATGCCAAAACATTGAGCCAAATTCACTCCTGGTGTGACAGTGCTGAATTCCAGTAAATTACGCCGGGGACGACCTTGGTCCATTCTGTTTACGTATTTTAGCTACAAGCACCCAACAGTAGCCAGAGTGTATTGTGTTTGAAGCAATAACATTTAACAGTCCAGAGGTGAATTAAAAAAAAATAACAGCCAATTTTACTGACAACTCAATTCAACTTAGGTTTAATTGAAATGGCAACAATAAACTGGAAGTAATTCCTGCTTGGGAAATGGCTTCACTACTCACCCAAAACACAATAACACGAATCAAACATTCCACTACCAGAAAACAAAGCAAAACAGAACCTTTCTTATTTCTTATGAGTATCCTGGAGGTAAAACTCTAGTATCTAACAGCTTCTGAAAGCTGCCTGCTTTATGTTTTTAACTCTTCCATGGACAGCTTTTATAAAATAGATATAATAGACGCTAGCCATCTATTGGATGTGGGCTAGCATTAGGTAATACTATTTCTAAAAAGATACATGGGCTTTATTAGGATCATTTTAAGAGTCTTGGGATATTCTGGGCTTCCCAGCTAGCTCTAGGAAGTAAACAACATAGAAGACTACTTTCTACAAGAAGAGGCTTAAAGTTACGGGCATGGTATGTCACCCTGCACAGTCAGAAGAGTCTGCATTGCACGTGCAGTGAGTCTGGACTGCAAAGGTTCCTTAATCCACTATGTCAGAGCTGCCAAGCACATTCAGCTTACTCTGACATAGACATCCAGACCTAGCTTACAGTTGGCTTCAGATCTCCTTTTCAATCTGGAGTCAGGTGAACCAAGGTCTAATAAATGCCCAGAACAAAGAGAAATTAATCATCAGCCGATTTAAAACAAACAAACAAACAAATAAGCCCGAAATTCTTCAAAGTGCCTTTTTTTTTCCTTACAATAGGCAAAACATTAACCCTAAAGTCATGGAAAAATCCTCCTTTTAATTGCTACTTTCCCTTTTTCATTGCACTTTTAGTTGGATACAACTTTTTGCTCCCAGTTATGATCTTACAGAGCTTCTGTAAGATTTTATGTGGTTATGTTTCACTTACATAGAGAGCAGGAACCACTCCTTGTATGAGTTTGGGGACCTATCAGGAAAGGAAGTAGTGTCAGTCCCTTGAGATATTAGAAAACCTTCTTTTTTGTCATCAGTATGTGTCTCTTACATGGCACAGAACTCTTATTTGGCTTTTATCCATGGCCCTCATGGTAGGAGAGATGAAAAGCTGCATTAATTCACCAAAATATCAAGATGGCATAGCAGGCTTAGCTCATGTAGTTCAAACTAACAGTAAAGTGTTGGTAGCAGTGCACCTGTGGTAACACCTCAGCTATTCTTCCCCTACATTGACCGAAAAAATCAAAGGGTACCTACAAGAGGGAGCAGGGAAACAGACTGTAGTTCACATAAGTATACCATAGTGCTTTACAGGGTTATTCCCAGTCTGAGCTGTTTCACCAAAGACAAATAATTGCTTCAGTAATAGCAGTGTATGACTTGGGGCAGTGCCAAATTAAAAACAAGATAGCTACAGTCGTGGACAGAGTTGATCAGAATATTACATTTTCACTTTAGAAAAAGTTCCAACTTTTCAAACAAATCATTCAGTTCAACTGAGAATGAAAACTGATTTTGATGGTTTTCTGTTCACAGTGAACAGAATATTATTTTTTTTTTAATTCAGAGAAACTGATTCTAATTTATTTTTTCCTCAAAACAAAAAGCCTGAGCCACCGAATGGGGCATGGTCTCTGGCTCCCCAGGAGTTGAAATAGTCTCCCAGTGTTGTGGGAATCCTCCACTGGGGAGTCATGGGGCCTAGCAGCAGCTCACAGTACTCTCACTCAGAAAGACCTGCCAGGCCCTCAGTATTAGGATAAGGTGCTGGGCAGCAACTCAAACCATAGCTCCCTGGGACTCAGCGACTAAAAAGCAGAAGGAGCCTAGGAGCCCCAACCATCCCTGCCTCAAATTGCCCAAATTTCCCAGTCCTTCCTTCAGCAGGTCTCAGGTTCTTGTTCTGTAGGCACTCAGGCACCAATGGCAGTCCACAGAGTAAGGCCACTCCAGCCTGCGTGCTGGATGCCATAGGGATTAATTAAAGGATTAATAAGGAAACAGTATTTACAGAATTTCTTCAATCAGAAGAGAGGGAGTCTGAGCTCCTAAACATCTTTGTTTTATATTTTTTGCTTAAGAGTTTATTTTTTAGCTGACTACTCCAGTGCACTGTTTTTGATCCACCACCCACCAGTTTTAGCCTGTGATCATACTTCTCCTTGCACATTATGATGTGAAGTCTTGTCACCTACTGAAGAGCACACACATCAAAAGAATCCTTAAGAACCAGCGCATGTGAGTAATTGTGTCAGGCAGATGTATGTAATAGGACAGAATGGAAAACTGATATTTCTGAAAGTGGTTTTCTAGATACTGAGTTTACTGAGATATAAACCACGGAGGCCTGGGAAAGGACAACACAAACTCTGCTTCCTACCATTTTATCTCATTTCACAAAGACATGTCTATGAAAAACCTCAGTAGTTTATTAGACTTTCTAGTGAGGATTTAACAAAGATGCATTAGAGTTCATTACAATAGCAATTTCTGTGATACCAGCAAATTCACCAATAAAACAGGTCAAAACTACTTATAAAGGAAAAATTCAAATCACTTCTTTAGATGAATGGCAAAAAGTAAAAGTAAAGGGTGAAGGAAAAATAGACTTTTCATCTTGTGACCTCCATAAAGTTCATAATAAAGCTAATCTAAAACGATGACATCATAAACCAAAACTCATTTGGGGGTGTTTTCTTTGTTTTTATTTCTATTTAAAATTATTTAAGTCCTTTAGGACTGGAAAGGTATCTTTTCAAACAGGAACAGAGTGTAAAAAGATACCAAGTAGAACAGCAAAACAAGATTGAGTAATATGAAATGTCCCATTCACTTCAGGAAGGAGTTAACACTGAAGTCTGGAGGTGATGACATAAATACCAGCAGTGTTAATAGTTCCATTGTTAACTGTTTCACACTAATCTCACTGGCAATGTTATTATTTCATAAATATGTGTTCTCTGCCACTTCTCTTTGTTGTCAAATACCCCAATTGTTGGCCCACAATAGGAGATGTCTATTGGAACCTGGAGTCACCTGTGGCCTTCAGAGTTTCTAGGCTAAGCTTATCTAGCACTGGTACAAAAATCTCTGAAATGTGGAAGGCTGAAAATGTAGTCACAGACTCAAGTTAATTGATTGCTATAAAATAAATGCAGCAGGGCTACTCTATTGTATATTTTCATATTTAATTCTGCAGAGCCATCCAAAGTGAAGTTAAAAGAAGTTATCAACAAATGTTAAGGTGCTGGCAAAGATTAACACAGAATCCAGGAATCATGTAGGAGGCCATAAGGCTTTCTTCATATTCTATTCCCAGGATAGTTTCTGAAACGTTGCTAACCAGGATTTGAATTAAAGCTTCTCTTGCCTTGACAAACATATGATTAATATTTATATCTGAATTTTTCAGTGGAGTAATTTCAGGCAATGCATGGGAACAGAAAGTTACACATAAAAACAAAGAGATCTCCCATAAAAGGAGGTATTGTAAAGGATGATTCTGTGAAGACTTTCTCACATAATCTCACATAATATCCTGTCCATTTTTGTGAATTGGTAAAGAAGGAAAAGTCACCTTCGGAAGAGTGATTATCACAGAATTAGAAAGACACAGGATAAGAAAATAGAAAGGATGTTAAACAATTACTTAAGCACAGCCTGTACAAATGAAATCAATGAACATTTACCTACATCAGAAATTAGATTTACCAGGACAAAAGAGAAGAAATTAGAAAGTATCTTGATAACAGAGTTAATGATTATTAGAAGGTTTGAAACTTGCACAATGCTAGCACTCTAAAATCAGAGTGTATACATTCAAGTCCAAGATCAGTAAGAGTTAGAAAACAAATTAGAATAATTCAGTGGATATTTTTATGAGTTTATTAAGCCCAAGAGAAAACATTAAAGGCTGGAACATGGCCAACATCATTACTTGCAGAAGAGCAGCAATATATTAGGAATTTTCACATGCCTTAGTCCTAGCCAAATTTGTCGTAACAGATCACATAAAATAATTTTAGTTTATGTAATTTCATTTCATATGAAAATCTAAGTTTTCCGTATGGCTAAAAACAGGAGAATGCACCTTCCTCAGGGAGGCGCTCCTTGCTGATATGCATCAAATCATGCTTACTACTAGCAAGTCGGGTTCAGTTTTCACTGGCTTCCATGCATTCTTCAAGGCAGGGCTTGGGAAGAGCTGTTAAGGACAAAATGACAGCTGCTGACTCCTGTTGAATTAAAACTGGTTCTGTTTTTGAAGTAAATTAGCTAGTTGAGCTAACATTACTTATATTACTACTACATCAGTAGTAATCAAATAACCAAGGAGTCAGATTCTACTGTGTTAGCAGTATAAGAAACACAGAACTGCACAAATTCATTGGCTTACGTATGTTTTCCCACACTCCTTCCTCCTTCACGTCTGTGGTATAGTTTGGGTGAAGACAGAGAAAGTAGAGCAGGATACTGTCTTGTCGGAGCTTTATATCGAAAGGGAACGTACCTGTACAGGAGCAATTCTTAACTTCTCATTTACTAGTAGTTTCTTCCTTTCAAGTTATCTGATATCAGCTGGTCCACAGATGTTTGAAGTTAAACAACATGAGAGTTTTCACAAGGGCACATGCAAATTATAAGATGTTTAACATAACTTAGTGGTGGTATTTGCTTTTGTTCAATTCTTTATCCAAATTTTCAGAATAAAACTTGCATGGGACTACAAACAACTTGTCCTATCAATAACCAGTGGCGTTTTCAGCATCTCTACATTGCAAACTACAGAAATCTGAACTAGATTTTCACAGGCTTACTCAGACATGCAGGAGCAGAGTAGCTGCAACAACACATAGTTAAGTTGAAGTGAAGCCTAATCTACTGAAAAACTGCCTGAGAAGAAGGGTAATTTAGCCTCTCTGGTGCTCCCTGCTACCATGCCTAGACAGCTCCCAGTGCTGCCATGCTAATTAACTTAAAAATGGCTCACTAGAGGTATCTCTGTACTGTGTTCTTCAGGAGCAGCATACCAGTAGCAATATGCAAAAACACTTTGCTGAATAAAAATGGACATACACAGTCACTTGAGATAGTCTTGTACTTATGCTAAATGAGCATCCTAAAAAAGGACAAATCATACATCTTTCCTGATGTGAATTCTAATTAGACGTTAAAGCAAGTTGAAGAACAGAGTGTAGGTAAAACCTTGCCATGTTTAAAATTCATGTGTATACCGAAAGGTTAATTTGATATGAGCTATGCAACTATACATACAGAAATATACCATTTTTCCTATACATTCTTTCTTCACTAAAAGCCCAGGTTGTGAGAGTGAAGAGAAATCTTCAGACAAATTTTCTATGGCAATGTTTGTTACATATGTAGATGTTTTGCCATAGTGAAATACAGAGTCTGTTACCATAGATTAGAAATAGAAACCAGAAATGATACAAAATGCACTAGAAACCTACGGAAGACTGACTCTACAATTGATGTGACAGACTAGAGATCAAAACTGAAAGCCATTTTCTACTCCAATGCCCAAAATACAAAAAACAGAAGAAAGATACTTCCTCAAAATATTAGAAGTAATAAGAGCTCTCATACAAAAAAGAAAACGGGTGTAGGAGAATTAAGCTTAGGTTTATGAAAATTACAGATGGCAGAAAAAGAACTGAAATGCATTGCAAGCAGCTCTGGGTTTGGAAATAAATAGTAATTCCAAATATATGTGCCAAAGAATAGTACACCTTTTCTTGAAATTCGTCTTATTCAGATGCTGATTTTTTTGCTTGTTTGCTGATTGTTCTGTTTAGCCATGTCAAATATCCAGACAGGAAAGTATAATGAATTATAATAATGGTGAAGAAACTGCAAATAAATTACCTTAAATACATTAAAAATGAATCTTTAATTAAAGCAAAATACCTGAGCATGTGTAATGCTAATAGTTTCTACATCTACACATGTACTTGAGTGATTTCCTGAGAACTGCTTTTCTTCAGGAGACTTAGGTAGTATAATTCAGTTTTGCCTTTGTGATTCATCATAAGTGATTATTAGGTGTTCATTGAAGTTTATGGCTTCTTAACCTTTGTTCCTGAATTTTTCTGCTAAATTTCACATATATATATATATAGTATTACAGAAAACAATTTTAGAAAGCTTTATTTACAAATAATTGATATCCACTATAGAAAGATGTCTATTCTGTCAAGGTGAGATTATAGTATTAATATTATATTTAGCTTTTGATTATAGAATACTTACATTTTATGGAACTCATTGTGTAAAAAATATTTGGTTGTGCAGCTAGATTAAGTAGACAAGAACATATCTTACTCTCTGTACGTGTATTGTAACTGAACTATCTTATGCAAACAAAATGTAATTTAACATATTCTGGCATATATGAACACAAAGGAAATTAAATATGAAGTCTCTAATGATTTGAAAAAGATGGTATTAATTGGAAGAAGGGACAAGAAACCATGTAGAAGAGTCTAGAGGAACAAAGCTAGGTTATTTTTTATCCTGTGTAAGGTCTAGTATAGTTGATTGTTCAAGATAGTCTGCCCATAAAGAAGAACAATAGCTAATGAGGATGGATGTATCACCTAAGCGTATCAGAAATGGCTGCAGCAAGAAAAGAATTGTGATGCATGTGGCAGGGCTCTTTTTTGTTCAGTGCTCTCTTATATGACTGGCTTTGAAAATGGAGGAAAGTGCTGCATGTCTACATTCTACATTTGCTAAAATGACATTACAGAAACAAATGTTAACCAGATTTAAATACTTAGATTTTATAGCTTCTTTGTTTTCAGAGGAAATATTTCAAATGACATCCCCTTAATGCTGGCAGAAAATAAATCCTTTAGAAGAGCGTGAATTAGCTTTAGTTATAATGAAGATGAGCTAATAAAGATAAGAAAACTATTTTATAAAAGGATAGGGATTTACTTACAAAGAAAGAGATTTAGGCAGTGGTATTAGTGACATTGACGGTCAAAGGGTATGTGTTGTTACGAGTAAAAGATGGAAAAAGTAATCCATACAAGAAAATCATGTCTTTTTGTCCTTTGGAGAAAGCAAAATATACTGTTTTAATATTGAAAGAGTTTTCTCAGTGCCGTTTCTATGCACTCAACAACATAAAAGAATATATAATTTGACACTTGTTACAGGTGTTTATTTTGATATTCACTAAAAATAAACATCCTGAACAGGCTTGCATTTTTATCTAGAAACAGCAAATTTGAAAAGGAGTAGGAGGCTAACTATTTCAAAGTGTTTCAGGACTGTAGAAGGAGGCTTATCAGTTAGAGGATTTGTTTATTTGCTTTAATGATGTAAAGAAAACTTCCTGTTAGAAAGAACACATGAAAAGAGTAAATATAGGAAACAAATTATATAGATTGCTATACTCTTAAATAACAGGAAATAAGAGCTATATAGATTGTTATACTCAAAGACTAGAGGAACAGGATTTTTTTAAAGCAGCTTAGATTCTCAAAAGTATTTCTCTCCTGGAAATATGCAGTCAAACTGCTAGTCTGTCATTCACTTCTGGAGAGAATGAGATGGCACTCTTCCTTGGATAAAGGTACCTGCTGCAGCTGAGCCCTGGACACAAGAAACAAATGAACAGAGATTGGTCTGTACCTGCAGGAATAGCCTTGAACTAGTGATGATGCATACAGCTGAGAAAATTACAATAAAGGCATCACCTCAGGAGAAACACTGGGCATCATTGTGGCACAAACACATCTCTGTGCCATAAGTCATTCCCTGTCAATCATTTTCCTCTAGGGAATTAGTTGTACTTTGCTGGTGGCCAGTGTTAGCAGTAAGTGGGCTACAACATGCATGCCAGCTCAGCTGTTCGTGCTGTCATGTGCAGAGGGTGAAGAGAAGATTTTTTTTCTATATTCTCAGTCTTTCATCACCCACTCAGTTATGAGCTTGTGCATCTACTCACTGCTGAACCTAGGCCAAAGGTTCAAACAGTCTATACCAAGGCCAAAGGCACAGGGCAGAAGTATGAAACTTACTGAGTGCATGAGAATGTCATCCAAACAACAGTGTGGGACTCAGGGTAACTTTCAAAGGATTCAGAGGAGCAATCCAGTTCACAGGTAACTGATAGTTCTGATTTTTATCTCAGTGGTTCTTTTTTGTCAGTGACCTTCAAAACTGAGGAAAAAAATATCTTAATAGATATGGTTTTAATAGAGGCTATGCTAGGTGAACAGGTAACTTTTCAGATCAAAGTGTGGTAAGGATTTTCTGTCACAAGGCTTCCCTCGCATTGCTGGCTATTTGCAGATAAAAGATTTTAAAAGTTTGCAAATAATTCCAAGTTTTAGGTTGTCCTTGATAAACTGTCATGGAGAACCAGGCTCTTTCTGCATCCTAGTTCAGCATATAGCTTGAACATTCAAGCATTGTCCATTTGAGCCATGTGTTCCAACCTCTGCATTGTTAGGTGATAAACATACTCAACAGACTTTGTCACTGCTAGTTAGTTCATTCAAAAACAGGGATAGTTGTGATCAGTTCTCCCTCTGTAACCATTGAAGCTCACATCTATAGGGGAGATCAAAACTGGATCAAACCAACAGATCATGCTTGCTATTATCAGACTGGAAGGCCACCAATCTAGCCTTTGTCTATGTGTTTCTCAGTTTAAAAGGTTAAACAACTCTCCTACAGTCCAAAAGTAAGTTCTGAATCATGCTCTAGCAGTTACAGATTGCCTTGTGTAATTATAAATACAACACACTCTAGACAATTATAATGATGGTTTCTAGTAATAGCTTATAAAGCTGCACTTACCCATGGGTCAACACTCACCTGTGTCCTCAGTTCCTGTTTGTATGTTTCTGCAGTATTTTCACAGCTAAAGGCTTCAATAACAAAGTTACCTGTATATAAATATATCATCTGCAGCAAACTCTGGTTAGCCACAGGCAGTGTTTAAGTGGAGCCTGACATAACCAACACTGTCAAAAACAGTGTTAAGAATGACATAAATTAATTAGGTGTAAACTTTCAACTAGAAATATCCTTTTAGGCTAAAGCTATTCAAAGAGCTGGTATTCTCAACCCCTTCTACTCTTGTATCTAAACAATATTATTAATATAAAAATTGTTCTTGATATAGTTGTAATCAAAATGACCAATACGTTTAATACTGTTGATTAGAACAGAGTGACAAAACTAATGTTACAATGAAGGGAGTAATACAACTTTATGAACTTCAAAGGTCATCAGGATGGAAACGATTAAAAAAATTTAAACTTTCAGCTCCTGGATTTTGTCATTCAACACTGTCAAAGAAGCTAAGAGAAGTTACACTAGTTCAGTCTATGACCCAGAGCAATCTTTTATGCATTCTGAATACTATTATTGCTGAGTCAATGTATTTACTATAAAGAACTCTACTTGTTCATTTTGAAGTGCTGTAGAAAAAGAAAATATGTTACTATATTTAGAAAGTAAACTTTTTTAGTGCATAACAAAAATAGAAGGGAAGGCTCAGATGAACAACTACTTATGTTCTGGAGATTTAAATCTGGAGTTTCATGACAAAGCTATTCCAGTAACCTTATCTACTGCTTTCATGTGCCTATCCTAAATACATCAGTGTATTTTTATCCCAAAGAATTTTCAAGAAACAAGAACAGATTAGCTTCTTTACTAAAGGCCAAAGTATCCACAATCCCTGTGAGAAAATCAGAGGTACAAGAAAAGCACCAATTTCCACCCATGCTTTATAACAGATTACCATTTTCATCATCTCTTATGTGTTGGCATTAGATTGTTTGCTTGCCAGTGACAGAGAACACTGTGAACACAGTGTTTATATCTCATTAGCAAAATAAGGCACTGTCCTTAGACTCCATGTATCCAAATGGAATGACCACTAATCTTGTACTGTTCAGAGAGGCCATATCTTTTGCACTTTTAAATTTTGTGCTGTGTTTAGGCATCAGAGTGATAGTTGATTTGTAACGGACTAAAATGAATAGTTAATCTTAATCATAGTCGGTTTTGTTACCATTACTTTCAGTGCAAGAGCTCCCTTCAAGGTCTCTGTATTTTCAATTAATTCCTGCTACCATCACATATTCAAGAATACTTTACTGTATGTACATTTAATATTTTAAAATAACATGTATCATAAGGTGTTGGCATTTTAAGAGATGCCTTAATAAAAACATGTGTATAAAAGTTAAAAGTTTTACTCTGTTTAAACTCAAGATTTTTTAGTTCTCTGTCCCTATTCTCAATTCCTTTATCCTTGTCCAACTTTTCTTTCAAACGTGATCAACATTTTTCTGTTCTCAACAACTATTTCCCCTCCTACATCACCCTTCTTTACAACATGTACTTGAGCTTTACATGAGGACAAAGGGATGAGAGACTGAAGTCTGCCCAGGATCAAAGCCTGGGATATTGGGAATCATAAGAGTTTTCCATATATGATGCAATGTCTGATTGTTTCTGCTTCTTTCACTTTTGAATTTAATTCCTTCTTTCCTTTCTGACTCAACACCTGTCTGGATCTGGCTGGAAACAATGCTGAAACAACTTTTCTTGTTGTGTCTGTGTCAAAACTCTATCTCACCAGCCCAACAGCATGGGCCTGGAGAACAAAATACCTGTTCTCAAATCCCAAGGTACCTGATGAAAAGAGATGGCCCAGAACACATCACCTTTGGCTCCAAGGAAGCCACAGGAATCATGATCTTCAAAATGAGTCTGGACTATGCAATATTTTGAGTCCACTCCTTCAATTAATCATAATGAGAGAAAGGAATATTCTGCTGTAAACAGAATTAATGAAAATAATAAGTGAATATCGCTCAAGAACTTCAAATATGTTTTTCTGTTTGGGTTCATTCTCATGAGTCCGTTCTTTATGGCCATTATCTGCAAGTAATACTTCTCACAAAGGAAAGGCCTGCAGTTGAAAATGATTCAGATGCCAATTGTGAAAAATTAATTCATAGCCCATAATTGTGCTGATAATGACACCATCAGTAATCATAAATCATCATTATGAATGCATGATCACTGATTATTGTAGCACTGGGCTTTTGCTTAGTACCCAGTAATATTTTAGGAGCTACAGGGCAAACTGAAAACATTGGCAAAGTAAACTTTACTGCAATGAGGCTGCTAATTTACAATGTAATGTTTCTTAAAATATTATGGTTTCTTGTTTATCTGTTTTCCTATTAAAGTATAGTCAAACAGGCTGCTTGCGAATAATTCACTCTAAATTATTCAAATGTGATAGCATCATACATTCTAAGACAGAACTAATTACAAGAATGGACTGGAGTCTTCTGTAATCTGGAATATTGTTTTTTAATCTAATTCTGCTTCTGAGATAATTACTCAGAATCAATCACTGTCAGGATTATACCAATAATCAGATTGGAGTTAGAAGCTGTTGATAATATCTCAGAGTCCAATTTCTCCCCATGATAAGGAGATCAAATCAATTCAGCAACTGAGAATTACATTAGGATTATTCTAAATATAGTTTGTATGTATTTTACATTTTTAAATCTTGTGTTTATGTTTACTTTATTTTGAATAAATATGTCCACACCAAACTTTAGACAGTATTTTAAAAATAAAACCAATGATTCTCAATTTATCTGAACAGTGGCTTTCATTGCAAGAACTACAGCTTTCTTTCCATTTCCAGTACTGATTTATGATTCAAAAGGAAGACAACAAAATGGGTCCTGAATGTTTCTCTTTGAGTCCTGAAAGTTTCTCTTTGAGTCCTGAAAGAACACTAAGAAATAAATTTGTCTGTTAAAGCAATGATTTGCTAAGTACATCCACATGTTTGACAATCCACTGTTACTAAAGCTATAACACCTATGTATATAGTTATTTTCATTAAAAAATTACAAGGACTATTCTGTCTTAAAATGATATAAAAAAACATTCTATTTGGCTTTGAATTTACACAAAAGAGAAGACTTGGACTGTATTTTCCAATAGAATAACAATTTAAGTATATATTTGGAAGTAGTCCAAGCTTTTCAGGAGAAAAATAATTAAGCTTAGTAAACAGAATTGTATTAATGGCAACGCTTTACCGAAATCAGGCTGCAAAATCAGTTCCACATTTTTTTCTCTGCTTTATTGGTAATTACTTGCATTTGTTTACTGGATTCAGAAGTTATTTCTTCAGTCTCTTTAGGTATTCTTTCAATGATTTTTTATCTTCCATTGCCCTATTCTTATACAAGAAATGAGTTAGCAATTCACTGTTGCATTATATATGGCCTTGAAAAGTCAAAGATACATGGCCAATTGCAAATCTGTCTGAATATTGCGGGTTTATTTTTTTGACCAGGGACATTATTATTGGCAATTTTGCTGACCTTTACCTAAGTGAATCATTTTACTATATGTTGTCTCCTCAGCAGATGTAACATAACGTTTTCTTTCTGCATAGGAAAGAGGAGATAAAAAAGGGCTGGGAAGGAAAAGGGAAAACAAACAAAATACATAGATGTTCCAAGAAAGAGAACAGAGGTAAAATAAATAGTAGCAGAGAAGAAGCTGATACATGTGAGACAGAAAGATTAATTCTAGTAAAATGCAAAAAGATATCTATCTGTCAAGTATATAAGCACAAAAGATAACCCGTACTGTGCCAATATTTACTACCCTCTATACAGTTGCTAGTAGGTGTGGTAGCCCCATTATGCACTTTAAAGTCTTGTCAGGCATCTGTCTCCCTTGTATGAATTTAAACACTTTGAAAATCCTGTCTAATATCTTAATATACTTCTGAAAATTTTATCTTCAGGAAGTCATGGAAAATTGCAAAATTATTTGGACTGTATGCCAGCCCTACGTTCTATAAATTCTACTGACTGATTTCCATCCACTCAGTGTATTTTAAATCTGAATTTTAACATTTTTACATAAATCATTTTTATCAAGCTAATTAAAAATATAAATTAAAATCACTTAATCAAAAGAAAGCATCCCATTTCTGTCAAACAAAATACTTGATTCAACCTAAAATGGCCTTTTCCATTTTTATTGTCCAGAAAAAATGCTGCACACTTGATAGTATCTACAATCCAATTCCCCCAGACATGCCCACAAAATATATATATAAAAGCATATGTAAATGAATATATAAATATTACTATTATTATTAGCCTAAATTTAATTTATACCTAGTAAGATTCTGGAGTAATACCCATATCACTGTATGCCATTCTTACACTGTTAAGGAACATTAAAGTGGAAATAAATTACATTGCATTCACCTCATTTTGATGCTACGTTATATGGGCAGAGACATGTAAAGGGAGAAATAGGGCTTCAATATAAAGATATTTGGACTTTTCATATCTACCTAGTTATAAACCCTAGACCTATCTGAATGTCTGAGATGATGGAAAGTGAGAAGATAGAATAACTTAGACAAAAGTTGTTAGACTTTAAGCTTTCTAGCTTGTCTTCTGGCATTCATTAATTATTAGATCATATCACATTTATGAGAGAAATTTCATATCCAATATAAAACTATTACACATCTTTTCTCAGGGCAAGTAGACTTTCACAGACAGAAGGCTGAATGAATGCACAAAAGGCAGATGAATTCTTAAGGTTCTTTTAAAAAATATGTTTCTAAAAATGGCAAATGTAAAACCTCCAGAATTAAGTGTGAAAACACTGTGAGGCTGAAGGGCAGTATTTACATTAGGGACAATACTTAAACTGCCTGAGAGGAGGTGTCTTTGACTTTGTAATTTCTTTGATGGCGCAAGCCATATTCAAACAAAATTCCTATCAGAAATCAATGAGAGTTTTGTTGCAGACCTCATGAGAGCAACAAGAAGCTGTGATGTTTCTCTTGCTTTTTTTTCAAAATTGGAAGTACTCGGTTTTCTCCTCCACTTTGTATTGTAAACAAGGATTACTGGTAAAAGTCCCCTAACACATACAATTTACTTCTCAGGCAGGCTATAACCAGGACTTTTCCTCTGGACCCCCACATCAGATCATTCTGGCTGGCGTGAGCCGCACTCAGCAAAGACACAAGCAGAACCACAGGATTCAGGCACTTGTCCTGCTGCATCACAGCAGCAGTGATTCTGAGTGCCACAGCTCTGGCAGCTATTCAAACAATTATTTCAAAAACACTTGTGGGTTTTTTTCAATAAAAGGTCATGTTGTGATCTTCTGGACCCAGAAATCAGACTTCAGGAAGATTACTCATATGTATGAAATATTTGGACAGGAGTTTAAAGTCTCCAAAACTGAGCAGATACTGAACAAAAATCAACAACGCATGAGTGGTTCGTAATACTGAGGCAACATGTGAAAGAGATATATATTCCTTTCACCCTGTAGTACTAACACCCTGTTACGCTACTTGACCCACTCAAGGTGTAGGCCATCTGAAGTCACTGGAACATAGAAGTTTTTGATGACACCATAACAATGAATTGTGATACCTAGTTTCACATGGTTTTTGCAAGTGTAAACTGATGCCTTAACTCGTTACCATGTCATCTTGATCTGCCTACCTTCCCCCATGAACAGCACCAGGGAGTCTTCATCAGAACGTATGCAGCCTAGTTGTGTCTGCATCCATTGTGGCTGTATACCAGGGTCTGAACCATGACTCAGCCAGCATTTTTCACATGGAACCACATTCCCTGGAAGTACAACTCCCTAGGTAGCTGGGAATCACCTACAGATGACTGCAGTCTCCCTGAGTCTGCTATAAAGCAGCATGTTATCAGGAGGCTCTATGTACCTTCTTGTACTGCCTCCTCACTGGCCTCTTACAAACCAGAAAATTGAAGGAGGGCAAAGAATGATCAGAGCCTGGTTTAACCCTGTTTCCTGTCCCGGGAGATTCACTGAAGCACACCTGGGGAGGCAGAGAGGCAACAGTACTGCTTGGCTCAGTGGGTCTAATTGCCTGCTCCATGGAGTAAGGCTGAATCAGTAAGTTATTCAGTTCCCACATGCAAACTTTAAGCGTCATCATCTTGTGCCTTAATTCTCAGAAAATCACCATTGCTTCTGAGCAAAACCAGAAAATCATCACATATTTAAAGCAACAGCATCCAAAATGCCAGTTTCCAAGTTAAAAGATGTTTCTGTGTTCTTTTTTTCAAATGTGGCACTCCAGCCATTTTTTATATCTCAGATGACACTGGAGAGGTTTTATATCAGTTCAAGTGAAATAAACAACTCTCTGATGACACTGTAGGTTGAAATATAGCTTTACCATATTAAGCCAGAGTGAAGTTGGAGCTATATCCAAACTAGGAGCATTTTGAAGATAACAAGGTGAGAAATATCAAATATGTATATGGATATATATTCTGAGAATTTACCAAGTAGATATTAATGAGGCATATATTCCTCCTCTCCTTGCCTTTAAAAATGTTATGTATGCCCTCTAAGTTACAGTAAACACTGTACTTATCTAACTATGATGACTATTGCCCAACAAATCATAGCCCAGGGCCCAGTTTCTGCAGTGGGTAGCACTTAATCAGGCAGCTGCTTTTGCTGACATCACATGTTGCCCATAATATGCGGGGTTACACATGGCTAAGTACAAATTACAAAGACAGGAGGGAAAGAACTGGCTCCACAGTCACTGTTCCCTTAGAGCATTCATTTACTCCTTGAGTAGCAGAGCAGGCCAAACAGAATTTCTCATAAACAATTTGATCTAGTTGTCTCCCCAAATTGGGTTAAAATAAGTAAAAATAGTAAATTCCTCCCCCTATAAATACTCCAAAATATGTTTACTTCAAACAAACGCGGCTTCAGTAAGACTCCAACATTCTCTTTGAGTTCACCTTTTCATTTTCTCTTATACCGTAGCTGACATTAGAAAAGAATTCACAGTAGAAGTGTCATGTAATAAACCAATGTAATTGCTCTAGCCACATCAAAATGAAACATTTTAATTCTTTTCTGGAAAAAGAGGCAATGAAATTGATGCAGTGGTGTTGATTTTATTCAATGCATGAACTTTTTCCCAATGTAAAATTGTTCCAGTAGAGGACTTTCTGCAGGTTGTTAAAAAACAATTCCCTGGAAACAAAAGTACTACTAGCTGTGTAGTTACTCCTAATCCAGGCTGAGGGTTGTATTTCAAATGCTGGTGATATGGTCTTAACTTACTGCAGGTTAAAATTGGAATAATTCCTTAGAACTGACAATTTTAAAATGTGTAACCCAGGAGCTCTCCCATTTATATATATTTACATTTGGTTTTCTGTACCAATAACAATAAACACAGATAACTCTCTGAACACTGGGAGCACTGGATGGCTGGAGTGCATAAAAGCACTTTGCGACAGGTCAACACTGCACATGCAGCACAGTGCACAAGGTGCTGCACCCCTAAGGCAGTATTCAAAAGAACCAATAAGTTTACACAGCCAAGATGTGTTTCCGCACTGTCACATCTCAGTGAAAAAAACCCTCTGAGACGATTATTAACTTGAGCACAGGATTGCTGCTTGTGGGCCCAGGCTGGCTGGCATGTCATTTCCAAAGCAAGGGTGTCTCTGCTCTTCATTCATCAGAATTTTTTTTCTGGGGTCTGCATGGTCATGGTGTAGATACATCCTTTGCCAGTTAGTTTTTCTTTGATTTTAGATACCTGAGTGGTTGCTACCCAGGAACTCAAAAGCCAGTCAGACTTGGCAATCTGCACATCTGTGATTGACACTTTCTTACTTTAATCTTCTGCATGTAGGAATGAAACCAACTTTTAAAAGACACAGTAGGCTCTGAACACAGTAGACCATCTGTGTAAGCCACGAGAGCTGCCAACAACAGAGTACCCGTCCTGTGCTCTGCTTTTTAAATAGGCTCCATGGGGAATAGCAGCTGAGATTCACAGTGTCTCAAAGCAATCTAAGAATCAAGGAAATGGGATGCCCAATGGTGTGATGGCAAATCCCTCAGGCTTTGGTGTTAGGTAGGATGGAGATGATGATGATGGTGACAGTACACTAATGAGGACAATGATGCTGTAGGCTGGGTAAGTTACCTAGAATTCCTTAATTAGAGATGTCCAAAGCATATAATTAGCTTGTCTTGTCTAATTTACTTTCTGATAGTTCATATGTGGGTATTTACTTTATCCTTCTAAGACTTTTTGCCCCTAACCTTACCTAGACTCTTGAAAATCCATATTAACTCTAATCTTAGCTCAAAATCATTTCATGTCCATGTTTGCTACCGGCTTGGCCTTTCCTTCTCACAGCAAAAATCTACATAATGTATGCAAGTTAAACTAAAATGTCTTTCAACTTTTAGTCAGTTTGTGAAGTGTAAAACTCCTCTTTTTAAACAAAACATTCTTTGGAGTGCATGAATCTGAGAAAACATGATTCCTTTGTAACATACCAAATTTGTAGTTTTTCATGGATGGCATGTAAAACTGAGAGAAATCCAGTTCTGACAGAATTTTACTGAGACAACAGAAAACTCAAATTTAAATTAGCAGATGTTATTCTAAGTGTATCAAAGCCAAATGAAATGTTTGTATGGACCTCTGCAAAGCAAAACTGCCAAGCTTCACATTATTTCAAGGCAATACAGTTTGCTGTAAAGACAACCACAGTTAATACTTTCAGATTTCCAAAACCCGTATTACCATATGTTCAATGATATATTCTTTCTCTCCAAATAGCTTTACATTTTCAAAGGACATGGAAGCATATTTTCCACTAAGTAATGGCAAAATTGTACTGTTTCTACCAGATGAAAGAAAACGTTGTATTCTGAGGGGCAGAAAAAGAAAACACAAAGGCCCAACAAAGAAACCTATATGAACCTGTTTGTGTTTCCACATATTTTTTGTCAATGATACTCCAGATCTCAGTGTCACTGTGGTACCTTTAGCAAAACTCCCATTTGCATCAGTAAAAATAAGACAAGGCTCCTTCTATTAGCGAACACTGTACTGATTCTCAGTGCAAGTATGACAAGCAATATTGTGGGTATCTACTCTACCACTTTCCACTCAGAGGTTGTTTTCTTTATTGACAGGATATAGCCTTGCGTATTATTGCGAGGATTTCTGTCATGGTTAAGATTTGCGTAAAAGCCTTTTATTTAGCACTGTCAGCTCTAATAAGGGAAATGACTGATCAGCATGTCTGACAGAAGTCTCTTCTTTGAAATTGCATTGTACCAAAGTGTCAGGTTCAAACACTGTGACAACCTTTCCCTTTATGCACTGAATTGTAAATAAGGACTCACCATGATTATGCAAGTGTAGTCAAACTTGCATGTTTAAACAGAAGTATTAAGCTTATATTGTTTTCACATTCCAAGTACATGAATGGCAAAACACCATGATACAAATTAAGGTCCCAGACCTGGAATGAGTTCAGCAAAGGTGAACCTCTCTGATTTCAATTATGTCCTCATGAATCCCCTGATCAGAATTCATTGCTCAGTCAGTAGTTTAACAGACCACTATTGTTTCTTCCTCTTTGTTGTTGGGGACAGTTTTATTCTTAGTTAAAGTACTATGTCTGCTCCCTTCCCTCTTTGTTTTATTCCTCCAGAAAACTTCCATCATAGCTGAATATCTAAAAATATTGACTTTGTATTTATGCAGTCTTTTATTTGTATATTGTCAAAGTATATCTATAATGTTAAAAAGTGCAAACTTTACCAATCAAGATACAAATCATCTAATGTCTGATTTTCTGCAGTGGGACTTGGATGACCTTAGATGCTAATATTCAAAATTTGGATATACAAAACCTCCAGTTACTTCTGAATATTACTTCCATAATACTTACAGGTTTCTCCTGACGGTTATATGTCAGAATGCTTTGGAACTGTCAAAGTGCAGGACTCAGAATGATTCCTCAATGGTACCCACAACCTAGGCATTCCTAACCTATCTCCTTTAATGTATGTGTATACTTAAGTATCTTGTTCATTGCATGAGGATCTCAACTTTGTCCTATATAGCTTACTTACCATGCTACCTTTCTAATCTCTTTTCAGTTTGTGGATCTAAAATTCTCCTTTGGATCTCTGGCACTTACAAATTGCCAGTACTCTGGCAATTGCAAATGCAATTCAGGACTGCAATGGATACTGGTAGTTTTTCATAGTTGCCTCTCATGGTGTTCTTTGGGCTGTTTGACTTTTCTGTCTTCCCCTATCAAAGCAGCCATGCAAAAGAATGATCTGGCAACACTGAAACAGTTCCCCAAATCCTTCAATTTCTCCTCCCAAGTAAGTACCAGACCATGTTACTTGGGGTTTGGTTTTTTTTTGTCACTATAGCCAATACTCTCTATTTTGAAGCTTTATTGACCTGTGTATCTGATTCCCAGTGAAGAATATTATACTTGTAACAGATGAGGACTGAGGGCAGGCAGCAACACAGAAGACTGAATAAGGAATAAAGGCATTAAAAAAAAAAAAAAAAGACAATGCATGTGAATATTCAGACACGTATCTTAATGGAATTGTTAATTAGAATTGTAATTTTTTCTTATATCTATTATTCAGAGATGACACAATGGAATGACTTTTTTAGCACAGCTTTGAAAAAGGAACAAAAAATGCCTTCACATGATTTTACGTGGGTTTTGTTATGGCCTTTTTTTTAAAACAGCTAGTATATTGGGTGGAACAAAAACATTTTCAGTGAAGCAAGACTAATGAAAAAAAGCTGCCCAAAAAATCTTTGCTTTTTACAACAAAATCATTCCTGTCATATTACAAACACCTTCCATGAACTCATCAGCTTCATCAAGTTTGGAAGCAATTTAGATTCCTCCATTGCTATGTAAGCCTTTCCAAATCTTCCATTGTTGATTAGAAAACTATTTCTAATTTAAATTTATATATTTCTATCCATTTAATTTTCTGTAAGTACTATCCATCAGTATTTATGCCGTTGCATTTATTTCCTGCATGTATTTATGAAAAATAATCATACCCTTCCCAACTTTTATTTTGCTAGGCTGAACAAACCAATTCCCTTTAATCTCTTTATATGCGATAAGTCCTCCATTTCCTCTAGTTATACAAGTAGTCCTCCTTTGCTCTTGTTCCAGTCTCAGTGGATTTTGTTAGTTTGTTTTAAACACAGATTGTTTAACTCAGTATTGCTGTATTCTAACTATGCTCCTACTAATAGCCTTGTAAAGCAGCTACACAGTGCCTGGAACAACATTTCTCCTGAAAATATCTTACATTATATACTGCAAAACTGCCACCTTTTTCCATGGCTGATGTTTAACCATCATCTTGTTCATTTAGGTTTGTTCTTCTTCCATCACATTAAATTGATGAACCACTTTTGCTTAAAACAAATGTTATGCTATCCATTCCAACATACATGATCTTGTACTTGATCTGATCTCTCTCACTGTTATCACTCCATCCCTTGAAGATATACCATATGATAATCTTGTCTTTCCCCAAACTGGTAGTAAGGCTTGGATTGGTATCAATCACCTCTACTTTTCTACATCACCAAGCTCATTAATGAAAATATTAAACAGAGGTTACAAAAAGAACAGCACCCAAAGAAAATAACAAGTGATCAGTCCCCTTTCATTCTTTTTAGTATCAATGAATTATCATCTCTCTCTTAGCCAGCTTTTTATTCACCGTACAATAAATTCCATGAATCCCATTATCACCACTTCATTGATTACTTGTGGTGATTAAATCAAATGCTTTTTCTTAAACATAGCTATATGAAGTCCATGAATTTACCATTTTTAAAAAAAAAAATCAAGTATCTTAACAGGCATTAAGTTGATTTGATAAAAATTACCTTTGATAAAACCATTGTAAATTTTAGTTTACTTTCCACTTATACCTGCATCCTTTACATAACATTCTCAGACTGCAATGAGCAGGTATTTCCTGGACTACTTCCCTACCACATTCCCTTTTTCAAAAGCAGATACTGTGGTTAGTATTTTATCTGTAACTTTCAATGTCCTAAGTCCAACTCCCTACTAACAAATTAACTGAAATTAACTTTTTTTGCAAATTCATTTTCCAATTCTTTCAGTATTTTCAAAAGGTGGTTAAATTTTAACCAATTAGTAGTCCAAATACTGTTTTCATCACAGATTTGGCAGCTTTCATTACTCAGTGTGCAGTTTCATGAGTACCTACAACTACCCATATATACATTACTGTCCAGATCAAAACTGTAAATAAACTATTCATTTACTCTCTGGTTCACAGACTTTCTTTAGCCTTATATGCATCCTTGGTATTCGGAATGTGTTGCATAGGCCTCACCTTTTATCCTTTTATTTATATGGCTGAAAGCTGTCTTATTATTTTTATTTTTCTTTACAAGGTGAAGAACTCCTCAGCTTTTAGCCATTTCCACTCTATTCCTTCATTCCCTTAATTTCAAGAATGGTCTCTTTTGTGCATCATTCTTTTTCCCACTATTTGGAGGTACCTTTCTTCTGAATACCCCAGTTGTTTATTCTTTACTTATTATTTATCCTTTGTCAGTTTATTTTCTGTCTGACATACAAACTCTAGAAAATATTTGCATTTACTTAAAGTAAAGTAAAGTAAATTCTGGGCATCCTCCATGTTCAAATTCTTTGGGTCTTCTCCTCAGCAAATCACATTAACAATTTTTTTCCATTTCTCTGGCTTTGCTCTTTCCCACAGATCTACTTTTCTATAATTTACATTTTAAGAAGTACTGAAGCAGCTCAGGATTGTTCACTCCTAGCCTTTTTCCCATGATCTGTTCTCAGTAAGCTTTATGCCCCCATTAATTCTAAAATACTAATTAATTAATTACTTAAAATTTTGATCCTCAGTAATGATTTTGTAGAAGAATTCCCTACCTGTCTCCACCAAAGATATGAGCCTATCACAGGAAGAAAGAACTGGAAAGGACAAGATCGTAGAAAAAAAAAAAGTGTAAAAAATTCAGAAATGTGGACAGGATACAATGGGTGAAAAAAAGAAAAAAAAAAGAAAAATTCAGGCTAATACAATTAGATGGGGACAAAATAACATAAACCATAAATTTTACAGGCAGAAAGAAACCTAGACAGTCAAGACAGGAGTGATAGCAGAAAGCAATTTAGACAGCAGTATGAAATACGGCAGCAAAAGCAAGCCAATGTAATTTCAGTCTGTCTATGCATTGATATCATGACATAGTGTAGCACTCTATCATCTGGAAAAAAGGAAAAGTAACTCAAGAATTTAAGGATGTTTCTATTGTGCACCTTATATGAAGAAAAGTGATTATATCTTATACTACAACCACCATAACATCTCCTTCCTAACTGTATCTGGGAAATGCCTGGCTCAGACTACATTCAGTTGTCTAAATGCTGACTTTGTTGAAATATTATTTTTAAATGCACAATGTGGATTCCATGCTGACTGCAATATTGCTGGCTGCAGTATTCACAACTTGGGAAACTGAAGAAAAGTGTAATGCCTAGGTTCAGTCCTTACTAAACTTTCTGTTTGCATTGTTAAAACACTAAAACAAGTCATAAGCACTTCTCCCCCTGGGCCTCTGAATTCAGCCCAGGAAGGCATCGTCTACCTCAGACCTACAGACAGTGTAAATATTTTAGCATTAGATCAATCCATTCCAGCCCTGCCATACAAAAGTCAGCCTAATTTCAGGATATGCAAATGAGTCCTCCTTCCTATTTCCTTGGATTCCACAGTGTTACCACCTGTACTGACCTTTGAAAAACAGGATTTCCCCAGTACCTCTCCACTACTCAGCCCTACTCATCACAAGTTGTCACCTTGACTGATAAGGTAGTAAAAAGTAAGCACAGCTTCTGTAGAGTTTTAAAGTATTTATTGTGATCATGTAGCAGAAATCTAGTCTTTATGGTTTGCACAAGGCAATGAGGTTTAACACTTTACTGATTACTAAAAAGAGCTGACAGTGCTGAACACAGAATCATTAGTATTCCCTAAGAAAGCAATGTAATGTTGTGTAACCCCAAAATCCTCCTCTCAGCCTCTCATCTCTTTTCCATCTTCCTCTGAATGACTATCCCTCCTTTGCTAACGGCAGAATCTCTCAGCAGTTTGTTAGTTGAACCACCTAAGACAGCAAATATGGCAGAGTGACTTTGTAGCAGAGCACTAATACCATTTATCAGGTATTTGTAAATCATTCTGTAAATAACTGTCACTGGTTTCCTCTGTGCGTTCTCTGTTTCAAGGAGACCCGTGCTTGCAAGGCCATTTCAGCAGGGAAATGCTTAAAGCTCTGATCCAAGTTACATATGCAATGTAAACATATCCTAGAGCAGCAAACAGTGAGATATCGTGCTGCCCCAACCACTGCAGGGCTGAACCCTTCTCATAAGATTTCACTGTGTTCTGTGCTAGACCTGAAATCTTGTATGAAATAGACACGAAAACGGCAATTTGGCTGGCAAACTTTTATGATAGAGCTAGTATACACAGGATCTAGGAAAAAATATATCTAGCATCAACACACAGGAGAAATGCGTTGGGTTTCACCATTTAATGGATTCAACTGGCCTTTCTTGAGATCTGAAGAAGGTATTTTGAGCTTGGTTTGAATCCTGGGTGAGAATATGAATGGAGTTTTTATTTTAGATAATAGGAATCATAGAGCATATCTATTTGTTGGTCCTTATTTGCAAATCCTCAAACAATTCCTGGGCCCATATATTTTTACTTTTGGAATGGTGGTCTTTTGGATCAGTTATCTGCCTATGAATTTACTGTAGCTAATGCACCATATTTCTCTGTTCTATGTATCCCTCCCTTATCATCTGTGTCATCAGCAAATTTTAGTCATTTTGCAAAATGTATTTTATTTCCATAACTATCTTCCTCCAAATATGCTGTACATGCTCAGTTTCCAGATCAGTCTTGAGTGGGATGTCCTGTGAATTCTAATCACTGAAATCATATTCATATCTACACACAAACTCTGTTTCTAAATTTATATCAAAGTCAATCTGAGGCCCACCTGTTTTAAGGATTAATTTTCAACTGCTGTACTAGAATCTATAGATGTTTGAGTTCACATATTACTGAAGGATTTGATAGACAGAGAGATACAAAGGTTTAGTAACTTAAATCATCATCTGACCTATACTTGGGTTTTGATTCCCACAGCAACTATGTCTATAATCTTTAAAGCAAACATGGATTACAGCAAGCTTGAATGAAAATTGATATTATAGTGTATATGGTCAGTGGAACTATTTCACCAGCTCATTGGATTTTCAAGAAGTCTGACACCATTAAAGACATCCCTTGTTTGTCTTGATCTAAAGTCAACAGAATTTTACCTTAGAAATTAATATTTATAGCCATTTGTCTAAGTGAAATCATAAACTGAGTAAGATCTTTTTATTGTCTTGTGCTTTGAATCAACTACATTTATTATACAACAACTAGTTTTCATGAATGTGGTTGCTTTACATTAATCTCTAGAAAATGTAGTGTTTATCCTGCTAGGAAAATTAGTATTACCAGACAACACATTCCTGGTATTCCTTATATTCCTACACATTGCCATGTGAATTTGGGTAGAGATTGTATTTTACCTTCTGTATCTACAAGATGGAAACAACAAACATTTTCCTGCCTGATCATGAGGTTTGCAAAACTGAATCAATTAAGCCTTCAGCAAACTCCGAGATCTTAATATAAAGCATAGCTTTGACGGGCAAATGAAAGTGGAAGTATTTTAAAGTACATTTCCTATAGTGAGTGTGATGAAAGAGTGATTATACTCTCCTTCTAATGATACAGAGGCAGGAGTCAGAGCCTTGTTTTCACTGCCAAATCTGAATGCTAAATGAATACCTAATCATTGAGTGGCCTGCAAGTATTAGATTTGTCGCTCTCCTTCCCACTGCTGTGGGACTTGGTGTGTCTTAACACAACCTCACTGAAGCTCTGCAGGTTAAAATGTATTGGTCTGGGTGTTTCCTTATGTACAAAGAATATTTCAAGTCAACCCAAAGAAGCTCAGTGAGACAAAAACTGTACTACTGTTTTTAGGATAGATTCTGCTACTAAAGAGGTGACGTCATTGATTCTGGTTAGTAGAAATGCCAGAAATAATGTGTATAGTAGGGGGTTCTGAATCTGATTCTTTGGTTCCTAGCATCAAAAGAGATTATTCTGGAGAGAATGTAGCTATTCACATAAACTACATTGAACTGTTGGCAATGTAATAATATGAGTAGAAAGAACAGAAGTCATTGCTTTTTAAATATATTTTATAGTAAAGTTTGTAAAGTCATTAAATTCTCCTCTGTGGTTTTTTTTAATTTTATTTCTAAAGGCTTAAAAGTATTTGCAGATTAAAAAAAAAAAAAGATTCATTTCAAATCTACTTTCCCTTTCCTATAACTATTAGGTGATGATTTGTACCCACTCTTAAATCAGAGATTATATCTGTAGAAGTCACCCATGATTAAAGCTCCATCATTTTACCATCCTTTTAAGACATATTTACTGTTTTCAGGGTCTGTTTATTTTTAATGTTCCTGTAGTGAAGCAGCATATTGCCTTAATTAAAATAAGTCACATTAATTTATGAATCTTTGATTGGAATTTGTCAAATAGTGATTAAGGTGTAATAGAAAGATGCAATCATAGCTACCAGGAATTCAGCAGTTGTCTCACAGTGAGAATCTCTTGACCTTACAACTCATTTACTCTTCAGCTTGGCCTGGTAATCTCCAGAAGGAAATGATGTGGAACACATGAGGATTCAGGTCAGAACCTTGTTAGAATCAGTGTGAAAGAGCAAAAGATTATTAGGACTCTCAATAAATTATGACTGAAAATGATTTCAAGGGAAAATTATGCTAGGATGCAAAAGGAGCAAGCATAAAAATCATTAAATAATATGCCTTCATTCCACTGAAACCATACAAAGCCTGATGTATATTGACACTATACAAAATGCCCACTTAGAAAAAGACTGATTTTCTATGTTATATTGTAAATATTTCTGGTTTCAAAAGCTTCTTGCTATTTGTGATAATGGATGTCAAGAAACACATACACAGTTCTATTACGTGTATGTAGTTTTTTCCTATTTGTTCCAATTCTTACACTGATAAAGTCTTGTAGTAATGAATGATATGCAAAAATACTTGGACAATAAACAGAGTCAGGGTTGTTTCTTTACAACCAACCAAATTCTCTCTAAACACCATACAACTCACGTCATTCTCACATTCTGATACTGTGCTTATTCACAGTCCTCTTTACTGCATAAGAGTATTGTCATGGTTTAACCCCAGCCAGCAACTAAGCACCACCCAGCTGCTCGCTCACTACCCCCGGTGGGATGGGGGAGAGAATCAGAAAAGTAAAAGTGAGAAAACTCATGGGTTAAGATACGGATAGTTTAATAGGGAAAGCAAAAGCCGCGCACGCGAGCAAAGCAAAACAAGGAATTCATTCACTATTTCCCATCGGCAGGCAGGTGTTCAGCCATCTCCAGGAAAGCAGGGCTCCATTACACGTAACGGTTACTTGGGAAGACAAAACGCCATCACTCCAAACGTCCCCCCTTCCTTCTTCTTCCACCAGCTTTATATGCTAAGCATGATGTCATATGATCATATGCACCTGGCAGAGCATGGGAAGCTGAAAAGTCCTTGACTAGGATAAACACTACTTAGCAACAACTAAAACATCAGTGTGTTATCAACATTATTCTCCTACTAAATCCAAAACACAGCACTGTACCAGCTACTAAGGAGAAAATTAAGTCTGTCCCAGCTGAAACCAGGACAAGTACCGATACCTGGAAGTTTGTACACAAATCAGAGGCAGAACAATATGTCCAAAAAGGTTTTTTTCTGTGTAAAATCATAACTGGCAATATCTGAAGAAACCATGCTCTTTGGCAGGTTGCAGTTGGGTGTTTTCACTTTCTGTATATTTGCTATTACTTCCTACCTGGGAGTGGTTAGATGTTGTTTAGCGTCATCCTTTTATTTTCCCACGGCTTAGCTTTTGCCTTGAATCCAGACCTATCTTAACTCTCCTGGTTTCGGGAGTGATGTCCCACACACACCTATCACATCTGTCTTACTGCTGTTCCAAATCTCTAACCTTGATGGTTAGCTCCTTGTCTCCCCTCCAGGTTTCCCACAACCTCTCTACTAGACAAAGAACGCCTGTTCTACTTATATTGACGGTAAATCAATAATCTAGCTATGGCTCACCAATCTCTTCCTCTAGTTACTGACTAGTGATGGCATACCCTCTTCAATACCAAGATCTCAATCTTTCCTGAGGGACTGAAAGTGCAGTAAAAATTTCAACTGGTAATTATGCTTTGGTTTGTTAATTGCATATCCCAGCCTGACAACCTACCTATAAGAAAAGAGGATTTTCCTTGGCCCTTTGGCTTCATCATGTTCTTAAAGACTGTGGCTGTCCTATTGAACACCAACAAAGAAGGTAATCTCCAACCGAAAGTCTCCCTTCTGCTTCCAAGACACTTTCTGACAAAAGATGAAGGGCTGTAAAACACTGTGCACACTTATTCACACAAGTAAATGCAAATATAAGGGAAGTGATCTTAAGCAATCATGTCAACACCTGGAAAAATCAGTCATTTAAAAGAAAAGTTCTCCATAAAATGAAGCAAAAAAATAATAAACAATACATGGAAAAATACTTCAGGATGATCATAAAAACAGTGCTTGTCAGAAAAGTATGTTCTCTCAGACAGTAGTAAATACGCTGTGATTTTGCTATTGCTACCAAGTACTTACCAGAGTGAGCAAGGAGTGAAATTCTCTATTAGTGAGAGCTAGAGCTTTATAATACATACTTTCAAAAATGCATTTTAGGATCAGCTAGTAGATGCTATTCTTATATGTCTAGTGATACACACCACCTTGGGAAGTCAATAAAATGCTTGCATCGATGATCTCATGACATCACAATGGCCATTAAGAGATTCTTTCCCAAATTACTTGCCGTTGTACAGGAAACCACCAGATGGCGACTAAAAATGCAGCTCTTCATCATTTCCTGAGCTTGTATAATGTTCTGTTCATCTGTCTTCAGACCTAGCTTCCTGGTGGCCTCAAAGGGCAGACAACTTAGAGTCGATGAAAGGAAAGCATTTATCACCTTCTGCAGTTTACACCTGCTTGCTAGCCAAAATTGTAAAACAGCTGCAAGCGACTTAAACGTGCATAGATCTGTTCATAATGTCATATTCCACCATGAAATTTATTCTGGAGATTCTCCTTTGCCCCCAGCCTAGCAACACATACAGTCTCTGAATGTTGCAGAGAGATAAATCTGCTATTTTACTCTTGAAATTCTAGGGCACCTATCAGCACAGTGTCCGGGAGCAAGTCGTATTATAACAGGGAACTGGAGCCCAACTGATGTGAGAGATAAAGTACATTAGCAGCAGAATAAAATCAAAGTAACAAGGGGAAAAAGGCTGGTGACATAAGTGAGAAAGTTTTTCTACTATTATAATAATGTACATATTTATTACTCTCTCTCAGTCTTGCTTTAGTCACAAAACAATAGTTGTGTATCAAATGAATGAGAGTCTTCTTGTAGCTGGTGTGTCAGCTTAACTGGGTTTATGATTTTCTTTGTTACATATGCTTTATTAATTTGTTTTATATGACCTGTGGAACTGCTGGGAACATATTTAGCTGCTAAATAAATTATGTGGACAGTAATTGTAAGTGGATATTCAGTCTTCAGGTGCCTTCCCATGTGCGTGCTATAACCCATTCCTTCAGATACCAAAGCTAATTACAAAATGTCCACAGTTCTTGAATCCTCTAGTTTGACTAGCTTTGCAGCTTCCATGGCTAATGGCACTTACATTTGCTTATGCTGCAGTGAGTTCTCTGGGCCTTGCTCAGAAGAACATACTTACCATACTTGCATTGTGTACACTGAGTATTTGTACATGCAAACTACTGGCTAGAAGACTAAATGAACCTTTATGCGCAGCCTCTTCAGTGTACATGAGGAAAAGTAAAGCAGATGTATGGACCAAAGTCTTTTGATGTATTCAGGAGCTAATCTTTCTTCTTTTACCCTGTGATGCTTAGCTCTTTAGAGTGCTCTCTGCTTGGAGAAAGACATTTTCTAGGAACGCAAATGGGAAGCCAAGGTATGTGAAGGAAAACTGAATTTTGTTTGTCAAAATACATCCATGTACTAAATCCCAGTACAAATATATGACTTTCAAAAAGGACTTTGTGTCCTTGTTGGCACATAACCAGGATGAACTGTTCTTGGAGGACAGAGTAGTTCAAATGATTAGGCCATTCCGTGAGATTTGGAAAAACACTTCAGCTCTGTCACCCCCACATGCCCAAGCAGACTGCCAGATTTCATTGTCAGTTCCATGTGGCCATTTGTATATATACCATTTGTTTAAACAAGCTACATGGAATTAGTGCGTCAAGGTACCTGTATATATGCTTGCAAATTCTGCAATCATAAATGAATTCCTTCATTAATGTAATCCATAAATAGAGAGAAGCAGGGGATTTTAAGCTACCAAAGCTTCTAAGCTTCTCCATGTTATCAACCACTTGTAAGTATTGGATGAATAGTAAGTGTGGTTATAAGAAACTTTACTCAGCTTTTCTTTATCCTGCTCCTTTCTACAATTTTCCTCTCCCGGCTTGGCTCCCTGTGGACTATCTCCCCTGCACTACCAGCCTTGATGAATCTTCCATGGATACTTTTCCCTTGAGGAAGAACTGCCATGCATTTCGAAATAAAGTGTTAAAGTGTTTTTCTGGGGTTTTGTGTTTGGGTTTTTTTTGGGGGGCAGGTGTTGTTTTTTGTTTTTTTCAATCAGGTATCTCCTTATATTCTGAATTTATTTATCAAGGAACAAAGTAGGAATTGTCCCCAACTATCTCTTGATTATAATGACAATGACTCCTTAAAGCTCAGTGAAAGAAACCAATCGTCTTGCGTTAATGGATTTTTTTCAGTTCCAATCCGATTAATTGGATATGTCCAGGAATATGCCTTATTTATCACCTTAAGAATTTTGCTGTGAAAATAAAGTCATCAAAAATGTAAATCTAACATGTTCAAAGAGCTTGGAGAAGTTGAAGAATCACCACAAGTTGAACTGAACTTGTCATCAAGAATAGTTCAGTTTTGCAAAAGTTGCCTTGTAATGAATAGGAAGGAGACTACTACTTTACCAAAGAACTAGAGTCAGTACAGTTATTGTATCAAACAGCAAATATTTAGTACTAGAGAAATTAAATATGTATTTAACTGCAGGTGCAGCTTGACAAAGGATAGTGTATACTCATAACTGTAAGTCTTGACATCTGGTTTATATTTTTAGTTATGCCATACCTTATATAGCTGATATAGTTGTAAATTGTCATTTACATTTAATCATTTTTGGTTTAATTTCCTGGCCCCTTGTAGGCAGAGATCAGATTTAAAAAAAAAAAAAAAATCTTCTCACCTCACATCCGATATTAATCATGCAAGCATATATTCTTTATGAGTTGGGCGTGACCATAGTTTTCAAAAAGAGTTCATATACAGTATATTAAGTATTTACTTGATAGTCACATCCAATTAGAGTGCATTTTGATGCTGTTGGGTTTTTTCCTTAACCTAATAGATGTACTGAGATGTGTCCAAAAATAATTAAAATCTTAAATGAAAGAGAGAAAAGATTAATATTTTATCCAAAGTGTTGGAAGCAACCCACTAGTGTATTATGATACATCCCAGAGCAATTTGTTCCATTTGCAGACTAGCTCTCTGACAAATTTTCCTTTCAAAATAAAATGTAAAAACCAAATAGATAGTATTCTGAAATATAGCTGCAATGTGTTCCTATTTTCCAGCTAACTCTATTTACCCATAATAGAAAAGATTGTTCAAATTGATTTAAATTTGAGTTTGCTTTGGTAAGCCCAGACCATGAAGATGTGCTTTTTGATGGTGAGTGGAATTTGAGTTCTTTGTTTTTCAGTCACTTTTCCAAACAATGTTTGGAGGTGGGGCTGGCCCTAAAGCTTAAGGTACAGTCAGTGTTGTCCCACGCTGGAAGATGTGCTAATCAGGCACATCATCCAAGGGACAGAACTGGAACTAAAGTGCTTCCAGGAAATATCATGCTGTTCCTATTAGTTCTCAGTACTCCTCTAGGTACTCCAGCATACCTTCCTCCCTCTTCTGGCTAGCTCCACCTGAGGTGTGTAGAGGTGCAAGGGAACTAAGTAATTTCCCATTTTTTTCAAGAATCCTTGAACAGCAGCACCATGGTTCTCCTCAGATCCTTACAGTGGTAGGTCAACTGCCTTATAGCTACCATTGGAAGAGGGGAGATGATAGCTAAAAATGTAATGCTTCTTATTGTTAAGACCAGTCTAGCTCTCAGTGTTCTGCAGGTGTTTACTACTATGTATCTGAGTATATTCAGTTGTCTGAATTTCATGCTGAACATTCTGTATTCCATATTACATGAAAAATATATTATTCTATATTACATATGAATATGTAGTATATGTGTATGTGATATATTATATATAACATCTAATATATATTCTATAATACATGAATATTCTGAGCTTTGTCTTAAAATGTTCATTTTTTTGGCCCTGATGACAAAAATGTGACTCAAGTGCAAATTTTTATTTCTAATTTTTATAGGTTACATGCAATGGACATGCATGCCCATTACAGTTTAATTGGATTTGAGCTTTTTAACCTTAAACACTGGGACAAGACTACGTGTACCACAGTCTGTGATATAAACTATTGCTTCATAAATGCACTAGAAAGGTACTAAGAAATATGAAAGAAAGAAATATGAATATCTGTATTCTTTAGGGCTCTTATTGAAAAGCCTATTATGTGTAAATGTTCTGCCAATTAGATTTCACTTCCTGTAGGTTTCATTTCATAAAGTAGAAAGAATGGGTGAAAATAATTTTTCTACATCACCTATTTCCTTCAAAACCAGAGCATATTCCAACTTACATGTCTTTAATAAACATGAATTGTGAGTAAAAAGTAAAATAAGAAGCATTATAAATAAAGTTTGTGCATGTTTTTCTCACACTGTTCACCAATAAAACCAAAGACCTATCAAAAATTCCACTTGTGCATGGCCCTCTACAGGTCTACTAGCTAGTCACCCAGCTTTCAGCTGAACTACTAACTTTGAAAAACTGTTTGCTTTCTTGTTGATGTATGAGACATACAAACAGCAGTGAGAAGAAACATAAACTTCCAACAACAGCCCTCTTCTCCTAACCCATTATTCTGGGGAAAAAGCCATCATCGTCTCCAACATACAATGCTGTATAGACTAGGCAATCTGCCAAGACCTCTGTTCCTTGTAACATTAGATCAGATTAAAACCAATCAATTTAAAACAAAATATCTCTATTAATGATGGAATCAAGCTACTTAAATAAAATACCACACTATTTTTAAATTAGGAACGTACCCCGAAGCTGACTTTAGAGACTGAAAAACAAAAGGAGGCGGTAAGGAGGGAATGTATCACTTCAGTGCTGTTCCTTCTAGTCTAACTTTCCTCTGAGCAGGGCAACTGGAAAGATGGTAATTTCAAAACCACACACTTTCCCACTTAAATTCTTGTCCTTCAAAAGAAGTAAAGTGACATCAATCACCATATGTCACAAATTCCAGGAGCTAATAATCATTAAGAAGCATCAGTGTTTGGTGTGATGTAAGCAAAATATCTTAATAAGTATCTCAGGTATGTTCACCCTAAAAAGCAGACAAATTATTAAATTAGTGTAACTGAACCAAAAGTTCATTTAAAACTATTTATGGAAAAAGATGGTTCTGCTGATCAGGCCTACTTGTTCATCCAGAAAGGATAACTGTAAGCACAGTTCTGCACCTCCGATTGTTCCAAGACTTTTTATTGTTAATTTCCATGTTTACTTACACAATTTATAGGAACTAGTTTTGTGTAAGAGAAGTTGCAGTCTCACATTACAGTGAGGCAAAGGCACAGTTTCTCTCCATAAACTGACATGTTTCCATCAGAATGTCTAGTGTCTACATTTTCTCTGTAGTGTGGCAGGCAGTTCCTCATAAAACATGATTGTATCATCAAAGACAAGAGGATTTCACACAATTTTCATTGCGGCGGGTTTCATTTTATGCTCTGTTTATGAGCTTCATTGTACTTCGCCACCAAGAATAGTTACAGTCAAGATGTCCATTTGGTAAATCTGAAATCTCTGGATGTGCCAGTGAACAGTCCAAAATCCAGACTGTACATGGCAAGTCTACTAGTGCCTGCTGCTGTGGCTTCCAAAGTATTTTGAGATAAGGACTTTTTCTTTTTTTTTAATAATGGCAATAGTAAAGCAGTAGATACTATGGCCAGAGAGGTTGTGAAATCTCTGTCTTTGCACATTTTGAAAACTGGACAGTACAAGTTATCCCTGCTTTGTGCAGGATTCACTAAGTCACAGCCCTCTGTAGGTCACTAAGTGGATTGTCCAACCTAGATCTATGATTCAACAGAAAACACAGGAGATGATTGAGTAACGTCTGTTACTTCTCCCATTGTTAAAACAGTAGCTGAGGGTCACTCTGGACACTCAGCTCCAGACGGACTGTGGGAGGCTATGCTGTCTTGTCTTTCCATCACACAACACCACAGACCTGTCAGGACTTAATTTCCTGGTTCATTCACTCTCAGAACTTCTGATTTCTCAGATCTCAGAGCATGATCCATTCTTACCTGCTCTCACCTTCTGTTCTCCTCCTCTATTGCCCCTGTCCCTCTTCTGTGTTGGCCTATGGATTCACCAAGGAAAGTGAGGCATGGTAACCTGATATGGTCTTCTACCTTGACATCACATTAAAGGAAACAACTAAAAGGTGCATTGCCAGGGCAGTAACAATCTTCTGTGCTGTTATTAGGCTCCTCTGCTCAACAGGCTGCCCAAAGTGTGGCATCTCACCTTTCAACTCAAAGGTCAGTTGAGAGATCTAGGGAGAGCTAACAAATCTCCTTGTTTGCAACTATCCGTTGTCTGTGAACATCCAAGTAGGAAGAATGTACTCATTGCTGTGCCTGGCAGTGTGGGGACACTCCAGAACCACTTGCTAAAGTGAGGCAACATTTTGACCTCCTTGGTGTGTAACATACTGAGGTTGCAGATTTCTTCCATAGGGTTGTTGCCCCCCCTAAAACACAAAGTCAGAATACACTTAAATCTTTATATATTTGTTACTATTCCTATCCCTCTATACGATCATTCATTTTGAGAGGAAAATGAACAGGACAATGCAATGTGAGAATTTTTGAAAGGAACATATTCTAAGTAACACAATCTCCAATTATAACTCCCACTCACTATAAGCTTAAGTAAAACTCCCACTGACTTCCGTAGGAGTTTTGATAAGTACTTAATTGGCCCAGTGTCATTAAACTCACAAATTAACAAGAATAGCAAATTTCCAAAGAAATGACTGTTAGGATGCTCAGTTCTGAAATATCTGTGCTTCCCAGCCCTGAAAAATATCAATGCAGGCCTGACTTCCAGGTTAACTCCTAATTCAAGATGAAACAAAGGCCGTACTGAGGTATATATGTAAACAAATACTTGAAATAGGAGAAATAAAAATAATTATAACAAATAAGAACAATAACAAAAAGGTTCTTTCAATCCAATAATTTGAGGACCCTTCCCAAACAAGACTTTAGTATGCCCATTGCATTACTGAAAAGATAAACCCATGAGGTGTGTGAAGAAAAGAGGACAGGAATTTATTAGGATTTAGACACAAAATAAACTGCAATCCATTCAAAAGACACCACTGAAAAAAATTCTCTCTGAGATAAATGTAGAAGTCTTTCCTACTGTTAACTGGGCTGTGTAAACCTTAAGAGATTTTTAGCTCTTCTGTCTAATGACAGATGAATCAAAAATAATGGTTTGGTTTTGGCAACAATGTGCTATTTGATACTCATTTGTCTAATGAATCCCTTTCCAGGATATCTTAGCTGTAGTCTTTGAGAGAAACCTGATTGCATGCTTCCTCTTTCAGTAATCAATAAGGTGAAAATGTCACTAATGCAGAGTGATAAGGTGTTCCTAAGAGTCTGACTTCAAAGAAGACTATGAGGTTCCTGAAGGTTGATGGGATTGTGGAAATATCTTTGTGATAATAGATGGTGTTCAGGAGCTGGATGTAACACTTTATACCTAATGCGGGAGTCACACCAAGTGATCTGAGTCAGCTAGGAGGAGCGCTCTGTCCTCTACCCAATGTGGTGCAACATGGGGCTGTGGTATGTAAGTGCATGTGTAAGCAGAGACAGAAAAGACTGGAAATTAGCTACATAGATCTTTTAAGAGCAACTTAGAAAATGTTACATGAAGAAGCTAAGAGCTAGAAGGAGGTGAATGCTTAGACATAGGTGAGCTCTTTATTGTATGCATTTCTTGTGTCTGGGGGACTGGAGCCCAATTGATGTATCCTCCTGAAATACCTGTAAGGTAAGAAGCATGATTGTCCCCATTTCTAAGCAGAGAATTGAAGCACCGGAGATTAAGTGAATTGCCCAAAGTGATATAGGTAGTAAGGAATAAATCCTAGTCTTCTGACACCAACTCAGTGCTTTAGTAATCCTCTCAGTTACAGTTGCTATAAGAAAACAAGTCTGATCCCTTGTAAATATTACCTAGACCTTCAGATGTGTAATCCTGCTTGAATGCATAATGTCTGCTTCATTGGCTGGAGAACTGAAAGCCAGCTAACAATACGTAAGTATCATTCTAACACTTTAACACTGCCCATGACCATACTGCATAGTACTGACATTCTGTTATTGCTGCTCTGTATGGCCACAGTAATGTCACATCAGAATCTGCAGAGATGTAAAGTTATAGATTCCTCTTCTATCAGAACGTCAAATAATGGCTTTGAAATTTCATTCGTGTACAAAATATTATATTTGTACATATACTAAATCTAGTACTTATTTTTTTTAAATACTGTGAAATAACTACTTATTACATCTTAAAATATTGTCTTCACGAGTCAATAGTGAAGGCCTGCACATTGGTCTGGAGTTCTAGCAGGTCGTAGATAAGATAATGAAAAGCAAAAACTATTCAATTTTACATAACTAAAATGTGCCTATTAGCATTACCAGTTTCAGGGGACTGGTTAGTTATTGCTAAAATATGCTAATATGAAACTCTGGTATTCAAGTTTGAGGTATATAAATGACTAAGCAGGGAATGCCCCAAACTCGCTCAGATTATGACAGCAGAGACCACAAAAATACTAACGAAGGTAAAATCAACAGAAGTAGAATTTATAAAGCATACCCAGAAAAGAAATACCAACTAGATAAGATTCAGCTAATACGCATGGGTATATTCACACATTTTTAAAGTAGTGACAAAAGGGCAAAATGACACAAATATGAAAAGACTTTAAAGTCTTCTTGAGTTTGATGTTTATAAATGGTATTCAATGGTAATGTTAGTTATTTGATCTCTAAGCTTTGCTAAATGGTTCAAATTTACCCAACTAAAAAATAGATCTCCATTGGTTAACTGTACAGTATACTGTGACAGGATATTTCATCACATATTAATGATCTCTTACTACTTACTTTCTCCTTTACCAAGTATTTTCATTTTAATTCCTAAAAGCTTCTGCTGTTTCTTTGTTGTTCCTTTATCCTCTCCCAAATTCACTCTGGAACTGTTCCCCAGTCTTAGGCAGGGTTATACAGCTCCTGTTTTGTCTCCTAGCACAGGAATGGGGAACATCATGTGGAAGCGTCTTTTCATGTCCTTCCTCCACAATTTATTAATTCAGATAAAATATCAGAAAGTCACACATCACAAAAGCTGTTCTCATGATAAATATGGGTTGCAAGGGTCTAGATGTTTTTCATTCTGTACTGTTTTTTCAGCTGTTAAACTCAGTCTCAACACCCATTCTGTCCCAGAGCTCACAACCACCACCAAAAGCTGAGCCCTTTATGTGTCCTTCTTACCAATGTTCCATGCTCACACCTTGTCACCAAAGTCAGATAACTGAACAAAGATGCCTGACCCCACCTTCTTCAGGCTGGCACCACCACTAACACATTACAAGCAGAAACCAATAAACCTTAAAGATTCAGCTGTGGTTTTATTTGCTCCGGAGGGGTCTGTCACCTTGCCCAGAATTGCTCATATAGAGCGATAACAGATCGGACATATGAAAAGGGGAAAATGGAAGTAAAGAGAAGGTAAACCAAGGCAAAATTAAGACTAAAACAGTAAGAATAGTGCTTTTTTAAAGCCATGTACCAACAAAGACTAACTTGAAAAACACAAACGTTATCTTTAACAATAAATGCCAAAAGACTGAAATTCAATAGCAATTGAAATTTACCTGAAGTCTGTCTGGAAACTTTTCTTTGTGGTTCATTTCTCCAGCAGTAACACTGAGGGATGTAATGTCTACCCTTCCTTACATACAGTTTAAGAACCCCCTTCAAGCTTTTGTTATGAAACCAAACCTTTGGAATAATAGAAATCTCTACCCAGGGCTATGCTACAGCAGAGAACCTAAGTGCTAGAAATATCTTAAAGGGGTGAAGAGCAAAGGGAATGACAGCATACAAGGATGCAGTGATGTAACATGCAGATCATCAGCATAAGCAGCAACAGCATATTAACCATCCTTGTTGAAAACCTCACTAAAATTACCCCCAGTCTGAAATTAAGATGTTAAATGCTGTTCTTTTCAGATCAATATAATCTGCAAAGTAAGGAAGGACTTATTGTGTGGGACAGAAAATTCCTAAGAATCACAGCACTTCATGTAATAAGGTATTTTAAAGGTAAAATAAGTTTTTATGAGGTCCCACTGACCTGATACAGGCAAATACCTGGTATGGCTACAGGCAAAGCAAGCATGTGCTGAGGGCAAGCAGATGTCCAGGGGATGATAAAACTGAGAGAGAATGACAGAAAGAAAACTTTCCAGGTTTCAACGCAGGAGTTGCAACTCTGCATTTGGCCTAATCTACTTAGCAGCATTTCCCTGAGCATGATGACCATGAAATGTCCAAGGCCTGTTCACAGGAGGCCAGTGTTGACCTGCTGGTACTGCACCTCCCTTTGCCCCATCTCCCTGCAGCCAGGACCATGGCCACAAAGGCAGGCAGGTGCTTGACACTGCATGGAAGGCTGCAGTGCCCCTTCCCTCCCAGGTGCCCCACTGGCAGGCAGGCTTTAGCTAGGCAGCATGGGACAAAAGCTGTCAGGGAGATAAACTGTAGCTACCCTCTTCCAAGGTGTTCCGGATAAAACAAATCTGAAAAGCTATTATCTTTTATTCCCTTAAATCCCAACATGATACCTAAATCTGTGGCACTGGGAGTATTACATTTTTTTTAAACACAACGCAAAGTGATGCCTGGACACCGAAGCAGTTATGTGTATTTATACAAAGTAAAAGATGACATAGTAATATGACATATATTTGCAGATAATTACACATTCTTTAACGTACTGCTGTCCCTGTAGTTTTGTGTTTCTCTTGTCTGCCCAAATTGAAGTGCTTTGAGGCAAAGGGTGATTCCATATCTTTATAGTGTACCTGTACCAGTGTCGGCATTTAACTGTATAAATATTTCCAAAGAAAAATAACAGGACTGTTGAATATTAAGCTTTTTCCCAAAAAGGAAAATATCAATCTGCATTGAAATACTTGGGACAGGAAATTATTATCTGAAAATCACGTAAGCTGGCATTATGTTTTTAATCACAAACTTCTCATTTTATATTCTGCCAAGAAGTAATTCTCTTGAAATCAGTTTAAAGGAAGAGTAGAATTGTTTTGCCATTGGAATCAGAAAATTTTCAGAGACAAGGAATAATTAATTTAGAGGGAAGGAATTGTATTACTGTGAGAAGTGACTGGAAAATAACAAACAAAATACTCTGCCCTGATCTACCTTCTTGCACCCCATCTGAGGAGAAAGAAGACCAAGAAGATTACAAAAGCACAACTGAAAATTTTTCTATGTAAAGAGAGGATTGTTACCAACAGTGATAGCTTGAAAGCAACAGGTGGAAATTTTTTCAACAGCCATTCTTGTGGGAGAAAATGCTACTTCTCCTACACCAAACTTTTTACATGAACACAGCAGGACTTAAATTTGCATTGGGAAGAGTCTTTAGGTACACGCTGGATTTTTTATCACAACAAAAGAGACCTCACCCAGAGTAGTCATAGCTCAGTAGTTGTGCAGTTACATACATGCAAGGGTCCTCACTTTAAGGTCCTTTTTCCTGACTCAGACAAGGACATTTTTTACATCCCAGCTGAGTATCCTGGCTATGGAAGGAGGATCTATCATACCTTTTCTTTAGCACTGTGACATTATGTATAAATAATCCATTGGACCAGCTACTTAAAGGCTGACCATTGTGTTCCCTTGAGAAGACAGAAACAGAGACCCAAGCCCCCACCGTGATAAATATTTAATCAGTTATCTGATGTGAAACAGCTCCAATAAGACAGCTTGGAAAAAGACACTACATTCTGGCAGCTACTGCACATATCTAGTCAGCAGGAAAGCCCTTGCTTATCTTGCTCCGTCTATAACTATACGCCAAAGGAAGAAAGACATGATAATAGGGAGCTTTCCATTCTAGCACACTGCTTCAATCACTATAAAGGCTAGAAAAGTTCATATGGGAAATAAGGGGGAAAGTTTTAGCTAGAACTATTTATTGATGACAGTGATGGATTTTTCACCAATGGTTGTTTTTTAAATCAAGATGTGGTCCAGGTTCAAGCAGTTATTGTTCAGGGAAATCTCATGGCCAAGCCTGTCAGGAGGGCTGATTACGTTATTACAGTAATTTCTTTGGGCTCTGTAAGCTCAGAATTTATGAAGACAACATAATACAAAAAGGCAAGTCAGCAGAGAAGGACAATGAAGTATTTGTTTTTAGCTTTGTGTGAGTGACCTACTGAGCTCATTGCAGTGTTATACTGCAAGACACAAAGAAAACATTCAGACAGTGGACAAAGATCCTTCAAGTTTGAGGATGAATATGCTAACCTGAACAACCATATGAGATTATGGATGGAAAAGGATCTTGTGGACCTCTCCACGAATCAAAAAGAGCAACCAGAAATTAGTTCTTTTCTTCTAATGCTATTTGCTACTTAGGCAGCCAGAGCTGTGATGATAAAGTACTACTCCTCTATGAAGCTCCTTTGTAACCTGAGTATTCTTCTTGTATTGAATTGCCTTTGAGACACCAGAGTCACTAGTAGTTCAACCAGATCTCACAGTAGTGAAGAAAAGCAGAGGGCGTGAAATTCTTACTCTAGATGTCTACCATCTAGCCTGTCTACAACACACTTACTGTCTGGACTCCATTATAGTCTTGGAGAGCTAATCAATACAGTTAATGGAGTTTAAAGAACAATTCTTCTGACCAAATTTAGGACAAGATGAACTGCTCTCTAGATGCCATTGACTGTATTGGCTATATCTCCGTTGACTATAATGGGACTTACACAATTAATTCAAACAGGGACAGATGCATTCCATATAACCAAGGCAAGATGAATCTTAACCAGAGTCTTTCTATTACGTGGATAATGAGAATGTCCACAGCTACATTAGACAGTGTACATGATATGCCTGCACAAGATCCTTTTGTTTAAATCTCTTTGTTTCACCTCAAATTGAACTGAAGACTGCCCTCAGCCTTCATCATAGCTAAGAAGTTGAGAGCAATCAGACATGTTCCTAATACTACTGTTCCTTGTGTGAACTTCTGTATCTTAGCAATGTTATACTGGCAGGTCATCTAAGTTTGAGCAGATTACTGACTTTGATATGTGTGTGAATATGCATATATATACATCCCTGAAAATCAAATTGTGCCCTTGTCTGCTTATAATAATTTACCCAATTTAGTAATACAAGGGATAGCTGTACTTCAGAGTTCAAATTTTTAAATGTTTGATTGTCCTACCTTAAATTAATTGGAAAGGAGAACATTGGATCTTCAGTATTCCACTGTTACTTCCCTTAGATCTTAAAATGTGTTTAGTTATGTGTGACATAACGCAATTATTTTAACATAAATTTGAATACCAGTAGATGAGTACAAAAATCTAAATATAAGAAAAAAAAGAAATAAAAATACTATGGATTTTTCAGAAACAACTATATGCCACAATATTTTAAAGAATGCTAGAAGGTGGAAAGTTTCTTGTAAGAACTGTTCTCATAAAGTATATGCAAATGTTCACTATGACAAATAAAAGATTATCAAACTCTTTTGTACCCTGAATCCATGTTTGGCTCGACCTTATCTCATTAAGAACTTGGGTGCTGAAATTATATCTGCCAGATGGCATTATAATTGTGGGTGTAAGAAGCATGGACTAATTCCTTCAGGTGAAATGTTTTCAGCCAGGACATATCAGTAGTAGTCTCCTGTTACCTTTAAAGTTTGTTTAATGGAGACCAATAGTTTGTCTAAAAATACAGTCATACATTTCAGTCTAATTCCAACACTTTAACTGATAGGAATACAATTTCTAATGACCAGCTGAGACACTCCATTTTATGCTTCCCATCAGAATCAATAACAAGGAATAGTCAGTGAGTGTTTTTCAAAAGTTCAGTAATACAGAATAATTGTTTTCTAGAGAATTATAGGTTTCATGGATGTTTTAGATTGGGTATTGCAATTAAATTATTTTGGTTTCATTACTGACAATATTTCTCTAAAAGTTCCTGATTTTAAAAAGTCTGTTCCTCTCTGGGCATACATTATTTACTGGTAAAAGTAAGGAGCAGGATATTGTTTCTCCAAATCCATAGGACAACTTTCAGTTCCAGTGTGAGATGACAGCAAGGGGATTTTTTGTAGTTTTACAGCTGAATATATGAAACTCGCATATGCAGACCATTAGATATGTCATTTTGAAAAGGGAATCATGTCATTCAGAGCATGTAGTTATCAACAAGCACAACTGCCTTTGGTCAGTATGAAAACAGTTCCAGTGTGAGATGACAGCAAGGGGATTTTTTGTAGTTTTACAGCTGAATATATGAAACTCGCATATGCAGACCATTAGATATGTCATTTTGAAAAGGGAATCATGTCATTCAGAGCATGTAGTTATCAACAAGCACAACTGCCTTTGGTCAGTATGCAAACAAGAAGCAAAAGGATAAAGAAACTCCATCTGAGCTTTCAAAACCATAGGGAGGTAAAAAAGGCATATCAAGCTATTAAAAATAAGCATGATACATAAATACAAACCTCATAAATTTCTTCTCTTTTGAGGCATGATATGGAACAACAGTGGGGCCTAGTGGTTTACATAGACTATCCTGAGCAGCGGAATTATGGGAAGAATTAAAAAAAAAAAAAAAAAAAGGCAGAAATGGGAGTTTGATAGTCAAAGAGGAAAGCAAAGCTGCCAAAAAGCCCCGTATGATCCACAACTACAGTCCTGTTGTCCCAGACATTCTTCCATCTAAGAGTCTACCCAAGGACATGAACACCGAAAACAGCTCCATGCAAATGTAAGGAAAGACTGAAGACCTTTTTCTGGATGTCATCTGGGAGCCAGGCCAATGGTCCAGGTATGCTAGGCTATAACCTGAAGTTGCCAAACCCTTGTTTGTAGAAAGTATGCATTTCAGTATGACAATAGGATAGTAGAATATTTATTAAAAGTATGGCCACCCTGAGCGTCTCACTCGAGATCTGGGCTTTTAAACACTATTTGGAAAGAGTTGTTTATCAGGGAGCATCCATTTTGACTCAGCAAAATTACATATTTTTTGTCAATTGGCAGGTTCTCAGACAGAACGATAATGCTCAGAGAGGAGCTTCACAGATTCCCTCCCTTTAATCACAAAGAGAAAGACCCTGTAACTTGACCTGGACTGAAAACACCACAAATGAAATTTAACTGCTAAGACAGTATACAAACACTGCTACGCAAATGATCCTGAATATCAGTGGACCTCCACAGGATGAAAAACTAACCACAATAACTCCATTCAGATCTTCTAAAGGATTATAGCCTACATTATTATGTTGAGGAATTATGACCTATCTGACTGTAATCGTTTACCTATAAAGGCACATCAGTGTCTTAAGTATTGCGGCCCCACTAGATAATACTGTGCTGCTACCCACATACATATTCATGTAATTTACATATAACCTCAACATCTCAGTTATAGTAAAAGACTTGCATAAATGCTTCATTTTCTTCTTTTTTTTAGTTGTCTGTATTTGTGTGTTTAACAGCACTGTGCTGATCTTCAGTTTCATTCCTCAGGCTTTACGAGTAACACAAAGTAACCAGAACTGATAGTCAGCAAACAGCAGGGAAATGTTTTCAAAGCAGGAGGAACAGAGAAGATATTTGTGATCATGTTTTTGACCTGTCCCAATGACCCTGTGGAGCACAGCACAAAACTTCATGAAAGGAAATATTTGTTTTAAAAGGTCTCTGATTCCCAGGATGCTGTAGCAGAAACTGTAGGCTGTTTTTTTTAATAACCAGCCTCTTCATAGTGTTAACCGTATTCAGGGTGTAGAGTCTATTCTTGGTCTGCATCAATGCTTTATACTGATCTTAAGCAATATACTCATTTTAGTGCCTCACAGATCCTACCCAGCAAAATTTACTTTTCAGCATGGTCACACAGCTTTGGGTCAGCTTAGCATGTGGGCATATACTTAATTTGATGACGTTTCTTTAACACTAACTACCTTAGCAAGAAGTGCTGTGCATTTCTAAATGTTAACTTTCCATAGTTGTAAACACCAAAATAATCAATTCCATTTGCAGAATTGCAGATTAGAATAGTGGTATTAAATCACAGTAATCCTTCTGCTTTGATGTACACCTTCGTTATCCAGCAATAACAATCACCCTAGTAGGGAAGACAGTAACAGTCGATCTGCTGATGCTCACAGAGTTCAGCTACAGTCTCTGAGTTTTAGCAAAGAGATCAACCCTTAATTCACTGAAGCCTAATTAGTACATAAGACAAACTAGTTTTGTTTCAATTCCCAGCTTCCTGAGATTGTTCTCAGTTTCCTTTACAGCACTTATAAACTCAACCTGCCTGTGCCTAAGACCTTTCAATTCCATAATCCTCCCTCTTGCTGTATGCTTTGTAACCTCTGAATGCAAATCAAGGGACCTCAGCTGGTGATTCTGGCTGGCTGCTAAACAGTCTTCTCACGCTCCCATTAAAGTCCCCTTGTGTTACACAGAAAATGCTCCCTAATTCACTATGGCTACCTTAAACTTTAGAAAAGAGCATGGTGCAAAGAATTTGAACCAAACTCCTTCAGACTTGTATATTCCTGCAAAGATGTTTAGGTTTGAATACATCTATAACAATTTTAGACTTGGAGAAGAGTGTGGCTCCAAGCCAAGAGGAATTCCAAAGGAATTTGGATCTGATTCATACCAGTTCATCTAATGGGCCAGAGAACACCTTCATGTCTGTCCCTCACTCCTGACCTTGAATACGAACACAGTCTAGCTGTGCTAGGCTATTTCTTTGTTTTACCTGAAAAATATTAGATTTCTTTCATTTTCACCAAATAAGCATAGATCCTCAACAATATCAACTAATAATAAGAGATACCCAAGTAGGAACAACATTCAACAGCTCAGAAAACAGTTAATGGACTTTGTATACACTGTAGACCAAACTTTTTCTGTAAGAAAATTCTCTGTTCAATTAACCGCTTCCCATCTTTTCTCTCCCCTTTGCTGCATTTACTCATGAGTGCCATCCCAACAGCAATAAAAAAGGCTGGTTAACATCAGCAACCTGAGGACCCACAGGCCACTTGGGAATAACTCTCAGAAAACTAAGAACAAGCAACATCTACATCACATCATAAGACATGCTTTGTAACATGGTCAGGGGAGTTGACACCGACCCCTGCTTGCCAGAGGTAATCTGTTCCAGTCTGAGTTTCCTGCTGCAAATGCTGAATGCTTTGCTCAGCTGGTAAGAGTCAGGACACAGCAAGCCCTTTGCAGACCCCACAGTATGTTTTGATCTTATCCTGACAGTGCTCTAAGATCTCTGCAAACAGATCTTCAGAAATCACTGATGACTGGCCAAATGCACTGTTAGAATATAAGTGAAAAAATTACAGCTGAATACAGATATCATGGGGTTTTTTCTTCCAGCTTCTATATAAGCTGAGAATTTGGCTTTCTGGTTAAGGAAGGAGATGGTTGAGTCCTTTTCACTCCCAGTGCGAACAATGAAGCAGATAAAGGTTCCTCTATGGAAAGAGCTAAAATGCCATTTCTGTGAAAGTCAGAAGAGGTCAAAATTATACCTTTGCCATGTAAAATGCAATTTTTTGATGGATATTTGACTGCCAAAGAAATTGTTACAAAATATGCATACTCCTTAGAAACAAGTTGATTTTGGAAATGATGACACACTGTCTGGTGGGAACTCTAGTTTTCAGGCTTCTGGCCTCCACTCTTGGGGAAAGGAGATGATGCTACACAGGGCTCGCTTGGTCTGTTGTCCCTGAATAATGGTGACCAGAAGAAGCCCCAATATGTAGTATAGGAATATAAATCAACAGAGTTCTTATAAAACATCAGGAGCATTTCAAGTTTGGGAGTGATTTTCTGAACTATTCGGGGGGCGGGGGGGGGGGGGGGAGGTCCCTGCCTTGTTGATCTTTACCAAAACAACCTCACTAAGTTTTTTATTCTCAGTGTGTTCTACAGTGATTGCTCGCCTCTTTAGCTCTCTTGGGGCACAGAGTAGTTAGTTCCTATGAACCTAAATGTCTTCAGAACTATGCCAAACTGTCTGAAAGCAGCCAAAGTATTCAGAAGTTATACACAAGAACTGATAGGCAAAGATATCACAGGCATGCATTTACACACTTCACATACAGATGTAGAGTGTGGCCACCTGGATCTCATTCTTTCACAAGACCAGACTGAAATACATTCATAGAAAATGTGTGGAGACATTTATCTAGTGACTGGGGAGCAGAGTATTTTGATCTGACCCATGCAGTCATTAGGGCACACTAATTACAAAGGCTGACATTCTCCACAAGCAACAAGAAAAGAGCTGCCATCAACAGTTTACGTACATATAAGATGTCTTTTTGCATAGAAGTATTACTTTGTTTGTGGCAGGACTAAAAGGATGTGGAAGTAAAAGGGTGGATATATTTTCCAAGATTAAAGCAAGGTATCCAGATTCAACCACTATCTGCTTATGATTTTAAAAACTCCAAAAAAGACTATCTTGATGCTTTCCTATGTCACCAAACAGCTGTTTAGCCTTGCTTTTCTTCCACTACTTACAAGGCAAAAAAGCTCCTTTCTTACAGAATAAAAGAAACAAGAATTGTACTGTTCTTAAACATGAGAGAGGATGGAGAAGTTATGGTACATTAAAAACTCCCTGTGTAAAGGTGGCAGCAGTAGAAACAAGGAAAGGGTTAATTTCTCTGCTGTCAGCAGGCTTCCTTCACCCCACAGCGAAAATTCCAGAACAGAACAGTAAGACCCAAATAACAAGGCAAATCATAATAATGCTAACAAATAAATAACAATATTGAGACATATTCTAGTCATCTTTTTTGCCTTTTATTTTGCCAGAGGCATTCTAGTTTTTCCTATTAAAATAAAACAAATAAAAAGCAGCAACATTCTTTATCTGCTTTGAAAACATTATTTAAAAAAATAGATCACTCTCAGCAATTTTATTAAAACAAAGTTGAATATATTCTGCTTTTAAAAGTGGAAATGATTCTGCACTTTTAATTTCTTTCTGAAGTAACAAATTGCACAGCACCAGAATGCTGCTTACCATTACTGGTCCTGGCCTTAGGGAATGTTACTTTATTACCTTTCCAAACCATACTTCAGAGGAATTAATTAATTGATGCTCTTAGCAGCCTTATCCTGACAAAAACATATGATACTCAAATGTTAAACATGGAAGCTAAGATGAAACTGTCAGGAGAAGGCTGAAAGTGGTTATTAATATGGGTTTTGATAAATATCTTCTCAGGCTCACACTGTGCCTCGTCTACTTTCATCTTGGAAAGTAGTTAATCTGATTGATGAAGATCCTGTTTCAGATTGTCTCCATGCTGAGTTTAATAACTGCACTTTTTTTTTTTCCCAAAAATAAAAAGTCCCTTATTGCAAGGCAGAAAAGCTTTACACCACTGTGTTTTGCGATCATGTAAGAAGTCTAACAGTGAAACCCTTGTTTTTTGCTCTCTCCATGCTTGAACAGTGTTGCTTAATTACCACACCATCCTGTACATGACAGCATCCAGTCCACTTCCTTCTCCCTGTGTGCTTTGCAAAGCAGACTCTGGTAAGAAAATTGTCATATGCTGCTAATGTGAAGCCCTTAGGCTTAAAAGAGCAAGCTCATCATGGCATCCTATCAGGCCTCCAGCTCAAAGGGGCGACACAGCAAGCCAGTTTTATGTCATTACTAACATTCCAGTGTTAAAAATGAACAAGTTGATTTTTTGTTATTACTTAAATTCTATTATTGTTTTAAACATATAGTCACAGTTATGGTTGCTGAGTTGAATAAAAAGGTGTATTTCTGTCACAGAGTAACATCTGTAGATGTATTACCATACAGTTTGCAATTATTCATGTTAGAAAGAGTGAAACTTTAAAATACAGTATATATAAATTAGAAAAGAACTTCAAATATACAGTGCTACTATATAGACATATTAAAAACAGGCAATTTACTAATTAGTAAATCAGCTTTGGTTATAAATGTCATCGTAATGTGTCTACAGAAAATTCTTCTATTAATTGGAACCTTAAATATTTTCTCCATTAGTGTTCTGAAGTACAGTGAAAGGGTATATTGCCATATCTATTTCTGTAATCATGGCAATGCAGTTCCCCCTGCAATCTGTTCTCTATCCACTCTGCTACATTAAGATGACTTCCTCAGGCCAGTGCTTTATCTATATCACCTCTCTTTTTTAATCCCACCACTGACTCCCCCTTCTCCATAATATTTAAAGTAAGTTATTTCCTTTGTGTCCACACCTTAAAAAACAGACTGCAAATTCAACCCCAGCCACCTGATTAGCCCACCCTTCATTACCTTCCTAGTAACACAGAATCACAGAATCAAAGAATGGCTGAGGTTAGAAGGGACCTCTGGAGGTCATCTTGTCCAAGCCACCCTTGCTCAAGCAGGGCCACCTAGAGTCAAGCTTTTGAATATCTCCAAGGATGGAGACTCCACAACCTCCCTGGGCAACCTGTGCTTGATGCTTAGGGCACTGGCCCCTCTGAAACATCTTCTTTACTGAAATGACTGGAAAAGCTTGACAACCATTAGGTTGATGCAGTGTGGAGACCACTGTCTGCCACACTAACCTGTATTGTCCCACTGTCACTCTGAACTTCCCTGACTGACTCACATCTGTATAGACCTGGGTAGTGACAGTTTTATTTTTAGGGAAACAAGGTCCCACAGCCAAAGTGCTGAAAATAAGATGTATTCAAAACCTGCAAGGAAACTCCCATTAAAATACCTTCTAAGTCAGTAATTCTACAGCTAAACATGGATAACACTGAGGACTAATGTGTGGGCTGAAACTGAAAGGCAGTGCAATACTGAGGAACAGGTATTTCATTGCATCCACAGTCTAGCCAAGACTACAGCCCTTTAGGAATTTGTCTGGGAAATGTTATTTTGTGTTAAAATACTGACTCATCAGAAAATAAATTTAGAAATGTTCAGTTTCAACTGTCTTTCTGTTCCAAAAGCTGCGTAACAAAAAGGGGGGGTTTTGTGTGGTTTCATCTGGAAGAGCTCATTTCAGATTTTAGTAGCTTTTTCTAATTAGAAAATGAAGTGAAAATATTTCTAAGTAATTGTAAAAAATTGTTCCAATTCACTGAAACTTTATTTATATACTGGTACCATGTAAATATTTTTAAAAGGGCAATAAAAATATTTTCAATCTGTAAAGAATAACAGTATATTAGGGCAGAGCCCCCTGAAGTCTTCTCTCAGCAGCGTAGACAAACTCAATTTTGCTCCTGCAAGACCAAGGGGTCTACTGGGGCCAGACTGCTCCTTGTTCTAGCAACTGGGGCCTTAGCAGACATCTGAGGGGAGAGAGAAGATGTGGATCTGTGTACACTGGAGGGAAAGCACCAGAAGAGCCAGGTTTAGCATTCCTTGTAGTGATAGGGAACAGGCAAGGTGAGAATTGAGACTAGACATCTATAAGATGTGGGTGCTGCCTTTCCCCACATACCCAAACCCCTTACTGGTGGTACTGTAGAAACTGATGTGGCTTTCCAGGGCTGAAACACTGACAAAGGAGACAGCAAAGGCACACAGCATTTTGTTGTTCCCAGTTCTCAGCTGCCCTCAGCAACTGCCTCCCTGGTCTGTGCCTACAGCCAGCTCAGCAGCTCTGGCAAGAGCAGCCCAGTGGCTCTGCTGCTGTCTTCTGCAGGCAGCAACGTGCCCTTTGCACTTGCCAACCTTGTTCTTCTGGCTAGCAGGAAAGGCTAGAAAATTAATTTATTGGTTAGGTAACTTGATTAGGAACTGGGAGATGTATCAACTGACCCTTCATCTTTAACTTTGGGTGAACCATTTAATTTCCCCTGTTCACCAGTTCCCACATGTAAACTAGGACTATTCCTTCCTTCCCTCACCAGAGCTAGTATCTACTAGCAGTTATTTACTGTGAGGAAGGTTGCACCACTGCCTGCAAATGCCACATGCACTGTGGCATATCAGTGGGAATCTGAGTTTGCTGCCAGTGAAAAGACTGATGATATCTCTGCCTCTTTTGAAATGGAAGAAAAGTTTCTCACATCCCCCATCTCTGATAGAGTACTAACTAAAATCTATCACTATGTGTATGCTTTCTCAAAAAAAAAAGAAGAGAAAGAGAAGAGAAGAGAAGAGCAGTCACTCTTTCCTGAAACTTAATTTCTTGATAAACACATTGTAATACAACATGGTTAAATGGCACTATCAGATTATGCTGCTCATAGCAATTCTAAACGTCACACAAGTGCCTTGGGTGCTGCATCATTTTACGTGTACTTTCATGGAGGAACAGTACACTGAGCCAACTGCCGGCAAATCTAGAACACAAAACTTGCAGGGAAGGGCTGGAAATACTCAGACTGCCTATCTACATAGGAGCAGCTGGTGGATTTTTACTCCACATTGGCATTGCTTGTTTTGTTTTGTTTTCTTTGAGATAAGTTACAGAGACTGCAGGAACAAGAAATCAGCTGATCCCAGGAGGGAAACAGAGACTATTTCATACTAAAATTGAAATAAAGGCACACACTACTTGCCTTTTTTTAAAAAAAGGGGGGGCAAAGGGTATTTTTAGTGATGTCAAGTCAGATTTTCTCTTGTGCTCTGGCTTTTTATGGTTTCACAGTGGAAGGGAGGACAATAAGGAACTGTGTATCTGCCATTGGGATTTATCTTTGCATGAGTGTCCCAGTAGGAGCAAAGCAGATGTGGATTTTGACATAATGGGCAGTGTCACTCATTCCTATAGCAGCACTGATAGATCATGTATCAAGAAAGCAGCATTGGGACTGGAATCAGATGGACTCATTCATACATGATTGTAAAGATGACTTGCTGAATAGCAACCTTTCATCCCCAAAAAGACACCCCTAAAAGGACACCCCCAAAAAAACACAACTGACTATGTCATCAGAACTTTGCTCCCCAAATTCTTCATGGTCAGCACATTTTTGTCAACTACCAAAACCAAACTTGTTTTTCAGAAGGGTATTTAAAATGTGCACATAGTAAAGAAGATGTCTTGCTTTTCTGAGGTCTCCTCAGACATGCTGGAGTTGATTCTCTTATCCTTACTCATTCTGGAAAAAAGGAGCAACTTTGACTGTCTTTTGGTGGGAGTTTGATATAACCCAAAAGAGAGATGTGGTTTCCTCTGCTGAAAAGCAGAAGTATGAGTGCTGTGAGTACTGTGGGGAATGAAAGTAAGCAAGGTTTCTCAGTAGAGAGAGGCAGAAATCAGTAAAACAAACAACAAAAAAAAGAGGAGGAATTTCCTTTAGGTGAGAAAGGAATTCTTGCTGGATGGAGAAAATAGATTCTTTTGTAGAGCAAAACCAGGAAAAGTTAGTAAAATTAGATATCTTGCATGCAAAATTTAAAATTATTGTCCTTGACAGGTAGACAGAAGCTTTTTTGTGCTTTTCTTAGAATTTTCCTTCAAGCTGTGAACATCGTCTTTCATGTGTGGAGGAGAAAGGGTGAGGAGGAGGTGGAAGAGGAGTGCTGATTCTACCCATGATGATTCATAGTGGAGAAATGAGTATAATATCTCCTCTTTCTCTCCATTAGCTACTGGGCTTCTTCTGTCTCCTTCCTATAGCACCGAATGGTATGTAGCAGAAGAAAGCTTAGTGAAGGATCTTCTCTTAAAATTTCTTAACCATCCATATCAACAGTGACTATCACCAGGCAAATAGTTCTTCCCACTCCATCCTCTTATCTCCTGATTTGCTTTCCGTTTTATGTATAGTATCCTTACTTGCTCGTTTTCCTCCCATACCAAGGCTGGTGGGTCTTATTGGGAAAATTATACAATGTGACTCAACTCCTCATCTTTGGATATAATCTTATAATCTATCAGGCCAGTACTAAAGGGGCAAATTTCTTTTGTAAATGAGCACATTCCATTAACATGGTTAAACTCTGTCTGCTCACAGGAAAAGTCAATTGGCTCATCAGTTTGAGTACTTGGGAGTACTGAACCCTGCTATTTTGTTTCTTTGCTGTTCCTACATTTAATACATAGAAAACAATCAGTCTTCAGGAAAAACAAGAGCTGAGGTTTAAGTTATTTGGGAGGAGAGAGATGAAAGGTCCACATCACAAAATAGTAGCTTTACAAAAAATATGGTATACTGTTGGCAAATGACTATTAAGAAATGCAATTTTAAGAATACAAATAGGTATCCAAATTAGCAGCAGCTCTGAGAAGCTGTAAGGATACACATTAGTTGCTTTAACAGCTATGGAAGAAACTGTAGGCCTATGTGTCTTGCTTTTGTTTGTATCAATCTCTGTGACTGTTAAAGAGATAAGTACGTCTGACAAGTTTCATTTCAAAGAAACCTCTTTGTGACTAACAATGAGTTGATCTCATTACCTGCTTCTTGTATCAGTCTGGTGAAAGAGTAAATCTGAAGTTCAATTTGTCAGTCTTTCTTCTTAATCAGTCTAGAAAAAAATGTCTTTAAACTAAAATAACTAATTCAGAAAAAAAAAAAAAGGAAAACTAGACGTTCTTATCTTTTGAAATCTGGGCTCTACCCGGAAGCTACATTTTTTTTATTAAAATAGCTTTTATCAGCCTAAGAAATTAACTAGTCTAGAAAGAACATTTATCAAAACTGCAGTTAGTCTCTGAAAAGCAGTTAGGTCTGAGCAAAATGAAATTAAATAAGAAAATTCAGTGCCACTGTGGAACACTCCCAAAAGCAGTGCATGGGAAAGAGAATATAAAAGTGCCAGTATACATTAAGTAGTCTAGCACATACCACACAGAACAAGTCACTACATAATTATAATTAAAGTTGCTTAAGTGTATTCCTATGGTATTATTGCCAAAGGCCAAGAACCAAGAAACTTTCATTCACATATGTGAGTCTCATTCACTGAGACTCATCACCTTCAGGTTAACAGGCATCCATGACAGAGTGAATCAAAACAGCAGATACTCTCTTGATGTGCCACTATATGTGCTATATCACCCCAGTTTGTAGGGTATGACCATTTAAAGAATGTATTGGCTGGCATTAAGTCTTCTTGCATGAGCCTAATTTTGAGGCAACTGAAATTCATTGTAAAGAATTTCATTTGTCTCAAAGTTTGAGAGCAAACGAGAGAGTAAGACTCTCCAGAATAGGGTACTATTCTCAAGTGGTAGAAAACACAGAGTAATCAGCAAAATAATAATATCCCAAAGGAGTCAGAGAATAAGGAACAGGGCAAGATGGAGTGACAGTGGAGAATGTAACAACAAAGGATAGTGGATAAATCGGAAAGAAAAAGGGTAATTTATAACATCAGCTGAAAGAACTGTGAAGTCCAAGAATAAGCAAGGTGAGTTAAAAGACACTCAGAGTCAAGAAAGCACCTGAAATGGGAAGACACTTAAAGTGTCTATGTGCAAGAAGTCTTTCAAGGAGTATCAAAGAGTTCAAGCAAACAACCTGAGCTAGAAATAGAAAATGCAACATTTAACAAAAAAGTATTGTGTGTACTGTTCAAAAATGATTATGTAGGCCTTCAAAGTTCAGGGGTTTGGTTAAAATAAACAAATATGTATTTTCGCTACTTACTTCATTGGACATGGGATATGCTTGAGTCAAATATTTCAGCTTTATTTCACAACCTTGAGGCACAGGAGAGGCTTTTCAGAAATGAAAGCTGAAACGCTCATGTTTTTACAGGAATTCAAAGGAACATGCCAGCTTCTTCAATTTTAACAAAAAGTGTTGAAAAAAAAATTGGCTATGCATTCTGTAATGATCTAAAAAAGCATGGGAAAGAAATACGTGTGGAAATGAGTTATAAGTAAAAATTCCATACAAGAAAAAGAAAGTCTGTGTTGGGTGTGGGGGATCTGCTAAATATGGCACTGAGCAGTACCTGTCTGCCCCTTCGCAGTCATTGTCCTAGGTGGGACTGTGCAGCACAGGGTTTAATTTGGTACATTTGTCCAGTACAGCTGGCTCTATCTCACTTGCCTTCAGCAAACCCTTCTTTCAGTTCCTGCTGTCCCACCAGTTCACTGCCTGTGCTTGACTTAGCAAGCAAATTTGTCCCCTGGCCCTGGCATATATGATTGGGGAACTCCTGCTGGATGTCTTCTTTCCCACCCTGTCTTTAGCGCTTCCCCCACGATTTTTATGTTGCATCCCAAGACTTGCTTAACAAAACCTTACTAGGCCTTTTCATTTGGATGTCCAATGATGTCTTCTTCTATGAGTTTGGTTTTTTTGCTGAACTACATCTCTAATAATAGACCAAGTTTGTAGGGTTTCCAGTACATTCCTGGAAACGAGGCAAGGGTGAGGCTGGCATACATTAAGAGAAATGTGGCCCGTACAAAGAACTTGAGCCACCAGGGAGACTAGAAATATGAAGCTCCAAGACTCTAATTGCAATAATGTAGTGATTGTTGTCCCAAAATAAAATTTCTTCACTGCATTTAAAAATGAAGATATTTCAATTAAGGGCAACTTTTCTTCCGATGTTCCTAAACTAGAAAAAATGCTCAACCAGTCCCCTATCTTCACGCTGACAATATCTCTCCTTGTACCAACTATATGCCAGAAAGTATTTTGACAGAAAACTGCCAATAAGTCCTTCCTATGAGGATAGGAATAAAAAAGTCTGTGAAAAAAAACAGAAGAATAATATAGGTGGAGAACAGGTTTAAATGTCTATTTTCACAATTTTACTAAAAACTTGTTTGAGTCAAAGACATGTTGGTTGAGAGAGATCCATGGAGGTCATTTAGTCCAGTCTCTCACTCAAAGCAAAGCAAGTGATGTTGGTGATGGAGTTTCTTCCTCTTTGCCAGGAAGAGCATGATGTTGATGCTTTCTTCCTCCTCCACTTGGGACTGTGTCTTGACATTTTCCAGCATGCTTTCATACTGTGCTCCATTGATCTTCAACTCCATATTACACACAAACTTATAATATCCAGAGTGCCAGAGATATGCTGGATATTTGTTCTTTGTTCTCTTTTTATCCCTAAAACTGTTTTTTCCCTGCTCCCAAGGTTACATTCCATTAAATGACCACTGGTTTGTAGAGCTGGGATCTTCAGTATCATCTCCTGCCACATTAGGCAATGTCTGTATTCCTCTCTTCTGCATCCTGTGTTTATCTTAACTGATGTTTGTCTTCAGATCCTAGACTCTTGCTATTGAGTGGTAACTGCTGGTTTTATTTTTATTATTATTAAGACAAAATTATTTTCCTGGGAGTTGTAAACAAGACCTTCTTGTTACTATCTAGGTTTTCTCCACAACTTAAAAGGCTAGACGCCTGTATTTATTTTTCTAGGAAAGAAATGAAAAATAAAAAAGGGTTTTTTCGATATTAGATCAGTATCCTGATCTGAGAGAAAAGGGAAGCTGATTCATGATTTCTGAATGCTGAACTCCTGAGACTGGCCATACTGATGATTAGGAGAAATGTTCCTTAGAGGCAATAGCAAAAACGAAAAATGATTGTATGTGGTTAATTTACAAGTATGAGAATGAAACAAAGATGCAGATGGTGAAGAAATATAAGGGCAGGAGAAACTGGATGAACATCAATGTCTACAGGAATGGTGATGAGGAAGAAAGAAATGAGGGCGATAATGGTAAGTGAGGAACATTGTCTGTGGCAGTCAATACTCAGTGCGAGCAGTGTTCAATCAATATGCAAAGAAGCAGCTAAAGTGGCTACAGCACAACAGTCGGTGAAGAAGTTAAAATGGCTGCGGCATGTACAGTGTGCATTTGCTAATCAACAAACAGTTGAAGTTGTGCCATCTACTGTGACAAGAAGAAGCATTAGGCAGGGGGCAGGCAAACAAAGGTTAAGTGAATAAAATGTGATTGATTATTAACAAGGCCAGCAAGCAGGTGAGAAGCAAAGGCAGTTAAGACTGAAGGATGAAAAGCACTGTTCTTTGTAATGACAACAGAAAACGCCAAACGCACACCTGCAGCCCTGCTCTGCTCAGGGCACTTCCAGCGTCGCACGCACCAGAGGAGCTGCGGAGCTCTCAGGCAGGCTGTAAATCTCCCACAGCAATACTCCATCCTTCTGTCCATGTCTCTCTAACCGCTAAGGAGATTTCCCTCATCCAACTTCGGTCTTCTTCCACGCGTATCGTCAACATTCATACAATCCCCCCCCTTTTAATCCTATATTATAGTAGTAAGTAGGAACTATGATTACCTGCCACCACCATAGAGATTCTGTACTGCTAGCAATTCTGTATTGCTCTTTCAGATCCTTTCATTACACAGTGCTTTGCTATTTCTTTGGCCTGTTCCCTGTCCAGATCTTTACTTTCCTTTGTTACTTCCACTCATGGAGCTTATTTTTGTTGTAACACATAAGCAAATAAATGCAACTTGCCAATGAAACGAAGGGCACCTTACAGACAGCACACTGCAGTCAGCCTAGAAATACAGAGAAGAGTGGAAACATTTAGTCAGAGTCTTTAGAGAAAAGGACAGCCACTACTAGACTTCCTCCAGGGATACCCTAACAGTTTTCTCTTCTGGTTTGTATTTGTTTGTTTGGCTTTTTTTGGAGGGGGAGGGGGTGTTTCAGGTTATGAGTAAATTGAAATGATTCCAAAAGGAGATATACTATGAAAGGAAAGTGAACTGGTACAATCAATTATACCAGTATTCTGCAACAGGATCTATCAAGAGGTTTGTGACCCATAAGTCATATAGCTTGTTTGCTTAACAAGATTGGCCAGGATGGCTGATCAGTGGTGGTTTCTCAGCATCATCAGGAATCTGAATATTACCCTTCAAGTAGCTGAACAGGCCATGAAATAATCCACTCTGAGAAAACAGATAGTTATATTTAGTCTGTGATGGACATAGCACTTATGAAATTATAGTACCATTTTCTGCATGGATGCTGAAATTCTGTAACATGTTACACATAAGTACAATATATTCAAAATCAAAATAAGTCCCTGAGCTTCTCAGCAAACCTGACTTAGTTTGTCCATAGTAATTTGAAGTGGAAGACGTTAAGCATCGGAAAAATACTGTACATATGGATAACAAGGAATCATGCAAAACTTCCTGTCTCTGGCTTAAGATATTTTTACACTATGATATAGAGTTACATATTATAGATTACATATCACTCCTATTACACTCCTGCAATAGTCAAACAGTAGAGTGCACAATACAGAAACGCATATTTTTCATAGGTATGCTATTGTTGCAAACATGCTTTAGGTAGAAAGAATACTGAAAAATTACTTCCCAAGTTTCTTTTTTGATTATAAAACAATTATTTTTGTTAAAAAAAAGGAAAAATGACACCATACTTGTACAGTTCCTCAAAATGCATTGTTTTCTTAAAATCCTATAGCTTGAAAAAATCTTTTTCTTAAATCTACATGCATTCATGTTGTTCTCTAGCAACTTTTATGAAATTGGCATTTTCCTAGAGAAATCTCCATGAAAGTGTATAAACTACATATTACTCTCAAAAAATTGTTCATGTAAATAAAGGAAAAATGAGCTGTTTCTGTATGTTATTTTGGTACAGTTACTCTCAGATATCATTATCAACTAAAATGGCTATTCCACATGACAAGTAGGTTTATCTACAGACATACAGAGTTCTGCATACAACTCCATAACTACAAAAAGATATAGGCATCTATATTCAGATAGATAGATACTACTCTGTCCCCTATCTGTAAATGAAGAAAAAAAAAAAACAACAGTGTATAATTTAGAAGAATAAATATTAGTAATAATTTTCAGAATATCACAAGCTTACTATTGAATTTTATGTTTTCTATAACATAAACAGCAAGAGTAGAAACATGTAAATAAATGAAGGGCAAAACAGCCCTTTATAACAATAACTGCACATTATGTTAAGGGGAAAAAAAACCTAAACGAATTAATTTAGAATAACTGATTTTGAAACAAAGGTGTTAACATTCATCTATATCCAAAGAAGGAAATTCATACATCTTAAGGAGCTGTTTAGCAGAGCTCCATAGAGGTGTGTTTACATCTACAGATGTTTGGGAGCCCTCACTAATGATTTTCAAATCTATTTGCTAATCTCACCCAGAGTGGACAGAAGGTAAGTGTCTCCAACATATCAGACAGAAGAGAAAGACAGCATTGGTGAATAGTGACAGAAGGATAAGGGCTGCTTTGGTGTTCAGCTATTGCTGGTTGCTGGATTTTGTTCAGCTGAGAGCCATTACAAGCTTCACAGCTGTAGGAAGGCTGGAATTGCCATTTTCACCATACTAAACATCACAGAATCCAACTGCAAAACCCAAACCCAAAGGAAATCTAATTTGATTATTCCTGCTTACAGAGCAAGTTTTCAGAGGAGATCACCACTCTTTATTTATTAACATGGTTATGGATTTTTGCAACCTGAGCAGAAGTAACTCCTTGACTATTATGGTAGTAGCAGTAGTGACTTTACAATGCAGTGTGGAGGTGAAGAGCTCCAGAGAGAGGCCAGGGTTTTGCAGGACACTGTGCTGCAAAGGGGAGCCTTCCCTAAGGGAAATGCTGGTGAAAAGGACTTAGAGAAGGACAGATTGGCTAGTCATTATAATTCCCACTAGGTAAAGTCCATGAGTGAAGGAGGAATATGACATAGTCAGCCTCAGTGAGAAACCTTTATCTACACAATGAAATGTGCTGATTACTGGGGGAGCATGTACTTCTGTTTCTGCATGACCACAAATTAATAATTGTAAACTTTACCTTACAGTTCTATTACCCAGCTGCTGTGGCATGGATTAAGATACTGGAGTGTAAGGGTCTAGACTTTATTCAATGTTAGTCCATTGTGTTTCAACAGGACAGAAGCTGTACTTTGAAAAGGGAGAGGGAAAAGGTGGTTTCATGTCAGCTGATAGGATACAGAAAGGGAAGAGAGGGAGTTTCCCATGCTCATCTCCATGGCTTTGAACTCTTTTTACAATGTGAGAAGGTGAGAGATTAAAAAGACATTTGTGCGAGCCAGCAAGAAAGAAAATGATGAAACCAGACAGCAATACAATGCATTGATAGATAAGCAATAAGCAGCTATGGCAACCTCAGTTCATTACAGACGACATAAATCAGAAAGACCTGATTCGGTCAGGACATATGGAGATGCCATGTAGCGCAGGAAAAATGCTAATACCTTGACCTGTCATAATGTTAGAATTATTGTAAGGTAGAAAACATGAGGCTGACCATGAAGAGTACTTGGATGCTATGGGACGTACAGGCAGGTTTGGCAGATTTTCTCAAGTACTGGGGTGTACAGAAGTCCTGCCAAAGTGATCCTCAGGAGAATGCACTGATTATTGAGCCTAGGTGAAAGCTACCTCTGCATTTCTGTATGAGTTTCAGAAACTTAACCTTGTTTCCCCTTCCCCACCTTCATCTTTCCCAAGATGAAAATGCTCTGTAAATTCAATTCCAATTCAAAACCAGGTTTTGAACAGCTAAAATCCTAATTTTCCATTTTCTGAATGTTTTTTCCAACCTTGTTCTCTTACAAGCATATAATATATACACATCAACAAATGCTATAAAGATGAGACAATATAATTTCCTCAGACTCTAAAGGGAATTATCAGTTATCCCCATAGCAGTAATATTGGGCTTGGGAAAGTATGTTTCCTTGCCATTTTTAAGTCCCTTGGGCAAGACCTCAGCATATTCCAGGTAGGATTTTCTATGAGGGCCATATTTATATCGGATATGTGGGCACCTAAGGAAGAATAAGATTCATAGTGAGGTTTAATGGTGGATTAAAATAAAAAAACCTAAGCTGAAAAGCATAAAATGTGAAAGTAAAACTCTCTAAGGTATTTAAACACTCTAAAAAGTCTGAACTAAAGTGAATTTAGAAGCACACACCACATGGAAAAATCAGTGGGCCTTCTGTTCCTATGTTATTTATGAGCTTAAGAAAATTCCACCTTTAGCAACTGTCACTTTTTGATTTTGACAAAAAATATAAATGCCCCAGTTCTAGAAATAATTGCAACCTCATCTGATGTTTTAAACAGTCTTAAGAGGAAAAGATCACACAGATATTTTTGCTTGTTTCTACTTATTTTGCTGTATTAAAAAAGAAAATGATTAGACATATAACACCATTCTTCTGGTCACCTGGGAGCAGTGGCTGCCAAACAACATTTGACAAAGCCAGTGAGTGGACTGGACTGTTTCAGTGTTCATTGATGGCTGCTACCTGTATCAGCATTTATAGTTGCTGCAATGAACTATTAGTCTAACTAAGACTAAATAATGTTAATGTCCCAGAGTTCTGTTGCAAAGTAAAATGAGTGAAGAGCCATCCTTATGTTTGGATCCTATTTGAAATGTAATTCATGACATTTTCCAACAAAAGTTGCAATTAGTGTCATGGATGTTGCTGTCATTGCATCGCAAACACTTCATTTCTTGTCTGTCAAAATCAGAGCAGCTGTCACAATTCAACTAAATTGAAAAGAATTGTAATTAGAAATCTCTACTTTATAAAATTTCCAGTATACTTTAGCTAAAGTCAGAGTAGTAATTATGCAGATTTCAGTCAGAAATGCAGTCTTCAAACTTTTTAAATAGAAAATATTGCCCTTTCCACTTTTCTGAGTTCCTGGTGTGATTATGAAAAATGGAAGTTAGCTGGATATCCCCAGTATTAGAAAGTAATACTGTGTATTTTTTTTAAATCATGTATTTATTACATATAATCCTCTGTCCCTTAAGTCTTTTCTATGTGCAAAATTGAGGCATTTGCCATAGAACCAATAAAATGCAGTGGACATGTTAAAGAGGCATTCAGAATCAGAGACTGAGTTCGCATCATAGTTTCTCAGGTCCTCAGAGAGACAGATTCCACCAGAAAGTTCTTATTATTAAAAAACAGTGAATAATCCAGAAAACTACCTGATGCAGCTACAGCCCCCACAAAGCTCCTGGTTTGGGGCAGAATAAGGAGGGAGAATTAGTTTTAAACCTTTCATCTAACCCACAGATCTCTACAGGGGCTGTTGTTATAGCAATATTACACAATTTCTGAAAAGGTTTGCAGCTGTGACTGGCTTCGTTCATTTATTAAAAGGCATTTTTAATTAGTCTAAATGTCATGTAACCTGGACAACCATGAGATAATCCTTCAAAAGAATATATTTTTCAAGAAATTCCTAGACCTTTTTTTGCACAAACTTTGCAAATATTTCTGTTTCTTAAAAAAAAACTCTTCTTAAAACTTAAACTTTATTCCTTAGCAGAGACATTATTCAGACAATTGTTTATTGCCATTTGCTTATCTCTAATCCCAAGAAACTCACCAACACATTTCTTACAGAGTAACAAATAGATACAGCAAAATATTAACAATCAAACTCTGTCCCAAATTTCTGCAGAAAGATAATGAGGCAGTTGAATAACAAGAGTTAAACTTATTCATTAGCAGACATAAATGTTTGTTTGTTGAATAAATTATCCACTGTTAATCATTCTTTTATTTCCAGGTATGCTTGATTTGTTTCCCATTTGAATGCCTATTTCATCTTTTTTAATAAATTCACTGTCTCCTTTTATACAAAAGCCTGTATTTTCAGAGCTAGGCATCTGAAGTAAAAGCACACTGAGACATCCAAATAAGTGACGTGATTTTTAGAAATGTTGAGACTCAGCTCCGAGTGTGATCAATATGTATTGATTCCATATACTACATTCTCTTTATGCAGTTGAAAACATACCAATATTGCCATCCAGTATTTCATCAGGAAGCTATAAAAAAATTCTTAGATATCTATGTTATTGACAAACTAAAAGTAAGTGTCAAACTATAATTCCAGTGGTGTATAGTGTTAGTAATACTCAACATTGATTTGTAGAGTTTGAATTAGAGAACTTATTTATGTACTCTCTGAAATGCAACAAATGTTTTCAAACTGAATGCTATAGATAAGGGTGTAAAAACTGTCTCTGACCTCTCAGATAGTTCACTTGAAATTTTCTTTCTTGGAGATGTAGTTATTAACAGTACATATTTATATCCTACATTTTGTATAACAACTGTTTCCCTGTGAAGCCAAGCCACTGATCCTGAAAGGTTTGTTATGTTTTGTTGATATCATTCTTATCATCCTGAAAATGCCATAATTTCCCTCACCTAAGGCTCTGACTGGATTATAAACTGGAAAAATCGACATCCTATCTCTGTTAACCTTTGGCAAAGCTTGAGGAACTATTCCTTGCTCATGAAAAAGCCATCTAATTGCTAATCTATAATCCTTTTAATATGCTCTGCGTTTTGGATTGATCTATTGCCAGCTGACCCAGCAGTGCCCATGGCTATATTAATCCTATTATTCACATGTTCCAATGGAACTCTTTAATGAAGTCTGAAAGGCTTGCATACTACTGATATTAAGGATGGTTACACTTGTATTGCACCTAATTATGCAACATTCTATTGTATCACCTAATTGTGCAAATTATGTTTTTTCCCAAGGCATAATTTATTTTGATTACAAGCTTTATCATATTGTTTTCATCTGTGTTCTTTTTTTGGGGAGGGATGACTTATTTACAGCTTCAATGCTATGGTTTTAATATACTAATAAGCATTACATCGCTTGACCAGACTGAAAATAAAATTAGCAAGGTAAATAATGATGTTTTGAAAAATAGGACTAAGAAATAATAATAGTATCTTGTATATTTAGAATTTAACCTGAAGATTTAAAAACACTCTAAAAACAATGACAAATTGCTAGGTCTTAAAATACTCTTTTAGGAAAGCATATTTAACAATATTATAATTTGGTAGAGAAAGAAATTAAGGAAGCATGACACTTTACTATCATCTGCCACCGTTCTTCAATCTTGACTCTTTGTCATTCTTTCTTGCAGAAAATACAGAACAGTAAGCTTTACATTGACTTCTTTAGCAGTTTGAAGCAATTCACAACTGTTGAGACTGATGTAATCACTTTTAGTGTCCCACAATAAAAAACCAAATCTATCTTTTCACTCCATGCATTGCACAGCAAGTAAAACACATCATCTGTAAGTACTGCATCAGAAAAAAGTTTCTAAGCCAGCCATCTGTAATCCAGTGCAACTTGGAAAATAAAGGCCCCTATTCCCTACACTGATGCCCTTCACTGAGTCTTATTATAGTTTGGGTCATGTATCTCCACAAAACCTGCCCTGCAGTTACAAGAGAAATCACTTACCCTTCATGATGCCATAAGAAAAATAATAGCCTGCCCTCTCAGAAAATCACTCAAACCAATTGTCACATGTGTTATTCTGTCAACCATCCCAAGAAATAAGAGCATCAACAGAATCTGTGTTTTCTAAACTGTATCTCTGCTATGTTAACATCTTATCCCAACTTGGTAGTAGCCTCCATTTGCTTTGTATTGGAAATTAACATTTTATTATTAACCCTTAAAAATTAAAGAAGATTAAGGATGTTGTAATGTCTCAGCTGCTGAGTGATCAGCAGAATACATATGATCCTGATTGGCAGAAAAATAAATACCAAAGCCTCAGCTGAATAGTAACCTTCAGCAACCTAAGCTTTCTCTCTTAGATCTGTTTCAAAATACTAAATCTATCTCATAAGTATAACCTTCGACAGATAATGTGACAATGGAGTATTGATTACTTTCTTAGCCTTACTAAGTTCTTATGTATTTATATACAAATATAGATTCACAACAACATATACTTACAATAACCATGTTATATTACACAGTATTGTGCAACTGGCTATTTGCTTTTGCTTCCTAAACACCAGAGAAAATGAGGATGTGTGCATGTTGTTTCTTAAATACTTCATTAAGGTTGTCTAATTGGAATGCTACTTAATTATCCAATATAGTGGCTACAGGTATCCTACTCATAAGCAAGAGCCACATGTTTAATTCCGGGTAATATTTTAAAATCGACTACATTGGTGTCTTTGGGGGTCATACTTGTAGATAAACCAATGAAGGAGCAGTTGCACATTACTCAACGTGCATGTGCTTTCTTGACAAAATACTGGTCTCACAAAAATCTCTAGGAAGAATAATCCACTCTGGCAAGCAGTGGCACTCACTTTGATTTTGGCTTTTTTACAAGGCAATTGTTTTCCGTGACACTCTTCTCAGTCCCTCCATGGGGCTTTCCATAAAGCATCCTTCTTTCCTCTCTGCACATGCATCTGACTTTCCTTACAAAGCAAATCAGAGACTGAGGAATTCAGTCTGCCTCTTCATGGCATCAGGAATTTGGGGCCTACCTCAGAGGACCTGTGTCCTGCAGCGTAGACCCAGGCAACATTTCCCACAACTAAGAGGCCAGGAGCAACTCTAAGGTAATTTCTCATGCTGTTTTGCCTCCCATCCTTATGCAGTAGGAGGTAACTATGCAGCCCCCCTGTAACACTTCCCACACTACAGGAATCACCTAGAAATGAGGTGTACAGTGCTTAAAGAGACTTGATAAGCCAGAATTAGAGACTGAAAATTCACCTGGTGTTGCACTGCAACCCAGCTACCTTCTCGAGTAACCCTTTGCCTTACCAGTAACCTCATTGTCATTCCAAGGAACAACTCTGAATTAGGTGCGATTCAGCATGGACAACAGCGTAACAAACTAGGACACAGAGTTGGTAAGAGATATAGGTGGAAAAATAAGTAGTTCAACTAAGGGAAATCAATAGATTATTCAACCCTTGGCAATACATGCTATTAACATAAATGTGCTCATTAGTCTGCTAATAGACTTACCAGCCAAAAGCATTTTTCCCTTTAGGAGCAGGAACACCACAGAATGTAAGAGAGTCTCTGACTCATTGTACCATCTTAAAAGAAAAGAACTGTGTCAATGTTGGATATATTTCCTTTGACCAGTATTAGTGAACACTCACCAAATTGAAAAAAAGAAAAAAAAAAACAAAACAAACGAACTGGCTCTGCAGGACACCAGCATTGCTCAGTTGATACCTTACTTGAAATTTGCTTGACTAACTGCAAACAGGAAACCATTAAAGCAGCCATTACGAGGACTGAGAACCAAGTTAGGACAATGTTATGAATCATGTAGGCTGAGGGGCAGGGTATGAAAGGACCATAAGATTCATGGATTGAATGTAAAAATGAAAACCACCTGGGGAAATATATGTAGAGGTTGGTTTATTTTTTACTATTTCAGATTCTTGAGATCCTGATCAAATCCTTTGTTTTCCATTATTAACATTTCAATTTCTTATCAGCTCATTTGGTTAATGTATTATCTTTGAAAGAAACAAAAAAAGGTGGCTAAGACTTTAGTTTTGGATGGAAGGAGGAGAAGAGGGAAGAAAGGATTCATGTCATCTTTGATTTTGACTTAATGATACCAATTATCACCATCAGTCTATTTCCACATTATTTCTAAGGTATTTGTGATAGTTTATAGTTAGCAGCTGTATTTGTTTATAACTGATTTCCTGTTTTCCCTGGGACTTGCTGAAGTAAATTGGCACAGATTTAGTGGTGTCTTCATGTCTTTTTTTTTGTCAAACACTTTTAAACCATTTTAATTGCTCTTATGAAATCATTATTTACTTCCATAAGGAATAGTAATAGTTCCCCATTTTTTAAAGTTAAAAATGAGATGATTTTTTTTTCTGGAAATTAATGAATTTTTAACTCTGCAGGTTGTCAATTTGTAGTTTGAATGCTGCTGAACTAGGCTTGAACATCTCAGCAAGAAGGCTTTATAATGTTTCTGGTTTTTATGATACAGTTAGAGAATCTGAAAAGAGTGAAAGCGATTCAGTTACTTCTGCTAATATATTGATGACCTCTCTTAAAATTATCAGATTTGTAAGTATGTTAGACATACTGTGTTACTAGGCTAACTTTACTCTGGGAGTTGGCTAGTAGAGCTCACTGCAGCCATTAGCTACTGACCTCCTGTCTTGCAGTCATTTTGAAATCTTGAACAAAGTTTCCATTATATGTAAGATTAGTAAATCATTGCTCTGTTGTTTGCTGGATTACATCTGTTATTTACTTTCCCCAGAAATATGTATTAGAGTTTGCATATCACCAGTTCATCACAAAGATTAATTATTTATTCATCATAATAATTTGCAAGTGCAATATGTGGTACTTCTCCATACAAAGTACAGCACAAACTTTAATTAAGTTTCCCAAAATTAAACTGCCCACTGTGTCATTTTCCTGGTTCCATACTGTATTCCTAATTTCTACCAAAATAACATAAGCAAGTCAATATTTAGAAAATAAGTGACAGTAAATTCACAGATTAAGCACCAGTTGTAAAGAACACATCACTATATTTAAAAGTCCAAAATAAAAGTTAATTGTAAATTGTCATAACTATCTGATTTGGGAGCTGATCGATCAAACAAACTTTAGCAGCAATATATTTCATAAAATAGCGAGAACCTTGCGGCAAAGCCATCAAACAGAAATAGCAACATTAATCAAAAATGGCTCACTGCAAAAAGTGAAGGTTTAATAAGTATAAATGTACTGAAGCAAAACATTTAGTTAACCCTACATGCTCTGCTGAATCAGCAGACTATACCATAGGTTGTTCTGGTAAAGCATATCTGTATCGTAAAGTAATTGAAGAAATCAGCTCCTGTGCTGCCAACAATTTATTTATTTCCATTGTAAAGAAAATTTTAGTACTGAAGAAGAGAGAGAAAGAGGAAGATTTACAGTTCATTTGCAGCAGATAAAAATAAATATTTTGTTTATGCTAAGTCCAATGGAAAATAATATTACCTGAGGGATAAATGCAGATTGTTTCAGGAAAAACTTAGATTTTTTCTTAAAATAGGACTAAAAAGCAGGTTCTAGGTAAATGTTCCCAAAAAGGGTGAAAAACATTTAACCAGGTTTTTTTTTTTTTCCTTGTATTTTCATGTGTTTGTTTTATATTGATGCAGACTTATCATCGCTTTTTTTTTTTCCAGGAGAATCCTAGAGAACATTTCTAAACAGTCTAGTTATTTTGAAACACAGTTAATGCTCTCAGTGGGCTGTGTCTGAGCTCCACTGTGCAAAGTCTAACCAGGAGGACAAAAATTTCACACAGGGAAGAAAAAAAATCAACCTCTATAAAATAAGTCAGTTTGGAATGTATTTTACTTCAAGACATACTTCATTAATTGAGTGGGTTTTTTTTCCCCTCCCTTTTGGTTACATTTAAACTCAATTTCAATATAAATCATCAAGAAAAAATATGGTATGACAGAAAAAAAATGTTGATTTTTTCCCCCTTGTGATAGAAATGGATAATATAAATTGAACCTTAAGAATAACTCCTTCAATACATTAAGATAAACTTGATAAAGTCTGTATGCAGTTCAGTCTGTATGCACTATGAACCAGTGAGGAGTCATTGCATACAGCAAATCCAGGCCCTGAAATCTGTGAAGGTTTTCTTAAAAAAAACTATGGTTGAATAAATATAAGGGTTAAGACTATGAAAGTATCTGGAAGGACACAGAAATATGGATAATAAATAAAACAACCTACTGAGGCTGGACATTGGGTCTGGAGGGAAAATTGAGGAACCAAGGAGCTATGCAGAGTGCGTGCTGTAGAGGAAAGGGACATAGTTTCTCCACCTTCTAGACTTCTGAACTAGCAGCTAGAAGAACTTTTAAGCATGCACCATCCCAAAACAATGCATTGTGTTGAGGTGAGAATAGCTAATCCTCAACTGAATCCTCGGTCACCTCCCACTTACAACTATCCATCCATCCCACCAGTTGCAGGGTATCATTGTGGAGGCTCCTGCTGCTGTGAGATAAAACTTCTGGCACAGGGAATAGTCACATCTCATATCTACCCATGCACTTTGAACTGCTGGAAAAGGGTCTTTGCCTCTCCTAGTGGCAGCAACTGTGTGGGGAAAAAGATACATTGACTCAGGTAGTAATAGCACAAAGAAAGAATTTGTTTCTTTCTCTTCTCCCTTCTTCTTCCACACTAGGCTTATATTAAAATCTTCAATATGTTTCGAAGACAAATGATGTAAATAAAGTCAAAAGTTTATTTATTGGAACAAACATTTGAACGCTGGGAGACCTAAGTTCAAGCTATTTCTGGATTCAGACCAGGAACTTGGATATCTTTCTTCATGTTACAAAACAGTACTCTGACAAGTTACTTACTGACTAGTCTCTGACAAATGTTTCTTGATATCTCTTTCTCAGTTTTGAATTGTTAGTGGTGCAAAATAACTTCCAGTACCATAAAAACTCTACATAATAAATACATGGTAGGTAAGATTTTTAGAAGAATGTAATATCATCTAGTGTATCAGATGAAAATAGCAGGAATATAGCAGGAATAGCTGGAAATAGCAGGCAGACTTTAAAACTCAATTATTTTCCAATAACAAATGTTTTACAAAATAGCAGCAAACTCAAAATAAATCACAGTTTGAAATAACAGATTTATATTAAACCATTATACTGAATGATCTGCAAGGTCAAGCTAGTTAACAGGTAAAAAATAATGAAGCATAAACCAGAAAAGACACGAGAAGAGACTGGAATGCGTCTGGAAAAGAGTATCACAATTAAGTCCATAAACTGCACTATATTTCAGAATTGTAATTTTAATTTTAAGACTTATCGTTACAGTTTTTTTGGAGTTCTCTGTTGAACATTAGAACTAAAGGATCAGGAAATAGCTATTTTGTTAAAAATTTTCTCCCACTGAGTGTTAGTTGACCAAGCGAATCCATTTTGACACAAGGTGATTGCTTTGCTTCACCTGCATAGTTTCAATGTGGCATTGGGCACAGAAGTACCACTGGAAGGAAGCATATGTTGTATTCATTAACTCTGATGCTGCCTTTGGAATAGCGGGGGAAGGGATTGACTGTGCTGGCTTCAGTGGACAGATTTGCCAATTGTTTCTCTGATAAGGTCTGGTTCCATATGTTATTAGCTTGGTGGATGTTTGGCTCTTGTAATGAGTTTGGCAAGCTCAAGGTGGTGTGAAAATTAACAGAATTTTCTATTTGAGAGGGAGAAATGGAGGAAAGTATTTTAAGATACTGTGTTCCAGTATCAATTGCTATCATTCAGTGATTTCATATAGATTAGTTTATGTTACACTATGTGAAAACTAGAACTATAGAGTTTTGTGGTGTTTGGAACTTGTTAGGCTTCTATTTTCTACTTTAAATTTGTGCATGGTATTAAGGCATTGAGAAATTGGAAAATATATTAAAGTTGCTAGCTAGTGTGATGCTTTGGGTTTTATGATAAAGTCCTTAATTTCTTGATCTCATACTACTTTAAAATTATATGGTAATTTGGGATCTTTTTTCATTCACACAAACACAGGTACTCATGGAAGTCTGTCTGGAGGGAGATATCAAACTGAAAACTTTTGGTTTGAATAATAGCTAGAATGGGAATTCATCAAAAGTTTTAGTTGGGAGATGCTAGACTGGCCTATAAACAGTCACTGTCCCAATGCCAGAACAAGGATTATCTGTATAGACATGAATTATAATATTAATCTGACTTATAGAAGACCTGGAATCAAGTTCCCAAGCCTTATTCTTCCATTTTTCTATGTTTTTTTTTATTGTGGCTTGAATTTCTTTAATTTTGATTGAATATCATATTTAGAGCCAAAGAATCTTTCTGCACATTTCTGAAAATATCTCCCACACTGGTACAGTCCCACAAAGCAGTTCATTTCTAAGGGAAATTTTTCTTATCATCTCTAGTCAGGGATATAGTAAACAGTCATCAAGGGAAGAGTTGTCTCATCCACTGAGTTTGGGTAGGTATCTTAAAATGGAGACTTTTGAAGATTCTAATGAAAAAATGTATCTTCTAGTGATATTTACCTTCTTCAGTAGACCCAGAGAGAGGAAGATGAAAGTTCAGGGAACAGTCAATAATATTAACAGTTCTTATAAGAACTGTTGCTTGATTTTTACTGAGTAAGGCTGTACTGATCAAGACAGAAAGTTGTGTGTGTTTCTAACTGTATATGAATTTATCACTATTTGTAAACACTGCTTTATACTTTAAAGACAGTGACTTGATTCATCATAAGACTTACTCATGCATGAAAAATAAAGCTTTATGTTTCTGCCAGTTACTAGACTAATCCTTTGCAGACTAATCAAAAAAAAAAAAAAAAAAAAAAGAAAGAAAGAAAGAAAAAGAAAAAAAGAAAAAAAGAAAAAAAGAAAAAAAATTCTGAGACTTGCATTTTCCTGTCTTTAATTTGGTTTGTATTACAACAGGTACCAAAGCTGGTACAATAAAAATAAACTCAAGGAAAAAAAAAACCACACACAAAACCTCAGAATACTTGAAACATCTAAACATTTCAAAATGTCATAAATACTTTCTCTTCTGCATTTTCCTGTCTCTAAAATGGCATCAACTTTATGACAGCACTTGCTAAGCCACAGTTATATGTGTAAACTTTGAGAGAGAAAAATGGCAAGATAGATACAAAATCTGGCTTGGCATGGAAAGCAACATTAAATATAGAGAGAATATTGATTCCTAGTAATGTAACATATTTTGGCAACTGAAATCAGTGTAAGACCTAGTTCACTGAAGTGAGCAAAAAGATCATTGTGCTTTTTATATTTAAAATAAATACATAAAAACCATCTTTTGTAATTGTACCACATACTTTTAAAGAAAGCTTCTGGATTAAATTTGGAACCTCTGTTTAGAAAAAGCCAGTTATTCACCTGGGTATTTTCCAACATAAAAACTATTGAGAATAATGAAAACAAGCAAAAAATATCATTGGAGCATGAAAACAATCTTAAACAGAAAAAAAATAAACCTTTTCTTTTATGGAATATTTCTGATTTTCCTATTAAACATTATCCACCTTCTCTAATGCAGAATTCAATTTCCAGCACAAAAGAGATAAAACATTGATAATGGTAATGGATATTAATCTGAAATGGAATGGAGAAAAAATAGAAGCATGCATTAAAATATGTTAATGTTAGTGTTTGCATAATATCCATAATATCATAATATGTTTTTAATGTATTTAGGCAAACTGGAAACAACTGACATTAACAGCAGATAATAAATCCCTTTATTTAGTACGTCCAGATATAATTTACATGCTGAGATCATTGTGTTCCTTGTCACACATTTGCAGTGAAAATAGCAGTGAAACAAATTAATCTGGCACTACTGAAGTGGGCACTGCAGTAAAATCTCTCAGTGGTTTTGAGCCTAAAAAATACCCCAAACATCCACACAACAACAAACAGGACACACAGTATCGTATAAACTAGCTTACACCAGAGAGTTCTCTTAACACATGGAGAAACTGTCAATATGCCCTTGGAAAATATATTGCATTAAACATGTCGATAACAAATGCTATCAACTTAATGAAACAGATGTTCAGGATTCCAAGTGGATTGAATGACACTGATAACTTCATTCACAAGTAATAGTCAATATAAAATATGATCTTCTTAATAGACTAGAGCATAGTATTGATAATTAAATAAACTTTTAATAATGAATCTGTCACAGAGCAAGAAGTGCTATGAATCATTCATAGTTACATGCTTGAGGCAAAAAGTGAAAAATAGCTGATTTTTTTCACTTTTTTCTGCCAGATTTGCGCTTCCAAATTAGCTAGTCAAACCAGCTGAATAATGAGGTCAAATTTTTGACAGGGTTAAAACATCATGGGTTAGGGGTAATAAAAAATAAATGATTTAAATAAGAAGGCAGCATGGCCTCAATGCTCAGTAAATTATTCACAATTTTTTAAATTAAGAAACTATGATAGATTCTACAGAAGTTTTCCATTGCAAAGCTGGAGTAAATGATATCTGTTCTTAATATTAGAAGTATCTGTATCTAGTTCCTCAGAATATGCAGAACTAAGAACTGAAACACAGCACAACTCTGCCATAATCTGTCCACAGTTTTCAGTCAGAAATTTAAGCTTACAAGTGGGTGCTCCAATAAATACAGTCATTCTTGATATAACAGGAAAGCCCTGAGGTTTCTGGGAAGATGGCCCTCTAAGATCCCTCAGCCAGGCAACTCACACAATGCCATGTAAGAGACAGCCCTTCCCTGAATGAATTTACTCAAAAGAAAGAAGATTAGAGGAAGAGAAAAAATGATGCCAAGTTTGCAGATGACACCAAGTTGGAGGAGACAGTCAACAGGCTCGAGGGCAGGGCTGCCATCCAAAGCGACCTGTACAGGCTGGAGGAATGGGCAACAGGGGCCTGATGAAATTCAGCAAGGACAAATGCTGAGTCCCACACATGGGAAGGGAGACCACCTTGTAATGGTGTGAGCTGTGGAGCATCTCTGCTGAAGGGCCTGGAGGGGTTGGCAGACAGTGAGCTGTGCATGAGCCCACAGTGAGCCCTTGCAGCAAAGCAGGCCAGCAGTGCCCTGCACAGTATGGACAGGAGCACAGCTCACAGATTATTCCCCTCTACTCCCCATTTGTTACATCACATCTAGATGCTGTGTCCAGTTTTGTTCCTCCAGTACAAGACATTGATAAACTGGAGCAAGTTTACAGGACTGCCACCCAGCTGATCAAGGGCTAGAGCACTTGCCCTGGGAGGAGAAACTGAGGAATCTGCACATGTTCATCCTGGAGAAGAGGCAGCCTGGGGGGACCTAACAGCAGCCTGTAAGGGCCTACAAAGCAATAACCAAGAAGGCAGAGAAATGCTTTTCACAGCAGTACGTGGTGGCTGAAAGAAAAACAGGCATAATTTGAAACAGGAGAAGTTCAACCAGGATGCACTGATAAACTTTCTCACCATAAGGTCAGTCCAGCGTTGGAGCAAGTTTTTCAGAGAGGCTGTGCAGTCACCATCCCTGGAGGTTTTCAAGACCTGACCTGACCCTGAGCAACCAGGTCTGGCTTCATAGGTGACTCCACTTTGAGCTGGAGGTTGGACTAGAGATGTCCTGAGATCCCTTCCAAACTCAATTTTCCTATGAGGAATCAGTTAAAAAATTAAATTGAGAAGTTAATCATAGAATGTCCTGAGTTGGAAGGGACCCACAAGGACCATCAAGTCCAACTCCTGTCCCTGCATAGGACAACCCCAAAATTCACACCATGTGTCTGAGGGTGTTGTCCAAATGTTTCTTAAATTTTGTCAGGCTTGCTGCTGTGACTGCCTCCCGGGGGAGCTTGTTCCAATGTTCCACCACCCTTTGGGTGAAGAACCTTTTCCTAATGTTCAACCTAAACCTCCCCTGCCGTTCCCTTGGGTCCGATCATTGGTCATCAGGGAGAAGAGATCAGCGCCTGCCCCTCCTCCTTCCCTTGTGAGGAAGCTGTAGACTGCAATAAGGTCTCCCCTCAGTCTCTTCTCCAGGCTTAACAGACCAAGTGACTTCAGCCGCTCCTCATATGGCTTACCCTCTAAACTCTTCACCATCTTTGTGGCTCTCCTCTGGACACTCTCTAGTAGCTTTGTATCCTTTTTGTACTGTGGCACCCAAAACTGCACACAGTACTCAAGATGAGGTTGCACCTGTGCAGAGTAGAGTGGAACAGTCACCTCCCTCAACCGGCTAGCAGTACAGTGCTTGATGCACCCCAGGACACGGTTGGTCCTCTTGGCTGCCAGAGCACACTGTTGGCTCGTGTTCAACTTGCCGATGACCAGAACCCCCAGATCCCTCTCCGTGGGGCTGCTCTCCAGCCTCTCATTCCCCAGTCTGTATGTACATCCAGGGTTGCCATGTCCCAGGTGCAAAATCTGGCACTTGCCCTTGTTAAACTTCATACGGTTGGTGATTGCCTAGCTCCCTTATTTGTCCAGATCTCTCTGCAGGGCCTCTCTGCCCTAGAGAGTGTCAATGGCTCCTCCCAATTTTGTGTCATCGGTGAACTTTGACAACAAACCTTCAGGTCCTGCATCCAAGTCATTTATGAAGATATTGAAGAGGACTGGCCCCAAGATGGATCCCTGCGGAACCCCACTAGTGACTGATCGCCAGCCCAATGTGACCCCATTTACTATAACCCTTTGAGCCTGATGCGTCAGCCAATTGCTCACCCATTGCATTATGTATTTATACAGCTGTATGCTGGACATTTTGTCCAGGAGGATACTGTGAGAGACAGTATTGAAGGCTTTACTGAAGTCCAAAAAGATTACATCAACTGACTTTCCTTGGTGAGCTAGCTGGGTAACCTTGTCATATAAGGAAATCAAGTTTGTCAAGCAGGACTTTCCCCTCGTGAACCTGTGCTGGCTGGGGCCAATGACTGCATTGTCTTTTAGGTGTTCTTCAACAACTCCCAGAATAATCTTCTCCATAATTTTGCCAGGCACAGGCCTGTAGTTACCAGGGTCATCCCTGTTGCCCTTCTTGAAGACTGGGGCAACGTTTGCCAGCTTCCAGTCAACTGGGACCACCCCAGATTCCCAAGAGCATTGAAAAATCATTGAGAGGTCTCAAAATCATTGACATCAGCCAGCTCTTTAAGAACCCTCAGATGAATACCATCTGGCCCCATTGACTTATAGGGATCCAGCTGGAGCAGCAAATCCCGCACAAGTTTGGGGTTGGTTGGGAGTTTGTCGTTCTCGCAGTCATGGTTCTCTAGCACAACCATTGGTGTTGAAGACCGAGGTGAAGAAATCATTAAACGTCTCTGCTTTATCTATGTCCCTGTTTGTGAGGTGACCATGCTTGTCAAGTAATGGGCCAATGTTATTTCTCGCCTGCCTTTTGCTATTTACATATTTTAAAAAGCCCTTTTTATTGTCCTTCACAGTACTGGGCAGTTTCAGCTCTAGTTGAGCTTTGGCCATGTGTATTTCCTCCCTACAGTGGCAAACAGCATCTCTGTAGTCCTCCCATGTCACCTGACCTTGCTTCCACTGGTCATACATTTTCTTTTTTCATCTTAGTTCTAGAATAAGATCCCTACTCAGCCAAGCTGGCCTTCTACCTCGCCTGCTTGACTTCCGACATTTTGGAATTGCCCACTCCTGTGCTCTTAGGAGGTGGTACTTAAAAAGTGACCAGCACTGATGGACCCCAGCACCTTCAAAAGCTTTTTCCCACAGGACCTTACTAAGTAGTTCCCTGAGCAGCCTGAAGTCAGCTCTCCTCATATCCAGAGTTGAGGTCTTGCTGGCAGTTTTCTTCCTGTTACCATGGATTTTAAACTTGACTACTTCATGGTCGCTGTGGCCAAGGCAGCCACCAATCGCCACTTCACCCACGAGACCCTTTCTGTTAGTAAGCAGCAAGTCGAGGAAGGCACCTTTCCTGGTCACTTCCCTTAGTACCTGTACCAAGAAGTTATCATCCAGATGCTTTAAGAATCTTCTGGACCTGCTTGTACCAGCTGTGTGGTATTCCCAGTTGACATCTGGCAAGTTAAGTCCATCTCTTGAGTCCACAACTAGATCTTCATTGCCTCTTGAGTCCTATTCACTGAATTCACTGTCTCTATCCTTCCTGGGCTGATTACCTCCATAGATCAACAACAGATGAGAACTTTCTGTGCCATTGGCGAGAGCACACAGTTGCACTGGATGAATGAAGGGACTACCAAACTTCTTCTTGATACTTTGAATAGCTGTGCTGTCATCCTCCAAAACTACATTACACAGGCTAGTTTACATCTTAATTTGGAGAATTTTCACTCCATCAATGGCCATGGTTATTATGTTAGTTATTGGTACTGCAAGGTCATAAACTGGCCCTAGTACTTCATTGTCCCATCTGACTCTGCTGAATTTTGTGTAGAGGAAAACAGACACGGTAGGATAGAGACTACCCAGTCAAATAAAGACCTTCTTGGAGAAGGCACTACTCCAAAGGAGCTTGAGTGCTCCAGACTCTACTCTTCTACGTTATTCTGTTCCCACCTTCATCCTTCTGAAGGTCAAGCAACAGCAGAAAACATTTCTATGTTGCAGTCTGTGTACTATAGATCTATATATCTTACATTATTTTAAAACAAGTTAGCTTAAATTACAAAACCAGATAAATTAGCTTGCATCATGCTCCATTCTTCTGTGACTAGTCGTCTTCTGCTTAACTCACTGCCAGCTAACTTTACCGTAGCAACATAATGGTGCAAACTGCAGGAGAGAAACATGTCAGTAGATAATTGGTGACCACTAGTACTGGTTCATCAGTGATGTGTCAAGCATCATTGCTGTGCAGCACAACTTTCTGCATGTTCCTGGAGCTTGTACACTTTGTTTTCCTAGGACTGCAAGGCAGGGTTAATAGTTTGGCACAGATGTATTCTAGACTGTCTCATATTTTTTCTTTGCTGTGCCGTATTTCTTCAGTTTCTTTATTCAACAGGACTTATTTTCTTACAATCAGATACATATGGCGAGTAATGCAAGTAGCTCTGTATTATACTCACGTTCTCAATTAGTTCCTCCCTATTGAAGAAGTAGATCCAGGACAGTTTCTCCTCTGGATTGATTTTCTACTTTCTGGATCATAAAGCTGTCTTCTCTGTATTCTAGGAACTACTTTCATGTTTTACTGTCTTCATTACCTAATGGGTTTCAAAATGGTTATTGTTAAGTCCCTCATGAATACAGTAGCTTCTGGTTTTTAACACTTCAAGAGTTGATATAGGAATTTTCCATTCCAAGTCAGATAACAAATATACACAATCATTTCTTCATTGTACCCGTTTATTTTTTCAAGGCATACAGTAGCACTAGCTGGTACTGCCTTGATTTCTTATTTTTCTATATAATGATTCAAATAGTTTATTTCAGGCTTTATTATAACTTTTTTAATTCCATTTTTTTATATTTTAATTCTCACCTAGTAATATGTTGGTTTATGGTCTTTCCTCTATTGCTGTTTTAGCACTTTTCTTGCCCTTTCCTTTCTCTTCTTGACACACGTTATATCTTACTTTTCTACTGTTTCATCCAAATGGTCTAGAGCAACTAAAAGATTTCTTTTTTCTTTCAACTGAAAATTAACCATTTTACCTTGTGGGCTTTGCCAGAGAAGATAAAGATCTTTGTCATCCATTTGTATACATTCTTTTAAGAAAGCATGTTCTGTATATTAACTAACAGATACAGTAAGGCAAGGTAGTTGTTAGGAGAATTTTTCACTACAATAACAGAACAAATAGTGATTTGTCTGAATATAATTTATAGCTACCCTGAGGCTGAAGTAAATTATGCATCTTCTTTTATTCACAGAATATTTTACAAATGTCTACTGAAGATACCCCTTTTTCCACCCGTGTTTTGTCCTGTAATGCTTCATATTTTTAATAGAGTAGTAATGTGTTCATAAGAAAAAATAACGTATTTCACTTTTTTATATAAGCTAACTTACACAATATGTATGATTTCCTTATAAGCACACTCTGTAAAGTAGACAGCTTTAATCACATATAACCGTTGTTAATGTCTAATCATTGCTTATGGACGCGGTAGAAGTGGTAGAATGTCCATTCCTTCTTCCTTCTCACCAAAGGCATTAAGGACATGTTGTAAGCAACTGAAGTACTTAGGAGAATGAGTGCTAAGTTTTCAGAATTTGTACTTCTAACTTTCTTGGGTGTTTTTAAAATCTGTACTGTGAGATGTTGAAAATCAAACTGGAGTAAATTTTCATTTTTTAATTGGATTCCTTTCACAGAGAATAATTCTAGTAAACTCCCTAGAAAGAGAACTCTAAACAATTTTATGTTGTTCATCTTGGTCATAGAGTGCAGCATCAGAGACTGTCACTTGCTCAATCACTCTCACTTGTGGTTGTCAGAACTGACTTACTGATATCATAGACCTCTGCTAAAATTTCTGGGAAACTTCACACCTTCAGTTTATGGAAAGCAAAATTATTTACAGAATGGTGTTATCATGTACACATAGAATCAATTTAAGCAGGTTCCAAAGGAATGGTAAACTATGAGAATTTAAAATAAAAGTCTTGCTTGAATCACAGATATGGCTTCCAGTAAGCCTGGTGTTCTCAAACTAAGAAAGCGTTGGAAAAGCAAACTCACAAATAAAGAAATGAAAGCTTGATGTCTCTAGAGCATCATTTGTGCAGTGCCCAGGAGTTAAGAATAGTCAAGTTCTTTAGCAGTATTGATTTCAATATTTTAATTATAGTTTACTTTCATGATATTATTTGTAGAGATTCAGGTACTTGCATCCAATGAAAATGTAACTGCATTTTATACACTGACACAATGAGGAGACTGAAGATAGTGGTATTTTTGGTGGATGTAGACTGTGGTGTCTAAGGCGATGTGTCCAGACTGCCACTCTAAAAACTGTGATAAACCTTATGGTAAGAAAACACCTTACTTACTTAAATGATCAAAGAATTTATCATTTATGGAAGAATACACTTTTGACCTCATACTCACAAGCCTATATTCTCCTCAAAGTCATGGCAAGGCATAAAAGGCTGGACAAATCCAAAAGCTTATCTGAACCAAATGATTCATTTCAGTCATAGAGCAAGTACAGTAAATTATACTAAATGCAGAACAAGACAGCAGAAGACAAAGGAGATAGCTTAGGAAACTGAGTCCTATTTTAGAAGGCAAAATGGTCATAAACTTGTTCAGCAAACCTTGGAGAAAATCCGTAACCATACTGTGTATGTTGGCTAGATGATTCCAGTGTAGGATTGTGGTGGGTTGACCCTGGCTGGATGCCAGGTGCCCACCAAAGCCACTCTATCACTCCCCTCCTCAGCTAGACAGGGGAGAGAAAATATAACAAAAGGCTCATGGGTTGAGATAAGGACAGGGAGATCACTCGCCAGTTACTGTCATGGCAAAACAGACTCAACTTAGGGAAATTAACTTAATTTATTACCAATCAAAATCAGAGTAGGATAATGAGAAAATAAAAACTAAATCTTAAAACACCTTCCCCCCACCCCTCCCTTCTTCCCGGGCTTAAGTTCACTCCTGAATTCTCTACCTCCTACTCCCTAGCAGCACAGGGGGACAGGGAATGGGGATTGCGGTCAGTTCATCACATGTTGTCTCTGCCACGCCTTCCTCCTCAAGGGGAGGACTTCTCACACTCTTCCCCTGCTCCAGCGTGGGGTCCTTCATGAACTTCTCCAACGTGGACCCTTCCCACGGGCTGCATGGCTCCCTTCCACGGGGTGCAGTCCTTCAGGAGCAGACTGCTCCAGCGTGGGTCCCCCATGGGGTCACAAGTCCTGCCAGCAAATCTGCTCCAGCATGGGCTCCTCTCTCTCCATGAGTCTACAAATCCTGCCAGGAGCCTGCTCCTGCACAGGCTTCCCACAGGGTCACAGCCTCCTTCAGGCATTCACCTGCTCTGGTGTGGGGTCCTCCAGGGGCCGCAGGTGGATATCTGCTCCACCGTTAATCTCCATGGGCTGCAGGGGGACAGCCTGCCTCACCATGGTCTTCACCACGGACTGCAGGGGAATCTCTGCTCTGGTGTCTGGAGCACCTCATCCCCCTCCTTCTTCACTGACCTTGGTGTCTGCAGAGTTGTTCCTCTCACATATTCTCACTCCTCTCTCTGGCTGCAGTTTCTGTTGTGAAAGTTCAGATTCTTCAGCAAGCTCATATGAGCATCAGTCCCAACACAAACAAGGCAGGTGAGAACATGGCTACAGTGGCCATGGGCAAAGAGGGTAGAAATATGGAGCATTGCGACAGAATGGCTTAAACTCTCCTAGAGAAAACCACTTCATCTGCCTGTGTATGGAAAAACAAATCCTTATCTATGTTCTCAGGGCGTGCTTAACCTCTTAGGCCTGTGGTATTGGGTCTTAAATCCAAGACTACTTCAATTGTGAGTTTAGACTTGCTATAAAAGAAGTTTGTAACTATTAGCTAGTTTTTAAGAAAAAGTGCTGGTAAATACCACTCAAAGGCATGAGCACTGAAGAACTGGGTAGGAAATTATTATCGGTCTGTGGTGATTCCACATCAAGCCAAAACTGAGACTTCTGAGGGATTTTTATGGAAAAAATAGAGAGCCTCTCCTCATAAGAGGCAGTAGCTAAGTGCTGCTCCGCTGGGATATGAGAGTTGCAAGTTCAAGTTCTTCTTTCCAAACGAATCAGAGCAAAGACCTGAGATCTGCTTTTTCATACTGTCACAGCATGGCTATCTGTTGACAATGACAGGATTGCTTTTTTTCTAGTTTTGACAGAAATTAAATGCTGAATAAGAGAAATCTTTCCTGATTAAAAAAAACCAAAACAGGTACATTCATGTGGAAAGTTCCCTTCAAATGCCTCAGCATTTTCTACCAAAAATCTCTCATTTTCTACTGTAATTTTTATAAGCTCTGTTACTTAGTTCCCAGGGTTTTTGGACCAATAAAATTTGTCATAGTACATTATAGAGGTCCTCCTTAATAAGAATATCCTTAACACAAAAAAAGCCTAGAGTTAGTGATAAAAGATACTTCAACTACAGCTTATTACACAAAAGTAAAATCAGTCATGACTACAGTTTTTCTACAGCTGCAAACTAAACCATTACATGGGCTCAATGTTACCATTAACTTTTAGCTTTTACTAAGCAAATCTATCTGGTCTCTAGTTCTTTCTGCGTTTCTAGGTTATAGCCAGTCTTTCTTGATTCCTGAGTTTAGTGACAGTGTTGTACTGTGTGCTGTTTGTCCTCTATTGTACACAGAAATTAATTTTTTGCAATGTAAATTTTCTCACGTTTCACACACCCAAGAAACTTAGCAGGCTCAGAGGAGCTTATAGTGGCACCTGTTTTAGAATATGTTTTTCTTTCAGTTTTTGCCAATTTGAAATATAGGACCTTATGGTACAAGGTCCAAGGTGATTGAAGGGAAAAATTTTCAGGCAGTCTCAAGTGTTTTTCAAGTTAGTGGATGACCTGCCCCAGTATCCCAGTATATGGGAAAGTTCTAAACACAGGCTTAGACACCCTTCACCTTGATCTCTGACACAAGAAGAAAATGGGAAAGGGTTTGGCTGTCAGCTGCTGAGGAATGTAAATGAAGTTTGCTGTTTTATTAACTTGTTTGATATATCCTAGGTAAAAGCACTCCGGAGCACTCCTGTTAGGTAGTGATATTGGGTGAAATAGCTGTTTTGCATCTCCCCAGTTATCATTATGTTAATTAAGCTAATAAAGTTACAGCCTCTAGCTGTAATCATATTCCTATGTGTGTATCTTATTTGCCTGAGGTGTTTGAATCAACACACTGGTCTTATCAAGTCTGACGAAATACATATTTTGTTACATAATTACCAGTTTAAAAGGAAGGTTTTGGGGTTTGGGGTGTATTCAGTTACTGGTACATTGAATCTTATTCAGTTTTAGGAAATATACCAAAGAGATAGGTACATAACTTCCAAAGTACAACTGCAGTCCCCGCATACAAACTCATGTTACATCAATGAGGACTTTTTACAGAGCCTAAGGTAGTGTAAACAGTATTTTATAGGTCATTACATTGAATGGATTCACCTCTATCTACTTAAATTAGATTTTCTTTTTATCTAAATTGGAGGGAGTTTGCCAAATATCCTAAAATTTCTCATCTCCACACAGTTTTCAGAAGAATTTTTGATAGTATAATTGAGGGGGTTTTTTCTGACCTTACTCTGAATAACGATAGTGCAATTGGATTTGAAATTAAAATACAACTGAGAGGAGAAAAACCACTTAAAACTGAGGCAAAGAAACACTTCTTATAATTCCTATCATTTAACAGTTCTGAATTAGCCTGTGGATTCCAAAAGGCATTATTGAAACCTAGGAATATCCAGTTTCATTACAGTTTGAGCTGTTACAGTTTGAAAAAAATGATATTGACATAGAAACATATGTATAAAAGAAACAGAAACATTTTGTTTGGACATAAAACAATTTTTGAGGACATCTGAAAGAAAAGACTTGATCAGCAGGTTAATCCAGATTATTTCTACAGTATTGCTCACCCATCCTTCTGAGGCATCCAGTTCCAGCCACGATCTGAGACAGGCTGTAAAGTAAATGTCCCTTTGTTTCTACCAAGGAATATCATTATATGGGACCAATACGATTAAAAGCTTCGTAGAATCATAGAATCGTTTAGGTTGGAAAAGACCTTTAAGATCATCAAGTCCAACCGTTAACCTAGCACTGCCAAGTCCACCACTAAACCATGTCCCTAAGCACCACATCTACATGTCTTTTCAATACCTCCAGGAATGGGGACTCAACCACTTCCCTGGGCAGCATCTTAATCCTTCTAAGGATTACTTCCTTATTTGTTTCTTAACCTCACTGCAGCCATTCAGTCTGTATGTGAATTGGAAGATTGCAACCAGCAGACTGGCAATATAAGCTCAATGCAACATTAATCTGTAGGCTTGCACTCCCTTGTGGAAGTCCATGCAGGCCTTTTAGTGTGGAAGAGACAATGGAAAAATCAAAGTGGAGGTTTGGGGCAGAATAAGGGACTGGATGATGGTTTGAGGGTATAGGCAGATACAGGGGTTGAATTCAGACTTACTGTGGGCCCTTTGAGTACAGAACTGATTTGGCAGTTTTGGGAAAGAATGTGGAAAAGGGATCAGTGAAAGGGAAATCACTTAAATAAGTTGTGCAGAGTAAACAATGTTAAGTATTTCATACCAGAAATGGAAAGTTAAAATTCAGAAACCAAAAGGCAAACACACAAAAAATGCAATTATTAAAAACAAATACGCTCATTATTTTGGAACTAAACTCAAAAGATAACTGACTCATGAATCTCTGGTTTGGAAACATAGTCTGGTTTGGGTTTTTTTTCCAAAATATCCAGTAGAATTTCCATGGTGATATTCAGTGAAGCTCTTCCATGTTCATATGTGAACTACTGAACATAACAGAACAATCAGTTGATAGAATCTCAGTTGCAATGAGACTCTCAGTTGCAATGAGACCATGACTGTGTTATCCACACTGTTATGAATAAAAGCCTTTATTACTATGGAAACCAGTAAAGTAAGCAGAAAGCTTACTTCCTCTGTTTAAAATACTTTGGGTTCTAATAATAAATTTCAGACCTGATCTGAGATCTGCTAAGGTCAGTGGAAAACCTCCCAAGAGTTAGGGTGGACTTTTGATCAGGTTTATATGCTTTTTTTTTTTTTTGAAAGAGAAATTACATCATATTTTCCTCTGAAATGAGTTCATTGAAGATAATAGTTACACTAGACTTGATGATGTACTGAAAACTTTGGCAATGGTTTTTCCCAGCTAGTGCCTTTTTTCTCCATTCTGCAACTACAGCCAGTTGTGGTTTAACTATATTCTAAAATTTAAAGATTTAGCTAAACTCCTATATCATTCAAATTTTGCCCTGTAATTTCATTCTCAAAACAAAGCTATCATACTCTAATGTATGATTATTTGATCAAACTGGGTCTATTTAATTTCAACCAGCAATGCTAACATGTCAGGAAAGATTAACTCAGTCCAACCCATTTTCAAAACTGTCACTGACTCATAAGTTCTTTGTTGGATTGACACAAAGTGCATGAAGTCAATGGGCATTTTTGCTTGAATGGCAGCTGGGGCAGACACTGCGTGCATAGTGATGATATCAGCAGTTCCATAGTGTGCAGTCTGTTCCGATTTTACTGCAAATGCCTCTTCCTGCATCTGATTCACCTAAAAGCCTCAGATATCAGGAAACAACACAAATGTTTATGACAGCCTGTTTGTATAGTCATAATTTTAACAAACTCATCAAGGATACCAATTTACATATGTTCTCGTCCTCCTTAGATTTAGAGAATATAATTATGGTACGACTGTGATGTTTGGGTTTAGTTTTCACTTTGCTTTTTCTTTGGGTTTGAGAATTTTGAGGGGAGTTCTTTTTCCAGTTCCCTCTAGTTCAGCCAAATTAGCAATGCTAGTTCTAGTACAAATCACAAAGTTTTGGTATTGACTTCACAGACACCTCAAACAAGATTTTGAAAAGGAAAACCTATTAGGAAACTTAATCATTTGTAGTAAAATTATGTTAGCTACTACTTGGCAAGATTGCTTTAGAACTAAGGCTTTGAAGCCTGTCACAGGTCTTAAAAATAAAATTGCTTGAGTAGTTGAGGAGAACTGTATTAAAATGCAAATTTCCAGCTGTTAATATTTCTTCAAAAACCAATAATCCCTCAAGGCCACCAATATGTCAAATACTTAATGGAAAAATATCCCTTAGGCAGAATGGCCTTTCTAAGTTGACTTTTGATTAAACTTAAAATACTATATAGCAAAAAAACTTAAAATCAAAAAGAGGATATAAATATAGTACTAGACTAAAATGTCATAGAGAATGCAATTGGAGTGGCAAATTTAAGGTCACTAATTTTTAAGTAATTTTCTACCCTTTTTGAGGATTAGCCAAGGAAATAATTGCTAATATAAGGTATACCCTATAGCACACACCTACAAATGGGCCTTGAAGGAACAGAAACTAATACTTTTTTTGAAGTAATACAGATGTAAACATAAAGTTGAGATATAGTTGGCCTATATAGCACAGAAGTCAAAGTCTCCACTGCTGAACACTGCGGCTTCTATTCTGTTGTACAAAATCTGGAACTTGAGGTTCAAAATTATCAAGTGAGAATACAACAGATCTTAATTTCCCTGGCTACTGAATTTCAGGGCTCTATGTGTCTCTGTCAAACACAGGAGTCAGGTTTCCTTTGAAAAAGAATGACTGAATCAAAAGTCTAACCCTGTTCCCATGGAAAGCAGTAACAAAACACTAACGTAAGGAGGACTGAGATCTCGGTTTGCTTAAGTTGCGGTACACTGTGACTGAGTACATCAAAATTTTGAGGAAATGAATTTGTCATTTAAACACCAAATCAATCCCAGAACCAATAGCTGCTAGCATCTTGAATTACATAATTCCTAAGTGTTGTCCTATAAAACAGATTTATGGAAAAGAAATCACAAAATAGCTCTTTACTGATTAGCATAGTCTGTGACATCCGTGCTGCTGTAATATCACCTTTTACAATGAAAACTTTGTGGCAGCAAGGTAAAAAAAGCATGACAGATCCACACTGTTTGTAGTGTCAATGGGTAAAGAAAATTTTTAGTAGCAAAAGAAGGCAACTCCAGATGCCTGAAATATAATCCAGTCTCAGTTCATCTCTAAGGTACTGCACATTTGTTTTTGAATAGGAATTAGGCAAGTGTTTTGGTCAGATAAGAAAATCTTATGTGATCATGAGGAAACAGCAGCTGTATTCTCAGCTGGTGTGAAGCAGAATAGCACTACTGATATATCTTGAAGATATGAAGATCTACATCAGTTAAGGACATGACATTGCATTTGATCTTCAGAAGATGTAGTATGATGTTCTTAATCTGTAATATAATTCCAAATAACATGTTTTCAGTACTAAAGCTATTTTATAGTCCTTCAAAATATAATAATCTCTATAGCTTCATTTTAACTTTTGAGGCTTCAGTCACCAACGCATTACTCTAGTGAATGCAAACCATCTAACAGCAATGAAATACCCTGGGGAAAAAAGCATGAGGCAGGAGCAATATCAGGCCCCTGTTTTTAAATAGGACTGGTAAAATCTGTAGTTTGTACAGATAGAGAAAAATGTCAAGCAGACATTTTTCTTCTGCAAAGAAATCTGAAGAGAAAATTAAAGTTACTGGTGATGTTTTACCTGAAATTTTAAAAAGAACGGGTTTGTTTCAGCTCTAAAACATTCTAGATTCTATCAACATACTTCAGAACCACAGGACTCGGGCATGGATACACCCGGGTGAAATCTGGGTTTCACAGAAATTTAGGACGAGTTTTCTCTGACATTTTTAGTTTCTGGTTTTCAACTGTTACTTATTAAGGAGCTTTGGCAGGTTCCAGTTTCAAAGGGAGATGTTAACACCTAATCAGGACGTATGACAATTTACATATCCAACTCCAGTCTCTATGTGCATTTGCGTATTCAAAAGTAGAACTCCCTAAAATGGTTGAGGGAGAGAAGGAGGAAGGGGACGAAGCAGTTATAACAGGAAGTGTGAAAAAGGGTAAGATATAAGCACCTATCTTGAGGCGAGAGACCCAGGGTATGTATATCAAATCAGTAGGCACCCTAGTTCTTAGCAGCCCTGACCCATAACCTCCCTGAAGAATTACAAAGGTACCCTGAATTCTGTATTCCTCCCAATCAGTTCTTGGCAGCTAAGAAAGCTAACTGCCTTAGATCTCATCTGAAGGTGTCTGACCATCTTCCCATATAACCCAAGCTCCTGATACAGGATTCTGGATTTTAAACTCTGAGTTTAAAGAATACAATGCATTTTCTCTCAGTAACTAGTAATCTAATTTCGTTACCTTGAAAGACACTTCAAAAAAAAAGCACCCATCCTTTTGAAACCCCAAGGATTTAGTTTCTGGTGAGCACCTAGAACAGATAAAGTAGAATCAGACGAGGACACTCCATGTGATCAGCAGGTTTCCAGTTTGCTGAGTGCCAAGTTCTTTTCTGTAAAAAAGAAACAAGAAATTATATTTCAGTTTTCTGATGTCCTTTTAAAAACTACTGTTTTTTCAGTCACAAAGAGGTCATTTACTGGGTGTTGAGGAGACCACATTAAAGACAATGACTGGTCTTGATTATGAACAATGATCACATTCAAATCTTGGCTATGACCAATGAGCAAAATGTACTTGCTGACATAGTGTGTCACAGCAGCATTTCTCAGAGCATCAAAATAGCTATATGCAGTTTCATTTACACCAGCTGGAAGATGAATAGTAGAACTTCAACATTTTCAGTTTGACAAGTCTGTGCTTAGGAAAGGGTAGAAAATGAAAACAAAATATAGTTAGAATGACAATAAACAAAGATTACTTCACTTACAGTATTTAGCGTGAACAATTTTAAATGAAAAATATTTCAAGTGCATTTCAACCTAATTCCCTGAACTTGTCTTTCAAATTAATTTTACCAATTCATGTTGAAGTCTTAGCTGTATTTCCAGCCAAAGTACGTGTCATTAAAACAATATAAGTACAGTCGTATACAGCCCAGCTTTTCATGGTATTTAACAATGCTTTGTTCTAAACTCATTTTTGGTTGGTTGTGAGTCAGACTTAGCACCAATTAGTTGTGATGAGCATTGTGAAGCTAAAGATGGAACCAGACTGTGTTCTGTATTCAATTCAGGGAGCTTTATATCCCTTTCTCTCCATAACTTCAGGGAAGAGGAAAGAAAACCTCTCAGTTTTCCCCAGATTCAGAATTAAATGCTGTCATATTTTCATTCATTTAACACTTTTTCAGGTTGCCTTGTTAGCAGTTTAAGCTCATGAACAGGTGATCTATGTGGTAGGGTTATAGTTTTGCTTCACCATCAGTCATTTTGCCTTTGCTTATCTGGCAGGAAGTTCTGACAATCTTTTTAAAGTTAGAGGTCTTGCACGTTTACTTAGTCTATTTTCTGATATTTCCCTTTATTTTCCCCAGGGCCCATTAGGAGCTGAATTTCTGTTTCAAATAAATCCAAACACCCTTATTTCTCTGTTCTCCAAATAATGTGTTTTTTTAAATTTAATTATTCCTAAGGGGCCTTTTTACATTTAAATGGACAATTGAGAAGGCATTCTTTTTTCTCGTTTACCTTTCATCTTTGAAGGATGGATTTTGTCTGTTTTTTGGTTTGGTAAGGAAGCTGTTTGAGCATTGTCAGATTACTAATTAATTCCCCAAATGATAGTGTTGTTTAGGGTTCATTTTTGGGGTTTTAGGTATTTTTACATTTAAATGGCTTTTTACTTTGTTATCCAGTTATAGCAACAGATGGCCTTGTTATATTGTAGGTAATTTTTTTTAGTATTCACACAGCAATGGAATCAGGAAGGTATTATGCAATGGTTTACATTTAGACATATGGTATTTTTAACTACAAATTTTAAAAGAGCCTTATCTTAAATAGTTGAGAAACAATTAAAGTTTCCATCAGAGAAAGAACATGAATAAGCTAAAAGTAATGAGTTTCTGTAAAACATATCCCAACAATCAGTGTTGTCTAAAATTTAAATCCTTTGGCATTCTTATAAAAATTGCTTAAACTCAGAATTTTATTATGTTGTAAAATAAGGTTTTATCATCAAAGAAAGACAAAAGTAAGAAAGAAAAAGCCTGGTAACTGACTTGAATTTAGTACCCAGTAATAATACTTATTCTGAATGTCCCCCTTGAATTATTGTAAGTAATGGAATTTTTCTTCTTTGGTCTGTTGAGTCACTTTCATTGTGTTGGGTGGGTAAGATTATACTTATCTGTGAGATCAACTGGTGTCTTAAAAGAATTGTTTTCTTTGGTATGAGCTTATGATTTGCTTGACTTTTGACCAAAGTAGTAAATAGATTTATAACCTGTCATTTCCAACTACCTTGCCCAGCTGCCAGATACCCACCCAGCTGCTCTCTCATTCGCCCTCCTCTCACATGTCTTCTGCTGGGGGAGAAAAAAAGATGAAAAAAGCTTGCAGGTTGAGATAAAGAGAGTGACATCACTTACCAATTACTGTCATGGGCAAAACAGACTTGACTTTGGGGAAATTAATTTAATTTATTGACAACTGAAACAGATTTGGATGGTGGGAAATAAAAACCAAATTAAAACAACATCTTCCTTCCCTCCTTTTTCCCAGGCTCAACTTCACTCCTTCCTTCCTGTCTTCTCTACTGCCCCAAGTAGTGCAAGGGGATGAGGAATGGAGGGGTTACAGTCACTCCATAACAGTTCCTCTCTACTGCCCCTTCCTTTTCCCCTGCTCCAGTGTGGGGCCTCTCCATGGGCTGCAGTCCTTTGGGGTAAACCTGCTCCAGCATGGGTTCTCCATGGACCACACTTCCTTCAGGAAATATCCACGTGCTCCAGTGTGGAGTCCTCTATGCAGTCTGGATATTTGCTTCAGCATGGTCCTCTCATGGGCTGCAGGAAAATACTTGCTTGACCATGGTCTGTTCCACAGGCTGTGGAGGAATCTCTGCTCTGGCCCTGGAGCATTTCCTCCCCCTCCTTCTCTGACCCTTGTGTTCATACTGCTGCTTCTCACTGCTTTTCCTCACTCCTATTTGTCCAGCTATTTTGCCCTTCCTTTAAATATGTTTTCACAGAGGCTCCACCAGCTTTGCTGATGGGCTCGACTGTGTCCTGTGGTAGATCCATGGAGGAGCTGGCTGGAACTGGCTGTGTCCGGCATGGGGCAATCCCTGTCCTCCTCCCACGAGGCCACCCCTGCAACCACACCACCCACCATCAGATACTTCTGATAAGTATTTTATCCAAAGTAAAAATCATAATAATCAAAGTTCGTGTACATTTTCCTAAAACCGAGCTAAGTTATTTAGAAAAGTAAATCAAAAAAGGATTTCTAACATGTGTTTAAAAGCTGTAGAAATACACGCACGTTTAGTAAAAACTTTCTTGAATAACAAAGTACTATCTTCCCTAGCATTTTCTTTTTTTCATGGATGACAGGAAGTATGAGTCTTTTAACATTCCCTTATTTAGGCTGCAGATCTCAATAAATTGGCAGTCAAAGACTGCCTGATCATACTTATATACCATGATATTAATGTTCTTTAAGTATCGTATGTAAAACTGAGTGTCCCTTCAAGTCAGTAAGCAGACTAGCAAGAGTTTAATAACACAAATTCCCAAAAATATTTTGAATTATTTTATTTATAAGTATTTTTGCATGTCTGTTAAGATTTACTGCCTATAATGTTTTTGCACAGACATTCAATAGCAAGAAGCAGCTTTGTGCTGTTAATGAAAATTGAAGCAATATTGGATGGATGAGCTGACAAAGGGTCATATCAACCATAAACAGAAGTATCAGAAGAAATCTGATTAATTTTCAACTTGTTGGTAAATGAATAAGGCCTCTTCATTCAATTTGCAGCCAAAACAGTGGCTGTAAAGCTGCAGTGTCATAGGCAGACACTCTGCAGGTGCATTTTATGTAAGTATGTGAGCAATCTGACACCAAAGGGGCAAAGATGTGTGCAGTTGAATGTAGGAGGGATCCAGGTAACAAGAAATCATAAGTAAAGAATAAAATAAGCACAAGAGACTGTAAATAGGCAGGATATAATGCCAAATACACAAGAAGTATACTCACAGCTAATTTACAAAGCAATTATGAAAGACTAGCAGTTGTGTAGACGCAGTGATAATAACTAATAATTTGTAAGAATCATAGAATCATAGAATGCTTTGGGATGGAAGGGACCTTTAAAGGTCATCTAGTCCATCCCCCCTGCAATTGGCAGGGACACCTACAACTAGATCAGGTTACTCAGAGCCCCATCCAGCCTGGCTTTGAATGTTTCCAAGGATGGGGCATCTACCACCTCTCTGGGCAACCCATTCCAGTGTTTCAGTACCCTCATCGTAAAAAAATTCTTCCTTATATCTAGTCTGAATCTACCCTCTTTCAGTTTAAAACCATTAACCCTTGTCCTATCGCTATTGGCCCTGCTAAAAAGTCTATCCCCATCTTTCTTATAAGCCCCCTTTAAGTATTGAAAGGCTACAATAAGGTCTCCGTGCAGCCTTCTCTTCTCCAGGCTGAACAACCCCAGCTCTTTCAGTCTTTCCTCATAGCAGAGGTGTTCCAGCCCTCTGATCATTTTTGTGGCCCTCCTCTGGACCCTCTCCAACAGGTCTATGTCCTTCTTGTACTGAGGGCCCCAGAGCTAGATGCAGTACTCCAGGTGGGGTCTCACCAGAGCAGAGGAGCAGAATCACCTCCCTCGACCTGCTGGCCACGCTTCTTTTGATGCAGCCCAGGGTACAGTTGGCCTTCTGGGCTGCAAGAGCACATTGCCGGCTCATGTGCAGCTTTTTGTCTATCAGTACCCCCAAGTCCTTTTCTGCAGGGCTGCACTCAATCCCTTCATCCCCCAGCCTGTACTGATACTAGGAATTGCCCCTACACAGGTGCAGGACTTTGCACTTGTCCTTGTTGAACCTCATGAGGTTCACACAGGCCCATTTGTTCAGCTTGTCCAGGTCCCTCTGGATAGCATCCCATCCCTCAGGCATGTCAACCACACCACTCAGATTGGTGTCATCTGCAAACTTGCTGAGGGTGCACTCAATCCCACTGTCAGGAACTAACCATTGGCATAAAATGTGGGGGGTTTAATGAAAGAATTTGGTAATGTTTTGTTTTAAAGCCCAGAACTGTTCTGTTTTTTCAGTAGGCTAAGCACTCCTATCATATCAATCTCCAATTACCTAAATTATATCTATATCTACATGTAAGTATCTTCACTTGTAGTAAACTTCATGAAATTTCTCCATCAGCATTTTTAACATGAAAATTTAAAATGTTAACATCCAACCATTTCCAAAATGCCAAAGAATCACCTAGGCATCACTGTAAAAACTCATAACAAGTCTGCTGAAATATGGGGAAAAAGGAAAACCAACATTACTTCAAAATTACTTAACCCCCTTGCTGATAGCACCCTTCAAGTTAAACTAATCTACCAAGTCAGCAAAGCCAGCAAAAGGAACTTAAACAAGGGATGGGTTTTTTGCTCTCTTTACCCTAACATGGTGCTATCACCTGCACTACCAAATCCTGGTCCCCCAGTGGGAGAGAAACTAGAGATACCCAGTCCCCTCCGTGTTCCTTCTGTACTGGGAGAAGCAAAGCAGCTTGGAGAGGAGAAAAGAAACTTCAGACATGCAGAACTACACATAAAACCACCAAGTATGAAAAGTCTGAGGCATGAGACAGGCAATAGGAAATCTCTTTTAGGGAGGATGGTGTGATAAAGGCATGGTCATCAGCATTAGTCTATTCAGATCTCTCTGCTGCTAACCAAAGGACTCATTTTCAGAGGGCTCCCTGACAAGTGTCTTCAAGAGATGGTTGTGACAGAAAATTCCTCAGTTCCACCAATCCCCCTTCAATTTCCATGATCACGCTGGCAGTTTCTGATGATGATTGAGATTGTCTGCATCCCATGTTCACAGTCTGGGGCAGGGAGTCAGTGTGCAGTCTCTGGTGAACAAAAAGTCTCTGCATTTGGACTCCATAAAAAACATTCCACAGAAAACACATACAATGCACTCCCAATGTCTTCTTGGTATAGTCAGCTCTCTTTGGGGAAAGAAAAAAAAAATATGTTTGGATTTATCTGCAGGAGGTGTATCAGCTGTACATCACTTCATAAAGCAATCACAATAAGGAAAGGCTGTGTCTCTTCTTTACAATTATCACAAAATATGATGCATAGGAGGTTTTGTTGATCTTTTGTGTTGTGTGGCATTTGGGAAGAAATAAATCGGCACTGTAAGAATATATTTTTACAGTATGTAACATGTTATGTAGAGAAATTTTTATGTAAGAAAATTCTGTGACCTTAATTTTCCTTTTAAAATACCTTACATTTTGATTTGCTGTTCATTCAAGTGACTGGAAGTTTCTTCTGAGAGCAGTTTTTAATAGAAAAAGAAAAAAAAAGTGTGAAAAAAGAAGAAAAAGAAAGCTAATGAATATGATGTTTAGTATGCTGTCAGCCATTTAAGGCTTATGCTGCCACAACTCCAGTTAGCTGAGCACAGCAGTAGTTAGGAGAAGTAATGAGTTTGCCAGACATTTTTAAATTCTCTCCTGCTGTGTGCTGTCAATTGAAAAAGAGGGAGACAGTGATGGCCAACAATTTAAACACAATGGATTGACCATAACTGGCACCTAAAGAACAATAAAGCAAAGACCAAATGGTAGGATCTGGCCAACTAGCTTGTAAGTTCCCTGAATATGACAAGGAATGTTGCATTTTAAGTTTTGCTTGTAAAGCAAAGTGCAGCTATAGATTCAGTAGCCAGCAAACATTTAATTAGAAATAACCATATTCTATTGGAAAAGCAAGATAATTTATGACAGAATGATCAATATTAAAGATGGTTACACATTTTTTCATTCTTTTTTGCTGCCTAATTTGAGTAGAGAAGTATTTCTTGATAATTTTTAGTAGCAGTAATAGATAAGAAAAAGACACATGCCAAATATATTTCTCCAGTTTTAGTGACAGTCCTGTGAGAGACCAGAGATTATTCTCCTTCTGCATTTCTCCCCTCCGAAAGACTGAAATCTGAATTTTTAAAAATCAAAGTAGATCTTCATAGCTACCACGATGCTGCACAGTTAGGGTATTCATTACTTTCTGGTAAAAGAGGGATTGGACATCAGATTTTCCACTCCAAAAGAATAAGAACCCACCATTTGAAGTGAATTAGATCAGCTTTATATGAAAAATTTATCCTGCTATAACTTTATTTTCGAAGTAATATTTTAGTGTTGCCAAAACAGAAAAAAAACCCCAAACTCACAACAAATGGGGTTTTTTCTTCCTTTCCAGTGAGTAAGATTAAATATAGTGCTTCAGCATTATGGAATTGAGCCAAATCAACTTCACCTGAGTTCAGTTCTACTATTTAGCAGGAGCAAGTGAGCCTGGAGAGAGGTATGAAATGAAGCTGTTCCTTATTCAGGGTATCAGCTAGAGGACTGAACAGGGAGGATTTATCTCCCCCTACTAAACAACCCCAAATCTTAGTTTCTGAGGCTGATCTAGTCACCCGAAGATCCTGCTATAGTCAGTGCAGATAAAAAAGACACCTCTAGACAATCATTTATCTCCCTAAAATGGGTGTAGATGGATCGGATTAATTGTGAGTACCTATTTTTGTTTATATTTGCTATAAAGGGAGTCTCCTAAACATCCAGTTTTTAGACACCTAAACTTTGTGGAAATATTTTTTTTGCCATCAACGTAGCTCATTTCAGTATTTTTCTGTAAATATTCTACTTCACTTCCTTTGAGATAAAAGGCAAGGAGTTTTTCCCTAAAATCCAATTCTGCACAATTTCAACAGCCCCCATTTTCAAACAGCAGAACTAGGACTAAATATATACAATTTGTATCATGTTATATCAGTTAAGTTATGCGATACAAATAAATGTAATATTGATCATGCTTGACAATGCACCTTTGTTTATCTGTGATATGAGAAATAACAACTTTCTAGTTTCTTTGGAGACTACAGCAGTGAGTTGTTTCAAGACATATTTGGAGAACTGGAAGTCCGCAGTATGATGAGTTGATCCTCTGGTAGCCCCTTGGGAGCTACTAGAATTCATCAGAACAACACTGCTAAGAAAGTTTTTAGTTCACAGATCACTAGCTTGATCGAATATGTATCTTAAATGCCTAACTATTTTCTTTTTATTTTTAAATATTAAAAAATGATGGGCAGATTTCTTTCAAACTAAGAAAACAAGAATTGGGCATGCCAAGCTCAGAGCTTCATCTGCTCTGTCTTCGTCAGGCTTCCTGTCTGTAGAAGAGCCGTGCAAAGAAGCCTCTGGGCTACACGGATCACATACAAAGCTGTGCCAGAATTGCTTAAGGAAGGTAGTGCTGGGTCACAGGGTTCAAATGTCTATGTCCAAAGGAAGCACAGAGACACAGAGTCAATGTAAGGGCTAAAACCTTCTTTTTCACATCCATTGGATGTAACTGTATTCCCACTTCAGTTGTACAATGGGAAAACATGGTTTTGTCACATCACTTGGCAGACATAACAGGGTGAGCTTGTAACACAGAAACAGCAGTGCATGTTGTGCTTGTATATACAGGAAGAAGGGAACTGTAGTTGTGTATTGGCCACAGGTAAGCTCCCAGTGTTACAGCACTGAAGGAAATGCTGGCATCTGACTTTCCCAAGTAATTCCCTGCCTGCTTAACACACTGTCTAAGCACCACAGAAGGACTGCAGCTTTTACTGCTAGATAAGGAGGGCAGCTTACAGTAAGAATGGCAATAGGCTTAGGTAACATAATCCACAGCCATGGCTGTAGCCTAGACAGAGTTTTGTGAACAGCATAAAAACCTATCCTGGTCTCACAGAGTGTTCTTGCTATTCAAAATCATTTCAAAAAATGCTTTTACATGTAGCACTGTCACCCGCTGTAATGTCTGAACTACATCATCTTTTCTGCTACATGATTATTTTTCATCCAGGATTCCTGGTACAGTTCCTGCTCCTTGAATGGACAATAGAGGAGTTTAAGCAGGGGACTTACAAGTGAAAAACAGAAAAGACTAATGCTCCTCAGATATAAAAGGGACTATTCCTGTTGAAATTTTTCCCTAGCTTTTAGATTTAGCAATATTGTCATGGGGAAGACTATTTCTTTTTAAATACTAATACATAGCAAACACAATAAGGGGAAAAAGACTTACCACAATCATTCACAAAAATATTCCAAACCATTTTTTCATACAAAGGGAATCCTCTATTTCACAGCTTTCTTTTATCACTCAGAGAATAGTATCTTTTATTAAACAAGGGAATCCAGGGTATTTCCAGCAGTTGTAAGCAACCTGTGTACTTTGTACTTAAGCACAACTGAGTCCTTGAAGAAATAATTTTCTCTTTTTGGAACAATATGAAGGAAACACTGGATGTTAGAAGGAGGCATGACCTTAATGTGCCAGTTTTTGAAAGCAAACATTTGAGAGGCTAATCAAATTTGCAACTAGTTAAGAATTCTGTAATTAAATAAATAAATGTAATGTCTATACCCACACAGATGTCAGTGTTATGATAAACTCATACTGAGTGACTAGAGCTGCCAGGAGCTGATTTATTCTAGGCTGGGGACTCAGCCACTGTTCTGACATTGATTTTAATCATATTTTGAAGACAGTAAAGGTTTGGGTAGCTATTGTTTTCCACAACTACGAGTGTAGGGCAGATGTTTTACTCTTAAGACTGAATAGGAAAACAGCATGATCTGTGTGCTTAGGGTCTTCAGAGGGGCCTGACTTTTACCCTGGTCTTGCCCTTATTCTGGTATGTAACAAGATGCAATGCATTTGTTGTCTGTGTTGCCATGGTCTGTCCAGATTCTAAGATCTTCAGAGAAATTCTTCTAACTATGTATATATGCAGAAATGAATTCCAAATTGTTACGTGTTTGGTGAGTGGCTAAATCTCAGAGCATATTGACTGTGTACTCAGAGGTCTAATTACATACATCTAATCTGAATCCTTATTCAGTTTCATCCATGAGAATTTTTTGCTATAGTACTGAAATGTCTCCACACAATACAAAGTACGTATTAAAAATCTGTCTAAAATTCAATAGCAATAATTTTATTGTCTGGACCAGGTTATCATCTTCCACTCTAAAGCAGACATAAATGCAGATTTCTGAAAGATGTACATCACTGTCACAAGATACAAGACAGAAAATCCAGAAAAAGAGAATGATCCATGTCTGGCAAAGCAAACAGGAGACTTAGGAGTCAATTCCTTGCGCTACCACTGTCTGTGTTAATGTCCTTAGACTTATCAATTAGCTTTTCTTTTTTCTGCGTTGGTCTTCCCTGAAGGATTAATATTGTTATATCCCTGCCTCACAATATTTGACAGATAATCCACATGAGACTGAAGCATTTGGACACAAGGCTACCAGTACTAGTCTATGAAAGAGCATTTGATAGAGGCTCAACACCATACTCTGTTATGGGCTCCACTCTTCAATGCCTTTACTCGTAGCTTTTCATTTACATCAGCCCAATCCCCACACCACACAGCTGCACAAAGTGCAGTCACCCAATGATCAAGATCTTTAGAACCAGCTTCCATACTTCAGTTCATAACAACCAGCTAGAGCAGTGTTGAAAGCTTTTTAGATTTTTTTTTGTCTCAAATTCCTCTTATATATTTTTGTTTCTTTTCTTTCTTGTTCCTCCTCCCACCTTTCTTTCCCATTTGTGATCCTGAACCATACTGAGTTACCTCTTGTAACACAGGCTTCTCAGTCCTCTCCTAATTGGCAAAACCCTCCTGGGAGGATGACTTTTTAGCATTTCAACATCTTATATTGTTGCTGTGATCTCTTCTGCATAAGAGCTGCCAGGCACAAACGATTCACATTCAGTCTGCCAAATGAGATGACTAATGGGAGTGGACAACAGATCTGCAGAGGGACCTTTTTGTCTCATTCTACCCCATGGATGTGCAGATATATCACCAGTTAGTTGACTGTAATTTTGTAGGGGTGGCAGGAGTTATTTATAACATTTTTACACATTCAAACTAGAAAATAATCCTCCTCTTTTCAAAACTGTTATCTCTCAGAGATTACATATCCTCAAAGTCATTTTAAATCCTAGTGTAGGGTATAAAGGCTTTTTCTAATTAATTCAATTTGGTTATGTAGATTTCGTTCTGTCTACATAATTTTTTTCACATATAGCATTTTTAATATCACCTCTTTTACAAAGAGATTAGACTTCAGAAATTAAAATAAAAATCTATGTGAAAAATAGGATGACGTTGGTCTGGCTTTAACCCTAGCATTTACTACTTCTGTAAGCTAATGGCTGCTGAGCAGACTAAAGTTCTTAAGTTGAAATGTGACTGCATAAATCATGCAAAACAATTCAGAGTTTCTAGACATCAAGAGGCTTGCAGACTTGAGGTGTGATTGAAGAGTAATAACGTACTTTTGTCAGTGAGTTAGCCTGGGTCTGAAAAATAGACTAGCTGATTGAAGGACTTGACCTAATGATCTCATTCTTTTATCTCTACTCTGTCCTTGTTTCCAGTCCACTCTAGATCTTTGTTCTCCGTTTCTTAGTAGACGAAAATTTTCCCTCAATTCCACTTATGTAAATGAACTTCACTGAGCCTGTCAGTTTTGGTGAGATCACTTTTTACGGTACCCTTACTATTTTCATCTGATGCGACAGACCTAGCTATAGGTAATACAAATGTTTTTGGCATAGAGATGACAGGAATTTTTTTCCAGAAAATTCCAAATTACTTAGATACAAATCTGTTTGACTAGAATAATAACACTTTAGGCAAGTATAGGCAAGATTACAGGAAAAAAAAATGCTTGTACAAACAAAAAAAGTAGTCTCAAATACCAAGAAGCATGGAAAAAAATACCTATTTAAATATGACTATTTAGATTTATCTTCATTGCATTATGTGATAGAAAGTTTGGTGTGCTTTATGTGTCTTAAATAATTCCCAATGTAGAAATGATTGTTATGGGTTTACCAGGACTTTTTCCAGACCCTATCAATTATTTTACAAATAATTACTGTTGTTATCTAAAATCTGTGCTAAAGGAGTACCTGAGATTTCCGTTCATGACCTAGACCCTGTTGTACTCATCTTGTTCCAGCACAGAAAAAAAAAAAAACACCTGAGCCTGATACCTGAAATAAACTATATTCTTCATTTCACCCAACATTCACCCAATATTTCCAATGCAAGTAAAGAACATATAACATCTTAATAAACACTGTAAATAAATAGTAATTTTAAGGAACCAAAAGTACAATATACATTTCTTACAGGTGATTCCAGGTTTTAGTGTTCTTGCAGAAAATACAGGTTTAATTTGAGTGGTTAACAGGGAAATTAGTGAAGACACATGACTTAATTTAGATATAACTGAAAACGGCTGCTAACTATTAGATACCTTCCAAAAGAGCATTTCCTCTGAGCTGCTCTATCACAGCAAATGAAGAGATCACTTTACAATATCTTTCCATTATCTGCATTATCAATCATTTACCATGTGCTTTGGCTGTTTAAAAATAAGAACAAAATCATTGAACTACTGTTGCTAAAGATAATGCTGCTTGAAATTAAAGGAACATTTTTTCTTTATGTTGTTATTTTCAGAGTGCAACGAACAACTGATTTATTTTAATATGCATTCATAAAGTACTGCTGTAATTTTGTAAATGCTATTTCTCTTGTCTTACACCAGTATTATATCTGTGATGCTTCCCACACAAGAGGGCATCCATAAGGAAAAAAAAAACCTGTCTTACTTTGCTTATTTTTATAGCTGATTTATTTTTTCTAGGGATTTAATCAAAGTTTCTGCTCAGAAGCCTAATTTTTGAAACCAATTTACATCTTACTAGCTATTCTAAAATACAATTAATCAGCAGAAGACCCATTTTTGTGTTTAATTTTTTAGCTGAGAAGGGGATTTTGTAAGGGGAAATTCATCAAGTACCAAAAGGTTTACAGAAGTTCTGCGCTCATTATTTAAGCCCTCTGTTCAGGCTATAAGTGAAAATCTCAATGGTGCTTGCTCAGGAGACTTTAACCCAATTAAAAAGCCCTTGACAAAATAGGCTACTGCATTTCAGGCTCAGTTAGCCTCAGGATAAAACATTGGGGTAGGGACATGACAACATGGTCAATTAACATGACTTCAGATGTGTTAGCCTAGCTCTGCAATGACATTAACTAAAATCAAGTGAACTAATGCAATTAAACAGAAGAGACTCTTTATCCATCCAAATGTACCCCAAAGACTAAGAAGGATGACCCAATGCCTTGCAGATCTTTTCAGGGAAGACACAGTAAAAGCTCCATCTGGAGTACCACTGCATCCTTAGGTATAGCCATGTATTCAAGTCAAACCTGAAATCAGTCCTAAATGTTGCACTAACCCTCTGTGTCTCCTGTTTCACTTGTATAGCTGATTAACATTCAAATGCCTTACAGGTGCAGTGAAATATAATCCCTGTCCTGATCTCTTCTGTGATGTATCTACACCATATACTCAACAGGCTAGCACTGGCATAGAAACCTGTTAGTGTTACCTGCCACCTGTTATAACCGCCCCTTCCAAGAAGGGTTTATTTGGGGTTTTTAATTTGGTTTTTTTTTTTCCGAAGTTTTCTGTTTGTGACTTCACTAACTAGTATTCTTAATTGCTCAAAGTTCAACTTATGAAAGTCAAGACTTCTCAAGTTTATCCAGTCTTCCTCTGCATTCACAAACTTAGTCATCATCAAAGTTCATTTCAAGATATTATCCCTTTTTCTGCTTTCCTTCATGTCTTTAATTTTTTATTTCTTTGAAATATTCCCAAAATCTTTCATACAACATACTACTGAGATCGTATCAGCAAGTCAGTAGTTTGTTTCATAATTATGGTGCTACATGGAGTAAAATATTTGTAATTCTCCAGTCAGTTTTTTACGGCTTTATTTTATACTTGCAATTGAAATTTTTCTGCTATACAATATGCATTTATTCCACTTCTGGAGATGATATTCAGTCATATACACCTGAATTCAGCCTTTTCCTATAGTTTTTTTTTTTCCTTATTTAAGCTGCCGATACAAGAAAGTTTTTATATCTTTGAGCTGCAGATGCTAAGATTCCTCTGAGATTTTTCTGTCCAGATTGCTTCCAGATTTCAACATTATAAATCATAAACCTGGTTTTGTTTATCTTATTATTGTTATTACTGAATCATCTTCTTTGACTGACTCTCCTAAAAGATCTTTATTACTTATCAAAAGGAAATAACATGTCCTTTTGTTGTTTTTATGATTACTAGGTTAAGAAGTCTGTTAATATCACGTACAAAAATATAGAGGTCCTACTAACTTTAGCAGCACTTACTCTCCAATCTATAACTAGGAAGTTAAAGTTTCCTAACTTTCCCATTGAACACTCTACCTTCAGTCACTCTAATTTGACCCCAGCCATTTGTCAGAAACCTTGAATATTATTGTCTCCCCCCTTTTTGTATTGCTTGTCCTCTAGAGATTTTGGCAAGCATGTTTTAATAGGACTTTTATGTTACTTTTTTGAGTTGAACTGTGGAGATAGCAACTGCCATTAGGAGTTTGGAGCACCCATTGTAGGGTCTTTCATCTTCTTTAATCAAATGTACACTTTCAGCTTTCTGATAAAGGATGAGATTAAAATGAAAAAAAAAAATCATCACTTGCTTTGAAAGTTTCTTTGACAAGTGGTCATTCTAAAAACAGTTCACTGAAATTCTAGATTTTCAACCAAAAGTGGAATATTCTTTCTAAATGTATTGACAGACTAAAGATACAAAACTAATTTAATACACTTTGAATGGAAAAGCCTCACTCATTGTATAGGTCTTAAAGAATAAACCCTAGCAAATTTTAAATAGGAGAACAGAGGCAAACACAAGAACTGCATTGAGCTGTAGGTTTGTACAGTGTGATATTGACAATGTTAAAAACAAAGTTGTCCAATGTAACAGATAACTAGAATAATGCAGATGGAAAGAGAGAAAAATGAAAGTACTTTTACAGCATTAAATAAATTCTATAATTTGTACCAGATGTTAACACAGAGAACCTTTGCAGGGCTTCATTTAGTCAGATGCTTTATCAACCTAGCAAATGGAAAAACCACCATAGCTTCACAGCGCATGTGAGGAAACACCTTTCTCACAGCTGAAATCCAGAACGTCTGGATTGACATGTAGCACTTTTACCTGCATCAGCTTGTTTACATACTGACATGAAATGAACCTTCTTTCCAGGCACATAAAACAAGGCAAAACTTCTACATGATTTGTAACTACCAAGCTCTGTTTGTGTGTGGCAAGCCATGAAACTATTAGACATTTTCACCCCTATCCTTTCAATTTTTTCTTCTCCTTGCTTTGTTGTTTATTGCATTCATTGTGACCCATCTTAGATTTGATCCTGACCTCTTCAAGGCAGAGATTGTTTTCTCCATGTATTTTGTACAGAGTGAAAATTGTTTTGGACATCAAGTAATTTGTTTCAAATAATATTTGAAAGAGCTATGAATTGATTTGGATAATCAGTGTCAGCTTGTCTATTAGTGAATCAGAAAGGAATAACTACATTTGCTGAATAATCATTTTAGATTAGAATCTGAAAAGATTTGTAAAGGAATCTGACCAGCTCAAGTAGTTTGCAATTTGTCTCAAAATTCTCCTGGAGGAGTCTCATAGAGGAACTGTGGCAAGTGGTGTTTCTTGCATCTAAGAAGAGTTTTTCCATCATGGAGACTGTAGGACTTTACAGACCTGTAATGGCTGTCAGCCGTTCAGGTATGGATTTCACCTCTTTTCTATGACTTAGAATATTATAATGATCTCTCTGTTGTTTCTGTATGGTAATCATAGCTGTCAGCTATGCTACTCTCTGTAATTTCATGGTCTTCATAACCATAAGAAGCAATACAACAAAGAACTCTCCATTCTCACCATTCTAAACTTCTCCCTCAACTCTTTTTTTACCAGAAAAAAAAAAAAAAGACAAATAGTTATTTTAGCAGTATTTGACCTTTCAGCACAATGCATCCAATGTGAGTACGAACCTCATAGCAACCAGGCATACACAGGCTCAGCAAAAACTGACTTTTTGGGCAAATAATATAAAAAATATTTTTTTTCTACAGGTTTCTGTACAAGAATGTCATGAGTATTCATGAAAATTCAGCTTACTGTCACAGAAGGAACTGGGCTTGTTCAGCCTGGAGAAGAGATGGCTTCGAGGGCAACCTAAATGCCAGAACGTACAAGGAGGGCATCAAGAAGGGCTCTTCACAGAGGTGCATGATGAAAGGATGACATAGACATGAGTTGAAATAACAGAGGTTCAGCCTAGATGTAAGGAAAAAAATTGGCACCATGAGGGTAGCTAAGCAAAGTTTGCCCAGAGAGTTTGGGCAGTCTCTGTCCTTGGAGATCTTCAGGAACCAACTGGATAAAGCCCTGAGTATCCTGGGCTGAGCTCCTAGTTAACCATGAGGAGAAGGCTACTTCTATCCTGAATTTTCCAATGATCCTTTAGTCCTATATCTAACAGAAATATGGAATACGATATTGAGCTATTTGTGTGGTTGTGTTGCACTTGTAATTGTATGCAGATACATCGAACACATATTCCTCTTTTTATCCACAAAGAAACATCACTGACAGTATATGGGCAAAAGAAGAAAGTTCTTATTCAGCTGATTTAATGGTTTGCACAATATCTAATACAGTAGGGGACCAGGGCTGGGGGAGTTTAAGTGCTCAAGTAGCACAGATCATGAATAATGATATTAAGCGTACCACACCAAGTATTTAAGCACTTTGACTTATTTGCAATCAGATAGGATATTTAATCATTGTAAATGGACTACTAATCAAAGATAATTTCACCATGTATTTACACATATTTCCTTATGCTCTTATATACCTACACGTACACCAACACACCGCATATGACAAAGACATAAAATAGTTGAAGCAACCATTTCATAACCTACAAAATAGTGACTTACCAAGACACAGTCACAGGAATATAAACATAAACATACAGCTAGAACTACTTATAAATATATATTTCAACCTGTCAGTGAATTCACTGGAGAGATTTAGCATAAACAGCATCTGCAGAAAGTGTCAGTACTGTTGAAAGTTATTTCATAAACCTGGTTATCACTTCTTGGCAGGCTGCAGAGGAAAACCTCTTCACCATCTTCCTCATATAAACTTACCCAAGTAGCCAAGTTTTGTGAAGAAAAAAGTATCACCCCTTCCGTGTGAGCGTGTGTGAATAATTTCTATAGGTATCTATGGGTAAGGATGAAGAAATAATAACTGGAAAACACCAGGCTGAAAAGAATAAAAGGGCATGCTGAGACATAGCATGTGACAGTCGCCCAAGAACTGGTATGCTCCAGTGACCAGAGGTCCTGTTGAATCTATAAGAATGATGAACTGAGAATGCCAAGAGTTGGCCAGATCTGTGTAAGGCCACCAGCACATGCTGGGATCAACAATGGACTGTGTGTCTTGAATCACATCTAGAAGGGTGATGACTGCAAAGACTACAGGGCTGTGCACATACCTCATAAAAGAAGGGACTATGAGGGACTGTCCTGGTTTCAGCTGGGATAGAGTTAATTTTCTTCTTAGTAGCTGGTAGAGTGCTGTGTTTTGGATTTAGGATGAGAATAATGTCAATAACACACTGATGTTTTGGTTCTTGCTGAGTAGAGTTTACACTGGTCAAGGACTTTTCAGCTTCCTGTGCTCTGCCAGGTGCATGAGAAGCTGGGAGGGGGCACAGCCAGGACAGCTGACCCAGATTGGCCAAAGGGCTATTCCATACCATATGACATCATGCTCAGTATATAAGCTGGGGGAAGAAGAAGGAAGGGGGGGGACATTCGGCATGATGGCGTTTGGCTTCCCAAGTAACCGTTACGCGTGATGGAGCCCTGCTTTCCTGGAGATGACCGAACACCTGCCTGCCCATGGGAAGCAGTGAATGAATTCCTTGCTTTGCTTTGCTTGCCTGTGTGGCTTTTGCTTTCCCTATTAAACTGTCTTTATCTCAACCCATGAGTTTTCTCACTTTTACTCCTCTGATTCTCTCCCCCATCCCACCGAGGGGGGGAGTGAGCGAGCGGCTGCGTGGTGCTTAGTTGCTGACTGGGGTTAAACCACGACAGGGACTTTCCAAACACCTACCTATAAGCCACTGGTCTAAAGATTCCAGACTTTTTAAATAGCTAGAGCCTGGGGATCTAGCCTACTGCCTTGCAGAAAATGCAGCAGGAGGCTAAAATTAGAGTACTGGAATGATCTCAAATAAAGGCGTCAATGAAATTTAAATATCTTGAATGTACTGTATTTGGCAATGACTAAGAAAATATTTATGGAAATGTTACTTTTCTTCCAGATTTTCTTTATAGGTTTATTAAGCCTAACCACACCCACAAAGAAAGAAAACATTTTTCAACGTCTTGACATTGAATATGTCATTTTGTCTTGTCCTAGATGTCTGACTTTACTTACTGTTTCCATAAACAGGAGATGACCTCTCCTGTCAGTTAGAGACAAGCTATAACTTCTAAGGGCCAAGACAGGCACAAATTGCCATTTTGTTTTACTCTCTGATTTTATATTATTGCTTTGATTTGTAATGTACTGCAATTTCATTTGCAGTTTGTACTATCTTTCTAGGGAGATCAATTAAAGATAACCGGACAAATTCTTGATTATATTCACAGAGTCAATTTTAATATTACTTACAAGAGGGGATTGTAATCTTATCAAAGATGTAATCTCTCCAGTTTTGCTTTCACTTACTGGGAGGTTTGAGCATTGTAATTCAAACCAATGTGATATGGAATATGAGCAAAGTCCAATTTATAGGTGTTCCATCATATACGGTAAATAAATAACAGTGTAATGAAGAAAAATCAAACCTACAAAAAATATTTCCATTAAGCTGCCCAGAAAAGCAATGACATTTCTGATAGCATATTCTAAGAGGCAGTGAATCTCAAAGTCAATGAAGAGAGTGAGAGAGGAATCAAAATAATACCAATTTCAGAGGAAAATACAATACCTCACTGGATTCAGAATGACTTTATATTGTCTTTATATTCAAAAGAGCAATGGGATAGCTTGACTCCACTAAACAATGCCTTCACTGAATATGGAAATGTCAGGTACTTTCTTTTTGTACAGCATTTCATGAATGGTTAATATCAGTAACTTCCAACACTGGTTACAAGGTGGGTATGAGACCCTTGCCTTACTGAAAATCAGACCTCATATCAGAATGTATAATTTTAGATATCTAACTTGAGACTTCTGTAAATAAATTGTTGAGATACATAGATTATATTTCTATGAAGCTTTCATTTTGCATACATGTCTTGGGGCACTGAAAATCCAAAGTGTTTGCTATTGAACCCATTTAGGCATTATAGGTTTGCTGAAATTAGTCAAATTCTGCTGCAAACACTAACATATTGGGGTTTAAATAGGATTCAGATAATCATTTAGCAACTTTCAAAACGCATTGCTAGTCATTATTTGCATGTAGGTCTAGATAAAGAGGGCTGAGAGGATGGAGTCATTTCTTGTATTCTGGAGGCCTTATCCATACAAGGCTGGTCCAATTGAAGTAAATGGGACCACCTTGACATGTAAAGGTGCACCAGAGTGTAGTACTGTCTAAGGTTCAACACAACTTTTAATTTCTGCTTGTTCTTCTCTGAGTACAAGACCTAGTTCAGCTGGTTTGAAATAAAAAAAAAATATGCACAACAATATTTAATCATTTGGGTTTGGAAGATTAGGCAAGGAATGAAAAAACATAGCATTTTGTGTACCTTTAGTTACATTTTTGTAAGAATGTAAGTGACTTCAACCTTGCAACAAAGAAGGCTAAGTGTCCTGGGCTTCATTAGGAGGAGTGTTGCCAGCAGGTCAAGGGATGTGATCCTTCCCCTCTGTTCAGCACCGGTGAGGCCATGCCTGGAGTACTTGGTCCAGTTCTGGGTTCCCCAGTACAAAAGACATATGGGCATGCTGGAGACAGTCCACTGAAGGGTCACAGAGATGATTAAGGGACTGGAGCATCCCTCATATGAGTAGAGCTGGGACTATTGAGCCTGAAGAAGGCTCAGGAAGAATCTCATCAAAGTGCGTAAATATCTGAATGGAGATTGTAGAGAAGACAGAGCCAGGTTCTTTTCAGTGGTGCCCAGTGACAGAAAAAGAGTCAATGGGCACAAACTGAAACGCAGTTCTGTCTGAACTTTTATTGTGAGGGTGATGGAGGACTGGCACAGGTTGCCAGAGACGTTGTGTATTCTACATCCTTGAAGATATTCGAAAGCCATCTGATCCTGGTCTTGGACAACCTGCTCTAGGTGACCTTGCTTGAGCAGGGTTGGACAAGATGACTACCAGAGGTCCCTTCAACCTCAACGATTCGGTGATTCTGATTCTGTGACTCAGATATCTCACATTCATGTTGGAAAGTATCTGAAGTATATAAGGGCTTTCAAGACCAGTTTTGGCACATATGGGCTCGTGAGACCAGGGTAGTGGGACGAATGACAACAAGGGAGTCACAAGGAACTGGGCTCACAGTTCAGCAGTACCATCCTTTGGTGGGCCTGCAATGCCCGAGTTCAGCTACATCCCACCTCACAGGTGCAACTTGACCTCTTGAGACTTCACGATGCTACAAGGTCTGCATCTGCTGAGCACCACTTCCATGAGCTGTGCTGACCTGAAAGCCTAGTATGTGCTGCAGGCCACAGGCAGCCTCACACTTATCCCAAAAGACACCCATAGGGCCAGCTAAGGACATGTCCATCTGTGGCAGCACAATCTTTTATACAAGTCTTTGGGCCTCATTTTTAGAAGGATTTAGGGGTCTTTTAGCTTATCAAATACACTCCCAGTGGCCCTAGGCAGATTTGACTAAGCTGCTATATAGGCATCCATGATACACCACATGGAGGTCGTGGGAAGATTGGGAGCAGGGAGTGGAAGGACTAAGGAGCTGGATTTGATAGCACCAAGACAGATGACTTGTCCCACTGTGGATCCCACATGAAATTAGGCTTCTGAACCTCTCTTCCCATTTATGGTACCTCTTTCAGACACAGCTGGTGCCACTTGGCTGTTGTTTATGCAGATGTTCCAGCTGTTAGGGACTTTAATCTGGCCCTTCTGCTACAGAGTTTACAGTATAGAAAGCGTTAGGCACTTTATGTGAATTATATATCATTCACAAACTAGATGTTCCCAGCTTCTATAATAGTCCATCTTCAAGGCCTCAAGGCTGGAGCTAGTGCTCTGAGCAGCTAATCAGTAGGGAAAGTTGCAGCAGTGCTTTGGTTGCTTTGAAGCCGCCAGTTGCAAGAGACTATATACATAACTGAATTGGACACCTGGGAGGTTAGGCTGTAGTTATAGCTGTGAAAACAGCAGCAGTGCCAATACGAGGAATCTAAGCACCAATCTGTTGTTTTGGGAGTCTGAATTATTTTGAAAGCCCTAGCAAATGACTGTCAAGGAGACTTAGGGCTACAGCTGTAGCTTGCGATGGCATGTTTCACAGAGATACTATCTCACGTCCTGAGGTGGAGTAGTCACATCAGTTCAGGTCCACTCCAATAAGTGTATTTACCCTCTCAGAATGGGATGGTTGCTTGGACTAAGAACCCTGCTGAGACTGGCATAGCTGCTGAATGGGAGAAACTTCAATTAGGAAAGAGAGCTGTCTTTTCTGCTCACAGCTGTGCAGGGTAGATATCCCAAAACTCCTATGTCTCTCAGTGACTTACGAAAACTGGCCTGCAGGCTCCCAAGTCATTTTAGAGTGACATTTCACTTCTCCTTCTCAATTTCTAGAACAAAAATAATGACTATTCCACCAGTAAAGAGTAATGGCAATGGCAGAGTTAAATATGGTACATTCAGGGCTTACGTTCCTATTAGACATCTGTCTCACAGCAAGACCGTAAGTCTCTCTCCCAAGCAACAAATCCAAAAGCATCTTATTTAAAGCGACACTGTTGAAAAACCACTGTTTTCTCATTAGATAGATTGTCGAACATTACCTTCTGATACTTGTGTGTGTTCCTCCTGTTTGTAGTAAATCTCTGAGATGCTGACCCCCAGTATCAAATCTTAAAGTTGTAGCAGTATTTAATGAAAAAATAGTCCAAAATTTTTCTAATCTACAATAAAAAAAATTTCCCTATCTGCTTTCCTTTTTGAAAATTTGACATATTTTAAATTAGCCTTGAGGTAGCACTAAATGCCCCATATTTATTTAGTAATATTAAATAAAATTTACCACTCAGCAGGGCTAGCTACAAAACATAAGGCTTACTGACACTTTTTTCTTTCTAAAATGAGACTTGTAATTCAATTATGTACTCATAGGGGGAGAAAATGGTGCATGTTCCAGCCAGCAGCCCCCATTGTCCACATGTGCATTCTCAGATCAAACAGATCTAATAATTCCTTGTTAAAGTCATCATTTCCCATTAGATGAGCAACTGTAGCTGGTAAAAGGTAATGGTTACAGTGTGTTACACAATTAACACAGTGTGAAATGAACTGAAATATGTTTCCTAAAGATGATTTTCAATGGAAATGGAGTATTTAGACTCTGTGTATCAAAAATACAGATCCAAATGTGGGCTGTGCTGAATGTTTTTACAAAACTGACAGTGTGTTCACTCACAGCAGCTCTTCTACTACACATTAAAATTAGTATGTTGTCAAAAGCATATCAAACATTCTTTAGGGCTATGAAAGAGAAAACTTGCATTAGAAGAAAATCACTTGAAGTTGTCTGGATATACATAAATGATGGAAATGTTTTCAGGCTTTGTAATGGTGTCTGCCACAAAATGTACTAAAAATGCAGGTAATCACAAGGACTGTAATGGATAATAGACAGCAAGTTTAGTGTAAAAGTAGAATGAATTCAGAGAAGAAGATTACATTGCTCTGAAAAAAAAAAATAGCAAAACCATGAGTGAGCAGTTTACTGTGTTTTCTACATGATATGAGCCAAATTATCCAAGTATAACTCAAGTAGTCAGTGAAACACAATATCCAGCAGCTCATAGATACAGAAGTTGCTTATCAATTCATGCAGCTTCTGTCTGTCAATAAAGAGAGTAGGTCTGGTAGCAGATATCTGATCTGAAAAAAAAATCCATAAGTCCCTTCATGTAGTAGAACATTTTTTACTACCTGTAGGCTAAATGCAACTCCGTGGAATTTAAGGCAATGAGACCATTTAATATCTCACTTGGGTGACAACACATTGCTGGAAGTTGACAGAAGGTGCTCCAGAAGATAATGTTGCAAGTTCTGTTCTTCAACTGCATAAATCCCGAGGGCTGGCTTTTTAAGATTTATGGCCAGTCTCCATGAGCAGTCTGTGACTGTTATGCACCAGCTCCACACATGGTCCAAGCCAGAGTCGTAAAAGCTAGTTGAGACTCTAGAAACATTTAGACATGTCTGTATGTGACTGTGTCCCTGCTAACAATCCTTGCTTCTCAAGTGGATTTATTGGTATGAGCCAGTCAGATGAGCTCAGAGCACTGGGAAGGATCATGTACAAGTCGTAGCCTCTGACCATTTAGACAATTCCTGAGGTACTGTTGTGCTCAACGGAGTGAATATCTAACCTTGAGGTGGCCTTTAGGGAGTTTTGGTGGCAAGAAGACCCATGTTAGCTAGATGCAAAGATATGGTTAAGCATCTCAGAAAAGGATTTCAGAAAACTGCCATATACTGTGGTAGAGAGAATCAGGCTGAATCCGGAATATGGGCAGTAGTGTTCTGCACGATCTGTTAGTGCAACAAAACTAAGTTCAGCTTCAAGTCAGGATGAGATCAGGCCATTTAGTAATTAAGTTAGTTACACAGAAAAAAAAATGTGACACACTCAGATGTATCTTCCTCTTGGGACATGAAGACCCATCAGGTGAAGGGGTACAGAAAATAGATGTGGAAACTAAGAGAGGCTTAAAACCGAGGGTCTATCAACACTATATAATGGAGCACAGTACAGAAATCCCCCCTGTAGCTACTGGAATAGGATGGAAGGTTTTATTATATATTTTTCTATCTTGCTTTCATGCTGGATTTCTTTTTCACAATTATTCTATTTCTCTTCTCTTGAGTGTTGCTTTACTGTATACCTCTATGTTTGTCCTTGAGGCTTTCATTTTACAAGCCTACAAGGTATCAGGTGTTTGACAAGACCAGTTCAGAGCATACTTACGGGATACACATTTTGTCCTAGCAATAGGGTGCAGCAGCATTTAGATAGTTTTGAGGTAGTAGGCAGTATGTCCATATCTCCTTTTTCTCCTCTTCCTCCCTAACCTTTGTTTTTATCATCATACACACTTTCAAGCTTCCATCTCAGTTTAGCTAGTTTTTGGGACAGGGACTGTCTGTGTTTGTGGCTGCACAATGGCTGAGATCACAGATCCCATTATGTAAATAGTAAGTAATTAATAGTAAACAATAAATAAATAACCGTATGACAAATGTCAAAAAGTAATAGTTCCGTTCCTCTTTTTGCAATGGTCTGAAGGGAGACAGAACCTTTCGTAGGACTGTTCCTGTGGCAGTATCAAGGCCACACTCTTTATGTTCCCTGGGAGTCGGATGAAGAGGTGTTTAGTTTTGAAGATGAGGAGGAAAAGCCGTGAAGTAATATATGCACTGACTAGATCTTGCCTCTCAAAAACAGAGAAAGGAAAGACTGATTTGGTTATCTTGTTCATCTCATTGAGAAGATTCAGTAAAGTTAGTCTATGAGACAGTTAGTTACACTTTTATGTAGCCTGTGACGTCTTTGGGTTGTGGTAGTATTCACTAAAATCCTGACAGAAAATCCAGTGACTCCAGTGTGAATCTTGTCACAGATTTCAGTGGGCTTGAAGTTAGGTATCACATGAACAGTCAGATATGCATTTGAGACTGCTCCAAAACAGAGTACTGCAAATCATGTCAGTGTTTTCATTTAAGAAAAGAATGACAGGAAATACAGGCCAAAAACTGACCCAATGTGAATACTTAGAAGACTTGAATCCCTCAGAGTGTAAATTTGACCTTGTAACTATGACCTCTGTGAAAATGATGCAATGAAACTTGCCTGAACAGTGAAATGCTAGAGCATGATATCTCATTCCATAGTTGAAAATACACACAAAAGAAAATATCAACTCTCAAATCAAACACACCGTACTCATTTGCAGATGATGTCCAGTTAAGTTACTTCAAATGATTGGCAGACAGAGTTTACAGTCAAATCTCTTATAACCAGCAATTTATTTTCAGTCCACAGACCTTCTAAACTACTCTTCATGATTCAGATTGTCCGTACATGATTTTTTCAATACACTGAGGGCATTTGATAGTTCAAACTTAAAAAGAAAAGATTGGCAATAATGATGCTCTTCAATAGCTCTTTTCAGAAACTTCAAAACAATGACCTGTAATTGTAGATGAAGAAATGTTTTCATCCCTCAGCAGAATGGATTTTCTTCAAGTAGAATATGTGCAATAAAGACCCTTATATAATTGTCTAGAGTAGTGGTGAGGGGGACAGAGGGAAATGTGAGGATCTGCACACAGGGCATGCAGAAATGGCCATGGGTAGGAAAAGGAGGCAGATATGTCTTCCTTCCTTGAACAGCAGGATGTAGCATGAGTGAGAAGAGACTATATGGATGCAAGAGGTGATGTGGTTTCACACGGAAGAGCTGCTCAGCAGTCGTCTCCTCCCAGCGGCATAGTCCTTGGAAAGGCAAGGTTCCACAGTCTCCTAGTTAGGCTGATGGTTAACAGGACTAATAACAACAGAAATAGAAATAATTGAAGAGTGGAAGGACCCACCTCTGACAGAATGTCTGCAGGAAATGAGCCAATTTATGCTGGTCAGGCTGTGAGGCGACTGAGAATAATTGGTATTTTAGTTCTAATAGTGAACAACACTGCAAATAAACTCTGAGAATATTGACTAATCCGTGAACAAGTAAAGAGAGAGAGAGAGACTGCCCTCCATTGCAATGTAAATGGTCTTTCCTCTGTTTAATTAAGCTGTAGCGGTTAGGTTCACAGAAGAACAAATGCACCTTGAAGTCCATCAAGCTTGTCTTTATGACAGTGAACCCAAAATTTCACAAAATTCTTGCTCAGCTGATGACTGGCCATACAGTCACCTTGAATAGCCAGACTCCCTTCCCCAGAAGACTTCAGGCCAAAATTGCCTTTGTTGAGCTGTTGTCTATCAGGAGAGGAGGTAAAATCTACACTTCTCACAATTTTTAACAATAAAACTCCAGGACACTTGAAAGCTCCTACTCTGCTTAAGTACTGACCGCAATGAATATTTGAATACCTAACAAATGCCTAAGCCTGAGACATTTCTCCTCTTGAACCCTTGGACGCATTCGATCTGATGATAGGCTTTTTCATAGCACATATAGAACAGAAAAGAATAGGAATTGCAGCCTTAGAAAACACAGCTACAGTGGGGAAGTTGACAGAGTAGAGAACTGAATTCTTGTCTTCCACTTTCTAGGCAATTGTAACTAGATGGTTCTCATAGGAATGGTGAGGATGAACCCTGTATATTTTAAAAGGGAAATCTTTGTTCAGTTCTTTGAAAGAAAGAAAGGACTGAGGGCTGATTCAACTTATACTGCAGCTGTCATGAGATCTGATTCAGAGAAAAAGATAAGACTGAGTGGTTGGAGACAACAGGCCAGGAGAAGAAGAAAAAGAAAATTTCTTTTACCAACAATCTTCAGAAAGGAGACCAGTGTTAAATGAAATCACTTCTTCGGTTCTAGTCCAGGCTCCACAAATTTGTTCATGTATTTTTTTACAGCCAGGCTTGAACTGACTTCACCTATCCTGTGAACTTACCTCCCTCCAGCCCAAAAGCTGTGCAACATCACCTCAGTGATGTTCTCCCATTTAAACCCATCACAGAAGTTTATTAGCACAGGAGAGTGTGTTAATGCAGCTATATGGCTTCCTCCTCTTATCCATTCAGATCAGAGCACTGGCAAAGTCTGTCTCTGCCTGCAAGTAACCAAACAGACCTGCACCTTTGTTTTCACATGAAGCTGCTCCATGTGTTATGATATCCACATTAGAACCAGAGGTAAACAGCGAGGTGACAGCTAATAGTAAAACAATGTAAAGAGTAGCCATGGGTGAGCTTTGTCTTCCAAATATTTGCAGTTAAAATTTTATAAAGAAAGATCACATTCAGTTTAAAACTAAATGACCAAAATTGAATGATGATCAAAATGAAATAATATTTATAAAGTTCAAAATTCTTGTTTTGATGAGAAGGTACTATTAACATAGCTTCTCTTAGGCATGCAATACCCATTATAACATAGGAGCTTGTCTTAGAGTTATACAAAAAACATTTCCCCGAACTGCAACCTCTGATCCAGGCAAAGATTGTATTTGCAACACATACATACTAACAGACCAGAGGTAAGGGCTACTTCTAATCCATTAGGAACTGTCAGCATAAATCCCAAAGAGACTACAGATATCCTCCTCTAGAGAATTATTTCACTCATTAATATCAAAAGGAATTAGGCCTTTATTAATTGTCACTGGTTCCAAGAGAAACACTTTTCTGCCTTAACTTTAAACCTGAAGTGGATTTTTGTGTGTAAAGACCCCACCTATGCCATCTTGCAATGATTTACAATATCATTAAAGACTATGAAAAGCTGATGTTGTAATTTTGAAAGGGAAAAGGGGAGGAGAGGGATACATTATTAAATACAAAAATCATCTTGATAAATTGGGGGAATGGTCTGAAATCAATGACAGGAAATTCAATAGAGACAAGTGCAGAGTACTACGCTTGGGGCTTGTCTACACAAGCAGGTTAGTACAGCAAACTAAAGCATGAATTTACAGTACATTTGCTGCTGCATACTAACTTTTCATGCTGACACTCTTGCTAAGCAGTAAGTATAGCTCTGTGTGAGGTTGTCTACTCCACATGTTGCACAGAGCCAGCATTAGTGCAGGCTACAAGTATCCACAGGGGAAGGTGGCATAGAGAATCTGGTGTGCTGTAAATTTGTACCCTATCTTACTGCAATTTACCAGTGTAAATGCTCCCTTAGGCAGAAAAAAACAAATGCACAAATAGAAAATGTGGAATTATAGATTAGACAGCATTACTGCATAAGCAAGTTGTAGTCAGCATAAACAGAATAGTCAGTGATAAACGTTGAAAAATAACTATGATATTGGTATTACATACAACACTAGTGTTTATAAAGAAATAGAAGAGAATTATTCATATTCTGCTTTCCTCACTGTTGGTAAGGCATCAGCCAGAATAGTCTGTTTTCTTTGGGGTTCCATACTTGAAAGGGCAGGCAAGTTTTAGAGCAGTCACAAGAATGAGGTCAAACATACCGCAAGAACTGAGACTGCTTAGTCTAGAAAAACTGTGGCTGATGGCTGAGTCTGGTAATAACCTTCAAAGATGTAAAAGAATGCTATAAAAGAAATCCTGTTTATTCTTTCAGTCCAAGGGTATTTGGAAGGAAATAATTGCTTGATTTGCAATGGTGATTTTCAATACTAGCATTTTGGAAACGCTGAGGTATATCCTGAGGAGGACAAGACCAGGTCAACAATGGGAGCAAGACATGCCAGTTCCGGGGAGGGGGAGGAGGGCACGGGGAGCGAGGGACTTTAACAGTAGCTTCCCTTGGGGAAAAGGCACAAGAATATAAGGCCTGAGAAATACTGGCTGAGTTTTGGGCCAGATTACCTTGAAAGAACAAGGAATCAAGCACACTGGAGAGTCCTAAAAACAATTCATAGTTTAGACAAACATCTTTAAGTGTGGTCTAAGCATTCTTGAACATTTTTCTGGACAGGAGATCAGAATTAGACAGCTTTGCAACTCCCTTTCATTTATCTCTTTAAATCTATAGCAATGTAGACCTTCCAGTGGCCTGTACTTGGCTCAAATATATTCTTTGCAATTAGCTGCAGGGCAGCAACATCTATTGATTGAAGCCTGAGAGCAAGTTACTGGGACTCTAATTTTATGTCTGATCTTTACCACCCAGTTTTCAGTGTCTCATCTAACTTATCTTCCTTGTCTTGTCTATATGTAAAAAGAGATTATAATGTTATACTTATGATTGAAAAGAATAATAAATAATCATGATGTTTACAATTATATGTAAAATTATGCTTATATTTATATGTGTTGTTTTATTGTTCATTTGCATTTGATTATTTAATTGGTGTTCTATGTGCCTCCTGGTTATCCATATATGATTTGCATCATTGAACAGGTTCTATACTGAATTTACAGCTTGCATGTTATAATGGGTTCAACACATCTTATATTAGAACCTGGATAACCTAAAAAAAGAAGTCTTTGAGCTGACTGCATTTCTTTTCCACAAAGACAGCAGATGGAAAAGATCTAAAACTGGGAGATGAAAAATCAGTACCTGCTAGGGAAAGGGTGGAGAGTAAGTTTTAAATGTGCCAACTGGATAAACTAAAAGTTCTGGAAATTTGCAAATTCAAAATGTGAAAGGGTCAATTGTGATAACAGAAAGTTAATTGTCTTCTGCTGGCAACCAGCCATCAGATGTTCTAGTCATATAAGAGTAGCGAAGGGAACACAATGGAAAGCCTTTTCAAAAACAAATGTTAATAATTTCTGGGGGAGAATGAGAGGAAGTGGAAGCAATAGAACAAGCCTGTAAGCTAGCAATTACAACTGTATATTAGCCTGCTACCTAGAAACATACAAGAAATAGCAGGAAACTAAATGGAAATAGTGTGTATTCACTAGCAATGGTGTGAAATTCTATTATTGATTTGTTCTATCTCCAAGCAAATCACTTTGCCTTTCAGTGATATTTAGACACTTATAGGCAACAACTTTCTTTACATCAGTTCCCAGCCCTACCTATTTTTTTATGGCATACTTAAATCTTTACCTGAGGATTAATTATAAGTACCACTACCACTTTTTACTTAGTTTTTCTAAATGAGTTAATGCAATTATCTCATTAGCTCAATTTTAGTAAAATATGTAATTATGTATCTCATCCGCTCCTATGTATAAAACACATTAGTGTGGAGCACTACTCACATGTGATCTGAAACAGGCAAAATGACTTCAAACAAAAAGTAGAGTAAGCAAATCACATCAAACAGTGAAGAGGGCACACCAGAAATCAGTCAGAAAAGAATAATAAATTATTTCTTATATATGACATCACAGCAGCTATCTGGAAGTAGGTCTAAGTAATTTGCTAATGAAGTTCACAGGTGATTCTTATATCTGTGAGGCTAGAAATGTATTAAAAATGGGCCTAAAGAGGTAGGGCTGCAGAAAATGGTGGTGTAGGAAAGCAGCTACTAAGATATCTGAAGACTGCTACTTCAACATTCAAATGGTGAATTAGAAAGAGCACTGGAAAGCAGTATAATTAAGGCTTGCTATTTCTATTAGAATTAACAGGGGAGAGCTCATTAGAAGTACATTTCTTCTAGCTTGAGACCTGAGGAGACCATTGGAACTATAAACATGGAGGAATTTCTGTAGAGCAAGGTAATGAGACCCTTTATCATTGGGATTCCATCTGAAATATTGCATCCATTTATAGTATTTAACTGTAATAGAGACTGAGGAAATGGGAGTTGTTCTGGAAAGACTAACATAGTTCTTCTGGAGTGGTTAATGAAAGGCAACTGTACAGATAATACTTGTGCAATTAGCAAAATGATCTAAATGGAGAAAATTTGTAAGATTCCCATGAATAAATGAAAGGAATGTTTTTACCTCAATAGAAGGAAAAACCTTCTTTCAGGGGTCTAAATTCAATAACAGTATAGTTTGCAGGGAAAAAAAAATAGAAACTTGCTCAACACTTGTAGAACAATGGTAGAAAAAGTTTGAGAAAATAATACTTCATTGGAAAAGCAAGAGATTATGTAATAAAATGTTTCTCACTGTAATAGTTTTGATTAAAGAAATGGTGGCCACTAAGTAAGTCTCTGATATGCAGAGGAGATATTATCATCCCATAATATGGATGGAATTAGTACTAGAAAATACTGGTGAGCTCTTGAGAAAAACACAGTCCAAAGTTTGCATTAAATATCCAATAGAGATTGTTACTCCTGTTTTCCAAAGGTCTACAGCTAACTTATTGAAGCTCATCAGCTAAAAGTTTTCATTAATTGTTCTTAAGTCATGGAAGATCCATTTGGGAATCTCCTTGTTAAAGTCTCGTTGACACACAAGCTGCATTGTTACTAACCACCCACATTCTTAACTGGGCATGACCTACAGGTCATTAGCAAAATAAAGACTAGTGCACTTAATGTCACACGCCTGTGTATCAGTCCCTTTCAGACAGTTTATGAGTCAACTTCACACATGGAGGGTTAAAATGAATGATTGCCAAGTGAATGCCTTTCCTATACCTCTGGATTTAAACAAAACCAAAACCCCAATCAAATAAAGCTGTCATGAATGCAAGATCACCATGGTTCCTGCCAGTCAAGCTCTATTATTTCTGTTTCATTCACCATCAGCAATAACAGTTCTGAATTCCAAATGTAGCGGGTAGAGTAGAGTCCAGAGTATTTGCCACCGGAGGGAGTATGTTGCAACTGTTGAAACTTCTGTGCAAAAAAATTCCAGCTTTATTCTCAAGACCTCCCTGCTCTATGACTAATCAAAATACTCTACTTCCACCTAAGAAATTCAAAGATGCTTGTCCTGGTTTTGGCTGGGATGGAGTTGGTTTTCTTCCTGGTAGCCGGTATGGGGCTGTATTTTGGGTTTAGGTTGAGAACAATGTCGATGATACACTGATGTTTTGGTTCTTGTTAAGTAGTGCTAAGTACTTGCTAAGTGGTGCTCACACTGGTCAAGGACTTTTCAGCTTCCCATGCTCTGCCAGGGGCACGGGAGGCTGGGAGGGGGCACAGCCGGGGCAGCTGACTCAGACTGGCCAAAGGGCTATTCCATACCACGTGACATCATGCTCAGTATATAAGCAGGGGAGTTGGCCGGGGAGGGGTTCGATCGCTGCTTGGGGGACGTGCTGGGCATCGGTTGGCGGGTGGTGAGCAATTGTACAGTGTACTGCTTGCTTTGTATTACTACCGTCCTATTTTTTTTTTTTTACTTTAGTTATTAAACTGTTTTTATCTCAACCCACGAGTTTTCCCCTTTTGCCCTTCCGATCCTCTTCCCCATCCCACCGGTGGGGGGGTGAGCGAGCGGCTGTGTGGTGCTTAGTTGCTGGCTGGGGTTAAACCACGACAATGCTTCATACATATAGCATAATAAATTTCACCACAACTATAGCTATTGGATACTGTAAGAATTAATATGACTTTTTATTCATGCTCCACAAGTGACTTCATTTTTCCTCAGGTTACCTGTTTCTAAGTAGGCCTTTGCATCTCCTTTTAGATTTGCTGTGACCTAGATGAGGAATTGAAGGTCTCATGTTATTTATGCCTCTGCCAACTCTGTTTTTACTTATTTTCCATGATGAACAGATCTGTAAGTACCCTGGGCTTTTCCCAGGAGCTCAGTAGCCCTTCCATAAAATACTGGACAAAGTATCTGATTTACATTTGAAATTGCTAATTTCCACATCTTCACTGATGTGTATGAACTGTTTCAACGTCATAATTTTTTTTGTCCCTCTCATTTCCTGTTAACAACAGGCAGAAGGTCATTTCACAGATCACTAAAGCCTTCCCTCATAGCAATGTCTCTACTTGCTACATGGCTGAAGTACCCTTTGAACTAGGAATAAATCTCATACATGCTCCATCTTCTCAAATCCTAGCTTTGACAATGGGACTAAAGCTCTCTTAGAATTAAAGTTCAAGTGAGTCATTGGTTTTCTCCTGGTCTAAAGCACCTACAAAAAACTACATTTCTTTCTTTATCCCAAGGCAAACTAAGATAAGGGATTTAAAACTATGTCTACTGTGCACAGGATGTCAGTCCAAGCTGAGGCAGAGATCCACCAGCTGTGCCCTTCAAACAGAATAAAAAAATTGTATAGACATATTCCAATAAGAAAATAAACTCCTGTACAAAACAAAGCAATCTCCTTGTTAGTTTGGGTAATGATAGTTCTTTAACTAATTAGCAGGGAATATAGAAAACAATGATAAGATTTTATTTTTAGCCATAGGATGCATCAGCCCTTTTGGAGGGATCATGCTACATGTTTTAGATCATATTGTCAGGTGTGTACTACCCAAGGAAACAATATTCCCACAGTCCTGCAATTTACTGTATCTGTACAAATGACACTTTAATTTTAATGAATTGTCCTTTCACAAACATTAAAAAGTGTTCACCTTATTCAAATTCATCTAGAAAATTAATTCATCTATGGATTTTACCATAATTTCAATAAGATATTGCCCATTCTTTGGGGAAAAAAAAAAAAAGAAAAATACTTTTTATTAGGCAATAGTTTGTGCTTCCACTGTCAAAATCTTTTTGGAACTAGTATTCATATTCATACATTAAAGCAGCAACAGGGTAACTCACCAAAGGACTTCAGTATAAATGACCATTAAGGTTTCCATTTTTTAATACATGCACAAAATTAATCAGTGGCTTCACTTCTCATGAATTTCAGACTGATACGGTGGAATCAGTTTTGCAAAGGGTCATGAATGCTTATATTTCATTGATATGTATATATAAATATTGAAAAATAGTACTTTTTTGAGAACTGTGCGTATTTTAAAAAAAACAATTGTAAACAATATGCCTCAAATTGTAAACAATATGCCTCAAATTTATACACACATGATTTACAAGAACTCTGCAGTACACTGTTTTGAAAATTGGGAGTTCTTGGCATCAAAACTGTTTCTGAATAGGTATTGTATACATATGTCTCTATTATGCAGCTCCTAGCACAACAGATCCTTGATGCAGCCAGCCATTTGAGGTCTCTGGCAATGTTAGACACACAGTTAAGTACAGATTGCTAGAGACAAGATTGTCTTCCATTTCTAGATGCAGTCAGATACAATTTGACCACCTCTGTCACAGAAGGACATGGAGGACTCATATGATGCTAAGACTGCAGTTCAGTGTCTTCTGGTGAAGAATAATTCTTCAGATCAGATGCTTAAGCTTTAGGTTGGTTTTGCTGTAAAAGTAGCAGATATTTTGTAATCCTTGTTTTCCTCCACAATTCTCTTAACACATCATTTTCAGAGTAGTTTATGATATTCCTGCAGGATTCCAAGTTACAGCATAAGACTCAGAATGCATGAGGACGTAACAATTTAATCACAGTAAAACTGCCTTCTGAGTAAACCCCTTGAATAGTATTACTAGGCTAACATGCACCAGAACACTACAAGACTTCCATTCTGTTCTCCTATAAATGGAGTTTGAATCTTTCTTAGTTCATTGTAAATAAGTGCAGTAAATTTCAACAGTTTCTGACAAGATACTTTTAAGTAAGGGAAACTTTGAAAGACAAGGACTTTGTAAAGATGAATTTATTAGTTTGCTTACTATCCATGCAAACTTGAGAAAAGGGGAGAAAGGGATGAAACTTTATGAGTGACTTCATAAGGAGGGAAGAAACTGTATTTTCTGTCCCATGCTGAAGTATTTTGATAAAACTAACAAGTGAAAGTCTTCCAGCTTTCCATCCCTGTTTAGAGCTTTGATCAGTGATTTTTGCAATGTAAAACCACCTGTTTCCTATATCCTGGATTCCTTTTCTCAAAAGCACAGAAGCTGATACATAAGTTCTATAACTGATGCATCCAAGGCAAGTTTAATATATTGATCTTTGCTCAAGTGCATGATCCATGTATTTTTGCAACAGGAATAATTGGTTCCATTAAAATATTCCTATTTGTCACTTCTCTACGCAGTGAAAAGAAGACACAAAGCATGCTTTAAATGTTTAAAAAAAAAAAAAAAGTTAACAAAACCAGTCTCTTCATTTCTTAAAAATAAATAACTCAACCTTCTTTAATCCTAAAAATATACCTTTAGAGATATACATCTTTATTACGTCTAGAATTAGTGAGTTATAATGAGGCAACATTTGCCTGGCCTAGCACTCCATTAAGGCATTGTTCATGTGGAAGACCCAGATAGATACCCATACATACACTGTTTAACTGAATAAACACATTCATGTTCATTAAATTCCTTTTTCAAATGGCAAAACAAAAAACATTCTTTAACAAAGTTAGGAAACACAAAATATTTCCCAAAGAGATTGAATGAAATGCAATGAACTAGCACCTAAGTAACACATTATATATTTTGATACTAGATCACTGTTTCAGAACCAGATCTCCAAAAGAACTCTTCCAAGTTCAAACACAAGAATGCTTATGAAGAATAACAATTTCTTCAAAGGTTTAAGATTAAAACATAATATGACTGACTGTGACAGAAGCAGATAAAGTACCAACTACCACAATTAAAAGGATCAAAACCATTGCATGATGAATACTTCCTTTTTGTATTCATGTTACTTGAAAAGTTTATAAATATATATATGAATAGAATGTATATACTTCATATATTTATGGGAAATTTTAAAAAAGAAAGAAAATAATGAAACTGTATCAGTAATAGTATTTCACATCCATTTTTCAGAAATATAAATGAGAACACAAAGTGTGTAATGCTCAATCATAATATAGATTGCTAAGATTGCTAATCATATTTAACACTGGAATTCTACATACTATTAAATGGAAATTTGTATTGAACTCAACAGCAAAATTCCCATTGACTTTAACAGAACCAAGGTTTTACTCTTCGTCATAGCACAGATTACTTTATGGTTTATATTCAGAACAGTTACTTTCCATAGAGCACAAATGAGAAAACACTACCAGTATAATCACAATTCCTGTCAAAGAAAAAAAAAAATGTATCTCAGCATATTCCTGAATGAGATCAGAATCTGGACTGTATGGCTTGGATAATTTCTTTCTCCAAAACTACACAGCATCCAGGGTCACAAGGTTGTCCTGGGAAATGTCATGTATAATGAAGAAATTCCCACAAGCATATCTGTTTGAAGGAGCCAAAGCAATAATAATATGGAAGAAGTCTCCTCTCTTACTCATACATCAATGGGAAAATATTTACTTGTCAATAATATTATCCATTTGCTTTGTTTCATTCTCATTTAAGTTCTGCACATTTCAGCAACAGAGGTCCAGAACTGGAAGTTGTTTCAAACTTCACACTTCTTGAAACATTAGTGGAATGTTTATTGGGACTTTAGAGAAGCTGTTCATGACGCTGTCCATATTTGAAAGCTGACCCATATCTGCATTCACAGCTTTGACACAAGAGCACAGAACCTGGGGGTGAGGGTGGAAGGGGAAGGAAGCATTGCCAGGAATGATAATTCTGAAAGATATGAGACGAAATACTGAGTCCTTCTCTGGGCAGCCTTCTTTTAGGCATGGACTCATTATAGTTGCTGGTTATCTGGATGCTAGGGGTAAAGTATGCCACTATACACAAGAAAAAATATATATATAAAAGCTATGAGCTTTTTGTTTATAGGAAGAAAATTCCCTCATACCATAAAAAGCGATCTCTTCATTCCATAAAGAGAGATCAGTGCCTCAGAGGAGGCTAGAATTAAGGCAAGTGCAGGCCTGTGTACACAGAGAATGGCTCCGTGTTTCCCCACTTCTAATTTATAATGAACCATTTTAAATAAAGCCCTGCTCCTGCAGTTTCTTATGCAAGTGGGGGCTTCCACTCAGGTTAGCAAGACCTTTCAGTAATGAGATCTGCTTGCTAGGAATAGGGCCCGAGAAATTTTTATATATTCTACATATATCTCTATATGTATTTGCACACGCACGCACACACACGTACATATACACGCGCACAAACATGCACCCACAGAGATTTATAAATATATTTATATATATGTACATATGCAAAGAGACAAGATTGAAAACCATGTCAGACTTGGAATGTTATCCGCTTGTCAGAACCATTTAAACTACTATCTACACAGTACATATTGAAACTCAACTTTAAGATTTTTTTATTTTTATGTACAGTTCATTTTTTTTCTCTGGAAATAAAATATCTAAATACAGACAGACTGTAATGTTGTATATGTATAGCTTTCAACAATACTTTAGCTGAATAAATGCTTTGTACATAGTTCTGTCTTTTAATGGAGTTTACAGCTACATTGATAAAATGGATTCCTCATTTCCTTGATTGTTTTTAACCAATAACAAGCAGAGAGACAATTACAAGTTAATATTAATAAGCAGCTCAAATAACACTGGTTAAATTATGTACAATACAAACCATTCATACAAATGAAGACTAGGATATTGAATTTGTTACAATATTTTGTAATAAAGATAAGACAGCCACTTATAACTTACATGTTCTCTGCCAGGCATTTTCCTTCTTAAGAGATCAGTTGGAGAGTTTTTAAGTATCTTAGCTGGCCTAAACTCAACCAGGTTTAAAGAATCAGAGCTTAAAGAGTCAGAGAAACAAGAAATCAGAATGTCTGCCCACATGTAAATTCGAAATGTTTGCCCATCTTTACTAGTAACAGGCTCGCTCCACGGAAAAAGAGCCACCTAACACCACCTTGAATGTGCCTACTGTATGCTGGAAAAAAGTCACGATGCTTTGCTGTGTTCATATAATAAGGAATACTGAACTCTAGACACACATTTTTCCCATTTTAACAAGTATTTACTCCTACAGTATTATTTACCAGTACAGCTACTCCAAGCAGTAGAATGTATGAGTGGGGATTATTGATTGGCGTGTACTCAAAGGACTTTCAAAGAGATTTCCATAACAGTCTGCATTAGAAACCATTCTCTGTCTAGTTAATCCATTTTGCTTGATGATAGGTTATCCTGAAACCTTAGATATCAGACAATGAAAGCTCTCTTAACAGGATTCTTAATAGATGTGAGCTGAAAAGAGTGTGTGTCTCTGTATGTGTATGGTTTTGTTTCAAATCCATAGTGATTTACAACTAGATTGATACATGGAGCTGACTGGGCAAAAATTACATTAGATTGTTTTCCACTAACATATTTGCAGCCATTTGACATCAGCAGCAGCGGGTAGACACATTCCAGGCAATAGATGTGGCCTTCCTCCTTGAGGTTACAGCCCTGTCATATGACCTCTTTTATTCCCCAGGTTTCAGTCTTGGACACATGTTGGTCTTCACCCTGATGGGAAGTAGGGTGTGTCACTGTGGTAGTTGTAATCAGGACACACCTTCTGTACTAGTTTATAATCTGTACTATAAAAGGAAATGTAAATACAGATTACTTTAAAGGGCTTGGAGCAGAGCCATGACACATGGCTCTGGGTCTGCTCCTGATAACAGGTTTTTGAAGGGTCATAGTTGCAGAGTGTGTTCTTGGTAGCCTTGTCAACCTTTTCATACTCGATTCGACAGTTAAAGGACTTGGAATCTTTGGCATCAATCACTGTCTGTTGTGCCAAGTCAAATTCCACTATTTTTGTAGGGGGCACTAGGCTCACAGATACATTCCCTTGACCAGTGGAGTTATGCCTGAAGTAAACACTAAATGTCCCATTGCCATGGTCAACGATTTTCCCCGTTATTAACAGATTTAGCTTCACAGTCTTGATGTTGGAATGAAAATCGCCCCAGCCAAACATTTTCTTAAATTTCCCAGTCTTGACGATGGGCCGTCTCTTTGCTCTGGGCCGAGGCTCTTGCAGGTCTGTGGAGTTCCTCAGCCAGTCCCAGAGATCTTGCTCAGAATAAGTTTCTGGGGCATCGTATCGCAGGTCCAAGTCTGTATCATTTTCCTTTCCACGAAAAGTCTGTGACAGAAGTCGGCTGATGGACAAGTCTTTGCTACTTTCTGTCCATATGTGCTTTAGTGTGGATTTGGAGCTTCCTGATTTTAGAAGTTCTGTTTTTCCTCCATTTGTTAAATTTGCACAGGTAACCTGAAAAAGAAAGAAGGGAAGAAGAAAGAAAAGATATATTGAGATATGTAATACAAACCCCATCATTCCCACCTGAGAATAAAGTGATCAGATTTCAAAATCATAGGGAATTTTTTTTGAGAAATTAAATTATATCTTTGTACTCAGTAATAACAAAACAGAAACATCTATTTTCCTCTTCTTTCCAAGCAGTTATTACTTAATTCTTCTTTGCCAGTCTTTTACACTGGCCTTCAGATTTAATCCCAGTCATTCACTTTATTCTTCAGCTTGAAAGCTACTTCTGTTATGGTGCCTGTACATGAAGAGTATGTAATGAAGTACTGCAAAAACTAAGGTACACAGCCATGTCATCTTCCAGTCTGTATGTGGCTTTCACTGGCCATTTCTCATCTCAGAGTGAAGTACTCTTGCTTGAATGTTCTCTCTGCAAAGTGGCTGTGTCTTCCACCATCAGTCACATTCTTTTATTTTTGCTGCCCTGGAGGCCACTGTCAGGGTGCTGTCTTGGTGGTGCCAGCCTGACCATGTTCAGAGTCAGTGTCATTATAAATCTAATAATAGTAATATAATTTCTCTACTCCTTTTATGAGTACACATTGGTCTGTGTTCTTGACTAGGACCTTCAGTCACAACTACAATATAAATAAAAGAATAATGAAGATTTTAATGAGTTTTGCATCCACAGCTGTACATACTCTGTGCTGTACCTCAATTAATGCAAAAGGAGTCACAGTCTTTTCTTATAGTCCCTTATAGATTACCTACTGATTTGCCTTGTCTCTATCTAGTATGACACACATTTCTCCTTCCTCACTTCACTTCTTTTTTCACACCTTCCTCCCCAAACCAAAAAGTGATCTGTGCAAGACGGAAAGCCATTTGTGTATTTACAAGAAAAATAAGGCCACTAATTTAAAAGTAGTAATAAAAAAATCCTGCAAAATCACTTTTTTAAAAAAGAAAAAATCTTGCACCAAGTTCCTACAAAATCATAAACTTCAGACATCGATTTTCACAGAATTTAGTGTCAGAGCAATTTGTCTTATTTATATTTTTTTCTCTTTGCTTTAATTGTGTGGAAAACAGAGAACAGATGCAGCCTCGCAGCTGCCTAACATGCAGCACTGGTAGAAAGCTCTGACGGAGCATAGCAGGGAGGGCTGGAACTGGCAGGGGGCAGCGGGTGGGTGGGAAGGGGCTGACAACACCCTTAGTCCCATTCCCCCTAAAAATTCACACCAGACACACTGCCACATTTTGTAACATTTGGACTGCTCTGAAGAGGCCATCAAGCTTATTATTTCCCTTTTCATGGCTACATAGGAGATTCTGAATATGCCTGTTTTACTCCTCTGTGTTCTGGCACTGATTTACGTGCTCCTATCATACTTGCAGTTATATCTTTCTCTTCACTTAAAAATGAATTGAGTGTATTCCCAACCCAGGAAACCCACTGGAAACCAGCTAGTATTTAAATAATGGCCCCTCCCTACTGGTACAACTGGAGGTATATGTCACAGAGGATATCTATCACAGCATGGCCTTTTCATTTCCTAACTATCATGGAATTGAAGCATGCTTTCATTAACTTCAGTATTTTTTCAAGGTCAGTTGAAGGCACATACATAAAATCAGTCTAAATTGTCTTAATACACTGATCACATAGGAGGTATGCCCCCAGCCTTTTACAGTAAACAAATAGGTAAATAAATCTGTCACATCCCACACTATACCTCCCCAGTGCATTTCAGATTGGTGGGCCGGTAAGGGTAATAGATAAAATACAGGTTTTACTTAGGATTGTGCCAAAGAGATTACTTCCTCCTCTTTTGAATGGAAGGAAGGATTAAAACACAGACTACCATTTTGATAAGCAGTTTGTAGCTGCATCTTAGCATCAACACAGTGAGCCAGGAGAGAAGCTGTAATGAAACGCACTGATGGTGCACTGGTTAATGAAGCAGCAATGAAGATGTCACAGGGAGAGACTCAGAATATAATTTTGCTGTGGCATATGGGGAAGGAGTGCAAAATAAGAAGAGAAATGTGGTTAAAAGGAAAAATGTGCCTGTCTAGCATGAATCTGTCAACCTGCTATGAATCTAAGCAGTTAGCTAGCAGAGCTAGTATACCTGCAATCTGTAGGTAGGATACAGATTGCCTGCCAGTATATTTTTCTTTGCTCACAGCTTGTTTTTCCTTTGTTTTCCCTTCTGCATCCAATGATTTACATTTCATAGGATTACATTACAAGTTTCATCTAACAAGATGTAACAGTATAAAAACCTGTTAAAGGGAAGGTCTCCTTTTTTCAGATGTATAAAACTGAACACCAAGGAAAGGAAGCAGCTATTTTCTGAAATGGTTGCTGACAGATCCAATACTTGTGGTTTTTTTTTTGAAAGCCAGTATATTTCATGGAAATGGATGATTCAGATTCCATGCATGTTATACTGCTTCATACCTGATCTAACAAATACAATTGATTGTTACTGTCATCGATTTTGTAATACCTGAAAGACTTCTGGTCATGCGGTTAGCCCCAAGACCTCTGTTTGTGATTTTCAATGTGGGTAACTGGCTGCATTTATGATTAAAGGCCTGAACCTGCCCTCCCTAGTCAAGTGTCTGTGTAAGCACTAGAAAAAACAGCCCACAAGGTTTAATAAAAAAGCTCTAGAATTCACTGTTCTTCACTAACATTTTCCAGCCAACAGCTTTTTCATATACTGTTAGTATACTATGTGCTATAGAAAGTAGCTATATGTATCCTCAGAGACCCGCACACCCAATAATACAGAGCATCACTGCATAATAGAATTTCTGCAAATGCAGCAGTTATTTTCACATGAACTAATCCACAATTTTCTTCCATCTCTCTTCTTTCCAACCACAAGGCTGCAATAATACAGGAAAGATCATGCAAATCCATGAGATTTTGCACTTAGTAGTGTGAAAACTAGCTTACTGAAACATAGACCTGTTTTAGCAGTGCATGAAAAAAGAGCCAATTTAAAATGGTTAACGGAGAGCTAAAACACCAGGCGGCCCAAATTCTGTGGTGGCTTTTTTGTCCTCTTCCTTGAGTATATTTGCACATAATTCAGAAACTTGCATCCTCTACCTTATCAATAAGTTCACTGTAACCAGAATTGCCGCCTTTTCCATAGCCAGATGCCACTCCTAGAAGAAACATTGAAAAGTTTGTCCCACTTGTACAGGGCCTGGCTAGGGAAGAGTTAGTTTTCTTCAGAGCAGCTCATATGGTGCTGTGGTTTAGATTTTTGCCCCAAACTCTGGTAACACATTAATGTTCTAGCTCTTGCTGAAGAGTGTTTGCATAGCATCAAGGCCTTCCCTGTTTCTCTCTTGGCCCCTCAAGTGAATAGAGTGGGGGGATGTGCAACAGGTTGGGAAGGGACACAGCTGAGCAGATGACCTGAACTAACCAAAGAGATATTCCATACCATATAACATCATACTTAGCAATTAAAAGGAAAAGATGGGGCTTTAGGGAGGGTTAGCCATCAGGAACTGCTGGGGGGTTAGCTGGGGGGGTTAGCTCAGGAACTGGCTGGGCATCGCTCTACCCATGGGAGGTGGTGAATGCTGCCTTTGCATCACTTGCTTTGTTTTGTTTTCTTCTCTCTTTTTCCCATTATTCTTCACTTATTAAACTTTCTTTATCTTGACCCCCAAATTTTCTTGCTTTTATTCTTCCTTTCCTCTTCCCCTGTCCCACTGGGGGAGGGCAGAAAGTAAGCAAGGAGCTGTGTGGTGCTTAGCTGCCCCCAGGGGTTAACCCACAACACCACTACAGTGCAATATATCAATGTTGCAAAAGGGCTGAGGAGGGGGATTTCCTCCGTGACTGCATAGCTAGAAGTGGTTTTGAATGATTATGATGTCAGCAGTGTCTGTATAGAACAATAGCAAGGAGCAAAAAGATTTAGAAATGCTTTTCCAATGCTACAAATGTCAGTGGAAAAGCACTCAGTAAGCACGGCAGACTGACCTTTTTGTTCCGGTCTTGTACTTTTAATGGAAAGTACAAATTTCCACTACCTAGTAAAGTTTACTGATATCAGAAAGGTACAAGGAGCTGACCGCCTGGTAACTCTTTTCCAGCAGATAATGACAAATTGTTATTCCATTTCTGCTGCTGCTTCTAGGAAGGAGCAAAGACAGTGGTTTCACTGGGCACAATATCCCAAAGCATTATTAAAAAAAACACAGAAATTGATCTATAATTCAGTTTTTACTCCATTAAAATTGAATACTCCATTCATTCTGTATCCTCCTTTTTGAGGGTGAGGAACTTTTTATTATGAAGCTTAACATCATTAAATGTATTTTAATGAATATGTGTAGTTCATTTAGGACTTCCTAAAGGATAGGCAAATTATTTGTCTCAGAAATTTTGTAGTTCTCTGTCAAGATACTGAGCCTTGAATGCTTTGTCAGGTCAAACCTGAACATTTGGAGCAGAGAAAACAGAGTTGGAAAGGGATCTCAGGAAGCCATGAAGGCCTCAAGCAGTGATTTAAGCCCTCTTATCAGTGTAAAATCAACCATAGGTATATTAACATTAATTTAAGACTGATCAATTTGAGATTTAAAAAAATAATCATTCAAAGAGGTAGAGAATGCCTCTTGATTTCTCACTCTTTTCCTTTTATTCTAGCTCTATTACAGTTCATTACCTATAATTACAGTATTGGTTTAGAAATTATGTATTTATTCCTCTGAATGTATGACTACTTGAGGGCAAATGAAAATGTAAACAAACAATCTAATACTCAAGTTAGAAAAATATCTCTCTTCAGGTAAATAACTAATCAAAACCAAGATTGTTTTTGCTGGCATAGCACTATAAGAATTTGGCAGCACTGTGTTTGCATATGCTCTGTATACAAGGATTCAGAATTTTCTTTCCTTGGTCAGATATCTCAGATACAGCATGGGTGGGAGAGTACTGGTGGACACAACTATAAGCTGGACTATTATTAAGGCAGGACAACACTCAGAAAATTTGTTTTTGATCCAGTTTCCTCACATTAATCCTGTTTACATAATGGGTGGAGGAAAATCTGGACCTAGTTTAATATGCTACTTTGATCAGTTTTTCTTTCTATACCTGTCTACACACTGTACAAAGTTACTGGTGGCATGGAAATATTTTATTCAGTGAATAATTTCCAGACAAGTCAAAGCCAATATTCCACAGAAATTTGAGCATAAACAAAGAAACTGAGAATGAAAGTTAATGAAGACATGATTATAACAGGGGGGAGTAAAACACAGAAAACACTTGCACCTGTTACAAACTGGTACTTTGGAAAGAGAGGACAAACATGGAAAACCACACACATTAATATTTCACATAAACAGACCTCTCTGGTTTTAACTTACAAGCCTTTTTGCTACATGACATGGAAAGAATAAGCATGTGGATTGGTTGATCAAAAAATGCACACTCAGATGAATCTGACAAATGGAACAGTAAATCATGATCTGCTGTGTCAAATGAGAACACAAAAGTGGCTATGCAGAATCAAACCAAAGACTCATTTAGAAAAATGTCCTGTCTCCAATAGCAGCTATAAGAGATGCCTGGAGAAGAGCAAGAACGTGGCAAGCATATGATAGTCCCCTAATTTTTTCCCAGCTGTCAAATATTTCTAGTTTCCTCTGCTAGATATGGTTTCTGTATATATGTTTTCCATTTCAGTAACTCTCAGTAGACTGCTCTTCTGTGCATTTGTGCACTCTCCCCGGACCCTTTGTAACCTCCATAGCATCCTTCAGCAATGAGTTCCACAGCTCTGTTCCCTCTTACTGTTTGTTTTGAACCTGGCTCCTGACACCTTCTTTGGAGAACTGTTCGTTCTCCAGATGGAAAATTCAGTCTCTGTCCACATTTCCCATGCTACACTTTGCTGCTACACTTTACATATTTATTCTACAAATATCAGTGAGTGGAAAATTCGATGATTTCTAGCTACATAAAGAAGCCTACTTCTAGACCACCATTGCAAGCCTCAGCTATACCTATTCATAGTGGTAAACAAATATTGATCACTTCTCCTGCCTTGAGTACCAGCCTCCTGGGTCACAGGAATAATTCCTTGCACAGAAGCCATTCTATACCTTTGAATTTCCTTTGTTTCCTTCTCTGAGCCTCCTTAGTTCTACTCTCAGTTCTGTCTTTAAGATGAGGAGCCCAGAATGGCACACAATATTCAAGATGTGGCAGAATCATGGTCTTCTATGGTGGTCACTCCTTTTTTCTCTACTAATTCATAATATTTTATTTGATGTTGATCACTAATGAGCACTGAAATGATGCTTGCATGGAATTATCATAACACCAAAATCTCAATCCAATTTCTATATGAAGCTGGAATTTATTTTCCCCCCATGTGTTACACTATTACATTTATTACCACAGAATTTCATTCCTTAATTTACTGCCTATTTACTAATTCTGATAAGATCTTTCTGCCATTCCTCACTGTTGGCTCTTATCTTTTCTGCTCTGAAATATTTTGTGTCATCAACAAGCTTTCTCACTCACCTTTCTTAGGTCATTTACAAATATATTGAACAGCAGAGGTCCTTGCACAGAGCCCTGCAGAATTCGTACGGTGATCTTCCATTACTGACCATAGAAAAAGAAGCATCTGAAGTTTTCAACAATATTTTCTAAAGTAATCACTTGGGATCATTCACTTAAGCATAAAAAACCAGATTTTTTTTGTCACACAGAAATCAGAGGGAAGGTAAAATTATTTTACTGTCTTTAAGTTAGAAAATTGAACTTAATATACACTGTTACTGCAGTTTTTGTGTAGATCTACCTTAGGATTCATACAGATCAGCTTAATATTATAAACTGTGCTCAGGCCAGCTTTAAATTCTGTATTTTTCTTGGTTTAATCTATGAGCTATTGTGGTTGTTCCAAATGGCCCTTGTTAGAAAGAAAATGTGGCTACCTGAGCTTTTTCATCATTCATACAACAGAGGTTATGCAAGACCAGAAGCTAATATAAATTCAGCTCACAACAGCTGATATAAATTCAGTGAAATTTAACATCATTGAAATTAGAGTGCCTGTATCACTTGATATCTGTTTGAGATCTGACTAAGAATCAAAGACTAATTAGAAAATTTGTACCCACAGAAAGATGAAGGCACTAATAAAACAGTAGAGACACTGCTTTGTTTAGAGACATTATAATTCTTAACAGTTGTTGATCATAAAATATTAAGATATTGCAGTGGGCTGTTCTGCAAAAGAAAAATAACTAGCATAAGTTACAGTTTCACAGTTCTCTACACAATGTAAGTTGCCTGTTATAAATAAGACTGAAAACTAGAAAGTCTCAAATAACTTTCAGGAAATGCAAAGGTGATAAAACACCTTCAATAGTTAATTTCCAATGCGAATACTTAAGAATTACCATGTCAAATTTTGCCTTAGAGTCTCCTCTCCCTTGCATTCATGTTGACTGTGGGCTAAGCTGTGGCACTGACACAAGCCCTGTGTTAACAGGCTGATGAAAGAAAGTGGCGGCCTGCCATCACATATTAGGAAAGAGTCAGAACACGTTCTGTGCCAGCCCAGTCCATGATCTAGGGTGGGAATCACCTCACTCACCTGTAATGCAGGTCTCAGGTCTACACTATTCATCTAGGCTTATTCCATAATCAATAAGGAGAGAGAAACAGAATGCACTACCTCCTCTGTCTCCATTAGCTATTGATGAACCTTCAAGGATTGAATAAATGCTCTTCATCTAGATGCCTAAGGGTAAGCAAGAAAAATCTGACCTACGGTGCAAAGTTTGCCCTGGAGAGAACACCATGGAGAGAACACAAAGGCTGCAGGCTGGAAGCAGGACAATGATTGCTCTGTCTAAACGCTTTCTGAAATGCTCTAGTCATGTTCAAGTCCAATGCTCCCTATGCATCTGCAAGCACACTCAATCTTGTGCTGTGTTATTCATACAGCAAGGTGTGCAGATGTGCTACTATTGCTCCTTCTTTCTTTTAGATATAGGAGATTTCCCATATGGAGGTTCCCTTTCGGAACCAGTGTAGCTTTGCACTATTCTGTTATCTTTTGGGTTTGACTTAATCATACAAATAATTTTCACTGGTATTTAGAATCTGAGAAACAAGTCTTCTTGAGGCTTTGTTCACTAGTGACTAGAAAAAAATGTTTAGTAAGCAGGCTTTTAAAAAGTGTTCAGCCATCTAAAGATACAGATAGGCACTTGAAATCAATCAGACTTAGACTGTAATTATGGAGACATTTCTTTAGGAAGTAGTGCCCTAATTGGTATTTTTCTCTTTCTCCTTTTTCTTTGTTTTGCTCTGCCAGTGCTGCCCTCTCAGCTGTGGCAGTACAGCTCTTTGTAAGAACCTATGGCTTTCTTTTTCCTTTCACAAACTTGCAGAGTGGAAATCAGACTCAGAATTAAACATCCAGGCTCCTCTAAGTGCCTGGAAAAAGCTGGGAACTTTGAACCAGGAACCAAAACCACAGATCCACAGCAGGAAGCCATGAAAAGCCAGCCCTAAGAAATGTTCCACCCTTTTCCTGGGAATCAGGGGTGAAGACAGGTACTGCTGTCACTCTTGTCTTTCAAAGAAGGAATCTCATTGGTTTTCCTTCAAAAAGGTAGCTCCTAGAGAAAAAGGAAGTGACTGCAATTGAGAATTTAGTCTAAGAGCTTGAGAACATTAACAAGTCAAACCAAAAGTCCACCTAGTCCTGTACAATGTATCCAACAATGGCTAAAAGTTTATTTTTGTCAAAGAATCCAAAATCAGGGAAAGAATATACTACTTCTACCAGAAAATCTTTCCCATCTTCAAACCTTTGCAGATAAAGTACTTCTTAAGCTGGATTTGTGGCTATGAATTTAATAATCTTCAACAAATATCACCTACAAGAACTTGCCTGTCTCTGAAACTTCAGCATCTGAAACACCCTGCAACCAGTAGTTCCACCTCTTAACTTCAGTCTTTCTGAGGAACCCTCTCCTCCTGTTTGTTTGAACAAGTCACCTCCTAGCTTAATTTAATGCCACCTAAACTCTTGTCCAGCAGGCCACAAAAAAATCTAGCAAAGCAGCAGCGTTTTTCCTGTGGGGTTCAGGCAGAAGCTTGGTGCCTGGATGCTCAGGCCAAGCAGAGATGTAAAAATTTATGGCTGGCATCAGGGGAGCTTCCAGATCAAAAAAAAGGAGGTGTTGTCTGAGTTACAGGTACTTCCAGAACTACGCAGCTCCAAAGGTGGTCGTAAAGGGGCAGCGTAAAACTATGTTTCTGGAATACATAGGACATATGTGGAGTCTTTCGGCTCAATTTATGGGCCAAATCCTGACCCATCACTAAAGTCAGTTGTAAAAATCCTAGAGGAGCAGAAGGATGAATATAGTGTTGTATTATCTAGTTTGTTTTCATTTTCTTGCCTAGTTAAGGCAAAATGGAAGGTATTTGGTTTGTAAAACATCGTTTCTCTTTTAATTTAGAAAACATTATACTATCCCATATAATAATCTGTGAACTGAAGGACCAAATGAGTTACAATACACTGTGAAAATCTTCACATTGCAATTTTACAGCTTTCTGCTTTTTGCCTTAGAAGTGCAGGAATTCAGCCCCAATATTGCTAACAGTGGAGATGCAAGTGAATTTATAAAGATTTGGGAAAGGATTGAAATATAACTGTATGAAATATCCTATTAACTCTTGCCCTACGTTTTACATTTTTAGAAAGAATTTAAACTAAACTCTTGAAGCCTGCTGCCTATGTTGTCATTAAAGATTTTTTACTTCAGTGGATTATGACTTTTGAAAATTCACCCCATCTCCATTCAGCAGGAGATTAAACTTCCATGGAATAAATTACAGTGGGTTAAAAATGTATAACAGAGTTTTAAGACCCATGTATTATACCAGTAACACAGAGTGCCATTAACTTTGAAATGAAAGTCTAGCTAGGTAAATAAACTTTGTCAAGGATCTATTGTTCTCGATCCACATTCCTATAAGCCTTCTTTTATTAATATTGGTTTGCCATTTTCTGCATACATGTAGAAAGTAATATTAAATAAAATTAGTTTTTATATGAAAGGCCACAGAGCAACATTTTAATCAAAATTTGCACTCTAGTTTGCTTTACATATAACACACTGAAGAAAATGCTCAATTTTCATATGGCTAAACATATCGTCTGAAGAAGGTGAAAAAGACTATAATGTGTTCACACTGGTTAAACAGGATTTCCCAGTACTATACAATGGACGAAGCCACTGTGCACTATTAACATGCTCTATTAATATTACTCATTTTCTAGATACAGTTTCCAATCATCTACTCTTAATGTAAAAGTTTAATAAAATTAAAATACTTCCACATTTTACTCAAATATTTTGTTGCTACTGGGTCTTATATTGTATTTTTCCAAAGAAAAGCATTAGAATGTTGATACAGCTGGGTCACTTTCCACATAGATATTCATGGGTGCATTCTAGAAACCTGAATTTAAACAAAGACGTCTCAGAGATTTAACTCACACTGATGTTGGCGGAGTATACATTTCCACACAAAGAAATTGTATATCTGCATGAGATGCTTGTGAAATACAAAAAAGGGCTTACACAAGTATATGAAATTCTATTGCAAAAGTACAGATTGCTTTCATAAAAATCGCCTGTTGTTAATTATGAGTTAACTGTTTATTACAAACAGATAAATACTTCAGGAAAGGCATTTTAAAAGCACAGAGGAAGCCATTCCACAGTTCAACAGGAATTTGGCATGTCCATCCTAACTTTTATGCTTTCATGTTCACCCTATGCCCTTGCCAGATATGCATACTGACTTCTCAGAAGTCATCTGTGATCACAAAGACAACAAGGTTTTCTTCTCTTTGAATTTCAATGAGAAGCAGCAATATATTCCCTTTCTAATTGTGTTTGTTTAATAGACATTGATCATTCCTTCATTCTGTCAATGGATATCAAAATCTATTAAAATCCATCCCTGAAGAAAGAGGTGTGTTTTAATGTTGTTCTGGTAAGGAAGGGGAAGATTAGACAGCTATTCTATTGCAAGAGTACTCAATTAATTTTTATTGATATTTTCTTGGTGGTTTTGTCAAGGTCTGATAATTCATACAGGGGTCTGCTCAGAAGTAAGCAGCACGTGGGCACTGGCTCTGCTGGGCAAGCCAAGTGCTGCATGTTACTTTCCTGGCTATGACATACGTAAACACGTTGCAATGCTCCCAAAGTGCAGAGATGTCAAAGAAATACAGATTGTCCTACTGGAAACTAGGAATACTGTACACCAATTTCTCTATCTCTTGTAAACTAGTAATATTCATTCAGTATGGTACTTCTTTGCAGTGATTATCCCTGAACTTGCACAGACCAGTTTTTAGGCCTATGGTACCTTTCTGAGTCTATCCAAACGGACATTGTGAGGCAACCTAGCACAGCCAAACAAAACAGAATAGAATACCCAATAGAAAATCAACATTCTTCCTGCAATAGTATCACACCTAATTAAAAGTGAAAATTAATAGCTAGCAGGATTAATCAAATTCCATATGCAAATATCTGGCTCATGAGAGCCATGGTCCAATTGCTATACTATCACTAAGGTCATTAATTTAAATTGAGATGAGTTAAAAGTCCTTTGGGCATTGACACATAAGTTGAAGGAGGTTATTCATTGCTAAGTTTTTCACACCGAAATGAAAAACTTAGGAAGAAAATATGTGAACATTGCTTCAGCACACCGATTTCTAGGATAATGAGCAGTGCTGTGAGCTTGTCTGTGGAGGACCATGAGTCCTCGCCTGTCACATACAGTAGTTCTGATACATTGCATTAAATTCATATTAAGATGTACTGAAGCAAGTTGAATACAAGATAGTTCAAGGTCTAGTAAACTGACATATTTGGGATTATTTTATGCCTGCTGACTTCTGCTGAGCACCTTCAAATTACAGAAAGACTTTTCTTTTTTTAACCAAAACTTGAGTACCAGTTTCAAAAACCCTTCAGAGACTTTTCCAGTCTTCAGAAAAGGTCCAGACATTTCCAATTAGCAAGAAATATTAACTCAACTTATAAACAGAAATACTGGAGCCCTAGAGCACTGGTTATACTAGTGCAAATACAGTGCATTCTCAGTTTACCATCTCTTTAGCTCACCTCAGAACTAGCTCCTGTGTCTTGATCCATAATTGCATTTCTAGGCAGGGCGACTAGAAGAAATGTAGTCTTTAAAGGCAAATTATAATGGAGTGCCCTACACCTATGAACTTTCTCCAAATGCTGCTGACTGAAATATTTTAAGTTGCATAGTAACAGAATGACTGCAGAGTAATAAAGTAGTGATGGCATTATATTACTTTTCCTACATAAAGAATAAAAACATAAAATTTATTATTCCGACCTTGTATCACAAGGACTTCTCAGGTATGTAAAACAATTCAACTGGCCTATCAAAATGGACTTAGATTAAAGGGAAACCTGCAAAGCGTGGTTTCCAGAAGTTTTCTGAAATTTAAAGAAAACACTGGAGTCCAAAAAATTAGGCTGGAATCCTTACAAGTTTAGGCATTAGTATTTACTCAACAGCATGTTTTTGTATTCTTAAAGTATAACAAATTCAGGGTTCAGGGAGAATCAGGCATTATTGGTCCCAAATCTGCATGAGTCAGGAAATGCAGTGGTACTGAAAATGGACAGAGAAGCAGGAACTTTTCATACCAAGTTCCAGAGAGCCTTCATCTTTTTTGACTGATACTTGGAGTCCACTCTGCTTTGACCTCAGGCTGTTCTGAGCATCACCACCCTGACCACACTGGGCCAGTTCTGTCTGCAATTCCATCCGTACATCTCCTGCACGAACAGGATTTCAGCTGAGTGATTCAGACAGGAATTAAGTTCAGAGAATAAACATTTCTTCAAAGACAGGTCAAGATCACGGTATATTAATATATTCCTCTGTCTGCCCAAAAAAGCAAATAACTTTTTTCCATTGTCTCATCCTCTATATCTGTGTGGCTGAGCAGCAGCACAAACAATTTAACCTTAGCAAGCAAATTTCATTTGTTACCTGCCAAATGCTGATACAAAAGATAACTATGAAAAAGCAATAAAATCCTTATTCTAAGGCAATAGGTAACATGCCTTTGCTATAATATACTTGCTAAATAACATTCAATGAACTCATAAAAGCATTTAATTTAAATATAAATGCTTAGCAGTTCCATTTTTCAGGGAGTAAATGACACTTTCGCTTCTGTTTCTTCGAAATGCATTTGCAGAATAGACATCCTTTCAAAACCCACAGTTAGTGTTATATATTATTACTATTACTGCAATGCTCATGGACCACCCTGTGGTCAGGGTTAGGGTGTACTAGAAACTAAACATATATAGTCACTGCCCTAGAGAGCTTTCTCACTGAAATGGATTTGGCAAAGGCAAAGCTAAGAGAAGAAATATTGGTGATATCCTAACTTAGTTGCAGAGCTAAGAGTTAGTACAAATCTCTGGACTTTTCTTTCCAATGTCATATCCAGGATGTCCCAAAAACGGTTGATTCCAATAACTGGTTGAGATACAAAATGCCACTAGCTGTTTTAGAAAGGATGCAGGCTCAAGAAAACAAAGTCAGCTCAGAAGTGAGTTGTGTTATTGAACTCACTAAGTCCATGTCATCAAGAAGCCTGAAACCCACTCGTAGAGCATTAAGAGGTCCCAGTTTTCTCCAGGAGGAGGGACACCTGCCCTCAGTAGTGAGAAATGTTTGACTTGTTCCTCTGATAAAAACAATAATGAAAGTAATCATACAGGTACAATCTGTCTTCCAAAATGTGAATCCCTTAATTCTCCCTTTATCCTTCAGCTGTCAGTCAACAGCAGCTCTGGATAGTCCATAAGCTACCTAGTGAATAACAAGAATATTTTCCACTGTTTTAAATTTACTTAATAAGACTCTAATGATATAATTTTTATAAACTTACTGGAAACGAACAATATCATACCTTATTCAAGCTATTAGCTTTTTAGAGTGTTTTCTTTCTTAGTTTGCTGTATAGATAACTAAGACAAGGGACTGTAGGGCAGGAAGAAAAGTCCAGTTGGTACTTGTTACAAGACTCTTCAAGCATTTTATCTACCCACTGAAAATTTTTTGTGTATTCATCTTACAGAGTTTGTTGCTAAATTATGGAAGCATTTTCATCTAGTGGAATCCAGTAATATAGAATCATAGAATCATAGAATCATTTAGGTTGGAAAAGACCTTTACGATCATCAAGTCCAACCGTTAACCTAGCCCTGCCAAGTCCAACACTAAACCATATCCCTAAGCACCACATCTACCCATCTTTTAAATACCTCCAGGGATGGGGACTCAGACACCTCCCCGGGCAGCCTGTTCCAATGCTTGACAACCCTCTCAGTGAAGAAATTTTTCCTAATATCCAATCTAAACCTCCCCTGGTACAACTTGAGGCCATTTCCTCTTGTGCTATCGCCTGTTACTGGGGAGAAGAGACCAACATCCACCTTGCTACAACTTCCTTTCAGGTAGTTGTCGGGAGAGATAAGGTCTCCCCTCAGCCTCCTTTTCTCCAGGCTAAACAACCCCAGCTCCCTCAGCTGCTCCTCATAAGACTTGTGCTCTAGACCTTTCACCAGCCTCCTTGCCCTTCTTTGGACACGCTCCAGCATCTCAATGTCTTTCATGTAGTGAGGGGCCCAAAACTGAACACAGTATTCAAGGTACAGCCTCACCAGTGCTGAGTACAGGGGGATGATCACTTCCCTAGTCCTGCTGGCCACACTACTTCTGATACAAGCCAGGATGCTATTGATCTTGTCCACCTGGGCACACTGCTGGCTCATGTTCAGGCAGCTGTCAACCAATACTCCCAGGTCCTTTTCTGCCAGGCAGCTTTCCAGCCACTCTTCCCCAAGCCGGTAGCATTGCATGGGGTTGTATTGTAGTGACCCAAGTGCAGGACCCGGCACTCAGCCTTGTTGAACCTCATACAGTTGGCTCCGGCCCATCGATCCAGCCTGTCCAGATCCCTCTGTAGAGCCTTCCTACCCTCCAGCAGATCAACACTCCCGCACAACTTGGTGTCATCTGCAAACTTACTGAGGGTACACTCGATCCCCTCGTCCAGATCATTGATAAAGATATTAAACAGAACTGGCCCCAATACTGAGCTCTGGGGAACACCACTTGGATTTAACTCCATTCACCAAAACTCTTTGGGTCCAGCCATCCAGACAGTTTTTTACCCAGCAATGAATGGATGAATTCATCCTGGATGAATTAATAGAATAGATTTTCTGGTGATGCAGAACAGTTTTTCCATGTAGAACAGCACATACAGAGATTTGGTCTAGAAGACATCATGTTTACAAGAAAGACATTCTATCACTCACCAGTTGCAGGATAGTATGAGAATATCAAGCTTTGGAATTTAGAGTTTTTTTATATCATGGTAGTAACCCTAACCAAACACCTGAAGCTTAAGCTCCTACCCAAACCCTTGACTCCTCATTCAAACCCCCTAACATTCAACCTCTCACCTAACCCTAACTCTAACCTCTTTGGTGCCCAAGAAATAGAAGAAAGGCAGGGGTTGTATGTATAATGCACATAATTTAGCTATGATATACTTTCTCTAAAACTACTCATGCATTTTCAAGTATGATCATGTACTTTGAGTAATGCAGAATCAGATCCTTTGCCAGCTTCATTGACTACCACTTAACTAATTTTTCAGCAGATCCATGTCAGATTAATCCAGCTGAGGATCAACCACATATATTTAAAATTATCAAAAACCTGTCAGTTTTAAATTCCAGGTTCTTCTGCATTCAGAGCACTTAAAATAATCTTCAGCTATATTTGAAGTCCAAAATATGATTTGATATCACTCAGGATGAAAGATTTCAAAATATATCAACAGAACACAAAAAGCTCAGGCAGAGAGACTGCAATTTTCCAGCTTGTCCTTCAGTCTGAAAATGACAGCATTTTTGCTATGGGGAATGGCAGTAAGGGCTGCATGGTAGTCTCTGTGCCTGTTCAATTATTGCCCATTCTAATCAGATTGTCAACAAGGGATCATTAGAAGTTTGGTGTTTATGATGTAAAATATCTACTAGGAATTGGATTTTGATCATCACTTCATTTTACATCTGTTTCCCGCTAACCAATGGAACAAAAGAACGTTAATCACTCTTGACCTTTCCTGGATTTGAACTAGTCACTTAATTGCTAATCCCTACTGAGGGACTCTGAAGTACACTATAGAGCCCCTGAGGCATGCAGCTTGACCCCCTCTGTTCAACATTGGTTTTAACCAACAACATCATCAAGAATATGCTCAGACTTGACAATGTTAATTACAGCTTTGGCCAAAGTTTCCAGATTAAGTATAGATGAAACTGTCTACTAGAAACACTAAAAATATCTGCTGAGCTTTAGGTGATTCTACGTGAATCAAAAAGTATCTCCAGCCAAGAAGATCTTGCAGCCAAGAAGATCCTGCAGACTCACACTACTGCACTGTCAGTTTGCTCCTAAGAAATGTCCAGCTCCTGGCAATTAGAATTCTTAAGGGGTTGGGTGAAAATCTGTTAGTTTTGGCTTGTTTCAAAATCTTCCCCCAGATGGTAATATAATTCCAAACCAGCTGAGATTCACTTTGTGTTGAATTTCATTGTAAAAAAGGATCATACAGCAAAGAGATGAACAAAAGGTTTTCCTCTCCTCAAATTTCAAGCTACAGCATGAAGAGCATTTTCTTTGAGGTTTTTTTCTGAATATGATTAGCTTGTTCTAAGTTCCTTATCTCCAGATCTAATCTTTTTCCTTGGTTATTTTCAAATTTACATTTAATTATATTTCAGATTCACATTTACTAACTGAGAGAGAAGAAACATAGAGGCAATATGGTCTACCATGCACTCAGGTCTTTTTACAAAGCTTAAAACTGGAAGAACATGGGGTTCTACCTGCACGTTGTCTGACAGATTAAAACGGCATTAACTGATATTAACTGATATTAATTTTCCTGTAAATGCCAGTGCCTAGTACTGTTGCAGTTCGTCACATAGGTTCATACTTCTTATATGTGTATGTCAACATGTATAGCTTTTTTACAAGATTTAAGATCATATTTGTAACTAAGTCTAGAACCACATTTCTGCTTTAAAACTGTCTGTTGAAGTCTTCTCTATGTAGGTTACAGTTGCTTTTCTGTAATATTTAGAGCACATCATCATTGCAAACGGGAATGCAGAGCCTACAGCCCTGAGATTGTACTGATTAATATCTCAGACAGAAATACTAGCAAGGTCCCTCAAAGCAGACAAACTGTGTGGACATGACGCTGTGCAGAAGCTAATCACACCCACCTATTAGCAGAGTTTATTAACCTGGGCATTGTGCTGAGCTGATGCAACTCTGTGCTTTCTGGTTCAGGAGATAGCTTGTACAGTTCTAGCTCAGTAGTATTTGTTGTACAGTATTGGCAGAGCCCTCATTTCCCTTATTTTTATCTGCTGAAAAATGTAAATCTTCCAAAGAAAATACAAATCACAGTATTTGTATGTGTTCACTGGAGTGAGTCATTTCCTGTATGAACTGATTTCAGACCAGTGCCTCATGAATCCAGTTGCAGGATGACTTTAGCAGGCGCTAAGTAGTTCACACAGAGGGACATTGAAAGGTACTTCCCAGTTTGATGGGCTACCAGCTGCTCAGGTTGCACCTCAAGGGACAAAAAAAGAGCACAGATTTTCTAGTGTACAAATAAAAACAATTTACAGTATGAGTTGACAACACTTCAGTGGAGTTACTCCAGAACTACACTGGCATGACTGATGTTCTAATCTGCTCCACACAGTTACTGAATAGCCCAGTTGATATCAACTTACTGAGATGGGTAATTAATGTTTGTCAGGACTGAGAACATTTTCCCTTTCCTGCTGTCTTGGTCATACTGGGGCAGGCCTACATAGGTAACAAAAATTATTTTTAAATTAATATTTTGGGCAATTCAAGCCAAGAAAGGAAAAAACTCTCAAGTCTTGCCCTAAGATCTCACACGAGAGTCCCAGTAGAAAGCTGACTGAGAAACTGCATTTTGTGTTGTGTTGGAAATATTTCCTTGACTAGGAATTTTCAGACTTTCATATAAGAAATCACGCGCTGATCTCTGTGAAGCACTTCAAAGAATGAGCAAAACACAGCAAAAGCCATGAAAAGACCCAGGACTTTTGAACCATTCCCAGCCCTCCTCCTGTTTCTGCAGCTCCTCCAGGAAGGCAGCTTGCCAGCTTCCACAAACAAAGACCCTGCACGAGGGGACTGAGGTATTGGATGGACTCAGTCAACAGGAACTTGTGGCCAGCATGCCAGGCCACCTGTTCTAGGGGGGGTTCGAGCCATGGAGAGGGGCTGAATTCAATTTCCTTCGCAATTCTCTTTACACGGCTTCCCAGCATTTATCAAATCTCTGCCACCTGGAGAAACTCTCTTTGTGTCTAGCAGAGAGAGGAACAATGGAGCAGAATGTGTGTTTCCCCATCCCCATACCAGATTGACACTGGAAACCCCCAAGTAACTGCTACAAATGGAAATACACAGTTTTCCTGGGAAGAAGATGAAGAAACTTCTGGCAGATTAAAAAAAAATCCTCATTCATTTCTGTGAAAATTAATTAAAACTTCAGGGGACTGAAATAGTGAAACAGCTACAGCCACTCCAGGGGGAAGTTTCTATCCATTGTGCTCTCATATTATTTACCACACTAAGGCTCAGATGTTTGCAGGAATGTAAAACCATTCACCAGCAAACCCTCTTCTTAGTTATTGGTATAGTCAAAAGACAATGGTCTCAGCAATGTATCAACAGCAAATTATGCCACAAATACATATGAAATCCACTTTTTTCCTTCACTTTGCAATGTAGAAAACAATAAAAATTTCTTCCCATATTTGGGGGAAGTATTTAAATGAGTCATTGTTAGTATTGACCAATTATAAAATGTAACATGAGAAATATTTATTGACATGAATTTTGTTATAATGTGGGAACATAATATAATAACACTATCCTGTTCAAATACAGCACCTTTCCTTAAAGATGTCAAAGAACTTTACAATATAATCAAGTCTGTCTACTACATAAAAACTATTATAATCATTAAAAATTATAAATGGCAAAATGAAAAAACTGAAAGTTACGCAACTTCCTCGAGGGAACCCAAAATTGCTCTGAATGACACTTTGACTGCAAAATTGTAGCATCACCAAAAATCAATCCAAGAAGAATCAAGGACAGTTATGTTGCATTTTTGGTGAGGGTATTAATGCAGATGTGGTCCTAGCAGAAAAGAACAGGCAATCGAATCTGTTTAAGTGGAATCAGTTTTAAGCTAATACACACCTGCTTTGATCAGAAATTCAGGAAATAATTGCAAGATTAAAAATATAAAGTACAAATAGCTAATATGATATTTTCAAAAGAAATGTGTACATTGAAATCCAAATGATGCTTTTTTTTTTTTTCACCAATAAACTACCTGAATTGGACATAATGAAAAATGAGATAAGACAGACAAGAACACAAAGCTTCCCAATGCTGGTCCATCATTGGCAAAGTTGCAGAGAGAAATGAAGGTTTATAGTTGGTGTGGACCCGTGTGACACTTTCTGGAGAAGCAAGCTTTTTATTCAGAAAAGGAACAGATGTTTTGGCAGATAGCATAGAAAGAATCCTGTCAGAGACTATAAACTAGGCTTGAAGGGAAGAAAAAAAGAGTGAAAAGAGTGTGGAAAAAATGTGAAGTATAAAACAAAAGAACCAAAATGACATGGATAAAATAGAAATGCAGAAAAAAGACAAGAGCTTTGTTAGAATTGAAAAGACAAAGTAAATGTGCTAAACTCCTTGTAACTTTGGAAGAAGTTTTAAGGCAAAAAAAATTGAAACTTATCTCTCTTCCACTGACACAGCTCATTGCAGCATGAGGCTGGGAGATTAATTTTATAACTGCAGACAGAAATCAAATAAAAGGAAGAGTCAATGCCCTTTTTAAGCATCAGTAGAGAAAGATCACAAGTACACAGCCAATATTAAAATGCAGCCAAGGTTTATGGCCAACATTTAAGTAGATTTGTACTGAAAGAATAAAAAATAACCAACTGTGTAAATGGAGATGGGCATACTACCATCACCTGCCCCTGCACCCAAAAGTTTTCCTTTTTCATCTATTTGCGATAAAGAAGCTCCTTCTGAACCAAACAAATGTGTTTAAGAAGATTTTAAACTCAAACTCACCAATCCAATTTTTGTGAATACCCTCAGTCTTCATAAAGAAGAGCTTTGTCAAGGAACTCTCAGACTACTGCATTCTGAAATCTACTGCTGCTGGACAACAACATTTAAAAAGATCCTCTTTAACCTCCAAGAATAGCCTTTTCTGAAAAATGTGAAGGAAGCTGGTATCAGCAAAGCCAGTTAGCCAGGGCTCAGTCCTGCCATCTGCTAAGAGCAAAGTACCAGCTGAAGATACTACGGCATGTCTTGGTACAAATATCTAAGTTGCAATGAAATGTGGCCATATGTGAAGTGCACTCCCAGCTGTGTATCTACTGTGATCACACTGATACTTAAACAAGTAGTCAGAAAAGATTCAGATACTGTATGTCAGCTGCTCCATAGTAAGAGCCCGCATACCTGTCCATAGCATGTAGTAAATTCAAGGTAGGTCAAGGCTGCTTGTGCATAAACAAAACCAAAAAGTTATCACAGGGAAAAAGCAAGAGCATAGATTTCTGTTACAGAATATCCAAGATCACACCTTAAGTTCCACTGCAATAAGCTTCCTACATCTTGAAATAACACTAGTTGGCCAGCAGGGATGCAGCTTAAGGTACAGTTCCTGAAGATATCTTAAAATCAAAGACTAAATTTAGTGTTTAAATGCTGTCCTGAATAGCTGTTTCTAGGAGGAGAGACCCATACAGTAACATTGACTAGAGAAAGAATTAGAAATGTAATATCACAATGAAAGTGTTACACACTTTTGTCTTTTGGATGGTAACCCCTATATGAAGTCATTAAAGGGGTGTTACTTCTTGCACAGCAAGAAATAGAGTATGTCTGTAAAAACAAGAAGCCATGAGAAAATTTACAGTCAGAGGAATGTACAAGGAAAAGCAGCAAAGAAATTAATACAAAGCCCCAGTAAAGCTGACAGGGAGAAATAAAAAGGTTCACCTGGGTAGAAAATTGACCATACAAGTGCTTTTTCACATTCCATATGTATTTCCATCAGTGGCTTCCATTTAAAATGTTCTCAGTCTTCAGTAAAAACCAGATTTTCCTGTCTGATGGACATGAAAGCTCAAATTCACATCTGCAAATTAACTATGTTCTTTCTGCTTCATACATCAACTATTATGTGCAATGTTATTGCTGGGATTGTATCTTAGCTTACAATTTGATGATTATGGTACATCAGGGAGAAGAGAATGCACCTTGCTCTGCCTACATTTTTATTGACTCCACAGTACTGAAAGGGGAAATTTCTTTTTGTCAGCAAACTAAGCAGGTCTGACTTGGAAGATTTAAAGGGTGCAGATCTGGCATCAGTAATCAGTTGATGTTTGCAGTGACAATGGAATGGCAAAAAGTATCTGCTTAGTCTAGGAAGCTACTTCAACTATTTAGTAGCAGAGGCAGAAATGTTTATGCCAGAAACACTAAGGGATGGAAAGGTAGCAGACTTTTACCAGCTTTTTCTCTGGGAAGAATGTGCTTCTTCATGAATGGGGAGACTTTATGCACTCTCACCACAAACCCATCACAGCATTTCCAGCCTGTTGTTCATCACTAAGAAAAAATATGAAGTAATCTCTCCAGTGGTTCCCACTGACTCTGTAGCTTTCAGGTTTTGTGACATATGATCAGTCCTCCCTGGGAAAGTCTATAGACTCCCAGTTTAGTCCTTCAAATTCCAGAACCATGAAACAGAAAATGAGGCAAGGTCTTTCAGCTTCCTCTCTCACAAATTCTCTGAGGCATCTAGTAAGGTCTTTCCTCCTCCTCCCCCAGACTCCTCAAAATCTTCTTTGACTCTGAAAACTGTGTTTGTGTCTTCTGAGAAACAAATTCTTCACAGGTGAAGTCTGAGTAAAAGTAAATCTCCCTTGTTCTGTAAAGGGGAAACAACTGAAATCATTTCTTACTTAATGGAAAATCCAGAAGTCCAAAATGCCAGAGGACAGATGAATTGATCAAAAAAAACAGTGAAGTCTTTCCATTAACTTTGATAGACTTTTGTCTTAAGTCATTAATCAGCACTGTTAAGAACTGTGAGTCTTGTAGAGAGGTTTTGTACTAGAAAAACAGAGACAAAAATACAATCTTGACATTTCCACTAGATGAGAAAAACTCAGGGGATGTACTCACAGCCATACCACAGCTGCTAGATTATAATAACTAGTTTTATGTTTAAATAGAGCAGGTTGATGACGAATTAAGTATGGAACTAACAGCATTTTGTTCGTCACCAAGTTTTTCAACTGATTGTTGTCAGTTGAACAAGTTGTGGTGGCAAACACATATTTTTATTTTCATTTTAGAAATAAATACTGTGGCTACAATAAACACAGATCCATATGTTTTCCTTTGCAGAATTAATAGCCTCTGTACTTTTATATGGACATTCTCTATGTATCAAGATATTAATAGATTTAAAATGACAAAGACAATGGGGATTTTTGCATCACAGATTTCATGATTTTTTTATAGCATGCAAAATAATTTATATTCAATAGCTGTATTTATGTATCCTTGATGTTGCTTGCTTTGTTTGCTGCTATTACACATTGCATAGAAAAATTAGTTATATGCCTACCATTCTTTCATCTAGATCATCCTCCTGATTACTGTTGATTTGCACATGACTATGGGGGATTAGTCATTTTTATATTTTCCTCTTGTTCCTCCTACAATTCTCTTACATTTTTCTACCTGCTATGTACAAACCAGTTCACTGAACCATCTTCCTGAGCTATCCGAGGCAAGTGTGAATTATTTTGCTTACTTGTATTATAATGCCAAATTCTTCACAGCTGCAAATCATTACTTCTCATCATTTTACTCACCTATGCTTCTCCTTCTTTGTGTTGCTCTAGTAAATGAAAATTATCATTATGCTGATCCTCACAAAATGGCTGAAGTCATTTACCTCCATTTGTGTTTGCCATTACCTGCTAACTTCAGGACTCTTTCATCTCCTGAAGCTAATCATCTTCCCTTATCCAAATAAGCTGAACTTTTCAGTGGTTGCTGCAGTTGACGCTGACCAATATTTAACCCAAACTGGCACCAACTGTACTGTGGTTCTGATGGGTGCAGAGCCTTCTTGGTGCCACTGAACCCTCAGAACATATTGCAAGGAATCACCAGCTCTGAAAAGGAAGTCCCAGGGGCATATACCTGCAAAGAGATGTTGGCTGGCTAGAAAATCTTTTAAATGTTTGGTCTGTCTTTTAGACTGTGCTATAGACAAAGCTTCTTAAAATCATCAACACTTACATCCCTGTTTTCATCTCCCTAGTTAACTTTTAATCTAATTGAGGTAGACCACTACTTAAAATAATGAAATATCTTCCTTTCCTGAGTGAGTTCTGACTGTAACCAAACAATACCTTTCTGAAAGTGAATGTTTAGCTGTCACTATCCCCAAGAGCAGAAGTGATGCTTAAATGGCAGTAATTTCCTGTCTCCTAGTTCCCAGTCACCACTTTGAAGTCCACCAACATCCTCCCTCTATTATAATATGATTTTGCCTATACTTGCTCAGGTTCTTGTGTTTCTCATCTCCAGGACAGACTTCATCTGCCCCTGGAGCTTTGCTAGTCTTTAGACGTTCTAATACCCTGATCATCTGCTCAGGTATGGTCTTGATTTCCCTCAGTATTTCTTCTTCCTCTCCTAGGAAATTTATATCCATTTCCAGCATCTGTCACCCACTCTCTTGTGAATGTTAAGGCAAATCATTAATTTAATGTCTAGAGGTTCTGTCCATTAATTATGGTTTCTTACTCCTGCTACCTTTATGGACTTCTCATGCAAAGTACTTTAAAATTACTTCATAAAACAGCTCAGCATATCTTCTCCCATGTTGACTCTTTCTATAGGCTTAGGCTTCCCACAAAGAACACATATTTGCCTTCTTCTATAAAAGCTAAAAAAGAAATCTATTGTGTGCACTAGTTTTTCCCAAATCTCCCATTAACTACCTGGTCTCAACTGTGGCATGTAGTAATTGCTTTGATGATCTGTATTAAACCCCTGATTTTCAGGGAACCTAACCTTTTTTTGCAAGCATTTTGATATAGCTGGTCTTGCAACAGAACTTTTAATGGTGAAGATTATTTAAAATTCAAAGCAACTAGCTAAAGCTTTTGAAACAATTTAATGGGATGGCATAAGTATCTGTGCAATAAAAATGGACAGAAGTGAGTTTCTGTCAGTACGACTGCTCACACTGTATTTTTGTATGCAAGCGTATGCATTTGTATGCATGTGTATTATTTTTTAACTTCTTTTATTGCGCTCTTTCAGATAAAAGATTCTTAGTTTTCTCCCTTAGAAAAGAGGGACAGATGGCACCACTGACATAACTTCCTCTTGACACCAGCCAGTGGTTGTAGGTAAAAGGCCTATAAAAACTTGTCTCACATGCCTCTAGAAATTGAGATCACATAATCTCCTTTGTAAACAAGTCAATGTCCTCTGTGATACACTTTAGTCTATATTTTGTAGATGTTTCTGCATAACATCTTTAATGAGTGCCCATTCATATTCATCCACAAAGCCAAAGGTCTTGTCCAGTCTGTCATAACCCACCTCAAATCTCCACCATCATAACATCTGTTCCTGTGGTGAACTCTGATCCCCTCACACAGGTTCCAATGGAACAAAAGTGTCAGCCTCTTTGACCAACGCCTGTTCATAATTTTCTAAAGAATCAGATATAAGCTATTTGCCTTCATCTTCAAATTCCTTCTCATTTTTATCCTGCCTGTCATCTCCAGTGAGCTCTGTCTCCAGTTACACCATAATGTTGGCTTCCGTCACCCATTTGTCAGATATTTTTAAACAAGATCCTCTGTGATTTTTTTCCAAGCATCTGCCACACAACCTCATTATCTTCCTTCAAATCCCTCATTAAAACTCTCTTGCTGTGATGCCTACAAAAAAACATGAGAAAATGTTTAAGCTAATAATGCACTGAGATGCTTTCTCTCATACTGACCAACATTGCCTCATTGTTTCCTTGTGCTCCTTTAGCTGTCTGGATCCATGTGCTGTCTCTTATCTTATATTTGAATCATAGCCTCTTCATGTGGTCCTGGTTTATGACTTAGAGGTCTTTGGTGCTGATAATATAAATAATAATCAGAAGAAAAGGTTTTTCCTTCTCATTATACTTTGCTAGCTCCTGAAAACATGTTCACACTTCCCTTTTGTGTTAGTTTCTAGCAAGTAATTATAGAAAGCACTATAATATAATCTCAAAGTCCTCTCCCTTTTCAGAAGGGAACACATAAGTGAAGGACCAATTCATCCTCTATTCAGAAAAAAATATTTTAAAAGGAGAACTATAGGTAAGAGGGAAGAGCTCATGTTTCAGCATATTTTTTTCCATAGAGGACAGAGAAGTTCAACCCCATTTTCTCACTATCCTGTTTCTGCCCCTTAGGACAGAACAAACAGGATTCTGTTCAAGGAAAGGATGAGATCTTTCCTGTGGATTAGCAGTTTCTTTTCTGCCTTCCCTGACTGCCACTGCTTGCTGGGTACAGTCCAAGTCCTGCTGCTTCTGAAGGCACACACTCCTGCTCTGGCACTTCCCATGGAAAGGGAAGTGTTTTCCTTCAGGAAGAGAAAGAAATTCTTTTTCCACTGATGATGGAGAACAAAATGATAAGCAAATGCTTTTCTCATCACACATTTCACACCCTGTCATCTCAGCATTATTCCATGCTCAGGTCTTAAAGTTATTTGCAATCCTCCATAATACACACACCCAAAGCAGCTCTGTACCTGCACTAAAAGGAGGCTTTCCTATGGATGAACCTCCTCTGCATGAATCTCAGAGTAACAGTGAGGGCTGATGTTCCCGGTTTGGTTTTTAAGTCCTGTACATATATAATATGTCCTTAGCCACTGTATTTTTTCTTTTACACTTTGTCTCTTTCTGTCCTTTTTGCCAGATTAATCCAACACTCATGCATTGCTCAAGAAAGGACCCGTGTTCACAAGGAGGGTAGTTATTTCTCTGGTGTGACACATTATCGCTGTGGATACTACACAGAGGTGTAGAAATTACTTAGACAGAAGTACAATTCATTAACATGTTCAGCTGATAATTGTCTATCACCTGGAGAAGAACTTTATCACCTTTCTAAAAGAGGTACACCTGTGAGAAAAATGTATAAATGTATACACCTATCAAATTATCCACAGACATCAATAAATCATACAGCAGTTACTCATTTTTGCATGTAAGCAGTCAGTTTTGACATCTATATGTTTTATATAGACAAAAACACATGAAGTCACAGACTTTGTGTTGCTCAAGTGAGATAGGACTTTGGGAAAACTTGATACTAAATTTCTCCTCTGTGTTTCCATTTTGTAAACAAAGAATGCTAATAATGCCAGCTGACAAATTATGTTCATGAAAGACTAAACTCTGCGTCCTGTCCTTTTAATCAATCTGAGTTATGGGGAAATGGTTTAATTATGAGAATTTAAGCATAGAGATTTAGTAGTTCATTAATCCCATAACACATCCATGGGAGGTAAGCCTGGAACTGCAGCTCAAGCACCAGGCAGAGCCAGAGGCTATTCTAGCACAGAAGCAGTTTGGAGACAACATGGAGCAGGTGTAATATTTACCTCTTCAAGAAACATTTCAGAATTGCAACTGTGGAGTTTCTTTGTGCTCCTAGGGGAGTGAGGCAGGTCCATGCTGTTAGCATAATCTCACTCTACAAAGACAGCAAATGCAAATGTACTGTCCCCCCTTTGATTTCATGTTGACAACATTGTGTCAAGCCTGATCAACCAGTCTCCATTTAGTTTTAAATTATTATCTCAAGAGAAATTCAACTCTTTACAACTTTCACATCAGAAACGTATTGGAAAAATAATAATGAATAATGCAACCTATCAGGAAGCTCCAACCTATAGTCAGCACCTGCTAGCGCCTTATTAGCAGCTATGCAAATCTGATGGATACATGTTATAAAAGAATGGGCTTTCACTCCATGCAATGCATACAAAAAGGTTCATGTGTTATAAACACAACAGAAGCTTAGCTTTGACAACTTATGGTGTAAGGACTTTGTTTTCACACAAATATTGCTAGCAAACTTTTTGACTTAGTCCATGTGGTTTCAGAAAACTACCCATAGCGAACAGTTCCATCTTAAAATGTTGAACCACTTTAAGAAGAAACTCAAATGCTCTTGGGGAAAAGAAAGGAAAAAAAAAAAGCACCACCACCAACAAACCATAATCTTCCAGAATTTCCTCTTTAACTTTTTCTGATTTTCTTCTGTGGGCTTTGATCACTTTCCTAATATCATTTTCAATGTGTCTCATATCAATATCAATTTCAATCTCTCTCCAAATTCAAGCAGACATCTTCACCTGAAATTGTGTTCTGATTTAGCAAGAAATGACCTTGCAAGACAGCACGAAGAGTAATTTAAGTGAGCTCAAGAAATATAAAGTTACAACAGATTAAGATATTAGACCTTGTTTTAGATTATTTGTGTAATAATACGAATACAAAAAAACCCAACTTCATCAAAAAAGGAGAAGCAATAATGTGATCATGTAACAAATGAAGTTAAAGAGGAGAATCAATTACCTGATCTACAGTCTATGGACCCAATTTGAAGTTATGCACCATTTACGAAGATCTTTTGAATAATTCACTCAAGGGAAAAAAGTTCAAAAAGTGCTGTCCAATAAAGCACAAAGCTTTACAGTTCATTTAAGCTATGTTTCTTTATGCATAAGTGGCCATATCTCCATTATGCATCCAAGGGTGCACAATCACAAAACAAGGTGGACTGTGACAGAAAGGGACATGACCTGTTCCAGTACACAAAATATATGTATTACCAGTGCTCATGTAGTTGAGAAAAAGTAAAATAGGTATAAAATGTCAAACTGCCTGATGTAGCCTTAACTTAAAATAAATGCTTATTACCTTTGAGGGTTTTATTCTGAGCTTTGCTGCAATAGAAATAAAGGCTGAAGAGGAGAAGAAAGAAATGTAACCATTTAGAGAAATTGTCCAAGACAAGATATTTATGCTAAACCTGAGACGTGCAATTTGCAGATTTTGTGGCCCCATATTGTTTACAAACATCTGTCACTGACCTGCAAGGTAACATAAATCATCACCGGTAAAGGCTTTTGATTACTCAGAATTTGAAGGAAGTAATAGGTAGAAAACCTATAGATAACTAGACAATACAAATCCACTAGGACAGTTTAATAAATTGAGCAAAAGCAACTGAAGAGATTTACTAAACACAAGTAAAAATATAAATTTATGAACAAAGAATTGTCAGAATCTTACATCACACTATGTACTACAGTGCCTGGAACCACTGGGTAGAGAGGAGACTGAATCAGCTGAAAGATCCCATCACCATGATGTCTTTAGGAATTTTCAAGGAAAAGTTAATTTCAGGGAAAAGTGTAGTAATATTATCTTGCATATTCGGCAATGGCCTAAGCACTGCTAGGACATACTGTCCCAATCTGCTGTCTACATTTCAAAAGAAATGTTGATAAACTACTCAGTTCACAGAAGAACCTTGAGCATGCTTAGCAGATCAGAAGATCTATTCATAGCTAAATACTCCAAGAGCTCAATACTTTTACAGAAGATTAAGAATGATTTGATCTACAGCTTAAAAGAACGTATATGGGAAACAGAAATTTAATAATGGCTTCTTTGATCTACAGCAGAGCACAATTTTAAGAAGACATCCCAAAAAACTTCAGAAAAAAATGCACATTATAATATGAATAAAAGCCATCAGCTTTGGAAAAGACCTTTTGGAAAAAAGGGTGTTGGTCAACAGCTACATGAATATGAGCCAACAGTGTGCCCAGGTGGACAAGAGTGTCAATAGCATCCTGGCTTGTATCAGAAGTAGTGTGGCCAGCAGGACTAGGGAAGTGATCATCCCCCTGTACTCAGCACTGGTGAGGCTGTACCTTGAATACTGTGTTCAGTTTTGGGCCCCTCACTACATGAAAGACATTGAGATGCTGGAGCGTGTCCAAAGAAGGGCAAGGAGGCTGGTGAAAGGTCTAGAGCACAAGTCTTATGAGGAGCAGCTGAGGGAGCTGGGGTTGTTTAGCCTGGAGAAAAGGAGGCTGAGGGGAGACCTTATCTCTCCCGACAACTACCTGAAAGGAAGTTGTAGCAAGGTGGATGTTGGTCTCTTCTCCCCAGTAACAGGCGATAGCACAAGAGGAAATGGCCTCAAGTTGCACCAGGGGAGGTTTAGATTGGATATTAGGAAAAATTTCTTCACTGAGAGGGTTGTCAAGCATTGGAACAGGCTGCCCGGGGAGGTGTCTGAGTCCCCATCCCTGGAGGTATTTAAAAGATGGGTAGATGTGGTGCTTAGGGATATGGTTTAGTGTTGGACTTGGCAGGGCTAGGTTAACGGTTGGACTTGATGATCGTAAAGGTCTTTTCCAACCTAAATGATTCTATGTGGAACATCTGATCTTACATAGGCCAAAAGTTCCCCAAACTGTTATAGCACAAACAAAGCAGAGTTGTGCACATGTCACAGCCTTCTCAGAGAAATACAGAAAAATCTACATTCACAATGGAAGGAAGATTACAAGACATGAAATGAGAACAGTTAAGTATGTTACCAACAGAAATACCTTTGAAGCCATTAGTGGACAAACATGCAATTAAGATTAAAAGGAGATAGCTCAGTAGTGACTTCACCAATATATCTACTTCCACTGAAGAAAAATAAGATTGACAAAATTTAGATATATTAAAAACCAGTTACAAAATCTGAGAAAGAAAAGTTAATTGATACTGAGAAATAGGAGAATTTTAGTAAGACTTCAGGTGTTTAGCTGAGAGACAGAGGTAAGTATTGTCTGATTATTATCTGAGAAATGTGTAGAAGTTGGTGTAAAAAGGATAACCATTACCGTTCCATGAAATCTGTAGTTACAAGGAATAGCTTTTTAGTATGTAATGGCATTAGAAATTTTGTTTCCCAAAAATTTTTTTGAAGCTCTTTCATACCTTTCCTTTGAGCATCAGGCCTGAAAGGTCAGAGAGGGAAGGATTATTTTGTGAGAAGCATTCCCCCACTGGAAAGTGGGTGTTTATATCCATTATTGATTTTCTGTAGGAGTTCATTCAAGTGTAGATTTGTTGTTCAATTTTACCAACACCCCTCCCCAGTTTCCATAAGGGCGTTTGGTGAGCTAGGTGAAATACATTGTATTCCGAGAAATTAAAATACAAGATTCAGGGCTTTCAATGGTTCCTTTGGAGGGGATACTTACTATGGTGTGATGGAGAGCATTGGCAAATTGTACATTTGTTCCTCAGGCACGACTGGGCCCATTCAGGGGATTATAGTATGTAGAGAATTTGCTTCTAATGATTAAGTTTAGGGAGGCTGAGACTGTGCAAGAATTTTACAAGGGTATCAATGCATGAAGGAAAGAATATCAATAATGAGAAAGTTTCATAAAAGATAAAAATGGAAATCATTTTATTAAAAGGAATGCAACTACAGAAATATGGTAGGAGTACTTAGACAAGCTCCATAAAGAGAATGAAAAGGCTAACAGCAAATGGCCACTTTCCAGGCAGCTGAGCCAAATTTTGAAGAGATTCAAGAGGCAATCAGAACACTTAGGAATAACAAGCACCAGGTGTCGACAGTGTTGCTGCTGAAACATTAAAAACAAGAAGCTATAACCTTAGAGACCTCATCCAATAATTTGTTTGATATGGAGGTCTGCGAAAATGCTAAAGGAACTGAAGAAACCGGGCATATTTCTAATTTCAAAAAGGCAGACAAAATGTAAAGAGACAGTCTGCTTTCTCTACTTATTATGATTCATAGAATCCTAGCTTTAAGACTTTTATATAGATTTTGCCCTTACAGACAAGAAACAATAGGAGAATGCAAGTGTTTCCAGGCATATATAACATTTCATAAATCTCATCTGTATGTATCAGACATTTTCAATGCTTCAGTGACAAAGAAAAATTGTAGTATAATCAGCATACATATTTTAAATAGATTTTAAGAACTGTGTGATAGCATTTTCAAACATGGTCTTTGTACTGCAGTGAAAGAGCTGCCTAATAAAATTATTAGGGCAGTAGAATTGTGTGTTACATGATTGAAATGTAGACTATGGCATGGAAAATTCCTATGCAATTTGCCAGCAATATGGGATTATGAAAGGCAAAACTATATGTGGAAAATATCTGGTAGGAACCTGTAGGAAGTTTATGAAGAATGTAACGTAGAAAAAAATATTAGGTCCCAAGTAAATTCAGTAGCAAAGCATACAGTCAGAATTCTAAGAAGACATTCCAGTCACAAATATCTTGGAAAACCATTCTTATACTACTATTGCATAACCACATAAAATGCTGACCAAGGAGGAGGTAGAAAAATATGGCAAGCGCTGCTAAGAATCTTTAATGTCAAGGTGATGAAAGAGGAGAAATGGGAATCTGAGCTTGATTCATCACAGTGATATTCCAGTTTTATAACAGTTGGCCTTCATTGAAATTGATAGTTTCATGAGTATAATTTCAATAGTGAGTCAGGCTGAGTACAAACTTAGTAGTGAGTTGTGTTTATTCATTGAGCTAGAGCTTCCTTTGTTATGGTTGTTATTTATGGCCTGCCCTTGGAGTCATACCTTGTTTGAGGTATGTTTCTGAATTATTGTCAGACTTGACTTGATACCGTACTTCATTACATAAAAATTTTGCTGATGGCTGATTTTAATATTCATATGCATGTAATTTGTCTTTATTCTGTTTTGATTTAATTAGAGTTACCTACCTGAATCATTTTTGCCTTCCCTTTTGCTTTCAATGACCATTTCATGCCCCTCTTCTTTATCTAGTAATTATTGCTCTAGGCAGTTGTTAGATCCAGTTAGATTGAGTTCTTCTGTTACTAATTTTGATTTGATGAGTCATATTGTTATTTCAAAATAAGCAGAAGAGGCACCTGATACTCTTATTGGAGATTAGCATATCTTGCTACAGACAATTTCTTATTCTTGTTCCTTTTTAATAAACAACTTCTAATAGTAAGAAAACTGAAGATTGGCATCTCTGAGCCAAAAGAAGGGTAAATAGGTCATTGACCTTGAAAAAAGAATCACATGTAGAAATCAGGGCTATCATGTAGCATTTCATTATTATGAGATTTTCTTCAAGAGGCAAAGTTTGCCCCGCTCTCCTTTCGCAGATCATCAATAGCTTTTTATCAAGAAAAATTAACTGAAGATAGTATCGTTTATCTAGGGCTATATAATGATAATTACAAATGTTTCCTGAATACAGTGTCATAACTGAAAGATCTCTATGCTGGTTCTTTTATTTGTTATTTCTGCCTACCTTAATGTCTGGCTACTGTGTTATGAAAATTACAACTGAATATTACAGCTGAGGAAAGAATTGACATGTCTTTTGAAACAACAGAATAAAACTCAAGTCCTTCTAGTCCTTTCTTAAAACAAATACAGAATGTATAGATCAACTTACAGAATGCCATAAAGTTTAACACATCTAGTCTTTGTTGGGCCAAGGGAAAAAAAAAAAGGTCAGAACCCAATTGATTGGGTTGGGTTCAATTGATTGAACAGTAAGATTTTTCTGATCATTCAACATTGAAGCAGGGAATTGCTCAATTAAATGTCTTCCTTTAAAATTATACATTTTCCAAAATATTGTTTTAAATGTACATCTAAAAACATAAATTGTATTACATAGACAAAAATCAACTGCACCTGAAAATGAACATTGCTATATATGAACAAAGATTAAATGTATTTCTTGAGAGAATCAACTCAGTTAAAACAGGAAACTCTGTTTAAATGAGCTATTCCCAAATAAACCAAAAAAAGGATTGCGACTTACAGAGTACTTGTTCAAAGTGCCAGAGTATAGTGATGATGCTAAGACAGAAGGAATTCAATGCTTTAAACAAAATCCCTATGTCCATCCAAGGTTTTTGTTTTGTTTTGTTTTGATTTAAAGAGTAGAAATTTCCCCTCTACCCAAAGCGTAGTAATGCAAAGGTATAATTCAAATCTATAAATAAACACAATATTAAATTATGCAGATGTATTGTTAGATTACCTAAACAAGTAACACCATCACTGCACTATTAGTCTAATCCGAATCTTAGGAAAGACTACCTAGTTTTCACAGCATCTGGCAGCACTGAGCACTTGAGTTAAAAAAAAAAAAAAAAAACAAACACACTGATACTACAATACATGTAGAATCCTTACATGTACCTTTATAACACCACCTATTCTTTCTATGTTGTCACTATGTAATTTCACTATATTGTCAAATATTTGTGCTTGGATAGTGACTCTAGCTGTGTCTAAGGACAACTGTAGTTGAATTATGAAGAGTAACCACTTGTTTGTCAGAGTTTGATTTTTGAGATCCTCTTATATACTTCACATTTAGATTCTGACTGCCTCTTAGTTGACTTCTTTATTCTTTCTTTATACATATTTTGTATTCATATCTCCACATCATAAGATCATATCACCTGGAGCTATGACTTCCCCAGAGAGACAGAAACAGAAGATATCATCTCATGAATATACTTGCATAACAGTGTACACACACCTATGCAAACCAAATGAAATAAGTATAATGCACAAACAATATTGTTTCTGAAACAATACTGCACCTGATGTCAAACAAGTACGCCCAAGAAGAAATAACATCATTGGTTTGGTAACTACACATAACAGGCTTTGCATTTAGGGAGACTGAGAAATTGAGAAAGGCTCACCTACTTTGGAAAGGCTCCAAACTTTAAGTTTGATTTAGCTTGTCATCAGAGTGTCAGCTGAACTTCAGAGGAAACTTCCTTCCCAGTTCCAAACTTTTTGCAAGACTCCTCTGACTGACAAAAGAATGACACAACACGCTGTTCTCTATGAGCTTGGCCAGCTTTGCAGACCACTACAGTGTTTAGATGTCCTGGACCTCTTGGTCTGGTTTAGCATGTCAAGGCCTCAGTGCCTGGACTCCCTTGAGCTCAGGGTGTAATTTATGGCTATGGCTGCCACAGAGGACATTGGAGTGAAGGGAAAAAAAAAAAAAAAAAAGATCATTTCCATATTACCCAGTAAGCACTGTTTACAATCTGGTCCCATTAGACTTTCACCAAAATAATGAAAAACTCACGTATGATTGGGTTCTACATGCCTTACAGATTTCAGCTGAGTTTTCACTCTGAAGTGGTTTGGGATTTGGACAGTGAGATTCAGCTTGGGGTTTCAAAGCTATTACACAAGGGAAATGCTTGCACGAATCCCAGGAAAGAGAAAATGCAAAATGCTGAAGGCCCAATTCTTAATCCTATATAATGCCTTTTCAAATCCTGGAATGGAACACATTCAAGTTAACTATTTAAAATTTAGCACTTCACTATGCAGTAGTCTATCAGGGCACAGCTCTTTTCTACTTCTAAATCTGATATAGAGGTTAAATTTGTTGCATGTCAAATTTAACTGTGTGATAAGGTCATATGGATAGTTATATAGTACTGATTGCAACTATACTCTACCATTCTAACATAGATGTCCCTGCTGAACATTGTAGAGAACCCAAAATCTTTAGTGGATTTCATTTCATAGCACCTCTGACACATACAAAGTTTTCTTACATGTATTTTACATCTGGGAATGAAGGGCCAAGTTTGTCAAGCTCTTGAGGCATGTAAAGAAGTAGATTCTAGCTTCCCAGAATTTTTTAAATTTTCAGAAGTATCTGTGCACTAAGGTGTGAAGAAGATGTGTATTCAGAAAGCAAATGAGCACCTACACATCTGATAATCCCACTGTACTTAACCATACCTTTAAGCACATAAAAAAGCCTTTGTATTTTTAGTTCATAGTCATTTGTTCAAGACTTCATGGCATGAAATGCTCACTAAACAAAAGATAGAAGATGGGATATCTTGTATGTCTGATTGCTGCCCTTTTCCTGAGATACCTTTCTCTCATTGAATTTGCAAATGCACAGTTCACATATACTAAGGCATGGTCACTCAGGAACTATGTAACCTGGAATATGGACCTAACTGAAGGTTGCCAAATGTATCTGAAACACTGCAAGAGTGTCAAACAAATATATTATGTGTTTAAACATAGCCATCTAGTGTCATTTTAGATACTCTAAGTTATCCAAGATATCAGATAACCTAAGGCAGCAAAAATTACTCTATGCAACTAAATTTAGATACATGAATCTGTCTCAGGGTGACTAACTGGACAACAAGGTCCATTTATCCCACACTGTCCTGCCGATGCACTTCATTTAACTGAAGTTACCTGGGCTGTGAGTTTCAGCTGAAGCATAAAAATTTTGAAAATCATCACAAATAACTATGAGCTTATAAGACTTCCTATCCTGTTTCTTGTGATTCTTGTCTGTTCAAATGCTGTTTATCCTAATTTGGGTCTTGATCTTGCAATTAATTATGACAGATTGTATTTCCATTCCTATGGAGAATTGCAGCAGCTCTGCACTGGTCTAGGGATTCAGTCACAGATCTGGTCCTCTCGGGACCAGTTACAAGTTATTTTGGGTCAGGAACAGATGACGCTTATGGGTCTTTAGATTTAATACATAACAAATCAACCGTTCTAAAGTTGCTGGTTTGTTTTGGTTTTTGTGGTTTTTTTTTTTCCAAAACAGAAACATGATTCTTCTTGAGAATTTGATCTCTAAAAAGGAGAAATTTATCTTGGAAATCCATTCAGTGCCAGCTTATGTCATTATTTCAGCTGGAGAAATTCATTTTATAATCTCCTGGATGCTGCCTCAATTGTAAATCAATTGTAAATAGATTCTTATCAGTTTGTGGCACCAGACAGCACTGTACACTTCAACTTGCAACTACACAGTTTACCTGGTAGAAACAGTATCACACACTTAAGGCAAAAAAAAGAAGTAGGCTGACCTGTTAGCAAAAGTCTGAACATATATCTGCCAATACACCTATCTTATCAACTCACAAAAGCTTTTCTCTAGATGATATCAAGATCAAACTTTAGTGTGGAACATATTACAGCTAAGGGTGAACCACAGTGCTAAGATGAAACTGGAGTAAACCCTAGAAATTTATGCTGAATGCCTTTCCTAGCCAGACTCCCCAACAGGGCAGCTGTAGGGAACATTCATCGCAGAAACCATTTTTAATTATTTCAGCCTCTAGGAATATATGTACTACTATTTGTTTTTGCACAAAGACAGTGCACCACTGTAACATAAACAAAACCCTCAAACCTTGGGGTTAATGCTACCATCACTTAGCTTTTTAACTCACCCTGAAGAAGCAGCACAGAAAAGGCTAACATGAAGGTATCAGCTGCATAACTCAATCAGTGCACAGCTTTAAGTAAGTAACCCCCATAGACCTATTTTTAAAGGCAAGATGAAGGGAAAGAATACTCTTTTATGAAACAAGGCAAGAGGGTGCTTCAGTTGCTGTCTAGATTAGAGAAGATCTTGGTCAATGGGTGCTCCTAGAAAGAATTCCCACTAGCACAGCCTACCTTGGGTCTCTGGAGACCTTTGCTGAACAAAGGCAGTCCCTGAACCAAAGGGTTTCAGCATTTAGAATTGCAGCCTATGCAGAAGGGAAGGCCAATTGTCATAGCAATAACTGAAGTAAAGATAAATTTCACATAGATGTATAAACTAAGAGGAAATGGTGGAGGAAATGAAGAAGTTTCATGTTATGACAGGGCTGCTGTCCCCAGAACCCTTCTCCCCGCACCCTGTTTTATTGCCTCCTAAGTGACATTTACACAAGAAGAAGTGACTCCATGCAGAGCACTGCTCTTGCCTGGGTAGGTTCACTTGAGCTCCCCATGCAGGCTTTCTGCATGCACTTGCTTTTGCCCCAAACCACTTCATTAGTTCAGCTGCCTAGACCAGTAATTTGTGAAATTCCTTTTAAATTCGGGACATAAATAAGAAACAGAATGCTAAGGACACTATCAAGGACATGGGTGCCCACATGGATTTGCCTCCTTCTTGGGTATATTAACTTGCTGGCTATTTCATATCCTTTTCTGCTCAGGTGAAGAAGGTCAGCGACAAAAAAGGACAGTCAATATAGTTTACTCTTCTAATGGAAGACCTACAGTCTGGAAAACATCAGCAAAGAACAAACTCACCTGACTCACAATTCACCATGCACTTACACAGGATCAAGAACAGCAGGGCAGATGGGTAATGCTAGCAGTCTGGAGAAGAATAGGGTGCCAGCAAGACACAGTGGCAAAATTGGCAGAAGAGGGAAGGTATAAACAGTTATCAAAAGAAGTGAGAAATATCAAGAAATCTAAAGCAAACTTGCTGTCCTGTCTAAGTATAATGGATGAACTGTGAGTGTGAATACAGGAACCATCTCAAAGTAAATGAAGGCTATCCTCACATCATACTCAGAAATGTTCTATAAAAGACTTGGCTCAAGGTATCTGCAAGATGAGGAGCTGAGTAAGGCCTTGATGGCGGGTATCAGAGGTTGGTTGTTGCACTGAGGGATGGGTTGGAAATCAAAGGGGACAGGCTAAGAAGAGGAGGTACCTGCTCCAATAGGTAGAGCTCCAGGGTGGCTTTGAAGAGACCTACCTGATCACAGCCCTAGCTTTGCTGCTAACTTTGTGGCCTCAGGCAATTAATTTTGTTTCCTTGTGATTCTGTTTCCCTTCCTGTCTTCCCTGCCATCTATTTTGGACTGTATGCTGTTTAGGACAGCAGCTGTTCTTATACAGTTCCTAGAGCAATGGGGTTCTGATCTCATGAGAGTCTTCTAGACACTGCTAGAATACAAATAGTAAATAATCTTAATTTAGCAAATATTTATTGAGTTCTCTCAGGTATTATAACTAATTACTGCCGTTTTCCCTTAAAGAAATAATCCATCACTCCGCTGATGATAAAAGAGCTTTTCAAACAATGGATTTCAAATCTATCTATTCAGAGAAATAATTTGTTCTTATTTCTTTCCTATGACTTTATGCAAATTGTTTGCTTCCTTGTGGGACAACTCTAAACTCTTTAAACAGTGTGATCGAAACAAGTATTGAGCAGGTTCAGATTCTGTACAATATAAAGATGCAGAGAGCTGTTTTCTATTTCTAAAGACATGTGCATATAGAGTCTACATTCCATTTGTAAGTCTTTAAAAAAGAGCTGAACTATGCAGGATATGACTATCTAACCGCCTAATTTGATAATGATATATTAACAGTAACATTTTTCTATTTCTTAATTTTTCTTAACTTACACTCCAGTAATTCTATGTAATCCATTTCTACCTAATCTGTCTTTTAGTAGTGTACCATATAGCTTAACTACACTTTTGGTAGGCAAATGCACATTTTTAAGAGTAGTCGCTTATTTCCAATGGATCAGTTTGAGAGCCTAAATTCAGATATTCAAGGACTTATTTTCCAGACTTAAATGAGACCTCACAGTCCACTCTCAAGAAAGAGCAGAAATTTCAGAAGTTTGGCACCCTACATGAGAGGTTTGCCTATCTAGAGACTGTTCACTTCAAGCTAGTTAGAAAGGGCTTGCTCTAGTTATGACTGGAAAGGTTCTCATGAATTTCAGCAGTACTCATCACACACAGGTCGCTAAAAAGTAGAAATTCTCCCTTCTAGTAGAAATAATAGCCTAAGTCAACAAGGAGAAAAGATTTATCTTTTGTCTACCGATGTCAAACATGGGATTCATCAATACAGAAGCATGGAAACCAATCTTAAGTTTCAGCTCTACAAGTATAATGCCATGCAATGTGACTGAAAAGGAAATGCTATAAGTAAATTCTTTCATTATTGATTTCTTTCATTGACTTTTGAAATTCCATTCTATCTATATGCAGCAATTTGAAATAGATATTATTCTGGTATTAAGCTGCTGGTATACCTGCTGTAATTGGAATGAAAATTTTGGCTGATTTTCATAATTAAAAATTTATTTAGGGTAAAGGTTTAAGGAAAAGGCCTTAGTGTAACAAAGGCTGATGGCAATTCTAGTTGGAATTTTAAAATGCTATCAATCTTTTATAGACAGCTCTATAATAGTCCCAGAAGGTAAACCAGATCATCCTACAGAGGATGCTAAAAAAAGAAAGCTATTGATAAAATAATTGAAGTAGTTCTTCATTTACCCTATTCCACGGGTATCATTAGTCTCAGGGACGATAATTGGATACTAATCTAATGACAGAGGACTAAAAAACTCACATTACTTGGCATATACTGTGGTAAGAGTGAGCACACGGGCAATAATCACAGGTCAGGCGGTAAGGTGTAGTTTCACTGATATTGTTTCAGTCCCTGGACTATCAAGCAACTGATAGTCCCTAAAACTACATCCATTCACCCCATATAAGAGTATTCTTGGTGTGCAAGGCAGTGTGTAGCAATGGACTGAATTTCAGGGATTAGGAAACTAATTCCAACTTGGCTACGCTGAGGTGTATAACCTTCATCATTTCATTGTATGACTGGCTTTCCCCTTTTGGCCTTATGCTGTCTAGACTTCAAGCTGTGTGTGACAGGTACTGTCTCTTAGTCTTTATGTACACAGCTCCTAGTACAATGTGGCCCTCAATCTCATTTGAAGCCCCTGGGCACTTCTAAAACTAAAAACATATAGAATCACTAGCTCTATCAAAGCAACTCACAATACCTCCAGAGGCAGGTTACATACAGACAGACCTGGGGACCCTATTCACTTTCCAAGTTCATATGGAGGTGAAACACCATATATGTGCTGAAACCCCATCCAGCTACTGGAAGAAGCATCTGGTTCAGTCACAATTTTTTGTCACCACTGAAGTCCACATGAAGAAGATGAAAAGGAGAAAAAAGGAAACAGGAAAAGAAAGAAAATGGACATGGAGACTGGAAAGACAAGTCAGTGGAGGTCTTTCAGTGTCCAGGGCTATGGGCACTGGAAGGGTGGGACAGGATTGTTCTTGGTAAACAAGTTCAAGCAACACCACCACAAAATAGCAGGGCCATAGTACTGCTCATGCAACACTTTCTTTGGCTTCATAAGATGTCTGATGGCCCAGACTTCTACATTTTAATCTTGCCTTAGGGAGATGGTGTTCTTATGCACAGCCTCAGTATTAGTTTGTTTTCAGTTGATCAGTTTTTGAAGCAAGCTCAGAATCAAATTGCATCAAATTAACCAGTTCCACAACAGTGCTCCAATCTCCTGAACTCCTGTTGATTGCAGTGAGTCTGCAAGCATCAAAACAGGACTTGGAGCTTCTAATTACCTTTGAGAATCTAAGCTGATTCCTCTGGATCAGTTTAGCGTAGTTCCTACACACTTCCTCTGCTCATAAATCTGATTTTTATCCTATTCAACAATACAAATTAAAAGGGTAAAGACAAGTTTGCACTTTCAGCCATGGTTTTCCAGTATTAGCATGACAATTACTTGTGCTTTTAATTTTGTGCCTGCTATGGTAAGTGAATCTGCAATTATGTCAATCTATTGAAAAGTAGGACCAAAGGTCAGCAGGTTTTCCATGACAATAGTATTACTAAAGTTTTTATAGATTCAGAGTTCTTATGGATCTCCCCAAGTAGTACAAAAACATTTGGTTTAACAGAGACAATAACCGATAGCAATATATATATTCTAAATGGCCTAATGACCATTTTTAATTTGTATTGGAACTGTACAATATAAAACTGTGTTTCTAAAGTTATGTGAAACTCCTGAGTATGAAACAAACAAACAAAAAAAAATAAAACCAGCCCACCATTTGAGCATGAAGTTTGCTTAAAATGTCCTTTTTTCTCATTTGTACAAAAGCTGTCACCAGATGGAATGTTTTCTTGACTGCAATGCTCAAAGGTACTCATTAAGTCCAGGAAAAAAAAGAGTTCAGATGAAAACTGTACATAACCTTTGCCCACAACACTTCTGAGGTTCAGACCTATTCAGATAAGTTGGGAGGAAGGTTTGTTTGAATGGTTGCCTGGTGTTTTTATGATTGTGCTACTCTGTGTCAGGTCGGCTGGCTGGCTGGCTGGCTGTTTATTTAACACAGACCACAGTGCCTTAGTAGTCAAGCAGTTTGCAATCATTTGTTTGTCTTCAGAATATTTTAAAATTAAGGGAGCATCATTTATCCTATTGCACAGCTGGAGGATGGAGACACACATGACTCAACCCCGACTTTTGTTCAGTACAGACTTACAATTTAGTTTCTGTCATTGAGTGCAGAATCACAGAGCATCATCACTGGGACCACCCAGACTGAGTAAAGGTGGCAAAACTGCATCCAGATTTATTAAGATTGAAACCTGGAATGTAGAGTTCTGCAGTGTTTTAAAGGAAGAATGAACCTTCCTCATAACCTCGAGTAAACTGCTTTAATTAAGCAGATAAAGCCCACTCACTAATACCCTTTCAGACCTGGGCTAGTTGGGTCTTTGTAGCTCTGTTCTGCAACAGGTATCCTAATTTTCCCATCAGCAAAAAATTTCCCTCTCCACCCCTGGAGCAGGGAGGGTGTTGGACAGGGACTGTGAGAAGCTGGTCTCTGCTTCCAGTGCACAGCATCTCAGAGCTACTCCTGGATTGATGCAGGTACTTAAAATTATAATCTAGGGCAAAATTACTTTCCTCAGTGTATATGGGACATCACAGAAACAAATCCTAAATTTCTGAGTCCCTATCCTATGCCTTTGGCTGTGATATCATCTTTCCTGATTGGCTCTAAATCAGTTTGAAAGGCTGGTCTCAGGTGATGTCCATCTTAATTCTTCAGAGGGCTTAAAATTAAAGAAGCCTGATCTAAGATGCATGGAAAACACTGGGGAGTGATTACCTACAGGTATCAGTGGCCTTGATATTGTAGAGCAAGTATGCACACACAGCCTGCTTGCAAAAATAAGAAAATCCTTTCCAGATGCATGTGTTCTATATACCTTTCAAGGCTGTAGAGTTAAAAAAAAACAAAACAAAACAAAACAAAAAAAAACACAAACCTCTCTCTCGGTTTATTAGGAGATTTGTACAAGTCTTGTTATAATTTCAATTTCCCATTCAGGTTGATTTATGGATTTCCCCCCCTTGTTTATGGCTTTTTTAATGCTCCACTTTATAGAAGCCATGAATACATCAGGATTTGCACCAAGGACCTCATATAAGTAGCTCAACGTCAGCTGACAAAACAGCAGTCTGATTTAACAAGATTTTTTCTGCAGGTTCTCTCAATCTGCTTTGCACCAATTACAGAAGGTAGGGTCAGAAAGAAGGCTTAACCTAGAAATTTTTGCAGAGATTTTAGCAATGCCATGTTCAGAACTGCTTTCCTGATCCCTATTATGTTGTTAGCCCAGCAGAGGGAAGAAAGGGTTTAAAACATGTCACAGTAGGAGCTGTCTTGATATTAAGTGTTAGATCACTGATGGCAGATGTGAAATATTCCAGCTTTGTTGCAGTGTTTGAAGGCTTGTACAGAATTGTTAAATAAAGCAACGTGATTTTACGTTCTTTTTCTTTTATTAGAAAAATAAAATAAACATGAAGGGATCACTGCATGCCCCTGTTAGCACAAACTGAGTCAAAGCCTGTGAATGTATCATGATGGTAGATGCTGTAATGAATAGCTCAGAAAAAGGCCTCCTTTGTTGGACTTTTTTTTTAATTGGGTCATAGTAGGTCACTCTTAAATCTCCAGGCAATCAACAAGAACTATTTTTACACAGATGCAAAGTAGTAATATAAATATTCAAATATGATCTAATTAATTTTCTAAAAGCCAATGTATTTTTCTGCCAGAGCACAGATTATCACAATTTTATTCTTCAAATTTGAGAAAGAAATATCATAAAAATCTAAATCATTAAAAAAACCTTCAAATTATGAAATGGAAGTTCCATATAATAATAGCAAACAGTTCACAGGGTCCTTAAGCTAGAGGGACAAAAATACCTTTAACCTTGTAAAACTTTGAGGTATAATCATCTGATGCTTTTTTTCCATAAACTGGTATGATTTTTATCAGGACCATTCAGAGAAGCTTATGATCTATTTTTAAAATTCTTTAGGCTTCCACAACAAAGCTTTTCTGGTTTTTAATGTTTTGATCTTCATGTTGGAAAATTTGCAGACTAATATAGGTCACTATGTATGTGATAACAGTACACAGGCATATCAGATATATAGAATAATTGCCCTACATACAACAGATGCCAATTTTATGTTCTGTTCCTGGTTACTACAGAAGGGAAAAATGCCAGCCCTGTGTATGACAGCAAGCAATGAGGCTTCTAGTCCTCAGCAGTAAATATACCTGGAATATGGAGAGAAGTGGCACTCAGCCTGAACATCCATCATCATTTTGATAGTTTGAAGTGCATCTGGTCCTTTGGAGTATATTTGCTGTGATTACCCAGTTCAAGTCTTTTCCAACTATCGTATGTGTCACCAAATAACAGTAATGAAAATAACTGCAGCCATTATTATAGGGTTTAGAACTTTGCCATCTGTTGAATATTAGCCTTTGCCTTCCCCCAAATGGCATGCTGTTGTGCCAAAATAGACACATAAGCAGTGTCACCATACTACACTTGTATACATTTGTATAGCTCTTTTGTTTCCACATATCGCAAGGAATTCCACAAAACAGTGTTAATAGAGCCAGTAATCACCAAGAAAACAGGTCAGACAGAGTAAATGTAGTTCAGGCACCGACACCATGGAGTGTAGAGCTGGGGACTGTAGTCAATATTCGCCATTGCAAGATACATACATATGAAAAGCTAACACAACTGTGTTACGCATATGTTAAGGTCTGGTAGTCTCAAACCCAGATCCTAACAGATTTTTTACTCTTCAATCAACATCTGTAAAGAGTCTTATGTGCAAGGTAATGTAGGGTACTAGCATAATACCCTGCAGGACAATTAAACAGTGTATTCATAGAGCTACCCTTATAAAATATCAGTATTTGCCCTCATATACAACAAAGCATCAGAAGTGTCCCAGCATCTGAATGCCAGAAATGACTGCCCAGACCTCAGACTATAAAAATTTCTCTTGTTTGCTGAAGACTCAAGTCCCTTTGAAGATAAAAAGGGATAAAAATATTCTGATATCAGAAATTCCCTGAGCTTAGAGAGCTTGTCAGTCATAAGACTGATGTAGCAGGCTGTATCATCCATAGCAATATGTATATTTGCACTGCACCTGCCATGCAAGAGATCATTCTAAACAAAATCCTCCTTATGCATTACTTGCTACATCAGAGATGATTAAGACAATTCTGTAAAATTCACATGGTACTTCCCGGCAAATGCTAGGTTTTAATGGTGACTACTTCAAAGACAGTATGCGCCCATCAGTTTGAAAAAAAAAAAGTAAAAAAAAAGCACTGCACTGAATAATTTCAACAGGAAATCCAGTCAGCGGAAAAGAACTCTATCAGATAAAACAAACCAACCACCAAAGACCTTGTGAGTATTCATTGCCTGGGTTGGATTGACTAGGAAGGGAAGGCAAGAGATAAAGATTGTTATATGAGGATGAAAAGATCTTTGGGAACATTCATACTAATCATTTCCTGCACAATTTCATGCCTGGAATGTATCATCTGCATTACATTTATTTTCAGAGGTTATTATTTTGGAAAAGTTGTGACACTATGGTTTCATTCTCCAATCTGTAAAAACAAGCTGAATGGAGGATAATGTCTCAATCTATCGTCTTCAGCCAAGGAAGCTCTCTTAAGTAAGGGTGTCACAGTAGTGAATTTGACTGAAGAACGAACACAGCCAGTGTGAAGGAGGTTCTTACAAAATTTTTAATAGCAGAAGCTCTCCTTTCTCACTTCTGAAAAGTCATGTGAGCCATGAACATGTACAGGAAAAAAGTACAACCACAAAAAATATGAAGAAAAACAAAGACAATTCCACAACCTCTGGGCAGACCGTAGGACACAAAGTGCAGCCTGATGTTGCCTGACAAACCGCCTCCAGTTCCATACTAAACTAATCAGAATTATTAGTGTTATATTAAAATAAAACTGTAGTAGCTTAGAATTCATAACTTTATTGAGAACCTATTATTACCTGAACTTCCAAAAAAGCAAAAGAATATGGTACTCCAGAAAACACTCTAACCATTAAACACTTAGTATTGTTCTTTCGGAAACAAACCAAAGCTTACTATTAGTGCTACAGTTTTCAGCTGCAGAGTGGAGGTACTATGAACTGTAACTGCTGTTCCTGGTTTTGGAGACTGCTGATCTAGCAGCATATTGACTGCTCAAAGAGAAAAGAGGTTTAGAGCAACAGAAATCAGCTTCTGTAAATCTAATTCAGTTTGTTTATTTCAAGACTCTAGATGACTCTCATGTCATCTTTATAACCTTGGGTTCTTAAATTGCATAAACTGAGCAGCAGAGGAAAGATGCATTAAAACATGTGTGGAACCATGGCCAGGATTTTCCTTTGTTTTTCCTCCCAGTTCCTTCTCAGCTTGCCAATATGTCTGCACATTTCTTTCGTATTTTCCCTATTATCATTATCCAAGTTTTTCATTTTTAAAATAGATGAAAAGTGTAGAAGATGGAAGAGAGTATCTTGCTTCTTTCAGCCCCACCATTTCTGGAACACATGATTTTCCAAAATATGGTGGGCGATTCCTCTCCTGGGGAGGTTATAAAAGAAAACAAGTGAGCATAGACCATCCAGAAGAGCTGATAACTTGAGGTGTAAAGTGATCAGCCACCAATATGATGAAGACTCATTTTCAGTTCCTTTACTTACTCTCCCCACATTAATGCACTATAAGATAGAAGCTCTCTTGGGTTTCAGGTCTCCCTCCATCTATCTCACTGTTTTTAATCAGAAGTTCAACCCTAGAGGAAAGAAATATTCTCAATTACACTTACTGAAATGTTTACATTACTGTGAAAAATTCTGGCTTCAATAAAGTGAAATGTTTTTTAAGACATACCATTTCATCAAAATATGCCTGAGCAGTGTAATTCTTCAGAATCATCTGGATCAGAAAAAACACAGGATAAACTCAGACCCCATAATGGAAGCAGAGCTACATGCAACTCACACTTCACCATAGCTCTGTGGGAACTGTAATCAGGCTAAGTGCTGTAAAATGTAGCTGCAATTATTTGCAGATGAAAAATTCCAGCTACAGTTATTTCTTGAATCAAAATTGAGGATGAAGAATTAGAGGTCACTCTGTTAAACTAAGAGCATTTTAGTGTAATATTTGTCAAGGTTGTCTTGCTCAGGTTTTTTGTGGTTTCTTTTATAGGATAGAGTAAAAATAAATTCTAACATTCTCCACACAACTTCTTCATATTTAAATGCAAAGCCGTGGACAATTCCAAATGCTGCCAAGTAAAATAATGCTACAGGCCATCTTCACTGATAGAAGCACAGCGGGATTGAGAACCTTCGCTGAGATCTCCACTAGAGCATGGGAGTACAAAGATTGGAGAAATGGCCGCATAAATGTGCAATGGGCAATCTGCTGTGATTTCTAAAGATACAAAATTGGACCAAATTAGAGAAAATTATAAATCCAGACTATTTAGCCATCTGTGGAGTCAAAATGCAAAGTACTGGATTAGACAAAAAGTCTAATAGTTTCATTAGACTTTGAAGCTGATTTACGGTTCACTATTTCCCCCATCCATTTGGGAATAACCTGGAGACAAAAGCCTTTATCTCATGTGGAAGGACACTAGGCTATATCATCCACAGCGCTAAGTACAGAGAGCATGTTAGGTGAAGGGGAAATGTGATAGAAGCTACAAAGATAACAGAAGCCAACTAGAGGGACATCTGTCTGGGGAACATATGAGGGGGGAAAAAAGGATATTTATACTGCTACTCTGAAGAGGCACATACTCTGTGGTTTTGGGAGTACTGCATAAACATATATGCAAAATTCAGCTTAGTGTTTGTTTCAACTCTCTCAGCTGGCTACTAGCCATAAGATCAACCCCCTATTACAGATACAGACATTCTGAAGACCACAAAATAGCTCCTGTTAACTGAGCCCATTTGACATCCAGACCCTCATTCTGATCTGATACTGAAATATGTGTTTCTTCATTTCACATCAAAATCAGTTTTGCAAACATTAAAAAAGGTCAAATAGTGACTCACTATTACTTCTTGAACCAGAATCAAAGCTTCTATCAAAAGAATTACTGTGATCCCCATCTGTTAAAAGTTAGGGAAAAGCCTATAAAACAAGCTGCATCCAACAAATATGCCATATAGTAGGACTATGTGACAGGTAAAAGTCTGAAAACCGTATTAGCACATATTCAATGGCCATGAGAGGTGACATGAAACCCGATAGGCCTGCAGCAACAGTCGCAAAAATTATCCTGAATTACTTAGTAAATGCAGAGTTATTTAAAAAAAATAGAGAAGCATGTTGCATGCTTAACTCTCTGAAAGACCTTGAGGCCCTAACAGACACAGTGAATCAATCAATACATCTATACAATCAAGAGGTATGGTAGTTATTACTCATTCATTATGATGTAGCATTCTCTAAAGCCAAATTAAGAGAACAGGAGTGAGATATTAAGAAAGAGCTGGCTAGTAGATTGACACATGCCATTGTGCTATATTAGATCAATTAAACCATCCAGATAGTCCTTTGAGGATAAATGGGTAGATGCTCAAAGACAATATCTGCACAATTTGATGAAGACATTGAAAGAGCAATTCATCATTGCCTTCAATATGAATGGCAATAAAGACTGAGCAAATGACAGATGTTCTATACAAAGTCAGCCATTGTGGAGGAATGCAAGAGATAAGACACTTTAACTCTTTCCAGCAATGACTGAAAAAACACCAAGCCAAAATTCCATTATTATAGAAATATTATTCCTCCAGAAAAAAAAGTCCTGCTGTTAGAATGGGCCGGTCTGCTCTGCCAAACTGCTCTGAGCACACAGCCTTGCCACAAATAGACTATAAATGAAGTTACTTTTTACCAGCAACAAAACTTGTAGTAATTACTTACTACAAGTCACTTTTTGGTTAAAGAGGAATCTATTCAAGCACAAGAGCCATGGAACCACTGGAAGTGGCTGGAAAGAGTGAGGAACATGCGTCACTTATTCACCAGCTTAATTTAAAAGGTTGCTGGAAATAAGTTTGCAGAAGTTAAAGTAGTCTCAGGTTCACACTAATTCTACAAGTGATTCTCAAAGAGACATCAAACCACCCATGCCTGCTGAACCACTCTTGCATTGTTCCTGTTCATCATGTCACATCTGTTCCTTTCTCTTCCCTGACTGTGCTCTAAAACTGAGTTGTGTGTCCCTTGAAGAGCCAAGAAATTATTCAGAGGGGATCACAAGGTCTGAAGGGGTCATTTCATGATGCTTTAAGCCAATGCAAGATTGCCCTGCTGTCAAAAAGAATGATCCCCCTTCCCATGGCCTCAGACTGCCATTTCATCAGCTCTAACACTAAATGGAGCCATGCAACGAGTCATATCAGTTTACTGACCCAAAGGAAAAGTTCTGGTTTTTGGAGGGTTAGTTTTCAGTGTAAGCCATCACAGAATCACATGCTCACTAGTGCCAGCACAACAAGCAGGCAAGGCTGGAGGGAAGGGCAGGACCACCCTTTTCTTCATGCTGGTCATAGACTAGCAGAAGCTGAAGATAGTACTACTGCCTTAGAAGAAGCACTGTTATTTAGCAGCAGTTCAGCTCTTCCCAGAGCAGGGAAGTGAAAAGCTACTGTTAATTAGTAGCTGCAAGTGTTTACACTAGCCAGGGGACTACTAAATGCTTGTAATTTCTGGCAGAAGCTCAGATCCTCCAGGACCAAGTGCATATTTACAACATCAGCCAATGATTAGAATTGATTGTCATTCCCCAACCTTGAGGAACTGAGCTGCTGCCAAATGCCCAGATCATACAGGTGCAGGGGAGCCCCAAAGGGTCTCACAACTTCAGAAAGCTTCAAATCAGGGTTCTTCCATCAGACAAGAACAGCTTTTCTTTCCAGGGATAAGGACCCAGAAAGAGGCAGAAGTTGAGTGCTCCTGTAGGCAATGTGGAATATCAGCTATTTTCAATCTCTGAATAGTTCTGGCAAAAGATGCTAACAGTTTGCATGTAATGGTTTGTTGATGTTTCAGCAGTCAGTGCTACCTCATAGAAAAACTGAGATGGCGTGCAGTAACAACACTCAGAGCAACGAAGAGTACTCTGTAAGCTAGAAACTATTGCTCTTTCTGGTGGGGGAAGCTATTAGGTCCCTGTGGGCCATACATCACCTCTGCAATAGGAAGACAAGTACATTGGCTCACCATAAGCCATTCAACGTCTTTGCATAGCTACAGACAGGTTTTCCACATAAAATTGCAGGGCTTGAAGGAAAATGAGGATTACAGGTGTGGCAAGCAATAAGATCTTTGCATGTTTCACTGAAGATGGTAAAATCCTGAGTCTTGACTATGGAAAAGATTGCTGGAACTAAGTCAGGAAGGAAGTCAAACAAAATATCCAAAATCAGTGAATGCCTGTACACCCCTACTTGAATACCACCAAGCTGGTGTCAAGAAAGATTTCAATGCATCAGTGTTGGGATTTTCTCATTTATGCAAAACATCAGCATCTTCCAAAACAAACTCTTTCTCCTTGCAAAAGAACATGAAAATGTTTCCCTTCCTTTAATTATCCTAGCAGTTAAAAGGTAGAATATTGAAATTAACTAGAGAACATTTTGTGCTTTCTCTGTTCCCAAATATTTCTTTGCTTCTCACTTGTTCAGCTCCTTTTTCATGGGCATGTAAGCTAATTCTTCAAAGGTTCTCATCAGCAAAGACCCTTTTAAGTGCCAAGGTTTTCAAAATCTCATTTCCCAGAAACTTTATAGGCATGCATTATAACACTTGCCAATATCACCTCAGATGAGAATTTTGGTAAAGATGGACCTTAATTAATATTTAAATGGAGTATTACACTGTGAAGGTGTTGATTTTAGTCTACGAAGCAATCAGCAACTGTTGGGACTTACCAGAGAGGGGTTTGTTTTTCTAGCCAAGCCAGCAGCTGATATTTCCATTTTCCACATTTCTCCTAACTGTGCGTTGTGTTGGCAGAATGACAGTCTAACTGTAGTGCTATTGTCAACATGGAATACAAAAGGGGAGTCAGCTTGACATGTTAAAGAGACAACCAATGGAAAGAAACATAAGCAATTAATTTTGGAGTGTTGCATTTACTGAATTTACTCATTGGTTAAATATAAAATGATTGCACTTCTTTTCTTCATGAACTGATTGCTTTATTTTTTTAAATATGCTTAAGGAAGGTCTGTGTAGACTCTGTTGTTAGTCTATTTATCTTTATCATATGTAGCAGTGGCAATGTGAAATTCAGGATTTTCATTATATTAAATCTCATTGCAGAAGAAATTATTTGCTTTGGAGTCAGACCTTTTGGTCAATTGGTCATCATTTCCATCATCCATCAGGAAGATTCAGTCACCTTGCTTGTCCTAGCTCTGTCCTTGTATCATACAACTACCATTCTGTATCCTCTAGCAGAGGCAGCCCTTGAGCTCCAAATTGTTTGAGAATGAAGATGTGTTCTGTGGAGGCATCACTGTATGCTTGTTTTAGATATTTCTAGGCATCTGGTCACTGTCTATATAGGCAGATGCTACAGAGCCAGATGTACCTTCAGATTTGACACAGTATGACACAGGCTGGACATTTTATGATTCACACTAATATTGGCCCACTGCAGCAACCTGCACTGCACCATAATTCAAAGATCACAAACAGAGCTACTTCAGTAGTAGAAGAAAATTAGTAAGGGTCCCAAGAGCAGCTGACCTGTGGTAGCAACTCTCAGTAGACACACATGTTTAATGTCCTTAGCCTATCCCAAATGCCACATCGACAGTTAATTTTTTCACTGAAATATGACACTACCACAAACTGAGGAATTTCTAGGCAAAGTTGTTTCTCAGCTTACACCACTTTCATCTCACCACATTTACAGCATGTTAGCAACTAAAAATGCTTTACTTTCAGAAGTGGAATATATTTCATTATGAAAACTATGTATTAGTTTGTCTTTCTGTTGCAGAGCTATGAGGTAACAGTGCAATTTGCAAGAAACAGGAATTGGAGAGTTCAGGCTAGAAGATGTGTGTAGACTTCCAGGCAGATTAGCATGGACAGGCGTTAGGCCAGCTACGGCCAAAGTGAGCAGTAAAGATCCTCTGCTCAAAACAACCATGGAGAAGTACTGCAGGAATAGCATCTTCAGAGATAAAATGGCAGCTATGCAGAAGTTGTGTTAAAATTTACTGATCTGTAAGGGGAAGGCTCTCACATGTTCCCACTCTGAAGTACTACAGAGAATTTCTCCATAAGGTCTGTTTTCTTATGCTTTACATTGGGATATCTGAAACTTATTTTTATTTCTGTTCACCATTAGTTGACTTCAAAGGTATTTTGTAAATGAGAAGTTTCTGACAATCAAAGCATCTATTTCCTTTATGGTCTGTTTTTATTTGCTGCAAGATTTTCTTATGAAAACTCTATTGCAAGCTTTTCTTACATCCCTGATTTTGTAAATGTGAAAGGAAAAACATACACAGAATATTAGTCAAGCCCTAATTCTGTCTTTAAGGTCAAAAAAATTTTTTTGAAGTTGATATATCTGACAAAGGATTATGACTACAAGAGTCATATCTGCATCTTAAAAGCAGATCTGAGAAATGCCAAATGATTCCAGTTCTAACTGCAAAGCCAAGAGAAAATACCTTTGCACAGAACATTTCAATTGTTTTCAATAATTTACTCAATTATTAATTTTACAGGGTAGATAGTGAGCGTACAATGAGTATAACGGTTCCAACCACATTGCCATAAGTATTGTGTTATCATAAATTATGTCACCTACCAGTCAGCAACATCTGAGAATGTATAGAAGAGTACAAGCAAAGAACAAAGACATTTTTCTATCCCTCCCTCAGCATAGCATATGAGAACAACAACCTGCCTTGCCTACTTAGGACATTCAACAGCTGTAGTAGAGGTATATCATAGTGCATTAATATTTCACTCTCTTTTTGGCTTCATTCAGGGGAGGGGTGGTTGGAAACCTGCATGGTTTTGCCCTGTATTCTGTTGCTCCAGATGTACTGTTCTTTCACTTTGCATGATTGTATAGGATCAAGACTTTCTCCTTCAGGGAAGAAGAAGCCAGCTCATTAAAGCAGAATATCACTGGATGGCCCATTCATCTTGCACTGTTGAGGTCCCCTGACAAACAAGAGTGTCCAATAACAACCGATACTTGGAACTAAGAGTAGAGAATGTTATTTCTTGTCTACTGAGCCCTAGAGAAAGTTCCCAAAAATTTGGTGGCCAAACATCACTTGAGAAATTAGACAACACTCATGCCTTACAGCATATTAGTGTGGGCTCTGTAGTCCACTTTTATCTTTTGGTTTCCTCATTGAGACTACTGTCCTGGGGAGCAAAGAATAGACTTATTTCCCTCTGAGTCCAGCTGATAGCATGGTACCACCATATTGATTAGTGAAGGAAGAAATCATGTTTGATCCTGCTGCTGCCTTCTTTTAGGGGAAGGATGCATTAGTACTAATGCGCTAATCTCCTTTGGAAAGGAAACAGAAGATAAGAGCCTCCTCCCAAGGAGAAAACATTGAAAAGGTCATATTATTATAGCAAACTGAAGAGCAAATATAAGCATAGAGGCAATTTTGTGCCAAATCCTATTTTGAGTGCTTCTTTTTTGTTTTTCTGAAGCAAAAATATCATCTGAGATGATGTTTTTCATTTTTGTGCTCAGTCCACGGTTTACCACCTTTCATGATGAATAAAATAAATTGTGGCTATTTTTCATGAAAAACTGCCTTTTGTACTTTAAAGAAAATGTCCTTGTCATTTTTTGCATACTGCTTAGTCCAAAAAGAGATATTTGGCAAGCTTCAAATGCTGTATGTATATAGTCAAAGGGGAAGATTTCATACTTGACTGAGTTTGGAAATAGTAGATAAGAAACAAATGCATTAACACATAAAAACAACATATTCTAGAACATAAGTCATGGCCACATCTATGGGCCTATGTGGAACATGATATTTGTGACAATTCTGATTTAATGCTCCAGTGCAAAAGGACTACAAGTATGCTTAAGGTACTAGAAAGTCGAGGCTTCGGGTACTGATTCAGCTCTGTGAAGTCAACAAGAAGTCTCTGAGTACTGCATTAGGTACTAAACACACAGAAAATGCATCCTGGCATCCTGGGAAAATGCTGAAACATGTGTAACATAATCAAAACAATTTCCTTGTCCTTTCAGCACTTCTGATCAAACCTTACCGTTACACAAACACAGATGTAGTTAGATTACTTATTACACAGTCAACTAGTCATTAAAAAAACTCCAACACCATGACATTTTCTCTGATACATCATAGTACACAACACAGTTTACTATTTTTGCTTTTTAAATGTTTACATTTTTAAAGGAAGGAAAGCACTCTAAAAAAAAAAAAGGACCCTTTAAAATAATATTTTTGTGATATTAGGTTAAGAAATTCACTCACCAAAACATCAAGCAATTCAAAGTTATGATTCCCATGGCAAATGCAACATCCACACTGCATGTAGGTCTGAAAATAGCTGCCAAAGGAAGTGTTAGAAAATTCTCTGCAAGGTAAAAGGAGACTAAGTTAAAATTCCTGTGAGAATCATCACTCTGAATTCCTTGACTCCTCTGTGCATGTACATTCTTATCATGACATTCCACAGACATACTTTTTTGCATTTCATACTACATTTCCACTACATTTGTAACACCAGAATATTTCACTGTGAATGTTAAGCACTGGGATTCTAATACCTTGTTCTTATGGAAAAGGCTTACCAGAGCAGAAGCTGAGCTGTATTAATTTATTGTCATGATGAAGGGGATAGTGAGAATCAGAACTGACACTAACTCTTTCTATTTTCTCCGCTACTTTTTGATTGCAATCATTGTGGTCTCCACGGATGTCATATCCATAACAGGCACACCAGCATTTGAAGCAGTTTACTGAGGCTGGAAAACAATTCTGATAAAAATGTGCTGCTGCCAGAACTTGGCATATTAGAGTGTCTGAAAAGTTTGCCAAGGTTGGCATTTTGCCTCTGCTGTCCAGGGCCATAGAAGATTGACACAAACTAAAAATAGTTTAAAAGATCAAATGTGTGTGTTTTTATGAGGCACTTTTAAAACACAACTTGCCTGTCAGACCACATGCAGCTAATATGACAAGGTGCTGGTAACTTCAGGAATGGTGCTGGGGATCATATGGGTTTTGTATGGTTTGAAAGCACTCTACAGGACTGGACCTACAGCACATGTTGATATGTAAAATGTTATGTACAAGGTGGAATTTTTAAAAGAGCCAAAGGAGACAGAAAAGCAAATCTCAGTGAAAATCATACAAATCATGTAGAAGTTGATGGAGAAAATTATAAACAGATAGGGGATTAGTATTTGATCAAGTTTTTGATCAAGTATTAAGGCTGTGGCCTTCCTATACCCACAGAAAATTCAAAACTTGAGACAGGCACTGTCTGAGTAATAGTATACGGTACACAATTGTCCCTGGTTTTGCAAAGATCCTCTTCAGACTTTTGAAAAGCTGAAAGTGGGTTTGTCCCATGTCTCACAGAACTGTTTGGATGGATGCAGACAGACATACACAAAATTACTCATTTCCTTTCGATTTTTTAAATCATTTTGCTTCTAGTATTTTGTGCTTTCCTCCTGCAAGTCATCATGAACCAAAGTTGCACAGGCAAAAATGTGTGCAGAATGCCAATTTCCAAATCAATCACAATTGCCTAATCGGTTAGATGTAAGAGGCTCACAACCAATATCAAAGTCCTACAGAGAATTTTGCAGAATGTAAAGATTATATTTTTAATTGATTATTCTAGGATATAAAGGAAAGATAAGCATGGGACAGCATTCTGTCAAACATTTTATAAATAGAAAAAGATACTCGCTCTGAGTTCAAATGATTACTAATTGTGAACTGTTTACAAACTTTAGAACTTAATGCAGTCTTGAAGAACGAACATAGACTGTACACAGAAAGCAGTAGGTAGGGCAGTCTTCCAACATTTACCACCTTTGCCAGTTTCTTGCCCAGATCTTTACTTAAATTCTTTTGAACCAGAAGAACTTTATAATTTACAAATTCATATTGCATAATTGCAAAAACTATGGGGAATTTTAGGTTCCTTCTAGTGGATTTTCACAAAGCTGCCAGAAGCTCCTTTCAGATTTTGTACATACAGATGGTGTAATTGCTTCAAACTAAAATCTGAAGGTCTCTGGCACCTGAAGGAACTAAAAGGATAGCAAAGCTTCCAGTGACTTCAGAGAGGTAGAACTAAGACCAAATTTCCTATCAATTCAAATTAAATTTTACTTGGAATTAATACAAAATGAGGTCTGTAGACTACATAATCTGTGTCTGTGGAGGATATTGTGTGTTTGAGAACAAAGAAAAGCATTCTCATTAGAAAGCTGTTTCTAGCAACCAGTTACAACAGGAGCAGGACTATATTAGAGGGACATTATGATTTTCAAAGCTACTGCCATTCAGCTGTGGAAGATTGTGGGTTCAGTTTTTGGGGGATCTGATACAGATGAAGTACTGAGTTTCTCAAGAGAAGTAAATAAGAAAACTATTTTGGCAAGATTAATTTTTCTGAAGAGCCAATAAAACTTCATTTCACAAACTTCTCTCAAATGCTGATCCACACATTTCTAGTTACTGGTTGTTGGGCAGCTGCCGAGTCATCACAGTGACTGACATCTTTTTCCTTTCCCCATATACTTTTGACTTTAAAAAATGCTTATTTGGTGCATCACTAGCAGTTTTCAATACACTGGTTACTGTGCCCTGCAGACCTCTGAGTGGAATTAGACTCTCCTGGCCCACAGAGGCAGATTCTCCAATTATTATTTCTGCAATATCGGCTCTCCCTGCCTCTTCCAGAACAATAGTGGGGCGGATGCTACAAAGCACAGACCCCATTGAACTTTTACGCTTACAGCTCTCTTCACTGCTACTTGCAGATATTATGGCATAGAGCAATAATAACCAATGGTCCTTAATGCTGTAGCACGTATAGCTCTCCAAACCTCTTCATTCAGTTAGTCTGCTCTCTTTTTCCCTTCCTCTAAGGAAGGAATGTGTGTTCTTCTGAGGAACTCATTTGGTACTTCCATCAGGTTTTCTTCTTCATTATGTTAGCAGTAGCTTGGAGCTTGTCTCTGATGGTGGCTGTGATTGTATCTGCATGTTATTGGCCTATTACTTATGGAGATCATTGGCATATGTGGATAACTTTTACTACTAGAACTTTCATACTGAAAGCTGGCCATATGGGAAATATCTCTGTGATTACTGGGAAAGAAGTTAAAGATATCGGTTCAATTTTGTTGTCTCCATTGAGGGATTCCTGGATTGTAAATGACCTTTTTTGTGTCTCAGTATCTACATAGCTAGAAATATATGTTAACGGAGCAGCTGTTGCCAGTCTCATGCATTCAGAGACATCCTGATCCAATTAGATTGTCACTGATGGATTCATGTTTGCTAAACATTTTGGTCCCCAATTTGTACTCTGGACAAAAAACTAATTCCTACCTTCTCTAGTCCTGCTCCTCATTTCACCAGATCTTCGTAAATAAAAACATAAAAGCACAATAAATGCATGCTATTAGTGAAACAAATAATACAGTAGTACTTTTAACTTCTTCCAAATTATGACACAGCTGCCACTAAAATAAGAGGAAAGTTATTTCAAGGAACATTTTCACTTTCCATGTGCTAAAGAGGGAAGTTATTAAAACGTTCTCTATCATGAAAATTTGCAGTATATCTGGTTTTATGCCCTCTCTTTAAAAGTAATGAAGAGTTTTCCTACTAAACGAGGTGTTTTGGTCATAAGGTAACTTGGAACAAAATTTGTCTCATGCCATGCTCATGAACAGCACTTAACACAAAGGTTTCTATGGCTGAGGTCTCTACTTTCTGTCAAAATACAAATATTAATGCATAGCAGATCTTTTTAGCAGTAACACATTAAGACATATGTTCTAGTTTTCAAGCACATTTTCACAAGCAGCGGACTTTACCTACCTACTCTTACACAGGACTCCAGTCAAGTATGATATCTACTTTTGAGTCAATTATAAAAACTTACTGAAGAGGACAGCTCAAACCTAAGACCTAAAAGCTACAAAAGCTTTGTCAAGTTAACAGCTATCACCTGAATCATCATAACACTCTATGTGCACACTCTAAGACTACCTCAAAATCAACATAATGACACTTAGCTTAGACTTTCCTTTGAGTTTTAATGTAAATCCCATTATCTTGCAGTTGGGGTAGATTAAGAATATACATGCCAGCTGTGCCTGTTGATCAGATGACTTTTATGACTTTTGATCACTAAAGCACGTAGGATCAGGACCAGGTCCTCAGGACTCAATCCAAAGCCTATAGATAACTGTCGGAGTGTTACTATTAACTTACATAGGACCTGAGTGAATAAGCATAACTAAGTACAAAATTAACATGACATAGTTTTTCAAATGAAAATATTTCTGCTGTCTTGTTCCTCTATAAAAAGCACATCAGCTAGGTTTATTAACACAAATGTAATAGTTACTCCCTCCCAGCCCTTCAGCCCCTCAAATTCAGCCCAGGACCTGAAAGACTCATAGTATGCATCTGACTCACAAATTACCCCAGAATCAGATCTTGCATGCTGAGATTCCTGTCACATCTTGCCTTGCTGCTCACTCTGTCTTTAACACTCACACAGCACAGAGATGGGTGATCTTTCCTCTCCATTATACCATGCCTTCAAGTATGTTCTCTGAGATATCACTCTCACAAACTGGAAAAAGGAATTTTCAAAGGCTTTTGAGAAGGTTTGAGACCTTCACAGAAAAGTTCTCCTGGTGTTGTTGGCAAATCTAATGTGTTCTCCCATAGCAGCAGGCACTGAAGGTGAAACTTGGTTTAATCCATGAAGCAATATCAGGTATGCCTATTAAAATAAATTTTTGCTGAATTCAGCATGAATAAAGCAGTCAGCTTTGAGAGCAATTGTTTGGTCTTTTGAGAAAGGGCCAGTTTACAGAGCTACTTTTCAGTCCAAGTGTTGAGCAATGCAACTGTTCCTCCCTATAACTTGTTGTTGCTGTTGTGGCTAGTCCTTAACTCTTTGCTTTTGTAAACAATGAATACAGTCATGCACTAGTGCTGTCTTAACTGGGCATTTTGTAAATTTCTATTATCCAATACAAAAAGAAGAAAAAATGAGAGCACTTTATCCTGGTTTTTTTGCGGCCCTTTAACAGCATTGGAAATATTCCATCAAGAAATTGTAGTCCCATTATTTGCTGTAGGATGGATTCATCAAAAAAAGAAAATTCCTTTAAAGGCATTAACCTTTGCAAAAAATTGCAGATGGCTGTAATGGCAATTTGCATGCCTTATGTATTAGACAATGTATAAAGTGCCTGATCCAGCACAAAATATCCATAGCCTTATGGACCATGCAAGCTCTGGGTGCTGGTTCCACAGCAGGTGAGTTGACATATTCAGATGAAAGATCAAACAGCAGCAGAAAGCAAATACCAAAAATACCTCAAGTATGAGTTGTGAATGGACTCCCTGCATTCATCTGCTACTACCCCTAGCCTCTAACCAGTAACCCCACTGAGAGCTATGTGAATTGCAAGACTCCCATGCTCCCCTCCTCTCTTCTCTCATTCCTTTCTTCTGTTCCTCAGGACTGTGAATAATACGCTGCTTCTTCACAACTTATCTTCACTACCATCTTCTGCTTCCTTGCTTCTTAAATATGCATAACCAACAATAAACAAATCCACTGGAACAGTAATGACCTGGGTTTCAAAGCCAAATCACCAACTCAGGATAATTCATGCTGATTCCTGTTTGTCTCTGCTGACAATAACTGTATATTTTTCCATACCAAATAAGTTTTAAATGTTTGGACTTTTTATTATCATTAGTTGGGTAATCAGAAGAGATCAATTCTGTCTCACTGTTCATTTGAATCCACTTAAACTATTCTGTGAGACAACTGACACAAACTTTCTTTCCTGTACAGTATCTATACCACCACCCCCTTCAGATTAAGCAGTAAAGAGCAGGAAAATTTTGAAAAGGTTTGAGAGTACTTCATATTGGCTCGCAGAAGTGCCCGTTATCCACATGCTCATCTGGTGTGTGTATGAATGATCCAAACTTACTGTGTCAACAAAAGTGGACTGAAAATGAGGTTCGGGGCATATCATCCTTTAAGATTTATTAGAATTATTTTAAAAATTGTGCATTTCATGTGGTATTTCCCCATTTATGCTCTGTCTTAGGTGAAAAAAGGAAAAGAGAAGGCAGTAAAAAGTGAAGAAATAAAAAGTACTGTTCATGAGAAATATTAAATATTTGCCCTAGGTTCAGTCACAATTTTTGGTGGAGGTTCATTCATATCTAACTCTGTTTGTCAAAGTTTGGTTCTTACAGGAAGGATTTCTAAAAATAGATGCAAGAAAATATTACTTTTCCTTTCTCTAAATGCACAGAAATATTTAATTTACCTGTTCTAACTAGCTAGTGTGCATGTACATGCCTCGTTATTGCAACCAATCGTATCTGTACAGGTAATATTAAAAATCTGGTCATGTATATGGGATGCTTTAAATCAGACAATTAATTACTTTTAGGAGTGGGGTCCTTTTTCTAAGATGAAAGGAAATATTTAAGTTAGTCAAGATATCTTATTACTTCTCCATAATATACAGAGCTTTAGGGAAAGATTAGGTTTATTAAGTCAGACTCACAATGCAGGCTTTCAACACTGCCATTTCCAATAAGTACACATTTGTTTAATATTAAAGTTCCCTTTCAAAACAAAGTAGTTAAGCCTACCCTCACATTTATACATCTGCAGTTTGTTTGATAACTTACAACATAATTACAGGCTGTCCTCCCACTAAATGCTGTATTCAGACTTATGAAACAAGGTGGTAAAATATGCACTGGATTCTGAGTACTAAGCCCGTAATTTACCAGAAGCACTAGGAAGAAAAGAAACGGAGGGGAACCCTGCTATTTAAACTGCTCAGTTATCACGTTTCCCTCCCCCACACATACAGTAGCATATAACCCATTCATATTTCAATTTTACATTTCCCAAACTGTCATCTTCTCGTGTTTCAAGTTCATTTGAAATGCAATCTGTTTATCAGAGCAGCAGTGAATGCTTTTGCAGATCAAGAGAGAGCTGTCTCTCCCCACTAACAAATAGGTCTGTGGCAAATGGGTTGGTGAAATAAAGCTGGTGTTCTGGGGTTAAGAAAACTGCCCAGAGAGTTATGGAGGAGATAGGTGTTCAGACCCTCTCTTACCTCCCATGTTCAAGCAGTGAGAGTGTATCCTCCCTCTCTGTTGGAGATGCGGCTAAAATAACTAAGTAAATTCCCAGGTAGAACTGGAGCATGTGGAAAATGAGAGATTGACCTCATTTCAGCCATTTCAGCCAAGTTTCTCACAGAAGGTGGCCCAGCCTAGGGGACACACTGAAGAGGCCAGCCTCCCAGCATCCTGTGATGCTCACTGGGGGATGCCTGTCCTTTCTCCAGGGCTGCTTGCTCTGGAAGAGAGCAGGGCTCACACCGTACCTGGGCTCTGCCCTGCCTTTCCCTCCAGCCCCGGCTTGCAAGGCCCTTGGGGTAGGAAGCTCTTGTGCTCCCCTTTCCTCAGCGACTGCAAGCCATTAGCCAGGAACAATGCTTTCAGGCAATCACGTTCTCTTTCTTTTTTTCTTTTTTTTTTGTCCGTTTTACTATCCCATCACACTTAACCAGCAATCACAGGTTCTGAATTGTGATTTTCTGTGATATGTATGTGTAAAGCTCGCCTTGCAGCACTGTCCTCAGAACAACTGCATTCTGTAAATACGCCAGTTCGTTTGGTGCTGCTCCAGACAGCATTTGTCTCAGTCACTACCTACAACTGTAACAAATTATTCAAGTTTTAGATTTTAAAAAATGCAAGTCACATCTTCATATATACTATTTACTAAACACAACCTGTACTATAAAAAATAATGACTATTAAAGACATAGTTATTTTTCACTATGTTTTTCTACCTTCTTTGCTGCCCCCCCAAACCTGCACCATAAATATCAATGAAAACACAGTCACTTTTGATTCCATTTTAAAATCTCTAAGCTACATTTGGCAGGTTGAAAACATGAAAGAAGAGTTCATCTGCTGTGAGAAAATAGGTAACACCAGAATAACATCTTAAATGTAGGTGTGTGCCTTTCATAACAGTGGCAGATTTATCAGGGAAGGGAAAGAGATAATATACTGAAAGCTGGGTGCTTTAGTGTCCTTTGTTTGCTAAAGCATCTCTATAAAGCGAGCCTAAGAAACCTAGGTCCATCCCCACTCATTCTGGGGTATTGTGAAATGCCAAGAAAATTAGAAAAGCATATTCCAACTCATTTGCTCACTAAGCTTCCTCTTAGTTCTCATACTGCGTTATTCAAGGGCACTCACCTCAGATTTTGTCTGAGCTTTCAAAGACAAAGAAAGGATGTTTTTCTCATGCCAGAATCCAGACTGGTTTTGTCAACATGCTAGACAAGCAGAAAAAACTGGTATAGACACAAACTACCAAGAAGCTATTGAAATCTGTTGAAATTTTGTCTCCACCAATTACATCCAAAGTTGCAGCCTTATTGAGAGTCTGCCTTCTATGTGAGCTAAACCAAAGTGGTATCTGACAATGTCTGAAATAGTATGGGAACCTTTAAAGCACAATATGAAAAGGTAACAGCTTTTGTGCTCTGACCTGTGTAGATGCAACACATAAAACGTGACTAGGACATGAGGCTCCCAATAGGTGTCCCTATTTCATTGCAGTCCTTTTAGTTGAGCCAGGGCTTGTGTAGAACATTCAAGTCCCATCACCTCCTCCAGAAGAAAAATTAGAAGGTGTTAATGGAAGAGACAGATATGAAAATACAGACAGAGAAAGGGGAAAACCAGAAGAGCCCATGCTACTCTGTTTTTTCCGGTATTTTTTGCACGCTCTTTTTCAAACTGTGTTGAAGAGTTGAGAAATTCAGCACAAGTGTTGCAATATCAGCAGAAAAATATGGCATTACCGTAAAAGAAAGGATGTGAGAGAGCTTGTCAAAGTGCTTGATTCTTACAAAATAAATCAGACATTTTTGAAATAAAGTTCCTATATAAAATACACTACAATTTACATATGTGTACATCACTGTTGTGTGTCAAATCTGGCCGCTTGCATGTCTGAGTGCCTATATAATTTGAATCATAGCAGGTGTGATTTACGCTTCTTTCCCTAAACCTTTCCCCAGAAAAATATCTCTTGGACATACTGCCCAATACTCCAGCTGTCCTTCTCTTCTTTCCCCATCTATCAATTATCCAGAAAATATTTTTCAATGCAGTCATGAAACATGAGTTGTGATATGTTAAGCCCACCTAGAAGAGAGATGTTCTGTATAACACAGGTTTGTATTTGGGCATCTAATTCCTTTAGGTTTTGTATCATTGCCTAATTAACATCTACCTGTAGTTCAAATAGCATCAATTAAAACAAGAATGTGATTGATGACATCCAGAAAAGGAAAGGAAACAGATTATAAGTAACTTCTGAAAAGACATTTCACATCTGTGAACTGACCCACCTGGCATGAAAACAAGAACAAGAAGGCACACACCACACTTTATTTTATAGCCTGCCTAATTATCCAACTGTACCTTTTGTCCTATGTAATTAGGTCTGCTACAAGGGAAGGAATGGTGCTTATGGCTAGATTCATAAGAAGGTCTACTGAATAGTGTGTTTTTATGACGGACAATGTTGAGGTTTTTTCCTGATTCCTGCCAGTAATAGGAATCAGCTTCTGACAGATGTACTATGATTCAGAGTTAAATTACTAGGTGGCTGGGCACTGTATTGACTGTTGCTTCTTCAAAGTTCAACAGCAATGATCTTTGGCAGCAGAGCTCTCTCGTTTCCACAGCTAATGCACTGATTTGGGGTTTATTCACCCTACTCTGTTTCATAACGGCATCTTAAGTGCTCCATCATGGTGAGCTCCATGAAAAATTGTGATATGACAGCAAAAGTGCAGCTAAATTCCCTTTGCAGTTCTTTCATCTGGGGGCCTGAAGTGAAAAGTCTGGTCCTGCTGTAGCACTCCTCACCACTCACAGACAGAAGTGCTAGTTGCTAAAGCTGGGCTTCAGTCACATCCCTTCTCTCCAGACATGGCTCTTTGCCAGAGGGGTGGCATAGGAGCTCCTACAAACCAGAGGTTATTCAATTATTTAAGTCTAATGATAAAGGCAAGGGTGGATGCTGTCTCCACGGAACAGCCATGTGTAAGGAAGAAGAGGTCAACAAATGCTGCTGCAAAGACCTGTAGTGGGGGGACATGGTTACATCTCAGCACCCTGAGTCCACCCTTTGACCCAGAGTAGGCTGGGAAGCCAAGGTCCTATATGGCCTCTAATGTAAGGAAAGGTTGCTGCAGTGCTCGGGAGAGAAGGGGATTGAAATCATATGCAGCCAAGGTTCAGAAACTTAGTAAGCTGCTAACACTTTGGCAAACCTGATTCAAGCTTAGGGAAACCCCAGCACCAGGGAATTATAGATCACTTGTCCTATTTCAAGCCCTCCCTTTTGCCATTAAGAAAGATTTCCTTCTTTTAATGTCATTATTATAAATAAATCTATAGCTCATGCAGAGTGGGAGTATGTTTATGAAAGTAATATTTTTGCATTGTCACTTATCAGAACACAACTGCACTAGAATAGAGACCCTATAGTTACATATTCACACTAATAAAAAGCAAAATTTTCCATGCCACCTACTGACTTGCCTGCTCCTGGTGTGAAACTCATAAAGAATTAACTTGGGTTAAGAAACTCATGATACTGAAGAATGAGTTTTCAATAATTTCAGACTCTATCAGTTACAGTAGAAGCCCGAACATGCTGTTAGACCCACAAAAATATATTCACAGGCTACATCCAGTGCTATGGATGTTTTCCATTCATCATTAAATAAGTTATGAATGAGGATGGAGTATGCTGAAGAGCTATTAGGGAAGTTGATATTACCACAAAGTATTCATATTCAAAGCAGACTTCAAAATGGATTGCAACAAGTGTGAGAAATAGTAGAACATAGCAGTCAACAAGCCAAGGATAAAGACAGTAATCTACACCCCAAATGCTCCTTCCAAACAAGGCTAATCAGACCATTGCCAATACTTAACAACCAAACTATTTCAGACAGTGTCAGCTTCCCAGACAGTCACTAATGCTGACTGACATGCAAAGTGATTGTGGAAATATCAAACAATAGTCCAATTCCTGAGGTCCTTACTCATACATTTAACTCAGTTGTTACTAGGGCAATTTTTTTTATTGAAGCCAATCCATTCTGACACCCTGCTCTGAACGCTTGTTGGACTTGGCAATAATAATTCCTTCTGCTTCTTTTCATGTGTTATTCCTTCAGCCTTGATCCTTTCATCTGTGTCCCCTGTAGGAATGATGTGAAATCCCTACTCTATTTCCAATTATTGAGACATCTGGAGATGGCAGTGAAGAGTCATGACAACCAAAATATAACAAAGGACTCTAAATTTAAAATGCAATTTGACCTAATAATTTCAGAGAGAAAAGATTACTATGATCATAAATATATCATCTGATAATCTACTGGTTCTCACTATCTGAAGTATGTTTAATTCAACAGAATGCAATATCTTTTCTCTTGCAGACATTTTGGATTTCAGTAATAAGATTTAAATAGTGATGGAAAGTCAAGACTTTTTTTGTTGAAAACACCTCTACCACTTAAGAAACAAGTAAATAAAAATCCCAGGTCTCTATCAAACTGCTTCTGCACAAATTTTACATCAATTTGAAATTTCACTCAAGTAAAGATGGGGTACCAAACATACATGTACAGACTGTAGAACTCTTTTTTATTCTTCAAAGAAAGAGTATTGATGATTATTTTTAATCTCTTATATAAACAGTCCATGCAGCGTACTTGAAAGAAACAAAGCAGGGAAATATTATGAGACGTTTAAATTCAGGATGATAGAGAAATACTGACAACAAACATTTTGATACCTTGTGTCACAGGTCATGGTGAAGGCTACAGTCCCAGCAACTCAGCAGAACATCAATGTTCTGTGTGAAAATGGGGAGGATCAAGCATGTTTTGTCATGCCTTGGAGGCAAACTCTCTGTAAATCAGTGTATGAGCCAGATCGATTTCTACCAGCAGAACAGAATATCCTGAGTGTTTATGGTTTTCAGGTAGCCCACTTCCTTTTCTCCAGCCCACCGGGTCTCACTCTACCACCGTGTGCTGTAACATCAGTGCTCTGCTCCACCACTTGTCAGCCGCAACCTTGTAGGCATGTGAGGCACCCTGCCTAAATTCTCAGCAATCATCTCCTTTCAGGGTGAGTGATTTGAAGGTTCCTGGAAGGAGGGAGGAAAGCCTGCTTTATAAGTCCGTATCATGCTGTGCAACCAGCTCACAGCTTTGTGTCATGCAAACCTTAATCTCTTCATAACCTGTCTAGTTGCATCTTAGTCTGTTTTGAATATCATCTCTCTGCTGAGGGATCTGGATTTCTCATGATCTAATCATATCTCCTGTCATCTCAATACAGGTTATTTCCCCTACATGTTTATCATAGATGCACGCTTCAAAATGTCAGCTAAAAACAATGTGACAACATCAACAAAAGGTTTTGTTTTACTGAGTGCAAATAAACTAGCCTGTTGGGTACTCTAGCAAAATAGCACGGTCTTCTTTTCTAATCTTTAATCCTCATGTTTGCCTTTTCAATGTGGCTAGTTGCTTCCTCCCCACATATCTTTGGAATCATATAGTGACAGTATGTTTTTATACTGCACTGCATTTTCATAACTCATGTAAGCTGAAAAGTTGTTTCTGTGTCAAGCTTTTTTTCTGTCATTGACTACTATAAATGTAAGTCTTCATCCACTGATACTCACAAAGCATTTTTTGTGAATATCCTTGAATATACCTTCAAAAGCAATCATTCCCTCTTGCACAGAAATATAAAGGCCTTTCAAGTATATTACAACCAAAAGAGCGCACATCCTTGGGCTCTGTGTGTGGTTACTTCTTTCCTTTTCACTGTGTTTTTATTTGAATGTTTTATTGATTCCCCCCCCCCCCAGATCCAAAACCATAAAAACAGAGGAAAAACCATCTACTTGCAAGTGACAGAAAAGGAAAAGGGTAGTGAGAGCCCATAACAAAGTCTGAAAGTTGGAGGAAGGATCCTAGTGAGACAATACAATACAGGTCTACATATGTGGGGCAATAAAGAGGAGAAAGAACCTTCCTTGTATTTAACCCCACTTGTAGGAGGAAGAGCAAGGGCAGCAAACCCAGGTCTCCCCCCAGTAAGCAAAAAGCCGGGGGGAAGAAGGAGAGACCAAACCAAAGCAGACACATCACTGGGAGCAAGCTGTCCCCTGAGAAACAGAAAAAAGCTCATCCTTTCCCCAAAATGGGTGGGAAGCAGGTGAGATATTGCCCTAAGGTCTGCTTGAGGAGGGGTGCAGCTATACAATGTTTACCCAGACATTTCAAAGTTTGCAGTGTTGCCTTCAATAACACATTACTGTGAACACATTATAGCACAGCTATCAACCTAAAACAACCATCCGCAACCAGGCAGGTTGAGTACTTCATACATCACTCTATCTAGGGCTTTGCCTTTAAATCCTCTTATTTCACTACCTCAAAGGCACCTCAGTGTGTCCTAGTCGAACTGGCTGCACCATTTATCAATAACAGCAGCAGCTGCTGCCACATCTTGCAGTTACTTGGAACTGTAGCAATCCACCTGTAAGGAAACAGTGAAAAAATCAGCAAGATTGTCTCAGATCTGCACAGCTAACAAAGGCACGGCACTGGTTTAGCAAAGCCAATAGCATGCTCCAATATGGCAAATTTAAATGAATGTGACATTGATTTCTCCTGTAGCTCTGTTCTGTAATTAAAGCTATAACCAAAGATTCTTATTCATTTTTTACTCGGGCAAATTCTCACTGCAGTCAGAGGAATCTATCCAGTGAAAAACCAGAGAAACCTGAGTAGCAGCCCAAAGATTTAACCCTACTTGCTTTATTTCTAATCACTCTCTTTTAGAAGGATAATTAAAGCCACTTGACATGTGAGGTGCTGTATACGTGCTCTGACCTAATACAAGAAAGAAACAAGATAATCTTCTCTGTTAGAAAATAAAAATCGTGAAACAGAAGCCATGATCTCCTCTTGGCTTCTGCAGCATGCCCTGATTAAAAAGGAAATCTTTCTTCTGTCTACAAAATGAGACAAATGAAGTCTACAATGCAGCATTCAGAGCCCGAAAGTTACAGCGGTGCAGCGTGCGAGGCAGCTGCAGCCAGCCCCGTGCCCAGACCTTCCCATCCTCTTCCTTTGTTACCCACCCTTCCCACCCGCACCCCTCGGTGCTCTCCCCACCTGCCCTCGCTGCCCCCTCCCCTGCATACCTACACATGGGCAGAGTTTCCTTCACCACTGAGAACGGGATTGTTGTCCTTATTTATTTTGTTCTCTTTTTTTCTAAGTGCTGGAGATGGCCGCATGGGGTTGTCTTTATCACATCGTTACTGCTGCCTTTTATAATTACAGGACACTGGTCTCCCTGTGTATTTTCAAATGTAGTTTAAGGATTAATGCTATTAGATATCCTTTTTTCTGATAGAGCTAGACTGTTTTCTCTGGTTTTGTTACACACTTAGAATAATCTCTGAAATTTCAACAGTGGATGGTACAGCACCATCAGAAGCAATCATCGATTAGTAGTGTTATTATACTGTGATATCAAAGTGTCCTTAAAACAATAATAAAATCTTAATGTTTAAATCTTTTTCTTTTTTTTATAAACATTGGGCGGTCATATAACACAGTTTAAAATAATGAAATAGGTCACTTAGAGGCAAAACAGTTTGAGAAGCTATCCGCCTATACAGCAAAATGCTAATGCCCTTTGAAATACAAAGGCAAGGGAGTTGTTCTCTTTATTGTCTAATGTTTTGTACATTTTCAGACCCAGGTCCAAAAGTATTTATCTTTCACCTCAAAATCTGATTGCTGTGCTAATGCTATTTAAAACTAAATGGAAGAAAATTATATTCTCCACAAGAATTCGATTGATTCCTTTCTTTGGATAGAAAAAGAAATAATAGTCATTTTTATTCACACAAAGTCCTGTATAGAAACCTCTGCCTGTAAATCACATTGGGCCTCTATAATTTGTTATTAGCTATTGGTTATAGCTGGGATAAATGCATAGGAACACTATTTATGTAATTGTAAGCAATGTCACATTTGGATTTGGGACTCAGACCTCCTGTAGCTTTCTACAAATCATTACCCTTTCTCCAGTTTGCTCTTTTTCCTGCAAATCTTTGAGTTTAAGCCAAACAGGAGTACTGTTCTCAGTCACAGGAAGAGTCAAATTAATTCTTGGAGCGAGCAAAAAAAGCAAACTCACTATGCAGCTCTATCAACCTTGTGCACTGTGTTTAAAGTGGCATTTGAGGATTTAAATGTGCTGAAATATTCAAGAATTATTCAAGTATTCAGTGACCCATAGGATGCCTGGGTCAACAGGAACACTCTTGACAGAGAAGTCCAGCGTGTTTTCTTGACTTCCGACACGCAGCAGTCCAAAGGAGATGGTTTAATACCACACACCACGCTAATTTTTTTTTTCTCATATGCTCTCATGATCTTCCCCACCATGCTGATAGTATGCACAACATAACACAGGACAATAAAAACAACTTACTGATTCACAACTACAGAGGGCTTCAATTGAAAATTTTAATAATTGTGTATGATGCTTAGTTATCACCTTCCCAGATGAAGTAGGAAAGCAGTTGAGTATAAACATCTCATCCTATTATGCCCTTTCAATCATTATCATTACTGCATCTAGAAATCCACCGAGTAATTTACAAGATTTCTTTTTCAGAGAACTGTTCAAATAAATCATGGAAGAATATTTTAAGTTTTAGCACATTATAGAAATCCAAAGCCATATTTGCTTTGCATGAAATAGGGGTCTAGAACAATACGCTTTATTTGCATATGCAGGTACTACAAATATATGTTCATATAGCTTATATGTAGATAGCTAGCTGAACATCCACTTATGAGTTAAGTTTACATGCCCCAGTTACAGAAATTCTGCATTGAAATTAATTGCATATTCAAAGCGTTGACTTTCTGTTGGTAAATCTGATCTTTATTGGATTTTCCCTCAATAACAGATTCCCAAAGTACCTCAGCCACTCTACTGCAAGTATTTTCTTTCCCTTCCCAATCTTTAACTTTTATCACATCTTCCTTGGGGCAAATACATTGTTTACTATCTCAAAGTATGTTGCAGCTCACCTGATCTTTCTATTTGCAAAAGCACAAGAATCGTTCTGCAGATTTCCAAGTTGTCACCAGCAAGGAACAGTACCTTCATGTGGAGGAAATTAGAGACTGCACTCATGCCCAGAGTGTGTAAAGCGGGATATGTATGTGAAGAAAGGTTCCTTGCTCCCTCACCTCCTGGATACATGTGCAAACACCAGGCATAATGCAAGCTACAGCAATTTTTTTTCAAAGCAACAGGAGAAGTCACTGACTGAATCTAGATCGCGACACAGACTTTCCAGTTCCCTCACCCAAAAGAAGACCATGCCTCTCTGGACTCTTTACTTTACATATGCATTCAGATTTGGGCATCTAGAACTAAGAATACCAAACTGTCTTACATATTTTTCCAGCTTATGATGTATGCTACAGTCCACCAGGAACAGATCTGAAATAATTATATTTCATTTTATCTCACATCAGACAACAAGTTAGCTTAGCACATTTTAATGGAGTGGTGCACAGTTGCTCTTTCACTTAATGAGACCACATTTGATGAGAGACTCTAGTGGGTTAAGGAATCATAACCATAATGAAATTCAAGGTTTGGGGTTTTGGTTCATTAGGTAACAAGGATAGCTCTTCAGAATACTTGCTTCCAAAAAGAAATACAGATGCCAAGATTTTATATCCCTCTGGAGAGTTTTACTGTGAACTGTCATTACTGAAGAAATGTACTTGGAGGGAGAGGAAAGGAAAGAGGGATTAAAGAATTCAGCTGTGCCACAATACATTTATCCATCAAAACAGGATAAAACATTGGTTTCTCAGTCATGGAAAGAAAAAATAGTTCATTAATCTGTTTTGATAATCTTACATTAGATAAAGAGCAGTTTCTATTTCCAGAATACAAGTTATCTTACATAAATTCAAGGTGTGCATGCCAGTTGACAGGTATGTGCATCCCTTTCCACCATGTACACAAAATATACAAGCACAAGATATGGGCAGCATGCATATTGCCAACTTCTGACAGATGTTTTCCTAGATGAAATTAGTACTGTGCCTGCACGAGTAGCAGACAGCAAGAAAAAGTGGAAAAATCAGCAATTTTGCACTGTATGAACCTACAGAAACTGCATTTCCACCTCACAATGAATATATGATCAAGAAAAAGGGTGCTTGTGGGACATTTGATGTATTTTCATATCAATTCTTCTTACTATTATAATTTGCATAAACTAGCAACCATCCTGATAATAGAGGAGGATGGAAAGTTTATGGATTATCTTGCCCAGAGATGGTCCCTCTGGGAAGGTGAGTCAAAAAGCTGTACAATTTTGAAGAAGGTTGAAGCAAACCAGACAAATGAAGGCAGGAGTTCATCCTCTGGTGCACTTGTATCCATGCTTTTCCCAGGAGCTAAGCCATACACTTGCAGTACCAAGTAACTGTGCTCATTTTAAAATTATTAAGTACCACAGGAGAAGAAGAAAGAAGAGTTTAAGTACTGAAAAATAAGCAATATGCCTTGCATTAGCAGTAAGGGAACATTATGAAATCCGAATGGAGAGCTGGAAGCCCTGGACATTTTTTTACTACAACAAAATGTAAAAAGTTTGAACCTGGAGTCTGTAAGAGGATCTCTGGGAGCTCTGTTCCTCCTTACATGTGCATGTCATGGACCGCACAAAATCTCACAGAAAAGAATATGATAATGCCTTCAATTTGTGAACTACTAAAACCAAAGTAAAATGGACATAGTCAAAGCATTCATTTCAAAGGTTAACATGCAGACTGTACTAGTCCTCCCAGGCATAATCATTCAGCAGAAATGATGATTAAAAGTCATAATACATGCTTTTTTTTTGAATCCCACACTTGACTTTGATCAGAGTATCAGATTACAAGGCATGCATAATCAACAATATTGTAATTAAATTGCGTCAAAGATTGCTGACCTTTTGGTGCAGTCTTTCAGGTAAAATTCACAGTACACAAACATGCTTTAATCTATGTGAAACATCTATCATGCACAAAGAAAGGTAACTTTTTGACATCAACATAATTAGCCCTGGCGTATTGACTCTACATGTCAGCCTTTGGCTGTGAGCTAACTTGTGTGAGATCATGCTAAGTGCTGCCAGTTTGCGTAGCTGCCATGGATTAAACAAGAAAAATGGTATCAACAATGTAGGCGTATGTTCTCTGCTGCATGTTAATGAAGCCATTTGCACTAAAATTGTTGATATTTAGAATTTGCTTTGTTTTAATTATGAAAACAATCAATATTATAGAATCTTTGTACATTTTTAAATAGGCCATTAATTAACCTATTGATTATTGCGAAGAGTGAAAGAAATATTCTTCCTGAAAATATATTTGCTTTTTCAAGGTCTTCTCTATCCCTTCTAGAATGCTGTGATCTACTGACAGAATAATGTTGCCTTTTTACCATATGAATAAATAGCCATAATAGCTACAGCATAATTTACAGTTTATTTCAGTTCTCCTTGAACCAAGGTCTGAAAGCTGCTAAAGCCACCTGATAAAAGAAACTTGCCATCAGATGAAATTTGGATTTATATCCACAGAAAACACTGGATTTTATTTCTCTCAACTTTATCTGGAAGTTGCATACTGACAGCAGGGACCTCTGAAGACTTTTCAACTTGGCCTGTCTCCCACCTTTTATTTTGCATACTTGATATCTTGCAATCACCTTCAGAGATCTTAGAGCAGTGCCATTTCTCCTAGCAATGAGAGATAAGAGGATGTACTTTGCACATTCCTTAAGCTTGATAGCATTAAAATACTGTATCTTGGCATCAGTAGAAACTTTATTGCAAAAGTAACACCGTGGGTTTTAATACATGCAAGGTTATAACTATCCAATTTTGATTTTTTTTTATTATTCTAGATAACACAGTATCAATGCTTATTTCAGCATATATCCTGGAGCTTTGATGATTTGGGGCAAGGCAGCAAATTTTGCCACATGTACAAAATAATCATGAGACCACAATTTAAGGCACAGTTTCAAACTTTTACTCTCTTTATATCACACACAGAGCAAAGTTTGACTGCTGAGTATAATGATGTCATAATCATGAGCTACAACCTCAGCATCAGCAACATCAATTTAAAAAAAATCAGCATTATCTTTTATTGTTATAAAACACAGTTACAAATGCTAATTGGTTATAAAATGATGTAGAGTTAGGAATTGGCCAGCTCCAGAATTTTGAATGTGTCCACATCCCCATCCCTTGCAGGGGATTAGTTTTGAATGCTTAGATCTGAACCCACTCTAGGGTCCTAAGCCAAGTGCCAACTTGGAGGTGAATTAATTTTCCCTCTGTTTAGGACCTCATTAAAGTAAAACCATGTTTTTGCCAAGATTTAAGCAAAGAAGAATAGAAAATCTCACAAGAACAGCTGCTTTCTCAGTGCTTCCACCATTTAAAAAATTCTGATCCTGAATCCCTTGCAGCAGGTGGGTGCTGCTGATCCAAACCCGGCTTTAACCCTGATGCTGACTGAACCTGTACTGCTCTGGTTACAGACCTCATCTGGAGCTGAATAGTGCTACAGTGATTGTCTTCAGAGTCCTTTTTTGTATGGACTTAAATACGGTGCCTTTAGGAAGTACTCTTATTATTATATTAATTTTCTTCCTTTAAAAGTAGATCTGAAAGTCAGTTAAATCTTTCAGTAAAACTGATCATTTTAAAAAGGAGAATTGGAGCATCCTAATAACCTGGCTCTGTTCTGGAACAGGTGAAAGAGGGGGGAATTGTATAGCTCCCTAACACAGAACATTTTTAGGGTACTTGCTAACCTCTTTTTCTGATCTTCACAGATAAAACAACATTCATTTGCCTAGAAACAGCTATTTACTGACATTGGGACAGCCTAGGATTGCCTGCCTTGCATCCAGCTGCCACTCCAGAAGGGCATGGGTGTACTGTAGGTCATGTGCCATCTCTGCCAAAGCCACACTGATATCACAGGCACCTACAGTGTCTCCAGTCACACTAGGCACCTCGGCGTGGGCAACTGAACGGAGCCTCTAAGCACTGTTCCAGTCATATAGCATAGGATTCAGCATGGGATTACAATGCATGTTTTTAGGTGCCTACATGCAAACTAGGTGTCCAGGCTCCTATTGTAGTCAATGGAGAGCCAGTGAAAATAGGTGGTGGAGACCAGGCGTCTTCTAGCCGATGGGCTCGATGCATCTTTAGGGTCCAGTAACCATATTTATTGCAAGCTCAATTCAGTTGCCTAAAATTGGTGCTTTTGGCTATCCAGCTGCACAAATGTGGTAAATGTAACATAAGACACATGGGAAATCCAAGCCCTTCTGGACCAACAGCTTGCAGCAGGGAAGTCTGAGTTTCAAATGGCGCTAGATAACCACGTTTAAGCAACTGAATCAAGCCCTGCAGATTATACTGGGAACTTAGACTCTCAGCTGACAGGCAGACACTTACTTTTAGGTATGTATTTGATCTGGAACTAAATTAAAAAATGGTGTCCAATGGCAAATTCCTCTTCTAGGGCCCAGTTTTCCTGTAACTCTCACTAGTTTAAATGAGAAGGAGCACAAAATGTAAATTAAACTATTTTGATGTACAGCTGAGAGGAGATCCACCTGTTAGTCTTCTTTTGCTATTACAGTCCAGTAATAGTATAGATTTTACAATTCCGCAAATCATAGGCTTAGTCTTGCCACTCCAAGCATCAAATCAAACCCAATTCCAAATGAAGACTTGAACATCAAAGAGGTACTACTCCACCTCCTCCCGCACAGTATCTTGCTCTGCCATTTAGGGCATTATCTGCACAGTCCACGTACACCAAACCAAATATCTGTAATGAAATGTTTCTGTTCTGCTTCTTCCACTTATTCTGCTTCTGCTTATTCTTTAGCAGGAATGAACCTTTCAGAAGGAGCTGTTGATGTGCCTTCCTATTTTGCATTAGGTTTACAAAAAGCACTTCACAAGCAATCGTTGCGGTACCAGTATTTAGTGAAATGGATTTCTTTTACTTTTTGCATTACTTCACAGGTTATTGGTTCTGGGAACTAAATTTAATTTCTTTCCAAGTATCTCAGGCATTTCATATATCACTTTAGTATCCCTTTCTCTCATCATGAACACTAGACATATTTATACCTACAGGGCTCATGATACATCTTGAACATAAAGAACATGTATTCTTTCTGCTGCATAGAGAGAATCTAATGCTCAGAAAAATACCACTGTGAAAATATTTCTTCGTCTTCTATACACAGATGCTGATTTTAAAAACACACACTTAGGTATAAATAAATATTAATTATCAGTTTTCTCTGGGGATCTGTGTTTGTTTCTGGCTATGCTTAATATACCAACAGCTTTAGATTCTCTGACAGGACATGTATGTAAGCCCTTGCTCTTCCTTCTCCAGGACTTCAAGGAGCCCTAGGTAACACAAATAGCTGGCACCAAACAACAGGCATAGGTAGCAAAAACAAGGCTAGGCAATCCACTCATTTTTTCTGGCACTATATTCTGCAGCAGCATAAAAGGTGTCATTACTGAGCAGAAGCTTATAATTCCTCTTGACTGGTCAACTCCCTAAAAAAATCATTTGAAATGTGATACTAAAATGTGCTTTATGGGATTCCTGCAACTTTCAGAATTTCTTAAGCAGCAATAGCTGAATCCCTTGAAATGTAATAACATGAAAAAGTTTTCCAAATGGTGTCTTACCCAATCCTCTTTTTTTCCCAGTTGCTTTGCTTAACCAGAAAATGCTGAATGTTCAAGAAACTTATAGGTCTCCTCTGTGTTAACCCCGCTTTTCCTTACCTCTTTGGTCTGTACTGAAAAACAGTATCAGCATTGGGAACAACATTCCAGATCAGTACATGGTTCATATCTGGTATTCCAGACTAGATTTTATTCCCTACTAGATTTTCACATCTGACTTCAAAACATTCTTCATCAGTTCCTGATTCCTTCCTCCCTACTATCGCTTAAGCTCCTTGTGCCCTCTTCTTGTAAAGCTTACATGTCATGTCCTAATTTTTTTTACCTGTGTTTTGTTACCTTAGAGTCATCTCTGATTTCTCTCTCTTCTGTTCAAACAGGGAGAAATCTGCAACCCAAAATTTCACTTCCTAGAAATCTCTTCTGCACTCTGGGCACCAGTTAGCCTTGCTTCTGAGTGATGAGGGAGAGTTTTTGCCCCTATAGTAGCTGTTTAGAACCTTAGAAAAGTTTTAAATATTTTTTCCCAGTCACAGTTTGCCAGTGCAGGCAGGTGGTTTTGTGTCTGACGCTCAATCTTGGAGCCACTGATTTTGTTAAGATCAGAGTTGTTCCCCACAACCCAGTATTCGATGCTTAATCAGACATTGATTAAACATGGATGTATGTGCCAAAATGTATTCACTTCAGATTTTTCCTGATCACCATTATATATAAACTCCATTAATAACTGGCACCCTGCACGTACTCGTTCTATCAAATTGACTATCCAGATATTTAAACATTTTTTTAAAATCAGATTTTTCTCAAAGTGTGTTTATATATGTACACTTTATGACCTTTATAATAATGTAGACTCTAGCACAACCTGAATCAGATTTGCCAAAATTTCTTGGCTCTTATACTTTCTCATCCTGACTTCTCCGATATAAGATGTTTCATTTCGACTCAAGCATGCAAGCTATACGTTGTGATATTACAGATCAGCTTATTTCTGATACGCTACCAAATGCTTATCAGAAATGCAGTTAAACAGCACGTATGGCCACATCTTTATCTATTGATTCAGTAATTCACTGAAGAAGCCAGGCAAACATGTCAGATGTTGTTCTTTTTATAATCATTTCTAACCACCTCTGTTAGACTATGAATTCTTCCAAAAATTTCAGCCTGCTTTCAACATGCCTGCTACACTCTTTTGGAGGCTTATGATTAAATCCTGCATAGCAACTGCTCCCTATATACTCACTCACTGTCAGGAGGTTAACTGGTAGATCTGCATTCACCACATTTTCTTCTGGTCCCCAAAGCCCTCATTCCCTCTGCAATGATAAAGGGAGACCTTAAGACCACCGCTCTAAGTACACATGACCCTCACTTCCATCTCTGCATGAGCTTTCTGTTGACTATTCGCTAACTACTACATGCAGCAAAGCCACATACATTTTGCTATTATTCAGGCACTGTATGCCTGCTGAGGGGATGGAAATGCCTGGGTCTTCTTTATAATAGTTATTGTCAGAGCAAAGCCCACTGGACAAAGTACAATAATTTCACTTCATAAAGAATAAACACTACTATTCATGTAGAGGAAGGAAATGCAGCTAAGCCCTGAACGTCTTTGGTATTCAAAATTCATAGCAATCCTTGTACCCGAAAATTGTATCAAGTATGAAATTTCTTATAACTAACCCTGGTTTTATGAGGATTTCTGTCATCCGTCACGACCTTCAGAAAATCAGAGTTTACCTATACTTATTTTTAGACATGAAGGGAAAGAGGATTTCATTTTAAAAAGCTTTAAAGAAAAACTTGTGAAGCCAAAAATACTTCCCAGTAATAATATGCTGAAACTTCAAAACACTTTATGCTAAATCCTTAAAATACTAGATGGCAAGTTTTACTATTTTAGTTACATACAGGGTATACATTTGCATGAGAGTGCTGTGGTCTTCACAAGCATATCACTGCAAAAGTCAGTTTCAAACTTATCATGAAATATCACAATGGGAAAGTGCCTCATTATTGTATATATGAAATTTGTTTACTACTTTATCCATAAATCACTGCTGCTAGAGAGCATATTATAAGATCCCCAGCACTTGAAGTTAATTTACTTCATTATTCTGGTGGGCAGTAATGATAGGTAGATACACATATTCTCATGCACAGAAGGTGTTCTGGTCTCCATTGTCTTTTTCAGTTACTTATATGTCTGAAAATTCTTTCTCATTAGTATTTTTTATGTTTCAAAAAACTTTTCCTGTGATCAAATTTGATTCATCTGTTACTGGAAAAGAAATTAGTAAGTCTCAGTGTGGCATTACAGGTGAAAAAACCGCACATGTAAATACATTCAATTTGCCAAGAATCTTTGTGTAATACAGTTTTGGACTAGAGTGCTGGCAAATTTAGTTCCTTATCAGCAGTCTTCAAAATTGGCTCGTTCCTTCCAGTAGATCTAAGAAATCTTCCTCTTCCCACACTGAACAGTTCACTTTCTCTACTGAAGAATAAGGGGAAAGTGTAAAAAAATGGTTAGCAATTCAAGTTTTAAAATTTAATATCATTCATTTTGACATGGTCTCTAGACCCATGGACAGTTTTTGTAACCACTGAGATGACTCTGAAGGTTGCTGCAGAATATGTACAACCTGAACAGCATTTTAATATGTGGTGAGTCCATTTTAAAATTTGAATTATTATTTTTCTTTGAACGTGACTTATTTTGACATCTCAATAAAATTCAAAGGAATCCCAAACTGAAGACCATCTACAACATGTAAGTATATTCTATCACAGTTTATTGAAACATATTACAAAGATTTAAGGCCTTGGGAAGTATATGCACAATCTGGTATTTCGTACCAGTCTGAAGGGTTGATTTTTCAACCTTAATAATCCTTGATAAACATCATTTCTCCAGAATGCATGAAAAGAAATGCTTTTTATGCTAGTATCTTCCACAGAAAGATTTATATGTGTTCTTCTAAAGCAATATCTTGTTTCACACTCATAAACTAATGTTTGTCTTCTAAATAATATACGATTAGTAGATATTATGCCAAGAATAAATGTACTGCATGATACCATAATAAATCTGTAAACTTCAATCCTTGCACAGTACTCTACCAGAATACCTTGTAGCAATCAATAATACATTTCACACTATCAATGAATAGCATAACACAGTGAAAGATGCATGGAAGTCTTTGCTGTACCCAATAAATTATGCTTCATAGCCAAATATTGTTTGTAGAATAGCCTGCATCACAAACAACTCCTGGGAACTATAAGTTCAGGATCATTTCTATAATATCTGCAGATATATTTATGTCAAATCTGGAACATAAGGTTCCAAACTGATTTGATACCTAAACAAATTGGAACAAATGCTATATCAAGGGCATTTTCTTCATCATCAATAAACCTGACATACCACACACCACAGAGTTATGCTAACAAATATATTTTCAAGGATGATCCTAACTGCAGGCAATAGAACAGATCTTGAATGTAAATGTTTTTATGCAGTGGTAACAGCAAACTTAAAGCACACTCTATAACATTTATACTCTCTATCCAAGGTAAATATAACTTTTCTCAAACTTTCCCTGACTATTAGTGGCAATGTTTCTTTATAGCACAAGTTAACAAAATGCTTGTAGCTGTGCAGGTACTTTAGATGAGAAACATCACTTATCTCAACTATTCATACCATATCTAAATCACCATGCCTGCCTCTCTTAAGAAGTAGTAAAACATTCCCTGTTATAAGCTCCTGTTAAATTTTTTCAGCTGTTTCCCACTGCTTCCAGAGGGCAACTATATTTACAACAGAGCAATAGGCTAGTGAAAACAGTTTAAAAAAATACAGAACAAAACCAGAAAACAAAGGCTGTTTCATGGAGGAAAGGAAGTCTCCATGCCCAAGGACTATAGACCAAGCCACAGGTTGAGAACTTCTGTTTTATGTACTTCTGCTAATATTCTGTTAATATTTCAGGTCTACGAAAGGAAATAGTCACCATGAGTCTAAGCATCTGCCTATTTTTTTGGCTGTCCTACCACAGTCCAAAGGAACACAGACTCCCCGCACAATGCAAAAGCAAACTGGGCATCCTGGAACCCAATGTATAAAACAGCATCCAAATCAACAAGAGAGGAGACACTGAAGACAAAACTTCAGCAACAGACCCTTTCTGAAGAGGTGAAGGATGCATGTTGGAGGAAGGACAGTAAGTAAGGGTCTGAACCCCGGATTCCCATGATCTGGGTAAGTTCCACAGATGGTAAATGAATCTATAAGAAGGCCCTGTTTTGAAGGAAAAAAGACATATCTATTTATGATGTTCAGTCTTCACAGCTTATCTAACAGACAGCCTTTCAGGTAAGACAAGCAAATTAATGCCTTTTCCATTGGCCTCAGCTGTAGGTACGAGCTTTGTACTTAGTGTTCGTTTGGATCAGGGCTCAAATATGCAGGTCTGAAAGCAGCTTTAATTGCCTTAGAGACTGAGGTGTCATCTCTCGGATTTAGGGAAAAGCTGAGGGAAGGGAAAGAAGGAGAAGAGATGATTTCAACAGCACTAGACGAGAAAACTGTCCAAGTGATCCTGTGAACCCTATCTCTCAATATACAGGGGTATCAATTCTCAAAATTACTGTAGGAAACCAGATAAAGAGAGTGATGAAATTCACTAAAATTTCCATTGGAAATGGACAACCTCTATGACATAAAATTAAGTTGTAAAAGCACAAGAATGCAAAGATAATGAACTTCAAGCATCTGTCTTGTTCAACTAACAGTAAGTTCTCACCAATATAATATTCTCAATATTATAGTGGTATTGTAAACCACTGAAGAGAAAAAAAATATGTAAACAGTATCTGCTAGTTATTACAAGAAAGTCAGAGCAGGTGAAAAAAAGCAACACATACGCTGAAGTAAGAAAAAAGTTACTAACCTGGCCATCACTGTTGCTCCTAAATCTCGTTGAATTGGAACAGAAACAGGCAGATGAAACCCAAAACTCAGGAGACACAAAAGACATAGAAAAGGGATAGTCCCAAGTCACTTCATACTCACCTGCAGGTGAAAATCACAGAAATCCAACAAGAAACAGTAGGCAAAACCTATCCTGCTTAGCTAAAAGCATGACCACTCAAATGCAACCCCTTTGAAGGACAGGAAATAAATTACAAAAACATCACTGCTGAAGCACAAGCAATGTATAAGATGTTTCCTGCTCTTTGTAATGCTAGACGATGGAATCAGTTCCAAAATATCAATTTCACTTTCAGTACTTAATGTGATTTATTCTCTATGAGGCATCAATCGAGTTGTTAAGATCAGGCCTAAAGACTGATTTCTTGCTCTTTTTGCTTAGTTCATCCTTTGACCACGTTTAAATCTCCAATGCTGATCAAGAAAGAAAGTGAAAAATATTTGGTTTCTATTTTTCAAACAATTTCCTCTAGCACAGCAGCCTGCACGCTTTACTAGATGTGGTTTCATTTCAAATGGATTAAATACTTAAATTGTCAGACAAAAACATAATGTTTTTTTTCTTAATTTTGCACTATAAAGCCAGGCGAAGAGTAAGCTATATCTGCCAGCCTGGGAAATACTGCAAGTTTTCAAACTTCCTGTTGTCCTGAACTGATACAAGGAAGGAAAATTTTGAAATCTTTTCCTAAGTAGAACTCTTTTTTTTCCAATTGTCTTCATGAATCAATGTTGAAGTACAGATATCAATAGGACTTTAAATACATTTGATATGTGAAGATAAATTTCTAAGCAAAAATTAGTGTTTCAAAGTGAAAAGTTGAAATCCTATGTTTCAGATGTGTCAAAACAGGACTTGTGAAATTTTTTATCTATTTTTTTTATATAAGATTTTATCAGAATTACAAACACATTGTAAAAGAAACGCTTTGCTCAAATGCCTCTATCATAAAGCAAGTGTTTCAGCATTTTTTTCAAACTGGTCCTAATTCCAAGGCATACTTGTAAAGAGTGCATTACCCTCCAAAATAATCACATTTTGGACACATTTTCATCGTCATCTCAGCAAATGTGTTACTATGTCAAAGGCAGGCTTGTTTTAGGTAAAAGCCAAGTAGGCATTTCTTTAGATCAACAGACTGGCAGGAACAACAGAACCAGCCATTACCTCTCTATCTACTTTGTCGACAGCTGAGCCCTGGAAATCCAAGCTATGTGCTACTGCTGCAGAAGGACAAGTGGGAATACATCAAGTAGTACTCTTCGTTGGTGGAGAGGCTCCACCACCTCAGCAACTGTTTGTGACAGCAAGACCGATAAAAGTTCTCTGTAGCTCAACGACTTCTCTGTAGCTCAACCTCCCTCCTGCTCCAGCCCTTCTCCCCCATTCACTGTTCCTCTTCTTCCTGCAGAACAGTGGGGCAGAGCCAGAACTCCAGTATTGATGAAAAAAACCCTCAGTTTTGCCTAGGGCTCTGAGAACTCTCTATTCACACTCACTTGTCATGTTTCTTTGCTGAGGCATTATGTGAGAGCTGGAACATGGGTCTTTGATGGAACATGGCCAGACTTTCTTCAAACCCAAAATACAACAGAAGTTTTAAGTTACTAAAATCAGGAAAGCAATTGAGGAAAACCCTACCTAACCCACTTAGGTTTCAGGGAAAAGCCTCTCTGGTAATTATAGCTATATTACTGAGGAAACTCAGAGGCATCTTTCCCTTTACTGAGCTGGCTGCCTAGATAAGTCACCTCTCATTAACAGTTCAGAAAGATGCACTAATGTTTGAGACCTCAGAGGAGCCTAGATTTCTAGCCATACTCTGACCTAACTTAACTCATTCAGATTGCTTTGAGTTGTGTGAAAAGCCACAGCAATGGATGGTACTTACTTCTTACATAGTGGCTGAATGTTTGAAGATTTTGCCTCAAAAGCGGAAGCCCAACTTCAACAGAAAGGGCACAGAGTACTTTCATCCAAAAAGATAGTGTTGAAGTCTAGTATGCAAAATCCATGGAGATAACACAAGTGAGAGCTGTCTCCATAAGAGCATAGGAATACTATACTATTTATTAGGTACCATCCTGCAAATGAGAGGTCAACATCTTGCGTCACAGAGATACCTAAGTGCACACAGCAATTCCAGGCTCCAATTCCTAGCTTGATAGAGGAGTGTAGCTTGTGACACCCCGCTTTTTTGGCATAACCTACTGAGTAACTTAACTAGCACATGATCTTTTCTGACTCCCAGACTAAGTACCAATCCTGCCTCACTCTGTGTGTGGGGAACTTTGGCATTATGAATTCAACGTGCTCAGCAAAGATCAAGTACCAAGGAGTGTAGAAGCTAGGGCTTGGATAACAAACTTGTTTTACATGGCTAGAAAGCTTTTATAGTCCCAGAATTGCTTGGGGCATGTAACCTATATATTGGTCTGTTGCTAGACTGTTGAACGGAGAAAGTGCATTCCCTGAGAAAAGGCATTAGCTGATAAAGGAGTTAGTCTGCCTGTTTGCTTCTCTACTGAAAAGTATTATTTGTCTAAGCACATTTATTGTACATTTCGTTCCATTTTTGTTTGCACTTCACAGATACTGCCTACCAGCACAGATGTCCTATGTTGAAAAACATGACAATTTTGAAATGCAATTACTAGGCATATATAATGTCAACAGATGTTTTGGAAATATGTCCCATTTCCACACTCAGCAGGCTTCTGCTACTTTCTCCCACAAAACGTCCAAGGTAACAGAAGCCTCATGAGGCTAATGGTTTTGGAGCAGCCATTAGCCATCTTGGAGGACAGTTGCCTGTGAATTTCTGTGGTAGTCTCAAACATGCTCAGAGGAAATCCCTTTGACAACCAGGCTGTCTACACCAATATCAAACCAGGCTGTCAATGTCAATATCACAACTGATTTCAGCCACTCTTTAAAATGAGTCTGCCATGATTGCTACAAGAACGTGTCAGCTAAAACCTATTTAATCACTTACCCATGTAGGTTTGACCCATTTACATGAGGCCTCTTTATGCTGCTTTAGCAGTGTAGAGCAGTCGTAAAATGAATGTAAATGCAAAGAAAGTCTTCCTCCATGCTGTGTCCATGCCATATTTGAATAATCTTCCCAGCCTTAGTGCTCTGATCTTCCCCATCCTACTGTTTTGTTGTCCCTCTTAGAGTACACCGTGTGAAAGTAAATTATTAGCTTCTTAGAGCAAGGACATGTAATTATTTGTATTGAAAGCATTCAGAGAATGCACTGAAAAAAATGCATTCATAAGAAAAATACTCTGCTAAGGACTAAAGTGAGAATTTCCTCTCATTCCCAGTAGACGGGAAAATCTTAGCTGCTGTATCTCCACTATAGTGTTGCCTAAGAGTCACAGCTCCCTTTATAATCCCTCCTCCATCTCAGGGATGACAGCTCTCAGAGGATGCAGAGTACTTCCTCCCCTCTCCTCCCTCCCCACACACATCTCCTGTCAATTATGTTTTTTAAACTGATTCTCTTTGAGGAAAAGCTAAGGCTTCCCCACTTCCAGATTGTTCACACCCAGATAGCAGCCCCCAGTGCTTGCCACTCCACTACACCTGAGGTGGGCATGGGCTCCTGTACTTCCCTGGTCCTCTGAGTATCCTCACAGAGCCAAATGAAGACCTACCCTCATGTGATTTTAAAGTGCATTATATGTGATCTCTGAAATAAGTTTGCAGGGTGTGAACCAAATCTGAAAGAACAGTTGTTACAATATAAATTTTTATCTCTGAAAATGGCAATCTGGTTTTGGATGTGGAAAATTAACCTGGTACTTAAAAAAAAACCTCATTAAAAATGCATTTTTAACCATAAATGTCATTATGAGATATGCAAATAAGCCATAGCCAGCAGGTAATCTGAAAAGACATTATCAGGGAATTTATCATGGGGCACAAACACAGAGTAGTTAGAGCATCCTGATGTTGTGCTTGAAATCAGTCAACTTCCTTATGGACTTCTGCTGTAATCTCTCCTGCCTTCCCCCCACCACACACTTCCCCAGCCAGTCTATGTGAATGCAGACAAGGTCACAGGAGTGGAGAATTCAAGGACAGACAGATAAGATACTAATCACATCACCTTCCTGCCTCTCATTGGTATGCTTCAACCACGCCAGCCCAGCAAGCCATCCTTAACAGGAGCCACAACCTCAAAAGCTGAAACAATGCTCAGATTCAATGAAGACGGTTCAGGGCCATCACTTCCTTTCTTTTTCATGTTGGCACATTTCCCATCGAAATCACAAAATACATATAGGATTTTCTCTTTTCATTCCATCCTTCATCCACATACATGAATGATGAAAACAGATACGAACCAACTAGTACCTATTGTTACTGTCCCTTACTTTGGGACATCAAATTATTTTCTATTTTTAAGTAAAGAAAATGCTACATAAGTATATGATATCTCTCCTATATGAGTTTACAAGGGCTTTAAAAATATTTGATCTATAAGATTTAGAATCGAAGATTTCAGAGAGCATCCAGCACGTCAAAGTACTTACTGCAATTTTTGCAGGAGGTTTTTTTGCATGTAATTTTTCATCTTTTTTCTAAAACCAATGACCTACAGATACACCAGTAACCTAGACAGCATCCGGTGCATGAGAGAAAGTAAAAAAACACATTCATAAGTGGCAATTTTTAAAGTAACCTGCTCACAGAGGAGATTTTTTTCCCAGGTTGGCAAACATGCTGACATCTGAGGGCTTAAGTCTCTGATTTTTTTTTGTTTGTTGTTTCCTATTTAATGTACTGTGGATGTTTGCATTGTCTAAATAAATGCCACAGGTTAATTAAGTATTATCTTTAAATGTATTTCCTTTTATCAGTTTTAATTGCAGAGGCTTTCAATTTCAAACCAAAGTCCTTTTTTGATGAAATCTTTAGAAAGTAAATAGAAGCTTCGGATTTAGCTTCTTATTAATATTCACTATCTTGTATACTTTCATTGTGTCTTTTTTCTTTTCTAAAACTTATTACTTCACCTCTTTCCTCAAATTAAAATTGCTTTATGATTACATCCACTTTTGCATTATACCTTTTCTCGTTTATATGTATATGGCTTCAGCTAGATTATAGAGTTAATAAAGTGATGGTATTATATCTATTTCTTCCATGCCATGTTATTTCTCTTTGCTGATTACTGTGGAGATTTATAGTGAGCTGTCCAAAGTAGCCTCCAATACTGTGCTTCTAACTCCACGGTCACTTAATAAATCGGGCTTAATTATATCAATGTCACATCTGGCATGTCAACTGTTTCCAATTGGACTCTCATATGTTACAAAAAGAGTATGTTTTATTCTTTGGAGTTTAGAACCAGATACCAAAAGTCACCCCTTTTGTGGTCTTTAACCAGTTGATATCTTATCGATCTCCTTTGTTTTTTCATACAAAATAGCTTGGTCAGGATGCTGGTAATGTAATAAATGCAGTAATTTGTGAGGTAAACCTATTTCTGTCGGTGTTTCCATGTATTAAGAAAGTGTACCTCCCTGGAGAATATAGAATAATTCAGGTGTAGCACTACTCAACCATTTGATGACTTAATCTACTCATTATGAATAGTCAAAACCAGATTTTTAAACATTTTATTTTTAGCTTTCATTCCTCCATGTTTCAGGAGTCTCCTTACCACATGGCCAAGCAATCAAGTTCACCTACTTAGCCTTCTCAGCTATGCACAAAGATATGTAGGTTCTATTTAAATTTTTGGCTCTTTTATTTAACTTTGTGTTCTGGCATACCATTAACTTTCCAGGATATTCCTTTGTGAGCAGCACCTGTTCCTCCCCTAGTTCAATTGTAATTTTCCTTATCTCGTATGACTGATGTCTTTGGCAGATGTCTTCGTCTGACCTGAATACTCTTTAGCACCTGTCAGCCTTCTCCTGTTCCTGTTTTATATAATCTCCCTAAACACTGTCAGTTCTCTGTGGTAGCACTTTAGCTCTGTTAGGCAAAGATGAAGCATCACTTTCTGAAGACGCTTTTTGTTCTTCAAAACTTTCTACGGTTCTGAGTACATTTAAATCCCTTGTCTTTACATCAGTTCTCCCAGCACAGTTCTGAGATTTTAAACACTTCCCCTCTGCTGCATGAGTTGGTAAATTGGGATACATTGCATAAAACTGTTGGTTAGAGGTGCACTTTTTTCCTGGTAATTTAATTTTAATTTCCAAAACAATCATTTCCCTTCCCACTTCCAAAGCCATAGGTACAAGTTCAGACTCTGTCCAGAAGAGTCTCCCAGGTATTGCCAGAACTTTATTGACACCTCAGGAAATAATCCATCCTGATACCTGTCACACATACGTTCCCTATCATCACCTACCCAGTAAGTGACTGATTCTGACTAATAACTGAATTTCTCACTGCCAAATCCATCTCCTGGTGTTACAGGAGTAACAATTTCACCACTTACAGAGGGTCCAGTCCAAACTGCTGAGACCACTGAAATCTTCCACAGAAAAAAAATTACAATGAATGAGCAAACAAAATGTGTAAATCATCTTTCAAAATTCTTTCTTTTAGGAAGTCCCAATTTATTATGACTGATATGGACTGCACATTTTACATTTTTTTTGCATATTTAAATGATTTTTTATTCTTTGAAAACATCACAGACAAAGAACTGAATTTTAAGTGGTAGTGGTACAGTTCTCCATTTACATCCATTTTTCATATAATTTTCCCTTGTGGTAGTTTCCCTCAGGCTAGAGCACAGGCAACTAATCGTCCCAGTAACAAAACTTTGGATTAAAAGATTTCCAAGTCCGTTACAGAAGTCCTAATGAAAGTGTTTACTTTCAAAGTCAGATCTAGCAATCAGAGTTCCTACTCAGGCTGTAGTCAGTCTTAGAAGTCAGTCAAGGACTGACTTCAGAATATAAAGCAAATATTCTGGAAAAGTGTTTTGCATATTGGAAGTTCAAAGTAGTCCTGAGTTTCTCCAGTTACAAGTCCTAGCTAAACGCTTACTACTCAAGATTGAATCTTACAGTCTCTCATGTATTCACAGTGACTGTTTGGGAATATCTTTGAACAAGCAGTGAAATAGGCAAGAAAAGTTGTTCTGGACTCAAAGACACCATTAAAAATAGACTAAATTGGCTTACTATTCCCACAGGTCTGGCTCACATTTTAAATTGTAATTTGAAAAAATGAGGGAAGAGATACTATTGACAGGAAAAAGGATGAGGGGGACTGAAGAAGAAAGAAAAGAGTGAAGTGAAGCTGGGGTAAAAGGGCTGTGAAAGGCAAAATGAACAGATTTCCGCTTTACCAGTAATCTTATAACATATAAATCACTGGACTGTTTCTCCTGTAGAGATAATCCTGAATTTTTTCTTCCTCTGTAAAGGCCATATAAAAATTCAATAAAAGCAGCTCCCAGGCAAACTGTAAGTTCTTTTCTTTACAGGCCATCTTTGTAAATTTTCAGTTTCTGATCCTTTTTATTTTCTGTTGGATGTAAATAGAAACAGATCTTAGCTGTTATAAATATCATAGGCTGCAGAGATCATCACCAGTACACCTAGTCAAAAGAAACTACCCTTGGATATCCCATAGATGCCATTCATCTGTTCTTGCGCTGTTTTTTGATACTGCAGCAAAATAAACTTGCCCTTGTGCATGTTCTGAAAAGCTTACTCCATCACTTCTCAATTAGGTCCTGATGTTGCAAAGAACTGAAGACCCTCTGTAGCCCATGAGAACTGAGGGTTTTCAACAGCATGAGGGACTGACATTTTTAGTGATCAAAGCTAGAGTCCTTGGGCAACATCATTTCCCAACTCAGAGCTATTATTTCCAGCAGTTCTTCTGATGAAGTATAAGCAAGCAGCTCTGGAGTCTTCTACACAGTGGGAAATTTAGAAGTAGTTTCATTGCAAATGATTTCCTACGAGTAAAAAGATACCAATAAACACAAAACTGTGATTTTCGATTTTCAGAAATGACCTAATGAACTGAGACAGTGAAGCTAATGTGCCCCAATTATGTCTGGGAAGAGAGGGGGGAGGAAGAAGAAATGAAAAAACAAAGAGAGAACTTGGATTATAAGTGGGTCTGAATTTACCCTTCTGAACACCTCATTTTAATTCACAGTGAACTAGTCAGCAACTTAAAACAGACTGCAATTTTCTAGCCACTGAGCTAGAGAGTTTTAAAGGTGCATGGAAGGAGCATGCTTTAAAGGCAGCATGGAAACACCACCACAGCAAGTGTTCCTGAAGGCAGTGTCCCTGGAGCAGGAAAAAAAATACAGTTGTTCGCTACATTTTTGCATTCTATTTCTCTCATCAACACCTGAATAAGTCCTTCCCTAGAAAGTGCAAAAAAAAGTGAACATATTATTTGCCACCCTCCCATTACCTATTAAGACCCTTGCCTCCATTCCTGGTTTCTTCTGTTTAGGTTTTAAACTTAGCAGGGCAGGAATCATTCACTGATTCATAGGAATGCAGTACCTGAAACAAGGGTCCTCCTACTGAGGAATGGGAGTAAATTTTTCTCCCTCTCCTTTTCCAAGACAAGAAGTAATGGAATGAGGAACTTTATGTGAAGCATTAGAAAACACTTTCTAACAGCAGGATAAACTTGTCTTGCCTTCAGGCTCTACTGTAACAAAAGAAGATTACTACTTCTTATCCCAAAGCATGGACTCATGCCAGTAGAGATGCAGTCATTGTGCCTTGCCACCCCATAGGAATACAAGTGGAGGAAAGTCTGTGATTCTTTTCTGCCTCCTGTGTTACCGTACTGAACTATGCACAGACAGGCTCTGAGGTAGGAGACCTCATTTTTCACTATTAAAAATGAACCTGACAATTTGAAGAAGTGGTCTGAAATCAATAGGATGCAATTCAGTAAGGACATGTGAAAGTGGTACATTTATGTAGAAGTAATCAACTGTACAAATAGAAGATGGAAAATGAGTCAGTAGGAAACAGTTTGTGGTCTATGGGGGATCACAAGCCGAACAGAAATAAACAATCTCACCTCCCCATGTAAACTATTGCACAGGTTGTATAGGCAGCATCATGTGTAAGATTTGTCTGTAGATACTCCAGAATTAGCAAGCAGCTAACGTACTGTATGCACCTTTATGCACTGTACTTTAAAAGAGATGTGAACTTCTTGCAGCAGTCCAGGGAGAGCAACAAGGTGGATTAGAGGGCTGGAAAAAGTGATCTGCAAGTAAAGATTGAACAAAATCAGAGTTGTTCAGTCTGGAGAATGAAACACTTAAGAGGAAATGTCATAACAGACTTCAACAGCATCCTGCTGAGGAATTGGAATCAATTGCTCTCCGTGTCCATGGGGATTAGAACAAGAAATAATGGAATGTGGAAACTTTAGATTAGGCATTAGAAAAACTTTCTAACATGAGGAGAGCAAAGCATCGGAACAGATTGCCTGGAAAGACTGTAAAATCCATATCATTGGATTTTTTAAGAATAGGTTCCAGACATGTTTTATCAGATTCTGTGATAACAGTTGTAATAATAACACCTTACGCTTCTCTCATGTGTTTTATAACAAAGAACCCCAGGGTGCAGTTTCCCTCTAAGTAAAACATGCAGACAGGGAAAATTTACACTCCACTTTTTCAAGCAATAAGAACAATGTCTCCAATAGTTGAGTCTCCCACTTACTGAGCTGTAGGCAAGCCCTAAGAAAAGGATTGTGCTAGTAATTTGGGGTCTCAACTCCAGGCTCCCATCAAGCCATAAAGACTCCATTGAGTGTGACTCACCTGATCTACCTACAGATATCTACAAAGTAAACATCTACAACTGAACTTGTCATAGCAGGCTCCCTTTGTAGTCAATGGAGGGAAGCAGATGTATTTAGGCAGTGAACCACCTGGCTTGCTAAGGTATAAAAACATAAGCTATATTTCATTGTCTCCTGGGCTGGGAGTGGATGATCCACCAATTAGGAATCTCAGCTTTCTGACTGCTTGTTTTGTAACCCAAGATTTGAAATATAGTACTCTGGAGTGACATTTGTGCATATAGAAAAGTATTGTTGTATCTTATCCATCCTGGGTACTTGTTTGAGGCAATTATGGAGTAAATTCTATATTTAGGAGGAGAAGCAGGAAACCTGTCCCTTCTACACTAATTTTAACTTGTTAAGATGATGGCTCAATTGTAAGAACATGAACTGCCTGACAAAGGACATATGATAAATGAAGATGGTCATAGGAATATGATCTGTTCAGCTCTCATGTGATTCTGTAATTTACCACATGGTCCTTCCTGCCTGTATAAAGTGTAAGAATCTCTGCAGATGTACTAGATGTGTATTGTATAACGGTCAATTCTAGTAACAGCTTTCATATTGCCTTTCCCCCAGAAATCAATCTCCTTTCACACTAGATTTGTTTCTCAAATATGAAATCTTTCTCCTAGTCTGCTCCCCAGATCTTTTTTTCTTACTTTCAAAACACCATCTCTCTAACTTCAAACCGCGTGTCTCTCTTTCTATCTCTTTTTGCCCTCATTCCTAGCATGAGGTCTCACCCTTAACTGTGTCAAAGGGTTTTAGAGAAACCTGACTAAACCTGAGAAAGGTTGCCTTGTTTTGGTGGCAGAGTCAATCTTCGTCTTGGGACAGCAACACAACAATTCAGGAGCTTTATTAGCTGAGCACACTACCAGAGGTGTTCAGGCTGACGACAGAGGCCTCTGCCTCCAACCTCCCGTGGCACGGGTGAGAGAGGTCGGTCTGCAGCTGCAGGGTGGAAGGCTGCCAGGTCAGCTGCAGGCACCGGGCACAGCAGCAGACCAAAGGGAGGTTAGCAAGAATTAGCAGTGTTTAATATGAACTCCAGGGAGGTGCCAAGCTGTCGTAGTTTGCTTCTAAATACCTCCTACCTTATGCTGTGTAATAGCAAGTGGACTCCATTAAAGCTGGTGACCTATCTGGCCAGTGCCCAGCTGCCTAAGAGTCGAGGCTGGGTTGCTAATTTGAAGATCATCTTGCTTAACAGATTATGAGATTTGGGAAAGAGGGGGTGTCTATTTTTTATTTTGCCATTGCCCCGGACTGGGATGGAGTTAGAAAAAGCAGAGGGAAGCTTCCAGTTTGTTCTTACAATCTCAGACCCTCCAGGATGTACAGATGCAACAACTGGGAATGTCTGAATTAGGATTCTGCTGACAGTGCATCTTCTTCCGAAAACACCAGTACAATCACAATACTCGCTTGGCTTTGGTTTAGTCCTGTAGTTGGAGAATTGCCATTAGTGGTCCCTTTGGCCACTTTCTGTCATCTCCTCTGAAAAAAGCCAACTAGCTTGGCCACTCTGAGGGCTAGTTTGGCAGCTGTCAAGTTCCAGATTATATTTCTTGAGCACTGGCATCTGCACCTGTGACAGGCCCTTTCTCTAGCCTCTGCCCTGGCTTTGCTCCCAGCTGCGCAACAGCCCTCAGGCTGGTGCAGGGCCAGTCTGCTGCTGGACTCCCTTCGCATTCTGGTGGCTGCTTTCCTTTGAGTGAACCTTGATAAGAGAAAATATGCTTTATGGTAGCTGCTACACTTGCAAACAAACCCAATGGGCTGCATCTTGTACTCAAGGCAAGCACTGGCCTAACGCTCTTCTAAACATGCCTGGGAACTGTTGTCTGCCACAATGTGGCTGGGAGATGTACAAATCATTTGTATTTGTGCTGCTGAGCCTTTTTTTCAGAAACAAGGCAAAGTTTTTATACCTGCCTTGTTTTCTGATCCAGTTTCCACAGAAGATTTCTGGTATAGAGTCACACAATTTAAAGTAATAAAATTAAGATTCTGGCAAGTTATCACCCATCAGCAGATACACAGCAACTAACAGACTATGCGAGTACCCTAAGCCTAGATGAATCAAAGTAACATACTAGCCTAAACCTTCATTACATGAATGCAGTCCAAAATCACAACCTCCCATTGTTATAAACCTCTAGAAAACTCTCTAAGTCCAGACTTTGCACTTGAGATGGGAGATGGAAACTGATGGGACATAAATTAATACAAATAAGGACTTCGTAGGAAAAGATCATGAAAGACCAAGAAATCTTGTAAAGGACTAAATTCCACTTCACATATACAGCCTATGAAATTAAAAAAGTAAATGCTCAAAGCAGGTGCCAGGTGCCTCCTAGGTCACAAAGCTAAATCCTGTCTGAGACAAAGATTTCAAATGAATTAGCCTTAGCTAATAGCCAAAGTCTAACTCCCAAAACATGCATGGGGAAAGATGGTAGAACTTTCAACCAGTGAAACAGGCAGTATGGACTGTGTGTTTTCCATCTGTATGTAACATTAGCACGTAAATATAGGGTTAATGTGCTTTGAGGTACATTCAAGCTGCAAAGTGCATGCAAAGCCTCCCAAGAATTCCCCTTTGCCTACAGATTTCCTCTGCACAGGGGGGAATCGTGACAGATACCAGGCTGTCAGAGGCTGCTCCCGTCTCCTGTGCCAGTTCCCAGCTCCACCATCCAAATCCTCTGCCAGAATGCAATGTAATAGTCAAGAAACAGGGAATAGGAAAGTAGAAAGACAATGACAGACCAAAGCAGCCATTTATCTAACCCCTGCCTCAGTGAAGTTTTGATATGCTGTAGGTAAAGCATTACTTCCCATCAGATTTCATTTCCCAGTCAGGAATTGTAATTATCTGCTCAAGACCCCTTGCTGGCCACACACTGGTCAGAAAATGTGAAGGTTCATTATCCCAATGTCATGATGCTGTAGATCAAACACATCAAATCTCAGTAGCAGACAAGACAGTGTGCCAGTGACCAGGCACAGTCTGATAAGCTGTTTGTCAAATTGAGGATAAACACCACTTGGGTTGTCTAATGCCTTTCTGGACACCAAAGCTAGACCACACTATGCTTTGGTATCACGGTATCTTGGCCTCAGCTGATAACCACAGAACTCAGATACAAATGAATGAAAACTTATGGACCCAACTTGTCAGGTAAACAAAGGGTGTTCAGCATTTAGTGTGTAATAATAGAGTCTTTTTTTTTTTTTTTTACTTACTAAACTAGAATATACTTGGGCAAGTACAATTAGTTTGGTCTCATTCCAGAAGCTGAAAAGGTGGCACAGGTAACCAGCTGCCTGACAATTCTTCCAATAGGAAATCTCCAAACAGGATAGTGTTGCTGTCTCCACAATGCCCTCTTCTGCATGACCTGGGCAGTGTGCATAGTAAGTTAAAAAGATTGTTAAGGGAACATGGCTGCATTTTGTCAAGCTCTGGTTCATCTAATGTCCTCTTGAGAGATTTTTGCTTCAGGCTATTCTACCTGAATTTCTGGCATCAGAAAGATCACAGATAGCTCCCTGACGCTCTCTTAGGCCTTCACCAAGCAAAGTAATTTCAGATGAATCCACTAGACCTGGTTGCAATTAGATTTTTTTAAAGTCTCTTGCTCTCTCTCTGCAAAACATCATTTACATTTTAGATAAAGTGCTGCTATGCTTATATGGCTATGCAGTAAAACTTTAGCTGGCAGCATTACATCAATTTAAATGGGTGGATTTAGCTCATATGAGTTAAAAGGCATAGTTAAAAAAGAAGGACCCTGATGAGCTACTACAGGCACCACATCCCACCATGTCTTTCAGAAACTGATCAAAATCCACCTTAATACTAATTAACGTCTTCATTCAGCTCTTCCAACTGGCCAGATGCTCCAGACTCCACTTCTCTGATGACTAGATGGCTGAGTTTACTCATGGGTATTCATTCTTATGGCAATGTTGTTTTTTTAGCTGAAGAAACTGTCTCCTCCTTCCTTTGTATTTACCCCAGGTGTATTTATACAGAACAGACACAACCCCTTTCCGCTAGGCTTAACAAGCCATGTTTTAGTCTCCTCTCTGTAAAAATAGCCTGGCCTTTCCCAGTCATTTATTTCTTCCTTAAATATGAATGACAATTTTCCAGATAAAGTACCAGTAATACAATTTCACATTTCAATAGAAGTACCTCACCTGACTTGCCTCAGGAACATTTGACCTTTTTCGTAGCTAAATCGTAATGGCAGATATTGGTCAATCTGTGATCATTTGATGCAACCAAGCTTCCTTTCCCTCAGCAATTTCCAAAACATGATTTCTCCAGCTTATAAAAAAATTCTTGTTATTAGTTCCTAAATGCAGTGGCTGCGTTCTAAAAATGGTCACTTCGCTACCCTTCCTCTCTGTTTTTCAAATGAAAAATCAAGATCACTCATGGTGTAAGAGCTTTTCAGAAAGCCATGCATGGACTGGACTTCCACTCAATAGCTGGACTGGACTACTGCTCTGTATCAGGAACTTTACTCAGTTCTTTTATTCACATCATCTCAATATTAAAAAGCCATTTTTCTTATGTGAGTGGACAAAACTTTACAAAATACACTCCAAGAAAAAAATATTAAATCAGCAAAGAAATTAGACTAGCTGATTTGCTTCCAACTGTAGTGACTCTTTCTTCTCTTATTAAATGCACAGTCAAGCTTCATAGTCTCAACAGATTTTTTTTCAAGCAATTTTGTCTTTTATCTTCAAGCAAAGATATAAAGCATCTCATTGACTGGAAAACTGAGCCAGGAAGCCATGATGACACTTTGCCCAAGCAGGTAACAGTGCTGGCTGCAGAAATCACAGCTGCAATCCTTGCTCTGAGGAATGCAATAATAGACCAGCAGTGACTTCACTGAGACTAGATTTTCATAATAATATGATTAGTAAAACAAAAGGCATTTTGAAATCAAATTTAGTTTCTAGTTTTATTTTCTTAGCCTGTTTTTTTTTTCTGTCTGTGTAATGAGGCTATTGTGTTTTACTTTGCTTTTTATTCAGTTTCTACTCAAGCATCACTTTCAGATTTCCAGAACTGATGAAATAAGCTTATGCTTAGTTGAAAATCCCACCAATGAATAGATGCAGAGGAAAGTGTCCCTTATTATGCATATTTCTACTTTGAATTTATTTAGGCCCAATTTGGACCTAAAATTATACTGCTACTGTTCCTTTAACAGGCTCTTTTTCTCATTTTCAATAAATATTATTTTGTCGCGCCCCACTATGGCATTCATCAACTACAGTGCAATCACAATAGGCAATTAACTTCTGTCAAATCCCAAAACAGGCCATTTATGTCAGAACAAGGTTGAACTATTTACTGTAATCGTATAATAGAAAAGCTTACCCTGCTACCCAGGTCTCTTCCAAAGTGAATTAAACTCTCCTGAACTCTCATTCTATGAATACACAATGCTTTTTTCACATAGTACAGCAAATTGCTAACATTCTTGCAGCATCTCAAGGAACATGAACTTTGAAATGGAAACTGTCAGGTCAGAGACACCACTCAACAATTCTTTATTTGAGGAATTTACCTGAGACAAGGTGCTGAGGCATTGAGTAACAGAGGTTTATTCTCGCAGAAGGGGTTTATTCTCATGATTTTGCTGTGCAAGTATTACCCCACCACCAGAATGCTGAAAGGTTTTGCAGAAAATCCACCCACTTTCTGTTTTATATCATTCCTGAGGGTTTTTCCTGATGTTTAATATGCTAGACTGCAGCCCTCAAAACCATGAACTAAACTAGGTGATGGAGTTTTTACCATGTATCTTGTAGAATCTTTGCTGGACTATTTATTCAGAATTGCTATTCCTTCCTATATGCAGCAGGAAAATACTTTAAGAACTGGATCCCATCACAGAATGGGTGCAGGCTGTGCTGGGCAACCACGACTTTCAGGATTAGCAAAGATTGCCAGCCATTTAAAAAATAATAACGAAATCTGCCAGCTCATTTCAGCCTTCTCCTACAGCTCCTTTGGTGGGCATCACAGAGACCACAGTGAGCCTGAGGGATAGCAGGGCGGGGTGTGCCTCTGAAGGAGATCAGCAGGGGCAATATTCGAAGATAAAAGATTCAGTCACAGAAAACAGTGCAGTAAGGAGCAGAGTTCAAGAAATAGGTCATTATTAATCAAATTATAGATCAGACCCAATAACCACATATTTCCTTGAGCTTGCATTCAACAGCCCTTTTGTAAGATATTCACAGAGTAGGATCAATACCTCTCTGGAGGTAAGTGGCATAAATTATGTCTCAACATATACACCACAGGAGTTTTACTGTGTGTTGTATACAGTAATTGCATTTTATAGATGACTGTGGAAGGCTTCAGCTTTCATTGATTTTTAACATAAACTAAAAGGTGGCAAGAAGAAAAGAACAGCACTTTATATGAAGAAGCCAGTCAGCTGAAACTGCAAAAGAAAATGAAAATTTGGCATAGTGTGTGATCAATCCATGTTTCATGCAGAAATGAATGCAGACATTTGAGCCTTTCCATTCAGAGTAGCAAAAATCTTGAAACGTGCCACAGAAATCCCTGTTCACCTAATAGCAGTCAATTGTGCTATCAATCAGCAAGGTTTAAGACTATAGGAAGTCTTCCTAATTACAGCATTAATAACACTTCTTATACCATGAATGCCACCTGAATCATTTATGAAACAAGGTAACCAGAAGCTGTGTTTTCATTATCACACATAATGTGACCACATTCATATTCAAATTGAGGTGAGGGTTATAGTGTAAGATCATCATCATCATGTCTAATATTTGCAACTTTCAAAAGCGTATTTTGAAAACATTCCTCTTCTGATTTCCTTCTTTTTTCATGTCCTTCATAGCAAGCAATTCAGAAGAGATGTTAATGCAGCATAACAACTCTTTACCCTTTTTCAAGGCCAATTTTGCAATATGGGCAAAATGATTGGAAATGTAGTCCTGAAAAAGCTTAAACCATCTGTCAGGGACTCAGTTAAGAAGATCCACACTGCTTCACAGCCAAAGATATGGATAAATTATGCCTGGCTAGAAATGTCCAAGGCATGTGGGTTACCATTCAAGCTTATTAGGATGAATTACAAATTTTTTATTGTTCATTACTCTAGTAAGATAATCTTTTCAAATTATAATATGCAATAAGCCATGCATACTGGAAAGCAAGCAAGTGGTAAACACTGGTAATAATGATTTTAAAAGCTCCATATCCTGATATATTAAAAAGCCATGTATGCATATGCACTCAAATGCCTATTTGTTTGCCTCTGTTGACACACCATTGTCTATATTTTTGTGCTCTATTTATTTATATTTACTGCTCATGTTTAAAGACATGCCATAAACCACTTGTCTATTTTATTCCTGAAATGTACTTTACTTAAAAAAAAAGTAAAGAATGAGAGGTTGGGGTCGCTGTGATTAAGTTGTATGGCTTAGGCTAGCAGACATAAAAATAGTCTGAATGTTATGTTGTTGTTTTAATACTGTCACTGTTTTTATGGACAGCTGTTATCCCAACACTTTTAAACAAGGATTTTTCCAAAGTATTTCATAAACACTTCCGGTCTAAAACTCTTTAAAGCCCATAAATATTGCATGAAGCTTTTATCAGAAATATGAAATTGATTATTAGTTGAGGGAAGGTCTCTGGGCAATACACAAAATCAAAATAAATCAAATTTTCCCACCAAAATTACTATGCTATGATTTTTAAAACCCCCACAGACATTGTAAATGCTAAAAGGTATGTGAAGATCTATGCTTATTATATATGTGAAAGTTATGAGAATTATTTGATAAATAATAGTCATTTTGTGCACAAAAGGCCATAACTAGTGCTTAGCTATCTGAGATTTTCTCTGATATTTCCCTCCACAACTATTCAAAAATTCTTATAAGTCCTAAAATTCATCCATTACCTGCTTCAGAAATTAGCACTAATTTCACATGGGAAAGTAAATGATCTGTTAACCAAGCCTGTCCAACTAAATTCAACAGAACCCTAAATACCTTGGCTTTCACATTCATGAGTATTTTTTTCTGATTAGTCTCTTATAGATCAAAATAATATAATATTTTATTTTCTCACACTATTTTCACTGTCCAGGAATGGAAGGTACTGATATACCTGAGACGGCCCATTGAGAAGGTGAAAGCAAACAAAAAAATCATCTGAAAAACTGATGCAATTAAAAACTCAAACCTCCCTCCTTCTTTCACCTTATCACTAAAAATTTTAGCGTGTTTGAAATCAGGCTTTCATGGGAAAAGGAACAGAGGATAAAGAGAGACATAGGATGATTCTTTAGGGTGATGGCAGCAATTCGGCAGAGTGCCTGCTGTAAACCAATGTGGTGTATAGCATACAGGCACCCTTACAAAATCCATAGTGGATCCCCAGTGTCCACTCAAAGCAGTAAACAAGCCACACATTTTGTAAAGGTGTAATCAAGTGAAAACATACAAAGATCGCCTGTTCCAAAAATAGATGCTATGCATCCAAATTTCTCCACAAAACCGCCTTGGCATCCACATATCCTGAATGGTCTTTATTATATTTTTGCTGGATAATGAAAGTGATGTAAAATCCATTAATACAGCAAGAAACAAACAAACAAACAAAACAAAACAAAGCAGCAGCTGGCACATTAGGTGCTGTTCAGGTGCCAACACAGCAGTCTGCACCAAACAAGATTATTTTGTGTTTGTTTGGCTGATTATATTCTGTGGAAAATAGATTGCAAGCAGGAATAGCAGCTTTATCAGTGGGGCTGACTGAAGACTCCATTAGGCTTTCTGCAAAAAGTCACCTGAGCTGCTTTTTACTCATATCACTCTATTTTTTTGTCTCTGTCTCCATTTTTATACTGGCAAAGCAAAGATGTAATTTTGTGTGTGTCCATTTATGGTCGCTGAGTATCTGACAGTACCCCTAGTCAAGCGTGTCTAATTTACAGAAGATTGGGCCAAGTGACATCTTGGACCGAATTTGAACTGATGACCTAGATAATGGAAAATCAAATGACTTTACAGTAATGTGGTAGCTGGGGCATGGGTTAGTTTCAGACATTGCAAAAAACAAGGAAAAATATGGTGCCCTTTCCTGATTTTATTTAGTTGAGCAAATTTGTGCATCTCTGAAAGGTTATCTTGTTATATCTTTAAGCTCCCTCCTCCACTACAGTCATGAGCCGGCTGAGCTATCATTTATCACAGCAGGCTAAAATTGCCACAGCCTTGGTTGACTGTTCAGGGAAACAGAGGAAAAAAAAGTCCTGACACAGCCATAGGTCCTTGCCTGGCCCTGCTCAGGATATGAATTTCTTTGTTGTGAGAAGAGCAAGGCTTCATTCAAGTAATTGAGAAAGGGGAATTAAGAGATGTACAACCTATCTCCAGCCTTACAAGAAGGATATGAGGAATAATGTGGTCAGTAAAACATTGTAAAGCATCTTTTCCTCTACAAAGAAATTAAATGGGGAAGGAATAAAAGGGCAAAGATGGAAATCTTACTGGCAACATCCTAACATACATGCCAACATGTACTCCACCATCTTAACCCCAGGCTCAGATTGTCCTTTGGTGTGTTCTTGGAGTAGGGCAAGTACAGCTGTTCTGTGTATTTTCCACCATTCTCTGGCAGACTGTAAAGCCACAATCTAGAAAAAATAAGTTGTTTTTTTTTCCTTCAGCCCTCACAGAAGTCTGAATAGTATATTATGTCTGTAAAATGAATAGATATCAACAGTAGTGTGAAAGGCCTATAAAATATCTTCTAATGGACAGGAAAACTGTATTTGGGGTCAGTTACCTGAGCTCTGTTTTTCTGTGACGTAGCACAGGTCTCATTTGCCCAAAGACAAGCCGTGAACTGCACCAGTGGAAAAACACTTAAAGCAGTTTCTTGAACAACGCAACACCTGCAATTCTGTTTCCTGACCAATATCTCTTCTATTCTTGTACTCTCCACTAACTGCTATTTACAGCAGACTTTTGGGGTTACTTCTGTTTTTTCTTTTTTTTAAAGAAAAAAAAGAAATAAAGAATAGATGACGGAACTCCACATTCAGAGACCACCAAATGAAAGATTGAAAACATCCAATCAGAGAATAATTATTAGAGGATGAAAAAAGAAAGCCCATTTTGATTTAGTCTTTCATATAGCTGGCAGTATTTAAATGTTGACTGGTTTATGATCTCATGTTTTGAAGTTCAAAACAAATCCTGAATGCAATGCAAATGAGCTCATTACCTCACCTCTGATCTTTATGTATTTAATTTCTTGATGACCTGTTTTACTTTTTCTCTGCCTTAAAAACAAGAAATAATTCAGAGACAGAGGAATATTTTTACATTTGTTTTATCTCTCTTACTCAGATCTGATTACTAATCACAATGAAGAAATGATACTTAAATACATCCTGGCTAGACACAAAAGACTGACTAGTCAATGCACCTCAAAGCAGCAAGGTATTATTATGTGGCATAGAAAAACAAAGTAACCGTCTGGTAAGTTTTGAGATGTTAATAAAGATAAACACCTGTAGAATTTAAATTATATTTTCTTAGTTCACCTGACAAAATGACAAATGACAAAAAGTTAATCAAAATAACCTTTTAGTTTAATCTATATAGCATGTTGGTTAGTAAAATGCTTGTTTTAGACACTGAATGATGAACTTCAAAAGTCTGCATCAGTGTGAATGGATCACTCTACTGCTGCTCATTAAACTCTGGTCACAGTACCAGTATTCATCTCCTCATTGTGTGGGGATTACAAATGGAACTTTACTACTTAAAGCACTTATGTACTGTTTTTGTCAGTAACTGAAGTATGCTGAAGATGAAAGAAGCTGACCATGAAACATCAAAAATATTGAAGTAGCAACCATGTTGCCAGCATCTAAACGTGAAGATCTTGAATTACACACACTTACAAACTGCCACAGGAAAAAAGCTTTAATTTGCGTAACAGATTGCAAAAAGCTTGTACTAGTAAGTCTACAGTCACTGGCAACTCTTTTCTGTTTGTTTTTTTTCCTCATATAATACACAGGCTGAACTGAACGCTCAAGTTCCTACACTGAAATCTAAGGAATGTATATGCCACATAGGGATGCGATTTAACCCACTCAGATTCATTGCCCACCTCCCTGCCACTCAAGTGTTGTGGATATTCTCAGAGCCCAATAAGCAGGCATGGCTAAGTACTGTTCCAAGAGTCTTTGGGAAAAGGGAATTATATATATGAAAAAAAAAATATGTAGAATATGCCTGTTCACAGGCATTGTTCTTGGTCGGTTGGTGCAAGAAGGATTCCTACACAAAACTGAATTCACTGGTATCCTGAAGCTCAGCTGCTACCTGGTGGAACACAGGCACCCATGAAGAAAAGGGATCTCATGTGTGGCAGGCACCCATGGAGAAGAGGGATCTCATGCGTGGCTCACAAAGCCTCAGGATGACCAAGAGCTCACCTGCAGGTGAGCAAGCTCAGCAGCTCAGATGCTACCCTTAGATTAAGCAGAAAGGGATTTACAGAATCCTAAATTTCCCCAACCTACACCCGCTAGCAGAGTTCACTGGCCATGGAAGTATGTTGTACACTCTTCTGCATGTCCGTACTGGGGGGGGGGGGGGGGCAGTGTGTCAGATTCATAACAGATTTCAGTTGACAGAACTAATGATTACATTTGAAACAGTCCCCTCTCCTGCCCACTCCTTTGTTCCAGCGCTGACATTCGCTTCATATAAGTCAACGGCTGTTTAAGGAGCTAAACCATTAGAAAACTTTATTTTTAATGTTTTCTTGGTGGTGGGGAGGGTGTAGATAGGAAACCAGCTACAGCTCCCTGATTCTTTGCTTTGACCCTAATGTAATTCAGACTAAACCTATTATTTGTGGTAGCTTTGCACTACTTCAGTAGAACTGTATAATTCTATCTAGTTTGAAGTACTAGCAAATACATTTTATAATCTCTACTTTGTGTATAATGAATAACAAAATACAACATTTAGAGACTTAAACTATTATTTTGATAGATAAGTTAACATTCTGTCTTTTAAACAATACACTAAAGCAAGAAACTGATGTCAGTGAAGAACATTTTGATAAAAAGTAGTCTAATACTGGAGATAAATTGAATGCCTTTGGAAATGTATCAGCTGACCTTTTTGATATTCAGTGTTAGATATAATTTGGCTCTCTTCACCTTAATTTACCTATAAGTCTCATCTCTGAAAAGCCAGCTAAAGTGATGTTTTATGACATAAGGGATATATTTCAGGGGTCTCTCTGTGGTTATTCACATCCCAGAAACAACCACACCATCTGGCACAATAACCTCTGCACATGTAGTCAAAGTACACAACTTTGCAGCAGCTGAGCAGACAGTATGGGAAAGGTTGCCTGACAATTTCTCTAAGCAGAGCTCAAAATAAGAACATTAGTTTCTCACATTCAGGAGTACATCATTAAAATGAGTAATTGGGAATGAAATAAAAGGAAAAACCCAAGCCACATGACAACACCACTGCTACAATGTATGAAAATACATTTACTTTTTAATTGGACTTTTACCGTCAATTTGAATTGTGGATATGTGATCCAAAATAGTCACAGCATGCCTACATGAATTGGCTAATGAGATGTCCGCTGACTGCTGAGCCCTTCAATTAATCAAATAGCTGAATACATTGAAGGTAGCTAAATATCCTTCTCTCTGGTAATATGTTAAAACCCAACATTATATCAGACATTTTCACTGGAGACTGAAATCTGAGTTCATGTTGGGATAGCCTTCAAACAAAAAATGACACTCATTTAGTGATTCGAGCATCTGCTTAATTATTTTTATTACTTTGCTACATCTTAGGAGTAATATACCAAGAATTTGACTTACAAAATAAATTACCTTTAAGACAAAGAATGGCAGATTAGATCTGTGGTTAAGACACCCGGGAGAGATGTGGGTTTAAATCCCAGCTCTACCATTCTTTTCTATTTGACCTTGGCCATGACATTTAGCTTTCTAGCCTCATTTTCCATATCTGTTCAACAGAAATTATTGGTGTCACAGGACAAAAAAAGTGGTGCGAATTTCCCTTTTAGGAAATTTAAGTTTCCTAAGATGGTGTCTAGCCCCTCCATTCCTACAGCAAGTTAGCAGCCATGGGATTCCTGTAAGCATGGTGCTATAAAATGACGAGCTAAAAGACACCCAACACTTCAGAAATGCATATATGACAAGCTACCATAAAGAAGCAACTTCCCAACATTCCCATATAAAAACATTCCTTTACATATATAGGAACTGTTCAGGGAAATTTCTAGCCTCTCTGTCCTAAGGAAAAGGACTACTGTTGAGTATATTAACTTTTTTTGTCTCATGTTGTTTCAGATACTTATGTTTGCCTGTTGAATTCAAGTCTAGCCTCACTCTGGAAGCTGTCAGCAAAAAGAGAGCATCTCTTCACATACCTTCTCTTTTCAATCCTATTAAGTGCCAAAACAGTTTCTAGAAACAACTGCAAATTAGTGGCTACTACCATTACCATAATAACAGTGATCTCTGCAAATTCTAGTGATCAAAATAGTAAAGGGAAAGGCAGTTGGGTTTTTTTTTCGTAAAAGATACCGTTAGCTACACTCTATATTCACCCGCAGTTTGCTGCATACAACTTTAGCATTTCTCTAGCATGCTGCTAGGCTTATGTTGTGGATCATTTCCTGAACCATTCTACAATGGGGCTCTGCTGGACACCTCTTTCAGGCAAATGAAAATATTACAGCCGATGGATCTTGTTTTTCCAGCATTTGAGGCTCCTAGTCCCTCTCTTCAGCATTACTTGTGGTTCAGGAAGTGATCTGCTGCAGCATACCCAAGCTAAAAAACAGCACTTTAAAAAAAAAAAAAATTAAGATAATAGTGCTCACACCCCATTCAATATTGATCAGCAATCATGACCTGATAAGAAATTGCGGTGCGTTGACCCCACCCAGGAGCTATGTTCTCACCCAGTCAGTCGCTCACTCTCCCTCCAGAAGGATGGAGGACAGAATCAGAAGGGCACAAGCAAGAAAAACCTCATGGCTTACAATAAAGACAGATTGTTAATTGAAGAAGAAAAGAAGGAAAAAAAAAATCAAGCCATGCAAAGGCAATCACTTACCACCTCCCACCAGTAGACCCATATCCAGCTAGTCTCTGAGCAATGACTACTTTGGAAAAACCGCCCTCCAGTTTTATTGCTAAGCATGACTTTATATGGTATGGAGTATCTCTTACCTGGTATGGAATAGCCCTTTGGTCAATTAGAGTCAACCGTTCCGGCAGTGTCTCCTCCCAAACTTTTTCCCATCTCCAGCCTACTCACTGAGGTGCAGAGTGACAAACATAGATGGCCTTGACGCTATACAAGCACTGTTCAGCAATAGCTAAAATATTGGCATGTTATCAACACTTGTTTTCATCACAAATCTAAAACACAGCACTATACAAGCTGCTTTGAAGAAAATTAACTCCATCCCAGCCAGATCTAGTACAGAAATGAAACATTCCCATGTTTTTTGGGGAGTGCAAATCTGTTGTTCTAGCATACCATATTGTGTCAAATAGCAGGATTTTGTTATTTTTTAAACTCATCTGTGACGTTCTCCACAGCCCAACAAAAGCCACATCCTGTTTTCAGTCATATAAGACAAACTCATCATTATACTTCTCTTCCAAGTATGGAATGTGAATATTCGCTGAATATTTGACTAATACAAGAAGATTTTCAAAGTCACAACATGTCCTTAGACACAGTCATGAAGAAGTGCCTTTATTTCAATGGGGAAACAAATAAATAAACTTCTATTACACCAGCACCCTTCCAGCAAAGAAATTCAGGGTTCCCAAGACAAAATTTATTCTAGGCTAAGGGCTGAACATCCTCCATGTCCCAATTCTTAAAAATTTTGGAACCACAATAATGATGGGACTTCCTGAAAATCTTGCTATTCTCCTGTATCTGTTCCTCAGCAAGTGTGAAGTTCCTCAGTTGACCCAATTAAGTCAGTATACTTCAGCTGGAAAACTGGCCTTATCTGATTTTGCCTGTTGCAATAGCAAGGTGGACATGAAATATTGCATCACTTGTTCTTCTGGTGTGAGGTCACACCCAAGACAAGCCTCCCCAGTTGTTCACCTTGCCTCAAAGCCTAGAGGAAATCACCAACAGGTAATAAAACAAGAAAACCATTCCTCCTATACCAGCAATGGCCAAACTAGCTGACATAAGAAATGTTCACAAGAACCTTTCAGAATGAGGATGACATTGAGCTAAATTTAGGTGGCTACATGTAGGCCTGTGCATGTGAGCCAAGTGTCTAAGGTGTCATTGTGGCTGACGGAGATTTAGCCTATAGGATCAGTGGAGCCTCAGGAAATTCTTCCCAAACTGAAATAGACGCCTACAATTATTTGGGTTAGTCTAGTTGCTTTAGCCAAAATTCTAGGAGACAAAACCCTGATATTTCCTACCCCATGCAGATACGTTCTGTTGTTAGAATATTTTAGGTTGCCAAAATGAGAGAAGACCCTAGGATTTTCCTGGTGCCTCCTGTCTCTGCCTCCAGATGATAGCAAACATGAAGTAGAGCCACTGTACTGCATGGGCCACTCTGCACCAGTGTAGGAAAGGCAAGGGCAATGGACCCTTGAAGGATGTTTTGGAGAGTGGCTAGTGAAAGGGCAGACAAAATAAGTTTAGGAATACAACCTGTGGTTCAGCTTAAGTTTATGAGGTAGGCCGTTCTCCTAGTTTGTCTAGTTCATCTGTTTCCTACCAGTTTGTTTCCTTTGACCTGTTAATAATATTAGTCTTACCCTGCAGTGCTGCGTCTGAACTTGCCCATTTTTCCTTTTAAATTCCTTACTGAGGCAGGAAGGGCTATTGGCTTGATCTTCTTTGAAGACAGATTTGCTTGTTGTCACAGCTGATTTAGAGATTCCCATGACATTTCGTTCCCCTCTTGTTTCCCATATTGCAGATGAGCAAAGCTTTCCCTTTGGAGACACTGACAGGTAGAGCTAATTTGCAGTTCTCAGTAATTGACCATTTCTTAAAGACTAATGATGTATTCACACCTAACCAGCCTTGCAAAAAATGCGCAAGACTAAAGCAAATCAGACGAATGTATATTTCAAACCTCATTAAAGGGCTTTCATCAGCAATTCTTCCTTAATCTTGAAATATGTCTCACTCTCCTTTATGTTGATGCAATTTGTAAACCTAAACAATTGGATCAAGCTAATCCTATTTATTAGATGCTTTAGTACACAATTACTACACTTTCTATAGGCTAACAGTTATAAATTATGAAAAAGTTATTTTGCTAAACAGAACAAAAATTCCAAGCCTTATCTATCCGTATTCCTTTTCTCATCACTGCAATATAAGAAATCTATTACTTATACTCTTGAAATATATGGACTCTCATAAAAAAATGTGTTTGATTGTGTTCAGTGTTTGCTATACATTGCTTTCCTGCAATTTCCCATACACCTGTAATGAAACCTGGGACAAAAGCCATAGACAACAGAATGGCATAAGAGTAAGAAAGTGGGAGTAAAAGAAATAGACTGGAAAGGGTTAAACAGTAGCAGAAAACCAAGACAAATACATAGATGTGAAACAGGAACATTAGGAAAAAGGGAACAAAAATAAATCTTGAAGAGAGAAATAGTAGCAAAAAAGATAACATGAGTAGAAAAAGTCTTGGGAAAGCATTTTAGAGGAAGCAAATTAGATTGGAGAAGAAAGAAATAAGATAAATTAGCCTAACAGAATATAAAACACTAGTAAAAGTCCTTGGAAAAAATAGTCAAATTCCAAATGAAAATGGGTGAAACAAAAGGAAAAAAAAAAAAAAGATAAATACAAAGCCATAACAGTAACACATTGTTGTCTTACTGGTTTCTAATCTGTAAGAGGCTCGTGCTACCCATCACAGTTGGTTTATTTCACAGAAATTCATGAGCACACACCTTCTACATGCTATGCCGTTGACTTTGGTAGCACTTCTGCATGTGCAGGTACATATAGATATTTGCAAGACTAAAGTTTCGATCTCCCTCTGTATCTGATGGGCCATATTCATGTGGAAGTGCCATTTCTGGTGATGTGATTGTTCTAATCCTTTCTTACCCAGCACAAAACCCAAAACCTCAACACCTTTGATCCAGCTTACATTGTTGTGACACCCACCACTCCATCCTAGAGTCTCATCATCTTCTGGAAGCCTTCTCGGTGACACACCCATCTGAATTACATGGGAAACATTTCATCCATCTGTATTTATCCAACAAAGATAGGTAGACAGTCACAACACACTTCTTCATCTGCATATAGATTTTGCACTTGCTCCAAGTAACTTGCTGGCAGCCATTTCAAAATACAGACACCAAGAGTTTATTTTGCTCAGCAGCCATATAGGTATATTATTTACTTATGACTACCTTCAGACTGTATATTTCTCTTCTCTCTTCCAAGGAGAGAAAAGACTTTATTTTAGGAGATGGAGAGTTGTCCATCTTTATTTTAGTAGATGGAGAGTTGTGGGGTTGTTTAGTTTGGAGAAGAGGAGGCTGAGGGGAGACCTTATTGCTCTCTACAACTACCTGAAAGGAGGTTGTAGTGAGGTGGGGGTCGGTCTCTTCTCCCAAGTAACAAGTGACAAGACAAGAGGAAATGGCCTCAAGCTGCACCAGGGAAAGTTTAGGTTGGATATTAGGAAAAACTTCTTTACTGAAAGAGTGGTCAGGCATTGGAACAGGCTGCCCAGGGAAGTGGTTGAGTCCCCATCCCTGGAGGTATTTAAAAGACGGGTAGATGTGGTGCTTGAGGACATGGTTTAGTGGCGGACTTGGCGGTGATAGGTTAACGGTTGGACTTGATGATCTTAAGGGTCTTTTCCAACCTTAACAATTCTATGATTCTCCCATATTTCCAGATTTGACACAAAGAAAGCACACTAACTGGGTATATATTACTCATAACTTCATAATTTTAATCCAAAATTGCTAGTGGCATTGACTTTGGGGCAATCACAGGACATATTAATGTTAAACACGGCACCATGTTTTCCCTGATAGACGTATTTTCCTTCTGTATCTGTCACAAGAGAAACTTCTGCAGTGGAAATTTCTCAGTCAGGGGGGGCTTACAGTATAATACCCAAAATTAGACATCATCTATCTTTGTGCCAACAGCACTTCAGGTAGCTAAAGTACAAGTTCTCCCCCTCTGATCTACTGGTAATTTACACTATGACCTAGAAGAAGGTATTAATGAGTAAGCAACCTTCTTTATGGAAATTAATTCTCCAGGAAAGTGTTGTTTCAGGCATCTCCTCAGCAGAAACAAGCATCCCAAAGAAATGCCACAGCTGTTGAACACTGAACACTTGATATAATACCAGCACAGAGTCATCTAAAATAAGTTTTAAAGCATTCTAAAATTAAAAGTCCAATACTTTTGATAGCAAGTGCGTACTGAGTCATTTAATGCTCCATGATTTATTTATGAGGATTTTCACCATAGTAAGGAGAAAACTTGGTTGAAAAATAAATGAAAACCAGCATGACATTAATATGACCAGAGAGAACCTCTTGCTCTTGCCTCTGGGATATGATCAAAGGACTCACTTCTGTGAGTATAGTTCTGAAAAATAATCATGTCTGACAGTTAGCATATGGCCCCGATCCTTAGTTGTACTTAAACAGCATTTGACACACCATCAGTGCAAAGCATGCCTAAAGACAGTTTTCTCCTGCAGCAGCTACTGAAAATGGGGAACTTCCAGAAACGCAAAGGAAAGCATCTAGCCTATCCTCATAGCCTGAGTAAAAGAAATGGTGGGATAAAGACCAGGATGAAAGGTCATCCCTAAACTAAACAACAGCTTTTGGGGACCTTGTGGAGATGGACAAGGAAGTCAAGGGAACATGCAACCTCCAAAATTATAGGAGATTAGAAGTGCTTCAAAACGACCTTCCTTTCCTCTTGAGTTGTGTTGTTCATCACAGTGACACAGCTGAAAAGCAAAGGCTTCCACCCAAAGACCATATATAAACTGCAATTAATGCACTCCAGGATGCAGCTTATAGCCTCTGTTCACAATTAGTCAGTTGGGGACCTGCCCAAAGCTAATTAAAGTTCCCCCAAAGCACATGTGCCCTTTCTCCTAGGAAAGTGAAAGCATAGGAATGGAGAGGAAGATGAAGAACGAAAGCGGTGCAAGGCAATTAAGGAAATGACCACGTCATGCACATGAATCCAGAAGCTGGGGAGTGATTCTTATGTTCCACAGATTTGATACAGCCTATATGAGTAAGAAATCATGACATACATTTCCATGAACACTTCAGACCTTTTGCCCTTGTTCAGCAAATAGTTTTGTCCTTTGCTGCATATATTTTCTGCCTCTCCTTGACACATCCTTGTATCAATTCACTCAGCAATCAGGTCAGCACAAAGATGTGAAAGGAAGGTCTCTGATGCAATGTCCATCATAATACACTCTTCAAAACAGTCTGTCACATTCACTGTAGGTGTCTAGAATGTACAGTCGGATGCCACACATTCAAGTAAAAATCACTGGCTCTTCCCTTCCAGAGCTCTTCCTCACTATAAACAATCCCATTCACAAACCCATTGATCATTCAAAACTACACCTCCCTCTCCCTATCCCTTCTCACTGCTGCAACGAGAACTCATCTCCTGCTCATTGTGAACAACAAGAAATGGCTAGATTTGGCCGCAAAATTCACAAGTGCATTTCCAACACCCTGTAAAACACCAGAACTGTGATTTGTTGTTACTGGTGATAAAGACGTAGTTACACTGTTGAACAAGCTAGTTAATTCTGTGTTTTATTACTCAAGATCTGTGATTCACCCCAACAGAGTTAAATTAATGGAGTATAAATAGGTTTGTCACATCTTCAATAATTTTCATGAAGTGTTTTTACTTTAATTGGTGAAAATATAATTTGTACACATTATAAAAATCAATATTTCGCTTCTCATACCTTTTCATTTACATACAGAAACACAGAGAGAGAGGGGAGAAAAGTCTTTTCCACTTCAGTTTCTTCACCTGGGACAATGAAAGGGGAGCAACATTTATTGAGGGACCCAACACTGAAAATGCAGAAATTCTTCAACCTGAAGTGAATTTACTGCATCAGTTTCACACACACATTAGTGTAGTTCTGTTTTCACCTCTATACTCTTGTGCACATGAATACCATGATCACTCAACACATCCTGATATCAGGTCTTAAGCATTTTACAGATACACTGTTCATGTTTTTAAAGTTCCCTTTAATAAGTAGAAGGAAGTAAAAATGGATCAAAGAGCTGCAACTGATCCTTATATTCATAAATTGTGAATACTGCAAAAATAATTGTGTCCAAAGATTTTATTTTATTCACCTTTACAGTGGTTGTGTTCCTTGTCTTTATTATTTTCAACATCATTTCCAGTACAGATCTTTAAATGCATAGAAATGCAAATATATGCTGCATGTAGAAGTGCCATATCCACACGCAGACAAGATCATTCCCAAAACCTGAAGTTTTTATTCTTTGTGTTCTTGATGTGTTCAAAATGACAGTATAGAGAAACAACTTGAATTCCATACCATGAAAAGCAAGCATTTTTTTAGTTTTTTAAAATGAAAAATAGACTCTAGGTCTTACTTTTATTTGCAAGGAGTACTAAAATACCAAAATAGAATATAAAGTTAGACATCCCTAGAGAGTACTAGATTTTAAAAGGTACTTAGATAAATGATTTTCATTTCAAAAGCACTAAACACGCATAAGTATCTATTGTAGAAAATGGGAGATACTGGATTCTCACTACCTACTAGAACTTGAACTGTTCAAACACAGACTGAGGAATCTCATTCTAGGCTCAGTCATGGTGACCAGCTGTTCCTTAGTCTTCTATTTGCAAGATAAGCACTGACCTTGATTTATCATTCCAGGCTTCAGATAGTCATTTATGTTCATACAAAGTAGGTGTAATACACTGGTGTTTCCCTAAACATTGTTCTGGTCAACAAAGGGATAAGTCAGCATTGGTATTAAACAGTAGAAAATCAGATCCATCTGTTTTAATGTAATTAAAACCACATTTTAAAGAAACCTGTAACACACTGTATGGAAAAATTAATTTGAATTATTATTTAGATAGGTATATTTTCTATTTTGTTGAATTTCCTCTATGATATGTCATCGTCTGAACATGAAAACAGGGGAAGAGTCATGAGTACAGTTACACACTGGAACTTCTTTATAGACAAAGTTGGCTGAAACTTTAATTCAAGCTTTGAAATGCAGATACTACATTATGAATTTTTTTTTTTTAAATGGAACCTTGGGTATTTCAGAATTCCCACAGTGATTTTAGAAACCCACAGATGTTGTAAATACCATGCAGATCTGCTAGATGAACAACGTATCATATATGAAAATAGAGTACATAATTTTAATTTGTGAGTCAGTGAATATTCAGCAATACACATTTTTAAAATATTTTTAAGGAAAGTAAGCTGACTGAACAGCAAAAGAACAAGGTAAATGAAAATTAAGTCCCAATGAGCTGCTCATTTTTCAGGTGGCCAATCTCAAGCTTAAGTTTGTCATAGAAAAATGTTAATTTTTTAGAGCTTGCCAATTTTATTTTCTATCAGCTGAACCAGAATATTTAATCTCAGGAGTAGAGGCAGATGTCTCTTAGATAAGACACCTGCTCCCTTTAAGTTGGAAAATATAGTCAAATTGCATTAGATTACCCACCTGCATGAGCATATTTTAGCTGCAGAAAAGAGAATTGTCTGCAAAGAGTTGATTATACTTAGCTTGCAGCAGCTCAGATACTTGTTACTGCTTCAAGGGATGGATGCAGGCATCAGAAGACTCAGACTCTGTAGCTGTACTCCGTCTCAGGATGTGGCACAGAAAACTATTTTCCTTCTTCCACCAGTCAGAGGAGACTAATATTAAAGTAAAGCAAATTCACCACCACTTACATAAGCACACAAGAACAAGCAGATAGGTGAGACCAAAGGTCTACTTTCAACACCAGCAAAGAAAAGGTGCTTAGGGAAGAGTATAAGAACAAGGCAAGTGTGTAATGACATTTCCCCAGAATATCCTTCCAGTGTCTAACCATTTGTGGTTCACAGATCTCCTAGAACATACTCTTTCTGGAAAACACCACCCATTGACTCACCTCAGGCAGTTTAAGGTACAGAAAACCAACAGCTACATCTATTTCATAAAAATCATGAATGGCCTCATTGGTGTCCTAAATTCACCAGCCTTGGCAAGAAGTGGTGCAAAAAATCCTGAACACACATGATCTCAAGGCATAAGGGGCCAAAACCTCATTTGCTTTCCACTGGTGTAAGTCATGAGTTACTCTACGCATGTTGCACCCTTCTAAAATTACTATTGAAGGCAAATCAGGCCTAGCTACCAACCTGTTTCAATGATCACTGCAGGGGACAGGGAGAGTCCAGGTCCCATCCTCTCCTTTTTCCATTATAGAGTATCCAGTGTTTATAGGTAGGCAGTCACAGGGTTCCTACAAATCTCTCCTTTGCAAACCTTGTACTTCACTCCCTGATCCTCCTCCACAGGACTAGGGACAGCTGAGCAGTCCTTCTATACACAGAAAGCTGAGAATGCTGTTTATTTCTGTTCCACGTACCACCTAACAGTAGTATTAAAAAGTATAATATACTTTGTGTTCCCTGTGCACAGAGGACGTGCACTCTTTGTGCTGTAACACAACACATGCACTCGAAAAGTCTACAAAAGAAATAACTTGCCATTTTAATAATAAAGATACCAAATATTCTCCCCCAACCCTCTCTGCAGACAGAGGAAATAGTGGCTATTGATAAGTAGTAGGTAATTTCCTCTTGATTCCTATTCATAAACTCCTTATGAATGTTAACACTGTAGGCCTTGCATATGATTGAAATTAAGATTTCTGCCTGGCAATGCTTGCATCCTTGTACAGCTTGGCCTACAAAGGCTTCCAAATTTTAAAAATTGTTTGCATAAGAAGAGAAGCTTCCCTTTATTGTGAGCCATGGCAGCCTGGGAGGCAGATAAAGCTTTACCCTAGACTGGTGTGTTAACTCCTTTGTAGTTCTGATCTCCCCATTCATTTACTTTTTAAATAGCAGAGAGGAAAATAGATCAGATATAGAAAATGGATGTAACTGCAAATTATGCATCTATCATGCTTACTGCCTAGTGGCATTCTCCCTTTCACTTTCAAAAGAGTGAGATGGGGGCCTTTCAGCCTTTAAAAATGTAGAAATGTAAAATACAAGTTCTGCTGAAAGTGTAGGTATTGTGAAATGATGATTATTAAAAAAATAGAGATTGTTGTTGTTGTTGTTATTTATTATCTAATGAATTGGACTTCCATGAACCAAAGGCCAAATCCTGAGCAAAAAAACCACAGAAACATTTCACAGATAAGGGTTAGTGTATTGATGCGGTTCCTGTTAAAAGGAGTATAATGAGATATGCTTTCCAATGGGCATTAAGCTCCTCCAGCCGATGAAACCCCATGCAAATGAATTACCTTTATGTAATTACCTTCATATTCCATAGTGATACCCTGGCTGTCATGCGGTACAAAATCCACTAAAATCAGTAGCCCACAGCCTTGGAACTGAACATTGCAATGCCATTTATATCACTTGCTTAGGTTTCTCCCAAGGGCAACCCATACTACAGCCCTGTACACAGCTACCCGCATGTCCACCCTGTATGAGCTCACACTACACATGTCCTGACATGCCCTCAGGCTGTCCTCCCAGAAGTCCCTGCCTAGAGTTCTCCATGCCTTTGACAACTGCATCATGGGACCAGCCACACAACTTAACTGCCTCTGCCTGAGTCTCACCACTTGATTAACTTATAGCCAAAGCAAAAGGAGACCAGCAACTGGACTTGGCTATCAGCCTTTCATCAGGCATATGTGCACATTGTAGCTGGCAGCTCAAGAGGGCCAGGTAGCAAACAAGCACCTGTTTTCCCAAGGACCCATGCCAGAGCACTCCAGCAGGCACTATGACCTGCTTACATCGTTTCCCTGGGTATAACTCATGCTGCGATGTATTGGAGCAGTCTTACCCCACTGAGACGATCCCAAATCATCTGAGGTCACCAAGATTTAAAAATACAACACAGAGGAGAGAGCACACAACATAGAGTACAACTTTCTTGGGTCCACATGAAGAATTAGGGAGGCAGTAGGAGAACAGATACTACCAAGGCCAAGGTTCTTTTCCCAAGCCATATAGGCAGGAGATGAGCTACATGTCAACAAGTCACACAACTTTTATTCCTCCAAAAGCCTTTATTGTTGTCCAAGACAAAAGACCTTCATTCACCTCACTCCACGCTTTGCTCTCTTCACAAAGAATGAGTTCTGACAGCCCTGCTTCAAGGAGCAGCGCCCTGAGTGCTTTTCTGTGTTCTTGGTTCATCTGGAACGCAAGTATGGCACTTGTCACGAAGGACCCTGTCCTTAACACAACCTGTAATAATTTGAAACATGGAGTTTCATAAGGACCCACACCTCAGCTGTCTGAGCCCTAACCTGAAGGCTCCGTCAAAGACAGACAATGCTAAGAATCCTCTCCTGGTATGGACTTTGACAAAAGCAGGCCAAGTTAATTGTCACTTATACATATATTTACATGTATTCATATGTGTGCATGTACGTGCTCTTTATACTTAATTTTGATCCAAAGAAACATTGATCTTTACTCACAGAAGGCTACTCTCTGTCCTCCCTGGCAGATCTCTGAACCAAAACTGGTTACCATCTGACCAAGCAATCATGCACAATAATCTGGATTAAAAAAATACAAGGCAGCCCACTTTCTAATAAGAAAATCACCAACAAAAAAACAGCACATGAAAACACATTCTCTAAGGTATACAGCCTTCCTTACCAGCCTCTGCACTCACCCACCACGTCCTTCCAACACTCAACACCTGAGCCATTTCAAGTCTGGTCCTGTGCTTGAGTCACCTTCACAGGCAGTCCTTTTCTCACATGCCTGTTCCCAGGACAGCAACCACCTGACTTGGTAGGATTCACTTGGATGGCTTAAGTTGTGGGCAGGGTTCTTCCTCTCCCCCACAACAATGAAAGAGAGGGTAAAACTAGGGCATCCCAAAGCACGGACGATGGCCATGGAGTAGCAACAGATGGTTATCCAAGAAGAGCCAGCAAGGGAGAGGGTGAGAGAGCAGAACCTGGAACAGAGGAGGAGTGAGGCCAAACCAAATATGTGCATACCTGATAATCTTTCACAGATTACAGTCTTGATTTTTTAGTCCCTTCAGCTGCAGGACACATAGCCACAGCCCAGGATGCTGATTCAGAGAATGTGCAAGAGTAACTGAGACTACGATAATCACAGAAGCAGAGATGTGGCAGCCATCATCACAATGAACTCTGTACACAACAAGGGAAACCATTACTACTAGATCAAGTAGGTCATATGTCTTTCCAGGTGTCACTCACATTTTGTCTTCTGCATGAATATTTATGCTAAAGCAAACAGACTAATATGCGAATTTGTACAAATATGCACACATGAAATGTATTCAGTCCCTACACAAGTGTCCTCTACTGTACCAAATTAAACCACTCTGTATATGTATTCCTGAAAGCCCTAGGAAGGGAGGAGAGGAGCCATGTGGAGGGAGCTGAGCAGGCTTCACAGCACGGAGGTGCAGCCAAGCTCCTGATTGATTTTTGCTTAAGTGTGGGTGCAGACTGGCAATGGACGACACTGGTACATGCATAACACTGTGGGAAGTCAAAGTAATGCCATGCATGTTGTGCTGACCACCAAAAGCCACTGTAACAGTCTGATGTTAAGGGTTTGCAACAGAGCTGGTAGGCAAATCTGGGCTACATTTTTCTCAACACTTGGTCAGCATCATCAGCAAAAGTATGTAAGGCAGAAAGACACGTTTTCTGTCTAAACTAAGAACCCCAGAGGCATCTTGTCCAACTGTGGGGATGAGGTAGGCTCTAGCTGCAGCAGATAGTCTCAAATGAGACTCTGGGTGATGTAACCAAGGAGTCTCCTCATAATCTACCAAGTAGTGGACAACCAGCTTTCTCCAGCACTGAGCAGGGTTATTTTGTAATATGCACCAGATTTTACACTAGAAAACCAATAGCCAAACAGAACTCTCACCAAAAAGTAAGTAGATCTCTTACGTTCACCAGTGTGTAACACAAGGTCATCCCACCATTTTCTCTGCTATTTCAATAGCTTAAAATTACAATAGGCTTAGCAATAAAACTGTAGTATGGTTGGTTTTACTGATATCAGATATGTATTTACTTCCAAGCACCTGAGGGCTGAATTATTTCTCAGTATCCACTATAAGTGAAGACTAGCTAGAAAGCCAAACCCTTACCATTCATTTATCCTACTTAAACCTTGCTTTGGATTGTACCTAAATCTTCTGTGGGCCTTGCTAAAGGGCAAAGATCCTCAGCTTCAAAAAATCATGATGATACAAAATCACCATTATCCCTCATCGATCAGATACACATCAGTAAGCTAGGTAACAAAGATGTAAGACACAATATAAAATAATAAACAGTTATCTTTGTTAGTTCTATTTTCTAGTTTAAATCCTCAGGCTATTGCCTCAAGAGCTGTACACAATTCAGGCAGTGGTTTGTCATGCAAGCTTTGGCACTGCTCAGGTGTTTAGCTTTTAATTCACAGTAGAGACAAATGAGGCAGTATTATATTAAGAAATGTATTACAATGTAATCTTTCAGATAGAAAATTTTAATTCATTTTAATGTTAATTCACTAGTAGTACAAGAATTTAGCCTTAAGTCCATCTTTACAGTACTCAGAGATGCGCTTGCAGGACATACGCCTCAATCCAGCAGAGGATGGAAGCAAATTTTTAAAAATGTGAACAGTCTCACTGCAACCTCTGTTGAATATTCAGAGTTCAGCACATGCTTTGGTGTTTTGCTTGACTGGCACAAAGAGGGTTTCCATATCAGAAAAAAGTGACATCAAGCAATTCCTCTTCATCATAGTAGTGAACAATTTAATAATTAACACTAAAACTCAGCCTGGATTTATTTGCAACGATACAATGGAAACATGTGCAAAGAGCCTTTGGTTTATCTGCTATTATCTTCAAAATAATATATAAAGCACGTAAGCAATGTGTAAAGACTTGCAAAGAGCTCAGCCCAGCTATTCAAGCTAGGTCAGACACAGCAAAACCGTTTGGCATCTAAAGATTATGGCACAGCTCTGCCAATACCAAGAAGGTGATTGCTCACCATTCTGCTAGGCTTCTATCAATGACGATGAGCTATGAATAGCTTTCTAAGGCATCATGAGGAGTTCGGTTTTGTTTGGTGCTTTTAAATCCTTTTCGGAGTCATATTTCTCTGCTCTGGGGCTTTTATTACAGATGAGTTAGTTGCAAAAGCACATAATATCCCAAAATATCAATCTGAGATGGCATAATGAGAGCAGGATTCATGGGGTGTTTTGGTTTTGGTTTTTTTTTTAAAAATCAATTACTGACAAATCAATATATTTTTCTGCTATTTCTGCCTCACTGTTTTATTTTTTCATAAGGTCTGCAATTTCAATTAAAGATTAAATATGTTGAGCTATCATACCATTAATTGTTCTGAATTGGTGAAGTATTCCTAGTTATATAGGAATGTCCTTGTTTATGGCAGATAGGACAATTGCCTCACACAGAGATGTTGTAGATGTAGTGTGATGTCCCACTCAGTATCTAGCATTACTGTTTATGTCGAGGGCCTGTGGTTAGACTGTGACTTGCAGAGAACTGCTTTCCACCTCCAACTTCACCACCAGTGCCCTTGTGGCTGGTCAGTCAGAAAAGTGATGTAGGTGTTAGTTGAAGATCTAAAACTAGAGGTGATCAAAATGGGTAGCACCTTTTACTCCCCTGCACTTCTGGTTTGTTTATTTGTTTGTTTGTTGTGAGGTCATTTTTGGTTTGGTTTTGGTTGGGGGGGGGGCGGGCAGGGAGGGGCAGTGTTTTTTCACTTTTTGCAAAGCTCCAAAATCTTTGGGTGGAAGACTTTGTTAAACTTGTTTGGAGGCAGTGGGAAAAATGCCTAGTTATTTCATTGATGGGCTGTAGATCAGACTATGTCTAGCATAGGCAACTACTATACTTTTCTTCCCACATTTACTGCTTTCTATAATATGTTGAGAGTACAGTTTATAACCCTTAGGGCTCTCTTCTGCTTGTACTTTTCCTCAAAGGGCTGACATAAAAAGGTGGGGAAAAAAAAATCAAAACAAGGTTTACTTCTCCAAACCATGTAGTAATCTTGGTTATAGTCAGCACACATTCTTAGATCTCACTGAGCTTAACAGGAGACTCCTTTTAAACACATCCATTCTGAGAAATATTCCCTCTTGGTTAATAAACACAAGAACCATTTCCTTTAGACTTATGGGCTTGTTTTCACATATTTTCCTTCAAGCTGAGACTTACTGTGAATACTACAAATAAACACTGCCCTCATATCCCTTACTGAACCCAGAAATACCTTTGTAAGCAAAGATCAAGAAAAGTAGTCAACAACAGGAAGGATGAGACAATTTCAGGAAGATGGATCTTTTACTCCTGTGTCTCAGATACAATATTCATTTTGTTCATTTATGCTGAGGTTCAGGACAGAACTCACAACGAATGTATCTGTGCGGTCAAATACAGTGCATTTCTTTGCCTATATGTGAGCAATTTCCAAGCTAAAACCATTTACATTTGTGCACAGCTACACTCATACTAATAGTCCACCTAAAAGGCAGGACTTCTTTGCTCAAATACTGTCATTCCTAACTCAACTACGTATGTTCAGGATTACGGATGCTTCCTGTTCCCCTAGCTCAAAAGATAGGCTAACCAAGCACAGTTGTCTGCATTTGGCTATGCAGTTGTGTGTTAAGAGCCACAAGTATGTTCTCTACAGTAACTATTTACAGACATCTCTTCTACTTTATGAGAGGTGCTGATTTCCCCACTACCAGCCATAGTGACAACTGCTTCTGTTCCTAATATAAGAAGCTATACAAAATCCCACCACAGAAGACCTAAGAATATTTTTGTAAAAATTTAGTCCACAGTGTCTCTGCTTAATACTACAAGTTAGATCTTGTTAGAGACCCATGGATATCCAGGGGGAGTTTGGGAAGTGGTTTCAATCAGAATTCTGTTGCCATAAAGCATTTGTAGAGTCTAACAGTGGTTAGCTTTCACCAGTTACTCTCAAATAGGTAGAGATAATCTCATGGTAACATGTATTCAGTGTGTTCCACTTGATATAGAAAAAAAATAATGGCCAAATCAGTTCACTTCATCTAGTGTCCTGATTCTACCTATGGCCAGTATCAGATGTTTCTAGGAAGGTCTAAATAATGTGGCACTGAAATATTTAAGAATAAGATATTGTTCACATTCCAGTGAAAGGAATGTGTATTCTTTGTACTAAGCAAATGCAGAATTAGTTGCATGTAGGAAAGTCTCATGCTAGCATTTCACATTTAAGGGTTTGTTTCTGTCTCAAAACATGACAGCTTACACACTTTCAGAACAACTGGTCTGCTAGCCAAGAGAGGAAGCAACAGCAGAAGGTGTGTATAGTCACATATGGCCAGATCAAGGGAGCCATCCGGACTTAATACCAGCTGAACCTCTGGCCAACAAATGTTCCAGATATCCAGAGAGAAATCTGCAGGCACTTGGGTAGTCTGCATTGTGGCAAACACCTCACACTTATTCCCAGGTCTTGCATTGCCAAAACTAGAAAAATCCCATTTATACCATATCATCTAAATTAAAACTGGTTTTATCCATCCCCACCTCTAAACAGCAGGCACAGTGGCTTTTGTTTGTTTTCAATTTTACAAGAATACAATTTATGCCAAAGCTGCCACAAAGAAGATCTGTGAGAGAATTGCATGAGATAAGCACATAGAAGTTAAAAGTAAAACTATCAGAGAGCCCTTGAACTCTTTTGCTAGTCATTCCTCCTGTCTTTTACAGCACTCAGTCTTGCCATTTTTGCAAGTAAGACTGTAATACAAGATGTCCTGGCATTCTAAAAAACTTCTCTATTTGATACACAGTTATTCTGTAAATAAATCTACAATGAAGTGCTTAAAGGTTTATTTCTTACTTTTTAGCAACTAGGCATAAAATATTGGGCTATAAAATGCTTACAAATTAGATTACTGGAAGTGAATAGAATGCATTGTTATCTACTGAACCAATGATGGGTCAAATGGCAGTTTGAATTCTCGTGGTGAATATGACTGTGACCTTCACATATACCGTTGACAGAAAGCAATTTTATTTACATTTTTAAATCCACATAAAGGTGAAAGATGGTACTGCTACAAAATGAAACATTAAATTTTTTTGTCCCAAGGCATAACTGAGCTCTCCCAAGGTCATATGTAGCCTGAAATGAAGCAAGACTTTCTTAATTGTGCTACCAGTACATTTCACCCAGATCTGGTGGCCCTGGTGATCTATTTTCATTTACCAATCAAAAAATCTCCTTATTTTATGATGGAGAAATAAGAAATAATGAGCGACTGTTTCTTTTGTCCCTTAGCTGTTTCTGCACAAACTGATCACTAATTATGTTTGAGCTGCTATAACAAGCTACATGTTTCAGCTGTACAGATTAAAAAGGTCTACCCATAAAGAGATGGCAGGGTGAAAAAGCCTTATTTGAAAAGAAATATATCGCACTCTTCTGGAACAACAGCACTATAATGTCTATACATCTAGAACAGTATATTTAGAAAATAATTAAAGCTATCTATAATTTGATACAATCTGCACATTTAAGTATTTAAAGAACAGCATTTTTCATTCTATGCATACCAAATGTGGCTAAAAAAAAAAAAAAAAAAAAATCTATCCATTACATCCCAGCATTTCCTCTGCCCTTTCTAAGCACCTCATGATGAAAAAGTTACTGCTAAAAGTCTGGTCTGTAACCACTATACAGTAGGCAGTGTTGTAAAGAAATTACAAATAATAACAGTAACTGCATTCTTCTAACCATTCTATTTAACACTTCCAGCTTCTCCAAAGTACAACGTTTAAAAAAGTGCAAAAGGTATTTATAGGATAACACCATTTTGGAAAGTACTATCACACAGAGCACCTAGGAGGGTACATGTGTCTATAAATTATAGATGGTTCTAGTAGCAATGGCTATGATTAAGGTTGCCTGAAACTTCCCATAATAAGACCTTTTTTCAGGTGCTTATAAGTTTGCTGAACTCTAACCACTTGGAGTAAAATTTTCCCTGCAAGGTATCTGCCTCAATATTTGTTTAGTCTTTGTGGAAAGTTTAACACAAAATGGTTTAGAGAACAAGATTACAGGAAAATATACCTTGCTTTGAAAAAAACAGTTCTTCTTTGAGAAGTCCTAATGTTGCCTTTTTGGAGAAAGAAAAACCTTTGAAATGTGGTAGGGCATGGCCTTTTTGTCAGGTATATAATTTTTTCAATTCCTGAAATGCCCATTCAAAGCCAGTCTAGTCTATTGGGTGTTTTTAATCTCAAGTCTTAACTACTTCCCAGAAGCATCTCAGCTTTTACAGCTAAAAATCACTAATATTCTTTACGTGCTTCAACCCTCAGAGCTATTTGCGTGGAATAACCTATACATGTTTCAGCTCTGCAAAACTGAGTTTGCTTTCTTCAGCTCATAGAGCTAGATGCACCAAGCTAGAACATCCCTGCAATCCTTGTTCCTGATGTCCTTCCTAGACCAATAAAATAAGATGCTGGAGCCAAGCTCTCCTATGCTTTTACTGACAGCTCCTGCTGGTGCACTGAGGATGAAGAGGCAGCTAGACATAAAGAGAGCATGCAGTAGTTTGCTGATAGATTTTTTTATGGGGAGTGATAGACACAAATCATTAAACAAACCCAATTATAAGCTTAAAAATGATGGACGGGGAGTGAGGGTAGTGGCCTGCAAATTGGTAACTTTTTTCAAGCTAACAATATACACCCATGGCTAACCATGAGTATTGCTCTTAGGGAAAATAAAAGCCTTCAGGATCTTGGACACATAAACAGCTTTCTAGAAGTAATTAATTAACTGTGCTATGACAGACTGACAGGGGTTTTTACAATGTAAGGACAAGAATTGGACTTGGATGTAGCTGTGAAGATAAAGGAGGTCCGGCAAGCAGATTAAAAACAGGAAAGCACAAGACTGCTTTTGCTTAGTATTAGCAATTTTGGAAGATCCTCCAGGCAAAATCCAGAAGGTGCCTATAATTACAACAATGAAGTGCTCACTCTCTCTGTCCCAGGGACCTGTTAGAGTTCATAACCTGGAATTAGATACCCAAATATCCCTGCTGGGGGAAGTTTTCTGAAAGCGTAATTCACAGAAGCTACTAAACTGTCCAAACTAAGCAACCAAAGGAAGACAAGTAATTAACTTAAACACTTTCTGACATTTCCAAGGCATAAACTGCTCCTAGAACTAGGCACCTTATTTTACTGTTGCTAATATGTCCAATGGATAGAGTTGGCAAGACAACATACTTTCAACTTTCTGGTTCAAGAATTTCCTCCACATCAGAATAAAGCTTTTTTCTGATATAGGGCTCTCAAAATCTGAAGTGCTTCCACTATGAATGAACTCGCACGCATAGAGCCAAAGAGCAAGAGAGAAAGACTTAATATCACAAATGTCTCAGAACTTACCTACGAGGGGATCCTGTTTCCTGAGTGAAGGAGTACCTGAGTGTATTAAACCATGCAGAATAAAATGAACAATCAAAATCAAGAAAATTCCCCAGATTATTCCACCAGGCAGCGGTTAAAGCAACTACCTCAGAATTGTGAGTTTTGGATTCACATTTCCTGAAGCAGAGGAAGAAACTAAATCTCTTAAATCCATAGCAAGGGCTTCAGCCACTGGGCTGATAAGAAAAATATGAATGGGGGACAAAGGAAATGGAGAGTGGAAAAGTCCTATGACCCTACCATATCTTTTGCAAGTCTAGGGTGTTACAGACCCAGCTGGAACTACTTCCCAATGACCAGCACTGTCCAATTTTTTGCTTTCATGTGCCTCTGTGAGTCAAGAGCATGATTACTAGAGAAGTTGTGGTATTTTAGGCTGCAGTGGTGGCATTTAAGCTCAAAAATAACCCAGAAGACTAACTATCACAGCTGATACTAATTCTGTTGTAAGTGATAGCTGAATGTGAGGTGCAGTCATTTATCTGGGAGCAGAGCTTAGCTACATGTTGTTAACTTCTTACAACTGACTAATAGGATGCTTGAATGTGTGACTGAAGCTGACAGCTGAGCCCAGGATGATCAAAACAAGATTGCTACGGTCTGACATATCAGCCATGGAAAACGTGCTGTACAGTGAGGACATGCACACTGAAAAATGTCCAAAGATGATATTCAGACTGTCAGGAACTGAAATCACCACATTAAAGAAAGCCAGATCTTGAATGCATGGTTGAGGTAAAGTAATTATGGAGTAATTGAATATGAAGTAGTTGACCAATTAAAGCTAGAAGCTGTGATACAAGACAACAAAGATGAAGAATAAAGAATATTGCATGTAAGAGAAACTTTCTGCACAGTCATTTCATTGGACATTTGCAATGTTTCTTTACTGTGCTCAATGGCAGTTATACTGGGTGAGCAAAAAAAACCCTAAGTGAAGGCTTCAGCCTTAAACCAAGCCTGTGACTGAAGTCAGAGTCTTAGGTTTGTGGGTAGCACTGACTCAGTCACTAATAATGCCAGGTGCTGTGTAAATGATTCTTAAGTAGCCAAGAATGAAATAGAGGTCCAGGCTTAGAGGAGTCAGACTCTTGTAGAAATAGACATCAAAGGAGAAAAGACTGTGAAAGCTAAACAACTGGAAGAGGATGAATCTTTATTCAGATTCTGTTTTCTTTGAGATTTTGTTTTGATTTCTAAGAAGGAATATGTGCTGGGATTGCCTTTTGATTACTGTACTTATTTCTATGCAACTTCAGTGACTCATTCATATTTTAGAACCAACAGGATTTCATTACAGATGAACCTCCTGTTTCTTCAGGCATGAGAGCTAATAACATGTATTCCCTACCATTCCCAGTGAGTCCTCTAGCAAAAGTAGAGGTGACCATAGCAAACATTCCTTAGGTACTAAACAGGTCAAACCATGTGATTTTTAAAAAAGGTACCTCCCATATCATGTTTACTTATCATGAAAACAAACAAAAGAGCATAGCCTCAGGTTTATTTTATAACCATTGGAGGTCACTTTTATGCTGACATTTCTGCTAAGAATTCTCTGCCTAAGCAGTGATACATTTAACATCCTTAAGGAACCTGAAAATTACTTCCATTGTCAAAGAGAACTATCTCAATTAAAAAAAGAGTTGAGTCCATTTTCTGTCAGGCTATCTTTATGACAGCTTTTGTTTCCCAAATACATATTCAGAAGGCATTGGAAACTAGGATAAATTTATCAATGTAATTTCAGTTGGGTAGGTTTTCCATCCCCACTGGGCATATTTATTGGAATATTACTGTAGCTGGTCACATTATTAATAGCAAACAATTTATTTGATTAATTTAGCCTACATTTCTGTTTATGAAATAGCCTCTCCCATTTTGATTTCTGTTTTTTTTATTCATAACCATTCAGTGAATGTTTTCATCATATTTTAGTCTGGAGTTTGTTTGGGAGCTCTTTGCTTCATCTAATCACAATGATTATTTCTTTACTGGAGATGATGTGACTTGAAACCTTCAGTTAGCATTGTCTTTGTTCTCCTAATTGACTTTGCCACTCTAAGTGTAGTATCAGAAACACTTCTGATGTGATTAGTAAACATCTTGTATTATGTTTGAAGCACTGACTTACCATGGGGTGCACAAATCCATATGGAAACAATCCTTCTCTAAACATTCATCAGACAAAACAAGTTTACACAGGTGTATGTTGAAAAATGAATATAAAAGGATGAGAATACATGAGAAATGAAAGCTTCCAAGGAGCGAGAACTTTTATAGGTGGATCCTCATGCTATCATCCCAACTCATTTCAAGCCACTCCCCTGTTTTTCTGTGATATGTTTTCCCGTGATATGTTTTCCCAACGTACAATGATCCTTCATCCGTTACTCCAACCACCACATGATCAGCTGCAGCTAAATCAAGGAAAAAAGGGTAACATGGACCATGGCCCATAGGAGTTGCAAGTAGTCTGTGAAATGAGAATTACAGGATATACAAGCAATGAGTTTGCTATTTTTACATAAGTTATTAACATAAATCCATTGTAACTAGCCTTTTCTAAACATGCTGAAGAGAGAGTTATTCCAAACATTTCTACAGTCTTTGAGGTCCTAATAAAAAGTCAGGGCACAGTAAATTCCTAGAATTCAGGGATTAATCTTAAATCCATCATGCAAGGTGGACCATACTCAAAGAGGGCTAAGTGGAAATACTGTCTTAGACTCAGTCTAATTTCTCCATTAATATGCAAAACTGGAGTAGAAAAATACTTCCATAGCAGCCCCCTAGAACCATCACATTCCCACCACTGAGCTTTTCCTGATGAGTACATGAGCACACATGCCTCTCATTACCTGAAGTGTTTTACAGGTCAGGAAGTTAAAAACTTTCCATGAGCAATGGAAATGTAAGTGCAAATTTAGGGAATGTAAAATACGTGAGCAAAATTGAGTCAGGGACCTGTCCAGCTAGCTGAATTTTAGCCTGAATCAACAGGCTAGCGAAGTCACAGCTCCACCTGTTGAGCTAAAGCAAATCATCCACCTATAACAGCTGGCAGCACAGATTCATTTTTTTGCCAGACATAGATGACTAACACTGTGCCACTTGGATAAAACAAAACATAAAAGTTTAGGGACGAATCGTGTAGTCATTACTCTAGGTGAAGGAGTACTGTAGCCATCGAGCCATTCACCAGAGAACAAAAGGGCTTGGAACTAAAGGAAGGGTCTCACGGCAGACCAAAGACAGGACGACATTCTTTTAGGTAAATTTACTAAAGCATACCACAATGACAGAAACAATGCTAGAGATGAAAATGTATAGAGCCCTCTCAGCTCTTTTTAACTTCACAGGAGACTAAGTTGCTCAGACCAAAGGCTATGAAAACCACATAGCCATGCATACATATTCTTTCACGTTTATTAGAAATGCTTACTTCTTCCTTCCTGTGCTAGCTATGAATAGCTAATTCACACAAAGCAACTTAAACTAAAATGTAATGAAATATCATTCCCAACCACCTTATAAAAACAGAAACATTTATCAAGCTAAGGACACCATTTTACAACCAGAGAAATCAATGGTAAAGTTCTCATGAGTCTGAATAGTCTTGAATCAACATGCAAATTTCTTGTGGAACAATAAATAAGGGGACATTTTTTGGCTTACATGGTCATCATTCAAGTACATTTTTCTTCTGAAAGGAAAAAAAATATCTGCAGTGGTCTTCAAAAAATGCATATCAGTAGCAGTTAGACTTCAAATCTAAAGCACAGATATAATAGTGCATACAGGCCACACATGGCTTTCTCAGATATGCCATTTGCATCTCTTTGTAATTCTAGAAAACAGTAAGTGGTGGTGCCTGAATACTTCAAAAACAAGTTTACAAAAAAAAAATAAGATGAATGAATGATCTATTTGAAAAGCTTAACTTTGGTTTCATTTCAAAGATAAAGATATTTTGCAGATTATTTCTTCAGAAGCTGAATCAGTAGTCAGAATAAGTCACAAATCACGATTCCAAATATTTGAAATTAAGGAAAAAAATAATTATTATCCAATAATTAATGGATAATTTTTATTATCCAATAATTATTGTGACTATAATAAAGAAATTATGTTTAGGATAAGGGATGACAGGTAGTGTAATGCTTGCTTATAAGCATAATATTTTAGTAGATCCTAAGTAACCCAGAGGTAAATTCAGCAACTTCTTGACAAAAATGTTACTTTATAACATTCATAAAGATATAGATGCGTGATCTTTTTCTGACATGGAAGAAGAAAATTTTATATCCTAAAAACAGAAATGCAAAAGCCATACTACATTCACTTTCTTTATGGTCCTAGTTCAGTAAAGCACTGAAGCATGTGTGAGCAAGCCTCCTGACTTCATTTAAGCTTGTGTTTTGCTTCTAAAAAAGTAGTTACAAACCATTGGCATCTACTCTGAAGTGTCTGCTACAACCCCACAATTTCAGAATATTCCATAAATTGTGAAGAATAAAAGCAGCACTCGCACCTCCTCTAATGTACTTAGTCACACATTTCCATATTCATTTGGATTGCATTACACTGAAAGACTGAACCATATCATTACAACCTGCTAATCCAGCCAATAACTTTCCCAAGACTCACACTCTGCTCTAGCTAGCAAATATTCTGTGCATCTAAGATGCACACACAAACTACATTCTGATATAGTTATAGTTCTATGGGATAGTATCTTATTCCAATTACTAGTGCTAGTAGAGCCAGCAGAGCTGCTCACAGAGGAAGGAGGTGCACAGCAAGAGGTGCCACCATTTGATTCAGTAGAAACAAGCTGAAGATACAGCAGGTGATTCAGAGCACTGTCTTATCAAGGGCCAGATGATGTCATTCCTTACTCCAGGTGACCACTCTCAGAAGTGGCTCCACTGAAGTCAAGGATATCCTTTGTGCAAGTAACTACTCAAAATTCCAATGTTTTATAATTCAGGTATTAGCATGTAGTGTTACTAAAGGGTTGTACTCTTGCACCTCTGTTTGCAACATGTACTACACTACCATCTACTACAAGCAAGCCAATTAAGCAAATGGGATTGTCTGTGGAAGCAGAGAGAAGAAATAAGTAGGAATATAAAACTGTGGGCCTTGTTAAAGTAATATTCATTACAGATGAAGGCAGCAGGATGGAGCGCAACATTTTTAATGGTGAAGGTTTTGATGTACTATTAATTATGAACACCTTTTTTGTCACAACTCTGTATTTGTACTCCTTATTATTTCCCTGCTCTTTAAAGGTCTGTTCACTCAGTAATTGTCCTCCATAAAGCTACAGTATTAGTGCGATGTTTTACCTAGCAATACTGCTTACAAAATCTTCTCAAGGTGCAAAGCATTCCCCACATAAACATTAAGAAAAAACTCTGTATGCAATACAGAGTAGCTGCAGAAAGTGACAACAGAAATTACTCTAAATTAGTCAAATTGCGGACTAACATTCTGATTTTAAACAGACCAATATTTTACAATATTGCTATTGACTGTGCAACAACCGTGAGGACACAGCTTTAATATTATTCCTTTTTTAAGTTTATGCCTTCTTTTGCAAGACTTCAAATGCTATGGATGAGATTGTAAATATAACAAGCAGTCTATTAATTTTATATATGCAAGTTTTTTACACCTGAAGGCCTATGACAACATTTCTTGACAAAATAGCCTAGCAGAAGAATTGTTTTCCTAACGTTCAATCAAGAATGGTTTATAAAAATGAGTGTACAGATAAATGTTATAGTACAGGTGGTCTGAACTATCCATAACAGAAATTCCATTAGTTAAATTTTTTTAAGAACTGACAATTACACTTTCAATTTGAAGTGTCATCTGAATAATGACAAGCAACTCTTGGTGATAGAAACAGTCTACTTAATCTTCAACAGGAGACAGAATCTGTCCTCCTCGCACAAGTAAACCATTGATTTACATAGGAATCCTATCTTGTATAACACTGCAGGATCAGGCCATAGGATCTGCTGTATAGCAGCCTTTGTTTTTCAGTAGTGCCCCCAATATAGGGCTAGAGCACGTCTTCTTTTTTCTTTTGCCCAGTGGCTCATATGTACCTCTAAGACAAATGTAGGAAATACTGTGCCAGCTGAAAATTTACTCCCACATCATGCAGGGCTGACATGGGCGGGGGGGGGGGGAGGAGAGGCAGGGGCATGAGGGGCATGAGACATGCTAGTCACTAATCATTTGTAATGTTACTTATGTTATTTCTGACATAGGTATTCAGTATCAGGCAGAAGCACTATACTCATAGGTTCAGATCCAAAACTACTGGAATTGTCAGAAATCACCACTGAGTTCAGGAATTTCTGGATCAAAGCATCAGATATTCTAACTAGGAAGGTAAGCAACATCTTCTGTTTTTCAACCAAGGATGCTATATTGGTTAGATTTTAAGTGACTCTTTACTTTTCTTCCTAAAAAAAATAGATAAATTTAATATATCTAGTTTGTATTTATTTAAAATATATCTATAAATATATAGGTCATATTTTAATTACAGGTGGTTCCAAGAACTGAGGCTACTAGATCACTTCTTTCCTGGTATGGTTTTGGCTGTCAGCTCTGCTGCAAAAAGGAATCTGCTGAGCCTAGGGATCCTGTACAGCAATCACCAAAGTTTAAGGAAATATACAAAGAAATAACATAGGTATATTTTACTTATCAGTTTTTCAAAAGTTCAGAAAAAAAAACCCAGAACAATCAAAAGTGCACACGATAAGAAACAACCAGGCTACACACACACACAAAGAAACAGCCAGGCTCTTCATTCTTTGGGTTTTGCATCAAGTCTGGATTAGAAAATGAAATTTGAGGAAAATAGGGCACTTGTATAATTATCATTTGGTAGGCTCCCAGAAAACAAAAAAAGCCTAATTTCTCCCCCTTCAACAATCTGAAGATGTGGAAAGAGCAGATTATCTTTCCATGCACTGGTCAACCTGTCATTGAAGAGATGAAACAGCTTAACAGGAGAGGTGGTACCCCAGAGGGCACTGGAAAAACTAACACGTAAACGGACAGGACAGAGACTAACTAGTGGAGAAATCATTTCACAGCAGACACAGAGGGCAAGGAAGAAAATATTACTAAACCACCTCTTGGAGAGGAAAAGACAGGGCACCTGAAGAGATGGATTCAGTGTGCAAGGCAGATGAATGTCCCTGAGACATTTGTCACTAGTTGGACTGCGAGACACTGACATTAATGAGGGTGGCATTTGGAAGATAAAAGCAATATCTCTGAAGCAGACAATATGGTTTCCAGGCACCACGCATGGGGACATGGTGTAATCAAAAGGGACTGGAAAATGTTCATGTCTAGCAAAAGCATCACAACCACTACTGATATTCATGGGAGAATACGGATCAGGAATAAATGGCTTCTGGTTTTGTCTGGAGGGTTGGTGGGGATTGTGGAGGTTTTTTCCTCTCAGCCCAGTCAATTCCCATCACATTCCTTTATTGAAGGACTCTCCATCAGTCATCCACTTACACCTGCCTTGTCAAAAGTCAGTGTTTCATTGACAAGTGCTTTTCAGGCAGCAGACCTCTAGAGGACAGCTCTGTCGATAGTGAGTGGGAATTTACAGGGGTGGAGGCACTTGCTGCGATTATCTCCTCTTGAAAGCAAGGAGGGAGCTGGGAGATACGCTGAGCCCTGGCTGTCGGGACACAAGCAAGTGGAGGGAGTGAGATCTGGCTGCCCCTCACAGGTGTCTCAGAGTGCCACTACGCCAAAAATGACACCAACTATGTCTGAGAGCCACTCCTGCCATGACCCAGGGGATGGGAAGTGTCATTATTAATTAATCACTCCCTGCTCTCACGCCTCAGTGTCAGCCGTGTCCCACAGCCCATTTTGACTCCAACACTTTTGGGTTTCTCTGGTCTCTCTCCAAAAGGAGAGGATGCTGTGGTCCTGGGATGCAATGAGACAAACCTGAGCATCCGAGAACAGCTTTCCTGATCCCCAGACTCATCCTGCCGGGGATCTTAGATGATTAAATCCAAGATCCCATCCCTGTTCCCTTCCACACTCACGTATTGCCCCTTTCGTCAGTTTTTCCCCAGAAAATAAAGCAGCTGCTTTGCCATTCAAAGAAAGCCAGTCAACAGCAACAGTAAATACATCGATCTGCTTGTCCGCCCGTCTGCTTCTTCCTTCAGGAAAACTAACGCAGGCAGCCAAACCCCAAGTCCGCAGCGGGTTTCAGGTGAGGTCTGAACAGCAGTGACCCGAGACATTGACTAGCCCGGGACAGGGCGTCTATGAAAGCGGAGCTCCCCAGGGCCGGCGCGGTCCCCGGCAGCTCCTAGCACAGGGCGCCGGGGGCGCTTCCCGCCGGGGCGGGGAGCGGGGCGCGGGGCGGCGAGGGGCCGGGCGCTGTCCGCGGTGCTGGCGCCGCTGCCCGTCCCTCCCGGGAGCTCTCCGCGGTGCTGAACGGCGCTGGCGGTGGCCGGGGCTGCCGGGGGCGGCGGAAGGGGGAGCGCCAGCCCCGGGCCGGGGAGGCTGGGCGCGGCGCGGCAGGCGCGGAGCAGGGCGCCTCAAAGTCAGCCTTGTCCCAGTCCGTCTGCAAGCCCTCGTCCGCTCTCCCCGCAGCGCTTGCCCTAGCCTTCCGCGGCTCGAAACATTGAGCATCTCCGACAGAGGGGGGAAAAAGCACACTTAAAAAAAAAAAAATATCCCGTGGACTAATCGTGCACTGAAGAAAGTTTTAGACGCGGATCCAGTAACGAACAGGAAAATGGGAACCCAAACTAACCCGACATGTGACAAGGAGAAGCTTTTTCTGCTTCCTCTTTAATGCTGCATGCAGGGAGTGCAGCTCCACATGTGAAGGCGCCCATGTCCCCGTCCTGCTGCAGAGTACCGAGCCCCTCCCGGCTGTTCTTCAATACCGTCTCTTTCTCTGTCCTCTTCGATTTAAAAATTGAAAGAGAAGGGGAAAGTGGTAAAAGAAAGCTGACTGAATCCCTCCTTTAATCACAAACAAGCCCAGCAAGATGGATTCTGGGAAAAGAAGTATTCCTAAACAGCGACCGGTGTCATAGTAGTTAAAATAGAATAGAAAAGCCTCTCACAAAGTCAATTCTTATGTAGATGAGGCGACATAAGAGCCTTTCTCTCTCTTCACGGGCTTAGTGAATTTCTAATTTGCCCAAAGAAGCCCTAGAGGAATGAGGAAGAAAGGGCGGGAATATTGGGATTGCTAGTCATAACAAATATTATCGTGCTTTGGATTGTCGCCTAGAAATACACTGAAAATGAGGGGATCCAACACGATTGCCTCAGCCGAGTTATTTCTCTTGACCTTCGGCTTTGTCCATCCAGGCTGAACAAACTTCCTGCACTGAGCATCACCCCTGCTCTCTGCCAGACACACAACTTTGGTCTCTCTAGGTCACGGAAAGGGAAAGAGGATGAGAGGCGTTTCCCCTCCAAAAGAAGGGCACTCGCAGAAGTTTAAACAACAGCCAGAAAAACGCAGGGTTAAACAATAAACTGGGAAATATGCCATCCTGTTGAACAGAGAGCAGTTTCCACAGCATTGAGAACCCGCCAATATATATCATATCAATAAAAAGGAGCTCTTCGAAAGCTTGCATAGTAATTGAGATTGGAGATCTTTTTTGATATGGGTTGGCATTTCCTCATATCAATCTGACAGAGCCAACTCAGGAAATTGCTGGTAATATTCATCTGGGGAGCACTTTCATTAAACGTAATTCATTCGACTTTCACAATAAATTGAGTGACATCCTTACAGCAGAACCTTTTTATCCTTGATGAAGTGCTTGCCAGCCTTTGGTTTTCCACTTTATTGTCACATTCCTTAAAGCAGAATCGTCAACATGTCAATCTGCTGCATGAAAAAAATGCTAAAGCTGTATTTACAAAGCACCCAGGAGGTGGTTTAATGCTGACTTACAAGAAGAGCAAGTTGGGAGTTAAACTATCTGATAAATCACAGCATAACTTCACCCAAGCTCAATCGGGAGAACAGAAGCCAATCCTAGTGAGGGAAGGATGGCTCACACATTCATTTTCTCCAAGTGCTGGCTATTCCGAGCAATTGGTTTCTTAACCTGCTTCACCGCACTTTCCAAGACGACTGGGAAAATGGCTTTTTGTTAATTAAAATGGCGGGTTAGAGATGCAGGGAAATATTAAACAGCTTAAAATGGATACCTCTAGGTACCGACTTGGAAGATTTGGCTAGTCAAAGAAAGGCTGGGATATTGGATTGTATTCAGGTGCCTGCCCAAAAGGTGAAATCTATTCCAGGCTGCTTTCTCCAGCGATTTAAGAAATGAAAATTGTGTGTACTAAGCACCAGGAAAAAGAAATTTCAGTGCGGGGAAACCCCTTCTTAAACTGCTAGCACAGGTCCCTGGTGGTTAGGAAGGAAGGAAGCCCCGAAAAGATTGTACCATCCTCCGCTTAACAAAAAAAAAAAAAAAAAAAAAAAAAAATAGAGCTCAGAGAAGTTTGTTTCGCCTACACGAGATCCGAGTCCGGTTGCTATTCCCGCGCCTTACCTTCCGACAGGGTAATTATTGCCCCTACACTCCCGCGAAAGCGTCTCTCAAACTCCTTTAGAAAGAGGGAGCGGGATCCTCTCAAGGCTATGTAAACTCTCTCGCACGAAAAGCAACTTCTCTCCCTCCGCGCCAAGCTCTCTCCCCCCCCTCCCCGCCTTCGATGTCAAATTGAAAATTGCAAGAACTCGCTTATTTGGGGGGAAAAAGCAATACCCGAATGCTTTCAGCACCGAATGCCTCTGAGAAAACCCTGTGGGTGGTGATTATAACAGGACAATGCCTTCTCTCTCTTTTGTTTTTTGTTTTCTTTTATCTTTGCTGCCTATAGAGGATTGTTTTTTTTTTCTCCCACGACAAAGTAGGACACAATCAGCAAGTATCTTTAAAAAAAGAAAGAATTAAAAAAAAATCAACTTATCTTCTCCGGCACGTGATACCTCTTCACGTTCTCCGTAGCTTTCATTAACCGGGGTGAAATGACCGCAAACAGCGCGACACAGAGCGAAATTAAATGTACACAAACTCTGGAGCCACTAACCCCCTGTTTACCCCCTCAGCAAATACCGTGCCAAGTGTGCCACCGCTGAGGATAATTTTAAACCTCTATTATTCATAACATTTTTGCAGGAAAGCTCCGTTCGGCTGTCAGAAGGCCTCCAAACTACAGTGACGGTGTGGAACAGATCTTAAACTCCCAGCCCGGCCCGGGGAGGAGGTTAGCAGGCTGTTTCCAAGCCCCTCTGCCAATACTACCGCCCTGTAAAAGAAGGTGCCCCGGCAGCCCCGCAGTTGCACTTCTCTGATCAAGCGCCGCGCAGAGAAGCTCCCCCCCGCGAAACACCCCGCTCGCAGCCCTGCTCGGGGGGTGAAAAATCACCCCTCCATTTGCTCTTGCGCTGCTTAAGTTCCGCGCAGAGTGAAAACGCTCTGCCAGTCAGCTCTGGTGTATACCCTAATTTACAAACCCACCGGTGAAAGAAACACTTTGCTGGGAAAAGACGGCGAGCCGGGGGGCGCTGAGGGGGGAGGGATCCTTACCCTAGCAGCATGCAACGCAAAACTCCAACTGGTTTTAGTTCCGTACCCGCTACTCCGGGTAAGGAGTACCTAAGTAGTGAGCTGAAGTCTCTTCACGCCAGGGTGATCCCAGCAAAACGGGTGCACGTTACCATTCCTTGCTTGTACCGTGCGGGAAGTTCCCCCTAGAGCCGGCGAAGGCAGAGCCTGTGAACATGTTGGGGGGTAAAATCCGACAGCCTGCAAGGCATTTTGCCGCTCGGCGCCCTGAGTTGGCCGGGGGGGGTGCGCAGGATCCGGCCGGCGGCCGCGGAGCGGCGGGACGGGGCGAGCGGCCGCCGCCGCCGGGAGCTGCCGGCCCGCAGCCCGCCGGTCCCCGCCCGCACGAAGGGTCTCCTCAGCAGCCGGTACGGAAACGATCTGCCTCCTCCTTTTGGGCCGTCCTTGACCTGTCCCACTGAGAAATACCTAGTTAGGATCCTTGCCGTCTTTGCCAGCAGCCCGCGCGTTTTGTAGTGGCTTCTACAGCAGGTTGCTTCCACCCACGAAAAAAGAAAGAAATGAAAAGAAACAGCCGGGCGGTTTATTGTCCTGTGGTGTCGGACTGGAAATTCACCGGCAACTAGGCAGGAATTAAACGAGAAGGTTTCCATTAAGGGAGCAGTGTAAAACCCCGGTGTCCTTATAAAGAGACAGAGCTCAAACCTAAAAGCGTCTACGATCTCCGGGCGGTTTTTTTCTTTCTTAATATTTACGTGCCTCCTTAATGACGATTTTGAGCTCGGCACAGCACTGTTAGTTAAGAAAACATTATCCATTAGAATAGGACTAAGGTGCTTTCGAAAGAACAGCGGTGAAGTGGAGTCTTGTGGTAAATAAGACCGAGTGTAGCTGTTCGAACACTTTCTGCAGCTCTCTAAATCTGAAGGAACAAAATAACTGCAAGCCTTTAAAGGTTAACTCCTAATTCTACCAAGCAAGTACTAAGTTATCCGTTTAGGCCAAAGGAAATGCACTTCCACTGCAAATCAAATGTAACATTTTCAATACACTGCACAGCTCGAAACAAGGAGAAAATGCATGTCTCGCAGAGGCTAACTAATGTTCTTATCAATAAACATAATACGGCGAACCATCTCTACCCCAGAAAAATTCCTACTCGTTCTGGTCGGCCGTGACCTCTATAAATTTCAGGCAATAAGGCTGGATGGCATATGGCTCTATTAAAAAGGGAGAGAAAAGCAGAAGCACTTCTTTCCCCAAGATTTCATTAGGAAGAGGTTTAACGGTGGCAGGGGAAAAAAAAAAAAAAAAAAAAAAAAAGAGCAGTGGTTTGCTGGGTGAAGAGAAATTACAAGCCAGCGAGTGTCTGTAAATGAGTAACTTCGAGGCAGCCCAGCCTCGCTGCGGCTGTTCACTGTCTCTGAATACCCCCTAGTTCAGGCGGAGGGGAAACAGGCTATTTTCCCTCTCCCCTATATTATTATCCCCTCTCAAAGAGGATTTTTTTAACACGCTTGATAGGAAGCAGGTTGTGCTGCCGTTTCATTTACCCTTCCTAACAGGTTGAGTACTGAAAATTTAATTCCTAATTGAAACTGCTTTCGTCCACACAGAGCGACGCGCACACGCGGAGAGGCACAACAAAGCGCTGCTCCTTGCTGGTTTGTGGCACCGCATTAATGCTTTAATCAAAACTTCATGCTTCGATGCTAATAAACAGTTTACCATCACGCAATGGCCTAACGCAAACTTTCAGACTCACTCCCTAAATACAGAGAATAGGGAGAGATTGGCATAAACGTGAAGTATCGACTTAGAAAGGAGAATCGGGTTAGACACGGAAATCTTTTGGATCCCCCGCGAGTGTTTTGGCAGAAGATACAGCCCAGCCGAGGAGCGCATCCCCTCCCCCAGGTTGTCTTTTATTCCCGATTTTTTTTTTTATCATATTTCGCATTGTTTCGAGGGAAAGTGGAAAATCGTCTCCTTTACTCTGCAATGCCAAGCCCTCGGAAAAAAAAAGGCATTCAGGTAATGAAGTCTGTAACTAAACGGTAATTGAATCAGCATAATTTGCACACTGAATGGTTTTCAAATGCTCCCAGTTTACAATTAAAGGAGAATTAATGCGCTTGTTGTTCAGACTGCAGCGCATTAGAATAAATCCAGCACTGTTGTTGTAATGAGTCGAGAGCAGTTTAACTGCCAGCAAACACATTTAAAATTTAACACGACGTATCGATCTCGCTCCGGCTTTTTGATAGATTATTTGCCACGCACTTTTCTCCCCGCTTCCCCCCCCACCCCCAGCCACCCCTGGCTATAAAATTCGCGGGGAGGAGAGACGCCCGCGGCAGACGTGGCACCGCCCGGCGAGGGCAGGGGCCCCCCGGTGGGACCCACGTCGGACGGGACGGGACGGGACGGGACGGGAGGGGACGGGACGGGAGGGGAGGGAGCCCCAGCAGCCCCAGCAGCCCCAGCGCTGCGCGGCCGCGCTGGGCGCTGCGCGGGCGCGGGAGGAGCGCGCGGCCCGGCCTGCCCCGCCCCCGCTCGGGATTGGCTGCCCCGCGCTCGGCCGCGCTCAGCCGCGCCGCGCTGCCCCGCAGCGCCCCCAGGCGGCGCGGCCGCGCCAGCGCAGGGAGCGGCGGCGCAGGCAGCGCCCGGCGGCCGCGGAGCCGGAGCCGGGCCGCCGCCTCCCCCGGCACGGGCGCCGGGGTGCTTCTCCTGGCCGCCCTCCTGGAAAAGGGGCTTTTCCTTCCCCCGCCGCCAAGCGTCTGCCTGCTCAACGCATCGCAGGCGAGCGAAGGTACGGGCTACAAAGGAGCAGCCTGCCTTGGTTTTGTTCCTTGCGATCGTAGAGGGAATAAAGTGTGTGTTAAAGGAGATAACGCCGCTGTTTACTCGTGTTCCCCCGGTAATCTTAAAGGAGATTTGCTACGAAAGTCAATGACACTTCACGCGGAAAATACCGGCTGTGCTTGTCGCTGAGTGCCTGCACGCCTGTGCCGCGCCGCCCGTAGTGGCACACTGCGGGGGCGGGGGTGGGGGGTCCCTTTCCGGAGGGGCTCCCACCCTCAGGAGGGAGCAGAGGGCAAGAAGTTGCCTCCAGCCCACAGCCCGGGCGGGCGCCCCCGCAGCGCCGCTCCGGTGACCCCGCAGGCACCGGGGAACCCGGCCCGGGAGGTGGCAGCGGGGGGACCCGGCCCGGGAGGTGGCAGCGGGGAGCCCCCCACCCTGCTCTCTCCCGGCGGCGCGCCCCTTCCCGGCGGAGGAGAAGTTACAGGTTTGCCCGCCCCGCGCCCCGCCGACAGCTCCCGGCCGAGCCCCGCGCCTCCCCGCCCCGGCCTCGGCCCGACCCCGGGAGGATGGGGCAGGGCTGGCTGCGGGGCACCGGTAGCGGCCGTGAGTTTGTTCGCTCTCCGCCAGGCTGGTGCCCTCCTCCCCGCCGAGCTCCCCCCTCCCCGGCCCGTGCAGGGGCCGGGGGCACTCACCAGGTAGAGGGTGGGCTGCAGCAGAAGGACCGCGTACCAGTACACAGCCTGCATCCTCGCCGCTCAAACTTCCCCCGCGCTGCCTTCGCTGCCTCTTTGTTCCTTCCAGAACATAGATCCACCTGACATCCACTTTACAGAACAAGCAGAGCTCTCACCAGCCTAGACAAAAATGAAATTATAGACCCCATGACCACAAGACAAGGTTAGGCTTGAGACAAGGGGGGAAGAGAGGTGTGTAGGGAAGGGGGGGCGGGAGAGAAGGAGGAGATGGGGTGTGTGGGTGGGGGTGGGGGAAACAAAAACCGATTAAAATCTAGTTAATCCAGCGTCAGAGCAAAGTGATCGCACGGTCCGGGCTGGCTGCAGAGCGCCTGTAGGCAGCGCTCCCCGGCACTCAGTCCTTTTACTGGGCTGGAGAGCCCCGTGGTGTTGGCTGGGACGGCCCGGGGTGCCACCGCCAGCCCTGCCCTGCCTGCCTGCGCGCCTTCGGCGGGGACCGGGCGGCAGCCGCCCGCCAGTTGGCCGCGGAGCCCCGGCAGCGCGCCGGAGAGCGGAGCGGCGCCGGAGCGGGGAGAAGGGGCAGGAGACGCTGGGACCGGGGCTCCGGATGCTCCCGGGCGCTTAAAGCCGAGGCGAAGAGCCTCGCCTCCGGGACCCCCGGGCAGGCTCTGCCTACCCCCACAAGCGCCCACCTCCCTCTGCCGCTCCCAAGGCGAGCCGTGCCTTGCCCCGGGCCGGGGCCGCGCCCCGGGGCGCCCCGACGGGCGCGGACCCCCATCCCCGGCCCCAGCCCTCCTCCGCCCCCGCGCCCCGCGGACAGCCCCGCCGCCGCGGGGGGGCCGCGGCGGGGATACGTACGGCCTGGGGGGTCCGACGGCGGCCGGGGCTCCGCAGGGCGCTCCATGGGCGAGCCTAGAGGGGCCGAGCGCCGCGGCGCAGCCCGCCGCCCCTGCGCATCTCCTCGCCGCGCTCCGCACCGAGGTGTCCCGCGGCCGCTGTGCATCCGGCGCAGGCACTGTCAGGGCGGCGGGGCGGCTGGCAGGCTCTCCCCCCCTCGCCTCCCCTTCTCCGCACACGGCCGCGCTCCGGCTCCGCCGAGCAGGACACTTACGGGAGGAGGGAGCTGCCCGGGCTGCCCGCTCGCCTTCGGCGGGGGGCGCGGGCAGGAGCAGCGGCACCGGCGCTCCGGGGCGTCCAGGGCGATTTGTCTCTATTAAAAATGACTTATTGGCCAGGGAGCGGCGAGCGCCTGCTATTTAACTTCAGATAAAATCTATCTGCAAAGACCTTGGTCGATCATCTTAAAATAAAGCGCTGGAGCCGAGCACTGTCCGAGCCTCACTGCTTGGGGAGAGAGAAAGAGCAGCGGAGGGGGGAGGAGAGGGGGGGCTTGCTTGGCGAGGGGGAAGGGAGGAGGGAGAAAGGGGAGTTTAGCGGCGTCCCATCCTCTCCTCTGAACGGGGTGATGAATCAGAGCCCTCCCCGGGCGGCGCGAGCTGCCTTGCGCTGCCCGCGCTGCATGCCTTGCCCGCCCTGCCTGCCCTGCCCGCGCTGCCTGCCTTGTTGCCTGCCCTATCTGTGCCGCCTTCGCTGCCCTGTCTGTACTGCCTGCCCTGCCCGTACTGCCTGCCCTGCCCGGGCTGCTTGTCCTGCCCGCCCTGCCCGCGCTGCTGCCTGCCTCTGCCAGGGCGCCGGCGCTGCCCGCGCTGCCTGCCCTGCTGCCCGCGCTGCCGCCTGGGGCACAGCCCCTTTCCCTCTCCGCCAGCCCGCGGGAGCCGGCTGTCTGCCCAGCGCCTGGAAGGAGCCTGGGAGAGCATCTCTTTCCTCTTTCTTTCCTTTCATTTTAGTTTTTTCACGTCCCTCAGGGGTGTCCCGTGCAACGACAGTGCTGCTTAGCCTGTGAAGGCAGCGGGCGCCCGCAAACCGGGCACTGAGGTGGCGGGATCTTGGAGCAGAGCTGGGGGACGGCTGCGGGAGCCAAGCTCTGGGATTAAAGGGTTGCTTCTCCCCCGCAAGCAGGAACCTGTAGCTGAACAGCCCCTCGGAGTGAAGCTGGAAAGCTCAGCCCTGCCCGGTGCTGTGGCTAATCTCACCAGCTGTCATGCAAAGGGAAAGGTCTCATCGACCTTGTTTTCCTTCTTCTTCACAAGGAGTCCTATGGGTTTTTTTCCTGCCCTCTTCCATCCCCCAAATGGTATCATTACCGATGTGACATTGGGACAGGGTGAAGGGGAGGATACCAACAGCACAGGGTAGCCTTACCAGATGCCCAGCCTCAACAGCAAAGCTCAGATTTATCACCTCCCAAAGGGGAACCAAGAAGCAAGTCAGTGTGCTGTACAGAGCGGGAAATGAGAGAGAAAGAGGACTTCAGTTGTCCTGCCAAATCCTTGCTTCCCTCAGAGCATGTCCTGGTAATTAATATCTGCAATCTGAGGCTTCATTACCAAGCTGTAAAAAACTGTTTTAATTTGGGGGTCTGAGTCTGGAACACTGTAATAAAAGGGGGGTGGGGAAAGGAGGGGGAAGGCAATGAGTACTCTTTGAAAGAGCTGCACCAGAGCCTCCCCCATGGCCATTTCTGCTCCAAACACCTGGAAGATGGACACCTCCATATGTCTCCAGCACCATTACTCTGCTAGACATGTGGGATGCTCACGTCACAGATTTGAACAGAAGCATGCAGCCTGCGAGGAATCATACTGTCATCCTGCCCCTCCAGACAGCCGCTGCATTACAGAGCAGGCTAAAGCTGCCTAGGGACTTCTTGTTTCAAATGGGTAGCAAATAAAAAATCACAGCTGACTTTTCCCTTTCGACTCCCTCCTTCCTATCTATTCCACTCTTACTTCCCTGTAAGTGAGAGACTTTGTCCACACTTCGTAATCGAGAGAGAGAGAGGGAGAGAGAAAGAGAGATGGATGTTGCTCTCTTCGCACAGAACAAACTTGCCATAAGCTGCATGGAGTGTACTGCTGATCTTTGCAATAAGCTGCTGTTACATATTTAGACCATTTTAGCATGGTTACTTTTACCTTAGATATGAGGTTGTCAGGTTAATATGGAGCAGGAAAAGCAAACCCAAGGTCTGCCAGATTTCACTGAGTCATGTTCCTGAGGAAGACATCATTTCTTCAAGAAGGAACGACCCCTTCTTCAAGAAGGAACGGTTCGACTCTATGGTCTGTGTAACTTGATTCATCTTCTCCAAGGTCTCATCATTAATGTCTTCATATTGGAGGTGACAAGGAAGTAGTCTTTGGAGAAGAATTATTCCTTCAGCTGGTCAAATAGAAGAAGGTCCTCCCAGACTTTCTCATTCGGATCCTTATATCTCATTTATGGGGGCACTGTGGAGGAACTCCTGGCTCCATTGGAATCACAAGCATGGCTCCTGTTTACTTCAGCCCACTAAAATTTCCTCCCTCTGTGAATTCAGCAAGGTCTTCTATGAACAGCCCAGTCTGTATGGTATCTACTTGAGTTGTCAGCAGGCTCTTAAGGCAAAGTTCTTAAAGACGGACAAACCTGTTTTCTGTCAGGCTGGGACTAATTCAAGGTCCCATTGGCTTCACTGAGGCTTTCTTTGCTCTTCAGCTGACATCCTCAGCCAAAGACCAATGGGACAAACTCTTTAGCTACCATGGAACTGAGCTTTCCCTTCAGAAAGGCTGTTTGGACTGCTCCTTCCATCCATTGTCACTCCAGAAGACGGGAGCAAGGAGCATATGGGAGCCTAGGTTGATCTTTTTCATTTAAAAAAAAATAAAAAAGCAGGCTCCAAACTATTCTAGCTGTGAACATGTGCTACTTTTTCAAAGGGAATGTAATACTTATGAAAATCTGACATTTAGGATTTTTGGACACAGTCTTTTGACTTTTATCTGATTCTGTAATATTGGTACAGCAGCTTAAGTAGAATATTAGATTTTTTTAAAGTGAATTTTAATTTCAACCACTTGGATGCTGTTTGTAGTCTTAGCAATAGGGTCTCCAGCAAGGTAGTGTCAGCTAGTGAGGTTTTAAAGAATCACAAATTCTGGGTTTACCAATGGACTTTAAAAAAGTCCAAATAGATTTTAAAATGCAATTGGACTATTTTTAAAGCTTTGAAATATATTCTAACCTTTAGACATCTTCCCTGTTACTGCGAAGATAGCTTCCTGGCTTGCTGAACTGAAAGGGTCACAAATAGAAAATCCAAAGACAATGACAAGTGATTAATAATTGCTACAGGTTCCAACAGAAGATGGGCACATGGTTTAATTGCTTGAGGCACTAGAAGAAAATGCAATGCTGTAATGATAAGTATCAAATGACTGTGCTAAACTTACTTACAGTGTAGCTAACCTGCCTAAATATGGACAGCTACATACGAAAAAAAATAGTAAATAGATACTATTTATGCTATTCATATAGGCTACCTGTCTTATTTTGGAAATATTGCTTGGAAAAAAGCAAGTAAAGCAAAGAAGGCAAACGTGGGTCAGAGTACTAAGGGCTGAAGCAAATCTAAGAAGATGAAAAAACGATGCAGCTTAACCACCATTTTTTGGTCTGCTCTTTAACCAGATTTTTTCTCGGTGTTTCAGGGTTACAGCCAATGCCTCGGTTGGGAATTGTGGCTCTGTTAAAGTCAATGGAATTTTTGTCCCATCTCTTTAAAGGATATATTAAAATGTTACCAATGACTGTCTTGAAATAAAAAATCAGCCTGTGCTATAAGCAAATATCATCTCATCTATATGCATGTTGAAGTACTATTGAATTCAACTGGAGTTGCATATGCACTACAATGACAGATTATGGCCTCCACAGCTTTTCTATATTTGTATACAGTATACAGGCCAGATGCCTCATATCACTCATGTAAATAATCTTACTGAAATGTTCTTCATGTTGCCAACCATTAATTCATCAGACCTTCTCTTCTTATCCCTTCCCCTCTTCACATTTTAAATAGATTTCTTTTGTTTCAAGGAAATCTTCATGTTTGAACAGAGTATTTTTATGGTTAGTATAAATACCACAAACAGAGTCCCTCGTCACCTTTTATTTCCATTCTTTCAAGGTCAGAATATGACTGCATGTACCATTCATATTTCTAAATATAAAAATATCTCTGTGAGACTTTTATTTTTATTACATTGATTTCTGTCTACTTACAGTCAAAGACATACCACAAAGTGGTGTTACTCTGTATTCCATATGGAAAAATACAGGAATACTCCAACCACTTCAAGAGAAATGCCTTGAATTCATGATGTTCTTAATTATTTCTCCTGTTGCTGTATCATGAGAACTCACACAATGTTGGAGTGAGATGTGACGTTCAGCATCAAAGACGACTAAAATGTAATGTACAAACAGCAGTGTCTGGATCATTCAGTGCTTCTGTGATATAAATATAAGCAAGCCTACAGGCTTCACTAGACTTATTCCAGGTGACACTCAGTGTGCACATATATACGTGGGAGTTTTCCCAAAATACTTGAGATGAGGTGAGACATAAATTATTGTCTATATGAATAAAATTTACAGCCAAGTTTATCAATAGGATTTTCTCATTAATAATGTCTTTAAATCCAGGGGGGAAAAAATCTCAAGATCATGAATATAATAAGTAAAAAAGCTTTCCAACCTTCTTTGCATAGGGAGCTTCTTTTCTAACATAATGTGTATAACAGAGATTTGTATTTGCATTCCGCATTTATTTCATCCATTAGATCTTGACAATTTTCTACAGTGGCAATACAGGGAATAGAAAAGTTTTAATAATACCCATAAGAAAAGAAAAGAAAAAAAAAAACTTAAAGTAATGGAAGGAATCTGTACTGAGTCTGTACATTGTCCAGAAAATACCAGAAAATAACTTGGGTGAGTTTCCTGAAGACATAATTAGATTTCAAAAATAGTGTAGGACTAAGTGAATTTCTTAATTAAAATCCAATTATTGGGATACTTCATGATGGCCACTCTAGGGATTATTAGCTGACAGCAACACTTGTTGAAATAATAAAACTTGATAACAAAAGTTTTATTAAAATCTCTGTGTGTATGTGTATGGTTTATAATTGCAAAATAATACAATGTATATAATGTCAGCTGGGAAGGCTTTATACAAGAAAAGTAAAATATGAGAGTTAAAGTGCCTTGAAGTAGGAATTGATGTGGGAGAGAGTCTGCAAGGCCAGTTGTCTTCATTTTCTGTGTGATGGTGAGGAAGAAAGCAGGGAAGTCCCTGAAGGCTTCTCGGACTGCCTGCAGGGCCGGAGGAAGGAGGGATGCTCGCAGCCCAGGGCGCTGTTGAAGCAGCTGCTCTTGGGCTCCTGGGAGCACATCGTTCTTCAAGGCTTGGGCCAGAAAGCTGCACAAACCCTGAGTGTTCAGGGCAGAAGGCCACTCCACAGAGAATGAGGAAGAATGGCAAAACTTCTCCCCAAAAGCCTGGCAGGGTAGGACATCCTGGCTTTACATCACATGTGCCAAAATGACACTGTGTAGCCACACCTTCTGAAGCAGCATAGTCAACGGTTTGGTACTGCAAGCAGGAATAAACTCCCTAACACAGTGTTACTGTAACTGAAGGGAGACCTCCTAGTGTCTGTCCCTCTGCCAAGCACGTTAGACCAAGGCCGACAGACAGTGGTGCTGGGTCTTCTGCTACACGCTCACTCATTCACGGGGAGCTGGGCTGGGGCTACAGCTTTTACACACTGCAATAAAGAGCCTCAGAGCTCTGCTAATATCAGGAAGGGAAGCACAGGTGGTGAATGACTAGAACTGTTGGTGTCCAAAAGGAAGCTTATTCTCTTTTAAGGAACCAGCTGATTAAAGGATAAATGGTCTCAGTTAGAACAGCCTGAGAGCTGAGCTCAGACACTGGACTGTTCATGCCAAATACTGTTGCCACTGGCTGTAGCTAAGAAGAAATGGGCTCCTGGATGAGTCTTCAGTGTGATATGTCGAGCTCTGCAGCCTTTCAGATTGCTTTTACTTTGTGGCGAGCTTGTAAACTGCCTGCCCCACTGGTTTTGCTAGGAGCTCAGTGAGTAGCAGAACCTGAGCAAGGGGGATATTTTACCTTTCATAATGACATAACTTAGTATCTTTTCTTCCTACAAGGCAAAATGAGCTATCAGGAAACAACTCAGAAACAACTCTGCCTTTCTTGTTTTAGACCCTTAAATTTGGGCAGCCAGTCTGTTCCTCTTCAGATAAATAAAAGTTTTGAGACTTCCTTCAAAGATGGAGTTGAGCCTTTGTGAGAAGTCTTGTTTGGGTATCTCTTGCAATGACAAGAATTTTTAAAGGGAGGTTTTGTCTAAGCTCCTCATTTAGTAAATGATTTCATGTGGCCAGGTGTTAAGGCCAGCAAGGAATATATTTAAAACCATTCAAGGCTGTTTGCACTTCAGGATCTGGATTTTACATTGCAACTACAGTAATTAGGGCTTTTTTGTTGTATGCAAAAGTAAAACCAGAATTCCCTCAGACTTCTTCATTATTGTCTTGTGTGTTTCAGACATTCATAGGTGTAAAGAACAATCTTTAGTCAGACATCAGCCCACTCAAGTGGACAGCATCTTGTTACTTTACTCGACTACAAACCAGCTCCAATATTTTCAGTATTTAGAGGATAAAAAAGAAATGTGAGAATACAGGAAGGAGCTACACACTTTGTAAAACCATGTGAAAATGTGTCAAATTTCACCTGTAATAGCAATACAATAGTTAACTGCTTTTGCTTACCCAAGCCTACGTTTGCTATCAAAACAAAGTGAGATATTTTGGACCAGAATGTTGTGAAATCTTTGTTAGAAATGGACACATCTTGGAAGAACTTTCACCTTTGATGAAAACCTATTTCAGGTTTTCATCTTTACGAGGGAAGAGAAAGCTCCAGGCAACATATCAAAGAAATTACAGAGGAAATGAAATTCCTACTTTTGCATGCAGTTGCTGCTGAGGTATGAATACTTGGCTACAAAAAGAGAGACAGCTGTCAGGATCACCAGTATTAATGAATACATGTTTAAAAACAAAGGGATGTCAATTCGTCGAGTTACTTTGTTGTGCCGTTGCAATAGCTATACTGCACACAGATGCATTTCCATTTTACTCTTGAGAAAACTTTACTAAAAATTGCTGGGAAGTGAAGCCAAAAATCAGAAGAAAGCAAAATAACCAATTCCCATGGTTTACATCATTTAATGTAAAAATTCATGCTTTCTCTGTCAAAGAATTATTTTGGGGGGGTGGCTTAATTACACTGGATTATTACAATCTTCCAGTGCCACCTTGTGGCTTAGCATAATACTGCAAAATACATCCAACATTAAACTTCACATTCGCCAAGCATACGCAGCCAATTATGCATGTAGCAGTCCATAAAGTTAACAAACTGAGAGCAGGAAGAGAGTTTTTCGTCTTATATATTGAACAACCTTCTTCCCCGCCACAATAAAATGCCAGCTTTTGCTGGCACAGAGTTGCACCCATCACACCTGATGCTAATATTTGGGTGTTACTTAAAGGGTGTACCCCAAAGCAGTAGGCAGAAAGAATCCCAAGAAGGCTTTGCAACAGGCCGTGTCAAAGTACTTCAGCATTGCACTATGTCTACACCATGTAATTCAGCATCAAGGATATACTTTTTGGTTTAAACCACTGTTCTTATTTCACAGTGTAACTGAGTTCATCACCATATGCAGGCATCACCACATACGGGCACCTATTCCAGTGCTTGATGACTCGTCACTATGAAGATTGTTTTCCTAAGCCTACCAGGATTTCCCTTGCTGCAATCTGAGGCTATGTTATCACATCACACTCACAGCAATGGGATCATTGCTCCTGAGCAGAGCCCTTCCACATAGCTACAAGAACAACACCTTGCACACATATACATAGTACCTTGGTGGTAAGCTCCTTCCATCAACAGATAAGTGGACTTCTTAAAGCTGGAAGTGGAGATATACATCATCCAGAAATAAAATTGATCTGTTTCATTGACATATATCCCAGAGGGCATAACCTTTTTGAACAGGAAAGGCATATCTTTGAGAAGGAGAAGTGTATAAGGCAAAGGGATGCCAGCAACAACGGCAGTGACAGCGGCAATAGCTGCAGACCAGCTAACACTCGGACTGGTACTGTGAACTGTGATTCATGGATGGGACAGTCCAGTTCCCCAGGCTGGCTCACCCCACATTCTACTATACAAGACTTGCAGCGGAGGACATCAAAAATTAAACCGAGGGGAAGCAAGCGGCTTGATTTCCATGAGTCTGAAAATCCGTGAAACTCACAAATGACAAGTATATGAAAATAATCTCCAGATCAAAATCAATCCTGGATAATTATGTCTCAGATGATCATGAAGTGCTAGTCAAGCGTTATACAGCAGGCTTTAAATTGGGATTCCTGTTTTGGAGAATCAACCATTTACCCTATTGACAGATCCATCTTTTACTTTTCAGCCTGTACTCCTTACAGACCTGTGCTGACAAATCTGTTGTTTCATGTCATCTGTCGATAGTATATATTATGCCATTTTCAAAGGTGCTGAGCTTATGTAGTGTACCACTCATAAGGTAATAGGATCATAAAACATAATTGTAAGAAGCACATTTTCAGAAGATTCATCTTCCTCTTGAGGACATAAGATGTGTCCATGGTTTTATATCCTCACATAGATTTAAGGAGACTATCAGATGCTGACAGGGGCCTGATTTAAAGAGCAATGGTGTTTAAATCTAGCAAGGTGGCCATGATCACTTCAGCTCCCCAGGTAAATTGAGGCTTGCAGATCTCATTTTGTCTTTACAGATCTGGAGGACAGTCTCAAGATGAATGACGATACTCTTCTTAGCCAAGCACATGCTAACTAAATAGGCATCTATGTACACATCAGAACTTGGATGCACTATTTTTCTCAAGTTTGGATATTTCCAGATTCAAATATATAACATATAGTATATATTCTGCAACATCAGCGGACTGTTTAGAATAAAATCTGGTTTTCTGAGCTGACTAGTTTCAAACACTGCAGTAAAATACATTGAGTAAATTTGCATCCTAGAGATCAGCTAGTCTTAAGGGGGCATTGCATTTAAATTTAAGGTGGGGTGGCAATAGCATAGTTTAATTAGGTTTTAAGTTCAGCTAAATTTAAAACATTGCCAGCATGGTAGAGTGTACTTAGATAAAACAGCCTTATAGTTTTAGAACTTCTTCAGTTTCAGCCCTTGCTGACTAAAATTTAGCAAATCCTTGAGCATGGTAGTTTAAACTCCTAGTTTGAATTAAATCCACAGATTTTACAGTGTTTAACTGTATCCAGTATAAAGCTGGTCTGAGAGAATGATAAATAGGTGGCTGTTTGTTTTCCATTTGAGTGCTGGGCACTGCAACAGTAGATTAATTACCCTTAATTAACTATCTATATCTCCTTTGTAGAAGCTTGGAGCAAACTATCTAACGAGACCAGAAGGAGAGCGGAAGCTACTTGATTCACTTAATTCATAGGTATCATCTGTACAATTAACTGCCCTCTGAGCAGATGGGGTGCGCTCACAGCAACTGAGCTCCTGGCCCTGGTAAATGTGACAAATTGAAGGAACTTGGGGAGACAGAAGAGCACTACCAATACTCACAGAGACATCACAGTGCAATCTCAGCTGCGGGCTAACAGCACCTGTGCTACTAAATAGTCCTACGGTAGGGCAGCATCCATCTGAAAAGGAGTGAACATCTCCAGTAAATGGGTTCCCTGAACAGTAGGATGTCCATATATTCCTTTGCACCAAGGATATTAGTCAGAAGACAAAGAATCTAGCTTAAATTGCAAAGAAGATACACTACAGAAAGATTCAACTGTCAGGCACACAGATAATCCAGCTTCCAATGCCATGGAAAACTGGCCAGTGATTTGTATGCCACATGTAACAGTGTTGGATCTCTGAAGGCTTCTAGACAGTTTCTTATACAACATCAAAGAGGATATGGTGGCTGTGGACCATGACAGTATCAATGTCAAAGGGAGAAAATGTAATCTTTTAGGCTGGGGACTAAAGCGTGCTCTGAAATACTCCCAGTACCATGCTCAGAGCCAGAGAAAAGATACACTTAAAAGCATAGTTGAGAAAACAGCAAAGGCAAAAACCTTAATTTTTGGAACTCTTTGCAATAGCTGAAATCTATATAAGAAGGAAAGCAAAACCAAACTAGAACCAAGTCATTGATTCATCTAAACAGTTACAGAGAACTTTTAAAATAAAACTCAAGGAAAGTCAGCGCTTGTTAAAAAGCACATACTCTTTCCAATCCTCTGTAATGTTATACTTCTCTCTCGTTCTATCCAAACAAATGGCATTCCTCTTCACCAAGTCCACAGCTCTGGCAAGGCACCTGAGCCTCTCACTGCATGGGGTATCTGACTGCCATGCTATTTGAAGGGATGTTCTCTCCCCTCTGTCCCTCAGAGAACTCATAAATTCTCATTAAGAAAGGACTATATGCATGATAACCCCTGGAGGCAGAGCTGCCTCACCTTCATGATGACATGCCAAGGCAATTCAAACACCCAGAGTACGTGTAATTTCCCAGTGCTTTCACAGGCAGCAGATATCCTGTCCTTGACATGAGGCCCAGCTCCAGAACTGACAGCTGAGAGCAAACTGCTAAGTGCCCGGTTTCGAAGTATCCTGAGATGGGCTGGGAGCTGGAGCATCCAAAGCTTTGGGACATTCTTGATAAACACAAGGCCTGAAAGCACAGAGCTCTCAGGGAATAACTGGGAGGGGTCTATTCTTTGCTCATGGCCATAGCTAGGGAAATAAAACACAAGTATTCCTTCTTAGTAAGGAGTCATAACGAATAAATGTGTGGCATTTGATGACAACTCTCTCCTCATTGGACTAAATACCCTGGGGAAAGACTTCTGCCCCTGAATTTCCATTCGCTGCAAACATTCCCTCCTGCTGCTGCAAAATACTCGTGGATAAATCAAGCAGGACCCTTTCAGGACAGTGGCAGGATGGGATCATATAATGTGTGTGATAAAGCCAGCTCAGTGAGCTGTTAAGAGTTTGAAGAACCTTCCTAGAGGTGCTCAAAGGTCTTGGGAGACTGCTGTTGTGCAGAAGGGTGTCAGAGGTACCTCCTGTGTCCTGTCCTCAGGACTGCCTTAGAAAACAGTGTAGACATTGCCCACTTATGATTGCATACCATAACGGCTTGGAAAGCCCCCACAAGAACGCCCTTATTAACTCAGCTCCAAGCAGTGGCCTGCTTCAAAGAGGCTTGCAAAAGGGTCTTAATATGTCCTTATATTACATGCACAGTGACTATGCCCAAGGGAGAAAAAGAGTTGAAAGAATTAACATGAATGGTATTTGACTTCAAAAAGGGAACTACCTAAAAAAGAGAAAGCTAGAGAAGAGGAATGTAAATGTAACAGGCAAAAGGGTAAAAATTTTTGTATGGTGTGGAAATTGTTTTAAGATGTCATGTTAGAGGCTCTTAGTAAGCCAGTAACAGCCATCAAAAAACTTTAAAAGGAACAAAATCACAAGTCAGTTACAGTAAACAACAGGGTGAAGAAAGATTTTAAAAGTAAAAAGAACAAAAAAAGAAGTTTCATCCAAGTGAGGAAAAAAGAAGATCATAAAAACTGGCAAGTTTGAAGAAAACCACAAGGAAGCCCAAAATATTTTTAGGACCAATTTGCTGAAGGCATAAAAATGTTTCATAAAACCTCTTCTTAAACACCTCAGAAGTAGGAAGCCTGCCAGCTGGTTAGTCAGACAGATATATGATCAAGATGTAAAAGGAGTGCTCATGGAAGATAAGGCTGAAAATGTTTAATGAATTTTTCCACTACTGTTCATGGTGGAGGATCTGAGGGAGGCTGAGGCTCCAGAGCGCTTTATATGGGGGAAGAATATGATGATCTGTCTCAAACTGAAACGTTAGAAGAAAAGATTTCAGAACAAATTATAAAATAAGTTGTGGCAAATCAAGTTCCAGGACTAAATAACGTTCACTCGGGACTCCTAAAGGAATTCATGTGTGAAACTGCTGAAGAGCCAATTCCATTTCATAACTTAAAACATACACTGGCCTCAGCACCAGAGATGTTAAGTGTGCTGCCAATTTTTTTAAATAGTTGTCGACATGAACCTAGGAAACCTGTTTTCCATCATGGGCAAATTGGTAGAAACTATATTAAAGAATAGAGTCTATAGACTCAGAAATAAACATGATATGTTGGAGAAGGGCCAGTATGACTTTTGTGGAGACAAGTCATGCTTCATAAATCTATTACATTTATTTGAAGAGTCAATTAATATGTAAACAAGGATACTGCAGTGCAGTAGGAGTATGTGGATTTCTTAAAAAGTTTTGTCACTCTCTCCGTAAGGGCTTTAAAAACGCTAAACTTGCCCGGAGGAAGGTGAAGGTCTTGCTATGAATTAAAAATTTTCACAATGGAGGGATTTAACCATGGGGCTCACAGGGATCTGTGCAGGCATTTTTGGTGCTCAACAGATTTACAAATGGTCTGGAAAGATCATCATAGTGATGTGCCAAGATTTGCACACCATGATGATACAGAATTATTCAGGACAGGAAAAAATGAAGGTGGCAGTGAAGAGTTGCAAAGGGATCTCATTTACAAAGTGGCTTGCATGTAAAATGGTAATAAAATGTAAAGTGAAGTTCAATGTCAGTAAATTAAAAGGCAGACCCTTATTTAAACATGTGCTCTAAATTAGCTATTTCCACTCAGGAAAGAGATGTGTGGAAAGTTCTGTGAAACTATCAGCTTAACAGTCAGTGGAGATTATATAGACAAATAGATCTTAAGCTTTTTTAAAAAATAAAGAGCAAACAAGTCAGAAAACATGAGTATATCACTCACAAATGATTACTTTGTCCCCATCGTTGATTGTGCACAGGTCTGTTCACTGTACCTGCAACTGGCTTTAACAGAAGTAGGAAGGCTGCAGAGAAAGATAAGAGCAATCACAACTGTGTTACATCTTCCACATACGGAAAGCCTCTACAAACCACTTCCTCTGCTAGTAAAACCAATGGCTAAGGAATAAAATGATGTGGAGAAGGTAAGCAGGCAATGATTTTGCACACCTTCTCTCAGTGCAAGAAGAAATGCTCACCTGGTGAACTGAGAAGGTAGTATTTTTAAAGCCAAGTGAAGGTCAAATGTAAGTGAATTCTGGAGCTCATGACTAAAGGATATGCAGGTTGCACATCTGAAAGGACTGAAAAAGAGACAACTTTATGGAAGATAAAGCCATCAGGTGCTATTAAATAGTGACAATAGCCCAGCTGCACCCTTCTAGGTCAGTCAGTGTTTAAATTGCTGGTTACATGAAGCTAGGAAACTTTGTTCTTATACACTTCCCTTCAGTATTTACTGTCAGATGCAGACTTTCAGGCTAAACAGATCTTTTATCTCTCCAGCCATCCTTATATTATAGTAGCACAGGTGCACAAAACATGACTAGAAGAAACCATTTGAATCATCAAGTCCAGTCCTCAGAAGGCCAGGCCTCGAACAGCAGCTGCCTGGCTCAGAAAGGATCTGTTGAACCAGCAGCCTCCAGGGGCTGTAAAAAGCTTCCCCATGCTTAAAACATAAAGTAAAAGGCAAAAAGACACAACTGCAGTGAATTACCAGAAGAGAACAGGAGAGATGAAGGGCACCACCACTCTCCTACATCCCTCCCCTAGTAAAATAGTGTTGCAAAAAGCAGATCATGCCTACCCAACAGAGGAGGGCAAAAAAACCCCAGTGATTTTTGCTGAACTACTGTGGCTGAAAAACATCCCTTCTGAATGCAAATGCATCAACTTATTTGTTCTTATATTCCTAAAAATACAGATGCCTAAGAGCCACTGTTAAAAGTCTGATGCCACTTCTTCCTTTCTCTGTTGCAATTTTTGTTTAGGTGCATCTGGGTGACTAAGGCTCTCAGAAGACAAGAGAGATGCCAATTTTTGTAAAAGGAAATGGAAGTGCTGTTATTCAACTCTGCTATACGATCACTAAATCTTAAAGCTTGTCTCATAGTGGAGGACCAGTGAAGCAGGAAATTGCTAATGCAAAGTGTATAAGAGAAGATCCACTACAGGATTCAGGCCTCATCCCAAAAGCCACTGTTGCAAAGAAAAAAAGAAGAAATACGTGGGCAGAGGAGAGCAATATGAAAAAAAAACAGCTTTCCAAAAAAGAAAACAAACAAACAAACAAACAACCTAACCATTTTACTACTGTATTCAAAGTTTAATAGCGTGTTGTAATTTTGTGTGCAGTGATTAGTCTTCAGTAATGCACACAGCTGACACACAGCTCAGTTCCCCAGAACCAAAACTGTATCAGTCCATTTACGGAGAGCTGGGAAAGTAATATAATTTATTTTTAAATTGGCGATAATCTATTTGAGGAGACAGGCTGATAGTAGCACTTTGGTTTTGAAGATTTCTAGCTAAAAGTTGCTTGCTGTCCCTGTGGGGTTTGTTGCGACCCTACAGGAAATGCTGGTGGGCAGTTCTGGGATGTTTCTGCAGACTCGCTCAGAACGTGTAATTCTTTAATACAACTATGTGTGAAGAGATAAGGTTTTTAGATCCCCGTTTAATCTAGGGCCTTTAAGAACCTGCTTTAATTACGTTCACTTAAGCAGTGCCATGCATCACTGGTAATATTAGCACTCTTTAAATTAGGCACACATTTAAATGTTGTCACGGTCACAGCTTGTAGTCCTGCAGGTATGTGACCAGCTGTGTCTGGCAGGTATAGGCATGTACAGCTATGTAAGATGACTGATAACTGAAACTGTGTGTCTGCAGAAGTCTTCACTAGGAAACAGTCCATGTGTGGATAAATTACATCAGCTTTTCCTGAGGTGCTGTAAAACATAAGATTCCCAACCAACACTGATTTCACACTATTTGCTCTACCCAGCTGCTGTAGTTTCTGAAGTGAATACTTCCATCTCTTCACGGCACTGCATGGACCACTCTGTAAGCCCCAAAGGGAATCTTTCATACCCCAGATTGTCTCTGGTGTCTTCTTACCAAAGGAAGGCTGGGCATCCTTCTAGAACCCTGCTGACTGGGCAAATGTGCTATGCACAAAATTGTATCTACACTTTGGATTAACTATAGTATCATGCAGGTTTTATTTATTTACCTGTTTACAGAAAACATGGAATCCTCTGCAGAAGCAATTTGGTGGAAAATATAGCCTTCAGGATGTAGCTGCAGCCACAACTGATGAAGTTTTCAGTGTATTTATATCTGTGATATGACAGTACTTTAACAGACCTTAAATACGGAATTATATAATGCACAGTGCTTCACTCTCAACTGTGTTGATATGGTGTTCATATGCTTCAATCCTCAGCATGTACAGAGATTCGCAAATATTAAACAACTCATTCTCACAACAATAACTTAAGCAGAGAAGTTCGGTTATGTAAGGGAATTGCAAGTTGGAAAACATAAAGGCTTGAATACACTCTAACCTCAATAGAATCATAGAATCATACAATGGTTTGGGTTGGAAGGGACCTTAAAGATCATCTAGTTCCAGCCCCCCTGCCATGGGCAGAGACAGCTTTCACTAGACCAGGTTGCTCAAAGCCCCATCCAACCTGGCCTTGAACACTTCCAGGGAGGGGGCATCCACAACTGCGGATCAAAGCCAAGTCTAGTTTATTCTACATAAAGCTATGACTAACTCCAGCCTCAAGGTTAAACCATGGTTTGTACTTGTTGAAAGCAACTAACCTAGTGCATCATTATGCCAACAGATGCTGCTACGGATCAAATTTCCAAAGGTTTTGCTGAGCTTGTGATACAAAGCAAAATGCTTCCTATTCTTCACATCCCCCTGTGCACTTTGGCCATGAACCAGGGGCATTCACTCTCAGACAGACTGTTCAGCTGATCCCTTGCTCTTAAATAGTGTTATCAGTATGGACAGCCAAATATACAAAACGGACCTAATTTGGGCAATATTTTCATAGCTATCATTTCTGATAGGGATTCATCACACTTAAGTGTAACAATCAAAAATTTGGCCTGTAGACTTAGCTAGCTGTCTAGGCTTCCCAGTCAAAGGACCAGGGCAGGAAACTCCAGAGGGCAATTCATCTCACCTAACTCAGACATGAAGCTTTAGAGCACTTTGACATTTGATTTAGTTTCTTGGCATCAATTAGGCACCTACTTTAGTCTGAGCATGTTGCATTTTGAAGATGCCACCTTTCTCCATTGGCTGAAGAAGGTGGACCAACATAGGTTAGATCCTATTTTTCAGACAACTAAAGTTAGACGGAATGAAACCCATTTCTTGTCTTCTCTAACTTGCTGGAATCATTAATTGTGAATTTTAAATAATGATATCTAGGCAACCCCTTGCCTGACTTTCCTTCCACATACATCATCCAGACACTAAAATCCTAACCTTAACATCCAAATTACTTAACGGTCAAAATCAGAAGCTGTTCTGTAAAAAAAAAAAATGGCCTGAGATACCAATCTGAAATCACCTTGAAGGTCAAACTCAAAGCCTTCTGCTTTTTCTCCAACATGAATGTTAAGCAGTCACCAGCTAAGCAATAATGTAAAGCTCTAGCTCAGATACAGGCATCTACATAAGATCACCACATGTACATACAGAATGAACCAGGAACATTTACGGTCAGGGAGAAGCAGTTATTTTCAAGCACAGCCGAGGTGCTTTCAGCAGTGGAATTGTTCACATGCTGTTTGATGTAAACAAGCAACTTTTTATAAGCTCTCTGAGATAGTGATCTATTCTGCTAAGAAGCCCACCTCAGCCACCCAGTTAAAAATAAATCAATAATATAATGCACAAAGAATTCAGGGATACCTTTGCCATTCTAATTCCAGGCAAAACAATTTCCCATTCAGTGTTTAATACAAAGATTTAACTGCATGAGTAGTGTAGTCATACACCTACTCTAGATGCCACCTTTGACTGTGCAGCAAACCAGTACCTGGAAGTCCCCCACTTCTGGATTTCTGTCTTGGGTCCTTCATCACTCTCTTAGACAGAGATGCCCTAGTAGGCACCAAAATGAATGGATGCCATGACAAACAGTCTGAATATAGCAAAAATCAGTGTGGTAGAGCAGCAACTTAAATTTATGTAGCATTTGGCCTCTTCTAGAAGAGGAATAATAGATCAATAGATTAATAGATTAACATTCACTGTGTAGCTCTGCTGGCAATGTTCCCTCCAACTTTTACTGCTGCCAATAAGCAAACTTCTAAATAAAAGACCTGTGTACCATTTTTCTGAGTTATATGCTGCCTCGTCACTCATCCATTGTCCTCATTAGCAAAGGCTTGAAGAAAAATTACTCCATTTGTATCTATTTCTTATCCAAAATTCCCACTGGATACCCAGCTGTCAGAACATTCCTGTGTTTGAAGCCATTCAAGCATTTCTGAACCAAGATTCGAGTTTTCTTCTGTGTTAATTACAGGAACAACATGCTGAGCTGCTCTTCAATCAGAAATCTCCTTTTTGCCACACAAGAATGTGTGACATACAGCTTATGACTGAAAGGAGAAGTAAGAAGTCACAGCTGTATTTAGCACTTACATAAAATTGAACTTGCATGTTCAAGAGGTCATTGCAAAAGAATTTGAAAGAATCTCACTGGATCAAATATTGTAACAATAATCTGCAGCAGTAGCATGATTTTGGCTGAGCTTCACTTGTCCTAACTTTGTGCTTTCTTCTACTGGGAGGAGAAGTGCCAAAATTCTGAACTTCCCAGTGGTCCTACTGTAGGTACCACTGTGTAGGGGTGAAAGGAAAAGAAAAAAGAGATACAAGACCAGTTCCAACTAAAGAGGTAACAACTCAGCGATGAGATGTGATGTGACACTGTCCTTGCAAGGGAAGAGACTGGAAATGGATGAGGCAAGTGAGATGAAAGCAGGAAATGGTTTATGACTGTAAACAGGCTCATTGTAAAGGGAAGTGAAAAGGTCACTGGACTGGAATCAGTGACTGACAAAGATGAAAGAGAATGCTGTGTGATGAAAGGATTCCTATTATGTACAGCAACAGGTTCTTGAAAATGGAAATACTCTACTACTGTGTATCAGCTGATGCTAGACGAGCTGCTAGTGAAAGGCTGTATGAGAGTGACATTACTCAAGGAGAAACAGAAGAAAAAGTGAATGAAAAGACCAGAGCATGTATGGAATTGCTGCCAAACTGTTTAAAGAATTAAGGAGTGGTAGGAAAGTATCTGCCACTGTATGCCCTTATAAAAATATTACCTGTTCATCAGAGCACACTGCAAAAGCAGCTATCAAGAAAGAGTTGCAAGAAATCAAGGGGCAAGAGTGTGTTCAATATTCCCAAGAAAACAAATTATTCAACCCATCTTTATTGGCAGGCCAACCTGTGAGAGGGTGTTTGTGGCTTAGCAAAAGATGTGGGTGGGTTTGCAGCATCTCTCCAATGATGCTGGTAATGAGGAGAGATGTTGGCTTGGAGTCGGTCATTCTGTGAAACCGTGGAAAGAAGGTATGCCAGGATACCGAAGAGAGTCTCAGGGAGCTGGCAGGTGACTGCACGGGTTCAGATGTAGTGCAAAACCTTGTTACAGGGGCTACTACTGAGGTGTCTGCCTGAACTTCACTTCAATCCTAATCAAGGAGAAGAGCAAGAGTAGTAAGCAGTAAGAGAGTAAGAGCAAGAAAGTAAGAGAGAGAGTAAAAAAAAATAACACATAGTAGGAGAAATGTCTTTGGAACAAGCAAAGTTGTGCAAATGGCACTACTGCCTCCTAGATAGCTCAGTGGTAAAAATGTGAGGCATTGGCAGGTAAGCTCAATCAAGCAGCTGGGTGAGCACATGAGTGGGGAAGGGACACAGGAGAGGAACTGTCAGCAGGCAAAATGTTGACTATGGAAGAGGATGCACAGACCATCTAGGGGAGCCTGCAGATTGCTCTCTTCTCTTGCCTCCCTCTACTTGTACCACAGAGCTGCAAAGTCTGACCAAAATCATCCCCTCTCCTTTTTCATCCCACAGGAGGGGCTGCCAGAACAGCAGGTGCTTCGTTGTGTGCAGATCCTGTCACTTCATCATGTAGCTCTTCATGAGTCTAAGTTTGGCTGCATGTTCCTGCCCACATAAAACAGAGGAGCCAGACTCCAAAGACAGTCTTTTGTCTTAGCTAAGCTAAAAGAATGAGAGATGCTAGCTAAAACGATGCCTGAAGGTACAGTGAGATTAGTTCATAGTGCTGAGCCTCAGCTGGACTCTCTGGAAGCTGCAGCTGCTGAGTAGTGTGGCTCTGAATAATAATAGGAAGAAAACACAGAAATGTCACTAGTATTTGCACCTTATAGAAAATGTATTAATTGTGTCAGCTAGCTACTTCTGTGCTGTGCTGAAAGGGTGGTGAGACCCTCTCTGTCCTTCATAGGACTGAAACCTCTGTGCTTTTCTTTTCATCCCTTACCTAGCTTGCCATGGTGCTTCCAATTCAGAAATTATGTGAAATACCCCTTGGTTATCTCTGCATAGATGTGAGATGTTCTGTCCTGAACACACTGAGCATGCCTCTGATGAGTCTTTTCCCTTTGGGTCCAGGCTACCACATCACAGCATCCTTCCATATTACACCTTCTGATGGCGGCACCTGTTTGGCTTCCCTGAGTAGGTGTGTGATTACCTGGGAACAACTAAGTAGCAAGAGGTGACCTATAAAACTCCTAAATAAGCTAATATTTGGTCATCATGCTTCAAAAGCCCTGTTTTAGAAGGGAGTCCTAGTTATCTCAAGTAAGTGACACTCGTATGAAATGACATCTCAGGTTATCCACAGTCCTATTTTAACCTTCTAAATTATTTATTGATCTTAATCAGAAATTGCTTTTGCCTTTGTAGTACTTCTTTCTGCATTCTTCATTGAGCATGTAGTAAAATATGCATTGCTATAAACTCTTCGTTTGTTAAGTACCATAATGATTTCAGGATGACTGGTTGTGACAAATGCAAGATGCTCTGTGCTACAACTATCTTGAGAGGGCTGTGAGCATTAGCTGGCATTCCCTGAGTGTATTTCTCATTACATCCCATCATTTTACTGTCTTTCAACAATGATGTCCCTTGTCTTCATTCCAGTGTTGCCTTGGGGATAAAGTAATGAGTCCTCAGACCATTTTCCTCTCTCTCTCTCTCTCTAAAGAGAGGGCAAACAAAGTACCAGACAGAGTAGAAGATAAAGAAGCTCACATAGTAGGAAAGCAGAGAAGGAGATGGGACTATACATCAAAGAAATTGTGAGAAGATTTGATTCACACTGGGTCCAGGCATCACTTGACTAATGTGTAAGAGACACCAGCTTGGTCTATTCTGCAAAACTCCATTGAAATCACTTTAGGTTTCTCACGCAAACTGACTCCTTTCTCACTGTCTCAGCTGCTGGATTTCAAGTATCCCCTCTGAGCATTAGACCATGGACTCAAAACAAGTATTCTGTCTATTAGAGAATGGTATGATAGACCTTGACATTTATGAAATAAAAGGAAAGACAGCTAAGTTAACTTTTTTTACACTGCCAGTTGCTGGAGACCTTTCCATGGCTATTATATCATCACTAATTTCCAGTATATAATACTGAAATTGAATTACAGATAACACATGTCATTTTCCACATCTTTAGCTTTCATCTTTTGGCAGTCCTGGGAAAACTGTGCATCTTGGACTCTCCACCATTTTAAACATGGTACCCTCCATGCTTCAAGGCCACATCTCTGTTCCTTCCTGTGCAGAGATTAGCAGAACCGTTCCCTTTCTTTCCCTTCTCCTGGCACATCTCCATCTGCTTCTCACTTTGTAGGCAAGGTGAAGGACTTCACTGCTGACCACTGGAAGGCAAGTTGGCCATTGCTTCTCCCAGCTCTGCTTGCTTTGCTGAAGTGGGGTCAGATGTAGTGCTCCCCATTTTCTGTTGCTGCAGGACTGACCCTGGGTTAGGGAAGCTGACAACTTTGCAGTGGGTACTGCTGCTGTGGCTGCCAGCTGAATGTTCCTCCGCAGCGCAGAGACTGACTTGGTCAACATCTTTGTGCTTGCATCCTTAGGGGTCTTTATTTTCACCATCCAATGGGTATTTCAGTTCCTACTTCTTTTGATCAAGAAATAAATAACACTGGCTCTTCTCTATGTAACTCAGAAATCAATATCTATTTGAAATCTCCACAGTTATCAGTGCTGTTGTCCTCTTTAAACTGCAGAACATTTTACAGCTTTATGCCCACACAAAGCAAAGCACACTATGCGGTTTAAAATCATTTCCTCTCACTGGGAACGCATGGAAGCTGCACGTGTGATACAACACACAGCTTCTCGCCACGGTCCCCCGCAGCCCCACAGACTCCTAACCTAAGAAACTCATGTCCTGGGGAGGCTTGGAAATAGCTGTAACATGGCATGGGAGGCAGGCACGAAGGCCACCCATAAACAGCACAGCAGATTGCCTGGGTTTACCCAGGGAAGTCAGAAATAAATGCAAATTTATGGAAGAGGTGTGCAGAAAAAGCGGTAGTTCAAGCTCTGAACGTAGCTGTTGTGGCTCCTGATGAATTGTTTACAGAAAAAGACACTTGGTTTCCTTTCAAACTTACCCCTAAAGAAAGGGTACAAAGCAGAGTTTCCATAAATGAGTTTCATCCTTCTTTTTATGTGTCCAAAACACTGCCTTAACCACTGATTGAAGGACTATACCATTCAAAGCTAAAGAAGCCACACACACATCCAGTGGAAGAAAAGGATACAAGTATACAAATAAGAATAAAATATCCCATCTCCTCATTTCCCATTCACGAAAATACATCTTTAGTGCAATCCTGATTACACCTTTGTAATAGGGGCAGGATTTCTTTGGTTGTTTCTGCTCCCCTGCCCCATCCCACCGCATTGCCAGCAGTCAGGCCCTTGTCAGACAGGCTCTGCTCACAGCCGCAGCTATTTCTCTCTGTAGCCACACCAAGTAATTGCTCTGCGGCCGCACCTTCACAGTGACTCTCAAAAAAGACAAGCACAGCCCAAATGCAGTGTTTACTCTTTGTCCTCATCTTCCTTCCTTACAGTATCTTCCATGTCAAACATGACCAAACTGTATATATTTTTGTCCCCGTTGCTGCTACTTTTACTTTTGCTTACACCTTTGGGTCTCTTCGGGGCTGTAAAGTGTCATTTTTCATTTCTCCATCCTCACCTGGTACCTTGAGTGCAAAAGCCCATTCCCAGATGGGGAGAATTATCCAAATGATCCTAAGACATCTAAACATTTCTAGGCACCACAGAACTACAAATAAACAGGCAGATATGGGTTGTAAGACTCTAGAGAAAAGGAATAAACATTTCTGGTAGATAACCTTTCCTCTGGTGTTTTTCTGCAATGGCATTTTCAAACATCTGCTGCATCCTGCCACCTTGCACTGTGATACTGTCAGAACTCATCAGTGATGCCCGGGTGGTATTTGCACAGTGAACTTCTAAGGAATATCTAGATTCCTTGGGAAGGGAAATTGGTAATTTGGTAGCTTGCATTTTCCTCTCTAACACTAATTCTCATGTTGATATTGCAGGACGATGTGAGGAGCAATGACCTGCAGAGGCTTCTGTCTTCCAGATAAGGTGTAAAACCAAGAGTCTGCTACCTGCAGTCACTAGAGATACTGTGCTACTTTTCTCTAAGGTATATTATTTCCTCTACTCTGGTGAAATCCCAGCTGTGAACCTTACATTCTGTCTATCTGTTTTCTCCTTAAAATTAAATTGGATGGGATGGTTTTCATTTCCTGTCCCCTCACTTCTTGTGTTGTGTGGCTACAGGCAGTAAAACAACCACAGCGTCTTACCCTGGAGGTGCCTGTATCTCAGTAAAGGGTGAAATAATCCTTTTATGAAAAGATTTACCTGCCTTACAGGAATGTTGTGAAGTTTAAGCCTTTTTTTTTTTAAGAAGATTGAGATAAAAAGCACCATGGGTACACAGATGACTTGCGTATTTACAAAGAATTGACAAACTTTTAATGCAATTAATAAAGATCATAATTTTTTGAGATTTCAGTTTCCTTCATCATTTTTTGAGAGGAGAAGGTTGGTTTTGATTAAGCAAAATGAAAGCAGTTGAAAGATAACCCAGACGAGAAACCAACCACAGTGCTTTTCTTTAAAGAAAATAGCTCTCTCTGCCAGGCAGGATCTCTATAGGATGCATAAAAACTATTGTGAAGGATGGCTCTCATATTAATGCATTTTCAGGTCTTTTCCTGCAGCCACTTTGAAGACATGTGACTCAGCTGTATTTCTTTCTATTCAGCAAAACTAGTGCTTGCTTTGAATACCAAAGGCAAAAAAAAAAAAAGGAAACACAGAGAGATCTCTGTCAGCAGTCACACAGCCAGGGCAACTCCTGATGAAAACGATGGCAGATGCCTAGCTTCCATTGGTACCTTGTACTTTCATTCCTATTTCATTGAGTTTTGCGGATCTGGAGACTTGCCATCTGAGAAAAATTAACCCCTTGAGGTGAAACAAGTGAATGTGCTCAAAATTGGGTGTTAACATTGATTTCAACAAACTTAGCAAAGACAGGGCATGGTTAGATGTTATTCCATGCAGTCCTGGCAGAGGGAGACATCAGAAACATTTCTAGTTATTACACTGGGGGATCATCTGCCTTGGAAGGATAATGGCTATTATTAATCCTTGTTCCTGGCAGCATCCAGCATGACTGAGAGACTTTCAAGTAGCAACAAAGACCAGTCCCTAACCTTGTAGTCCTAAATTAAATACAGAGTCAGAGGTAAGGGAAAGTAGTACAATGTACAGAGTGTTCCTTACGATGGTCTGAACTAGATGCTGTAAATCAGCCAGGCAGTCTCGTAAGTAAGGTTAGGGATTACCTTGAGAATCCTCCAGTCTATTTTAGTCATACAGTGTTTGTAGAAACTGACTGCTTTCTTCTTGATGGGTTTTGTCAAGTACCTCCTGTGAAAGTAGGTATACACACTGTAGGGAGAAAATTAAGTGCAGTCTATTCTCATTTATTTTCAGGAGAATTTTCCAACTTGCAGTTTAATGAGACTTCACAGAACAAAACCAAATTCTTCCTGTTTAAACTATCCTTTTAAAGTCTTAACTGTCCTTTTTTTTTTTTTTTCTCCCAAAAGTAAATATACTAACTATGGGCTGACTTCAAACCCTGATTTACAAACGTTTTATATTAACGAGGTGTTTATTTTGTTTGCATTATCTCATCCCCTTCTTCCCTGGATATTTGAGGATTAGCATATGTTGTGGACAAGATCAAAGAGATCAATTTACAGTTTGTGAGCTTTATAAGGGAATTATTTGATTTTTGCAAATACAACACAGCTGTTGTGCATGCAAAAATCTACTGACTTAATGGTATGTAAAGAAAAGATTTCTATGGACTATTTTGTTTGACAGAATTCACTCCTCCATCTCATACAAAAATCAATTAAGATGAAAATGCAGCTGGACTGTGTATGTGTATTTTTTTTTTTTTAATCAATAGAGCCCCATGTTTCCAGATTCTATTGAATTAGGTTTTCAAAGCTCTTTTGTTCTCACCTGTCTACAAAAAATCATTCACGGCATCCTGGATCTCATCTCACAGTGACTGCCTGAATCCAAAAGGTAAAGCACTCCATCCCCAGGGAGGGCGCCAGCTGTCTCATTGATTCAGCAGGGCTCTTGGCTGATGCTGAAGTAGCACTGGCATAATTTCCAGAGAGAGGTGTATAATGAGGTAGCGCCATGTTAACCATTACCAGGGAGAAGTAGAACATCTGGTCTGGAAGAAAAGAGGAGTCCAGAGCTGAACTATCAGCATCAAAGCATGCATTTGTGGGGTGGCACATGCCAGGATTCACTGCCTAGAAGCAACAGATTTAGGGATGAAATGGGATGTAAAAATAAGAGTGAAAATAATAGGGAGAAAACTCCTTTTCCAGTGTATTTCTTTTCTAGGAGTTATGTTCTTGTTGACTTAAAACCAACACTGTTAACATTCTTGTATTCTGATGAAAGAAAGGATATTCAGAATAAGCCTCACTTTGTATAAATGCATAGTTATTTCCTCAACATTTTATTTTTTATCTCGCTGTCTCTATTCCTTTCACAGACCAAGCTGCCACTTTGATGTAATCCCACTAAAACCCCAGCTCAGTGCAGCATTATCTACCCTTTGCAGGTTGCAATTCTACAGCAGGAGTTTGCAAATGCCAGGGAGCACCCAGTCTGTGGGCTGGGAGCAATCTCCTCATGCACCTCTCCCACAGTCTGGAGTGATGAGGATGTAAACAGTGAAAATTCTTCATCAACAGTTGGTGGAAATGGTGGGGAGTGTTTTAAAAACAGAGACAGAGGGAGAGAAAAGGAAGGAAGTCATCCTAGGCAGTCCTTGCTAGCAGGTGCATTCACACCAGGTGCTGGCTCTGTTCTCCACTGACTCAGTGAAATCCCTGTCTATAGCAGCAGGACATTGGCAGTTTTTGCAGTGGTATACAAATGCCTGGGTATATTTCAGCTTCATTTTTGTTGGGTTGATACTTTTAAGAAATCTTGGGTTTATATTAGCAAAACAAAAGGAGGGGAGAAGTGTCTTCCTATCGTTTGCAAGGGATAAAATGGTCTCTGCATCAACTTCCAGAGTACAGCTTCCTCGCTGGCTGCACTGTCAGGTACCTGAGTGAGTGTATGGTACCTTCACAGCTCTCTCATTGTCATTCTGGACATCTTCCTTGCTGGGCTGAGTTGCCTCCTAGAGGACTGATACTAAGGAATCTGATCAAGTACCCATGGTGCCAAGTCCTTGTGGCAGGCATTTCACAATGAAATTAATCGTTCTCTCTTACAGTCATGGTGGGGGTGGCTCTCTGTCCACAGTTTTGCTGCATTAGGATTCCCAGCATTGCTCTGTCTCATGACTAATTTAGGATTTACTGTCTGACTAACACCAAGACTTTTGTCCTTTTGCCTGTTCATCCTTGAGCTGGGATCTTTGCAAAGCATTATGAGGTTGACTGCAACCTTCTTACAATGCTAAATATGGAATAGTTAAATGTGCCAGGGACTTTTTAATCAGTATCTCTACCAATTTTCCTGCTGTCCCGTCAGGCTGTTCATAGTATGGGTTTGATGTGATGTGCTTTAACTGATAACAGTAAAGAAAACATTGTTGGAACATAAGACTCCCATGACCCCTCCCAACCCCAATCAGGACTCCCCAGACTCCCTTATTTCACATTGCAAGGAGTCAGATGCACAACAATAAGTTATCAGCTCCTAAAACAGAATACTAATCCTTCATCCTCACCCATTTTCTCCTCTTCTATTCACAAACTGCTCCAGGTAGTTTTCTACTCTGAACTGCCCATTGCTCTTTCTCTACTCCCCCATCTGCCTCCTCAGAGCAATACATCATCTCCTCTCCTAATCATCTTTTCTTATCCTACTTTTGAACTCCAAAAATGCCTTTTTGGATTTGTTAGTCCATCTTTTTCTATTAGTCCACCCTGCTCACTGACTCTTTCAAGTCCTCCCCTCTTTATAAATACCAGGAATGCTCGGGGTTTTAGCATATACGCTCTATTCCCCAATTTGGTGTTATGAGTCTGTATCTGTATTACTGAGGATGTGAACACTGGAAAACATCTTCTCTCCTCATCCCCTGATTGTTCAGACTGGTGGACCTCTTGGTGTAAACTGTGTTCCCCCTTCCAGCCAGTGCATGTGAATATTTTTTTTTGCATGGACACTGAGGCACAAAGGGAGAGAGGTATTTCTCCTAAGTTTTAGCTCAACAAGGAGCTGGGACACTGCTGGTGTGTGCCTCCACAGCCAGGAGCTGCAAAATACTCCCAAATCCTATGGTACAGATATAGCCAGGAAAAAAAAAAGCCACTGCATTAGAACAGACCATATAAAAAGGTTCTTTACAGACCCATGTGTATGAATGTAAGTGGCTGATCCATTTCTCTACAACAATTCTGATATCAGTCACCTGACAAGTTACTGGGGGGGGGGAAGAAATAACATGTCATCAAAATGAATTCCTTGAGTATTTCCATTTTGGTGCAGAGAAAATTTGATTAAAAAAGGCACTTGTCATCTCTCCCTTAAACATAGTCTTCTGCCTCTTTTGTTCAAACCACTAAAAGCTAGATAGCATATGCACAGGGAGTAAATTCTTCACAGGCGGGCATCTGGATCAGTATATTGAAATCGAGTCTATTTTTAGCCGACTGATGCTAGCTTCCCCATGAAACTGCATATTCGTAGTTTTCAGGCTTTCTGAAGTGGATTCTTGCCATAAATTGATTGTAAGTCATTTTGAGTGCATGGGAGGAAGGGCCTGCTCCAAAGTCTATTGAAAATATATTAGAGTCTTTCTATTGATTTGAAAAGCTGAAGATCAAGCCAGCAAGGATTCATTCTGTCCATGTAAAATACTGGCAATTTGCATTAGAAATGCAACATAAATGTATTTCTTATGCAAAACTCAGCTGAACAACACATTTTGCTGCCTATCTAGCAAATTCCACAGCTGGAAATATTGTTCTCTCTTTTATATCCTTATTCTTCTTATCCAAGTAGTTAACCAGATATTTGGGATTTTCTCAATTGTTTCGTTAGGGGGATAAATTGATGAGAGAGTCTGTGATTGTTCTGGTACAACCCATTTTCTTTACCAGGAACAAGCATAAATCCCTGATACAGCAGGAACAAGCAATAGAATGTCTTTTTTTTTTTCTTTCAGCATCCTAAATCTGTCTTTTTAACAATCATTCTGCCCCAAAAGCTGTTTTTTTTCCCTTTGGCTTTCCTTCAGTCATGCCACACATATTTCTCTGTCTCCTGTTTTTCTGGTCCTTTCTGCTTGTTTTTCTCATGGGTGCTGATTCTCTGCTCCATTCATTAGATCCTTAGGCTCTGAGACTGCTTTCCAGAAATTTGGGGCTGCTGGGATCTGCTGTCAGCGTTCATAGTAGCAATCCTATTGTGTCAGTTGCTGCTTAATACCTACTATCACTTAACTCTTCTCATTTACCTGAAGAAACAGTGATTGTCATGCCCAGTGATTTCAGGGAGGTCTGTGATTATTTCCAAATCAAAAAGCTCAGGTTTATGGTCAAGTTACAACATGTAAGTGGTTACCTTGCACTAGATGATCCACAGCAAGTGTCCAAATATCCTTCCTCTTAGGCCATGTCAAATGCACACGAAATTCATTTAGCTAAGTCCCCACAGTGTGTCATCCAAATCAGAATAAATTTCATATTAACCCACTTGATGTTCTCAGGGCACTGAGGCTCAAAGAAGGCTATATATAGATCAATAGGTTCACACGGGGTCAAATGAGAGGAGCATATGGCTTTAAACCTCTTCAGGAAAAATTTGAGCTACCAATCAAACCTTTCCTCATTTTGTGAAATTGTATTACCTTGAATGATCATACATTGTGAAGCAACTGATATATATTAGATTATTACCTTTTGGGAACAGTGTAACTTGTCTAAGCAACACACTATTAGGACAAGAGAAACTCTTGTGTCCAATGTAATGCTGTTATATTATTTTTTCTCTCAAGCTCGACGATTTTTATTTCTTAAAGTTTTGAAACACATGCAAAGTCAAGATGTATTCATAGAACTTATTTGAGTAAATAGGTGTGGTATTTGATCTTGAAGGGAGCCAGTAATAGAGATTCCTGCAGTTTATTCCAGGGTCAATCACCAATTTATAAAGAGAGAGTTCTGAAAACTCTTCATATTCAAATTTTTGGTCTTGTGTGATGGCCTGCAGAATATTTTTCAGTAGACTTATGAATTCTCATTAATTTATGAACTCTGTTTATGATTGTTATTTTCAACATGGAATAAATTTATGCAAAAAGAGACCCTGCCTGAGAGACAGAAAGGAGTCCTCAGGGACTTGTATGGCTTCTCCCCACCAAAATAATGGGAGTGACTGCCTGAGCCATTAAGTCTTATTTCAAGCATCAAGTTAAAGAAGGGATGGAGAATGGAAACAACACAGAGGAAGGACACAAGGAGGAGATATTTAAAACTGGATTTCCCAAGCAACACACTTACTTATAAAGTAGCGAAAAAACCTCCTAAAACAGGAAAGGGAGTCTGGCAGAGAAAGACCCAGAAGTCCTGAGAAACCTTAACCATGATATTAATCACCCTTTTAAAAAATCCTGAAGGGTGGAATTTGTGTTATTTGTTCATAATATTTTTTTTTAGATCTACAGATCTTCTTTGTTTTCCACTTCTTTCATTATTGGTATGCTTAAGCTCTTTTGCAAAGGCTGAATGTGTTTAGCTTCAGCTGTCACAGAGCTCTACAGAGTTAAATAGCCTGTCAGAGCTACCTCAGGAGAGCTCTTCTTCTGGGCCTTGAAACCAAAACTATTTCAACAGAGTGTACGTGAGCACAGCAACATTCAAATGTTTCTGGAATCATATTAGTATAAAAAGTAATGCTTTTGTATGTAAGTTTCGTATCCCTCCTTCCCCTGATTGCTGAAAAAATGCCTTTTTACACCAGAAGTAATAAATTGTGACATTGGGCTCATAGGAAAAACTATTGGAATTAATGACAAGAAACCCACAGTGTGTTCAGTCTTCTATATGAATTTTACACTCCCACTTAATTCGGGTCTTTGCTATGCTTTATAAAGACAAAAAGTTATAAACACCTATAAAATCTATTTACCTAGGTCTTCTACTTCCTCATGGAAGGCTTTCACCTCTCAACTACTATATATAAGATGGGCACTATTGGTCTCCCTATCCTTTCTCTGTACCTTCAAAGAAGAAAAGGATTTAATTACCTATTCTAATGAGTTGACATGGAGGCATAAACAAAAGGAATGCCTGTCTGAGGGCCTTAAATTTCCCTGTACTTTAGGCATGTAACTCAAATTTGTCAACTCCTCTCCCAGAGATAGTCCGGTTTCAGATCTGAGCCTGACTATACGTGAAAAGCTAGGTATAAAAGGTTTGACCAAGGTCATTTAGGAGTCTGGGATGGAGTGAGGGACTGAATTCTTTCCCTCAAATGGCTTGTTCCCTTCTAGTGCACCTGGAATGGCCCTGAGGACCGAAGCACTAGCTATTCATATAATGAATAACCCTTCCACTAAAAATTGCTCCAGGCACACTCAGCAGCAGGAGCAAGGATAAGTGGGAGGACTAAGCTAGCTGATAACACTTGGTAAACTATTAACCAGCCCACACATGGGCTTGAAAGGTTTGTATGTATATATATTAATCTTTTCTGTAAACATACAGAGGACAATTATGGACGGTGGCTTGAACTGCCAGTGTTAATAGATTGCTGACCCAACACAATTACTACTGTACAGCTCCCACAGATATCTGTCCTTTCTGCTGAGAAGGACATCCTAGTTGGGTTCTCACATCCTGCAGAAACTGGATGGGAAAGACAGAAATCAGTTATGCAGGGGAGAAAAAAAACACAAAGAAACTCAAAATACGGGAGTGTTTCTGTATATATATACGTATATAATTGGTGTTTTGTTCACACCGAGAAATATCAAAAATATCACAGAAAAGCTCTTCATGACACCTAATACAGAAGATCACCTTGAAAAGTGTGGGACTTGTCCTCACTCGAATCCAGTGACTCCAGCACGCAGAACACATGGAGGCTGCAGTTTGTTGGCAATGGTTGCAATAGGAGCTTCATGGTCCTGCTCAGGGGACCTAGGTTGAAAAGCATATTTGTCCTGTGCAGACCATCCATATTCCATTCACCTAAAGCCCAAATACTCAGGCTATAAAAGCAGAGCAGCTCTCAGTGTGGGTGTATAAGTATCAAGTATTAAAAGCCCTGAATATACATGAGTATTCATGTATCTACATTTGTGTACCTGTCCTGTGTGTCCTGGAAGACCCAAGATCCCAGTAAAACTATTACATCCTGATCCAGTTTCTCTGGGCATTCTGTTTTAATGGTTGTATGATGTTGGTGGTGGCTGTGAAAAAGGTCTCTGGTCCACCCCAGAAGTACATGCATATCAACTCTGAGAAATGTCATTCCTCTTTATATCAAAGCGTCTGGCTTCCTTTTGCAATAAAAGGTGCTATATAAGGCAAGATATGACAATCAGAGCAATAAAATAAGAAATCCTAATCTCTCCATGCTGGGCACAGAGAGAAGTTCATTGAGGCATTGGTTTACTGTAGTATGTTATCCAATTGTGATAATGCAGATAAAAAGGGAATGGAAATGGCAAAGTTATTAAACTAATTGTATCTGCAAGGATATTAATTTAATTTATCTCACTTGATTATTACTGTCATCAAGCTCAAATGCAAATCCTGAACTGTGAATTAAATAGATGACTGAATTTACTTAGGGGGGGAAATAAAGGATTAAAAATTATAAATGCCGCTTCATTACATGAATTTGGAAAAGAAAATCTTTCTTCTAAGGGATTCTTTGATATCCTTCTTGTTTTCTAGTCTTCTTGTTAGGAATTTTTAAAGCTCCCACTTTAAAGGAACCCATAAAGAGGACTAGTGTGCACAATTTTGCTTAACTGGACATGAATATGCTTGCCTGATATCAAAACTTAATTCTCTGGTGTTTCAGTAGATGCTCAGAAGCATATTGAAATCAGAAGACATAGTGACCTCAAAGAGAAATGTGAATAGTTCTTCTTCTGCCTACAAATAAACATTATACTCTAATCAGTTTTAAAAATTTTATTAGGTTATTGTGGTGCTAGCACACACCCAAAAGAATTAAAATGTGAAATATATGGTTGGTTTATGTTTTCATTTCAATGTGTGGGTTTCTTTCTTTACATATCACCTTTCTTTAAAGCAAGAGTTAGGGTTGTGTTAGGTTTCTTATACGGTACATACTTAAAAGCCTATATCCAGTGGCTAGCACAATAAACCAGTGTGTTCTAATAGATTAAAAGTGAAACTTGGTCTTCTTTTCAAGAAATGGCAAAATTCCAGGGTGTCATCTAATGTATAAATACTGGAAGAGAGATTGTTATCCTCATCCTGGCTGAGGATATATCTATAATATATACTACAGTTTCAAGTCACTTGCTGAGGGTAATTTAATCTTAGAAAGACCATTTTATTAGAATGACTGTGGTGCTTGTGGTACCCAAGTAGACTTGTTCAGAGCACTGTGCTCTGGAGATATAACCAGAGACCTGCAGCAGAGCCTTCAGTCATCTACTTAATCTCTCTGTACTTCAGTTTTCTTGTTGACAGAGTGAAAGACAGGATGGAAGTCAGAATTGGGGCATAAGATATGAGGTAGAATTAGCCTTTATAAAGCATTACGAAATTCTTAAATGAAAAGAACTAAGTAACAAACCCACACAGCAAGAAACAAAATTCAAACTTTGTTCTGTGAATTCACTCTCCTACCCCAATTTTAGCTTTGCCTCTTTTTATTCCTTGTCCCTATCACTTCTCATCCCTGGCAAAGTATTTATTTCAAGAAATTAGAATATCATAGGCACAGTCCACTGACATATTTCTTCATACTGGACTGAAATAACTTCAGATAGTCTTGTTTTTATTAGGAGACTCTAAGTGGAAAACACCTGCCATGACAACCCCAACACCTTCCAAAAGAAACTAGGCATCCCTGGAACCCAATTAAATAACACAAAAAAGCAACAGCATAGATGTTTTCCTACAGATTTGGGTCCTACTATTGGGTTCTCTGGTATCTTTTCTGGTATCAGGACTATGCGCACACTACAGCTTTTCCTTGGGCCAAGAGGAAGACATTTCTTTCAGTCTCCATCCAGCTACGTATTTCATAAAGTGTTTGGAAATTTATCTTCGAGATTACTGATTTTCTCTCAGACTGGTTGGAATAGGCCAAGAAATTCAGTGGTTATAAGGAAATGAAAGAAGGGAACAGTAAAACACATGTATCCACACACATATTAATCCAGCAATTATTTCATTAGCCTCCTTTCTTTAGGAAACTGAGCTGAACCTGTTTGAAATAACTTCAAATAATATAAGAAAAAGAAGAATAAACATTCAGAACTATAGGGAGGTTGATTAACTTCTGGTAAAAATTAGACTACAGTGTATTAGAACAAGTCTTAAAACCTCAGTCCTGCAAAACATTTAACATTCATTCTTAAGGTAATGTGTTTAAGAGACTACATGCTTAAAAGACTTGTTAAATTGCAGTCATACTTTGTGCTGAAAGTTAGGATTCAGATCTTATGAATTTAAAATAACAGCTAAGCCAAGGGTAGCCAAGGTTTATTATTATAGCTGTGTGTGCCATGGTAATCAAACCCGTGGAAATGTCTGCAGCTGTACCCACAACATCTCTTCTCAAATGCTTCCTTCACTAAGCTGAGCTGTTGAATTAAGTGGATTGTTGCCTACCATGCAACATACACAGAAAAAAACAGAGAACAGAAAGCAAAATATCATTTTGGCTGCCATATCCCTAAGTTAATAATCATTGTAGGAGCACATGTTGAGTTTTAGCATTAAAACGAAGGGTTTCATATTACAGATTATAGGGAGACTCGTGAACAATGTGGCAGATATAGACAATCAAAGTGTCTATTGAGGCATGGAGCTGCAATACAAAAGCAATCAGTGCAGAAAGCAAGGCAGTGACAATACAATTTTAAATCCATTTGATAGGCAAACTGTATCTGTTGAAACTTCTCAGGGTGAATGAGTATAAAACTCATTATCAGTATTGCAGCATGTCCCATGACACCACTTTATTTATTCACATGAAGATTGGAGAATGTGAGTAAATACAGCATCCCTGCACTCTAAAAATTCTTTGTAGATAAATCCTTTGCCTATATTTGTTCTTTGTGCACTTTCCATGAGTCTTTCATGCAATCTCCCTGCCCACTGTAGGAAAACAAGCTTTATAGAAAGTACTGGGCATAAGCCTGTGAAGTGTATTTACCATTTAGAATGGTCAGTGAACACATTCAGGGTCTTAATGATACTGGAAAGTACTGAATCCTTTATCTTGGCTTTTATCATTTAATGTTCTGGGTTGAGTATCTCAGATGTCTATGAAGCATCACAGACCATTCGGTCATGCCTTTAAATGGTAAGAGTTATTTGGCTGGCAGAGTCCATTCAGTCACACTGTGTGGCAACGTACTTTGCATCTTGACACAAATGTTTGTTTTTTACTAAGTACTTTTCACATACCAATTTTACCCCAGGGACTATGGAACCCAAGCAGTCTGAGGCCCATTGCAATCCATATCACTGGCCAGCACCTTGAATCCTAATGTAGAGGGATCTGTTCTCTCATTTTAATACAAAGAAGTCTCAAAAATTATGAGAAATATTTCAAATGCACATGACCAATCACATTTCTACATTTTTCAAGATGGCAAAACTTTTAGAGATCACAGTGTCAGTGATTATCAGTGTTTGGGTCTGTGATTTTTGACCCCAAATCCAGCATTACCTGATCTGATATTGTCTGAAGCCTGAGCAATCTCTTAGCACTGGTATGTGGGGATCTGTGATTTCCAGTGAGCTTTGTATCAGACTCACATACAACAATTACTGTTGTTTGCTCTGGAGTGGAAAGCTAGTGAAGATTCTGACTATGCTTTTTCTTTCTTTTTTTTTTTATCATCCTTGCTATAATCTCTGTAATTGTGATAATAGCAATCTAAACTACCTTGCTCTTTTTCTTCTTGAGTAATTTGATTTGAAAGCAACTCCTATTCTCAAGTTCAGTAACCTTAGGGAAGAGGTGAAACAGAGAGGTCATTCAAAATACAGAGACTATCAAAAAGGTTTAAATAACTGAATCATTAAGATTCTATAACCTCCTCTCCATGACAAAGATGGTAATGAGAAGAGGAAATAGCACACTATGCAATGTATTCATCGGGAAAATTACTGTAATGAAACTTAAGCACAGGAAATAATATAAATGTAGCCTGTTCTCATTATATTCTAAAGATTGACATTTCTGTATCACTTTCTTCCTGTCATTGTTACTCTTGTATGAAAATCAAACCATGCTTTCCTCTTAAAAGACACATTTTGCTCAACATACAATACAAATGTATCACAGAAAATTGTAAGACCAGATATGCAGTCAAGCGGTCAGAGTATTTATTTACCATTCATACAAATTGGGAAATGAATCTTATGCTCAAATCTAAATGCAGTATCTATCATTCATTACAACTACATTAACATTTATAAGATATAGAACAGCGTTTGAAAATACCCAAAATAAGTCTCCATGTGCAACCTCTTGGACCACTAAGAAAATCGTCTTCTGTGCCAGCAGATATTGTTTCTCAAAGTCTACAAAACCCAATACATTCTGCTAGAAAAATACTTTACAGGTTAATTTATTATTTCAGTAGAGAAGAACTGACAAAGAAACTTATAACAATCTGCCCAGGGAATAAGGCTATAACTATCGCAGGTCTGCCTGTTTCAGTGGCTATCACTTAAAAGGTACCATGCATGACATTAAAATTCTTTTTGTACAATAAAATAATTGTTCTTAGTTATTCCACTACGTCTTAATTTAAAAATAGAGAAGGCATTTTTTTCTCCTCAGATATTCCAAAGTTGATTCAATGTCAACCAAAGCTTAGTTCGGAAATCTTTACCTCCAAAGTTGAACATCTTGAAAAATGATGATGAACTGTAAAAAAACCCAGCTACTATTAATAGGACACAACAACTTAAAGGCAGCTGTCACTAGAAATCAAGTCATGTTAATTAATTTCATCCTGTATGATTCCAAAATACTTTAACTACTATATGTAGTGTTCCTCTAAATAATGAAATACAGTTAATAGGGGTAAGGGTAGAAAATTCAACAAGTGTTTTAATAGCACATAAACAAATACTTCACAACACCTCAGATGGCCAAAGCAATAAGAATTTTTTTTTTAAAAGCATATAATTGTGATTGCTTCATAACTACAGGAAAGAGAAAATACTTTTTTTGTGGTTACCAGTATTTTTCTCCAATTTATTTTAATGAATTTCTGTAAAATTCAGTTAAACTGGATTGTGAAGACATAGAATTCAAAAGGGGTCCAGTCAACCTCCTTTTTCATCAGTCTAATTCTGAACCAACAACACGTATCACCTCAGATAAATTGAACAGCTTGAGCTATTCTAATTATAACCCAATTCGGTCTTTCTGTATTGACTGGAGCACAAGATCATTATCATAAAAAGCTACAGTCCTGAATTCCTCCCTGATCTAAACCAGGGCAGCTATATCAGCACCATGAACCTGTTGTATCCTGTTGAGGCACTGAGTGAAATCAGGAGTTTTCCTTAGGAGACTTCCATGCAGATGATTACTCCAGTCATCCACAATATTCATGGACTTGCCATCGGCAATGCAAAATGAGTAAGATGTTACTGGTACTTCCATAGCTCACTCTCCTTACTGGCCTTGATCTAAACTCTTTAAATCTCCTATGGTCATAAGCACAGAAGGGAGACCGGTGTAGTGGGGCCCGATACTCCTTACCTCCAGAAAATCTGATATAAACTCAATGCAGGGAGGCACATTGTATGTAACTTTTTCATAATCTTTGTCTAAAAATCGATTAAATGAACCACAGCCACGTGTCATCAAAGGATTCCTTGTGCAGAGGCACTAATGGACTGGAAGAAGATGCTACTTCTTATTCTTTAGACACCTATAATGATGTGACACTTGACAGCTGGGGATTTCTTTTCTCTTCCCATCTGGCTTGCTTTCTCTGAGCAGAATTCCAGCACTCAGTGCCTGGTGGCCCCTGTGTCAATAAACATCCCTATGTTTCTAGTGTTACATCTTCACTTGACATAACAACAAATGCAACTGTTCTTCTGTATATCCAGTTCTGTTTCATGTAGCTTTGGCAACTGCCAGCTGGAATAGGAAAAGACACTCTGATTTCAATAGTTGACAGAATTGATATGCAGAGAAAGCCAACCAGTGCCAACTGAAAAGAAACAGGACATTACAGAGAACCTGTATGTTAACACCAGAGTCCAAGGCCAAACAGATCACTAAATACGATTCAAACCTCACCCTTTCCTGGCCCCAGCTGTCACCAGGCATCAGACCTAAACAATTGCTAAGTTCATGTTTTTCCTCACTGACTCATAGCGCTCCTATACGTGGAAAGTGCAGTGGCTGTCAAGCACAGATCACACTGAATACATTCTAGAAAGAGATGGGGCGAAATGAGTGTAACTCAGCACCCATCTACTTTCTGGAGACCAAACTATATGCAAACTTGGGAACCACTCCATATGCAATCTGCGGTACCTAATGTACCAATCACACACCTGAGACTTGGGATCCTTCATACAGCCAGAGCTCCCAGCCACCTCCACCCATCAGCTCTCTCAACCATTGCAGTCCTCCAAGCAAGGACCTGGTAGGAGAAGGCAGGAGTTGGAATCAAGTGAAAAGAAATGGATGCTCTTCATGGCTTAAGTTGTTCTTCGTCTATCCCAGTGATGAAGTCTGCTCCCAGTGAAGAATGGGGAGAAAAAGGAAAGAGGCGTATAAGGAAAACTTTGAGAACTGCTAGTCGAGTATACAGAGGGCACACAATATAATATTTTCCTAGTGTAAAGTCTTGTCTTACATTGGAATACTGTTTTTTCCCCATTGGAGTTCATGGCCATCACTGCATACATGCATCTGTCCTCAGAAGGTGCAGGTGTCGCCTTGTAGGTACGGGTAAGCATTTGGGAGTTGGGGCAAGGGCAGAGGACTTGTCATGGATGTTTTTCTTACCAAAGTGACATAAAAAGGCTCTGTGACTCTGGTAAAACATGGAGAGTTTGCTGCAGATCTCACTTATATTAATTTCTCACTTTCTAAAACTTCAGTATAGCAAATTCAACGGCAAGCTTGTCTAGAGAAGAATTCTAATGTGTACAGAAACTTCTTTCTAATACTTTACATGATATTACCAGGCACGTGACAAACCCTAGATGGAGCATTTATGACACCTGACTTCTAGAGCATTCACATGCCTTTTCAATGACAGCTGCCGAGAAGAAATAGCATCCTCCAGCTGCACAACTTTATCCTTCCCTCACTTGTGAATTGAGATGTTTGGCTTTAAAGTGGCACTCTGTACTGTACTCTTAAAACTGCAATTGTCACTTGATGAAAGGAAGCCAAATGCTCCATCAGTGACATCTGACAGCAAATAAAAATCTCCTTCCTAAGGGCATAATGGGCAGGATGCAGCCATATCATTCTTTCCTCTTATTAAATCACACTGTCAGTGGGATTAACTATCAGGCAGTAGACATATGGACTCCACAAAAATATACAAAACAGAACTAGGGTACAAAAGGCAAGTGCACACTCCTCCTCAGAACTGAGCACCGTGACATTCCATGAATAAATTAATGTGATTACTCCTCCAAAGAAAGCCCAAGGAAAACAGTTGGCACTAATGCAAGGCCAGGTACCCTATCACCTTAAGCCTGGCCTTCACAGTGGGTGAAACCATGGGGGAGGAAAGAAACAGCAGTTCCTCCCTATCTGTATTCACTTGCAGGATAAATTTTAAAGAACAACACAAGCATACGCATAATAATTGCCAGATAGTTAAACAAGGATGAAAAGCATGACCAGATGAACAAAAAGTCTGAGTTTGTTCATTCTTTCCTCCAACAGCTGCTGTCTGGCCATAATCTCCTTCTCAAGTCTAATTAGCAGACCAAATTAAGCCCTCATGTTACTCTGTTCAGTGGAGTTTGCATGTGGCATACATTTGCACTAATGTGCTGTGGTAGAGATTTTCTTAAGTGACTCTCTGCTAGTATTTAGATGTTGAGGAATCTGATATCAGAGAGGGCTGAGTGTACTGACACCCAGATAGCTTCTTTGTATAAGGACTGAGATGTCAAAGACAATCCAGAGTGAATCAACTATTTGCAGCTCTAGAGGGGGTAGATCCACTGTGGTCCCCATATCAGACCTACCAGGCACACATACCCTACAGCATCTTCAATGACACTAGGCACCAATGGTTAGGAACATTAAATGTGCCCCATAAGTCAAAAGAAGAGATTTCTGGCTTTTATGTATGCTGTATCCAGACACAATGACCCTGAGTTATTTATCACATTTCTTCAGCCTAATGTACAAAAAATAAGGCTGCTAATAAAAATCAGATTAAATATTGATAATAGCTTTTTGTTACTTTTTAATCCTTCCTTTATTTACTCTTATGATACTATTTTCAAATTATAGCTCAATTCCAAAGGACCCACCTGGGACTAGCAAAAAGATCCCCTCCTGAATACAAACAACTGTAAGGCCAAGGACAGAACTCCCTTCTCCTACCCCACTGGGTAAAAGAGGAGCAGCTTAGTTGGGAGATCCCCCTGCTACATCCTCCCTAGAGAAAGGCTGACCATATCTCCTCTTCAGCATAAGCAAGAAAACATGGGAGTCAGCAGAATCCTTAGGAGGAAGGGGTTCTCACTGTGAACCCCCCCCCCCTTTCCTTTATTTAGTGATACAGCTTGGACTGCTAAGACACAACATTTCAATTTCTGTCTTGCACAAGGAAGACCAAATTCTGTGTTGCATGGGATAAGCAATGAATGGATTTGGGCTTTCCCAGGCAGACGTCTAGTGCAGACCTGAAACTAGAAGTGTCTCACATAAGAAGGACTTACACGCAGGGCGAGGAAGCAGAGGACACACATCAGTGCACTTATCTCTGACTGCACAGCAAGCCTGGACCCCAGTGCTCCAGTCAAAAGCACCATGCAAATTGCCTTAACTGAACCCAGTTTATTCACAGAGCATTTTATTCTAGAACATGCATCCTGTGAATCCCCTTGGCAACTAGCTAACAGCCGGAAAAATATTCTCTGGCAAATGCCCTTTAAACTTCACATAACGTTCCTACACCAAAGAGGCTTTATCTCTAGTTTGTAGTCTCATTTTTTTAAGCATCCTGCAGTACCAGATAAGCTTTTTAAAAAGCTGTTCATTATTTGATGTTTCCTTTGTTCAGAAAAAATGACAACAAATACATTTTGGGGAAAAAAAACAGACACCACTTTGATATTTTCAGTGGTGCTATTCACAAGACAAAGAAAAGATACATTTTTAACATTCTTGCCCAGAATATTAAAGCCCTGGGTTTTGCCAGAGAGACGATTTGGGTATAGAGAGCTTCATTATCAAAGGTGTCAGTAGTTCTTCTTGTCCGTATCCTCCCCAACAGCATCCTGGATGTCCTAATCGCTTTCTGGGAAAGCAATTTTGATCTTCCACAGAAAGCTATTAAAAGTAACCTGGATCTTGGAGATATAGCACTTTAACCTGAGAATTTTAAAAAGCCAGTAGCCCTTCTTAATTATTTAATGAAGATTTAGCACTGGGTATTAGCTCCTGGGCAGAGCTGTACATCAAGTATATGTCATATAATTTGTTACTCAAGGATGAACATTAATGTATGTTGCCACCTTAGGAGACAGGCTCGACCTGGGCAATACTTTGCTAATAGTTTGCAGGGTGGGAGGATTTTGAATTTCCATAATTTTTAATGATTCATTTGTGTTTTAATGGGGATCCAGGTTCACTTCACATCCTTGGGCCATTGCAGACATTTTACCCCCCTGAGTTAATCCTGTGTTCATTCCCCAAAATGAATATTCATACCATTCAAATGCAATTTTTAATTAACTGCACCAGCAGTATTATCATTATTGCACCTGAAAGATCCAAAGCCAGATCAGAGAAATGTTGCCACAATAGAATTCACTAAATTCTGCTCACATTCCCTTCTAAGGCTGATCACCTTTAAAGTAATGAGAATAAACTGCGGGATAATATAAGACAGATCTAATTAAGATAATGAACTGGAGATTATGAACATTGCTACTCTGTGTCTGAAGAATTTTAATATATTAGTCTAACAGAAGGTTAAGGATTTACAAAAGGCAAGATATAGAAATATACAATGTGGGTTTTTTGGACAAAGCTTGAGATTCGGCACCTAAAATGTATAAATAAGAGGGATAAAAGGAAATAAAAGAGCATATTTCAGGAAACACACACCATAATTTCTTTTAATTAATTTATTTAATACTTGCATAGAACACAGGATGAGAGAATTCTCTCTACAAAGTGAGGAATAAAAAGCAAGCAGGCAGGGAAACATTATAACAAGCTGAGAGGCACTTACAAGGCTACACTGTGGAGAGTTTTATCCTAGCTTCTATCTGATATGACTATTATGGCCTTGGATGAATTTTTCTTGAGGGAGCAGCCTAATTAGCTTGCCAGCAGCAGCAAGGAAAGGAAAGGGAGGGAGGCAGGCAGAGAGGAAGGGGGTAAATGAGCTGTTAGGTAAAATAGAGTCAATATCAATAAGACCTACTGTTTGGTTTCTGTGAAGCTTCATCTTCCAAAACAAGGCAGCAGAGAGACAAATGTTTGAGGGTGAAACTAGAACTCAACAATTTTCTGTAATCAATAGCGGATTGTCAGAAATCGTCCTTCTCACATTTTCAGAGGTACATTCTTCAAAGCAAGTGCCTGGGAACTGCTGCCTTGGAACAGTACCCCCAGCTAATTCACTGTAATTATTCTGCTACGGATAAAGTTTCACTCCAGAAAGAATCATTATTACCCTTCTAGAATAGAAACATCAGTTTACTAGCATATTTGTTAAGGAGTAAGTAAAATTAGAGCAGGCTGTGTTGGCTCAGCACTGCACACTGAGTGCACACCAGCCTCTTCTGGCGAGAGGGGACATTGGGAAAACTGAAGTCCTGAGGGGTAAGACAACACAGAGGCATGACTACAGCTCAGGTAGGCATAACCTGCCCAGCACCAGCAACAACAGCAGCATGTCCACAGCAGCGCAGCATATCTCAGGCTGCATTGTCTTGCCTAAAACTGTAGGTAAGTGCTGACCTGTGAAGCCTCAGCTGCCATAGAGGGACTGTTCCTCATACTTGAGCTAGCTAGTGTAACACCCTGGCCCCTATGAGCCAGGAGTATTCATGGTGTGAGGAGTGACACAGCTCCTGGAGATCATTTGCCCTGTGTTGCATGCTGTTACTGTCCTTTGATGTGCCCCAGAACCTATGGAAGTATAAACATGTCAAAATATCCATGTTATTATTCTGACTTATGACAGACTCCTTCACAGAGCTAAGCTAGCATTGCTAGAGGCAACAGGAGGCACTGGACCCTGCACTCAGAGGAGTGCAGAGGCCGTAACGGAGGCTGGTCACTGGACATGAAGAGGGAAGCAGTTGGCAATACCCAGCCCAAAACGCCATTTCATGTTGTGTTGCCATAGCGATACAATATAAGGACAATGGAATCAAATTTTGCCTGACTAAAGACAAGGTTTAGCTTAGAAAATATCCTTTGACAGAAAGAAGCATCTGAGAATCAAATGACAGTAATCTCATTCTGGTTCATTTCTACTGCTCCGAACAGGATGCCATGGACAATACGTAATGGCTCCCAAGTTCATTTCCAAAAGAACAATCCTCACTGCTTCTTCCTGTCCAATTTTCGTCTTGTTCCAGACACAGAGATTGTACTATAGATAAGCCTAATTGTCATAGGCTTCACTGAAATAGCGGCGCTATTTCTCTGTATTTAGGAGCATCCACTTTCCTTGGAAAAATAGCCATCTATGGATCTGGAGACAGAGAAATTCAATTTTTTTGAGCTTTCCTTCAGATTATTCTACTAAAAGAAACCAACCAAACAACAGCTTTTTCTCCCTAGAGCAGCAAAGAGATAATATCCATAACGTATTCTCTACAAAGAGTAAAGCCTGTCTGTGAAGCAGACAGGTATTTCCTGGAAGCTTGATCAATGCTTGCGGTAAGCAAGAAAATAAGGACAACCAGTCTCCCTGCTCATACTCTGAGCACCAAGCACATTGCTTTTACCCTTGATTCTCTCTTATTAGCACAGTATTAAAAATAATTCCAAAGGAAAACATTCAGCTGCACATACTCGTCCCCCCAAGGAGAGGGTGAGAGAACAAACATACACCAGCTGTTCCTCGTGCTGCTCCGTGCTCTACTGCATGTCACTCTGGTGCTTTGGTCATGAGCTCAATACACAACCCCAAAAGAATAAACTGGAAACCAAGACTGTCCTAATATTGCTGAGAAAAGTCTGAAAAAATCAGAACGAGAGCACTGAAGCAAGTGCTCATAGGTTTGCCAGCTGTGTACTACACACCAGCTCACTGGGAGAGGACAAATTAAATGAGGAGTCATCTTCATTCCTTGAATTTTAAAACAGACTCGTAGGGCATGTCTTGAAAAAAATCAGTAGAATTCACAGGTGGATAAGCCTGATCTTCTATTTCATCTGAATGACTTGTATTAACCAAATTGGCAAAGCACTGCGATAAACTGTTAATACTGCCCTGAATCATGTGCATTTAATAAGAGCATTAAACACAAGACACTTCCACTGTGATTATGGGGAGTTGAAACAATATGGTGTTTGGACAACAAGCAAGGTGGACAGTCAGTAAGAAGACTAGGCACCTCTTGGTAAACACCTGGGTGACGGGAGGTCCACTAGCCCTAGGGGGACTGTCTCAGCCTGCTAGTGAGCCCATAAATTGTCCTCTGTGAACACAGGAGATAAAGCAGTTCTGAACACATAAAAGTTAATATCTCTTTGCCAGGAAAAGGCAGCTAGAAATATGTAGGTGTGTTTAAGCACATATTGGCTGGTGGGGGTTGAAAAAGGTAGGTCTGCCTGCCTTTAGGAAAAGGAAACATTATTTCGGTGACATGTTTTAAAATCTTTTTCTCTAACTGCTGTATTCTTACTGCTACCTTGGATTAGAAGTGATCTAGTCACTAAACTCAGTCTAGTCACTGTCCACTGGAGATGAGGACTTGGTCAAAGTGCAGGAGGGTCACTCGATTTCATCCCAAGAGCTAACAGTACAAAAGCTAAAACATGAAATATGAGAAAGGAGAGAGAACACAGGTAAAGCTGGCCTTTCAAATTGTAACAGGCTAGTGAAAAATCTTAGCGAGGAAAGATGCAAAATAATGTTATTTTCCTGTATGATAATTCTGACAATTCTTCAGACAGGTAATATAATTACAGTTTGATCATTTTTAGCATAGCCCATAATCATCATGGAGAGATGAGACAGCACTTGTCATCTCTGATTTGCAGAGATGAAGTATTTTTACCAGTATTTACAGATTCTCCCATTCTGTCTAGGATTTGCTAGGCTTAAAAAAAAAATCCAAAGTGGTCTTAGTTCACAGAGATACTAATTTACCCCTTGAATTTTTCCTCCATCCTCAGGGAAGACAGAGAATTCCTTCATAGATGGAGAACCAAGACCTATCTGCAGTGTCACTTAAGAAAATGATTTCTTCTGATTAAACTGGAAATGAATGAAATTATTTGTTGCAAGATCACAATCTCAACTCCAAAATTGTTGTATTATCAATTGTTTCTCTTTTGCTGTCAGTGTTTATTGTCTTTTCGACACCATTGGATTTCAAGGATACTTTCATTTAGAAATATTTTCCTTCCCCAATATTTAAATCAATAGTTCCAAATAGTCTTTTACTCTCCATTATCTTTCCAACTTTTGTTGCTCTGAAGACCATATATCTATCCCGTGCATATGTATAGAGATGAAAGATCAAGAGATACGAGCTCATTCAAATCTCATCATCTGTCTTATATCCAATGTACCGTACATTAATGGAGCATTAAAGTTTTTGAGTTAAATCAAGGTAAAAAATTCAGTTATGATGATAAAGGCTGCTATAATCCAGCGATCGCAATTTTAACTGCTGCATGAATACATGAGTAGGACATATGATTTGAATAACAATGGGAATATTGACAAATATTGAGTAACTGTGTGAAAGTGTAACATTTAATATGGTAGCTGTATTATTGTTAAAAAGTGAAGGAGAACAGACATGTCACCAGGTCAAGGACAAATCCTGATTTTCTCACTACCTGTATACTGATCTTTAATTAGTTCTCATACAAACTCCAGGTGCTGAAGTGTACCATTTTACAAAAGTTTTAAAGGCCTTTAGTATTGTGCTGTTCTGTTTAAAGTAAACCAACTGAAGGAATAGTCATTTGGCAAAAAGACCAAAAAGTATTGCAACAGGAAGAAGCTAAAAGACTATGTAACTCTCTTATCACTCTTTTAACTCAGCAGCTGCCAGGACAACCTGCATCAAAATTGCCAGGATGATGAGATGCAACTCCAACTTGGCAGGAGAAGTGTGGAGAGGAAAGCGTTACCAGCCTGTCATGGCAGCCTCTGAGCAGAGAGCTCTTAAGGGAAAGTTTCCAGAAGTCTGGACTTACATTGCCACTGCAGTGAAATTTCTGGAAGTTGTCCTTACAATCAGAAGCCTCTGTAGAGAAAATGAGTCATTTGCTGGCCCCCTGCCCTTTCCACTCCCAAAAAGTAAAATGACCTAATACAAAGTCGGGTGTTGTGGTTTTGAATGACTTTTTCCCAATTATTTACTCTCCAGCACTGGTAGGCATCCCCAGGAAAAAACAGGCTCCTCTCTGCTAGGTCCAATGCATGGAATAAAGTCCAAACCCAACCCAAAATCCAAACCCAATCCAAAAAGCTTACAATTTAGGGACAAGTCTTAGGCATTTTATACCTGAGACTTAGAGGGATTAAACTGAAAAGCCTCATCTTCACTCTTATGCATGCAAAAGCATTGTGGAGGCCTAAAAGGGCCCTAAAAATCCCTCCATTGAGTAAGATTTCTTTAGGAGAGGCACTATGAAAGGACGCAAAAAGCCTTGTTCCTAACATCCTTTCTCAAGGTCTTATCTAAACAGCATGCTACAGTTTGGAGTGGGGACAAGAAGAACAGCATTACGGCTATTTCAGCCATGACATTTCTATTTCATGCAATGCTATTTCACATTCCCATAGGACACTGCAGAGGAACCACAGTTTGAGCTGAACAGATTACGCTAGAGCTTTCACCAGATCCCAGGGCAATCCAAGGTTAAAGGAGCACAAAAGTATCTTGAAGTTACTTTAACCTATCTTCCTTCTGGATCATAACTTCTGCGCCTCTACTCTAGAGACAGGACACAATTTCACACTGATTTGCTCAAAGTTGTCAGTTCCAGAACTGATTTCAGATGCCCTGAGTTCCCAGTCTGCCTGCTTTACACTGTAAGAGCTGGGGCTGCTCAGCCTGGAGAAAAGATGGCTCATTGGGATCCTATCAATGTGCATAAAATACCTGATGGGGGTGAGTAAAGAAGACAGACTCTTCTCACTGGTGCCCAGTGGCAGGACAAGAGGCAATGGGGCACAAACTGAAATACAAGAAATTGCATTTTTAACACAAGGAAAACCTTTCTTAATGGTGCAGGTTGTCAAACACTGGAACAGGTCATGAAGTCTCCATCCTTGGAGATACTCAAAACCCGACTGGACACAGCCCAAGCAACCTGCTCCAGCTGACCCTGCTTTGAGCAGTGGCTTGGACAAGACAGTCTCCAGAGGTGCCTCCCAACCTCAGCCACTCTGATGCCGTGAGTTCAGGAACCCTTCTAGACAATAACTTGATGGCTACTTTACTGTGAGTAACTGAGAGGTATCAGCATCTGGAATGCTTGCTTCAAAATACATGCTTCTCTGAAGAAACACAGGACGTGCTGACATGGAGATGCAAACAGAAAAACGCAACTATGAGCTGCTCTGGGATACAGAAGTAATTAAAACCCCTTAATTATGAACTGCTAATGAAGAACACAGTGCTGGATGAATTTCTTCAAAGTTATTATTTCTGCTAGCTCTAGCCCAATTCTCAAGGGTCTCTGAGTGGAGGAAGGGCAGCAGAAACTTGGAACTAGAGAACTCTCATATGTTTCTGTGTGTCTTCAGTGATCTTCCAGCTTTATGTTTAGTTATATACAGGCTTTCTCAGGAAATTGCTCTCGAGACATCCTTCTTGGGGGAGGGGGAGCAGGGACAATTTGTGGGGTGGGGTTTTCAAGGGCACCTGAGGGATTTAGGAAACCAATTTACACCAGAAACTGAGAATTGGGACATCATTTTCTTTGGCTGGTGATGAAAATGCTTCCCTCCATACTTATTCCCTACTGTGTATGAGTCCTTGCAACGAGATCTACAATTTCAGTGACGTAAGACCATGCCTCACATGCTCACACTCCTGTAACAATAATAATCTACTGTGGTTTTCATCACCCCAGATGCTTCTGTCCAGTAGCCCTCCACTTTAGGAGCCACAGACATCCAGGCTAGTAGAATGTATCAAGTAAGGAACAGAAATTCTTTGCCAGAAAATAATAACCAACATGGTGAGGTTGTCAGGTGTCCTAAAATGGTACAGTTCTGCAATGGCAGATGATGAGCTTACTGGAATTTTTGCACAGCATCAACAAGACTGACTTTCTTCTTACCTTCTTTTTTCACAGCCTCTGTAGCATCAGCCTGTACCACTACTGTTCCCTCACCTTGGCAAGCTGTCATAGAAAAGTACACAAATTAGGAACTCTATGGAGGGCCACATATTTTGTATCTAGAAATAGGTTCAAATTTTCACAGTGGCTTGCCTCCATCCTAACAAAAAAATCTCACCTTTCACCTCAGAGTCCCTGCCAGCAAAATGTGAACTACATTTAGTACTCACATCCTGGACTCCTGAGCCCTAGAAGAGCAGGACCCATGAGACCACTTACTTAGTCCTACTTTGTCCTGACACTGGGATCTATGAACCTCAAATGGAAGATGAGGCAGGAATAAAACCAGCAAAAACAATGCTGTCTGTCAGGTCTGCCTGTCACAGATAGGAGCTTCTTTGACACCGCTGCAGAGCTAACAAACAGAAGGGACATTCATGGCATCTACACACATCTCTGGCTACCCCCACCCCCAACTCTCCTCGCTTTGAAAAGCCAGAGCTCTTTGCATCTCTACTGCACTCACAGCTTCAGTGATGCTCAGTTTCTTTACTTCCACATTGAAATTTTGCAGATCCTTAATAACCCCTTATTAAACCAAAAAGTGCAGTTTCATACATGCTAATGAGAAGTGCATAATGTTAGCTCAAGGAGTGGGAGGTACAGCCCCTCAATGAAGCACTTTTTGCCAAAATACCTCGGTATTCACATAGGCAGGTGAAATATATACTTGAGGACAGAGTAATAACAAAGCCATATTCACATGCAAGGACATCTGAGCATACATGGCATATAATGAATTTGTGTTTAAACATCTGAACAGAGTGCCTCTGCATAAAATGCTATGAAGGGATTAAGCCAAAAGAGTCATGTGGCAGTGACTCAATAAGAAAGATAAAGCACAGTCATTTAGGCCCCAGTTTCCCCCAAACCTTAGCTTCAGCTGCTCAGGCTTCATTTACATTACCACATCTTGTGCTTCAGCTATTAACAGCATACTACATTGTGACTGGCCTTTTGTGGGGACACAAAAAGAACGAGTGGTCACAAGGAAACCTTTGTGCCTCTTCCACGGTTGCATAGGAGAGCCAGTCCTTGCAGTCCACAGCTGTACAGGGAGTTTCAGAGTTAATAATGCCAGCAGCAGAACACTTTTCAAAGGAAAGTGGAGCAGAAGGGAGGGCAGTTAAAGCTCTGCTCTCTTTCTCTCACATTAGCTACCAAACTAAACAGAGGGAGTTTATGCTATGCCCCCACAAAGGAGATGTACAAACTACTTGTCATTGGAGAAATCCTTTCCATGACACTGAGACTTTCCGTCTGCCCTTGAGAGCTGACAGGCACAACGCTTTCAGGAATTACCAGTGCTGCAGTGCACCTGCAGTTCCCCCATGATTTTGCTGTGCCCTTGCCAGTGTCGGGAGAATAGGCATCATACAGGATTTATGCGTGTCCTACTGCTGGATTTATTTATGGTATTTTTAAGCACTGGCCATATGCATGATGCTTAATAAGACATAAGCTCTGCCTGGAAGAGATTATTTGTTACATATTCATTCATTCTCTGCCTCAAAAAATTGCAAAGGATATTTTAAAAGGAATATAAAAAGCCTTATTCACCCTTGAATCAGAGAGTCCATCAGCATGCCTAACTAGCCAATTTGTGCCACTGAATTTGTCCTAAATGTCAAACTTTATGAGTGAGCAATCTGGGAAGTTAGAATTGGAAGCCCCAGTTCTGAGTGTGTTTTTACTAAGGATATGGTTACGTTTTTTAATATGAGCTATAAGCCCTACAGAAGAATTGTTCACAACCTGCAGAAAAAAGGATAAAATAAGAAATAGGGGATGATGCTAGAAAACCAAAACTCTCTTGATGCAGAGAGAATTAAAAAGACTATTTTAAATAAAGCTGGACGTGTCCCGCATGCAGAAAAAACATTTGTGTCCAAGAGAAAGAGCCTGCAGGTGTCAGCCTTGCTTTATACAACCAGCCTCTCCCTGGCTCACGAGCAAATTCTTGCAAATTTGTTTGATCTGATTATTAATATTGACAGTAATTTTCTTCTGAGGAGTAACAGTTACACAAGTTAACCGTGTTATCAAAGAAGTCTATATCCAGCAATATTTATATAGGTTAAAATGTTGAAACAGCTGTTACCATAGCAACTGCTGCATCAGATGGATTATAACTAGGTGAATGAGGAGACTGGAACAACTTCCTGATGAGAAATTCAATTAATATGTCAGTATTTTTACGCAGAAGCTAAATAGCAATTCCTCTGAGTTGGCAGTCACATTTCACATGTGATGTTTTTCTCCAAAAGGCAAATGGTGTCCATAATATCTTTGTGTTTCCTTCATGTTTATACGTATGCCTGTTTTCAAGGCATTCACTTGAGAAACACGTTTATTTTTCTCATACCAGATTCTAACTGGTGAAATGATGTGTAGGCTTTTATTCAGCATATCCACATCACACGGTGTTTTGTAATGCCAGTGATCACTCTGCTGTGTCATGACATACAAATGAAATATGTTTCCTTTATTAAAAATGCATGGAATATAACTTTTAAGATATGGCCTTATAAAGACAAAGTGCTGTAACACTCTGTATGCTAAGGGTGAAAAAAGCCCAGTCCTTGTGCAATTTAGTTTCTGAAAGGCTCCTTATCTCCTGCTATGCTGCAATTTCCACAGCACTCTGAATTCCCAGGGACGCTGTCAGTCACTCTGATGGGTGCAGCACCCAACCCTGTTTATTTCTGATGTTTGTTTCTGATGATCTTTTAAACCCACTCCCCACCCCCCCAGGACAGTCTAGCCCACAGGAAGCACCTGGAAGGAAGAGAGCAAAAATGTGTCTATGGAAGACTCCTGACTCTTCATTTCCTTATCTGCTTTAAGTCATGCCATAATTTGATGTAGGGAATTGTAGTCATTTCTTCTGAGATCCCCAAATCATTTTTTTGGCCTATCCTCATATGAAAGTGTCCTTTGGGTCCCATACTTTAAAACCCTTTAATCTGCTTCAATCACAAAAACCTTCAAATACCCAAGTCGTGTTTCCATGTGGAAAAGAAATGTAATATATGACTCAGATTATTTCCATGGTGTCATACTTTTTTATAACAAATGCATACAAAGAACATACATAAATTTCTCAGAAGCCAGTATGAATATATATTGGAAGGGTTTCCCACTTATAATTTTTCAAGTCTGGATTTCCACCTAATCGTCTGCTCAAAATAAATTTCCCTCTCTCTCACAGGACTTCCACCCAGGACTACATTCACAGTTTTCCTTGTTCTCTAGTTATTTTTATTTTCCATTCCTCTTTATCTTTAGGCAGACAACTGCACCAAATTGATGCATCAGTCCCTGAATCTGTGGTCAATTTTGAGGCAAGTCCCTTTGGCTGCCCAGCTAAAACCCTACTTGGGCTGTGTCCAGCCTAACAGTAGTTTCTACTGCTTTATTTATCATTAAAAAGGGGGAAATTCAATGGCTTCCTCATTTTGAATAAAGCAGACGTAATTGTAGTAATATACACAATATTTTTGAGGTCAGCCAACAAACACCACCATCAAGCAGAGCTTGATGTGGTCTGATGTGCTCTGTGTCACACAGGATATGGTCAAAGCAGATGTTCATAGTAAGTATATACTCAACATGAAGCTTGATACTGTCATGAGTAAATCAGTGTCATCATATATCTATATGATCTCTGAAAAATGTGTTTTTCTTCAAGCCTGTGTATTAGTGCCTCCTTGTTACTGCTGCTTTGCCAATTTGGAAGGTTTTCTGTGCAACCACATGTACTAAAAATAGCCTTTAAAACTGATCTGTTAAATTTTGATTGGCGGATACTGCAGTTAGGTGGGATCAAGAAGTATGTGAGAGACAGATTAGACTAACAAACAAGCCACTGGACTGAGACTCAGCTGGCTGAGGCTTGAGAGACTTGCCTTCTATTTTCAGCTTTCTCACTTATGTATGATGGGACCACAGACAACTCACTTCCTCTCACTATAATTCTGTTTATTTTCTGCTATCCTTTTTCTGTCTTGCTTGTTAAAATTATTAGAGACAGAGATTGCCTTCCACTTTATTTACACTGTGTTTACACAGAAGAGACCATATATTGTCAGGATGTCTGAATGTTCAAGCAATGCAGCTATTCTGCTAACAATTACAACAACATTATTAATAAATCATAGATACCATGGGAAATGTCAACTCACTGAAAATAGTTTTACAATTTTGGTCATATAAGCAAGGCCATCCATCTTGTGCTTTATTGATCTTTTAATTTTTTTTTTTACAATGTTACATGAAACATTTCCTGAAATCAGACAATTTTTGTCCAAGTTTCCTCTTCAGTTCCCTTTATGTAATGAAAGAGCTAGGTAGAAATAAGTTTAATTTTTAAAGAAATCATTTCAAAATCTAGTCACATTGAGAGTTCATGCAGGGAATTACTGTTTGTCCACTAGAACGCAATAAAGGAGTTAATTGTCATATTTTAACATCAATGCAGTTTCACCAGATCTAAATTTATGGACCTTAAAAGTGAAAGATGTTGATTTCAATGACACTAAACCATCGTGGGTTTCTTATTATGCAGGTTATTTTGAACACATGTAATTTGATTTGGATTTTTACATGATATAAGACCAGAATAGAAGAAAGTTGAATCAAATGAAATAGGCGATTCTGGTGAAGATAAAATATTTTTCTATCAATCATGTTGGCAACCATACTAATGAATTAGAGGATAAACGTGTAAATTTTAACTACTCTTTGGGCATATTTACACCATGTAGCCTGAAGACTGTAAACACAGAGGCAGCAGCATAGCTAAGTACCAAGGGAACCCAGAGCAATATCAAGATGCTATCAAAATGCTACCTCTGTGTTAACTTGTCTTCTTTTATTAGCTTGGAAGCTATACAGAGTTTGCACGCAAACAAGGGGCAGTACAAGACTGGGCATTTCTAGTAAGCCTCACTGTGCTTTCTAGATATACCCAAAGAAACTGTTTTTTCTGGGCTGATGCTGTGGAGTACCCACTTAACAAATGCAAACCCACCATTACTAGCACTTCCTACTGTTTATCAAAAGAAAAATCAAAGTCGCCATCTTACAGTCGCTTGTTCTTGTCAGCTGAAAATGCTTGACATAACACAGAAGGTCTGGAGAAATTCAGGCACTTGCTAATAGGCCTCTTTACCCAGCTGCTTAGAGATTTTTGCTACATCATTTCAGGCCAAAGATCTTTCATAATCTGCTGCCATTTCCTGTGCTGTAATTATGAATCTTACATCTTGACACAATCTACTGCTCCAGCTCTCTCCCTTCACTCTTTTTTTTTTTTATTAGATGTTTTTCAAGATTTAGTTTGCAGAAATATGCCGGTATCTATGAACCAGATTTTTCAGCTTGTGTAACGTTATGTAGGTATGGGGCTTTTTCAATGGCACGAATTGCAGTGAGCCTTGTATTTGTCCTGGGAGCTGGTTACCTAACTGTCCTTTGTGCCTTTGAAAATATCCTGCAGGGCCCCATATTTACTTTTCTAATTATTTAAAACAGTTTGGACCTGAGCCAACAAGGTTCATTAAGAGGCACCCAACCAGGTTCTTCATGTAAATTTCAAATGTCTTTATAAACACAAAGCTAGCAAGAGCAAAGACAACGTTAAGAAACCAGATTTCCTTTGGACCAGTCACAATCTCCTCTGAATTAAAAAATTCCAACAAGAAATGGAACACAGCTAATTATTTTTATAATGTTATCATTTTCCATTTTCTCTGTCTGGTACCTTGCATATAAGAATCCAAAGCACTGTACTAAGACTCAGTATTCCTCTATGACTCTGTGGCCAATCTAAAAATTATATGGGTTTTACATTTTGGAAACACAGTCAAAATTAATGAAGTCCAGAGAAGGTGATGGGGAATTTTAAGGAATTCTGACCAAAGTAAACAAATGGGTACTCTTACAGCACAATGTTAATAAAGGTAATAAAGGCAAAAGTGACTTTTATGGTAAGGGGAAAAAAGGTAAGCTTCTGTTTAATGTGCATCTCTTCTCACAAAAACAGACAAACTGGCAGGTGGTGTGAGGAAAGAGCTAGAGAAAATCACCAAACATATTAGAAGGCTGTAAGACAAGCCACAGAAATAGCCCTCTCTCTGTGTTGGGTGTGCATCTGATCATACATAGCGTCTCAAAAAGACCACTGTAGAACTACGGGGGATTCAGAGAAGAATGAAAGAAATAAAAGAGAGAAGGAGTTTTACAAAGGAAGACTGAAAATACTGATACTGCTTTTCTTAGAAAGGAAATGAACAAAAGAATTACAGTAAAGGCACTTCAGTTCAACCTCCTCATAATCCTAACCATGTCTACATACTAGTGATATCAGGGTTATAATGGTCAATATGAGTAACAAACAGGTAGAAGTAAGAAAACTTCATGGTTATGGTCTTAAATTGAGGGATCAGGGATTAGGCTGAGATCTGTATGTGACCTGCAGCTAGTTCCTGTACAGCTTTTTGCATCTTCCCCTAGTGCTGGCCATGGTTAGACACAGGACAGCATACAGGTCCTGTCCAGTAGTGCAATTTCTTTGCGCCTTTAGCCAATGGACACAGTCTATGAAAATGTGAAAATGGGCATACTCCCAAGGCTATAAACTGGAGTTGTTAAAATGAGGAAATTGCAGTTACAACACTACTCACATCTGACTAACTTTCATTCGTGAAAAACAGAACTTAAAAGGCATTCATAATGCATCCAGCTTCCCCGTTCAGTGAAGTCATTCCTTCTAGCTCTTTATCTCCAAAATGCCTTGGATAAAACCTGCAGGAACTAAAAATAACCGCATTAGCTCATCACCACACTCTGGTCAATGAGTTGAGTAATGCAGACCTTATGAAAACGTACGTTTAGAGCTCTTTCAGATGAGCTGCATAACACAAGCCATTAAACACAACTCTATTGATCTAATTTCATTATTTTCAGCAGACTGGAGTTTGGAAATTATAAGCTCCACTAATGACTATCAACCACAGGAAAAAATGGCTATAATTGATTAAATCTTAGTTGAAAACACCTAAGATGAGATGTTTGTCATTATAGATAAAGGTTTATTATAATGTAAGTCTATGTTAATACAAAATACTCATAGCCTGCTTTTATTCAAAGAGCCAATACACAGAGAATTGAATAATTCATTCACACTGACATACTATTGCTTTCTAGTGATAGGGTTAGAGAATGATATCTTTCTGGAGAAGTATACAAGATAATAAGTTTAAACAAGGCCAGAATAGTAAGTCCATATTTGTATGCTGAAAGAGAAAGAAGCACTTTTATATGTTGCAATTAAATAAGCCATTTTTTTCAGAAGAGGTGAAGAGAACTAGCCATACAAAGCAGTCATTTCCTCACCACAAAACAGTATTATTTCTTCATGGCAACATGGGCCTTATAGAGTTTCCTTCCTCAGTCACAGAAGTTGATTTGGAACAAATGAAAATTCATGTTACAAGGATATGCTGGCTGTAATGCCACAACAGAGCACCTAATCTTCAGGTGTTCGGAAGATTTTATCAAGAATTCTTTCAATCAGCTCCTACTGAACTTGAGTATAAGCTTTATAAAAGAAAGACCTACTGCCCTCTTTGTGATTCTCCACATAACAGCCACACTTGCTTGACACATTAAGGATCACCGAATGTCTTTTGACTGTTTTATTGTTTGATTACTCTAGCTTCATGGGTCAAATTCTGGGTTCAGTTCGAAACATACACCTGAAACTCCCAAGTCCATCCATTTCACATTTATAGCAATGTAATAGAAGAATTTGGCTTTGATATGATGAAAGAGGGAGCAAGTAGCAGTGTTTACACATTTCTACAACACTGAAATATATGTATTTTTTACGATAAAGTTTGTTCTGTGCTTTTGAGCAACAAGATATAAGGTAAATTTGTGCTATTTTCTACAAAGGCTGTATCCAGTTGACATGATTGTACCATTAGAAATAAAATCCCAGCATGACTGAAGTTAGAGAAAGACATTTACATTACCACTCTTTGGAAACCTGTCTATCAAATCTGACTATACCTAGGTGCAGCGCAGACATTTTAGGATGCATTATGTGGTAGGTGTTCTGCTTCATATCTTGAGTGCCAGGCAGGGCATAAGCGCTGTTCAGATATTTGAACCATGTCACTGATTAATAGTTCTATTAAACAGGAATAATGTTCCTACACTTAAAGCACTTCATCATAATTAAATCACTCTGCAGAATAGATAATGGACATTTCCTGTACAATATCTGTCCTGAGGTAAGTCTATGTATATGCATCTACTAGTTAAGACACATGCGTGCTAAGCAGCACACCAGCCCCTTTCTCCAGTCTTTCAAGATACCCCTACATTGCAGCTTTGCCCTCAAGTATATCAGTTGTTTCCTCCAATTTGGTGGCAGTCATGAACTTGCTGAGGGTGTTCCATCCCATCATCCAGGCTATTAATGAACACATTTGTTGTGGTTTAACCCCAGCCGGCACACACCGCACAGCCATTCACTCATTCCCCCCGCAGTGGGATGGGGGAAAGAATTGGAAAAAAGGTAAAACTCATGGGTTGAGATAAAGACAATTTAATAGGAGAGAAAAGGAAGGGAAAATAATAATAATGATAAAAGAATACACAAAACAAGTGGTGCATAATGCAATTGCTCACCACCCACTGACTGATGCCCAGCCAGTTCTCGTGCAGCGGCTGCGCCCCCCAGCCAACTCCCCCCAGGTTTTCTTTGTTCAGCATGATGCCATATGGTATGGAACAGCCCTTTGGCCAGTTGGGGTCAGCTGTCCTGGCTGTGTCCCCTCCCATCTTCTTGTGCACCTCCAGCCTTCTCGTTGGCAGGCCAGTACGAGAAGCTGAAAAGTCCTTGACTCGTGTAAGCGCTGCTCAGCAACAACTAAAACATCAGTGTGTTGTCAATGTTATTCTCACCCTAAATCCAAAACACAGCACTATACCAGCTACTAGGAAGAAAATTAACTCTGTCCCAGCTGAAACCAGGACAATATTAAACAATGTTAGCCCAGGATCAACCTCAGAAGAGCTACACTAGCGGCTACATGAACTTTAAACCACTTTCAACCACTGACTCTTCAAGCCTAGTGATTAAGCCAGTTTTCCAGCCACCTTGTAATCCGTCCATCTCTCTATTTTGGCTATAAGGATGCTATGGCATACTTTGACATACGTTTACTAAAGTAAAGGCACACATCATCCATTGTTCTCTCCCAGTTGCTAACAGGGCCAGTTATTTCATCACAAAAAGCTATCAAATTTCTCTGGGATGATTTATCCCTGGCAAATCCATGCTGGTTGTTCCTTATTACATTTTTTTCCTCAAGTGCCTGGAAATGGCCTCCAGGATTTGCTCCACAATCTTTCTAGAGACTGAGGCCAGGCTGAGCAGGCTGGACTTCTCTGATCACCTTTATGGCCCTTCTTAAACACAGGTGTGATGTTTGCCTTTTTCCAGCTATCAGAAATCTCCCCCAGTCATCACAGCCTCTCTAGGATGACAGATAGCACCCTCTCCCTGCCGCATCCAGCCAGCATCCCATCCTGCCCAACGAACTTGCGTATGTTCAGCATTCCTAAGTGGTCCTTAACTCAGCTTTTCTCTACCATGGGTAGTACTTCCGTCCCCATGATTCTGCCACAAGGCACAGGTACTTGGGAGGCCTGCAAGCAAATCTTGCTAACCAATATCAATAAAGATACTTATGATTGTACACATTCTTCTGTAGCTCTCAAAAACCTTTATAGAGGTAGGTATAAAACCAGTAGGAAGGGAGGAGGTTTTTAATGGATTTATATTTTTTATTGGCCATATTTTGTAGTGCATGTTTGTTATGGCTAAATAGCTCAATGTCTTCAACATTACTCAATTTAAATATTTGGTTCTGCGTTGTTGTTCCTGGTTCAAAAGAGAAATGTTAACCTGAGAGAGGAGGTTATAGGCAACATAAATGTTTCTTGGTTCAGTCTCAGTTACAGTATTAATGTTTGGTTTAGATCGTTTAGATTGCATTCATTTCACTTTTAAGAACTCATGAAAAAACATTGCTAAGGGACTGAGCTGAGCTCACTGGGCCTGAGATTCTAAAATTACATAAACAGAAGGACTACAGGAGCTTGAACCAGCAGTCATTGAAGTAACTGAGACTTTGGATTAGACCTGTAGTTCCTGAAAACACTGCTTAAGGGGCTCAAACTCTAAATTTTTACTTTGCCACAACGAATCCATTCAGTGAAATTTTGCACTGTGTTATTACTTGCTTATCCCTATAATATATACCGTCAAATACAAAAAATATATAGCTAGCTGAAAAATTGTTAATTGCATTTTCAAAAAGGAATGATAACATTGGGGTTGTGTTACCCAGCAGAGCAGCTACGTGTGCAAAAGGTTTGCCTTTGTACCAATGAGCAGGCTACTTAGATCTTGTATTCTAGTATGCAGAAATAGTAAATACCACATTTTTCACCACTCAGATTCATTGGGACAGAGAATAGATAGAGCTCTCTCTTCTCTACGCTGCACAGGAACCACCTCTTATAGGGGAAGTTAAAATGACCTCTTGGTGTAGACCAGAGGGAAGCAAGACCATAACAGAGAGTGTTTCAAAGACACAATGTCTTTGAGCTGCACAGATTGCACATCATTCATGGATCAAGGCTGTGCTGAAAGGAACAGTCTAGCCCTGAATATTTTATTTTCTAGAACTCAGTCTAGTGAATTCTTTGCTGTAGAAGCAACAGATTAGCAATAGAACTGCAAGAATATGACATATTTTGCATTTCCAAATGCAAACGAATTTAAAACTACCAATAATATGTATTATAAGCCAAGTTTTATCCTGATGGGAATTGAAATGAATGAATTAGGATCCTTTCCAAAAAGGATGTGATAATGGAAAAGCTGACAGATATTTCACTGCAGCAGCTCAGCACTGTAAACTATTGAGGTACAAATCACTGAGCTGATCATGAGAAAACAGCAAATTTTAGCAGGCTTTATCTCTAAAAGCATGAAGATGATCCACGTTTTTGGTAACTCAAAATGACAAATAATCAATCTAGTGTGCTTTCATAATAAACAAAATAATATGATTTCTCAAAAATTACATGGATATTTTAAGTCTTCTTACTAACAGTATCTGTGGAGTTTAAGAGCCTTTTTCAAACCCTGCATTAGGAGAGAAGCTGAAGCTCAAGATTTTTTTAATGTATATTCCAAGTAAACATTGATCTCTCTTCAGCAGGAATGAACTAAGCTACAGCACATCAACCTAGTGGGCAAAATGGTTTAATTGCCCGCAATATTTTCACCTTTGTTAAATGTTCTGAGGGTATCAAAACACTTTTCACAGAATCAGACTGAAGATAATTTCATGAGCAACATGCAGGAAACCTACTCATCTTTAGTTATGTGGAATATACATATATGTGATAGAAAAAAGGAACAGCACAAAGAGAAAATATTGAATCTCTGTGAGAGTACAGCTTGTCTCCTCGGACAAATGATCCATGCTGTTCCCAAAAGAGGAGGGGAAAAAAAATCACTGCTGAATGAGAGATGCAGCAGTATTTTGAAGAACAAATACTTTCTCTATCTAAAAGAACACTTCAACCTTTTTCTCTCGGTTCAGCTCAATAATATTCCTATGGTGAGGTGAAGTGCTTTTCAAAAGCATAGTATGAAAAGGGTTGGAAAATAGAATTTTCAATAATAATTGATATTTCCCATCACTTTAAAAAAATCTGCCTTACATTTCAGAAAATTAAGTGGTTTGTTTTTCAAATGCAAAGATGTACTGAAGTGGGACTAAGCAGTATTTTCAGAATAGCAGCCTCCACAACTCCTGTTGGGGCAACTAAAAAAAAAAAAAAAAGAAAATGATAAAGATATTTCCCTTAGATAGGAGATCTCTGGGTACTAGAAGATGAAACTTCACCAATGTTCTCTTCCTCAACTTCAAGCAATGCCACATTTTTTCTATTAGACTGTAAAAATAACATAAAGTCCTTATGTCATAAGGAACTGAAAAATATCTTCTATCTCAATGTAGTTATCCTGGGACAGCCACATCAGATTGCCTTGGAGGACAAAGAGATTATACAGCACTGGAGGATCTGATTCAACCTGTCGAAATCTCCAATTATTTAAACCAGATGCTTGGTTTTACTTCCATTTTATCACTAAGAATTCTTTGGCACATGCAACAAAGGTTTATCAAGCACAATAACTTAATTTTAGTTTCTTTTCAAGAAAATATCAGAATACTTTACAAAACGGAACATTAACATGCTTTGGAAAAAATAAAATATTTTAAATTATCTGCAGTTTGGATTGTTGAGGGTGCTCAATAAGAACTTGAGATACCAAGCTGTAGTATTACTTGGTAACAAATATCTATTAAGGTACATACCTTCAGAAAATTCAGTAGTATATATTTTAATATAGAAGTGTTTATATGATACATGAGTGGTTGAAAGTAAATCAATCTCTGCAGTTGCTTGCAATAGTTAACGTGCTACAAGATTTATTTTTTGACATAGTAGAATTATTCTCACACTTCTGAGAATAAGCAGTATCTACACTTCACAGCATAACAGCTGTTAGATTTTTTTTAATAGACTTTCATCCTCCTAACATATGAAACATCTCCAGGAGAGCTTTGAAAATGAGGTGACTCATATTCTTAATGGGAAAGAATATTTTAATAATATCATTGTTACAAGATTTTCTTTTTTAGATGGAACAACTCTCATGAACACGTCAAAGAGAACATGGTAACATCCGGGAGCTTCAGCTTGTATTTACTATATTATCATCTTTGAAAGAATTGTACTTAATAGAAAATGTGCCATTTGGTTCATATTACCACCATGTAAATCTATTCAATGAAGAACTATTTTGCTGATGCAACCTCCTCCCAAGAAGTTTTATTTATTAAACATAGTTTCTGTTAGTACCCTGCTCCCTTCTCATCCCCAACCTTGTGGAAAAGGCAAGCACATCTTATGAATTTCTAGCCTCTGAAAACATTGGAAGGAAGATCGGATGGTTAAAGGCAGTGGTAAATCAGTGTGCGAACCCTCGGCCAGCTCTGCCATAGGCTTTTTTTGACAAATCATTGTAACTGTTTGTGTCTCAATTTCTCATCTACGAAGTGGAAACAATGATCCCTGTTGTCTCTCTCCTATTTTGCATTTTCCTTCAGACTGTAAGCCTCTTTGGGAAAGAAATTACTATTTTAAACATGTATATATAGTAGCCAAAACTACAGGGTTTGGGTTTGTGCTGGGATTATTCAATAATACTGTTGCAGACTATAATAAAATAAATTCATAGCATACTGCAGGCGCTGGATTGCTTACCCAAGTCCACAGCAGATTAAGATAACCTCAATTCAAGTATATCTGCATTTCAGAGTACAACTGATGACTACAGGTTGTGTGTGTGTTTAAATTAATAGTTTCAAGTAAATACTTTAAAAGATTTTTTTTTTATTATTGTTCTCAGATGGAAATCAGTGCAAATTGCCACCATGCCAGTTCTCATCTTCCTACTGTCTACTTGTCTTTATTAAGGATAAACCTGGTTCTTGAACGCCTTGCTAATTCTCTGGTGAATTTCTGCAAACACCAACTCCATCTAAACAACAGATTAACTTACACAGCTCTTTTGATTCAAAATGTCAGGTATGAAAAATAGATGGTCACTCCACATGCTCCATCCCTGCCATTCAAATGAAAAGTATTTGACAGGAAAGAGTACTTTGTGTGCTGTTTGCAAGGCTATCCAAGAATTTTGGTAATGACAATAAGGGAGAGAAATAGTGTAGGATACTGGAAGAAAGTACAATAACAACAATGTTCAGTGTCAACCAGACAAGAGGTAAGAGAAGTATTGCACAGCTCACTGATCATGAATTGCCAAAAAGAGTATATTAACCTCCATTTGGAGAGCAACATTAGAAGTTAGGACTTTGGACAATATCTAGAGTGAAACCAATCCTGCATGCAGAGAAACCCAGGCAAGCCCTTGTGCTCACAATTGTTTCATTTTAAGTCCACAGAAGTATAGGCAAGTGATGCTGACTAAACATCATGAAGGCCATTATTACAGGCTGACTCCTATTTGGCAAAGTTTTGGTCGTACCTTGATGGTCAGAGATGCTAGCACCACTCCAACCTGGAGCCCTCTAATTCTAAACCTGGCTGTCATTTCAGCAGCTTCACTATCCTAGTATGTATTTTCCAGCTTATGAAAGCAGAAACAAATCATTAATTAATTGACGCTGTCAATAGGCTAAAGGTTTTCAGCAGATCACTAAGCTAGAATAATGTTTATCACAGACACAAGTGGCCAAGCAGTCCTTACATTAGCATAATTTCCTCAATTGATGACTAGAATTGGTCTACATTAGCCTCTCACTAATCTGCTTGTAGGAATATAACACTCTCTAGAGTCTCTTCCATTCTGTATGGATTGGCTCCTTCACTTCATAATGCTAATGCACAAAAGAATATGCTCTACTTTCCACTGGCTTTTCATCTACAGGTCTGTCACACAAACAATACAAACTAAATGCCTTATAGAGCTAAATTATCTAACTATAGAAATAAATACAAAACAGCAGAGCATGAACTGAAGAATTAAACACCATTAAACTAGAGAAATAATTTTGCTAAGAAATGTGAAAACAGATTAAAAATTGAAAAGCCATTTATAAATTGCAGTGATGTTCCAGACACTGGGAGCAGAGTGGCAAGAAAAATAAAAGACTAACAGATGGATCAGAGAGGACACAAAAGACCGAAAATGTTCATATAAGGGACCGGAGGAAGTTTAAGGGGAGCATCATTTCCCTCCCCCCAATTTCCAAATTTTGAGCAGAAACTCAAACAGGCAGCAACTATGTCCGTAAAAAAACAGCATTAAATGTTTGCACTTCCTTATGTGGATGAGAAACACAGGGCAAGTGAAGTGTTATGGAAAGATTAAAACACATCTTAATGTGTGAAAGTTCAATTATCAATTAATAATAATAATGTTACAGTCCAAGGAAGATGAGAAACCTTCAATGTCATTTCTGGGATATCTGATACTATGCAAATATCTGAAGTAACTAAGTCACAGATACATCTAAATGGAGGATAGAATTACAGCACACGCAAATCTTAAGAAATCTTAGGGAAATAATATACAAAAGGGAACATTATCATTCCTGTTGCTTCAACTGATAAACAGCTCACTACCATTGGGCTTCCAAAATACTTGAATTTCTAGTTTACTCTCTCCCCCTCCTGACGGTTTTCCATTTTCTTATTTGAATTTCTGTCTTATTACTTAAAGAAATACAATAACCTAGGTTTGGGAAAAAAAGAAAACCTCCACACATTTGTTAAGATTATATTATATGGATAGCACAAAATGCAGGAGAATGTACCAAATTAAGCGACAAGCGGAGCGTATGCTGTAGTAGCAATGTGATACAGTAAAAATGACTGGAAGGTGAGTCTCATTGAGTCAACATGTGATTCCAATTTTTATTTGTCCTTTCACAAATTAAATGCAGCTGGGGCAAAGTGTAACACAAGGCTCAGATGCAGAAAAGATCTTACAAGAAGAGGGCTAATATTTATTGCTAGCTCACTCTTTCTAAAGCTCTAAGTTTGTGCAATTGAGGGCTGGGAAAGTCCGTTCTCTGCCCATAAAATGTGACATTTACAACTGTGGTGTGGTTAATAGTTACACCTCAGAGGGCTGTACTTTATCTTTACTTGAATCTTACAGCAATTTTGATTATGTCATCCAAAGAATCTCAGTTTGCAAGAGGATATGGAGTTCTATAAAACAGCAAAAATGGACTTTTTTAAGGTCAGTAGATCAACTGGTTGGTTGATTTAAGCAACTAGAATACTTTGCCTAAATGGGGAAAAAATGTTAGTAACAGAATGAATGTAGCACCTTGCTTCAGGGTGTTTCATGCATCCAGTCAGCTTTGCCAAAGAACTAAGCTTGTGAAAAGTAGTAAGTACACCTTATTTCATGCATCACTTGCAATAACTGTTTTCTGTAGTTACATTTCTGTATTTCTGCTGCACTAAAAATACCTCCATGGGAGATGAGAGGTGCTAGAACAACCAGATGGCACTTGCTTATATTTATAACATTCACGTCTGGTGATAAACTATAAGAACATGATAAAAGATTAAGAAATGCCACACTATAGCGAGGAATAAAGGTTTAAAACTAATTTTTTGAAGTTATATAGTAGTCTCAGCTAACACTTTAAGACATTAAGCTGGACAATGCTAGAAGTTGTCTGTAACTTGCAGAATGTTGGCCTCACATAAACTAGAAATGAGCTAGCCTAAGTCCCTGATTCTAGGTATATTCACACACATACATAACTGTTGGCATAAAAATAGTTCCATGATTACAAAAGTATAACATTTCTCAGAATCAAGGTTTATTCAGGACTACTAGCCTCCTACCTTACCCTGGTGCAACTAAGAAAAATAATACTTTTAAATTTACCAAATAAAATCTCCCTTTGTGTCTTGGTTCTGCTCCTGCAACAGTTAAAGTACTTCCTCCACATGCTGTGAGATTTTCTTTTTTTCACCCTCCTCTAGGAGATTTGCACACGTAAACGAAATGCCATTAAAAGACACAATGAGTTCTTCAGGTTCACTTATGAAGAAAAACTACCAAAAAATCAATGCCAGACCTGGCTGAAGGGATCCCAGATCCTCATCCACCTTTTGTCACTTATTAGCACTGCTTCTGTTTTGAGAGGTAAGAAGTTACTCCATGAACATTTTTTCTCTCAAAAACAGTAATACCTGGAATTCATTTGACTAATCAGGTAACACTGCTGCTAATCCCTCATAGTCAAGAGAATTCATGTCCAGAGAATGATTAATCTCCTCAGAAACTAAAAAAAAAAAAAAAAAAAAAAAAATCAGATAAACCACACCCTAAACCGCACCTTTTTCTCTCTATTTGCTCTGAAAAGAGCTCTAGATGACCAACCCAGCTTAGCAGTGTCTACAGTATAACATCTAAAGGTAAACGACATATCTAACCTCAGGTTTCCTGTATGCCAGACTTCCTCCTGCTGAAGTGTGTTATACCTTTTTCTGCAAGACTGAGGACCCCATTAAGAGATTTGTTTCCCATGAAAATATTTGCTCACTGATACTGTGTTTAAACACAAAGACTATTGTATTAAGGTTTCTGCAGTTCTGGAAAACAATCCCATATTTCTTGCCCTAAACCCATTCCAGTTTGTCAGCACATCATCTGCACTATGTACATCATGCTCAGGTATGACCTGCTGTTAGTGGTCACACCAGTGCCAAATAGGGAAATTATACAACCTCCCAAATTTTACCTGAAATTCCTCAGGTTATACATCCTTTAATTAAATCATGCCTCTTGACTTCTTCAGTGCTCTGGGAGCGCATGCTTAGCTACCTACCCATTAGGACCCCAAGTCTTTTTCAGAGCTACTGTCTCGCAGTAAAGTCCCTGTCACTGTAAACATCTTGCATTTTTGCTCCCAGATGTGTGACTTCCAGTGAAGTGGTTCAGCTACGCCTCACAGAAACAGCAAGATACTGACTGACTGAACACTTCAGACTTCTGTAAGCTTCAGCAAAGGATGCCCCATTACCATCCTCATTTCCATTTCTTTCTTCCCTCTTCATTTTCTAGAGTTCCTCCCACTTCACTCTTCTTCAGCCCTTTCCTTGGGCCCTACCAACTTGACCTCATCTCCGCCACGCCTGCTTTCGTTTGCTGTCTTGTGCTTAACCTGCGGCTCTCTTCACATGCAACACAGGAAAGTTAACACTTCCTCATTTAGGTGGGATCATTTTTTGCCCTATCTTGCTGCTCCCCCATTTCTCCTCTTACCTCCCACCTATCCAACAGATAACTTTCAAATGCCACCTGTGCACTTTCCCCCTCATTTCAAGCTCCAAAATCTGCTTAAAATCCACCTTGAGTACTTTACTCAAAAGAGCTCTCACAAAATCCCAAATGACCCATTTCTGACCTCAGCTCAAAACCAACACTCTCCCGATCCCCTTCAACATTGCCACCTGCCCGCTACGTCAAAGGGCCTTTTTCTCCAAGTTTCCACCTCCTTTACCACAATTGCCTATTTACGGCAGCCAAAACTTTTTATATTTCCTTGATGCTCCTCCTGGGACACCTGCTGTCCCCAGCAGGCTGGGGCTGAGGAGAAGGGCCTGGGGTTTTGGACGAGGTGGTGAGAGGAGCCCCGGAAGGGCCCAAACCCGGGGAGATTTTCCCGCCACCTTCCCTTCAGGCCTCCCTCACAGCGCGGCCGGGGAAGGAGGAAACGCGACCCGGCCAAGGCCAACGCCAGGAAGCGGCCGGCGCCGGGCGCCGCGGACCTGGCAGCCACCGCCCTCCCGCCTCGGGGGCTGGGCGGGCGGCGGCGGCTCCGCCCCGCTGCGGGGGCCGCCCGCGCCGGCAGAGGCGGCTGCGTTCGCCCCTGTGACGCCGGCGGCGCTGGAACACCTGGAGGGGCGGCGGCGGCGCCTCCGGCTCGGCCCTCCCCTCCGCCGCGGGCAAGGTGAGTGCGGGAAGGGGGGACCCACTCGGCTCCGTGCCGGAGCTCTGCCGGGGAAAACGGGTTCCGCCAGCGGCTGCTGCGGCCGGTGTCGGGCAGCCCCGGGTGGGCGCCGCCTCCCCCGCGGGCTGCCCGCCCGCCTCTTGGGGGGAAGGAGGCGGCGCGGCGGCCGGGCCTGAGGCGCTGGTGCCCGTCAGGGCTTGGCGGCGGGTGTAGCCGGGGCCAGACCTGTCCGGGGGTGAAATTTCCGAGGCACAAGATGGCATCTGCCTCCTTTTTGCCTTGTGTTCCCCCTCCCTCCCACCGTGCGGTTATCTCGCCATGATTATTGCATTTATCCGTTTCTGCCTGCCTTCCTCCCGTACATCCTTTCTGGCTGGCTGCCCGCTGGAAGCGGGGAGGATGGGGAGGAAAACGGCCGCTTCTCCTCAGCAGTTCCGGCTTGGCTGCCGGGCTCCGGGCTGAGGCGCAGGTTGTCCGGCTGCGGTGTGTGCCGCTCTCCGCGGTGGCGGCGGCGGCCCTTGTTTCTACCTGAGGGCTTCGGGCCGGCTGGGTTATGAGGGGTGACAGGGCTTCCTGTGGCTAAGATAATGTCAGTCATCAAACCAGGCACCGAGGCGTTAACAGCTGGTGAAACTGGAATTAAAAAACCCCAAACGTCCCATTTAAAGCTTGTATTTTGTGAAAGGTTGATCTTGATAATCAGGTTTGCTCTGCATCCATCCACCTGGCACATGAATGTTGTTTATCTGCTCTAGTCATTTAGAAGAAGAAGTAAAAAAGGAAAATTGCTTGAAACATCAGGTTAGTGTTCAGTAGGAGGAAAGGGTGAAGGGCACTGTGCTCTTTTATTCGTTGGTATCATTGTGTATATGTTCAGCGCCAAATGTAAATAAGTCTCCTGTTCCGTACTGTTTTGCGTAGTGCTGATAGCCTCAAGGCCCTGCGTGGACCCTCTTAAAACAGTAATTCAGTTTTGCCTCAGTTCAAATTTATAAATGTGAACTGAATTGGGTAATCTCAGGGGTACGTCGTTTAACCCCCTACCCCAAGTTACATTGTGTGGATATTTTGGAAGCTTGATGTTGGAGTTGTTCTTCTGTTCAGTTGTTTGTAATATTTTGCCCCTGCCTGCAAGCTTTAAAGCAAGGTGACCGTTTATTTCCAGGAAGCATCTATTTCTTGGGGTTTTTTTCCCCTCCATGTTTCATTCTGTTATCCTCTTTCTTTTCGTTTCTGGATGGATTTTATTTAATTTGGATCTCAGAAAACAGCTGTGGCTCTTGTGGCAGTGCAGACTTCTCAAAAATAAACTGTTCCTGTGTTTCGGTCTAGCAAGGCTGTTGTAAGGAAAAAACAGTCTTTGATTACTTTTCCAAAGTGTTGGGTAGAGAAAATGGCGGGCTGGGTTTTGGAGTCTGTAGTGCAGGCTGCGTTTTGTTATGCTCTTTCATCTGATTTTTTTTGGTAATCTACTCTTTTTCCACTTTGTCTGTCCAGGGTTCCCAAGGAGTGAGTGGAAATACCACTTGACAGTGCTATCTGCCTGGCACTGATCTAGGAGTTGCAGTTCTTAGTGGTACTTAGCATGAAGTCCAGGAATACCACATTTAGACAGTAGCAATTTTTTCATACTGTCCTTTGAATAGGGTAGCCTATTGATTTAAACTGAGTAACTTTATGATTTAAGATTTATGTTAATGCCACTGAAGAAGGAATTTAGCATAAAGCCACAGAGACCTTCTTTTGTGTAGTAAACTGCCGTAACTGGTATAACCAGTCATGCTTTTCCTATAGCAAGCTCTACTGGAAGATGATATGGCAGTTAAATGCTGCCAAACGTTGGTCTAAAGGAGTTTCTAAAGTTTCTTTACTGTCAAAGCTTCATGGGCGAAACATTGTTATTTCCAGAAAGGTTCAAACAACAGCATACTCTAGAGTTAGATGCTGGTAACTGGAATTTGCTTGCTGCTTAATTGAGAAAGAATTAAGTGCTTTTTAGATACTGGTGATTTCTTCCCTTGTGTTTGTGGGAGCTGAGATTCAAATATGTACATTACTGAAGGTCTGCAGGTTCAAGAAGACCAGTTATGACTGTATGGAAGGGAGAAGGTTTCTTGAACATATTTCTTTCACAAGATAATATTATTGAGGTGTGGAGGGAATCACATACTGCAAAGTAAAATTCCTGTTGAATCCTACTACAGGGTTGGGTTTTTTCCCCTTAGCAGAGTTTCAAGCCCACCTATCTTGCCTGTTCTTCTCTGTTATCCATACCCTACAGGGCTGCTAAATTGTTCTGATGAATTCCCAAGTAACCTTTTCTGGAAGAAATTAATAATAACAGCTCTTTTCACTCTTAAACTAGTGTTGAAAGCTGTTGGTACAAGTTGGCAGAAAAAAAAGTGCTAATATCTCAGCTAAACTAAAAGTCAAGAAATGTCCTCAAAGACTCTTTTTAATACTTTTTTCAAAATCTCCTCCAACAGTATTTCTCTGAAGTAGTTGATTCTTCAAGATGTTTTGCCACTTCTCAACCATAAAATCACTCTAAAGACAGAATTATGCCACGTGATGCAGAAGCATTAAAAACACAAAAGCCTGGAGAGTGACAAATGTTAAACACAGAACCCAGCAGTCAAGAACAGTAGAAACATTTGACCTTTTACATGTTGCTTGTAGTAATAGTCTCACGGTAGTTTTTCCTGTGGCCATTGTTAACCATGGCAAACCAAGGGGCATTTTGACCCGTTATGCAATTGCTTACGTCAGCCTTGGGAACTGCCTGTTCTGAGTCACTGAAACAGTACTCGGGTCCATCTTGCAAGTAGCTTCGTAGGGATCACCGCTGCTCTAGGAACAGTCAGCTGGTGTGCCAGGATCTGAGAACAGTAATATAAAAGTTGAGTGGACTGTGCATCTATGAAGAATATACAGCCTGTATTGATAGTGGTGTTTACTCAAAGGGTGGTGAAAGAAGATCACCCTGTATTGTTATTGCTGTGCATGCTAAAACTGTTTTGTTAATCAAATCTCTTATCCATGGATGTGAAATGATCTCCTGAGGGAATCTAGAGAAAATTATTTTCCCCTGTTCCCTCCCCCGGCATTGTTTCCCCTCAGGCATGGCATGGCTTCCTGGCTTCTGCATGGATGAAAAGGGAGGCGGGAGGCAGAAACTTGAGAGTGTTGACTGTGTCAGCAAATAGGGTATCTAAATAAGAGAGCCATTCGCTTGAACTTCTAAACCCATATTTGTTCATATTTATTATAGTAGACATGTGAAGAGGGTTTCATGATTTTTTTTGTACATCCACTGCTTTTCTTATAGGTTCTACAAAGGGAAGGTTTCCTAAGATTAAGACTCTAGACTGATTACGGGTAGAATGTGTCACAAAAACCATCTTCATATTGTCTTTTATAATCTATGCACAGCAGGTGTTCCATATGGCATTTTCTTTAATAGCATTTGGCTACTAAGTTTAAAAATACTGGGTTTTAAACTAAGAGAACAAATGTGTATTACAAAACAATTTGATAGTCATTTCAGAGAAATGAAGCAAGTCTGCATTTAGAATGAGATTGAATACTTGATTGCATATATCCCCAGCTTTGCTCATTTGCAGAGTGAGGTTAGACCTGCCACTCGACGACTCATATTCAAATTGTTCTTCCATAAAACACACACAGTACTTACGATTCTTACGTGGTTCTTTCCTAAGGACGTTCGCTCAGTGTTCTTCACAAATATAAGTGGTAAACTAGTAGTCAATTAGATGATGTTATGTGAGGGCAAACTGATACTATGTGCTGTTCTTACATTATTTCATAATAAGCAGCTGAAAAATCAGTATAATCTGAAAAAGCAATTTAAAATTAATGTGTAATTAAATATCTGTGTCTTTATGTAAATGATGAAGTTCTACATGCAAGTTAACTTATCTAGAAAGGACTATTGTTTGCTTATCAATCTTCTAACTGTGAATCTACCAGCATTTATTTGAAATATTTTGTTCTGAGACTACATGTACTATGTCATGACTACATGTGCCATTCCTATCAGTGTTTTTGAGATAAACCACTATTTTTAGGAATTTGTTATTCAACTGTTTAAAAAATGGGGGGGAAAAAAAAAACACTCAACAAAAAAAACCAACCCAAAACCAACTCCAAGTGTCTTTTCAATACATGTTATGCTCTAGAAAGAGGGAGATTGCTTATGCCTGTAAGTTTATGACTTGCTAGTCTTTGGAATAATATGACAGGCATATAGTACCAAATAGACACAAAATTGTTTTTTGGAGAGGAATACTAACAGTTGACTTGGTCCTTGCACTTCGTGGGAGGAAAACCAGGTTTTAAAAAACATGGTGACATAGTGCCAAATTTCCACTTTTTCATGTTGGCTAAAACTTACCTCTAACTGCTTAAGTACTGAAAACCAGTGCAATTCAGGTGGATTGATACTCTTAAGTTCTAGATATAAGTGAGCAATAAATTTCCAATGTGCAAATTTGCTCTGTTTATCTGCCACTGTCTTCAATTAACTTGTACATATCAGAGTTGGGAACAGAAAAATAAAAGACTAAATAAAAGATAGTGTAAGAAACAGGGCCCTGGATATCATCCTCTGTTTAGACTACACCAGGAAATTAAACAGAATAATTTTCTATGTTAATTGTGTATTCTGAAATAATTACTGCGCATTAGAAGCAAGATAATTGTTTTTGGTATAAAGTAACTCTTAACAGTACTCTCTGCAGTAGCTATTGGTCATCTGCCCTGCATAGAGAGTATTAAGAGTGAGTGTAAAATTCAGTGAAAGACAGATCATTATATACTTAATGCCAGTAGTACCACTCATTTTGTTGGATGTGCTGTTTGCAGACAGGTGCCTAGGTAGTGCTACAAAATGACAGAAAGAAGACCCAAAACATCCAGATTTCTTCATACCTTGTGCATGGTTTCTAATGGTACAAGTCCTTAATCGGACAATCTTAGTCATTTAAGATACCTGCTTGTATTACCGTGGTTCATTCTCCATGCAATTTACTAGCTTGAAGAAGAAGGGAAAGGGCGTGTTACATTGGCTCAAACTGCCTCCTTGAAAAACAGACTCCAATTTCTCTGATACTTCTGTTGTTTTGAGTACATGGTTGGGGTTTTTCTGCATGTCGAATTTTGGTTTTAATATTTCTTTTTTTTTCTTTTTTTTTTTTATCCTTTGAAATATCAAGACAAATGAAAAAATGGAATGGAATAAATGAAGTTTTTGCTAGGGTGTCTCATAAATGTCGACAGAGAGGAGAAAAAAGTGGAAGAAATTGTGTATAGAAATGTTAGTCCCGGAAGTGCTTGCAGTGAAGGAAAAATTTGGTTCCAGTGGGCTTATGGGATGTGGCTGTGTCCCAAGCACAATGTGTTACTCAGTATGCTGCTGAATCTTTTTTCCCCAGTAATTCAACACACCACCATGAAATCCCAGTTCTAAGAGAAGTGGAGTAGATAAGTGCTCTTAGTGCATGATTTAGCCATGTAGTTCAGGTGCTTCATGCAGAAACCATCACTTCTGTGCCCTCAGAGGACAGTGGTGAGGCTCTGATTCAGGTGCTCAGAGTTGCTCTTTGGAGGTTCTATTCACTATCTGTACAGGGGCTTAGTATTGAGAGGCTCATATGGTAATTTAAGCACCACAGTTAGATAATTGGGGTCAAACAGCATGACTTTCTTTCCCCCTCAACACCTCGCAGGTGTATGAATATAGCAGGAGTCTCTCTCTGTATAACAGATAGCATTTTGCCCTGTTCTTCTTTTAAGAATGTATGAAACTTCTTTCTAGATGTCAGCTCCTGAAAGAGTAAAAAAGAAAGAGTAATTCTGTTGATACAACTCCCTTGTAAGATTGCAGTATTTCTCCTCCTGAGAAGTTGTGGTTAATCTGTAAGATCTACGCTTCCCTGGCTAAGTAGCAAAGCTGTGGATCTGTCTGAGACAAAGGAATAGACAAAAAGTTGTAGTCGATGGAAGAAGCTGCTAATGCAGCGCTTGCAGACCGATTCTGCAAACTTTTTGAATTAATAAACAAGTACATCAATGAGTAGTCTAACGGAGTAAAAATACTCCTGGATTTAAAGCTAAGCGTGGATGATTCTGCAGGATTAGAAGGTCATTCATGAGTGTTAAGAGCTTTAGAGGAAAAATTAAATCTTGTCATTTGTCATATTGATAGAACTTTAGATTCATTTTAGCTGCATTACAGTGGTAGCTATTCATGTAGTTAGAGTAGGAATACTTGTAAGTCTGTGTGTAATCTTGATGCAGAATGCTTATATGGACCCAGACTTCAGTTTTCATTCTTTTCCTGCATTGACAATATGGATAATTCAGACCAATAGGCTGCTCTATTCTCTTTTGCTTGGCAAAAGCAAAGTGAAATGTGGTTTGAAGCTCCTGACTCATTGGGTCTGCATGTTTGTAGACAGACCAGAGAAGATATAACTGTGTCCTGCCTAATCTTCATCTTGCAGTGAGACTGCTTCTTGCTTTGGAGACCTATTTACTTGGTTCAGTTTGATCACAGCTTCCAGGGAGCAGAGTGAGGGAGACAGGTTGTCAGCCAAGAGCTGTGGAAGATGCACAGATGGCATTGATTCCCTCACCTAAGCACATTTTATTCCCTTCAGAGTATTTTACATAAATGAAACTAACTCTCTTATCTTTTATAGATAGAACTCCTTAAAATTATTCTTATTTTTGTTACTTAGTACCACTCTACTTTTACTGTATTAAAAGTTTCTTGGAAGAATATTCATTTTAATAACACTGTTATATTAAGTAAATCGACTGCAATGCATGATTCTGCCGTATTTGAAGTTATAAGTTGCAGGATTTTTAAGGTGCAGAGAGTTTGTTGGGATTTGAAGAAATTCAGAATGCATTAACTGCTTTGAAAGGACAGTAAACTGAGAGGACAGTGCTATCAGTGAAAGTGCAGACTCTTCTGTGTCTTTTTGATGAACACATTACTTTCACATAAGGCTTGCTGAATTCTGCTCTGCCTCTCATTTAGTTCCTTTTTGTTGTTTCTGGAAGCATCTCAAAAGAATGTGTTGTTCAGTCTACTGTCTTCCTACATAACTATGGTAGGTCATCTTTGGATGTTAAATTTGATCTGTCGATCAGCATTTATAACATTTTTGCAAGGATTTCGGCTCATCACTTGGTTCTGAGAAGTTGTGATTAGATCAACAGTTTGTTTTAGATACAGTCTTCACAGTTGAAAAGATTCATGTTTGCTGTCTCTGGTTGCTTTCTTCTATAAGATCTGTTGTCTAAGCTATTAAGAGCACAGTAAAAGCTGTGTAACCAATGCTCAGCTGAGGACAGATATTTGAATTAGGGGAAAAGATTTTTTTTTTTTAATTGATTTCCCCATAACCTAGGAGAGCATTAAGAGCGGAATTTCACCTTGCCACATGACACTTCTTATATTTACGCTCACTGGAAAAGAAAAAATTATCTGAGTGAAACTGATATACAGAATTCTTTATTATCAATTTATCTGTTGGAGAGAAGACGCTCAGACTGTCTTTTACTTATGAATAATCTTCAGATACTACTTGTATAAAGTTGTTCAGCTCTTGGGAAACTGGGCAGCTTATGCTGCAACAAAGTATAATATAATAAAGCTAAAAACGAGAAGCAAGCACGTACAAATGTTGTACAGAGCATGAGCTGGAAGGTAAACCCAGGGTATGCTGGAGTTTAAATCACACAAAACACCCATGATAGCTTTTTCCTATTTGCCCAGAAAAATGTAGACGATGTATTCAAGTAGGCTTGGAGAATATAGAGAATCAGAGGATTTTCCATAGGAATAGAAATGCCATTCACTAATGAAGGTGCTCTCCCATCAAGTTTCATTCCAGTATCATGGCTAATAAAATATCTCAGTAGGAAAACAGGATGATGCAGTATACCAGAAATATTATGAAGTTCTGTGTGCATTCCAGCTATTTTGGCTACCTGTGGAAATAATTTGTGGGTAAATAGCCTACAACCCAGATAAACTCTGCCACAGATGCAGAGGTGCCATAGTTGGCTGTTTGCAGGGCCATCTTGGTTCCAGCATGTCTTGTTAGCTGTGGCAGAGCACTGCGTGAATGCAGCTGTACCGCTTCTGAAGCCAGGCTGTCTAGAAACAGTTTGGCTGTATTTCACAGTGTCCAGGCTGACAGGCTGTGCCAGTCCTCTCTGGTGTCAGTGTGCAAACAGGGAGGTTTGTGGCACATGACGCTGAGGCTTCTTGGTGGCACCTCAGAGGGCCAGATCAGGTTTTTCAAGATTTCAGCAGGATTATGAACCCAGCTAGTTCCATATGGAAACGGATGTTTCAGCACTCCGGTCCCTTGTGTTCTGGGCAGACTTGTTATGAATAGGGCCAGCTCAGGTTTAATGCTGAAACTGAAGTAACATCTGTCTGTCTCAAAACACTGGGAAGCATTTTCAAAATTACTGGAGCTATGTGTGGACTTCTTCAGGAAACCTCAGATCCAGCACTGTGCAGCAATAAGTGTGGATTGGCGTACAGTCAGCTGTAATGTAGCATGCTTTCCCAAGCATGCTGTAGAGCACCTATGTTTGCTTCCCCCCCCCCCATATTATCTAGAGTATCCCTACCTTTTGTTAGCTATGGTAAAGGCTGTCTATCACAGAAATCACAAGTGTGGCATAACTCTTTATCATCAAAGCTAATGGAAATTTTCCGATACAGATGCTTTCCGATGGGGTGGTGAAAGCTTTTTTTTTTTTTTTCAATCAGTGTCAGCATATTATTTCTTGAAACTTTTTTTTAGTCTTAATACACTGGGAAGAAAAAAGATAAAAAGTCTGTTACATCAACTGCCTGTGACAAATTAAGCTTGTTTTTTGTATTTAAAACTGTATGATAACATAGATTAATTTTAAGTTTGACTGCGTTTTTCGGGGAAGGTGTTGGTGGACTCTAGTGTCATGTGCTTCCATTGTAGTCAGCTTTGGCAGAGCAACTCTCTTGTTACTTCTGTTCGAAACATTTATGTCTTGTTCTTCGAAAGCGTAACAGAGTTCAAAGCCTAAACTAGTCAAAGGTGATATGCTCATTCCTTGGTCTCTCTGCAGCCTCAGGGCCAGTGTTTCACAACTGTAGTGATTCTTTGTTACATGGTTATGAAGTGTTCCTTTTAATTCCTTGATACTTCCCTGAGCTGTTTCCAGTCCCCTTTTATTCACATCTCTCACTTTTTGTGGCTAGACTTATGACTTTAGGATTTCTTGTAAAAATCTCACTGCTTTCAGCTATCCCAGATGCTTTTAATAATGTTCTTTGTTACAGTTGAACCAATATCTTAATCCTCTTTGATTCCTGGACTTGGAGTAGACGGTAACAGCACATGAAATTAGAGATTACATAAATAAATAAATAATGGCACTGTAAAATGACTGCAGGGACAATTTACATTGTACGTGTAGCAATATCTGAAGAATGAAAACTTAATATTAAAAGTTTCAGCTATGAATGAAAATAAACAATATGACTAAAAGCTGAAAATATTGTAGATAACTCTTAGAGATTAAACATGGTATAGTCTTGTTGTTGTTGTTCGTTTGTTGGTTTCTTTGTGTGACTACAGTGGTCATGGTACAATGTTACTCTGCTGTCCATTTACACCATTCTTGTGGAAAGTCTTCTGTATTAAACCAATGGTAGCAGCAAACTTGCTGCTCTCCAACCTCATCTTTTACATTGTACAGATTTTCACAAAATCACATAGGTTGAAAGGGAACACTGGAAATTACATAGTCCAGCCTCTTGCGCAACCAGGCCCAGTTAGAGCAGGTTGCTCGGAGCCATGTCCAGTAGAGTCTTTAATATCTTCAGGAATATTAAAGTCTCTTGAACAAGCTGCCTCACCTGGCAGCTTGTTCCAGTGCTTGACCATCCTCATGGTGAAAATTTTCCTGTGTATATTAAGTTGAAATTTCACGTGTTCCTGCTTGTGTTCATGGCCACTTGTCCCTCCAGTGTGCATCTTTGAGAAGAGTTTGACTGTTTGCTCTACATTTTCTCATTAGGTAGTTGTAGACAGCACTAAGGCCTCCTTTTAGCTGGTGGTCTTATAGCTGAACAAGTATGTTATGGGGTCCAGACCCTGACCGGTGGACCCACTCCAGTATGCCAGTGTTTTTCTTGTGTGGAGAGCACAAAACTGGACACTACTCGGGATGTGGTCGCAGAAGAGGCTGTAAGAATTCTATGGGACACCGTGACAAAGGTATTACTAAAATCAGCATACAATATCCACTGCTCTCCCCTCATTCACCAGAGGCAGTCATCTCATAGTAGAAGGCAGTCAGGTTAGCGTGGCAAGATTTGCCCTTCATAAATCCATGCTGGCTGTTCCCACTCACCTTTTTGTCTTTCTTGTGGCTGGGAATGGTTTCCAGGAGGATTTTCTCCATGATATTTCCAGGAGCCGAGGATGAAGTTGGTGGGCCTGAAGTTTCCCTAATCCTCTTTGCTATGTTTTTTGAAGATGGATATGGTGTTTGTCTTTTTCAAGTTATCAGCCACTTCTTTTGATCACCGTAACCTCCAAGAGACCAGAGAGGACATTATTGCAATGACATAAGCCAGCTCCCTCAGCACTCCAAGATCCATCCCATCTGGTCTCATGGACTTGTGTATGTCCAAATGGCTTAGGTACCTCTTAACTGAGTCTTTCTGTGATATGGGTAATGATATGTACCCACAGACCCTGACAGTAGACTTGGAGAACTAGAGAGCCACAGGGCAGGCCTTCCAGTGAAAACCAAGGTAAAAATGTACCTCTGCCTTTCCATATTCTTTGTCACGCAGTGGGCCTGTGTCTTCCTTAGCCTGTTTTTTGGTGCCACTGTTTTTACAGAGTGCTTCTTGTAGCCCTTTGTGTCCCTTGCTAGATTCAACCCCAGCGTGGCTTTGACTTTCCTAACTCCATCCCTGCATATTTGGGCAAGGCTTTTGCATTCTCCTGAGTAACCTGTCCCTGCCTCCATCTTCTACATGCATTAGTTTTGCATTTGAGTTCATTAAAACTCATCTATCCTGGCCTTCTGCCAAAGGTGCTCAACTTTCTGCCCATAGAAGTGGGCTGTTCATGTGCGTGCTTTGAGGAAGTTCACCCTGAAGATCACACAGTTGTCCTGAACTCGTCCTGAAAACCCAGTTAAGGATATGACCTCTCTAGTAAGACTGGATATTTCTTAAAAATAAAATCCTAACATTACAAGCGAAAAATTGATACATTTGCAGTAGAACTCGGATACAAACATGAGAATTCCTGTAATAGCACATCAACTACATCCAGCTCAAGTAAATATTCCTTTATCATTTTCCTCTACCTTTGTTTCTGATTTTAATATCTATGTTAACATATACTGTTTCCATTTCAGTAGAGCTTAACTGTGATGCTGAAACATGAAATGTGAATTAGTTTACAGTGCTACAAATATTACACAAGTGTATCTAATTTGAAACAAGGTCTGTGTAAATGGAAATCTTTTAGGGTACCATTGAAATGAGTGGAACCCAAACCAAACGTACATTTCTGGTCTAAATTAACAGCTAAAAGAATGGCATAATAGTACTGGACATCCAGGTTTTCCAGAGTGTTCTCAGTCACTGAGAAAGGTGAAACTCAGCTGGGAATCCTGAGGCATAACTTGTTTCTTTGTGAAAGCTCCTTGAACAGCATCTGGAATGAATGGGATCCAGGAACATTTCTTGATGGAAATTGTAAGTGAAATACCGCAAGCCTTATCAACAATCATCTGATTCTTTTTGAGCAACCACAGTTCTCTTTACTCAATGCTAGTGCTTACTAAGCTGTCTTTGTACAAACTGAATTCTCATTTGGAATCAAAAGTTACCTCTGTACTGGAAATAAAATGGGCCCAGTGGTTGAGCTTGATCACTGGGCTGTTACTCAATCCTGCTGTTCAATTGCTGCAATCTCCCTGGCATGATTTTTGTCTATACCACCTAGAACTCTCTGGGAGCTTTCTCTTTCCTGGCATGTTTTGGATGCTACCACATGCCAGGAGCCACTTCCAGCAGGCAGTGTAGGTAAGACTGCACTTTTGTTTCCTTCCACCCTATATGGCCATACAACACTATCCCAGCAGGCCTTGTAGCCTCAGACACCTCAGATGCCATTGTGTCACACAATGGGACGTGCCCTCATTTTCATACCATGAAAATACTGTCCTAATGGCTGTGATACAGTCCTCACTTTGAACTAAAACACCCACACAAATAATATCTTACGGATATAGGGCTACTATGTAGGACTCGGAGGAGTATAACTAAGAAGACCCCAGAAACAAAATATAAGGTCAGATGTTTAGGAAGAAAGAGTGTGAGCTATGCTTGCAACTGTTTCACCATGACCCTGATATCTTCTTATTTTCTAGTTGTGGTTTAACCCCAGCCAGCAACTAAGCACCACACAGCTGCTCTCTCACTCTCCCCGCCCCCAGCAGGATGGGGGAGAGAATCAGAAGAGTAAAAGTGAGAACACTTGTGGGTTGAGATAGGAACAGTTTAATAATTGAAATAAAATATAATAATAAATTGTAATGAAAAGGAAAGTAACAAAAAGAGAGAGAAATAAAACCCAAGGAAGGCAAGTGACGCAAATAAAAAACAATTGCTCACCACCAACTGACCGATGTCCAGCCCGTCCCCAAGCAGTGGCTGCACCCCGGCCGACTCCCCCCAGGTTAAATGCTGAGCATGACATCATATGGTATGGAATATCCCTTTGGCCAGTTGGGGTCAGCTGTCCTAGCTGTGCCCCCTCCCAGTTTCTTGTGTACCTCCAGCGTTCTTGTTGGCAGGCCAATATGAGAAGCTGAAAAGTCCTTGACTGCTTAGCAACAACTAAAATATCAGTATGTTATCAGCATTATTCTCATCTGAAACCAGGACAGCATCCACCCTTTATTCTATACCATCTACTTCATGCCCAGGTCCCACACTTTCCAATGCATTCCAGTTAATCACCACCACTTTTCCAGTCTTTCGATATATACACAGAGATCTCATTCCCTTAGTCTATTGGCCATCCCTCCAAAATGTCCGTTGAATTAATTTAGTCCATGACTTTGGGCTCCATCTGTCATAACAGTCCTTCAAGGCAGGAGAAAGGGTGTGTGGTGTTGGATGGTTGCATGCTGAAGCCAGTTCTGGTTCCGTCACTGCTGCGCTTGTCCCATTCTATCAAAGTTCATTCTTCATTAATTTGGGTGATTCTTACTGTGATACCATTGATAAGGCATATAGCAATCATGGTAGTGATGACATATAGTATTATATAGCAATTAACATCATATAATTCAAATCATTGGCTGTTCTCACCTAAAATCAAATCCCCTTGAGGTACATCATTGGACTTCCCCCATCCTTCCACCTCACCCACCAAGTACACCCAGGTCCTTGAGCAAAAGCAATCCCACGGATGGGTTTGTCTTTGCCCAGGACAGGAATAACCCAGACTGTCTTCCACAGCATGTTTTTTATGGACACTACAGGAACTTTATCCCCTTCCACAGTACGTAAAAGTTTTGATTGGGCAGTGCCAGCTCGATTGGCAGATCCCCTAGTGTTGACTAACCAGGTGGCTTTTGCTAAATGTGTATCCCAATGTTGAATGTCCCAGCATCCATTGCTCTCAGTGTAGTTTTTAACAGTCCATTGTATTGTTTGGTTTTCCCAGAGGCTGGTGCATGATAGGGGATGTGCTATACCCACTCAATGCCATGCTCTTTGGCCCAGGCGTCTGTGAGGTTGTTTTGGAAATGAGTCCCATTGCCTGACTCAGTTCTTTCTGGGGTGCCATGTCACCATAAGACTTGCTTTTCAAGGCTCAGGATAGTGTTCCGGGCAGTGGCATGGGGCACAGGATATGTTTCCAGCCCTCTGGTGGTTGCTTCCACCATTGTAAGCATATGGCACTTGCCTTGGCAGGTTCGTGGGAGTGTGATATAATCAATCTGCCAGGCCTCCTTATATTTATATTTCACCCATCGTCCTTCATACCAGAGAGGCTTTAACCGCTTGGCTTGCTTGACTGCAGTGCATGTTTCACATTCATGGATAACCTGTGCAATAGTCAAGTTCACCCCTCCATCACGAGCCCATCTATATGTTGTATCTCTTCCTTGATGTCCTGAGGTGTCATGGGCCCACCAAGCTATAAATAATTCACCCTTATGTTGCCAGTCCAGATCCACCTGAGCCACTTCAAACTTAGCAGCCTGATCCACCTGCTGGTTGCTTTGATGTTCTTCGGTGGCCCAACTCTTGGGTACGTGAGCATCTACATGAAGTACTTTTGCTACCAGGTTCTCTACCTGGGCAGTGATATCTTGCCACAATGCGGCAGCCCAGATGGGTTTGCCTCTGCGCTGCCAGTTGCTCCACTTCCATTGTTGCAGCCACCCTCACAGGGCATTTGCCACCATCCATGAGTCAGTATAGAGATAGAGCATTGGCCATTTTTCTCTTTCAGCAATATCTAAAGCAAGCTGGATGGCTTTCTCCTCTGCAGACTGACTCAATTCACCACCTCCTTCAGCAGTTTCCGCGACTTGTTTTGTAGTACTCCATACAGCAGCCTTCCACCTCCAATGCTTTCCCACAAGATGACAGGACCCGTCAGTGAACAGGGCATATTGCTTCTCATTTTCTGGTAGTTTATTATGCAGTGGGGCCTCTTCAACATGTGTCACCTCCTCCTCTGGTGATATTCCAAAATCTTTGCCTTCTGGCCAGTCCATGATCACTTCCAAGATTCCTGGGTGACTGGGGTTTCCTGTTCAAGCCCGTTGTGTGATTAGTGCGACCCACTTACTCCATGTAGCATCAGTTGCATGACGTGTACAGGGGATCCTCCCTTTGAACATCCAGCCCAGCACTGGCAGTTGGGGTGCCAGGAGGAGCTGTGCTTCAGTACCAACCACTTCTGAAGAAGCTCGAACCCCTTCCTATGCTGCCAATATCTCTTTTTCAGTTGGAGTATAGCAGGCCTCGGATCCTCTGTATCCCTGAATCCAAAACCCTAGGGGTCGACCTCAAGTCTCCCCTGGTGCTTTCTGCCAGAGCCTCCAGGTAGGGCCATTATCCCCATCTGTGGTGTAGAGCACATTTTTTACATGTGGGGGTCGGTCCCTTCTCCCAAGTCACAAGTGATAGGACTAGAGAAAATGGCCTCAAGTTGAGCCAGGGGAGGTTTAGGTTGGATATTAGGAAAAATTTCTTCACTGAAAGGGTTGTCAAGCACAGGAACAGCCTGCCCAGGGAAGTGGTTGAGTCCCCATCCCTGAAGGTATTTAAAAGACGGGTAGATGTGGTGCTTAGGGACATGGTTTAGTGGTGGGCTTGGCAGTGCTAGGTTAACGGTTGGACTTGATGATCTTAAAGGTCTTTTCCAACCTAAACAATTCTATGATTCTATCTTGTCCTGCCTGGACTGTCCCAAGGGCTACTGTATGAACTATCTCCTGTTTAATTTGTTCAAAGGCTTGTCATTGTTCAGGGCCCCATTTGAAATCGTTCTTCTTCCAGGTCACATGATAGAGAGGGCTTATGATAAGACTGTAATTTGGAATATGCATTCTCCAAAAACCCACAACTCCTAAGAAAGCCTGTGTTTCTTTTTTGCTAGTTGATGGAGACACGGCTGTTATTTCATTGATCACATCCATTGGGATCTGATGACATCCATCTTGCCATTTTATTCCTAAAAACTGGATCTCTTGTGCAGGTCCCTTGACCTTACTTTCTTTTATGGCAAAACTGGCCTTCAGAAGGATTTTGACTATTTTCTTCGCTTTCTGAAAAACTTCTGCTGTATTGCCCCACATGATGATATCATCGATGTATTGCAGGTGTTGAGGAGCTTCAACCTGTTCAAGTGCAGTCTGGATCAGTCCATGGCAAATGGTGGGGCTGTGTTTCCACCCCTGGGGCAGTCAGTTCCAGGTGTACTGGATGCTCTTCCAAGTGAAAGCAAACTGCGGCCTGCACTCTGCTGCCAAAAGGATTGAGAAAAACACATTAGCGGTATCAATTGTGGCATACCACTTGGCTGCCTTTGACTCCAGTTTGTATTGAAGTTCTAGCACATCCGGCACAGCAGCACTCAGCGGTGGCGTGACTTCGTTCAGGCCCCGATAGTCTACTGTTAGTCTCCACTCTCCATTAGACTTTTGCACTGGCCATATGGGACTGTTAAAGGATGAGCGAGTCTTGCTGGTCACTCCTTGGCTCTCCAGTTGACGAATCAGCTTATGGATGGGAATCAGGGAGTCTCGGTTGGTGCGATATTGCTGCTGGTGCACTGTTGTGGTGGCAATTGGCACCCGTTGTTCTTTGACCCTCAGCAACCCCACAACAGAAGGGACCTCCAAGAGACTGGGCAAGGTGAACAGCTGTTTAATTTCCTTCGTCTTCAAGGCAGCTATACCAAAAGCCCACTGGTACCCTTTTGGGTCCTTGCAATACCCTCTTCTGAGGTGGTCTATGCCAGGGATGCACGGAGCCTCTGGGCCAGTCACAATGGGGTGCTTTTGCCACTCATTCCCAGTTAGGCTCACTTTGGCCTCCAATACAGTCAGCTGTTGGGATCCCCCTGTCACTCCAGAAATACAGATGGGTTCTGCCCCTGTATAGCTTGATGGCATTAGGGTACACTGTGCACTGGTGTCCACTAGAGGCTTATACTCCAGTGGGTCTGATATGCCAGGCCATCGAATCCACACAGTCCAGTAACCCTTGTTGTCCCTTTCCTCCACCTGGCCAGAGGCAGGGCCTCTCTAGTCCTGGTCATAGTATTCGTTACTCATTTCTTGTAGATATGAGTCAGAAGTCCCTTCATTAAGATCAGAAGTAAGATCAGCCCTTCTACTCTGTCTGGGGAACTGCCCACTGGAAAGTGGAGCAGCAGTTTTCCTAGAAGAACCCCCTTTTGTGATTGTTTTTCCTTGCAACTCGCATACCCGTGCCTCTAGGGTCGAGGTAGATTTTCCATTCCACTTCCTCATGTCCTCTCCATGGTCATGCAGGTAATACCACAGGACACTTCTTTTTTTAGGGACACTGGTTTCCAGGAGAGTCAGGTGGACGTGTACAGTGTGTAAGGTCAGTGCCTTAAACCTGTTCCCCATGTTGGTCGTTTACGCTTTGTTGCACGTAATATGCATTTTATTCCATCTAGACAGACTGTTCTTTGCTTCCTGTCAAACCAAGTGTGCCGCTGAATAACTGAGTCATGGATGTGTATACAAGCTAAATTCTGCGTTCTTATCTCACTCGCACACACCCACAGTTGACTTAAGGAGGACCAGTATTAAAACAGTGAAGTCAAGCACAAAGGTGTTAGAAAACTGGAGTTAATGTTGCCTGTGCCGTATGGCTCTAGAAACTACAGCAAAGCCATGACCAATGCTGTCCATTCTGTATATTGTCTGACTCAATGGTGCTATAACACAAACAACAATCTGAAACAGTCTTTTCTTCTTCTTTGTTTGTTGTTTGGCTGTTGGTCTTTATGTTTAAACTCTGCTCTGAAGACAGAGTTAGGAATTTTCTCATGGTCTCTCCTGCAGTGCTTATGAGCACTTCACAAAAATTCCAATTCAGGAAAATTTCCTGCTCTGTTATAATCTTGCAGTATCTCATGGAACTTGGCCAGGAAGTTTCACAGGTACTGACAGCAGATTCGAATCAGAAATCTGGGATTTGGCTCCAAATGGAAGTGCATGTGCTTCACGGTTGCAGGAAGCACTCAGGTTATTTGCATTCCCTTGTTCAGGTTCCTGCAATCTGTTCCAGTCCCTTTGCCACTCCAGTGCTAACCATACTGTCTGTAAGCAGCACCTTGCAGATATGTTTCTAGTGTCGCGTTTCGCCATTGCAGCCCCTCTTCTCCCAGATTTGTGCCAAAGTTCGGTTTCAGCACCATTACCTTCCTAACTGCTTTTTCCATTACTGTTTTCTCAGTCAATCAGCTTCATATCTTAGTGCAGCCTGTTGATGTGTTCCTTCTGTGCCTGATCTTAGCAAAGGCCGTTTCCCAGCAGCACCATCTGACCAGCTTCTTTTTGGTCTCATCTGTGATCATGCTGCAGTGCCTCCGTTCACATGCTGGCTGTATGCTGGAGAATAGAGTCCTCTCTGAAAGCAGCAGAGGAGAAGCCAGGTGCTTCTTGTTTATAAGGAGTGTCTGGCTTCGCTTGTAAATTTGGCCTGGAGGGAGTGTCCTCAGTTACTGGTGGGAAGTGATGTGCGTGCCATCTGGTCAGCTCAAAGTATGGTGGGACACTTGAGTATCCAAGCTGGAGATATTAACTTATAAAATCTAAAATCCAAATGCGTACAAATCATATTCTATCCTCAGGAACTGTGGTGTCCCTCATATAAAAACCACCTGGTGGTTAAATTAAGCATCCATGGCTCAAGACATGATGTAGCTAGTGGTTTTAAAAAATAGATCAGTAGGACATGGGCGAAAAAAGTAGATGAATTGTGTTGTGGCTAAAACTTTGAGGAAAAAAGTTTGACAGAGGATGATGCCTAGCATGGACAATTTTGGCTTGCCTCATCAAAAGTCACTCAATTTATGCCAGGTTAATTTGCCTTTGGGTGGAAGGTTTTCTAATATATAATAATTGGCAACATCAGTGACACCAATTAAATATGTTTGTCATGGATTTAAGCGGGAATTGTGTGTTACATGAGGAAAGCATTTGGTCCACAGATTGAAAAGTTTTCTGTCCTAATATGGTAAACAAGATGCTACAACATAATAATTTTCTATGTGAAAAGGTAGAGGTTTTCCTGTGTTTAACTTGAAAATTATGTTTTAAAGATGCTTGTATTAACTGATAATTTCTTATTTTATTTAAGTGCCTGAAGAAAACAAGAAACATGGAAGGTCATAAGTAGTAAGTACCTTGATCATTTTTTCTTACTCTAAAGAGCTAATGGTGTTTGGCATGTTGATTTGTCACTGCCTGAGTCTATCATACATTATGTTCTGGCATCTAGTATTTATATGAGGTCACTGGTACACATTCTGTTTAAAAAGAATAAAAATAAAAAATGAAAAACTGCCAAAGAATGCAAAAACAAGTGAATTGACTAGATAGAAAAATAGCATGTTATCAATTTCCCGCTTAACAGAAAGAAGGGTATGGACTGTTTTATTTCAAGAGGTTTATCCATGGTCGTCAACTTGAGAATAAAGTACATCCTTCTTTTAGTTATATTTTCTGATTTTTTAACAAAACCTAAATATGTCCATGATTGCTTGACATAAAATCCATTTTAAAAAGTATTGACAAGTGTCTACCAGTAAAAATTGTCCACCAAATAGTTCAGTAATGTGATTATAAATCTTTCATTATCTTAAGCATAAACAGGAGCCAGTAAATTTTCCAAATGAGATTAGAAGCTGAATTTGTCTGTAGTGGTAAAAGATTATATTCTTCTTATTCCTTCAATTGGTTTATCAGTCTCTAATTCAGGAATCTGTATTAATCCCAGCATGTTTTGGGTTGGTTTTTTTTGTGACCTCATATTAACAACTCATTTTTATTCCTTGCACCATGCCCCCCCAAATTTCTAGTGACCTCAAGTGAGGTAGATATCAAGGCTGGTTGACATCAGATGAATTATGGTGTTTTCTTCACTTGACCACTGAACTGAGATATCAGTTATTTACACAGCTGTAGCAAAAGTTAAAGCACACAACTAGCCAGACAGCTAGGGTCTTTAAACTGCCTTGTGAGCAGTTGGATTTTTTTTTAATTATTATTTTTAAAGTAATGCTATTTTTATTAAACTGTCATATTCTGTTTTCTCATAATGCAGGGGGATCTTCTCATTATTTGTTAGAAGTTGTGGATGTTGTATTTTAAAGGTGCAGCATATATCAGGTCAATATAGGCTTCACCTAACTTGACAGGCTGCCTGTTGTCAGAGTGGGTAATGGTTTGTTTGTGCAGAACTCCATATGAAATGTGGTATGTTTTGCATCTGTTGTTTATTTTGTGCTGTGGCACCAAAAAGGCCTTTATTTTAATTTTAATTCATAAATTAAACTTGGAACTAGTGTTTGGGTAAAATTAAATGGGTAAATATCTTTGCTTTTAAAGTTTGGGGAAGAAGCCATGAAGTGCTGTGTATAAGTGCATTTTGAATTTTGTCCTTGCTCACTTCCAGTTTAATTTCTTACCATCTCTTTGGTGATTAAGGCACTCTCTCCTAACTCACTGATTAAAAATAACAAAAGCAAGTAACAAATCCCTGTGAAACAAACTTCCTTTTCAGATTAAACTGCGTCACTAGTAACTAGGCAGGGCAGGTGTGCCACCCTTTTGGGGAACGCGTGTACCAATGGCTTGTTGTTTCAGAATGGCCATAGTATTTCACAGCAAGCATATACACGTATATGTGTGTATATATACCTCTATCTCTCTGTGTGTCTCAATACATGACTTGATGTGTATGTTGGGTCTGAAGACCTCTTGAGGTAGTATCCCTGAGTTGTCTGTGTGTTGTGAACAGAGCTAGTGGGCAGTATCTTGGTAATGAACCACAGTTTGTCGCTACACAGGTGGAGGGTATCTTTTTTCAAAATAAACTCAACCTCTTTAATTTTCCTGGAGTATTTAATGTAGCAAGTTTTAGGAACCGTGTACTTTTAAAGATTTGCAAAATCACTGCAGCTTTTTATATATGCACATAGGGGAAAAGGCATGTACTTTTGCAGAAACTAATAATGGAATAATGCTTCCTGAAAGGGATCAAGATTTCCTTGTAAGGCTGTATTTTCTATTAAACCATCTTGGTATGGTTTAAATTACTGTGGAATATGGAGTTTGTCTTTAGATTGCACTTTTTATTAGGTCTGCTACAGGAATGCAGAATCATATGTCAGTAGAAAATAATCCTTGAAAAAAAGATTACCTGTTACGCACCCAGAGTTGTCATGTAGTGATTGCATAAAGAAAGGCATGAGCTGTGTATCTTTCATATAGCATGCTCGAAAGAGATGAGTGTTCTTCTAATTCTTTATTATTCAGTTGTAGAAAAGGGAGGGCAAGAAATAGTCTAATTCCATTCATAAAATGAACTTTGTGAAATCCTGACACTGCTGAAATTGCATGAAAATTGCTGCCGGCTTAAGCAACTCTGCTGATTCCCTTGAAACTCTCCTATTAGTTATATAAAAATAAAAAGTTAATTCCATGGGCTATAAATCATTCCATAATGCATTGGGAAGAATTCTTTGCAGCTGATTATTTGGCAGTACTGCATGCTAAAGACATTCAAATTGAAAGCAGTGTATTGTTTTCCAAAGTAGGATGGGAAATACAGTACTAATTTAATTGCTTTGTTATTAATGCATAATGAGGAAATGCATGTAGAATATATGTGTCTGCATGCAAATGCAATATTCTTGATGGAAATGTATTAGTCTAGCATTTTAGATTTATTTTTTAAGCATTCTATTGAAGTTTTGTAATTTTGTTTCTTAATATTCTAGCAATTATCCAAGGGAATTTTATGACCAATATGCTCAAAGCCAAGAAAAATCTGTCGTCAATAAAATGCAACAGAAATACTGGAAAACAAAACAAACCCTTATAAAAGTTACAGGAAAAAAGGAAGATGAACATGTTGTGGCTTCAGATGCAGATCTGGATGCAAAACTAGAGGTTTGTAATGTTTGCGTAATGTGTATTCTCTGTTTTTTAATTTTTAAAATGTTTTCATTTCCATCAAGCCTCTAATACATGTACGCATAGTATATAATAATGTATATACATTTTTATCATTATTTTCTTGTAATATCTTTTCCAATTTTTGACAGAAGTACCTATGTAAATATGGGGAATATAGCGGCAGTTTGTAACACAAAAACCCACGTCCCTCAAACTTCATTTGGAACCTAACATCTCTTGTATTTATTTTCAGGTTTTGGGGGCAGGTTTTTTCTTTTTTGTTGGCAGGGGGGAGCAGGAGATCGTCCTTTGTGCTTATATCAGTCATTCTTATCCTTTGCTTATATCAGTTTAAATTTTTTTTTAAATATTATTCTATAGTATATACAAATGACATTCTTTATACAGTTATAAAATAACCACATATACCAGAAAAACATGCAATATACCAAGAGGAGCAAGGTGCATAGTACGCTCTGCTCTCTGGAGCTTTTGTGCAGGTAAGTGGGTTTTGACATGACCAAAGAAGCTTCTGAAAGTCTGTAAAGTGTAACAAAGAGAAGGAATCCTGCTGTGTGGCAAATACAGTCTTACTGTCAGTATCCTCAATTCCACTGGAAAAAAAAATATTAAGGTTCTACAAATTGAAGAGCTTAAACATCTTTGACACAAAACAAAAGACAGAGAATGGACTTCTGAAGTGTAATAATCAAGTTAGTGTCCAGCTAAGTTTTACTGGTAGTGTTTTGTTACATAGGGTAAAGATTTTGCCTTACTGGTTCTCTTGCAGTTTCTTAGAAAATTGTTGACTTAGGATTCTCAATTTATTTGCGTTTTAGCTGAAATACAAGAGACTGTTTCATGACAAACAAATCTTCGTAGTTCTAGCTATAATAGTGATAACTTATAATGTGATGATTCTAACTATGGGGTCTTCATGATGGATTATAAATCAAGAGTATTGATGTAAAACAAGCTGAAAGGATGGAACAATATTTTATAAATATATACCTGAGTTCCTACCATGCCTACTGTGTTGCAGATTCATCAGGAAGGATGCTTTGTTATCTCAGGTGGGATTGGAAATAGGGAAACTTGTGTTTACCAGATAAAAAACTATAAGCATGTTTTCACTTGGACGACTTCTCAGCTGCAAGTCATGCTCTCAGTTTAAAAGGCAAGGCCCATGTAAATGTACAGGAAGTCAAGCAGATGCAAAGGAAGAGAGTTACTGTGCCAGTAGTCCATTTGGCTTATGTTTGAGTAATGCTTGATACAGTGGAGCTTAGGTTTAAGTTACAGGTTGGAGGTTTTAGATGGACAGACAGAGAGAGTAGTAATTTTTCTATTTCCTAGAAACAATCTCCAAACTTAGTGAAGACTGACTTTTTTTTCCTCTACTTCCTTTGGAAACTGCTGCTTTATAAATTTGGTTAGAAAACCAGAGCTACAGCAGTAAAAAGTTCAGTTTAAATCAATAGCTTTCTGTGTTGGCATACCAATGCAAGTTTGTTCCAGTAGACTTTGCAGTATTAAAAATTCTGTATGCATATTGCCACACGTGATAAACATGATAGACATTTTGATAACTTTTTGCTCTATTGTGAGGTTTTTAGAAACAAAGATTTGTACATCTTCATATATATCCAAAGATATCAATTAAAAAAAACCCAACATGAGTAGTTTGGTTAACTGTCAGCTGTTTAGAATAGATCTGTTTCCAAAATTATTTTTGTCTTTATTTTCCTTTTGTAAGTTATGATTGGTCTGTCTGTAGTTTCAGTGGACAACTTAATTGAAAGAAAAGCACAGTTGATAAGGAAAAATTATTTCCAGCTGGAAAGATTACTTATTGTTCAAAAAGAAAATAGTGATCTCTAATAATTTCTACAAAAAAAATTAAGTTCTTGTGTTTTAATCATCAGTGTTTCTTGCATACACTTACAATTTTTTTTGTGTATTTTGTTTCAATATCAGCTGTTCCATTCTATTCAGAGAACATGTATGGAGTTACTGAAAGCAATTGAACTGTATCAAAAAAGGATTTGTTGTAAGTATGATCAAATACAGTAGTTAAAATGATAAGGAGGTCTGCTTTGTGGAATCATCGAACAACTGAAAAAGTAAAAATGAAAATGGGGACCTACTAGTTTCATCCTATTTAAAAATAAAGATAACGTTCCTTGCAGACAACTAAGGGCAGACTTGCTTATTTGCTTGAAGATCTCCTAGTTCTTAAGTTTTATATTTGATATTATGCAGTGATAGGTAGCAATAATTATGGGAGCTTGCTTTTAAGGTTTTTTTTCCATTACTTGCTTGGCTTGCTTAAATTCAGAAGTGTCTTGTCTTAGAAATCCTAACTCTGTTCTGAACTCTCTTATTTTTTTTTTTAATCAGGATTAACTATGAAGAATATTGGGTTTATTACTAGTTTTATAATTAAGTAATCCATGCTATTACGATTAATTTGATAATGCTGACTTGGTTGTAACAGGTGTACAGTAATTAGTGGCAGTCATTAGTGAGAGACAGGGACCTCATTTGGGAAGTTTCAAAGAGCAGGTTGTATTAAATGACCTCTAAAGGTTCTCTGCAATCAATATTGTTTGATTCTCTGCTGCTGTGATTTCTGGCCTGGAAAAGAGAATCCGGCTTTGGAGACATCTTTCAATTTACTTTCTTTTGTTGAATGTTATCCATATTTTCTTCAGTCTTTCCTTTTTCTTTTGCCTGTCCAAAGAGAGTCAGAGATAATGTTTCAGGATCTGGAGGTAAAATTAGAATACAGAATAGTAGTGTATTGAGTTCAAGAAGTGTTCCACGGTAGCAAGTGAAATCTCTGATGCAAAGATGTGCATGCAGCACATTCTACCAGAGTATGCTATGAGTCTGCATTGGATTTGACTGTCAACATTTGGGAAAATGACAAGAGGACTTCAAGAGATCATCTTTCATTATATTAGCCCATTCTCCCTATTAATAGTGGGAAGAAATTGGTACTATAGGAGACAGACGCTTTGGAAGACTAACAGATGAGGCCATAATGAAATGTTTTTGTAAGGATGTGAGATCATGAAGACTGTATGGTCCCAGTTTGGAAGTAGTCAACAAGTCAGTGTAAAAATACTTTTATTTTTCTTCATCTTCTTATTAAAAAACAATCAGTTAATTTGAAATAGAAATATTTCAGATATTTGAAATATAAATTTAAAAAGTGTTTGAATTGTATAGAATGTTAAAGTTGTAAAATAATCCTGCAAGGTAATTTGAAAATAAATTTTCTTTAAAATGAAGTACTAGATTTTTCATATGAAAAATTCATTTCTGTAGTCAAGCATTAAAAATGGAGAGCAAGAGAAAAGCAAGTGAATGAGCTTTGGGTGATATAACTCAGAATTGACTTCAGTGAAAATATGCTACCAAAGATCAGCTGAGGCAGTCCAGATGGTAAAAAAGGATTAAAAAAAAAAAAACAAACCAAAACCCAAACCAAAACCCAAACAAACCAAAAAACCCAAGACTAAAAGATACTATAATCAAGATTGGGCCCTTTGTGTAATCTAACCAACCTAATTCTTCTGTTCAAGAAAGAAATAACATTTTTCTCCTGTTGTCTTTTGGCACTGATGGAATTTTGTGATTCTTGTTAAGTGTATCAACAAATGTCACAAGTTAATCAGATGTTCTGCTTAATCAATGCAGGAATTCCATGAAATTATTTATTTTTTTCTGTGCTGCTTGGATTTAGAGTGACTTAACCTACTTGATGTTAGGCCAGTTTTAAAGCTGTTAGGAACCTATTGAATAACGTGTTTGACCACTCATTTATTTTTCGTTAGTTCTGTCTCAGGAAGAAAATGAATTGGGGAAATTTCTTCGATCACAGGGTTCTCAGGATAAAACGAGAGCAGGAAAAATGATGCAAGCCACAGGAAAGGCCCTCTGCTTTTCTTCTCAGCAAAGGTATATGTGTCAGAATTACTGTCTGATTTACAAAGTACGTGAGATAATCCTAGTTCATTCACCATGGGTATAATTCATTTTGCCACTTGAAATGTGTGAGGAACCAAATAATAGGAAAGTTGTTACTGACAAAACCTGCTGTAGTATTGGCAGTATTACTGGCTTGCTCTATGTAGTTTTGCCTGATCCTGTTTTTTGTCTTATGGACCTGCTATGTTTGTGTATCTCCAGATCCTCCACCTGCACCTATTCAGCTCAGCAGTTCTAAAGCTGTATAGGTGTGTGGCCTCTCCAGCAGTGGGGTTGTAAAGGAACTGATGTCAGGTCCTTCTCCTGCTTGGTGGCACTTCTTACTCTGCAGAGAAATGCTACAGCAGGCTCATTGTGGAGGTGTCTGGGTCCTGGGAGGACGGGGAAATGGGTAAAGGAATGCCTTTTTATGGGCCATGACGTCTCATACCTCAAGTAGGTGGAGGAGAAAGGAGGAGTCTGAATGCCATTTTCTGCTTTAACCGTACACCATGAAGTCCCCCAGGAGAAGATTTTAGATCCCCACTGAGCTCATGTAGGTTGGGTAGGACCAAATCAGTAAAAGGCAAGGAATTCAGAGGGACACACATACACACAAACACATGCTGTTACCTAGAGCCCTTGATGTCTTTCACTGACCCTATGTTTGCTCAAAGAGTTTAAAAGTAACAGTACCTGATGGCATTATGAGTATTAGGATGCTTTTTTTTAACAGTACTGGAACGATGAAAGTTTGAAATTCACCATCATTTGCAAGGGAAAATTCTATTCCATGATATTTTACAGGATTTTTTGGGGCTCTTAACTATTGTGATACTTTCCAGCTTTGGCTTAACAGTGCAGCTGTTTAGCTTAAAATAAAACATTGCATACAGAGCACTGAGAATTTCATATGTTTATCTTGGGCTAGAGTTTGGTCATTAGCACATCCAGTAACAGCTATGAGTGGGATCTTTAAAACACATGTAAGGCACCTTTAAGCAAAAGCCCTGATGACTTGTTTCCTTATAAAGCTTAACTGTTTATAGAAATCCCAGTGTATGACATGTCTACATATACTGAATTTTCCTTTGAATGGCTGGGTAAGTATTTGTAGAATGAGAAAAAAAGTTAAAAAAAAAAAGCCACACTAAGAAGTTCACATTTTATTATATCTCTTACTCAATGCATTTTTACAGCATCTTTTTAGATAAACTCACATGAAAATAAAACCAGTTGCTTGTCTGTCTTCTCTTGAGACATCCTCAAGCTCATGCTGAAGTTGGGACTGCTCTTATTTATGTTGCATGCCAATAGCTAGCTCAGTAGCTGGAAATCAAGAAGACACAATTTGCTGGTTACTGAAGCTGAAATTAGAAATTCTCTTATGCCTACAAGTGCCTAAGTAGCACATTAAACTAACTCTACACTGGTGTGGAACTGATTGAACCCATTCCAGTGAGGTGGCTGCTGGCAACCAAGAGGAAAGGAGAAGCAGCAGGAGGAAGCAAAGCAAAAGTTGGAGTAATCCTGTCTAGTTCTGAGATCCCATGAGGAGCTGAAGTGATGGCATAGAGAAGACAACAGTGTCCCCTACTGCCTTTCCAAAGCGTAGTTGCTGGAAGAAACATTTAAGAAAGTGCCTAAATCATTCCAAAAGATAAATGTCCTTCAAAGGAATTGTTCAGATTCCTTAAAAAAAAAAAAAAGACAAGGGAAAAAAAATCAGATAATTATCTACTTGACAGATGACTTCTTTATTTACATGTACATTTGAAGATTAAAAGGCTTATGGAAGTGCTTTTTCTGAGGCTTAACATGACAATCCTGATACATCTGTGGTATGTATCCAGTAATAAATTACCTCAGGTACATTTTTAGAGTTGTTAAATACAACTTGCGAAGAAGAATGTTAATAGCATACATACAAGCAGCTTGTCTAACTACAATACATACGCATTAGAAAAGGTTCCTTTTCCACTCAGATGTGTAAGTGAAAGGTCACTACTTGTATAGGAAGGTTGCAAACACAATATTCATGCAAAATTACCCCATTCATGTGTACCTCCAACCAAGCTGTAGAGCCATCTGAACATACGCTAGCACTTAAGTGAACTATTTTGGCTGTGTATGTTTTTTTGATTGCTAGTAGTGTCAGAAGTTGTATTAATCTGTCTGCCTTTGTGGAACAACTTCTTTAACACGTTTCTCTCCTTCATGTCTTTCCTTCATGCCTTCCCCCAGATTAGCACTGCGTACTCCTTTGAGTAGATTATATCAAGAAGTGGAGACTTTCAGATACAGAGCCATCTCAGACACATGGCTGACAGTAAACCGAATGGAACAGTATCGGACTGAATACAGAGGAGCTCTACTTTGGATGAAAGATGTGTCTCAGGAGCTGGATCCAGATCTTTATAAGCAGATGGAAAAGTTCAGGAAGGTATGAAGTTTCCTGTAGTTTCCTAGAAGGGGATGGCTGATGAATGATGGTGAAGCGTGGGTTTGGTTCTTCTGAGGAAGACGTAATTCAACAGCACTTGAGGATGCCATTTATTGTAACTAATCTTTTCCGTGTGACAGAACTCCAGTTAATCTGATGCAGAATGCAATATCCTTCACAGACTGGGCTGTAAGGAAAGATACGGTAGTTAAGAAACAGCATTTTTCAGTAGTCTGTTCAACTTTGGCCTAAATCTTTATAATTTAAATAATATATATTTTTAAAGAAGGTTATCTAATTTTAAATACTTCGCTGTGATGCCTGAATGACTAATGGAAGAAGATATGTCTGCTGTCAGCCGGGCAAGGGAAAATTGTTTTTTGCAACTAAAAAGTACAGAAGAACAGAAATGCTGTAGTATCTGCTGCTAAATTTTTGGGTGCAGTTAAAGACCAACATTTTCAAAATCGGCTATTGTTGGATTTTGAGAAGGAGTTGCAAATTTGGAATTTGTTTTTAAGTTCCTCATGCAGTTCAGCATGACTCTTGGGCAACTGCTAAACACTAAAGCTGCTAAGAATGCACTCTCCATAAATTGTCTTCATTCAGTGTCACTCAAGTTTGTTATACTCCTTCTGTCCCAAAGGGCTTCCAAAAGTCGCAAGTCCTAGGTGGTAGTCTGCAGATTTGCTACCAGGTGCAAGTATAGAATTTATTTGGACTGATCCTGTTACAGTTGGTTCAGGAATGCTCATGAGGACTTCACATTTGAATAAACCATCCTAATGGGAGAGGACTGGCATGCATCTAGGCTATGCCATTTTTTGTAAACTAAAGTGGTGACAATAGCAATTAAGGAAGGGGTGGAACAAATGAAACCCCAGCTAGTCATCTAATCTTTATTTAATGCTTCAGTACAGGATATTCCTGTAAGCCTTGTGGCACCAGACATGTATTTTATTATGCCTTGTGGGAAATGTTTATAGTGGCAAGTTCTTGCAGGTAAAATAATTGGTATGGTCTTGGCCTCAGCCAATTGCTTATGTATAATGTTTGATTTATTAGAAAAACACTTAAAAATGGAATGTTAGAATGAATAAAGCAGCACTGGTAATGGTCATACAAAATTGATTTATAGCTTTCTTGCAAAACAAATACTATGGAAGGTATAAATTATATAAATGGCAAAGTAATTAAAATAATGTATGCTTTGTATGGTGAGCTGCTGTAGTTAAAAAGTTAGATGTGAAATTTCAGCCATCTTAGGTTGCTGTGCTTCAAGGTCAGCAAAAATAAGATTTTTTTTTTTTAAAGCTCTCACAAAACTTAGTAGTAAAAATGTGGAAATACTAAGTATTTTGAAACATTTCTAGGTCTGAAACGAGTTATATTCTGACGTAAAGAAATAATGAATGTAGATTCTAAAATTCTGTAGCGTTACCTCAAAGAGTTTAAGAAAAAAACTTGAAGAAGGTCTTCTGAACCTTTCTTTCTTTCCTCCAACTAGCTGTCAGCTGAAAACCTTTCAGATCACATTGTAATGCAGAGAACAAAAAGCTCTATATTTTGAAGCCGACAAAGTAAAGAAATGCCCTTGGTATCCACTTCCCTACATATCCCATCTGTGCAACAGGCATATCAAACAAGTCTTTGAAGATTTTAACACTTGCAGAAAGTAAACTTTTTCTTTTTTCATTTGGAAAAAAAACCCAACATTACAAAAATGAAATCCACAAGCATAAGGTACCTAGATAGCTGTTGCTGAACAAGACACAACAGTTTGGTTTTAGTGCTTTACAAATGTAGTTGGCAAACAAAACTAACGGTGGATACTGTAGTCCTAAATAATTAAAGTAGAGGAGTTATTTTTATTGTCTTTTTGTTCTATTCTTGCTTGCAGATCTTAATTGTGCCATAGTGTGGCAGTGTAAGGCTGGGGTTTTAGAGCTTATTTTGGATCTGTAACAACAATTTAAGAAGTCATGCTAGTTTTGTGTTGAGAAAGATATCATAATTACTGATGTAAGGTTTTTGGTTCTAAAATATACTATCACCGGAGAGAAGTGTTTGATCCAGAGCTGCATATCTAGTGATACACCAGCAAGTAGTTAATGAAGCTGATCCTGTCAGAGCACTTGAAAGAAAGTTTTCTTCAGACTTCTAATTGTAAAAATCCTAAGTATTTCTTCAGTAAACATCTTTTTTATTTCAAGTAAACAGTGCTGGTTTAGTGATCTTTAATGCACCTAGTGCATCAGCATTATTTATATGACTTGGTTATAGGACTGTTTTTCAAGCATGTAGCCTTTCATAATGTAATCCTAAATGTATCATTCTGTATACAGATATGGTACTTGGTTTTGGAGACCAAAGCTAAATCAGTCCAGATGGGTTTTTCATACCTTCCCTCAGAATAGCTCAGGCTAAAAGATCAATAGTTGAGTCAGTATTTTCAGAGCTGATAAAATCTGAGTTAAAACATTGGCATTTTTGTAGCTCTCTTTCAAAACAATGAGGTATTTGAAAGAATTTTCTAATGCTGTTCTCAAGGCATCAGTCTAAATATGCGAGACCCAGCAATACTAGCACTTTAAAAGTGTCCCAGAACACTGCAGAACAGCCTTTTTACATTGTTGTTCGAAGATATCCATGTGATTGTAGCTACTTGAGTCAAACCAAAGAAACAGGTGAAGCATTTACTCTTGCCTGCAGAGTTCTATAAATGCTATGTACCTTCATTCTTTTCTTTTTCTGTCAACGGTTTTTATGGACACTCCAGTGCTATTCTAGATATAGAGGTCTTCCATCCCAAGTTCAGAGTTTGAAGTGTTACTTGAGAGAATCTAAACAGCGCCTTTGCAATGCTGTGATGTTTAAAAGAATTTGAATGTGTTAATACCCCTTTACCGAATTCTCCACCACTGATCAGGTTTTTAAGGTTCTTAAATCCAGGCTGTCTTTTCTGACTGGTGACTGTACACTATAGCATGAGTTCTGCCGTGGTGGTGTAAAAATATAGACCAAATTGCCCAAGTGCTGATAGTCCCCCAGTGTCCTTCCTCCAGCTCTGAAAAAGTTAAGCTTTTCCATGCGTTTCCTGAGAAGGAACATGCCAATGTGCAGGTAATAGGCTATGCCACCAGGCAACAGCTTCCCATGTGCAGCCTATAGGAACACAGAAGAGGCTCTGCTGTTCAGTTTTACTTAGCTAAGCTATCTCAAATGCTTACAGAGTGCAATATAGACTTTCTCATCAAACCTAGACGTTACAGTGCCACCCATAACAAGTAAAAAGTGAGAGCTGAAAAAATTGTCATGCTGACCTTCAGGCAAACTATAAGAAAAATTACATCTGTGACACAGCAGGATGTATATCATGCTACATTGATAGAGCAAATTAATCCTTTCTATATTTTTTTGCTTCCATCATTTTTCTACTCCTCTGCTTCTCCTTCATTCTGAGGCTTGAACCAAAGCTGGAGTAGCTTTGTAAATACCCACTGGCCATGTTGGGATCCTTGAGACAAGCTGCACTGCAGTGGTGTACTGAGAACCTGGGTACCTGGAGGGTTGGGCTCTGTTTCTCCCTGTTATTTAGTCCTCTCTGCTTTGCCAAAGCTGCTTTCCTAGGAGCTCTGCCTCTGTATGAACCAAAGGAAGCCCAGATGGGAGAAAGAATAAGTTGAAGCTGTGTAAGGGTAAGGAGTGATACATGGGCTGGTTGCAGCAGAGCTTTGTAAATGCTATGAGATTCATCTGCTTGGAATACAGTGCAAGTCCCTTGTCTGTCTCTGTGGTACTTGGATATTACAGCAATAGATATCTGAGTTTGTAAAACAGTATGTATTAGATGGGGTACTGTCTGGAAAAAGAGTTGGGTTTTGATCAATATATTTGCATGAGATCTATGGGGGGAACAAGTAGCATGGTTTGTGCTGGGCCTCCTTGTTCTGGAAGATTAGAAAGGCCCTACCCCACAGTGGAGAGCCCTGAACTACTTCAGTGGTGTTAAAGAAGTGGAATAGATCCTACCACAGATGAGAATTGTCAGAATATTCCCCAGAAGATCCTAAACAATTACAGGACCCTGTTACTTTGCATGCAACTGTCAAGAAACTTGCAAGCTTGCAGCTGAGTTGTTTGGGCACAGTTTATCTTCAGTTCTTCCTAGTTGTAGCACTCTATATACTTGAAAAAATTAATGCCTTTAAACGGCATTTTAAAGATAAATCTGGCAAGAGAAAAGGAAAGGCAGTGAGAAAAAGGAAGGTTCAACAAGAAGAACTCATAATGATATAACACTAGCTTAAACTGTTGTTTTTATAAATGTACTAATGTAGGGAGTGGCAAGTTCTCTGTTAAATGTCTTTTAAGAAATAAAAGTTAAAGCTTGTGTGGACAGCTGGGGAATAATGGAGATCTAAATAAATCCATTGATTAAAAGGTCAGAAGGGAAACACTGAAGTATATATATTCTTTGTAAAGATCTCACCAAGTATGGATAAGATACATCTGCCACAGCCTTACAGGTAAGGCTCGGGACCTACATCTCTCTTCCCCTCCTGTCCCCTTGCCTACTAGCACTGCCTGGTATGAGTACATTTTGGCTTGTGTGATGATGAAGGGGCTGTACCATGTTACAGCATCATCTGCTACTCACCTATCTGTTAAAATCAGCTGCAAACAGCCCTGCAAACCTGGAGGCACTGTGGAAATATGGTGGAGGATTTTTTTTTTTAATTTTCTGTTACATTTGAAAACTCTTGGAGAGCTGAGAAAATGAAAAAAGCCTAGGGAAGGAGAAAAAAACAAATATGATGCTGATCTTTGAAATAAGAACAGACTTGGCAATTGCCATCCTTGTAAACTTAATTTCAGTTCCTGATAAAAAAAATGAAAAGGAAATCTATAGGCATTTAGAGGCTAACAAACTGAAGAGTAAGTAAACAACACAGGTTTATACATAACATTACAGATTTTTTTTTGTTATTTTGCATTTTTAATCAAATTATTAAATTAGTAGGAAAAAATTGCAAATCTGGATTGTTTCAGTTCCTTATGAGTGATTACTGGAAAAAAGAATTTAACTGTGCTAGAAAAATGAGAGCTCTCAGGAGCTGAGAGTTGAGAATATTGGCTGAGGGACACTAAACAAAGTTTCAGAGGGTCGTAGAATATAAAGATGGAAAATAACTTAAAGATCAACTAAACTCTCTTCCTGCCAGGATAAAATTGTGCATTTGTAATATATTTTCCAAGTGTTTTTCTACATATAATAAATATAATTCATTTGAGGGTGACACTCTTAGAAGATTTGTGGATATTGGTGATGTTCTAGTTCAATTATTAAAAAGTCAAGCAAAAGAAAATGTGCTAATGATAATTACATCTGCAGACGATATTGAGCTGGAAAGTCTTTTGGTTTTCCAAGCAGCAAAGTATACCAGCGTCTCAAAGAAAAATGTCTTTGGCCGTTGCAGTCACAATGGTGTAATCAATAGACTTTCAGCTGCCATAGTTACAAATAGCAGTGTAAGCAATTGATGTTTAGAGCCAGCTATGGTAGTCGCCGTTTACCAACTTTGGTTTTTGAAAATTAAAAGAAAAACAAAAAGAAAAAGAAAAGTTGTAGACAGCATTTGTCTCTGTTTCTTTTTAGGTGATACTTCCACATTAATTTCCAAGGTTAACTTCATCTGGAAAACTTAAAGCTCATTTGCCTTTAGGTGACAAAAACGTAGGCCTTTGCATGTGAGAGAGCAGATGATGATTGTTGTGCTCTGGAGATGTCAGAAAGATCTGAGTAGCTTTACTAGACCACACATTAGATATGAGATGTGTGGCACTATAATGTGAAAAATAATGATGGCTTTCATAATCCATCTTAGGAATGTGAGCCAGTAGAATCTATCACTTTGATAGTCCATCTTTATCACTCTGGATTCAAAATCTTCCTTAAAAAAAAAAAGCCCTCCCCCCAACTATTTGCTGATTTGGATTGCTGCTGCTCATTAGATGAATAGGTGAGATTCCAGGACATCCAATAATACTCGCTGCAAGATAGCTGTGTACTCTAAAATTAGTAAGATGGTGTCACACTGCACTCTGAGATCCACATCTTAGTGTAGCAGTGTGATGGCAGAGATAAAGAGATAACAGCATGCTCTTACAATATGATGATAAGCAACACCTACGCATATCACTTCTTGTGACATGCCTGTGCCACCAAGAGTATGTTCAGTTTCATTCTGGTAGGGAATAGCAGTAAGAACGTGATTTTTAAAGTGTTTTTTTAATATGGAAGCATATGGTGTTGAAAATGTTATATTTAATAATTTACCTGGAAATTATGGTAGTGAAAAACAAAACACACAAAAAAGTGCTCTTTATACAAAATTGTAGGTCTTGCTTTGTCATTATTGTCTCTCCTTGTAAAAGCAGATGGAGTTCTAGTGCTGAGCATGTTTTCTCTGTGCAGTTTCTGCTGTAATGTTTTTTCCAGGTTCCCCAATGTCAAATTCAGTAACATTAAGTGGAGAACCCAAAACATTCCAAGATACTTTACATAAAAAATGCTCGAGCATTTTAAGGCAGTTGTGAAAGATGCACCTTTTTCGAAAATGTGACCATAAGCAGAAATGTTCTTCAGTGCAAGCATTTTATAGTCTTATAACTTTAAATTACCATTTCAAGTGCCATTTGTAAGAATCAGGGTAGACAATAAGATAAAATCAATGATTCTGTGAAGCCATTTCATGTATATTAAATATCACTGATGATTGTTACTGGGTTAAAAGCAAAGTAACAATCCGTGGTGGAGATGCTCTTTTAAAAGCATAATAAGAGTATGCCACTTAAAAATAGAAACAGGCTTCTTGGAACAGATTACATCATCTTAAGAGGTATTGCTTGTAGAATATAGTTGCTCCCAGAGATTGATGCTTGCCCTTGAGAGGCGGTTCATCATCTGTTCAGTTATTTTTAAGAAAGAAGAGTCTGAGGTGAGACTCAGCAAATGGCTATAAAATAGAATAAAATTAAGTGCTGGACTACAGATACAGTATATATTTTTTAACAACCGTGTTTCATGTAACCTAGCTGAAATAAAAAAAAATATAGACTTAGTTTAATTGTTATGCAGTTTCAGACTTCTATTTATTTCAAGAAAAGGCAGGCAGACACATCCTAAAAATTTCTGTTCACATAATTAGTAGGACTTGTAATGTTTCAACAGAGGAGAACAAATATATAAAAAATAATCAGTGATTTAAATCAGTAGTAATGTTAAGTCCAACTTTAATGTAATAATTGTTAGTAGCCCCAATATTAAAAAGGCACTCTCAAATATGATGTGACAAAAATTGAACTCCAAGAATTTTTCTCATGTCTAATAATTATAGAAATGTGTAAGCATTAAATGCAATATTGAAATTAAAAAAAAAAAAAAGAAAGGAGCAACTGAACACTGTTTTCACTTAATTATTCTGCTGCGTTTTGGTCTTAAAATCATGAAGAAAAGATGATTACCTAGACAATTCCTGTTGCTCGCATGAAGACTCTTACCCTGCAAACTGGTCTGTGTGGGCAAAGCCCCTAACCTATGCGGATCATTACGTGAATTCAGAACCTAAATGAAGTGTAAAAATGTAAACAGAATAGGTTTTGAAAGGAGAAAGGAGATTTGGAAAATTCCCTCAGCCTTAATAATCTGAAAAGGCTAGGAGAATAGCTAAAGAAATATTTTTTAAAAATAAATGAAATACAGATGTGACCGAACTGAGAGAATTCTGCAGGAGAGAAGAATAAACAGGAAGGGGAATACAGCTGTTGGGGAAAACATTGTTTACACAAGAGAACCAAGTTTTTCTATGGTCACCACTGCCCAGGAATTCTTCTTATACTTTCCTAAAATGCCTGGGCACATACATAATGTAGTCCATCTGCTTTTACTTCATAAGGCTTTTGCTGTTCAGTTATGTGCTACATAGGCTCTGAATGATTACAAAGATGCTATGTTTGATTTTTCTCCTTCACTTAATGAAACCAAGTTGAAGATAGGATTTAAAAAACCCAAACCACAGAAGGTACTGTTCTAACCAGAAAAATGGCTAATATGCCATTTCATCTCTGGTTTAGGGACATTCTACCTGAAAATTGCTTAGATTTCAAATGTTGTTTCTTCTGTGATAGCACAATGTGAAGTCTGAAGAGCACTACAGAAAGATTTGGTGGGGGTTTTTTTTAATAAGTACAATCTTTCTGAGTTTGTATCTGGACAAAATAGAATTAAATTGTTTTGAGGGAAATAAGGCATATTTACTGATGTATTAAATGCCAACCAGGAAACTTATTAATCATCGCGTATTTATTTTTCTATTTAACAGCATTTTCAGTTCAGGTAATATCATATAACTTAGTTGTGCTTATCACTGGCAAACTGGAGCAATATCAACACACAGGATTATGTACAACAGACATTGTATTGCAAATGAATCATGCTTATGAGTGGGTGCCATTTCATATTCTCTGCTGAAAGAGGTTAAATAGAAAACAAAACCCAAAAACGCAACTATAGGACTTCTGCATTAGCACTGTAGGCAGAGTGGCTTTGTGCTCAGGACAGTGAGAGCATCTGGGGGCTAAATATTAAAGGCAACTTGGTCATCATGGTGATCTTGTTCAGGTATCTTTCTTGGAGTGTTGGTGTCACATCCAGCTAGGATTTGCAGCTTATGTGTCAATGGTGTTCCCTGGCACTTCATCCATCTGCCCATCCCACCACCCCCTGCAATGGCCAAAAGGATCTTGCAGGCCAGCTTACTGTTTTATGGTGCTTTCACTGGGGAAGATGTTACTGCACCTGAATTTGAGCTTTTCACATCCTTTTACCTATTCCAGCTTATTCATTCCTCCCATCTGCCTACTCAAAAGGGACCCAGAGTCAAGTAACAATCTCACTCAGGCCCTGAAGAATTTAATTTGAATGAAAGAAATGAAAAATATAAATGACATTTTCTAACTATGAGGACATTCCACGTAAAGGATTCAAGACGACCTCCAAAATATCTTCAGTAAATGAGATAAACTGAACTGTGTAATTACTAGATGAATAAAATCATGGACATAGTAGAGAGATTAGTTTTATGCTATATTACAATTTTCTTTACATCGTCCCTCTGGTCTTTCAGTGTTCAAAGGTAGTAATTACCTGTCTTCATTTCCTGCAGGGGCTAACTGTCTAATTCCTCTCCACTTGCCAGTATCACTTCCTGCACCATGTGTGCCAACCATCCTTTGCTCTCAGGTTGTCTAATATGATGAACACAATTGAGTCATGATAAACTCAGAGCAATTCTCAGCACTTAGTTAACTCTAAGTCCAGGTTACTTCTGATTTAGAGCTGAACATGATCTTTCAGACCTGAAAGCTTCTATCTTTGCTTTTGCCATTTATTTTGGTCAGCCTGCTTCTTGCTACAAATCTTTGCAACCATTTTTGGCAACTTGTAGCCTTTCATCATGTTAACAAAATGTGACTCTTTGTTTTCAGACAAGTTATTTGCATCTGTGCAAGGAACTGTTGGATTTTATCAACTTCCTCGTAGTCATTTGAGGAGAGGAGACATTCTAAGTTATCAGGACCAAACTGTTCCCTAAAGAAGATATATGTTCATGCACAAAAATGTTCACCCGTTTGAAGTTTAGCATAGTATATGTCCAAGCATGCTGTTGTGGTAATTACTCACAACTGCAGACTGGCAGATGTGTGCTCACTACTAGAACTACATTTGGGGCTCGTAATGTAAAAGTTAATCCCAAAACTCTGAAGTAATGCTACTTAGATGAATGTTGTCCTGGTTGCAGTTTGAGTCTTCTGGTCACAAGAACAGAAGAATCATGGGTAATTATTTTCTTTGTATGTCCTTGCTTCAAGATCTGTATTAGTGTCAACATGGTTTTTTTCCTTTCAGCCTAGTAAAGCAGACATCCTGGCTTTGACTAATACTGAAACTTGTTACCAGCAGAAAGTTGAGGCATGTATCTAGGCTTCTTAAAGCAGAAAAAAGCGGACCTTCTAGCAAGGCTAGAAACGATATATTTAGTGCCTTCCCTTCATTTAAATTGTCATTTCATGTTTGTTCCCTTGTTAAAATAAATTGCATATTGATCCAAAGTGTAAAAATGGATAAAATTACTGTGAGAAACCTTTCCATCTTAACAGCTTGAGGAGCATGTTATGTTCTATGCTGGGTGATAATCAGAGAATAGCCAAAAAGTGTAAACTCAGGGGTAGAGCTGCCCTCATACACAGTTTATTACTGTAAAGACCCATTGTGGATAAGTTAGGAAGAGAGGCTGCATGTGCCTAGCTCTCAGCTGTCACATATCTGACTGCATGACAACTCCCTCCTTTGATACAGTTTGAAGTTAAACAGATTAACCATAAGTAGTTTGTCTTTATGCTGGAGAAAAATAGTGGAGAAGCCTCATGCAGCCAGCAGCGGTGTCAGCTGGGATGTAGCTGCTGACTGCAGCCGTCTGCTTCCCCCCATACACTCCTTTGGAGCAAGAGCTACAGCTCTTTGGGTCAAAGCTGCTGAGGTTGGGCCCTCCCCTGCAGCGAGTGTGGACGCGTTCATTTGGAGCTGATTTCTTTCTGCACAGGCAGGAGAGAGGGAAGTTGGTAGGTAACATGTAAGGAGCATGAAGCTATGTATTTGAAGAGTAGGGGAAGAAGATTCTTGGGAAGGAAAAGCCAGGAGTACACGTAGCCCTTTTTCCAGGGGAGGGTGTATGGCTATGCAGAGATGCTGCTTTTCTGAACGGTGATGCCTAAATGGAGCTTAACTGGTGCAGAACTCTGTGTAAACACTCACTGCATTTTGAGAATAGCATCTATCAGTTTAGCTTAAAAATTTATTTTCCCCAGCTTAAATTCAAGTAAACAACTCTTAATTTGAAATAAGTCTTGTGTAAACATGCTTAGCATGTTTAATTCAAAATCATTTTTAAAACAGTTTAGTTAAGCTGCAGAAAAGTAACATACCTTCTCCATTTCTAGGGCTGTGGGCTCGGAGGCTCTTGAATCTTTTAAGATGGGGTGACTCAGTAACGTTTTTTTGCTTTGCCTGATTTTTATGTTGTGCTGTGATCTTAATTTCAATAATGACTTTGAGTGTAGTTTGAAAAATTGAAGACTGTTGCTGCTTTCAGCTTCTTAAATTTAACAAACTTTCCTTCATTTTACAGTAAACAGTGGTTGGAGTTATGAAAGTGATCTACGTCTTATATTTGAGAGTTGGTTGCATCCTGTATTTGACAGAAATTTTTTTAAAAGCTGACATATTGTATTTTCTGTGTATGTTCCATTTTATGTTTTGTTGCAATGAACTCATTGCTGCTAGAGCAATTGGATTTGTGTTCCGGAACTGCACTGTGCTGCTCTGTTTGTGAAAGCTGTTGTGAGGCTTAAAGCTAAAAATTTTGTTGTCTGGTTTTTGGCTGGATGAACTTGCTGGATTGTGCTGAGAAATGTAACTTTCATCAGGGCTGTGTCCAGCTGCTGGATAAATGGAAAGGATTCTGCAGAGGCTGTGCTCTCACCAAATGATGTGCTGTGTCTGCCTGCACTGGGCCATGCCAGAGGGGCAGAAATCAGGACGGAGGAGGGAAACATCTTAATTCCTGGTAATTCCTTAGAAAAAAACTTCAGAGGTTTTCTGTTGCTGTTGGGCTGTACCTTTCAACCTGTTGGGTTTTTTTTCCTGTGAAGGGACTAAATTATTTTTTAATAATGGAGGAGGAAGTGTATTCCTATTGCTGCAGGGCAGCGGTTCAAAAAGTTGTTATTTAGCACAGAGAGCAGTATTACTTGCCACAGATAGTTTTCATGTCTCAGAGAAATTTGATTTGGATATAACAAAACTTTACTGCTGCAAAGACTTGTTTGGATCCAGGTCTTTGCACTACCATAGTATTGATTGTTGGGAGGAAAAGATGTCAAATTCAAGTCAAAAAAGTTAAACCGGCAAGGAAGAAAACACATTCTGTTGAGACACCTTCAATTAGAACATCTTGTTGATTGAATAGCAGGAAGACTTTTGGCATATGAATTTAGAGTATCTTTAGTTGATGGGCCTGTTCTGATTAAATATCTAACCCAGTAGTAGGGCTGCTCCAACAGTATTTATTTTTAGCAAAGTACCTTCTTAAAAATAAAAAAGAGGGAAAACAAATTAACTATATATACTTTTTTCCCAGAGGATTCATGTAGACAATAACATTGTTCAGTGCACCACTCCCCTCTTAAATACCATGAGTAAAAGTTTCACTCAGCAGACAACCCTCTAGGACTTAAACGAGGAGAGAGGAGTGTTGCCTGCATACTTGGGCAATGGGTGCTGGAAGATAAGCTAGGCCTGTCCAGGTAGATCCTGTAGGTTTTGGCAATCCATTTCCAAAATTCAAACTCCAGGTCTTAATATATATGTAGACTTCTGTACAACGGGGTACAAAATGTTATGAAAGTACTGTCCTGAGATCTGAGCTTCTCTCTGCACTGCAGTTGCAATTGTAGAAATGTTGGAGCATCTCAGAATTGCCCCCACCCCTTCTCCAAATGAATCTGTGTGAATGCAAAGTTTACATACTGCCATATAGTTAGAACGTGTGAAGCATTTGTACGTGCTTTCTGTTATGTAGACATGTTTGGGCGTAGGCAGTGCTTGAATAGACCCTGGCAATTGAAACTGAGCACTCTTACAGTTATAAAATTATATAACTCAACGTGCTTTTGAATTTTAATAATGAAAAACCTGCTGTTACACAGGTGGTAAAGAGATTAGTACCTTGTTGGAAAAGCTCATTTGAAGTATCTGTGCTGCCTTAGACCACAGAACAGAGAGTTCTGCTACCATGAGAAGGCACTGAGCCAGTCTGAATCCAGCCTAGCAAACTCACAAACCCATCTTGACCTGCAGACGTGCCTCAGGGTTACCTTATTCTTAAGGATGGAGATGTTTGTTCAAACAAAAATCTGTCTTCAGTTCAGTTCAGTTCAAACATCATCTGTCTTCATTGGTGACCAATGCTACCAACCCAGGAGTTGCATAGAGCAAATACACAGTGGCATTTTTTTGTAGTACTGTGGCCAGTGGAGGCACCATAAGACACAGTGTTTGGGTTTTTTCTATAAAATTGTCCAGTTGCCTTTTGAACCAATGTAAATTCTGGCCATCACAACAGATCGCTGTGATCAGAGAGCTGCCCTACTGACACAGATGTTGTGTAAAGATCCACTGTCCTTGTGCTGAGTTCAAATGGCTAATTGGGTATAATGCCCTGTGTTGACTGAAGTCTGGTCTTTTACAACTTTTGTATGTGTGATATGATGGACTTCCATCATACTCCTCCTTACTCATCTCTTTTTTCCGGGCTGGAAAATCCTAATCTATCATTCTTTTTACAGAAACTAATTTACATCTTCGATCAGACATTTTGTTCTCGCTTGCTTTTTTTTCCCCCATTGCTAAGCCTGAACCGATCTGCTCTTGCAGATGCAACTTGGCTTTGGGTAGAAAAAAAGTAGAGTGAAAAAAAAACCTTCATGTCACTGTATAATATTTATGGAATCACATGCATAATGTGCGAGGAGGTTCTCATTTTTCCCCATCCCTAAAGAGACACAAGAGAGTTGGAAAAGGTACATTATAAAACAGCAGGATAAATACAGGACTGGGAAGGAAGTGAGGCAGCACAAAAAAAAGAGAGAAAGGAGTAAGATAAATGTGTATGTGTTTCCATAAAGGAGAGAGGGAAAGCTACTTGGTAGGATTCAATTTCTGTGATAGCCATCATTGAAAATATCAGAAGATGGTACAACCAACCTTTGTTTTTTGGAGGGGAAAAAAAGGAAGAATATTCAAGCCAGCCATAACCTTATATCCTCACAGGGGTCAGAGAATTGCTCACATCTGCTGACTGTCAGTGGTTATGAAGTAAGCAGTTTTGACCATGGCTTACTCATTACTGCCAGGCTGGAGTTACGTGGTGTGTGAGCCAACAGGCTCAAGGCAGTAAAATTTTTACAGGCTGAGTACTGAAAAACTTAAGAGGGAAATGTGGCATAAATGTGACATAAAGAGCAAATTTCATATTCTACTGAATAAAATCCACAAAGAAGTCATGGTGCATGTCCATGACCTGGCTGTTTGGTAGATATGATATTTGTATAATGTCTTTTAGAAAAAAATCCTCTACTGGGATTTAAAAACAGCAGTAGTTAATTCAGTGTACCTAACAACATCTTTTCTTACCTTATATTTTTATATTGCTGTTCAAGAAAAAAAAATGCAGCAATGCTCATTAAGCACTTTGCTCTTTAAGATGACATTCTCCTTGGCCCAGGACCATAGACACGGTTTTCAAACCAGGAAGAAAAAGTTAGGCATCTGACTCAAAGTACTGAGAGGATAAGGACAGGGCTAGAAATTAGGACAAAGTTGCATAGGCAGCAGAAAAGAAAAGCATGAGGCTCTATGGTCAAAGAAGAGAACAGAGAATGGAAGTACTAGTTTGTCTGGGATATATTTGGATCCCGAGCACAACAGCCGCATCTCCAGTGACTGGAGATACAAACAACACAACAGTGTATGTTTGGAGTTCTAGATTAAGGACCTCTTTTGTATATTTAATCACAATTTCATCTCTTTTGTATATTTAATTCTTTTCTCCTCCCAGGCAGCAAATTGCTAATTGCAGCTCTGCAACTACATTTGCAAGGTTTCTGCAACAGTTTTTGTGAAGATCTTCTGTAAAGATGTAGCTTAGCTGTCAGCCAGTGGCAGGAGTCTTGATACAGTTTGAGTGAGCACAGATTGCAGTCATATCTCTGACTTGAAAAACTGGAGAGGGAGAGTATCAAAAAGTGTAAGATGTAACTTGAGGACTAGGGGAAATTACTTAAGACGAGGTGTTTCTAAGACAATCTATCTCATTTAAAAAAGAGAAGATGAAGAGCTGGCTTGACTGTCATATGTAAGTTGCTGAAGCTCCTTAATCTACTTATCAGGAGTTTATCAAGAATCATGGCTTGGAAGCTTGTGCTTCAAATGGTAAATAAGGCACGTATTTAAATACTTACAGTTACTATTGCAATAAAGGAATTTTTTTTTTCCTGGACATCACTTAGGTTAGGATTTATCAAACCTAACTTCAGACATCTGCTACGTAGATGTCTGCATTTAAACCAATCAACAAGAACTCCCTTTATAGTCCAGTGGAGAGAAACAGGCTCTTTTAGGGTAACATGAACCAACCTCTAGTCTCAATTGGTTGTGTTGGCCAGATCTCCATCCACTAAAACAGATAACAGGGTAACAATGTAGATGTCAACATCTGAGCTAGGCACACCTAGCGTTTCTTTCTGGAAGACATGCCTTAGGGTAAGTGCAGGAGTAGTATTTTGTGATGTTAATCTACTGATTTATTCTGGCCTTAAACTCTGTAGCCAAATACATGGCAACTGTCTAGGAATGCTTTTCTAGAAAACCTGCAGAGCTTCCCAAAGCTGGATCAGGTATGAATGACCAAGGGGATGGGAATCCTGTTGTGCACAGGGACAAATTCTGGCAAAAACTGAGCCAAAATAGTGACTACAATTTTGAAGATTACTATGGGAGTTATAATGGCTCTTGTCAAAGAACTGCTGAAATGAGCCATATCCTATTAGGATGTGTTGAAAATCACAGAATCAGAGAAAATATGGAATCCTTTTTGGTGCTTCCTGAGTTTAAAACTTTGTTACCCACAGATACCTGGATGTGTCTAATGCAGTGTTTTTAACATACTGAAAAAAGTAAATTAAATATAAACTTGTTTTATTTAAAATAGTATAAAAATTGTGGTATTTTTAAAAAGTAGTAGTTCAACTAAAACTAATGATATCTGATGTGTTTTTAAAACTGTGAAAACTTAATCCAACACAAATATACTAAGCTTTCCCTATTACATGATTATGTTGTTTTCTAGGTGGATAAGGTTTTAAAAGTTGTAATTGCTAATGGATTTAAAATACAGAACATTATCATCCAATCTTAAAAGATTTTCAGGTTGTTCTGTTCCATTCTGGGAAATGGTACTGTAATGATAAATATATATATATGAATGTATGTATAGTTTAGGGTCTAAGTAATACAACTTTGCAAAGTTCCTTCAATATAGCTTCTTAAAAAGCTCCTGATTTTTTCTTTTCAAATTATAATTTATTCAGTGCCTCAGGGCAGCAGGGCATGTTAGAGGCAGAAGTAAGAGCTATCAGCATATGATCACTTTCCTGATGAAAAAATAATTAACCCCCAGTTGTTCTATAGCATAATACAGCATCAGAGGCACAGATGGGAGTAGAACACAAAAACTGTTCTTTTATTTCTGTTAATTTCATGGACTTGAGAAATTCTGTTGTATTATCAGTTGCATGCTACACACTAATTTAGAGCTGCGCATTGTATCAGAGCTATCACATGTCGGTGTAAAGTGTCCATGTGAAATTTAGTTCTGTCATATAATCCTATCCTTGCCTGGTACACAAATATTCTCCTGTCTGTAGCATCTTAATTAGCCCTTCCTGAGGGGGACAGAAGGAAAAGGGAGAGATGAGTTTAAAATCCAACGGCCTTACCCATGAGAAATCACAAAAAAAGCCCCCCACAAAACTTGGAATTGTATGTAGAAGACTTCGATTTTATCTTCACACCAGTCAGGATATGTTTCTACTTTTATTATAAATCAGTATAAGCAGAAAAAAAAACGCCAAGCCCTTCAAATTCTCCAAATTCTCAGATCAGGAGGACAGCTGAAGGCTGAAGTTTGCTTGAATGTGTTATATCCAGACACCCAGTGGCAGCTGTAATGCTTTTTAGCTGGTAGGTGTTGCAATAGAAAAGTTTGTAGTAGACTTGTGTGTGTGTGCGCATGCATATGCGTGTAGCACAACGGAGGTTTAAGAGAACTGTACCACACAAGTGACAGAATGGTGCAGACTATTCATCGTCATGTTTACAAGACAGGGATCTTTAGTTGTTTTATTTTGCAAAACGGAACAAGTGGCTGCTATAATGTTATAATTTTCTGGTGGGGTAGACTCCACTATACTGGAGGCAAGAGTTACTCACCCCTGTAGATACCCAGTAAGGGCATGTTTTCCCAGTGCAATCCTAATTTAAGACCCCTGTCTTTCAAACACTGGGGCTTGTGCTTAAGTATTCCATAACTCTGGAGCAGACCTGTAATTTATTCAGTGCTTTTTGGTGTCGAGGACAATGGGACCCAGTCTCATTGAAGCCTTCAGGAACTGCTGTAATACAAATGTTAAATAATAATGAGCAATACTATTGAAATCAAAGGGAATAGTCACATATTCAAATGAAAATGTGAATTCTCATCAGAGGCTATTGTTCTTGTGTGTGAATTAAAACTATTACAGCTGTTATTTTGTCTCCCATTCTGATTGCAGAGGTAGATGAAAAATCCTGGTTTTGACTAAACTCATTTTTTGAGAAGGAAAACGAAGTGTAAGAATGATTCTATCCTGTGAATTCAAATAGGGTAGGATTGTGAAAATAGCTAAAATGTCACAGGTTTGAATGACAAAGTTTGCATGAAAGGTGCCACGTTTGGGGGAATAACATTTCGGTTATAATGTCATAGTGTAAGGAGAGCAAAATACATGTTAAAAGCATGGAGATTTGATTGTTCTGACTAGAAAAAAAAATGTTGTGATTAAAGGAAAGAAACTTTTTACTAGCGTATGATGACTTTATGGTCGTTCTGTTTGCACACAATTGATGTTTCAGATCGAGTTGTTTGGGAGAGAAACATGCTTGTTCTTGGTCCCAGCAAATACAGTGAAATGCTGCTACTGCTACACTAATATGTATTAAGCTGCATTTCTCTATATTCTGTTATGGAGTGGTATAGCATTGCTTCTGCCTTCTTTTTTTTCCTTTTTTTTTTTTCTTTTTTTTCTTTTTTCTTTGCTGTATTTTAGCATTCTTCCTCTATTGCTTACATTCAGTTCCAGGACTGTCATGAACATGCCACAGCCTCCAGTGAGATATCTGAACAGGTGAATTAGATGCTTCAATTAAATCTAAAATCTCTGGGTAATTATGGCAGGTAATTTGCTAGTAGATATTGCAGTTATTTGAGTAGGTATTGATTTCATTGAATTATGTTGGATATCACTGTGTTCCAGTTGAATATTTAGTTTGTTCTCGCCATGAATGTTTCAGCCACTAGAAAAATGGTCTTTGGTGGCTGAGAAGTCTTTGTGCTGTATTATATCTTGTGGTAGACTTGACTTGATCAAGTCTGTATGTAATGAGAGTTTTCTACCAATTTAGGATACCAGAAAGTTGTGCCAGTTTCCTTTCCAGAATCTTTATCTCTTACAATGGAACTGCCTAATAAATGTTTAATTCAGCTTTCACTTGTCAACTATTCTTTCCACATGAATTTGCTGATACATTTAAACTACCTCAACACAGGACGTGTATATTTTGGACAGCCATTTCGAAGTGTTATTTGCTTGTACTGCTGTAGTGACTGGGAATCTGAGTCATAGCAGCTCCACTCCACTAGTCTTGCATAAGAAAAGAAGAAAAAGGCAGTCCATACAGCCGGTGTACGTTCCGGTTTTCCTCTCCTCACACAGACATAACTTCCCTTTCAAAGCTGACATATCGGTTGTTCTTGTGTGGCAGAAAGGCAGACAGTACTTTTGTTGCTTTCCAGAATGAGACAGGTAGACATACAATGGTAATTAAGTCCTTTATATGAATTGCAATGTGACTGCAAATTTGCTTAATCAAGCTTAATAGGATGAGGTGCATAAGGATGTGTGCACAAGCGCAGACAATCATAAAGTCCAAAATGGCAAACTTAAGAAATGTATCATTGGAACTCGTTAGGCACTTTAGATTATCTAAATTCATATCTCAAGAATAGTTTGATTTCTTCAACAAATACAATGTACATCTGCTCGGCTTCAAACCTAAGAGGTATTATTTGGATCTATTATACTGTCCAAGTAGTTTTCCTTTTTAACTAGGCATTTCTCACTTTATAAATTTCATCTAAAATTAATTTTTATCAGTGTTTCTCATCAGATCATAAATTAAGATTTTAATAACCAGGACTGAAGCAGACGAACAGAAGTATGCTACCTCTTCTTTAACCCTTGTTCTTATGTGTTATTCCTACAAGTTGATGGAGCAGAGATTAATGAATGCAATAAATACTATTCCAACCCAAGGGAACAGTTGAATCGAAGTATAGTCTGCAAAATGTAGAACATAGCAAAGCACACTGAAATCAGGTTTAGTGCTGTGCAAGACGTTGGAAGTCCTTTCATTGCACATGGAAGAGTTTAGTTATAGGCATTATTTTGTATAAAACATTACCTTTTCTGTTCTCTGACTACCCAGCGTCAATCTTGAATTAAAAAAAAAAAAAAAAAAAAAAAAACAGTTAGTGCTTATATATGCTTGTGTAAAAGTGTAATGGGTGCTCCTTGTCATAACATCACTCAAGCTATGAAGTTATTACAGTTTTGTGGGAATTGAGAATCTAGTTCCTTATGCTTTCTGTGCTATATGCAGAAATACTGTAAGATACGCTATACTGTCCTCAAACTACAGCCTACTTCAGTTTGCATTTAATTTTCATGTAATCTTTATAACAATCAGGTATGCCAGAAGGTGCTGTGCTTATTTAATGCAGAGATTTGTGCTGATTCCATCTGCTGGTAGAGTTTACCCAGAGCCCCCAACAGGAAGGTTTGCTATATTCCAGGCATTTTTCCCTCTTGATTTACTTACCCCCCTCCTTCCAGCCTATATGCACGCTGTGCATGCTTTTCAGATCGAGTAAGTGAGAGGTTGGGTGACAAATTAGACTGGAAGCATCTGTTTCTGCTTCTATGTTGGAAATGCTGAGACAAAAATATACTGTGTGTAAAGTGAGTTAGTGCATTTATCCAACATAAGTTCATTTTGGAGATGATGCTTCACTAGCTGAATTGTCCCTAAAATTGGGCTACTACTAAAAATAAATTTTGCATTTTATGGTAGACTAAAAGAAACTAATTACACAGATGTACTGTAGAGGACATAAAGGTTCCTTGAAAATACATGACAAATCTGTATTTTAGTAACGGAACCTATTGAATAGGGTTTTTTAGCTGGGTCTGAACATTTTTTTTTGTTAGGACTCTTGAAGATTGGGACTTTTCTGTTTGAATATAGGTTTAGGAACCTGTGTTAGCAAGTACTTGCCTTCACAATCGAGCATACCAGAATCTGACTTTCAAGCCCCCAGGATTTAGGATTTTAACATTTATTTACTTACTTACTTACGTACATATTATTTTATTCTTTTAAAATTAATTCAGTTTTATCTAGTATCTTATAGTTTATCAAGCTATTGATTTAATAAGATATTGCTTTCCAAATTTATGTTTTCTTATGTGCTCTCTTTAAAGAACTCTATTCCATAAATATTGTACTTAGATGTTTGCATTGGGAAATCAAAAGCAGGTTGCTCCAGGTTGCTGCTTACAAAAAGGAGAAGATGAAGAGTAATCTTTTTTTATGACAGTAGTACCATAAGATTATCTTGTACAGCATGAACCTCACAGCTAGCACCTACAGTTTCAGAGGCATAGGAGCTATTTCATCGTAAAATGTCCAAGTTGTGTCTGGATCAGTGCAGTTCTCTTACAGTCAGTAAAATCCTGACACTTTTCAGACCAGGATTTTGAAGAAGTTTTGTATGTTCAGCTTTAATAAAGTTAAATATATGCATAAAAATTGCAGGACTGAGACCTCAATGAGGTCCTGTTTCTCATGTCTTAGTAATTGCAGATAAAGAAGATTAGTATGTATTACATCAGCTTTCCCTTGAGTAGAAAACCAAAGGTTCATTCTGATAACTTGTGTGGTATTAAGTAGATTATGCTTTGTAAGCACTAATGTTTTATACCTAATTCCTGAAGCCACAAGTAATCCTGAAAGATGTCTAATAATAATTTGAATTGAAAATGCATTTATTGGCACACAGAAAAGGCAAAAGGTCCTGCTGATATAGTATGTGGTGTTCTTTCTCAGCTGTCCTGCACTGCTGCTGCAAAATGAAGAGTACTTCTGCTCAATAAACTTTCAGTATATCAAAAAACCTAAAAACATCCTTAAGTTAATAGTTCTCATAGTATCGCATCTTCCCTGGTTGGCAAGAGAAGTATGTGGCATTTGGTAACATTAAGTATTTTGAATCATCTGTATGAGCATGTCAAACATACAGGTTTGTATTCCACATGGTGTTGTGTATCACCTTTCTCTTTGTGAATGCTCTAGCTTTTAAAAGAGATGCTAACTACATGTTCAGTTAAGATAAATGCTGACATTGTTTCTTGCTAAATATCCCTGAAGACTGTATGCAGGAAGGCTAGAACTCAAGCTTTACAGGTTTTTTGTTTTCTGTATCTTTTCTCCTCTTTTAAGGAGTTGGAGACATGAGGTAGACCCAAATCCCAGTCTATTGCATAAAGTCCTTGTGCAGACTTGCAGTTGTAGAAATTTATAATTACATTTAGTAGTACTTTTTTTTTCTTGTGGCCCACCATCTCTGACAGAGTATTTATATTCCCCAGAACTAACATTGTTTGCTCACTTTGACTATCAGTCTACAGAGCCACAGCTGTTCTTACTGTGTTTTCACCAGTGCTATGATATACTGAATAGGAAAGGGATTCTGATCTCAGCTGCACTGTTGTAAAATATCATTTTATATTTGACACATTTCCACTGACATCAGTTGAATTTCTCTGGATTTTCATGGCTGTAACTGAGATTAGAATTTAGTCTCAAGTCTCACTAGGTTTTTCAAAGCCCTACAACGTCTCTTCCTTAAATACCTTGCTGTTGTAGTAATTCTTGCTGGCAATAGATACAGGTAATCTCATGTTTGGATTTCAGTTAGAAGTTCCTTTTTGCACAGGCCCATGACTTTCTTCACAAGTCTCCTTTTTAGACTGTGCTCTCAGTCACTCGGAGCTAAAACAAATAAAGGATTTGAGGACCTAATGCAGGAAAAAGGTGTGTTACCCAGCACTGGATAAAGCCTCCCCGCTGCTTCTGCCACTGCTCCTGTCCTCTGCTGTTGCTGCCTAATTATAAGCTCTTTACCCACCTGCTGTTTTGACTAGACAATTGTGGGTGGGATGGGACTTCTCCTGGCATGGATAGCATGGTGCCTCACTCGGCCTTCAGCCAGGCACAGATCCTCAAGCTAAAAGAAGAAGTGTAAAGTCCCTTGAGGATCCCAAACTAAGAGGCAGCCTCAGCTCATGCCAGTGTAGTTCCATCTGGGTAAGGCTTTTCACAAAATATTGTACTTTGTAGGGGGATATCTTGGCAGTAGCTGCTCCATACTTTTTATATCATAGCTTAGCATTTGTCATACTTGCCTAAGGAGTGGAAGCCATGGGAGCAATTTCCTCCTTCCTGAGGGAATTCAAATCTGTCTCCACCTCACCAAATCATCGCCTTGTTATCAAAGAACTCCTCCAGCTCTGGACAACCCTCTTTGGTTTGAAGCTCTTCAATATGCCAAAACAACAAAGCAGGTCATCAGTAAGATGCTGTAGTCTTGTGGTTAGAGTACTGAAACAGGTCAGAAGTTTGAGATGTAGTTGTTATTACCAGAGCTCAAGATTTGTTCATTGATTGCTTGGTGTAATATGTGGAGTTATCCTGGAAGACTTCCCCTTCTAGATGAATGCACTAACCACAAAGCTATTTTATAAAGGTAGAGTATCACTGCTGTTTCTTTATTTAAAAAAAAAAGTAATTTTTTCTAGGCATCATCTTTTTCTACAATTAAAATCTCACCTGTGAGATGCTGCATTTATCAGAAATTTTGAATTATGGTAGTTTCTTCATTGTGAACATATCAGGCCTATGACATGTGCAACCCTATTATATTACTTATGCAGAGGCAATCTGATCAGTGAAAAAAAGTTGCCACGCATCCAGCAACCCAAGAGTCCCACAATTTGTGTGAGTAGGTCATCTGATGAATTTGTGATGCAGATCTTTTGCTGTTTTTCTGGCTGGTTGGAAGTCTCACATACTCTAAGTGAGTTTCGGAAAATAAGATTAGAAATACAGTAACCCTAATGTTTTGGATTGTGTTATGAGGTATGTGTCTGTCCTTACCACACAAGTTGCACAGGCACTTGCTGCAAGGTTCTGGATTCACTTCTGAAGATGAGAAGCATACAAGTTTGTCAGATCTTATTTGATTGAGCCTGCGTATTCTGAACAAAATCAGTTTACTCTCTGAGTTAGGCAAGTATAGGAAAGGAAATGTATTTAATTTGCATTCAGTGGGTTTTTTCCACTGTGAAGGTTATTTGGGGTAAACATTTTATGGTAACTGTGAAAGAGTTGTAGGAACATCATCATGTTTTGTGGTTTGATTGTTTCCCATTTTCTTGGAAGAAAACTAAATTTTGTATACAAATTTTGTTATAAACAAATTTGTTTTGTTAATATAGTATTACAGTAGTGTACAAAGCTGTCATAAAAACGGGGGATCCTGGGTACACAACGCCTACATCAACTTTCTACCCTGATATCTGATCATGAGAATACCAGTATTGTTGTCAAACATGTGCGGCTTGTGTAACAGACAGTGTCTTGTATATACTTAACAGGTGGTAGAAGAATAATTTGAAAATCTAAAACCCTTAGAAACTGAAATTGTTTACTTCTAAGAAAGGGGGCCTTGATATTTTTCTTATAGCAATAAACAGTAAAAGCGCTCTGTTTTAGTAGGAAAACTTTAATGAGTGAAATTTTTATAGCACTTCAAAGTTATTGAAGTGCTATATTGTCAACAAGAGTTGCAGATCAACTTTAAAGTTTGTCAGTATAATTTGTCTCCTACTATAGGTACATGGAGACGTCTTTGCCTGTGCGGCTGTATATTATGTAGTAAACTTTTAGTTCCAAATTTGTTCGTCAGGCTTTGAATTGGTATTTCTGTAACGAGATACCAAAACGAGTATGTTTTCCAATTATTATCTTCTCAGTATATATTTGATACTAATATCCATCTTATAAACAGGGTTAGAAAATGAAATTTCTTCCCTGAATATATTAGAAAAATAGTAACACAGAAGATACTAAGAGCTGTATTTTAGCGTATATCAGCCTGCCATATCTTAATTTCAGTGGGATTGATGCTATAATAAAGTTCTATTTAAACTTTAATTGGGTCTGTTTGGTTGTTTGATTTCCCTAAAAGTTGTATTAATTTGCTCTTTCATGAAGCTGGGGTAGAAAAATGGAGAGAAAAAAAAATAGCTACATAAACAATTGTCCCTTTGTTTGAAGGTTCAAGCTCAAGTGCGACATGCAAAACTCAACTTTGACAAACTGAAGACTGATGTCTGTCAAAAAGTGGATCTTTTGGGAGCAAGCAGATGCAACCTCCTTTCTCATGTGTTAACAACATATCAGGTATCCAAAAAAAATGTTGACCTCCAAAACAAAGATTTCCTGTTAATATATGTTTTTGTAAGAGGTTACCATGGCAATATTAAATTGTAAGAACATATAACTAGTATTGCAGGGGAGATGTGAAATTTGCACTGAAAGCAAATTGGTGTTAACGCTAACATTGCATTGAAATTTTATCCTACTTTACAGACAACACTTCTTCATTTTTGGGAAAAAACTTCGCACACAATGGCAGCCATCCATGAAAGTTTCAAAGGTTATCAGCCATATGAATTCACTATGTTAAAGGTAAGGAATATATAGATATATTTGTTTGCCCAGTAATAACAAATAAAAGACCATACAAGGCTGTAGAAAGCACACATTCATATTTTGTCTGTATATTGTCTGACAATTTTATCCCTGTCCTGTCTTTTCATTTAAATACAGGTTTTCTGTTAAATGCACTTCTGGCTAGTAGGATCAAACACTGCATGTCAAGTGCAGTGACTAAGGGACCTATTTCAAAGACAGACATTATTCAGGGCTGCACTTAAGTATGTGTTTAAGTGCTGACTGGGATTGTGTTTGATTGTACCTAAAGAATCGTGAAATCCAGCAGAATTAGGGATTTATGTTACCCTCCAAAATCCAGCAAGTAAATTAATACTACTTTGCCTTTGCATCTGTTTTTAAAAACTCACATTCTTTAAGAAGACCTTATTGGACTGAATATGAGTACATGGATGCTCAGGGTTCCCACACCTGTTTTGAAGTACTCGGACTTACTACCCCTTAACTGCTGTGGGAAATACTATCTTGCTTGACTAGTGGTATTTGCTGATCCTTTGTAATCTTCGAATACGGAATATGTTCAATATCTGACTGAAGTCTGAGTTCGGAGTTTCACCAGGTGTCTAAAACTAAGCACTCAGCACTGTGTATTTTCCTGGTCATGCCTTCCCCTGCATATGAAATCACTTTGCCCATTGCAATTTGAGGTTCAGTAGAGGAACAGGAAACAGTGAAAATTTTCATTAACTTTCCAGTTATCCCCATAGACATTTTGTCCTGCAGTTATTTTCTACAATGTAATAGCTACGTGATTGGCTGATCCTGTTTGCATGGGAGAAAAATAACATTTGTCTGAAGGAGGTCTGACGGAAGTGTTACCAGTGGGAGGAAAGTGAGGAATGAACAGCTTGTGGCAAAGCTGCTGTTTTCTTGGAGAGAAAACCCAATTTGAAAACAATTACAAGTCATAGCCTCAGTCCATGAAATGCTTGTGCGTATGACATGTAGAAGTGGAAGTTGGGCTGCACTGTGCTATATAGCCTGTGGCTACCCCAGAGTTCCTGGAAAAGAAGCACCTGAAGGTATAAGGTTTAATTCACCCCAGACTACCAAACTTGTCTGTACATGACTATGCTATATTTAAAGTTGTTTTCTAGAATGTGGGTTGGGAGGGAGCGGTTTCTGAACTTTGAAGTGCATAAAGAGCTTGTGGAGACTGTTACTCCTGCAGCTTGAAACATTACAACAGACCAACCAAACAAACAAATTTCAAATGCAATCTCTCCTGACCAGAGGACAAAAATAAAAGGAGGCTCATAAATTGTTTCTTACCCAGCCTCTGAAGAATCCTGTCTTGCAGAAGTCCTCATTTGCTATGAAGTTAACATAACTCTAAGCTTCTTTCTTGCATAGTCCACATCATGGAAGATGGGTTTTAGCCAGAACTTATGTCCAGGTTTCAGCAGGAGACAGTTAAGTATGGTTATCTTGACATTGCTAGTAATTGCTTACAGACTCACCAATTAAACTCCAAACCAGAAAAGAAAGTCCCCTTTTATTTCCCCACCATTGCCTGCTCAGGAGCCTTGGTACCATGTCAGTGGGCTGTTCTCCTTGTAACTTCCTGATGTTAGAAGGTTTCTGAGGAATTTTTTCTCTTTGCTTTGATACAGACCAATTTCAGTTTAATTTGTGTAGGTAGCCTATATTGTTGCTGGGTATTTATTTTTCATTCTCTTTTATATCTAAAAATGTGATCATTTGAACAAGATATATGATGTTTCAAAATGTATAGTAACATTTGGACACCTTGGAGAGAAACTTGTACAGAAAATGCACCTGTTCTGGAGTGTGAAGTACCCTTGTGATGGAGGATGAGAGAGATTTGGGGATGCTCATCTTTTGAACTTCCTCCGTTCAGTATAATCTAAATTTGAAATTAGGTTGGGAATATATGATGAAGAAATACAATCTCTATTGAGTCCACACACATGTAACAAGCACTCCCTTGAAGCAAAAAGTAACTGTAAAAATAGTTGTGAATATCGTAGTGTGTTTAGGATGCAGCCCAACTTTGTAATGAGAATCTTAACCATTTTTATTGCTGGCCTCCTGCGCTGAAAAGATGCAATTTCCTGTTTTTGCAGTGATATGTATGCTGAGAAATTATGCTAATCAGGAGGTGGTTTTATACTACAGAATTTCGTGGAAGTCTGTGCTTTCAGAAAACAGCTGCTTGGGAATAAGACTATGTTACTGCCTTTTAGTATCAGTTCTTTATTTCTTTCAGTCTCTAGAATGTGGAATTATTTTCTGTACCAAAGTTAAGTCTCCTCCATAATGTCTTTTCCCCCAATTAAGAGGTTCTGTTTGTTTATATTAAACAATTGCTAAGGAGATTAAATCAAAATCTGGTTGTTGCATCAGGTGAGATTCTGTTGCCTAAGAGAATAGGTGCTTGCTGCTACCTCAGGTGCCTTCCTAGGGTAAGTCACCTCACCTCTACTTGTCATTTCTGAAGGGTGTGGGACTCCCATGCGTCCCATGTCTCCTCTGTTAGACCTGGGTGTGGAATAACAATAGATGTTTATGGTTAGGGAACTGATCCCTACCAGTCACATCATATGTTCATGCCAGAGTAACTATATATTAAGAAGCTGCAAGCTAATTCTACATTGAGAGTACATAGTATTATTTTTTAATGAAGCGTAATAAATGGCTATAGCTGATCTAGGGTAAGTGTAGTTTCTGATGGAGAAACTTTTGGTCTAAAAATGTACCCAATGAAGATCCCATGTCTGCTGTTGACTTTATGCATTAAAAATACACAATCCAAATACATAATTGCTTAAAGCATACATAAAATATTTCAATGTGCCCATTTCTATGTTTAATTGGGAGTTACCCCTTTTAGAATATTTTCGCTGTCTTATATCTTAAAAGGGATATTTTCTAAAAGAAAATTCTAAGTTTGGTTCTTGCAAATCATTTTTGTCTTTTATGTTTCCAGTTCTGATACTAGCAGCTTAATTTTGCTCATACAAGTGATCCTTCTGAATTAAACAAAGCATACATGTATGTAGGATTAGCATTTTACTTTAAAACAAGAATGTAAAGAAACTGTTAATATTTGACTTAGACATAGATTGTCCTACTGAAAAATTAGAGGGTGCTATGTACTGGAAAATTACTATTTGTATTTTGTAGTATGAATATATTCATGTACCAGGTTTACCTCAGGAAAGAGACTCTTAAATGTCTCTCGGGATTGTTTCTGGAAAGAAAACATTGTCTTTAGAGATGTTTGCCAAAGTCCCTTAATGAAAAGCAGCCCATTTGTTTTCTTTGCTTCGGGGTATATGCTGAGAGTAGTATAATTGTGCTATTGCAGCTGTATTTCCTAACTGCAAGTTTTATGCTTGATGAAAGATCATTATTAATGTGCTAACAACTCTATGTATCGTGATGTAAAAGTATCTGTTACTGTATCCATTGCTGTAATATTAAAGGTGATGGGCTGCTGTTTTGGTAAAGCCTTCAAGGTTTCATTGTGTTGAAATTACCATATATCAAATGAATTCAAATTTATTTCAGGGGCTACTTTTCATGAATGATACCGCTTTCTAATTTCTGTCACTGTTTATTTGTCTTAGTTACTTAATGAATATTTAGTTGCATTTTTTACATTTTAATGCTATAATACCAAACTTCCTGAAGAGTTTGCATGAGCCTAGAAATAATAATAGCCCTGGTAAGGGAGTTAAAAAGGCATAAATCTCAGTGCATCCATTATTTCCGTGCAAAGTGGAATGCTGCTGCCTGTGCTCCTTACATGGTTTGGAGAGCTCTGTTCAAATGGGTACTACAACACTGTTGCCTTCTGCTGACCTCTGCTGTAGTCTGGTATCCTTTCTTGTTTCTGTTTGTTGCACCATGACTTTACTCATAGGCAAGATTGCGTATAATTTTATATCTGGGGGGGGGGGTCGTTGGTTGGTTTGTTGGGTTTTTTTGATGAATCTCTATGAGGAAATTCTGATACTACCTGCTTTTCCTCTTCCCTTTCAGTTCTCCCCCCAAATGAAACATATCCAAGTTTTTGTCTCCTCAGTGGTGTTGCACTTCTCCATATGTGTCATGATGTCCTGGGATGTATTCCTGGCTGCTGGAGTTGCCCTTAGCTGTGTTACTTTAATTATTTCTCAGTCAAGAGGAAGCACATTAGTTGTCCAAGGCATTTGGTGGGAACTGTGGGTGAGCAGAGCATGTTGTCAGCACTCTGGTGATTTAACTGCAGAGGACAGGTTTTGTGTGCAATCCAGATGACCTTGGCTTGACTTGAAAGCAGCCCAGATGTAGGTGAAGGAATTTTGTAAGTGAGTAGCAGTCAGCCTAGGAACAGTGCCTGAGCTGGAACCAGAGTTAACTCTGCAGCGGAGGAACCTCTTGTTGGCTTGGATATTTAGTCTGAGTATTGGGAGCAAACAAAATGTCACTGGGTGACTTTTGGTTGTAGAGACAGACAAGATAGGCAGAGTGAATGACTGTGAACTTGCTCTACTAGTGCATCCAGTATTACCCCGATTTTTATAGTAAAAGAGAAATAATGAAGCTAGGAAGAAAGCTTTCTAAACACGAGAGGATCGTACCTTCAGTCACATACTGGTGCAGCTCACAACAAAGTCCATGTGAGTTCACACGAGCACCCAGACGACTGTTGTGAAGTTACACCTTTGTCTGCTCTGAGCCAACAAAGTCAGGGATGCTTCATACACGCAACTGAAGTGTGCTTGCTTTCGTCTGAACTCAGTCTATATCTTTATAGCCTAGTTTAGTCACTGCACTTTCTACATGATGGGACTTCTTCCCTTCTTCTGATGTAACCTGAAACAATTAACAGAATATCAGAGTTTCATTTCTACACATGCTGACAATAGTGATCACATTACCATGGGTTCTTGTTTAGAAAACATTTTACAATGGCTTTTTAACATTTAGTTTTATTTCATACCCATTCTGTAGATTTTTTTAATCTTTTTAAAAAGATTCGTAGTGTACATTGGGATGTGGAGTAGAGAGAGGCAGGAGAGACGAAAATAATTTCATTATTTGCTATCAAAATTGGAGGGAATATTGTCTAAATTAAATTGATAAATTGAATTATTGCATTAAAATACAGCTGGTGATTTTTAACGGTTTTTATCATAATCTCTATTGAAACTGAAGCTATATTTCAGAGCTATATTTATTTTTCTAATACAGGAAATATTCACTGCCATTATTATCATGCTGTTTCCTTCCCAAGGTACTTGTCAACTCCATTTCTATATGCTGTTTCTGTGGGTTGATCACAGTCCTTTAAATATGGATTTCCTGTAACGCTCATGAAGGAAGCATCATAAAATGTAGTGCCTTAAAGAAGGATGCTGATTTCTTTGTATTTTTCTGGGTGAAGATGCAGAAGATTTTACTTCTGATAATTTTCGTTAACTTGTATAATTACGCAGTACTTAAAGTAGTTCTGTTTGTTGTTCAAAACCATTACATCCTTCTTGGGGCAGGCTCTGTGCTGCTACACTTAGCAGCAGACAGAGCACCACAACTATTGCACCATCACCTTCTGATGGCGGTGAACTGTGTGCACTACTATGAAGGTGTCCATGACAATTCAAGTACCCAAAGCAGTACAGTCCCTGTAATGCAAAGCTCTGCTGTCTTTCTCTGCACTACACTTTTGTGCAAGTATAGTGCATATTCTTATGTTTTTGAACTCTAATCCAGGCCCTCTTGGAGTCAATGGAATAATTCCCATCAATTTTAATAGTACAAGAAGTGCAATCTAATCAATACCTGGTACAAATGCAGTTAAAGGGTAACATTAATTAATAGGTGATCTAGCTGAGGTGGCTAGTGTCCATTATTCAGAATCCAAGAAGTACACTTACAAGTGGTTCTGGTTAGCACTGTTAGAGTTCCCAAAAAAGTGGCAACCACAGAATAAGGTAAATTTCTGTAATGCCTCTATTTAGTATTGCTGCTTTTGTGATTCCTCATCTTTTGACACATGATGTCTGCAGTGCCCTAAGTGCTTATGAGAAATTAATCTGTGGTATTAGATAGAAGAATTAACTTAGAGGGGAAAAAAATGCAACTGCAGTATACAACAGCTCCTCCATTAGTTTGGTTTGTATACACTGAAGTATACATTTCCTCATACAGACAAGTACTGAGCCAAGCAGAAACTATAATGCCCCTTCTGGGGACTCATCTGTCCTGGATAACAGGGCAGTGCAAACAAGACCTGCGACACACCTGGGAATGCTTTTCTTGTAACAGATGGGCTGGGGACTCTAACTTTTATTCAACAGATGAGATGGACTTAGCGACCACATTTTTTTCTTTGTTTTACTATTCTGATGAAACATACTACCATTTTGTTAAAACTCCACATGCAAAGCCACTACATTTTTGTGTTCATTATGTTTTGTACAAAAGGTAGCTTATTTGTTTTAGCCTCAGCTTTTTGGGGGACGGAGGAGAAGGTGGATGAGGTGCACTACTATGAATATCAGTGAGACATAAATAAACTGTGGTCAGGACTAGTTATATGAAACATGGTTTTATTGTTCAGAAACTGAGTTGGACTTTGGAAAGAGGGACGTGTTTTCACCTTCACAGCAAAACCATTTGATAGAGCCAAGTATTCACATTGCTAACACCTGCAATTATTTAATTACTGTTTTCAGTTATTTAAATTTTCACACAGAAATCCTAATTAATGTATAACAGGGACAACCAGTAGTATATTTATCACTTCTGTTATCTCAAAGAGTCAGTCTACAATTCTTTATGTGTTGGTTTGTTCACATGTCCAAATTTTGATTATAAAAAATGCTGACCATGAAACTGTACATTGTTACCTTATAGCATGGTCTTTCAAATTGCAAAGGGACAGCAGGGTTTTGTAATACCACACCTGGCCTCTATCTAACTAATCATCCAAGATTTTAACCCTTGTTTTCAGATTCAGGGTACAAGTAGTACCTTCCCACTACCCTGCAGTTGCCAAGGTTGTGTGAATAGTTGTGTCAGGAAAAAAAGAGAATAAAATAAAGAAGCAGTATATGAGGAACAAACAGATGTAAAGAATGAATTTTTCTCATCTTCAAAAGAAAAAAAAAAAAAAGGCAAACCCCCAAAATAGCCAAGAAACATGTTTTTAGTGCCTGCTTTGCACATGGTATAGATGGTTTTACTTAGAAATATTGGAAACAGAACATGAGTTTAGAAGTAGCCAAGAGTCACCTTCTTTATAAAGTGTGTTCACATGACTCAATTTGAATGAGTATCTTCTAACATTTTTTTATTTTGCTTGTTTGAGTCAGATATAGTTTTGTTACAGCTCAGAAACATTCTTGCTTAATTTACGTAGGTTCTATATTCTGGTTTGTTTTTAAATGACACACTTTTGCTTCCCTGATTCTATTTTGTTTTCTTCTCTTCATTTATATTATGGTTATGATCTAGAGCTTACAAGATCCTGTGAATAAACTAACAGAAAAAGCAGAAAAGGAGGACCTGCAGATTGAGAGCAGCAAATCAGTACAAGATCAGCAGAGTCAGTAAGTCACATGGCCTATATATTAAAATAATAAGTATTTTTTTCTATAATCTGGTTTCTGGTTGCTAAAGTCACCAAATATTTATAAATATTTATAGACACAGCTAGTCGGATCACACTAGCTAATAGTAAGCTTAATATAAGAATTTCTGAAATGCTGTAATGTGTACATGAAAACTAATAAACTTTATGGTGAAATTAAGAACTTTAAGAAGACCCATTAAACCTTTATATGTTTTTCATCTTTCCTTCATCAAGCCTACTCTTTATTTTTCAGCTTTTGCTTCATTTTTTCTTTAGTAAAAGAAATGGTAAACAGCTACACATGGGAGAAGATATATGAGCATTGTATTTCTCCCTTCAGCAGCATCTCCTTTCACCTGGGAATAGGATATGGATTCCTGATTGCTTTGAGCAGCGATTAGTTTTTGTAATGTATACAGCATCGGTTAGTAATCCAATGAAGCAGTAGGTACTTAGTAAAAAGCTGATGCTATCAAGGTTTGAGTTACCTGTAGCTCTGAGGTGAGAGAGACTTATGAATGGGCTGCTATGGGGAGAGGAGAACAGGAGAATGAGATGCGATCCCTCCCCAACGGGACCATCAGGATTCGGTTGCGAGGAGATGCAACGTTGATACAATCCTGCTGCCACCTGTTGTTTTGACTATCCCTGGTTAAATGAAGCACGCAGCAAAGGATCAGTTGTCAAAAAGCAGAGCACAGCTTGACTGATAATTAGTGGATTTTGCTCAGCTATTTATAATAATGGGTTTTTAAAGAGTTCAGTTTTCCAGTCCTTTTACTTGTTTAGATTCAGAACCATTTACCCAAATCAGTTTATAAATTGGTCAGGTTTGGTGCTATTCAGATTAGAAAGGAGTCAGCCAAGTACCATGTGGCAGATGGTTGTTTCCACAGCAGTTCCTTGAATCTGCTGTTTCTCATGTGACAATAATAAAGAATTTCATAAACAATTGTTTTCCTCAATGTTGAATATAAAATTCTAGAATGAATGCATGAGTTATGCAAAATGTATGCATTGGCATCTACCAGCAAATGCATCAAATGCTATGTCATGGTTGTACTTGTTTTTATTTATGGATTATCTTTGTCTGTCATAAAACTGAGGGGAAACAATATATCACCATTTCGCTGTCTAAAACAAACCATAAACAAACATCTAAGATTCTAGAACAATTACAAAAAACACAGCTTTTAAAATCCTCGTGAACTTTCCCTTCACAGTAAACATTCATTATACTAGAATTTAGCCTGAATCTAATTTTCCTCTGCTCCCCACAAGTCTATCCTCAAGAACAGGGGAGGTGGCTCCTCCTGTCCTATCACTAGAGGAGAGGAGGAATGTGACTACACAGTCCTCTTCACCACCGCATCAGCCTTGTGGCTGCTTCCATCCCTACTGATTGGATGGCTTTACACAAAATAATAGCAGTTAGAAAGTATTTATTCTTCATTGAAGAAGTTACCTTTGTGTAAGAATTGCACGTAAACCACAGCTTTTTTTCTATCAAGAGCTCTTTAATCAACACTGCTGATTTGGTTTTTTAGAAATCTGCTGACATGGGACAAACTCACCTGACTTGATTTTTAATTAGTTGCTGTTAAAAAGAGAAGTGCAAGGTGTGGGTTGGTTTTTTGTTTGTTTGTTCGGGGTTTTTTTTGGAACAGTTGTACCTCCTTCATGATAGTTATGAAAGACCAAATCTGGAAAAGCAGAATACACTGTACTTTTCATTACAGAGATTTAGTTAGATTAAAAATGGAAGGGTGGTAGGTTTTGATAGTTGGTCTTCAATCTAATTTTTGTTTTCAACAGACTTCCACTAATGAAACAATAAAAGTTAACAACAGACCAGCATATACAGAAAATGCAAGAGTCCATCTGAATTACTGCTTATTTGTTATTGATATGATTCTGTAATAATGTGACCACAAAGAGAAAAAAGTATTACTATTCTATAGCCTTAGAATTATTTTCTCAATTTTTTTTTCTTATTCTTTTAAATTAAGGTTGATTTCATTAGATGAGGAGAACCATACCAAGGAATCAAACTATTCAGGTATTTTATTTCATGTTATCATAACTTCATAAATGCTGTAATACATGTTTTTTCATTTCTGTTTATTTCATATATGTTCAACTTCACCCAGCAAATCCCTACAAATGCATAGAACTTAAGGCTAGGAAGATCTGTTAAACCTAATCTCTTATATATTATATCCCACTGCATTTCATTCAGTTACTCTCAGATAGGTCAAATATCTTGTCTGCCAAAGCATAATTCTCACACTGGGCATGGCCTCAAGGAAAGGATCTACAGATTAGTAGGTGTCAAGACAATTAAAGTATGCCACTTAGCTTGCTAGTTTATTCCAGTGATTAAACATGTACTCTGTTAAAAACTTGGTGAATTCAGTGGAATTTCTGCCTAAAAGCTAGGCAAAGTCATACTCAGCTGCTGCCAATGACCTGATGTGTGGTTATTACCCAGTGACACAGCCAGGCTCTAATTGGAGGTGCACAGTGAAAGAATGGGAGGCAATGGACACAAGTGACAGGAAGGGAAATTCTGATTACATACTAGGAAAGAAAGTATTCATGGTGAGGGTCGCAAAGTGCTGGAAGAAGTGCCCAGAGGAGCTATGGAATCATCATCCCTGGAGATCTTCAAGACTTGACAGGACACGTCCCTGGGAAACCTGATCTAACTTCATAGCTGACTCTACTCTGACAAGGGGCTTGGACAAGATGACCCCCAGAGGTCCTTCCATCCTAAATAATGCCATGGCTTGTAGTATACCTTTTTCTACTAAATCAATGGAGAATCCCTTTAATATGTAGTCTTTTATCCTCCATGAAGGTACTTAAAAGGTACTCCATTAAAATCAAGACACCTCTCATGTCTTCATTTCGATAGACTAACCAGATTGATGTCTTGAAGACATCTTCTCTAGTCCTTTATTTTTTAAGCTTTTGTTTCTATTCCACTTTCCAACATCCCTTTTAAAATGTGAAATATATAACTGGACAAGACATTTCTGTGTTGGTCTCTCCTGTTGTGTTTCTAGAAGGTAAAATCATATTCCTGTTTCTATATCCAAGAAGGATATCTCATGTTGCTGCAACATCAAGTTAAGAAGCTCATATTTGAATTTGTTTTTTATCAAGACTCAGTTCCTTTTGGTCACAGCTTTCCAGAACTCATTCTTCCTTTCTGCAGCATGGCTTATATTCCTTATTCCTAGAGATAAAACTTAGGACTTAGTGGTATTAAATTCTCCCAGCTCCGACTACAGAAACTGAATGACTGGCCTGAATGACCACCTCTAACAGTCTGTTAGTTGCTTGCACATTTTTTTCAAGAGTGATTTTGTGTTTACTTCCAGATGACTGCTAAAGCCATTGAATAGCAATGGATATAACACTAAACCTTGCAGATCTAAACTAGAAACACTTCTACTTTGCAAGTATTTCTCCTAACAACTGGATTTTGACATCTGTTAGTTGTCACGTTCCTAATCCATTCAATATGTTCATTATAGATATTATGCGGTGCTAACTTTTTAGCTGGAAGGCTATGCAGTGCAAAGTCAAGTTGTTTCTAAACAAATATCTTTACCAAAGAAAGCTCATAGTTTTATCAAAGAATGAAATTAGTTGGGCTTTTTTAACTAGGTCTGCTTTCCATAAAAACACCTTTCATTATGGGAACATTTATTATGCTTGTATTCTTTTGCTGAATCCCATACTGAATGGGATTCAGTTAACGTTTTGCCTAGGAGTAATGGTGAGCTACCAGCCCGTAGTTACCTACAATTACTTGAGTCACCCTGTTAATTGTTGTTGTTGTTTGGGTGTTTTTTGTAATAATTACACAATATTAGGACTTTTCCAGTGTTTTGAAGTTTCACCCATTTTGCAATTAATTTGATCAGATATCTCTTTGACAAGATAATGTAATATTCTTGGATACAAAATCTGACTTATATTTTCTTAGCAGATGTTTTCTAGAATCTCAGTTACTTATGGGCTGTAAAATATTTCACCATCGTCTAGAATATAAATACCTTGTTCTGTCTGTTTCTCCATCGACCCTAAAAGGAACTGAAGTATTTTGGAATACTTCTGCCTGCTCTGCTAAGTTTTTCCATCTCCATACACTAGTGGGTCTGTGCCATTGCTAAGATTTTTTTTTTTCTTAAAGTACTCTGTACGTAGTAAAGTAATACAGATGTAGTGCCACTAGTAATGGAGCTGTGTTTCTTCTTAGTTTTCCTCATCAACTACTTCCACATCATAACTTCCAGTTTTTTACCATTTGCTCTGCATTTTCCCTTAATATACTATGGGTGTTTTTAAGATTGGCTCCATCATGTTTACCACTGAACTAAGGCAGGCTTTCAGCAACAGTTGTAGTTTTTTCATTATAGAATTGTGGCCATCCATATCCCACCTTTCATGAACTTCTCTTTCTGATTTTTTTTTTCCCCTCTGCCAGTCAGTTTAGGGTTGGGTTCTTCCCCTTTAGCTTTGTGCATTGTCCTTTTATGGAAGCATCATGTATATTTGTCCATGTATGTTTATGCCTCTCCTATCTATATCTATATAGAGTGTAATCAGATGTGATTATGGGTCCTTAAATGACCAGCTGATTCTAGTGCCCATAGCACATTTCTGTCATTGTCCTAGCAAAGCCTTGTTAAAATTATATGATTCAAACAGCAAGCTGTTCTGTTTCATTTAGTTCTGAACACACCTTGAAGTTTCTCTTGAAAGGGTTTGGCATTCAATTTTTATTCCCCTATAGGGAATTTTATTTCTCCTTTCCAGCCTCAAATTTGAGGCTTCCAGCAGATCTGCCTTCCCGTTCTGGCAATACTGTGATTGAACCCTTCATTTGCCTTTAAAGCTACAGACTTACTTGTCTAGAAGCTAGATTTCCTCAACAGTTAATGGGGAGAGAAAGGAGTGTTCAGCAGGTAACTCATCCCTCCTGTTTTGCTACATATCTTAAATAGGATTAATCATCTGAGGGACGTGTCTTTCTCATCACTGATAGATGGAATCTAGATGATTGTTTTGACTCCATGTCTAATCTAAGAAACTTAATCAGAACTTAAGGTAGTTACAGTTGGAGGGCAGTGGTGTTTTTCACCTCTGATCACCCATAACTTTCAGCTATACATTTTCCCTCCTATTGGTCTTAGCCCATTTATTTTCCTGCAAGAGAAGAGGTGCTATTACTTATATACTGACCTGGGGTCCTTTGGGGGAAGATTCCTTTTCCCTCTTCCCAGAGTTGGTGTCATGACAAAGAACATATTGTCAAGGAAGGCAATTTAGGGAGTGACAAGGTTCTGGGCACTTTTGTGCTCTTTCCTGGCCTGTGTAAGTACAAGCTTCTAAAAGAAGTGTCTCTGCTTCTGGAGGACAGCAGAGACCTGTCTGATTCTTGGAGTTGCCTCAGTTGGGTGCACTCAGCCTGGAGATGGGCTAGTGTGGCAGGTGGCGATTCAAAGGAAGATCGCCCTCAGGTTATTATTCAGAAATTTTCCTCACATCTTAGAAATGCCTGTAGCTTGGGTCTTTCATCCATTGTGACAAGGTTAATTTTAAACATGAATACCAACAACCGTTGCATGTTGATCTTACAGTGACATTGGTTATAAGCATGGTCTTGTGCCAAGTGCAATTTGACATGTTTATGGATCTTGATTACAGCTGACGATGGCAAGGATGTCATATCCACGTTACAAGGAAATTGTAACCACAAGCAGAACTCAGGTGAAGAGACTTAAGAAAACTACCTTTAGATGTATACATACTGATTGTCAGTGTACTGCAGATCTTCCTTTGTTGCTTTTCTTTTTCTTTTTTTTTTCTTTTTTTTGGCTCTTAGGTGCCATAGATGACTTACTGGACCTGCAACCTGAAGAAAATGGTATGAAACATTCGTGCATGTCTGTTTCATCTGCTTTTCAATTACAGGAGCCAAGTATAATTTTAATCTTATATCTTAATTGTTTTTATAATCTGAAAGGTTAAATGAAATTATTCAGCTGCAGTATTTAAACAGTGTTAAAGGAAGCTCAACTTCATATACACGCAGAGGCACTATTCCTGATGTTATAATGTGAAGTAAACCTTACTGGGAATAAAACCCATTGTAACAGGTGATTCGAGGTTAGGTATACCAGACTGTATTGTATTTGCCCGCACTGAAGTAGGTTCCACTGTAAACCTTACCCCTCCTATAACATTTCACAAACTTTTCTTTTTGGTTCTTTAGTTGTTGTACCACAACCCTTGGCAATACACTACTAACCACAAGATTTTATATCAGAAATGTACATATCAGAAACAAATGATTTAGGCCTCTTAAAAACATATAAGAACGGGTGACTTCTTTCAGCCAGATAGTTAATTAACCTGCTGTGCTGTTCTCATACACACATGAGAAAGCAGTCTTTCATTCCAGGCTCTACTCCTTTCCTTGTGCTTTTGTTAGATCAGTGGCAGCTCAAGGGGATGTGCTGTTTTTTTCTAAAGGGTACTGTTTTACCATGTAACATATGAAAGATCTGGCTGAAAGTTTTATATTGAGTTTTCGTATGCAGTAAGAGTATTGCCTATAATTTCTCATTTGCTTTTCACTCATATATCTCAGAAGAATGAGTAAAAAAAACCTCAACAACAACAAAAACAACTGTGGCAACTCAAAAAGCAAGTAAAGAAGCAAAGAAAAAAAATCCCTTTGTGCGGTTTAGTTAGTCAGACTGAGAGTGTAATTTGGGGTATTTAAGGCACTGCCTTTATGGTAGGTAAGGAAGAGAGCATTTGGAAACACCTTGACTTTGGATTCACCATGGGCAGTCTCTTGCACTGTGGGGAAATTACCCATGTGGGGAATCACCCCTGAAGGCAGAAACAGGGAAAGTTCCTCAGCTGCCTGTGCAGAAGACAGCCCTAATCTGTGGAGAGATAAGGTAGTGATGACTTCTTTTCTGTGGTTAATAAAAAAGGTCAGTGCATGTCTGATAGTGGCCTTTTTTCTTTTGGTTTTCCCCTTACTCAATTCCATTCCTTGTTGGACCTTCTTAGTGGAGATACAGATAATGCATACAATTATTGGTCATACAAGTTTGGCTATGTCAGTTAGAAGGCTATTTTTTTTTTCTTTAGTCAACTAGTTAAATCAATACTAAAGCAGTTCAGGCTACATCAGACAAGGATGGTTATATTAATGTTACAGTATCAGCCATTTACCCTAATTTTACACACTAGCTAGCTTTAGGGTAATTAATATTGTATTATTTTAAGTGCAGCAGTATAGTTAGGGTACACTTTTATGTGTGTTTCAGAAGGAAGTCTTTATCCTGTGTTTCTGATCATGTATCATAAATATTTTTAGTTTCTCTTTGCATTTAATTTTTTTAAATACCAGCAAGGCATGTCTGCAAAGGAATATGAGCATTGCTAGAGGCTTGTTCAAACAACTACAAAAAGAATATAGTGACATTGTTTTTTCAGTGTTTTATTGGGAGTTTTGGGGTTTTTTTCATGGACATTTATAAGGTTAGGGGCAGCATGTGCAGACAAAAAACAGATTTTGACTGTGAAAATGGGCAGTGAAACAGAGAAACAGGAAAAGAAGTAATAGAAGATTCATGGGTGAAGTGAGAAAGTCCATATCATTCTAGTAATCTAGCAGAGATACCACATGAGTAATATCTCGATAAGCAAGTCTGGTTTCAAGATAACCTTTATTGCAAACAAGAGCAGAACTTGCTGATGCTTACTCGAGGCAGCCTGAGCATAAGCACCACCCTATCCGCCCCTGCCTCGGGTGTGTCATCCCTGCAGGAAGATCAGAAAGGCTGCTGAGACAAGAAATGTGTCACTCCTCTGATGTCTGATGGTCGTACGCACTACAGCAAGACCTAACTGCTCTTCAGATGTAAAGCTCTATGTTGTACTTTCTCCCCCAGTAAAAATGGGACTACTGCAGTGGGATACCCAGATGAAGTAGAGCTTTGCTCTGAGCTGTGCTGCTGCAAAGCCTTTGTTCCATTATAGTAAATGTCATTTGTGGTTAGGTACTGTGTTGGCGGTATGCCTTAGCAGATCTGTTACTAATGATGCTCTCGTTGCATCTCCCCCTGTAAGCCTTCCAAGTTCATGAAGGGGCCTCCTGAAAGCAGCTTTGAGATGGTGATGCCCCGTAGAGATCAGAGTTCTTAAGTGCCTTTGAAATAGCAAGTGTCTTTCCCCTACAGAAGGATATACCCCTCCACCTCACCTGCTGAATAACTTGGGGGAATTGTAGGTGCTTGGACAACGTTAACATTCTTTGCTGTTTATCTGAAGATGGGAAAGCAGCCTGAAAATGCATGAGAACAAATTGTTTTCTATGGTATTTTGGTTATAGTCTAGTGGGAACGTCAGCAGAGTTGACGTGTTTCTAATGTTTCTATTTCTAATTTTTGGGCCCTGTCAGGGAGTACAGAGGTATATAAAAATGTGAATTAAAAAGGAGCTGAATCTCAGAGCTGACTTCAGTAATTAATATAATCCCTATATTATGTGTTGGTTTATTTGTTTCTTAGTACGTAGGTGTGTACACTGACTCATCAGCCTATTTTAAAACACAGGTTTGTGCTTTTTTTCTTCCTCTGACTCAGCTTCAGCCATTTAATTATAAATTATTATAGCTATTAAAAAGGAACCTTCCTGAGAAGGCCGTTGTATTTAAATAAAATGGCCTGTTGCAACCACTTTGCTACTATCAATCTTTTATACAAACACAAAAGGGTTAAAAATATCTCTGCAAGTTGTATTCAACACACAGAGCTCAGCTGATCTACCCTAACTTTGGAAAACTGAAGTTGCTTCTGTGCCTTACCACAAGTTTGAAACGAGCATAATTAAGATAAAGTGGTCTGGGTTTCAGTAACATAACATTATCAATGTTGTTAACCACCATTTTTGTCCTCTGTATACTCCCACAGTGGAGCTCTAAATGTTTCCAAGTAAAACAACACTCGGGGTTCCTTGATAGTTCTTTCACTCTCCAAATATTTTGTAAACTAGAGAAAAGGATTATGTTTCTGGTTACAAGCTTCATGGATTTTAAATAACTATGTAACGTTTCTAAAATTGGAAAAATTGTTTTTAAGGAGTAATGACTTGAGTGATCTTAGAGTTGTTCAGTTGCAGTTCTGGTGCTAGAAAAACTAGCAAGGGGAAAGTGGCCCCAGTTATTTCTCAGCAGCCTAAGAGAGGGGAAAAAAGTTACTACAGCATTGAACAGTGTTGAAATCTCACTCTGAGTAACCTGTTCTCATGGCGAAATACCCCAATAATTCAAGCATTGGTCAGAAGGTCATAAAGGGCATCTTAAGTATGTTCTCACAAAAATCTAGAATAATCCCCAATTCTTGTTTTCAATTTATACTAATCTGATTTTTTTGAACAGTTTTATATAATGCTTCAAAAAGTAACATAAAAGTAGTCTTCTTCAATGTTTTAAATATTAGACGATGTAATGATTTTGGTGTGGTGTTTAATAGATTTTTAAGCATACTTATTGGTTTTGATGAGAAATGAGTCTTAACAGCAGTGAGGTTATCTAAGATAACCAAGGAATTACTTGTTGCATAAACTACAAGCCCAGATGTCCAAGAGAATTGGGTCTAAAAGAGAAAACAACAAATATTCACACAAAAATATTCCATCTCACTTAATGTACAAAACTTAGATGGGATGTTTTAAAAAGGTTCCTTCTTTTCTTTGTTTGTCTAAAAAATTATTTATCTTGACTCCCTTGTTCTGAGACAGCTTCAAAGGATCAGTTTGTGAGGTCCTTCGAGTCAGAACCTGGTGATAAGGATGACATGGTATTACTGAATGAGATCCTCAACACTTCCTCCCTGGATGAGGGGGAATTCAGCAAAGAGTGGACAGCTGTTTTTGGACAGGTTGCACTTGCCGATCTCACCATGAACTCTTCAGCTGGAGATGTAGAGAACACTTCTTCATCTGTGGCACCAACACCATCAGGCTTCTTGCCCTCACAGCTGTTAGACCAAAACATGAATGACTTGCAGTCGTCTTTACATGGTGAGAGTTCATCTTGTTCTGTTAGCATTTTGGGTTTGTTTTTAGGTTTTAGAGTATGGTTTTCTGCTATGTGGAAGTGTGGTGACAGCTTATGTTGTGCCATAGCTGCAGAAACCCTGAAGTTAAAGCAGAGTGTGGCCTGGAGAAAAACATGTAAGTAGCATATTTGTTTTTCTAGCCCTGCTCATTCAGTGTTTGTGAACGAAGTACCCTAAAACCTGAAGTCAAAATTACTGTCTTAAATATTTTCATTGAGCTTCCTGAAATAAATGTTCTGTAGGCCTTTGAGACATTATTTTTCTGTAGCAGAAAATCTGTTTGAGTGGGTTTTACTGTTTAAGTTACAACTGCTGTCTCTGTTAAGGGGCCAAAGAAGCAAAAATTATTACTGTATTTTGTCTGGGAATACTATTTTTAAACAACTTAGTGAAAATCGATTGCATTCATTAATTTTCTTTTTTTTTTTTTCAATGCATCCCATACTGTTGCATGTAGGGATATGGGTAAGGTAGAATGGATTGTCTCATCCTGGTAACAATACAGGTGGATTCCTCTTGTAGGCAGGTTATCTACTGATGCAGCTCTTTCCATCCCCCTTTCTTCCATGCAGTTCATTTTCTTGCGTTTTCCAAGCTGCTGCTGGGGGGAGAGAAAAGGAAAGAGGGGAACTAGGGCAGAGCTTTCTGCTGCTGCTTTGGCCTTGAGGAGGGGAAGTAGGAAGGCAGGCTGGTGATAACCAGCCGGCAGCAACTACCTTTGTCCTCCCCGCAGTCCAGCTAGATTTCTTGTAGGGCTTTGCAGGCTGGAGGAGGAGCTTGCCTTTTGGGGCTCTGTCCCAAGTCATTTAAATATCTCATTTGGGGAAGAGTGATGGAGGAAAGACTAGCAGACTGATTCCATCCTGAAGACTGCTTCTTGGAACCCATGCAAGTAGTACAATCATACATGATGTAAAATGACCTGTGACATTTTGGCAAGAATAAGAAAGTCAAATGTACCTTATAATTAATACAGTTATCACCACCACCCCTAAAGCAAGATATGTGGGTTCACTGACTTCACTGACTTAGATGGAAACTGGGGGAGTGACATTTGCAATGATGCACAGTTTTAGATGTATTTTTAAGATGAGGTACATGCATATAGGAGTATGATTGATAGAGTGAAGAGGGACTGGAAGAGTGTAGGACTGGACCTCATAAAATATGCTAAAGAGTCATGAAGTTAAGTCATTGCGCTGTCAAATTAACAGTTTGTGACCAGAATCAGACATGGTATCTATTGACAGGGGAAAAAGGAACAATGAAAAACACCTTTCTTGATACAGAGACATCAACAGATTTTAAGTAAATTACTGAAAAAAGCAGCAGAAATGTTATGAGATTGATTTTTTTTTCAGTGTCTTACATGTTTTTAAATGTAAACATGTTTTTGAAGCAAAAATATTTTTGAGGTGTAAGTGGCAAACATGGCATCCCAAAATCTTTTTGAATAAGAAAAAGAATAAATATGTATTGAAAGAATAAAATATGTTGATGTTTTCAAATTGGTTTCCAAGGTTTTGGCAGAAGATCATGGTAATTGATCTACTGGCATTTGAAAAGTCAGAGCTAATCAGCTGAATGATTATATTTGATAATCAGCATGTTCCCAGCTTACTCTAGTTGTAGTTGCCAAGTAAAATGCATTATTTAAACTAACTTTCATAGGGTATTTTTCTTTTTAAGTTTTTTGTTTCTTATTTTTTAACAGAAGGTGAAATTCTGTCCATTTTATTTCTTGTGAAATCTCAACTGTAATCTTAAACTGCATTTCATTTCACAGCACTTCTTTCATGATTTGACCTTGTCAATGAATTTGGAAACAGAGACTTTTTTTTTTTTTTTAAACAAAATACTAACTGCAGTATAAACATATCTAAACATACAAGTTGAAAATATTTGAATATATGAATTATGGATATTTTTACTGAGGACTTGTGATACATATCCTACTTTTTTTTTGCCCTGGAAAAAAATCCCTGGTAGGATTGCTTAATAATTATTCAGTGTGAGGTGCTACACTGGAGCCTCGATGTTGCATACTTCCTGTGTGAATTTGGCCTTAAGACCATAAAGATTCTTAAAACTCACATGCTTAACTTTAAGCACATTAACTTTTCTATTAACTTCAGTGGGATTACTTACTTATTTTACGTTAAGCACACTCATAACTCTTTGGGGCTTTGTTTTCTTTCTGCCTCAGATCTTAATCTGTAAAACAGGCACAATGCTATGCAGGTTATAAACTGTTACGGTCAGGAATTCTCAGCTCAGAGTTTTCTCTGGCTGTATTTATAGGCAGGATCTAGCACAATGGGACTTCAAATTGCTATGGGACTACCAGGTGCTAGTTTAAAATATATATAAATGTGTGTGTATATATATATATTAAAACAAAGCATGCTCCCAACAAATCTTTTAGATTCCCCTCCAGATACAACTTTGTAGTTTGGTTGCCTTTCCACTTTTTCACAGAGAGCATTGTCTTTCTCTTTCATGATGTTTATGGCCTCATTTACTTATTCATACCACTAAGGGCTCCTCTATCTTACCTACATGTGCATATATTCTAGTTGGTAAGAAAATGTGCAGCTCATTGTTTGCATTTCTAAATTTAATTGTGGTAATGTGTGTGAAGATGCTAGCTGAAAACTAAGCTGTTTGGTTTCCTTGCTGTCTCGGCGATAATCTTTTGTCTAGTCACGTAATGAAGCCATCCTGTGAACAGGCAAACCAGAACAGGCTTAGGGCCAACAACTGATTTCAAATTGATAGGCTGCGGTTTGTTTTTGAAAGGCAGAGTTGTTCTCTGTAGCTCAATGTGAGTGGACACTAAAAACATAATTCTTTATAAAGTATTTAATAAAAATTCTGTGTCAGTCTTTCCCAGTACCTTCATAGATGCCTAAGTTCATTACAAAAGCATCACACATTTTGTGGAGCACTTTTGGTTGGATGTTTTTGTTGCTGTTGTTAGGTTCTTTTTGTTTTCTAAGTGGTACTTGAGCTACCTGTGTTTCAATGAACAGAGAACCAGACTACAGCATCTCTCACAGACATGCTCCTTACCAAGCCTTAGTCCAGGGACTCAAAAGGAGGGCTCCAAAGGAGTTAACTGGTCTGCGGTGTTTTGCTCAGTGGTCTGCCAGTCACATCAGTGTAAATGAACATCAGTGAAGTCTTGGGGAGCCAACTCCTGATCTCACTGAAGTCACTGGGACTTGCACAGAAAGTTTCCGGGCAGCATTCCTATTCATTTCTATGAAATTAGGATTTGGCCCTATTCGCTTAAGCTGCTCAATTTATCCCTTGCCATCCATTGACATATTAAAACACTTTCTCGCAATACATCTCCAAACAAATGAAAGCATTACAGTTTTCTGTAGTTGTGTGTAATGTCCTCTGTCATTCTCTTTTGTGACACAAGCAGAGAAAATGCCTGGAAAAGTATGTCATACTGAAGTGTTAATGCCATACTTATGATTCAGATTTGCTTATTTGAAAGATTAAACTCTAAAATACCATTTTCAGGGGGCACATGCATGTATGAGTATGTGTTGCCTAGAACAAATATATGTGAGCACTCTGCATCGAAATCTTGAAGATGTTTTTGGTGTGTTCCCTTAGTGATACAGAGGATGTTTGTGGCTTTAAATTTCCTTCCTATTTCATGTGATTTTATAGAAACACTCTTCTTGCCTCCTTTTAATAACACAGCTTGGGCTTCAGACCTTTTGTAGTCAAGGTAAGATCAGAGAGTGTTGAGAATAATCTATTAGAGAGAGGAAGGGTTTATGTGACTTAGATGGCTGTTACAGTAACTGTCAGGGCACTGGGTACCAATATCTGACAGGGGTCTCAAAAGAGGAGAAAGTAGGGGGAGGAAGGACAAAGGGAGTGGAAAAGGATGTGAGAGCATGAACTTGTAGAAAAAAGAGACTGAATAAGGACATGCTGGCTGTGTGCACAGAGGAATATCCTGTTTGTGATGCTGCAGAATTAGGTATACTAGATCCCTGAGATGGATAGACAATTGATCAAGCCACACTTAAAGGAGATATTATTGAAGTTAGAAATACAACCTCCAGTCCTCTAAATGTGATAAAGCATAAGAATTTAAGTATCTTAAGCCAGGGACAAAAATGCTGCATTTTTTCCTAAGATGTTTCTGTGGTACGCCACCCCTAGTTCTTTGTGCCAGCCTAGCTCATCTGGCCTCATTAACTGTATTTATTTACTCTTTTGTGGCTATGGAATATGCATGTAAGAACAAAAAATTGTAAATACCCAGTTTCACTTTTTCCTGCATAGTTACTCTCTCCCTGCTGAGAAGATCCTTTCAAATGAAGAACAAAAAAATACTCCATTAAAACCTAGTTTTAAGTTAACTCGAAGTAGTGCATCTTGAATTTAATTCTTCAGAGTGTTTTGCAAGTAATTATTTTTTCAGAATTAATCATTTCAAAATTAACTAAAAAATCTAGGGTCTCTAAATATGTTTTTTCTGGAATAGTTGATGAAATGAAAGTCTTTGGAACTGTAAAAGTAAAGAAAGGCGGAAAAAATGTTTAGTCTGTGCGATATTTTTGCCCAAATGTAAGTGATGTTCTTCTCCCTACAGCTATGCTTGACTTGATTACTGTACTGGCCTTTCTGTGCACAAGTATCAACTGTGATTGGTTAAAAGAAACAAGAAAAAAAATCTTTTTTAGCCAGGTCAAAGGTTTGAAAAGAGTACAGTTCCCTGAATCTGGAGATGATGAAACTGATCCACAGATATTCTCTTCTCAAGGATGTTGCTTGTCTGCAGCATCTGACTTATGATTTCTTGTGTACGAGGAAAGATATGAACGGCCATAACCATAAACATAATATGCTGCTCCATTGTCTGATGTGTGCATTGTGCTGCCAGACAATGGGGTGTCAGAGTTAACAAAGTAATTCTTCACGCTAATGCTCCTGTATTATTGAATTTTAGGATGGGCGGCTAACAGTGTGAGCCCACTGTCTATACCACAGCCAGCACAGAAACCAAATAGCCTGAATGTGAATACTAACAAGACGCCTGTGAAAGGTGATAGTCATGTATTTTTTCAGTTACTTTGCTTTTCCCTTTTAGCTGTGACTCTTGTATCTTTCCAGTCTTCTCAGTTACTCTATCATAATAAAATCTATTTTTATAGTAGTTGCATGTCAAGAATCTTGTGCTTACTAGTGAATTACTCTGTTTCAGCATTGTTTATGTGTATGTATGTGTATTTTTTGATAGGCTTCAGTGCTAGTAGTATGTCAAAAGAGTAATTACTATATAATGAGGGAGCTGAAACTACAGTTTCTTTTACTACTCTAATTTTGAGTCACACAGAGTAGCATCTGCATGTACTTTGTCTAAGCTAAACAGTGTTTTGAAGCTCTAGGAGGACACTGTGGCTAAAATACAGGCTACTGATAAGGCAGAAGAGCCCTAATTGCAAATTTTGTTGATAACATACATCATACCAGTAATCATCTGTTTGAAACTTAATTCACTTCTTGCAACTGAGCCAAGAGTGCATAGTCCTGCCATCTACTGAGACAAAGCCCTGCTGATTTTGACTAGGGTTTTCTGGATAAGTGAACCAGAAATATGTTGAATCCTTATTGCCAGTTTGTAGCCTATTCTGGGCATTCACATTTGATCAGAGGCTATGTCAAAGATGTTCAGTACAGAAGAAAGGAGCGACATGTATTCCTTCCTCTGCCTCCCAGGATTAAAAGACTGACATTTTTCAGCTCAGCAGAGAAAAAGAGGGTTAAGGTGTTTTGGAAACTGTTTTGGAAATGAGCATGATACCACAGCCACAGTATCTTCACCAGAAAAAGGAACAACCTTTAGCTACTTTGAAATCTGGGTTTATGAAAGTGGCAGATACTCCAGCCTTGCAGGCACCAGTCATGCTAGGAGGAGCCTATTTTCTCTGTAAATTCCTTGTGCCACAAAGAATGCTTTCATGTGACATTATCTGTCTGAGCAGAAGAGCACATCTTATTTCACTATCAATATAATACATTAAGGATAGGGTTACAAAAAACAAAGCAAGTGGTGATGTACCTTCTTTACAGCAGCCAAAGTTGTCACTGCTTTAACCTGAACATCTGCCTTGTTGGAATAAGAGAAGATAGGAGACCTCTGTGAAATCTGTATGTCAATATAGGCATGTAGATGCAATAGTCCAGCTGCTGTTGGAACATATTCCTGGTTCACATTTTTTTATAAAAAAATGTACCATCAAAAAATACAGCCTGATACTAGAAGCTGTACTTGGAACTGGTTCTCAAATGTAGCCCCTCTCTCTCCAGTCAATACCTTCCCATTAAAACTTCATTCCAGATGAGTAATGACCTTGTGTGGTCATATACGGGGGGGGACAGAACAGTCACATGAACTGGATTTAGGCTAAGGAATGTAGTCCTGTAAGAGAGATTGAAAGTAAAAATTTGCCTTCCCTTTCCTTTGACTTTTTTGCAGGTGCACACACAAATAAAATACCTTTCATGAAACACAGCTAGACAGAGCGAGATTGTTTCTATTTTTAATTAGAGTGTTCCTGTACTTATCATGGCAGAAGCCATATAAAATACACAGGCAGACAGATGTAAAACATTCATTCTTACTAAAGTTTCATATTCTGTTAAAGGTAGTGTTTTAAAATGCCATCACTCATTCCAATTTTCTTGTCAGAAGTGCTCTTAGTAATAAATGAAACAATAGCATGGCATTTGTTTGACCTCAGTCAAACATTCAGTCAGTTTTGTTTTAAAATAGCTGACAAGTCTGTCCTTTTTTTCTTTTTGTTCGTTTTGGTTTTTTTTTTCCAGAACCTACAAAGAATCCTAAAGACTTGACTGCCTGGTTCAGTCTCTTTGCTGACCTTGACCCGTTATCCAATCCTGATGCTGTTGGGAAAACTGATAAAGAACATGAATTGCTTAATGCATGAGTCAGCTGCCTATGGTAACTCACATTCTTCCATTCATCAACACTATTTTGGGGTTTAAAAAACTAAATGAAAATTAGTATGCCGTTGTGAAACTATAAAGTATGTGCCATGATAATAAAACTAAAGGGAATGAATCCCCTTTTATATAGGTACAGTTATTTGCTCTTGTTTTGTATAAAGAGTTCGCATTTATTTTCTACGTGGATTTACAAAAATGAGGTTAAGAATTAGGGCAGATTTCTTGCCAAATTAGATTATCTGCTGAAACACTGTCTTTGCCTGAGGTGATGCGGAGCTAACACTGGAGTGAAATACAAATTGCAAACCTATTTTTTTATAATGTTTCTTGAGTAAATAAAAAAAAAAAATCATGTAACTGAGGAGGCTGCATGAAGCAAACATCTATCATGTATATAATATATATATTACTGCTAAATTAAGATGTCAACTAAATTTGTTTTGTTAGTACTCACAGTGAAAGAATCTGTGCTGGGGCTAATTATTGAAGAAACACATTTGGGTCTGTGCAGCCATGGAAATTTCTGATTTAACTTATTAGACAAACTGCACTACATAAACAGAAGTCATGCCCAGTAGGCTTCTTTTCTGAGGTTCTCCATTGCACCAACAGAATTTGCACCTGTTTGCAGAAGTTTCTTGCAACTTATGCTTTACCATGCCTTCAAAACATTCATATTTCTGTTCAGAGTATTTTTCATCCAGTTTATTTCTGAAGCATGTGTTATTTTGAGCTTGTTGTGACATTAACTGTTTAATAAAATGATTTTGACAAAAAAGACCTTTTATTCCCACTGGAATGCTGGTGTGCTGTTGAATCGGTACGTAGCAAGCATCTGAAGATAAAACATATGACCAGTTTTTAGATAGTATCTAATAATTCATATCATTACCTCACGCTGTTTCTGAATAGTAATCCAGTAGGACAGTAAGAAAATTGGAACTCACTCAGTGTCCCTTTCCCTCCCCACTCTCCTTTTACAGCCAAGGAAGGTGAAAAGGATGTGTCAGCAGCCGCTTATGATCATAAGCTCTGCATATTTGCTCTGTGTAGTCCATAGTACCTGCTTTGCAATTTATTGTATTTGGCCTTTTTTTAATTCAGTTAATTTTCCTTTTACGTTGGTGAAGTTTTTCACTACCAGTTAACTGTACACTTGGTTAGTTAATCCTTGCCTCATGGTCTATTAAATAACTAAGTACCTGCATTGGAAGCCTGAAAATAACTATATAAATATAGAAGTTAACTGAACTGACCTGCTTCTTGAATGCAGCAGAACATCACTTGATGGCCGTGCTGAGCAGCATTAATGTGCATTTGATAGGTCCTAGCTAAAAAGCTACATGCTATCAGTGGATGAGAGGGTTGGACTGACTGGAGTTCATCTGACTGAATCCTCAGCAAGTTTTAAATACTTCTGTACAAAACTCTAGCATTCAAAATCCCACCCCATAGCCTGGAAGTCTCAAGATGATACTTGAGTTTTTGCCAGAGAAGTTCTTCAGATGTTTAGCAGTATATTTTCACGGATAATGGGAAGGGATGGTCTGGTCTTCTCTTTGCGCAGTTCCCAGCCCATGCAGGTCCCCAGCACTGAGGCTGGTAATTAAGACATGGAAGCTGATGTAGATGCCTAACTGTTTCTGAAGATAAAACTTGATTCCTTCCAACAGTATTTCCTACTGTTTGGTACTGGCAGCTCCTTGCTCAATAAGCCGTCTTTTCTGAGATGTGTGTCTTTCTTGAGCATTAGGGGGGAGCTTGAACTCCTGACTTCGGGCTGCAGTCTCTGGCAGTAAATAAGACATCTACAAAGTGGATTAACCGGGAAATACGTAAGGTTTATGCTGAGGTGCACTTACTTACACTTATGAGTGCTAGTTTGCACTCATAACACAGGATGTTTGCCCAAAATCCTCTTCATCTCAAACTGTAATTATCTGCAATGCCAAAAACGTTAGGAGCTCAAGGGATAGACAGGCTGCTTTTCAGCCCAGCTTGGTTACCACTGAAATCATTAAACAGATTCTTGCAACTTTAAGCAAGTCTGTGGTTGCTGAACTTGCTCTGGATTATGTTTGTCTTGATAGTTGCTAAAACACTTGTTGACAATCCACTCTAGCATTTTTAGTAGCTGAAGCAGTTAGGCTAAAAGCAAAGATGAGGCTGTATTGACTTCGAAACAGCTAATTAACTGTCCTTTAAGAATCAGAAAAATGTTTGTGTTTGGTTTTTAGGTCACAGATTCTAGACTTCCAGGATTTAAGAAAAAAAAAAAAAAACACTCCTGTCTTGATTGATTGGGACAATTAATGGCATTGCACAAGTTCAGCTAAAGATGTTTTGAATACTCATCATGTTTTTAGGTAGAAAAGCCATCTGAACGATCATCTATTTTACACAAAAGAATTCATGACTGCCAGGGGTTTTTCCTTCCCCCCCACAAGCTGCAATACCAATTAGTTCATGTTATGCATTAATTTCTTGTAATATGTAATTTTTGAAATTAACATTAGCTTTGAATTCTTAGTCTGAAGCCTATGCAATTTTTTTCACACTTTCAAATGAAAAAAGGAGCCAGACGTATTTAATATAATTAATTTTGCTTAAAGAAAAGCAATTGAAATCCTTATTATCATGAACATTTACTGAAGTTGAAAACGAGAGCAGGAAAGCTAACATCCTGCAAATAGGCATTTTTCAGGCAAAAATCTAATTACCAAGTTACAAACAATCCTTCCCTACTACTAATGAAGTGTATGGTGTGCACTTCTCGGCAGCCTGGGCTGCAGAGCAACTCCAAGCCCCTGCGCCATTGTGAGAGGATTTTCTGTGATGTGCATACAGGCTCAGCAGTGGTTGGGACGACGGGGTGGTTCATCATCCTGGTAAAATTACAGATTGATTGTTCTACACACATAACATTCATCTTGATTTAATATGCTTCATTCCAGTTGCGTATTCTGGTTTAGTAGTGGATTGTTTTAAAATAAAAACAGCTGCAGAACCCCTATGGCAGATGAAAACAGGGGTAATTGATTAACTGTCTTTATCGGGAGTTTTATTAAAGTTATGTAATTGATTTTGGTGAGTCGAGGTTTCTACAAAGCTAAGAAGAGCTGCTTCAGGGGAATTGGAGTGTGCACCTTGGGAACTGAACAGCTCATGGAGAAAACTAACAAGTAACTTTTCCAAGTAACTTTTATGGCCTTCTTAAGTGATCAGAATTTACTTTCAACATAGACTATGACTTACCTTCTTCTCTTCTGCTGTTTCCATATCCAGCATTGCATGAGCACGACACTGATGTACTTCAAAGAAGGACCACTTGGCCACAAGCAACCATGTGCTTTCCCCCAACACCCTTTTATTAAATGGGTGCCCTTCAAACATTAGGGGCTGCACATGGTAGAAAAAAAATGGGACCACCTGAGCAACAGGGTGGCTGTGAGTGGAGAAGCAGCACCAGCAGCAGCTTTGCCCCAGGTGGGAATAGCAGCAGGCCCACAAGCCCTGACTGCTCCAGGATCTGAGCCTAGAAGGGCTGAGGAGAGCAGGAGGTTGACGTGAGGACACAGCACCCAGGCGGTGTGCATCATGCTGAGTTTTCCTGGACTCTCTGCTACTACCATTTGGCATCTACCGTCATGTCCCACTGCAGGTGCCAGGGGATACTGGATGAGCAGCACTGAGGAATGCATGGTGGTTGTACTGTCCATGCTTGCTGCTGAGAGCATGTGGGGCAAGATAGCCCCAGGGCAAAGGAAGAAGAGCTGGAAGGTCCTGTCTTCTCTCAGCACAGTTCTCAAGGACGATTACTCAGAGTAGCAGCAAGCCATTGACACGGTAAAGGTGCAGCTGCCAGGGTTGGGTCCCTCCTCACTTTTTCAAGCCCCCTTCCTCTTCTGCCCAGCATGCAGTTGCTGCTTCCTCCCAGTCAGCCCAGTGCCCATCTGCCTTCTCCTCCCTGGCAGAGAGGCACTGGGGCAGGCTGGCAAGGGCAAGCTGGGCAGCGGAGAAAGGCCCTGCTGTGCTGCAAGCTGGGCAGCCTGCAGCCACTCTTGCTCACCTCATCAGCAAGGAACAGTTGCAGGAGTTGGACTTCTGCCACACTAAGCTGTGGCCAGCCAGGGACCCAGCGTATCTCTAGGTTTTTACCACTATGGGTGTGCAAGGAACCTGAAGCTGAGCCCTCACTGCAACCTAGGCACACTACATCAAGTGTTTACTGTAAATCCCCCTCTGGGTAGCCTACTTTTACAATTTCTGCTCCTTGTAGATGTCTTATTTTTAAACAAGCCACCATATGGGAAGGCAGGAAGCAGAGCAACAACTTGGCTTGTCAACAGGCAAGCAGCAGAGGGTTTGCCTCAGCTGAGAAGCAGAAATGCTGAGACCGTCTAGCGCCACGTTGGCAAACTAAGTACAAATGAGCTGCTGCCCGCTGTGGGGGCTGCCATCCTCACTCAGCACGTGCTTAGCGCACAGCCCGGCCGCGATGCCGCATAGCAAGTGAGCCCGATACAGCGCGCACAGCCACAGCAACTCTCCAGTGACAGTGACCAAGGGTACCATGGCCAAAGAGGCCCTGCAGGTTCAGCAAGTTTTGCCTTGGGTAACCATCTGGGCTCCAGCTCCAAGGCAACTGGCTTTGCAGTCAGTCAGACCATTACCCAGATGTTCACTAACAGTGCTTTCCTAAGCATAAACTTGACTTTTCCCCTCATTGACTAATTAGAAACCAGTATAATCTTCCCTTGAAGTAACACAAGGTATTTTTGCCTGCACAGGAGCCCAACACATTAGACCTGCTGGAGTGGGTTTAGAGGAGGCCATGAAAGTCGTCAGAGGGCTGGAACACCTCTGCTACAAAGAAAGGCTGAGAGTGTTGGGGTTGTTCAGCCTGGAGAAGAGAAGGCTCCGGGGAGACCTTACTGTGGCCCTTCAGTATACAAAGGGGGTGCATAAGAAAGACTGAGGCTTTGGTAAAAAGGGCCTGAGGACAAGGGACAACAGTTTTGAACCAAAAGAGGATAGGGTTTAGATTGCATATAAGAAATTTTTGACAGTGAAGGTGGTGAGACACTAGAACTGGTTGTCCAGGGAAGTTGCAGATGCCCCGTCATTGGAAGCGTTCAAGGTCAGGCTGGATGGGGCTTTGAGCAACCTGATCTAGTGAAAGATGCCCATGGCAGGGGGGTTGGACTAGATGATCTTTAAAGGTCCCTTCCAACCCAAACCAGTCTGAGTCTGTGTTGAAGTGAGGAGGCTGCCGTTTGCCAGGGAGCAGAGTACAACTCCCATCAACTTTTAACTCTGTTCTACCATAGCGAAAGCTTGATGTGCCCAACCTTGTAATTAATCCAGAGCGGAAGGGTGTGAAGTTTTGGCTGCTTTCAAAAAATTACAAAATTTAAATTAAAAGGTGAGAAGCATGCTGTAGCTTGGAGGTAAAGGTCTGGCTCATTCCACCTGCCAGCTATTTACACTGATTGCTGTTGGAATCTTTATGGGGCAATGAATACCAAAAAAAAAGGAGGGAAAAAAGTAGATAAGGGATTTTAGAAGCAACTGCAGACCTACCTAAGCTGTTAAAGAAGTTACAGCCAGCCTTCTCTTGAAATGAGTCTTTCATCTAGCCCAGAAACCTACTCTGTAGGGCGTCTCTTATTTTGGACTTCCATAGCTATTATGGCAGTAGGAAAGGCCCCAGGACAGGTGCTGGGAGCCATATGCTTCATCAACAGGCTGGGGGGGGGGGGGGGGGGGGGGGGGGGAATTAAAAGAGCTACACAATGAAATCATCCACCCTGTCTCCACCTAGGTGGGTGGATAATAGCTGGCTGCAGGAAACAAGCATGCTGAATGTAACAGGAGCAGGATCTGACGAGGAAAAAACCAAACCCCTACTATTATTCCAAGTGCAATCCTCAGAATAAAGCCTTGACACATAAAACACAGAAATTAAAATCACAGGCCACTGAAGTAACTGCTTTGCTGTTACAGCTGCATATTTTCCCGGACTGTTTAGGCAGTCTGTGTGGTCTTCCATGATCATCTCTGCCTTGAACTCGAGTACCAGAGCTTCAGAACAACAAAGCCTGACAACAGAGAGCAACCCTCACTGCAGCAGGGCAATAGTTTGATTTGATTTTTAGAAGACAACAGAGATTCTGAAGAATGAGACAAGCCCTGGAGGGATTTTTCAGATCTACGGTTCAGCTGGGTCTTAGGCCGATCCAACCTTTCTGTGATTGTCCTGGGATTTGCTGACAACAGCCAGGGCTGCAAAGGAGCCAGAGGCACATGAGCAATTCAAGGCTTCCCCCCCCGAATGCCAGTCTATGCTGTTAAGTCACAGAAGCCTGCTCAGGGCTCAGGTCTGTGAACATCCCAAACCCATTTAAATGTGGGCCACCACCCCACGGTGTCCTAGCAAGCCTTTTCCAACTCTAAGAGGAGCCTGTAATGGCACTGATCTGGCTGAAAACTTGGCCAAAAAAATAAAAAAGGAAAGGAAAAAACCCCAACATTTGAGGCAGCAGAGATCACACAGCCACGCGAGCCTGTGCAGCGGGAAGACGCCAGCAGCAGCTACCAGAGCCCTTGGGTAGGGCCTGTGGTTACCTCTCTACTTGTCACCAAACCACAGCCAAGCTTGCCTGCAAGATATACACATCTGTTACTGCTCTTCATGTAGGGAAATAATAATGACAAAACCCCTTAATCAAACCAAATCTTCCTTTTGTCCACGCTTGCCCCTCCCTCCCCCTCCCACACTGAGCACTTTGTGCTTTTGCTTTTGTTTTTAAGGGAAGTGACCTGGGTCTCTTTGGAGGTAGGACAGCTCTTGGCTTCACCGGCCTTTGCCATATACATTAATTATCGCTGTGCTTCAAAGGCTGATGGACCTCAGAGAGCGCAGGTCCATCTCACGGCTCGCAGTTTAAGCCATGGGAATGTTGCCAAAACAAAGTATAAAGGGAAATGAGATTAAAAAGCAGAGGCATTCAGAAAGAAAGCTAGCACTGACACTGCTTCAAGCCCCTCCTCTTGCCCCCACCCATCTTAACAGCCCGTCCTGTTAGCAAACATTAAATGCAATCAGAAAACACTGAAAATCCATAATGGGTCATTTTCCTACTTGAGATTTGCAGGAGCAGATTGAACTGTCTGTCCTGGGGTGGCTTTTAATGAACAGTACAGCTTGCCTGGAAGTGGTTTAGGGTCCCTCTCCGTTCCCCATAAACACATGAAGTATCTAATGGAGGGGCTTAATTGAGGCTGAGGTACATAATGTTGTTTTCTTTGATGGTTGTTATCCAAGTGAAAAAAGGAAAGTGTTTTAAGATACAGGAAAATGCTTTTATGGCCCCAAAATAAGTCCTGTTGTGTAGCATCGCTGAAACAAAACAAGTTCCTTTCCGCAGGGAGAACTGCCAATATGAAGCAAGTGCCTCTCCACAGGGAAGACTTAATCCAATGTACATGCCATCAGCATCGATAAAATCTCCATTAAGGTGCTTAAGTTTCTGCATCAGGCCATATAAAAAACCCCAAAACACAAAACACCTGACCCACAACAGCATCAAGTAGCTTGGGGCCAGTCTTCCTGTGACTCATGGGCTCATGACGGTTCCCATCCCCAGCTTGCTGCCAGAGCCCAAAACAACACCGTGATGCTGCCTGCCTTACGTCCCAAAGGCTGCAGGAGACCAGGTCATGTCCTCTTCATTTGCAAGGAGAATGAGGAAACCTCTCCCAGCCATCAGAGGCAGCGGCAAGGAGACTGCCACGCAGGAGGGGCAGGCAGAGCCTGTGCTTATCGGGTTGGGAAATAGAGACTCCCACGATGGCAAAGGCTGGGAGCTGGTGACTTCTGGCACCAGGAGGACGGCTCCTGCTTCACCTGCAGATCTGCATCTACAGACCAGGGCCTGTGCCCTGGTAGCAGGCAGGGGGCTGGGAGCTGTGTCCCACAGAGCCCCCACATCTGCTGAGCCTGAGCCGTGCAGCCGCACAAGGAGGCAGAAGCAACCAACAGCAGTGGGCAGCTCCCTGCTGCCAGCCCGCCCTGTCATCTAGGGAGGTCTGCAGCTCGCTGGGGACTCGGATCTGGGATGTTATGGAGAGACTGCCAAGGCCTCTCCGGCCCACAGACCCATCATCAAGTGACAAAGGTTTGGCGAACAAAGGGTGCAGGGCCACGCAGTCAAGATAGACCTCGGAGAGCAACAAAATAGGTGCTCCCCCCAGGTAAGCCGAAATAAGCAAAGCGCCCAGACAACAGCACTGTGGGAGCTCTCCTAGTGCTCCTGGGAGATCAGGGTGGTCCGCGACAGGGCTGTGAGCTAACGCACACAGCCTGGGGAGCAACAGGAGGGATGAGAGGCTTGCATGCAGTCACAGGGCTATGACCTCATTGGGATCACAGAATTGCAGTGGGACAGCTTACACAATTGGAGCACTGCCGTGGCTGGGTAGGGGCTCTTTAGGTAGGACTGGCCAGGATGGTGAGGAGGGGTAGCTTTATGTGGGAGAGTACTGGGAAGGCATGGATGCCTTGGGATGGCCTTGGGATCCGTGACCACCCAGCTGAGAGCTCTTGGGTCAGGATTAGAGGCCAGACCAACACGGGCAACATTGTGGTGAGTGGCTGCTACCTGATCACAAGGGAGTAGATGAGGCCTTCTTCAGACAACTGGAAGACACCTCACTTTCACAGGCCCTGTTCCGTGGCGGCCTTGAACCACCCTGAGATCCACTGGAGGGACAACACAGCAGGAGACAAGCAATCCAGGAGGTTTCTGCAGTACCCTCATAACCTCCTAGTCAGTCAAGGAGCTGGTCAGGGGAGATGCTCAGCTACATCTCCTACCTACAAAGAACAGTTGTCAGGAACATGAAGGTTGGGGGCAGCCTTGGCCAAAGTTACCACAAGATGGTGAAGTTTAGGATCTGGAGAGGACGGGGAAAAAGCAAAAAGCAGGATCACAACCATGGACTTTAGGAGAGCGGGCTCTGGCCCCTTCAGGGACCTCCTTGGAAAAATCCCATGAAACACAGCCCTGGAAAGGAGTCCAAGAGACCTGGTTGATGCGCAAGGATCACCTGCTCAAGCTCAATCCACTCAGCACTGTAAAAGGCTCAGGGGGGGAATCTTATCCATGTGGATCAATATCTGAAATGGGAGGTGGGGGACTGGTGTCAAAAAAGATGGAGCCAGACTTTTCTCAGTGGTCCCCAGAGACAATGGGCACAAACTGAAATCCAGGAATTTCCACTGAAACATACCAAATTACTTTTTATACTCTAAGTTTGGTCAAACACTGGAACAGGTTGCCCAGGGAGGTCATGGAGTCTCTGTCCCTGGAGATACGCCAAACCTGACCAGACACTGCCTGAGCAACCTGCTCCAGCTGACATTTATGACAATTATGACATTTTTGATCAAAAGAGTTATATCCACAAATTCACTTCCCACATCCAGAATATTCTTACAACTCTATTCAACAGTCCCTAAGCCTGAAGGCACATAAATCTTTAGCCACTTAGTTTCCCTCGGTGCATTTCCACAGGCACCACAGGGCACCTATGCAAGTACCAAAGGCCCTAGGCTGCTGGGGTGCCCCACGCTGAATTACTCACAGGATTCCCAAACAAGTTTTTTTCCCCCAAGTGTCTAGTTTGTTGTCCAGTCTAGTAAATACATTTTCTCGATTACTGGATACATAAACAAATCATGCTACAGTGCTGCATTCACTAGCCTTTCAGTTAGGATGCCACCAGAGACAGACTGCAATCTGTAGAAGGCCTGATTTGGAGAACGAATGACATTTACCCAGGGCAATGCTCCTCTGGAGTATTACGGCATCCACTGTCTTCCTAACCCAAAGAACATCCTGTACATACAAACATGCACATACAAGGTTACCCTCCAAATCAGGTACAGGTAGGGCCTAGACTGCCTTTGCTTTCCCATTGCTTAGAAAGTGAAAGACCTACTATCACCATCTTCATCTCCCCGCCCCCACGGGTTCAGTAGTCCCCTCCAGAGGAGGGTCAGAACAGAAAGTCCTCCCTAGAGGGGAGCAGGTTTCTTAGGTACTGAATTCAGAAAGTATCTAAACTGTCTCCTTGGCATTCTTCGCTACAACAGAAAACACATCCACCATTGTACCCAACTTCATTTCATGAACGAGAGCCCCTGAATGAGGTGGCAATCCTTAAAATACACGCACATGCCCCATCCAAAATAAAACCATGCAGTGAAAGCCTGTAGTATGGTACCACCTCTGTACTGTTCATAGACACATAAGGCTACACCGGTAACTTATTTTTTTCAGTGACTGACACTGAATGTTTTTCAGTGTTCTCAGGAGGTACAATGAATTAGAATCCAAGGGAATCACAAAAGCAGAGTCAAGCATTTTTTTCCTATTTCCTATAAACAAGGTTTAGTTTCCAAAGGCAACACCCTTTTTTAATTTTTCACAAGAATGACTTCTTCCTTCCCTATGTAACAAGCCCAAAGATACCACCAGTCTTACGGAAAGGGAGGCTGTTACTCCCTCAGAAACCTCTGTACCATAGAGATAGGGCAGGACTAGAAATTCTTATCCGAATAGAAATCAAAAAGGAGTAATTGCATCACCCAGCCTTTTGGCACCAAACATTAACAGGGAGTCTAGTTTCTCTCAGCTTTCTCCTCCTTGGAGAAAGAACGTCCTTCCACAAAAATCTCAAGAGCTCTCAGATCTCATCTCCTCCTGCAGTAAGCAGTTAGACACCCAGAATTAGTTAACATGACTGCTATGCCTAGCAGTCTGGATTTAGATAACGCTATTTACTTACAGTGTATTTTGAGAAGTAAAAACAAGGGTACAAGAAATAGATTACCATGGGTATTACTAAACATACACTGCCCTGAGCAAACGCTATTTCTCAACCAACAGCTGTACAAATCACTGCAAAGTTTAACGACACACTTCACTATGCACATACACAAAAAAAATAATTAAAACCCCCAGAACTTATTTTTCTACAGGCACAGTTATTAGCCTAATTGTGCTTTGTTAACAAGCTCAGTCTCTAATTCAAGGGGGAAAAAAAAAGATTACGCAACTTCCTCTTCTCGCAGGCTTCCAGCTCCTCTGCATCTAGGCTTCCAGGCTACAGCTCAAGGCAGCCAATTTAACATCAGAACTTGTTACAACCTGAGGTAAAATTTCAAGTTCTTCTTAAAAAAGGGGTCATCTCTCTATCCAGCTTCATCTGATTGCTATTCTTTCTTGTTGTCAACTGAATTAGCAGTTTAACTTGCATGTTCACTCACTTCCAATGTGGTCTTTACTGAAGAAACACTCTACCTTCTCGATCAGCGTTTTCCTATCAACCCCACTTGAGTGACACACTATTTCTGTGACCTGTTGCACTCCAAAAAGACACTGCCTGCTCTCCAGTTGCTTGCCATCTCTCCAAAATTACAGTGCTATTGAGGAGGTGACAGAAATCAAAACAACTATAAAGCTACTCAACCACTTCTGCTTTACTGGAGACTTCATTCATGTGTGACACAAACCAAAAGTTTTCAGAAGCCAGAAATTATCTTCAAAGAGCTATTCCAGACAGTTTAAAAAAAGTGTTAATTCCCTAGTTAAAAATATTGCAGCATGCTACTTTTTTAGTGAGGCAAGAATGCTTAAGGTAGTTAAAAAAACCTACCTCTTTAAAGTCAACTGAAATGTAAAAAGCCCTAAATAATCATGAGTTAGTAAGGCTTATAAAAACATCTTCTTTGAGCACATCCTTTGTAAAATCATCTCATTTTAAACATATCAGTACTTGAAAAAAATCCACCCTTGCAAGTTGTCCCAGCACCTAATTACCCTTAGTGCTAAAATAAATCCACATTTCTAGTGTCAATTCATATAGCTTAATTTTCTTACTGCTTGAGTTTAGTATTCCATGTCTGTTAAATTTAAGTAGCTCATTATAAGTATTTCCTATGTAGATATTTACTAACTGGAATTAAGTCACTCCTCAACTGTTCAGTTAAACATGTTGAGCTCCTACAAAACCTTGCTGTGTGTTTTTTCCAGTACCTCACTCATTCCTATAGCTCTTCCCTCAGCCTTCTCCAGCCTTTTACAGTCTCTCCTGAACTAGACGGTTTTCCAGGACCAGTTACACTAATGCAAACGGAGACGAGATATACATATTTTAACTGCATGACAATCTTTGATCAAACATCTTCCTTCAGCCAAGCACCAAGTATGAATGGCTGTACGTGTACATCCCAGTAACGGATGTACTTTCCCAGCTTTCACTCACTTTTTCCTTGCATTTAGGTTCTGGAAACACATTGCAGGAACTATGGTTATTTCCTCCCAATCGTGTAGCTTCAAATTTGTGTTTGCATGGCTGTATTTTGCAAAGCAAGCCAGCCTGTTTTACAACAGTAATTGATTTATACTTCTACTAGTCATCTGTCATCTTCAAGCTGCTTGGATTTTACCTCAAGTAACAGCTGAAGGTATCAATCCATTACGATGGAGGAAGGCCAGGAGCTAGTTTGCTAAGCCTCAGTGGTCTTCATTTGCAACTGCAATGTCAGCCAACATCTCTAGTCCATTCAATTTCTTGTGTTTATTCTGTATTACTCCAGGCTTATGTTTAAATACTGTGAAGATATCGAGGCGCTACCCTTGGGCCAATATCTGGCCCTTCCCAAGAGCTGATTTCTCAGGAAGCCATAAATCATTTCCCTGACAGCACCCTGCATTCTAAAGCAAGCAGGTCACTATCTGTTGCCCCCTGCCCCCAGTGTATGTAGCCAAAGGCTCCCCTTACACAGTCCTCCAGTCTCCGAAGAGTCCATTTCTAGAGCCATGAATTGCTAGAAAATGCAACATTCAAGTTGAGGAAGATCTTTTAGTCACAAAGCAGGGGCACAAGGCAAAACTATTTCATTAGCTCTCTACTCTCAGCACTTTTCAGACTGCTTGTCTTGGCTTTGAGGAAGACAGAGGCAGCAAATTACACAAAGCACACAACTTCGAAGTGTGGCTTATGTGGAAGCGGCACATTACCACAACTGTAACTAACCAGGCAAGGCCTAGGTTCCCAGGGATGGTGAAAAAGTTACCCATGGTACAAGCTGCACCACACCTTTTCAGGGCAACCTACACACTTTTGTCAGACTCTTGAGAAGAGAATGCCCTCCCACACAAGGACAGCCCAAAACTGCTGCAGCCAAATCCATTTAGAGGACAAGGCAGTCACAAAGCTTTTCCTAGCAAGCCCTACAAGCTGATGATGAAACGGCTGAAGCCAAGCCGTTTCTGACTGAAAGACACCAGGCATTTCCATAGCAGGGTGGGATACTACATCCTTTGAGGCTCCAGACTTTCAGCACTTTCAGTTAATGTTTTTAACATAGTCACATCGAAACCTTGTAATCTTTGGGATGCTGAAAACTTAAATTTCCACTTACTGATAATAAGCATTAAACCATTCTTGCTGGCTATTGCCATAGTGCTCTTCAGTAAACACTGACTTTGGAGGATTTACATGTATTTAAATATTATTCTTCTTTCTTCCTCCCTCCCCCTCACCCCCCATCTGGAAAGAATTATTCTGCAAGTCAAATGACAATCATTTGACTCATACAAAACAACAAGAAACCAAGCCTGTCAGTAGATTTATACCACATCCTTCAGGGGTTTAGTTTAGTTTCACATAGTGAAACATCTAATGGCTTTCATAATTTTCAACAGATAACTTGAAATTAGCCATACCACAAACACAGCAGTGGATACAGAGTTTCCAATAACGCTTAACTTTTTTTTTTCCTATGCTCTGAAGAGAAAAAAAACCTCATGTGTAGAAATAAAATACGCTATTTTTAAAGCGTATTTAAGCATTCAGCTATTTTTAGATTTTTTTTCCTCCCTAGAACAGTGTTACGCAAAAATCAATAGATAAGAGATTATCTTACAGTTGAAAAAATAGCACACTAGTCAAAGATACATGGTTGACATTATTCTAGATGTAAACTTGGAACAATATTCAACTTTAATCTCATTCTATGGTGATTCATACACAGTTCCAAAACAAATAAATGAACCACTGCTTTTGTGTGTCCCCCCCACCACTTTTTTTTTTAACTATAGTTTTTATTTAAATAAGACACAGGACCTTCTATACCAAAAAAATACAAAACAAAAGCCACGCATTTCCTTGTGTAAAGCAATATTATGTGATAACTTGAATACTGTTCAGCACAGTGGCTAGAAATAACAGTACAACTATGTACAAAACTTTAAACAATATTTGACAAACTTCTACAGCTGGATGTAGAATACAATTGAGATAAACAACTGCTGGGAAATTTACATGGCAAAGCATAAGCTTTAACACATTTGGTTCAAAACCTTCAAATCCGCTAAGAACAAATGTGCAATTTAATTAATATTTAGTTTCTCGTGGAAAAAATAAGAACACCACCGTAATGGCATTGCAAGTATTGTACAGAATTCATCACTGATCTAAAAACCACTCATCATACCCCCAGTAACCTAACACCAATAACTGAGACTACGATTTCTTATCTGGACATAACCAGAGCATAAAAAGGTCATCATACTGCAATGTTAATCTAAAAAGAAAAATATTAAAAGGAATCAATACTTACATCACGAGTATTTTCTCCCCTTTATCTTCAGTCTATAAAATATATAGTGTTTTCACCTAGGCCTGAGATTAGTAGGGTTAAAGATGGCTGTTGTGTTTCAAGAAGGTTTTTCACATGAAAATGGTTAGAGACAGATGTCTCTCTCCTTCTATATTTTCTGCAAGGGGAGTCAAAAAACAGTGACTGTTTTATAGGCTGCAAATTCCACCTTGTAACATAGTATTAACAAAACCTCAGTAATAAAAAGGTAACGATGTTTTATCTCCAAAGAAAGCACATATTTAGTGAGTAGTTATTGGTGGCTCACTCTCACCCCCCTCCAATCTCATCTTCAAAAGAGGAAAAAAAACGTAATAGAGCAAGTTTAAATGCTCAGTAGCTGCAGGCTACTAATCTCTTCAATTCCTGGAAAAGGTGAACCTTATTCTCTTAGGAGCAGACAGCATAAATGTAGTTCCACTGAGCTGAAAGCAACAGAGCAAGAACATCAAGTTTATTTTGCCTTTGGGGTCCTCTTTGTATCACAGGAAATTATCTCTGAAAGCAATGCTCCTCTTGTTCCAGTACAACAGAAGAGCACCACTAACCCGTTCTTGCTGTGTACTATTTTGAGAAAGTGTCCAGCCTGCAAAACCAGGATTATTTTACAAGGATTTTTTTTTATTCACACTTAAGGAGGGGGGAAAACACACTTTTACACACACAACTTAAGTAACTGAAAGTTACGGGAGAAGCTTCGATTAAGTAACATGAACTTAAAACTATTGTTTTCCCCACCCCTCTTAGAACACCCACTTGCTACTTTTGGACTTTAATCCAAACACAATTACTCATTACATAAATAAAATGCTGCTCATCTAACACCGCCTGACAAAATCTGAAAACCTATTTCCAACCAGCAAATGAATTAACATTTCCAAAAGAGAAACTAAACATTAATTTGACTTTTAGACGGTAACAGTAGCATTTCACATCCTTAACTGCCAACAAAAACTTGAGAGGAAATCCCCATCACCCCCTGTGAAACCTGAAAGAATTTCTGTCCTTGAACAAAAACATTCTTGTCTTTCAAAATCCTCTCACACACAACGTGGAATGTTTCTCATGTACAGCCTAGTACTGAACACTTTATTTGCAACAGTTTAACAGTCATTAACTGAGCAACACCTGAAACCTTTAAATGCCACATTTTTACGTATATTGAAATGACAGTAAATGCAACAGTTGTTTTGCTTGTAAGCACATGACAAAGTGATATACATCACAGATTTGCTGGTTCTCCTCATGTTCACCCATGTCCAGGCTCATCGTTCACCTGGATCTGAATGCACTTATTCCAAGAAAGTGGAATGTAATGAGGAAATATTAATGCATAAAATAAGGAAAGGCAAAAGAGTGATGTTCCCTCTTTAGCTTTGTAGCTGTAAAATATTTTATAATCCAATATGATATACATTCCAAGTTACCTGAGTTTACACTTCGAGAGAAGTACCTGAAGCTAGGCCATAGGGTGGGCACTGTGCAACTGTTGTGGCCATTTTTTTTTTTTTTTTTTTGCATTGTGTGTATTACAGAAGTTAGAAACATAAACACCTGGATCAATTGTAAACATAATCCTGAAGTACAGTATTTTCCATAGGACACAACACAGCAAGACATTTTCTATTCAGACAGGCAACTTTTTTTTATATATATATATAGAGCTTATTTATACTGTAGAATTTGAAACAGAACACAGGACACAGTACTAATCTGGTCAAACATACTATGAAATGCATAGTCTCCACTTAAAACGCTTAATGATATATGGATTCTGCAGGCATTACTGCTTTCTCACAAAAAATGCTGAATGTGAATTCTGTCCCTGCCAAGAACAGCGTTGAGATATTTTTTCAAATGCTGCTAAGTATTCCATGTTGTTCTGAAAGGTTGCCACCTCATGCAGATGTATCTGAACTATTATCTCCTCAATCCTTGTTTCAGGGCAGAGGCCTGCTCCACCTTGGTCTAGATTAACACATAGCTCTGAGGAGAGGAATGGTCTTCAGTCTGAATTTCTTGCAAAAGCGGCTGCTGCTGTTGGGATGGTTGCTGTACCGGGACCTCTGTAGAGTCCATTGTGCTGGTGTCATCTGACAGAGATGAGAAAGAGACCCGAGACGAAAGCTGCTCAACAGTCAGGGTACTCAAAGCTGTGCTTTGACCAGAGTTTGGAGAGTTCTTCAGTGTCAGGTCTGAAGCGGGAAGGAGGGGGCCCAGAAGTTTTACAGGACAGAAAGCTGATCCGGTTGGGATGAAATTAACCTTGTTTTTGTCAGGACATGAAAAGAGAGGGGCTGAGACAGGCTGACGAGACCTACAACAAGAAAAAAAGATTATATACCTGGCCAACCAAGATGTTTTATATGTCATGAACTTTGTGGTTCTACACGTTGCTAATGTGAATGACAAGGAATGGGATTAATTGGACAGAGGGGCAAACATCTTCCATATTGGCAGTCAGCTAACTGATCCACAGCATTAAAAATAGTACTGTCACAAAAATGACTTGATCGTTACTGGATAAACATGCAACTTCCAGCAAGAAAAATCTGCAGTACATATGCACATGAAAAAATGCCGCGGTAATTTAGAATGGCACAAATTCTTCTTTAATAAAAACAATGCAGCAACAACACATTTAGTTATATTAAATCCCTTTGAGAACCTCCATGAAATAGACCTCTCCTCTCCCACATTCCATAACTTGTCTGGAGGCTTCCTCCACATCCCAACATTGCTCCTTCACCATCCAGCAGGCAACGAATGCTGTTAGAGCAAGAAACGTCCCCTCCTTAATTCTTTCATCCACAGGAGCTAAGCATGCAACCTCGACAGCATGTGCTCAAATACTGCTGGGTCTAGGGGAAAAAGACATGATGTCCAAGAGTTTAATTTCCAATTTCTTGCTCAGCAAAAATGTTGAGCAAAGTCTATGCCATAAGTATAGGAACACTTTACTGTCTACAAACACTCTACATAGGTTTCATTCAATTTTGTATGTTTTATACTTATCAAAACGTAACCTATGCTTGAAACTGATAAAGAATTATGACCAGGAGAGTTTTTGTTTTAAGCCATGAACATTTAAAAAGTTAATAAAAAATATATGGAAAGATGTTTATAAGTGCTTAGGAAATTAAATGTACCTTATCTTTTCTGCTTGGATTTTTGTTGCCTTTTATAAATGCACAAAAAGAGTTCAAGCATAAAAGACTCCATTTCCTCTTCAAACCAACGTGAACACTTCAACTTCTCTTCTGTACAAACTCTAAGAATAGTTTGCTCCTGAAAAACTCATCAGCTGGAATAGTTTATTCATCTGCAGTTGAATAGGCTCAGTAAACAGGTTTACTGCTTTGCAGATACCAGCTGATATAAAAGGCATTACTTACGACATTTCCTCAAAGACCTTCACTCGCTCACATCCCTCTGGGGGCTCTCGTTTGAACATGTAGCTGTTGTTTGGTTTGGGAGATGAGGCATACTTGGGCAACGGTGAGCTACTCCCACTGTCTGAAAATTTAAAGCAGTTATATTACTAGAGATTGAGAGTGCTTTTTAATTAAATTCGATTTCCAAACAAGATGCCTTTTTTCACAATTTAGCCACTATGCCGGTTTGCTTCTACCACAATGCTTCCTTTATTGCAGGCTATTTCTAACACCCTTGTATAGCACATTTCTTCTGAAGAAAAGCTTCAGTGCAGCAGTAATCTATCATATAACAACACATAACAGGAGGATATTTTTATCCAGAACACTGTAATCGGAACAAAGCAGAGCTGTGATCCTGGAAACAAATACGTTCTTTATTATGTATTTCAAAAACCATAAATGAACAAGGTAATATGCGTAATACATGCAGAAGAATTATGAGTGGTAATGATAATACACCTTCTCACTGTATAAACACAGTTATTGAAAATGTGTGTATACAGCATGTATCTTTTAAAATAAGATAATTCTTCACTGCAATATTGACCTCACTCTCATGAATAGTTAAGAAGTTGCAAAGAAACAAAGCATGTTTGTAACACAGGTACTGATACCTCATTATTACAATATCCTACCTTACTTGCTTCACAATTGTGAAGTTGTTTTAGTATCCAAAATAAAACTTTCACAATTCAATCCTCTCATCACTACTAACTATATGATATAGGTATTCTTCGTAACTCTAGCTGTCTGTGTATATTTTACTAGGCACGCTTAGAATTAAAGGTGTGAGGATTTAGGACACAAGGCAATAGGCAGATTTCTTTGCACTTCTCAGAAAATATAAGAGAGAAGGCTCAACTTCGGTAATGACAGAAGCACAAAAAAATTAAGACTATGAAAGGGTTCACTTTAAACACACATCTTGACACAATGATATTCAATGCATTAAGGAAATAAAGCAGGTACAAAAATAATTACAGAAAATTAGCTTTCTGCAGCGGCTTCTACCTTTTCAAAGAGCAACATCTATCTCAGGCTAGTATAGTGGCTCCCTATTCTCTGCTTGGGCTTACAATTAAAAAAATGAAATGAAATGGCAAGGGTAAAGAAGATTCCCCAACTTACAAACACACCTTATTTGGCAAGAAATAACTGCTCTTGCTTTGGCTCCTTTTGAGTCTTTCCACTGATGTGAGGTACCTTACCCTTTTTAACTCAGATACCTTTGTTTATTCTGCTGCTGTTCATGTGTCCCTTTTCAGCAACAGTGGAAAACCAACAAAGCTTCAAGCACTATGATCTAGATTCACTGAAGCATATAAGGTTGTCTTTAACAGCTTGCAAACAGTAACTACATAAACTTTTGTATAACCATGACTCAAGTACAAAGGCTAATCATTAGAGGTTTTGAAACATCTCTGCTTCCTCTTACAAGACACAAATTAACTCAAATGTCACACTTCCCTTTGGAGATTTACTATGAAAGACATGAGAAAAAAAACAGCTGAAGTGAATCTCAGTAGTGTATTGATTATTCAGCTTATTCCCGCTGTAGAGTGAACACAGAACTTCTATTTACAGAATTTTAGGTGTTAACTGTATGAAGGCAGAAAAAGCTTACAGACAATACAGATATTTGCCAAGCTGGGAGCATGATGGTCCTGTTGGCATCTTTCCACTGTTGGCCCACACAGCTCATTCCAAACACAGAAATCATTAACAGAAACCAGACAGTTTGTTTCCTCCTTCTAATATTTAAAATTGAAGATCCAAGTTTCTATTTAAAAAATCTGAGACATAAAATGTGCTACTGTTCATTCCACCAAATAGTGGAAAACTGTGGAAGTACATCCAAGGAAAGAATCAAACTCAATTCAAAGTTAAGTCAGTTCTTGGAAGATTTAGAGTCTTGTCTAGCCAGTTCAGTTTTCAATCAAGTTTTTGGTTTATTTAGCCCTGTCTGGCTGAAACTTTCTATACAAGACAGCTGTTAAACAAATAAAAAAAGAAAAGTATATTGTATTATTTAACCATTCTGTTTCTCACTTTACCCTCCCCTGCTTTTAAAGCTTGCTAAGTTGTTAGCTTTTCATTTTGACCAAACACACACCACACTACTATTTGAAAAATACATGTGGTTATTAGGAAGTTCACAAGCTTGGTGTTGGTTCTACACGTACAGCAGCGGTGCAAGAATAGAAGGGTACTAGGAAAACAGGCCATGAGTAAAAGTGGTAAAAGGTGGAGTTTACAGCTTAAGCCAGTCTCCACTTGTGTATCCTGTAAGCTCTTAAATTCTAACCTGTCGCATTATTAATCCTTAATGACACTGCAAATGTGTCTTCTCAAACCGTGCTATTTATAGATTTTTTTTTTTTTTTTTTTTACTGTTTCAGATGCTGCAATGCATGAGCCTTCACGTCACAGGACACGTCTGCATCTGCCACGTTTCCACCAGTAGGGTGTGCTCTGCTGGCGTATTTCGGCCAACTAATCAAATTTCATTAAGTTGACAATGATTGAAGATTAACAGATGTAACCTTTAAAGTGAGTTTTGTTACCATAACCACGTAGCAGACAATATGGAGCCTTATTACACAGAATTTCTAAACATAAATATTCAAAATGGATATATTCTATTATCTAGAAAATGTTTAAGATTGTAATTAAACATTAAAAATACTATTTTAACCAGAAGACTTAATATCACAAATTTTAGCTTGCATATATTAGAGCAACAAAGGAGACAAACTAAAAAAGAATCTGTGAAACAATTTTTTGAGTGACAAACCTTAAAGGAAAAAAGAAACTTTGCCAGTGAGCCTTGGGATTTGGTTTGATACGTTCGAAAATACCTTTGTTTCTTAAGAGTATCCAAAGACTTCACATACAATTTTCATTTTAAAAACTATGAATCGGATGCCCAGAAGTTGAAAAGTATTGTCAGTTCATCTTCATGAGCATGTTGCTTGTAACAGCCTGCTAGCAACAGTGGGAATACACAATGCTACACAAAAGCACATAAATCAAAATCCCTGAGAAACTGGTTATACTATCTGGTTTTGTACAAAAAACCACCCCAAATTTCATCTGCTTATACTTTAGGATGCCTTTGAACTTTACCTCTGTCACAGCTGCTAAGTATGCTATGTAGCACTCTGAATTATAGTCTCATGGACCAGAGTATCATAAAACAGATCTAGTGAAACCAGTAGCTTTAATGCAGCAAGGCAGTCACTTACCTTGCAATAGGCTGATATTTGAAAACAAAATCATAAAGCCAGGAGTCATTAAAATACCTTCCCTCTCTGCTCCAATCAATACCATTTAGTATCACTGCTCCATTCAGAGCAGTATTGTGTGCCTTTTCTGAAATTTAGCTTTCGCTTTATTTTGAAAAATTCAATAGATTTAGCAGCTTCTTGCAGAAATATAAACCAAACAGCTGATACAGTCCAAAGAGCAGCTGTGAGGGCCTCAGGCCAAAGCACAGCTTTGCACAAGAAATAAAAGATGCTTTAGAAATGTAAAGCAGTGCTGTGTCTGTACAGAGTGCTGGCTCCTCTCACCGCTCATGTCTCTCAGTCAAACTACTAACCTTCCTTTCCGATTCAGCAACACACTCAGGAGCATTCATAAAGCTGATAATTATATTTTTTAATGGTAAAGCCAAGTTATTCCCATAGAGAGGAAAATAAAACCTCAACTTGAGAAAAGTAACAGAAAAATATCTTGGGTTTAAAATGTCTACATTTGGTTACACAATGCATTTTTCAAAACTTAACAGGCCTCACAGTAAACTCACAACAGTTTTATTCTACCATCACAAAAACCTTTAAAATGAAGGTGCAAAAAACTTGGTGAGTTTTGTTTTATAAAGCAGTTAACATCCACAACAGATAATAAACTGTCTCTCAAAACTTGCTATTCCCTTATAATTTCTACCTATATCCCTCATTTATCTATAATTTAATTACTTTGTAGATAACATTCTTATTCAGAACAACTGGCCTGTGGGATCTTAATGAGAAGGTGCCTTTCTGACTATACTTTTACAACCTCTGAACAAATTACTTTGTCTTGGAAGACCCCTACACATTTTTCTGGTTTCTATCTTGTCCTTAAAGAACAAGCTTGTGATGAGCAGTTCAAGATTTTATCTTTCACAAGCACAGTATTAAGTACCATACTTAAACTAATTTAAAAATGCAATTATATTAACTTTACAAAGCTGGCTGTTTAATCACCATCACCTATATGTTACTACTAAAGCACACTTTTGATACAAACCTAGCATTAAAGCCACTCTTAAAACCGAAATCCACAAGTATCTACTCATTGTGAACTTCAGCAATAAGTTTTACTCCAAGTAGTCGTTCAAAAAATCCAAGACAGGAGCTAAAAACCCTTGAAAAGCATTAAGAAGGTTAGATGCACTATTTCAAACTGTCTTCACTCGCTACTGCCAATAAAGTACCATTGAAAATTCCAATTACTGTGATAACTGAGTACTAACTGTAAAAGGAATTATTCTTTTCATTTCCTCCCTTTTTACCTTATATTTGTTATCAGGACATGTATGAACAAATCCACCTGTCAAGACGTTTCCTTGTGTGCTAATAACTTTAGTGGATGTCTCTATAGTGATTCAATCTTGACAACACATTACAATTCACATGCATACTACAAGAAGGAGATGTAGGGTGGGGGGGAGCTAATATCTCTTGTTATTTTTGGAGCATGGCCAACTATCATGTTGAGCTAAGCCTTTTACTTTGATGTGGTTAACTTACACACAGCACACACCCACCCCCAATTCAGGATTTGGGCAGGTGCATTTGTTTTCCACTACTTCCCTTTAAATCCAAGATGGGAAAGCAATACTTTTCAGAAACTAAGAAAAGCTAGTTTTTCTAGCTGCTGCCTTCCCCAATCTTATTCCCAAATTACTTTAAGAATTATTAAACAGAGAATATTTACAGAAAAGCTTAACCTTACTTGTAACCTCAAAATACTGCTGTCTTTAGCTCATGAGTAAATCTACACCAAATCTTAGAAGTTTTCATTTCCTCTGTGAAACTTACTATTCTTAGCTTGCATGTTTTACCCAAATCCTGCATCCCTCCGAACTAAAGTCCATGTTTCCAGCTAGCTGACCAGAAGCCCAAGAAGAATTTCATTAGTAAACAGTTGTCAAGAAAAAAATCAAGTCTTTTTACATTGGTGCTTATATTTTCATACTACATGTTCTGTCAGCAACTCTTAATTACTGAAACTCCAGTTTACTCCCTCTACAAAACTAAACGACATTTTACAGACTGAAAAAAATGTAGGATATTGACATATAAACACACAAATTATTCAGAAATTTTGGGTTGTTATGCAACATACACGGACAAGTAATTACTCTCCATCAGATTGTTCAAACTTATATCTGAGCACCTCACCAAATAGCTTCAAGTGGAATGTAAGAGTTCAGAAGCAGAGTACTTTTAAAAGCAGTCCAAAACTTCATCATCACCGTTCTGATCAGTAAGTAACTCACCCATGATGAATACACAGAGTCTACCACAAACGTTCTTGAAACCTTTTTTAAACATAAACATGTTACAGTCTGAATTCTTCACATTAGAATCTTCATAAATAGTTAAGACTGTTTGCTGTGCTCCTCTGACATATTTATGGAAGATGTTTGTGAAGTTTCACAAACAAGAGGGAAAAAGATATGTAAACAAACAAAACCAATTTTAAGATAAATCCTCACTCCCTCCACAACCATCAAACAAAAACAAAAACTGATGTAATGAGTAAAATGAAGGTAGTTGTAAAAGCAGGACATCACATGCCTCCCATACGTAAAGGCAGGCCATTCTACTCTCACCTTTATCACGGTCATAGAGTAAATCTTCTGTTGAGCAAGGACTCCCATCCTGAGATTCAGGAGGGCAAAAGGGAGAGACACATGGTGAATGACTGCTGCAGCTGCTGCTGCGCTCCTGGACAGACGGAGTCTGAGTGTCAATGCTTCGTGTACTACTACTACGATAGTGAGCAGGTAATGGGGCCCTTCGACCATCAGGGATATCCAAAGGCTGCAAGAGAAACAAGCAAATCAGGTTACCGAGAAAAGATAAAACTCCTAAGCAATGTCAGCCTGTAGCACTAATAACTGCAGTAATGAGGCAAGGCCTTAGGAACAGCAAACAAGTCATTTGTGAAAGAACAACTGTTACACAAGAAAATAATGCAATATACAATGGACACAACATACATCAGTTACGCTGAATGCTGGCACAATGTGCAGATGTTCCAAGCCAACTATATCCTCTTAATGCAAAGTTAACACCAGAATGCACTTCAACACATGCTAGTATTATGTTTTTATATTTTTATGATAGTTTAAAAAAGCAAACCTCCCCAACAAACAGATCTCTAATTATACTTAGTAATATGATTTTCAATAAAGGTCAGTGTTATTATGAAAGAAAAACAAGTACTCTGACAGAGATCACATTTGGATAAAAGGGAAAGTAGAAAATGTCAAATACTATTGCCATAACAACCAAATGAGTTACAATTATAAATGAAACCATCCAAGTTTTACCAGCAAGTCATAATTCTCTAGCACACCTATACATTCCTTCACTTCTATAGATGACCTCTGACAAAATGGCAACTAAGCAGATGATGCACAGGCTTATACAAGGTTCACAAGCTTTGTCTTGAACCAAAGCTCATAAGCACTGCCTGCTCATATCAGCCTAGTTGGCACTGGCCAGAGTGATCTCGCATCCCATTCTGCAATATACTGTGTAGACTTGTTCACAGTAGTAGATTGGCACGCTCTACTTGCTTGTCCTTCCCAGTGGAAAATTAGTTTTATCATAAAGACAGCGCTACTTTAAATGTAAGAAATCAAATGAAAATTACAGTTTTGCTTAAAAGTGAGGGGGAGGAAATGCCTGCAAGATTTAAATATCATTTTTATCCTCACTTCAGTGAGGATTGTATTGAAGCCATAGAGAACAGCTTCAATGTTCTAGCTACAAAAAGTTAATGTCTTTTTCCTTCTCACTTCAAGTGAGCATTTTTATTTTATCGCTTTTCTCTTCCCCATATATTCCAAAACTGTAACAGCTTGTTCCAGAGCCTAAAATGCAACCCAACACTTTTGCTAGCAATGAGGACATGCAACCTATTGGCCGAGTATCACATTCTCCCATTTTCAGCAATAGTCTATCCAGAAAACTACCACATATTATACAAAGAGGCAGACAGAGCAGAGCAGGAAGATCCTTTTCTTCTTATGAGCGTTCCAGTTAATACCATTTCACATTTCAATTAAGAGCAAAGAAACACACTATAAAGGGAACATTACAGTTGCTACATCAAATGCTGAAGTTTGGACACAGCTGTGTAGTCTGTTCCAACAGCTCCATTCACATTGCGTATACGTTACAACATGACTACATGTTGCTATTCCCATCACCCCCAACAGGCCATGACTCATTCAATGTACAAGATAGACCTGAAGCATTATATCATTTGTTACATAGACAGAAGAGAGGAAGAAAACAAGACTGAAGCTGTAGAAAGAAAACAGTCTTATAATTAACGCAACCAAAAAAAATAACTGCCATGCAGAACAGCATTTTTATTTCTGTCTGCCACAAAAATTCTATGAGACGCCAGGAAGTCATCTGAACCAACCTCTCTCTTTTATGGTATCTTTTCTAGATGCCTAGTCTATATAGGACTGATTCGCAACAGTCTTCAACATTCACAGATGCAGAAGGAGACTATGGAAGCTAGACTTTAAACTCCTAAAATGGCATGCAGTATCCTGAGTTACCTGAAGAATCACATTATAGAAGCCTGATGGATTTGTGTTTCTCCATCCATAAAAAGTGTAGATATCATCATCTTTCTTCTCACAAAGGTGTGATAAAAAGAGAACAAAATTTCAGACACGCTCCTATTATATAGAAGCAAAAACCCAGGAAGAAATTCAGACTTCTGACTTCAAAGCAAGGTTTAATAGTGAGCATGAGGACACACATCTAATGAGGCGAAAACAAAAAACACCGAACGGCTGCTCATTAAGCGCATGTACTATGCTTTACGTAACAGGTAAAGCAAGGATTCCAGGCAAGGGAAAAAAACAGTAAGCAATCATATAATTAAAGACTTCAGGATAACACAGATATTCTTCCACACCTGGAGGAACAACGTAGTCTTATGTAGTCAGGAAGTATATCCCAAATCACATGTTTCGACCTCCACGGAATTAAAATTTGTGGTACAAAAAGTTATCTATATTTTTAGACATGCCTCTAAATATACATACAAGGAGAAAAAGCTAAATATTTATCACTCTTTCCAAGTAAAATAACTTTTGAGGCACAGAAAACACAAGCAAATATTTCAGATTACTGTGCTTCTGTATTTATCTTTCCCTCAATATTGAATCCAAGTTTTGACAAGTGCAAAAAACTTCATGAAAATATCAACTAAAAGTATTCAACTTTTTAAAAACCTTTATGTATTAAACCTGATCAACATAAAAAAATACTTTAGAAGTTACTTTCCATGAGTCATGCCTGAACTATTCTAAAAACTGAAGTCCTCACAAACTTCAAACATAAGAAACAGGGTAACTAATTTGGTACAGCTGCTATTAGTTTTCATAACACTCAATGCATGGAAAACGACTAGAAATTACTGCATTCTATAGACTGGGGTTTTTTTTGTTGTTGTTGTTTTGTTTTTTGGTGGTGTCCCCCCCCCCCCCAAGAGTGTCCAGTCATGTAACCTCATGTCAAATGAATTCTGACAGGACACCTGCCAACCCCTATGGGACAGTGTGTTCTTGGACATAGTTACATACTACCCTCATCTCCCTGCAAAGGTATGGAAATGCTCAATTTGACAAGAACATGCATTTCTCAATACACTTAAAATTCACCATATTGTTTTCGGTATTGATCTTTTCACTGGAAAAAACCAAGAACACCCTATTTAGTAGCATCAGGAATGCTACTATGATATAATATACCAATGGGAGCCTTAAAAGTAATCTGTTCTTCACAAGCCTTACATCTATTCGGGAGGCAACTTCTTGAGAGCAAAGCATTCAGTGCTTTTGATTTAAAAACTGTTCTCTAGACTGGAACACAAAGGCAGGCATAGGAAAGTGCTTCTTCCTTCTAGCATCAACAAAGTCATAAATGCATTAGATAAGGTGCAAGTGCAAAAAACCATAATATATCCTGGGAAGGAGCACTTGGAAAAAACCAGACTTTTCTGATGAAGGATATGAAGATTTAAGTAAGGATCCTCTGCATCTGTGCAAATTAGAAGTCCTTTTATTACAGGATTAAGTTTTCTGATAGGTCCATAAAACCATCTTGCTATCTATTTCCAGAAGCATTAGAAATCAAACAAGAAACACATTAATCATTTTACTTATATTGTGTGACAGTCCATCAAAATTGCTTCATTTCTTATTACTTCTGTATACTTGAAAGATAGCTCCAGTGATATTTTTTTTCCTAACAGGACACCTACGAGCATGTCCGTGTCCTGCTACAGGGCACTCTTCATTATTTTCACAATGTATTCTGTAAGAGGGAACACCTCTTACCCCCCACTCCCTATTAATAAGTCCATCATCTTATTGTACCAAAGTCACCAACGTTGTGTTGTGGAGTCACGACAGGACAAAGAACAAAAGCCTGTCACAACTTCACAAAAGGCTGATTCCCTCTTAGAAGTTGGGTGGGAACAGAGACACACCATCACAGTTTCCTGGAAAGCTAGTCAACCTGTTATAAAACAGGAAGGAAAATACATCCAGGATCTTTGAATAAATGCATTAGAAAATGAATTAAAGTTTATTAATAAATCTGAGGAGAAAGAGGCGATTAAGAAGTGACTCAAAAAAGCCAACTTTAACTTAGTTTTATGAGAGAAAAAAGAAAACACCTTCAGCTAACTAAGCAAGATGAATGATCTGAAAAAATATACACATACATGGCTAAAGTGAAAGGAATGAAATATTTGGGATGTTTTGACCACTTACAATGCAATTCCTCTAAACTATATGGCCAATTAGAGTATTAAAAGGTAATGACATAATGACATTACTGTATCATCAACTAACTTTGTGAAACACAAAAATAACAAGACTAATGTCTACAATAATTATTTTTATAAGTAATTGTACTTTTACAAGTACAATTTCTATTATTATTAAAATATTATTTTAAAAAAGGCAAAGAAGAGCATTTCAAAGAACTAACAGAACTAAGTCAGCACAAGAGAAGACAGAAGATATATTCCAAATCAATTTATACATTTTTTAAGAAGTAGGATTACAAAAATTCACATCAGCAAAACCAAAAACAAAGTATGTAACATTATACCCTACAAAACCAAAAAACAAGTCTAAAAAATAAATTAATTTGTGTATCTGAAGACTAAGCAAGCAAGTATGAAACTGGGAGGAAAGTTTCACTGGTTACCCATTTTAACTGTGAGCTAAATTTAAAAAAGCAATTCAAGTAATATCCATAAAACTATGCATAAAACTGCTTTAACCTTAAGCTTATTTTTGTCCTATGTATCACCTAGTCTCATTTAAACATATGAGCTAAGAAACAGTTTGTTAAAAAAAAAATCATAAGTTTATACTGAAGAGATGAGAGACTAACAGAAAAAAAATTCAAGAACACTAGACTAAAATTTTAAAAGTTAACAGAACTAAAATTCATTTTATCAGCACAGCCCAAACATGGTTATTGAAATGAAATGGAAGAAATCAGAAAGCCGCTAATGTAGTACCTAAATTTGAAAAAAAAAAAAAATTAAAAAATTAGGTAGTGAGCTGCACCTAAAATAAAGGCACTATTCCTTCCCAGTGTTTTTAGCAGGGTTTATATTATTCCCCAAATCTTTTCTGACAAATGAATACAGATTCACAATAGGGCACAAAATGTTTTATGCAGCTGGATAGATCGATTCATGTGAAAATTAAGGTTTGAACATGCACTGTTAAAACTGTGAAGTAAACATGGAAACAGGTTAAAAGAAACCAGCTGAAAATCTAGATGCACACCAATTTACAAGCAGATCTATAGAATAATTTATCTTTCACACATCACCCAAAACAACCAGCTACCTTTGATTGCTATTTTAAAATACTTTCTAAAAATACAGAATGTTACAGCAAGACGGAATGGCAGAAAATTGAAAGAAAAACAAATTGTTTCACTAGCAGTGAAACTAATGAAGTTTGGTTTCCTATGGTTTATCTTTTGTTCAGTAATTCCTGACCTTTAACCTAGCTGCCCCAACTCCCCCAGGCTAAAAAGAAGCTAAACTGTCATATTAGGAGAAAGTTCACCAGCAGTAAGATTGAGTAAATTACTCTTGTTACGATCTTCCATAAGTAAGCTATGACATCTAGTAAGCTCAAAGACAGTGCTAGGAGTCCCACTTTAGGTCCCACTAGAGCAGACTTCACAGAAATTAACAGTTACATAGCAGGAAACAACCCTCTGCCCACAAAGATGGACTTGACTTCAAGGACAACGTCTAATTTATGACTTTCTTTTGTGTCTGAAGACTCTCCCCAGCTAGATGTTTGGAGGAAGGGTTCACTATTGCCTTGGTTGCGTAAAATGCTGAGCACCTCTGGCCCCAATCCAACAATGCACTTAAGTTATGTGCTTAACTGTTTTGCTGGATCAGAGCCAGTACATTCAGTAACTTAGGAGACCAAGTTCTGCATCCCAAGTAATAAGCTGTTAAAGCCCAAGGACAACATTTACGAAGATGATTTGTCTGATAAATAAATGAAATGTCCTCTAACCATAGGAGATTACAACCCTAGCCATAGCAACATCAATGGTGGCACTGTAATACATAACTTTTTACAATCTCTTTGGAGATGGTGTAACAAGGTTTATTGATTTGGGCTTTCGGTTTCGGTTTGTGTGTTTGGTTTTTTTTCCTTATTCCCCTGTTACAACACACACCCCTTCTAAAGGGATGAGACAGCCTTAAGAAAGCAAACTTTACATAAAACTTCTACTACTACAGTATTTCATTCTTAAGACTGCTTTGTGTGAACAACTAAGTCTCTGGAGAAGCCAAGACTATTCCAAAACATTTTAAGTTTACTGCCGAAATGAAGAACTACAAATATCAGGTCTTGGAATCTTAAACCTCCGATTAAAGTTTTATACCTTGACTTGTACACATGACCATTCACAAGAAAAGAATCTACATCTTAGAAAAAAACCAGTAGTTTATTCCACAGCAGAAAATTTTCATTGGCTATTTAGGAAACACTGGCTGTAAACCAAGCATTTTGCATTTTAAGCGTCACCTAAGCACTTCAGTGCTCCGCAATGACAATTCCAATGCTCCAGTTCTCCCACACAAGCAAAGCTGCCCCATTTGTCAGTATTGCCCATACAGAGATCTCCCACGGCAGATGAGCGTGGTTTCATGGAAGCAAAATGGTGCACATTCAGTTTATGGCAGAAAAGCATTAAAACCAAAAAGCAGAGCATAGCACAGGAAACTTAAGTCTTGCCTAAGAAAAAGAATGCAAAATGAAGAAAATAAATTAATCTCCTGGTCTCTAATTACTTACTACCATAGTCTGAAGTATTGAAATTTTCAAGCACTTGCATTTCCCACAAAAACTTTCAAGTTCTCTACAGAAAGGGCATTCTAAACTAAGTATGTTTGGCCATAAGCCCTTTTAAAAAAAAAAAAAAACACAACAGAAAAAAACCAAACACCACCCTAAACCACTGAAACAAAATTTTCAATCAAACAGTTCTTTGAAGAAAATTATTTGTAATTTCAGCCACAAGGAAGGTTTCTCACGAGGAAGGTTTCCCACGTGTTTATAGATTACGAAGAAAAAACAACCATGACCACATTAACATAAGCTTACCTTGGATACTTCTTCTTTTCCACTGTTTTCCTTAATGAATACTTTTTCCAGTTCGGGGCTTATTCCTTCTACATTACACGGCACACGTGAAACAGTTGATTTTGGCACTGAAATGTTTGACAGTGGCATAGGGACTGATCTGGAAATAGAAGCCTAGAAGGTAGAGAGCAACATGATTTGAAGTTGGAAAATGGTATAAAAACAGAAGTCTGAGACCAGTACTAAAAAAACTAAAAAGGAAGAAGCTGTGTGTTAATTTTGCCATGTAGAAGACCATCTTTACTTGGCAAATTTAAATAAAAAGAAATGCTTGCATAAATCACAAGCCACTAAAATCACCTCTACTCAACTCAAAGAAGTGTTCTATAATAAAAGCATTCTACTACTTCACTTATCAGTAAGGAGGCAGGTATATGTACTTTCCAGATGTATAGACTACAGAATACGCAGCAGGGGGATGGGGAGCATGCAGGGTGCTGATGGTGATGGTTTAACTGGGATCCAAAAGGCATTTCATAACATTCCTAAAGCTTAACCACTCAACTGAAATATTCACTTAATACACTTTTATTCTCTTTTGGCTGGCTTTAGGGAATGAAAAATAAAGCATTCATTCTGAACCTTTAATTTCATTAACTTATGGCTTTTCAGAACTTTATGTCAAAGGTCTTAAAAGAAATTATTTCAAGTTTAAGAATCAAGCATAAATAAATACAAGTATGGTTTTCAGAAAAACCTGCTGGGAGTGGAGCTCTGTTACCAACATGAACCATTCACAAGAGCACTCATGCATCTTGCACAGTCAACCTCAAAAGCTTTACCTTGGCAGCAGCTACATAGCATAGATGCACCTACACTGACAGCCATGAACAGTGTTCACTTCCCAATATATGTTCTTCTCTGGTTCACAGAATCACAGGATGCTTAAGACAGAACGTAAAAAATTTTTTTTGAGTTCTTGCCAAATGAACCTTGCACAACACGCAGCTCCAAAGGTGCTTGTCACTTGTGTGGAGGCATTCTCTGGTTCTGACAAAACACATTGCCTGCAGGACAGCTTCCCACAATGGCCAGAACTGAAAACTTCATTGGCCTCATCAGAGAACACTTTCTTGAGAAATCAAAATGTTGCAAAAGCCACGACAAAGTGAGCCAAGTACTAAAAAATGTTCCTTCAAAGCATATGTCCTAGGTGGATTTCAGTCTGTGTCAAAGACTGTTTTTACTGTGATTATAAATAGTGGCACAGGTACCTGTAACAGCTTACTTTGAGATGGAAAGCAAAACCCTTTTCTAAGCAAAATGTAGTGGGATCCTTTGTTACAGAGGCATAAAAGTTTCAGGAAGAATATCAATTTCCTATATGCCTTCATCACAAGATTAGGTTTTAACCGCAAGATTTTATCCAAACAGAAGAAGGAACATAAAGGATCAGCCATCACAGTTCAACCTCTTCTTTCTAAAACACTAGCTATTTAAAAAGGCGGTCAGGAAATACAATGACAGAACCAACATTTCAGGAGTTCAAATAGTGGCCTGTGAGTAACATGGGGTCCAAGTTAAGGATCCACTGCAGGTGAAATTTAATCAGGACTCAAATGTCTGAACTGTCAAATGAGACATGATTAACTGCTTTCTACAAATGGCTTAAGGTTTGCGAAGTCATCGACTGAACCTTGCCTGAGCTTTAGAACTTGTAATTGGGTTTCAGTTTCGCTGGCAGTTTGTAATGGCTAGAGCAGACACTGCATGGGGCATCCTCCATTGCACCCTGCTGAGAATCTGGTTCATGGTCAGGTAATTTGGCCAGGTAATTTGTCCAAAGCTATTCATCGTATGTGTCAGCATCTTTATAATAGGAGAAATATAGATATACCCAGAGCACAGGCAAATTTTTATAACTTTGTGAAACATGAAAATGACCTGAAACCAAAAATTGTCTTAGCCAGGCTAGTGTTAAAATGATCAGCTATATTAAAATTTGCCTAAACCCACATTTTGAAAAAATAGGTAAGTAAGAAGACAACAGCAAACAGAATCTGTCAGACTAGGAGCCTGAGCTTAACCTCTCAGAGAGAAGTATATCAAATCCATAGACGGATGGCTGGAGAGAAGTCCATAGAACATAAGAATGGTCATCAATGTAATTGGGACATAATATTCTGCATCCTAAAGATTATGGCTGATTGAGGTTTTACAGTAAGCCACAGTGTCTGGAACAACAGGCTAGTGATGATAGCAATTTTTCCATTTAATATGATGGAAACTCTCAAAATATACTGGAACAACTGTACTGTAACATAGCCACTGCAACCACAAATTCTCATGCTGGAAGACAGGATCTTGTATTGACAATGATTCTGGACTACTGTTAGCAACCAATAGGTATGTCCTAGACAAAACCATGAAGAAAAAGACTTATCCTGCAGTGTGACAGATCCTCTAGTCACCAGTCACCAGGGATGGGGTATGGTGGCAGGCATTATCTTGATTTCAGTTGAGTTTAAATTCAAGGTGAATTATCATTTCCTTTTTAGAAAGTACACACCGCAGTGTTGTTTTCCTTGATGCCATGTGGAAATTGCCTCTCTGGCCAGGAATTGACCAGTAAGCAAAGTATCAGAAAGATTCTTAAAATGGGACAAGGAAATAAGTTTTTCCCTCAAACCTCTGGTGATACAGTATTGCTGTCTTTTGCTGATGAACACATGGTAAAGTGAATTACAAGTCTGTTCATAAAAATCCAGTTAGAGTTCTGCTTGCTGCTCAAAGACTGATCAACTGTTGGGCTGCCAATCCAGACTGCCTACCCTTGGTTCTTTCTTTTCTATTTTTTTTTTTAACCAGCTCAGATGAAATTGGGTTGCAAAACTGATAAGCAAATACATTCCAGAGGAACAGAGGCTTTTGACAGCGTACCACAAAAATTAGTCTTGCAAGCAAGTACGTATTCCTGGAAACACAGTCTTATCACGCTCAGAATTTTTACAGCACCTTAATAAATTTTAGTTGCTATCCTGCTGCAACCCTTCTTTCTTTTATTATATGACAACTATCAGATAATTTCAGTGATGATGCAATGGTATCGGGTTGTTAAGCATTTCAGTGTACCACATAAGAAAACAAACAGAAGAAAGATGGGAAGAAACAGCAGGCTATTCACCCAACCCTGGTAAGGTAGGAGGCTGTTAATATAAGCAACTATCTACTTACCTGAGTCTGACTGATTGCTATATGGTTGCCATGGAGAGGTGACTGACGTTCTTTCTCTTTACTGTGACGACTACTCTGCTTACTGCGCTGAAGCTGCTGCCTCAGTTTGGCAATCTGCTGGAAAGAAGTTCAGGTGAAGTGATAATGAGTTATCAAATGGATAACTGCTCAAATCTTCACGTGTAAAGTGAATCACAGACATTTAAAGTCCTCTTTGGAGAATTTTACAAGCATGTGGGGTTGCCTTCCCCTGAAGCATGAGCATTAACGCTTCTTTCTGCTTATTAGATACTGTCTCCAAAGTATCTGCCCGATTTGCCAATATGAATGACAGCAGGCTTAGTTTAATTACTAAACTTCCTCATTTACAAACAAGCACTGTGATAACTGATGCAAACAAAAGTAGTCAGAATGACAATTTGTAGCAATTTCTGGCCTATATAAGGTTTAAACTGGGGACTATGAAGCCTACGGTTTAATTTATTTGATCTTAAACCGAAACAAAGCTTTCCAATGATAATTCATCATAAAAGCAAAGAGCCTTCACAAACAACTGGCAATCAATATGCATTGCTCATCTTGGAGAACTTATTTAATACATTTAATAGCATTTCCCTGCAGGCTAAATTATCACAGATTCCTTCAGGCAGACGGAATTATCTTTTCTGCTGTCTACTGCAAAGATGTCTAATCAAAAATTACATATTTTAAAGGTCAAATGCAACTAAAGCCATTATCCATTTGACCTGCTCCTTAACAAGAAACCAAAGAACTTCATTTGGGGATTCCTCCACTTATTTATTCCTCCTGGATAATTTCTACATGAAAGAAAGTATTTACCTCTATAAGCATTGTCTCAGAAGTTTAGACTATGTGCAAATTCACACAACAGGTACAGACACTTCCTTAAGACTGGATAATTTTTTCCTTTAGGCTCAAGTCCCACTCGTCCTCATGCTCAGCACACTGGCATACAAGGCAAAGCATGCACGGCCCCATTTAATTTTTAACTCAGGTAGAGATACAATTTTTAAAAACCTGAAGGGCAAGTAAGGAGAAGTGAATGCACATGGAATTCATATTTCAAAGAACATCATCTGGAAAGTAACCTCTCTTTCTGAGTGACAGCTTACAAGTACACGCACTCTGCAGTTAACTCCAAGTAGTTAAATATATCACTAGTGCTCTTGCAAAGCAACTCCCGTGGTAGAGAATCACTTCACATCACTCTTCACAGTGTCAGAGATGATAGGCTTGGTGAAGAGGTTTGGATGGAGCTTTGCTCCAGGCTGTGGACTTTTTGTGATGTTTCTGGTATCACTCACAAAAGAAGGATCCACCTTCAAGGCTTCGTATCAAGTCTTGCCACAGCTCGTTACCCATATTCAGAGAAACGCTACTCAGAAATGGCTGAATACTTTGATCTTTCAACAACAGACAAACAGTTCAGACTTCCAAAAGGGTCTGTGTCTAGAATACATCAAGAAAGTCAGAGCCCTAATACGACTGAGTTTCTAACACAGACAGGCTACATTTAGAGAACTGGGAGACTAATCTCTTGATGAAAGGTGCAACTCAGGCACCATGTTGGAAGAAACTTTGAAGGAGTCTGAAGAGATACTTCATCTCTACAAAAAAAAAAAAATTGTCCAGGACTTCCCCATTCTCCCTGTAGGAGTAATGGCAATTAGGAAACCTAGCTCCATAGAGAGATGAAAAAGCAAGCAGGTAACCAGTCTGGTAAGTACACATACACCTACAAAGATTTGTATCTTACATCAGAACGTTGGAGAATGGGGAGAACAGGGAAATAATCTTCATCTTCCCCTTTAAAAACTTAAAAACAGAAGAGAAAAAATGATGCCCAGATCAGAAGACAGCTGTGGACTGAGATGGCTGGCTATAAGAATAATCAGAAAGCAGGGAGAGTGCTGTATATAAATCTTTCATTTCTGATGCCTCTCCTTGGTGCTGTGTGCTTCCTCCTAGGTAAAAAGTTAAATATCCTATTTTTTTATTTAAATGAAATCTGGCTTTCTGAGCTTTCCTCAGGAGCATGCTATAAAAAAAGATCTATACAATTCCACCTCAGAGATCTGGCTGACTGATTTCTGTCGCAAACAGCTTGCATATCTTTGAGAACATAGCCTCTCACTATAAAATCTGGACAGTGAAAGCATTAAATGGGAGAGCACTGATAGGCTGGTATGTCTCTAGACTGACCAAAACCTTGAAGCTCTGATAACCTGAAAGGAATGAAAGGAATCATGGACCCCTGGAATCTGAGGTTCTCCCAGGCACCTCAAGAGTATGTATATTTTGGCAGTCAGTAGGTTCTTGACAGTAACAGAAAGAAAAAGCTTCTTGGATCACTGGGGAGAAAGAGAAAGATGAAAACTTGTTAAGAATCTGACTGTGTATGTGGAGCTGATATGATCACTTAAGCCAAACATGCAATGCAGTGAAGAAATAGATATGCCTTCTCAGATCATCTGTCCTTAGCCCTGACCCTAGCTTTCCATGATATGGTAGTTACCATCAGATAAAAAAAATGAGGAAGGGTGCACATATAAAAAGGATTCTGCCATTTCTTATTCATCCTCCAGACATGAGAGACAGAGGCTTGCCAGCACAGACAACCCAACTTCAGAGCAGCCATGCTAAGCAGGCAGTGGCACCGAGTACATGGACAGAAGAATCCTCCAAACCAAATGATGCTCCACCTCTTCACCACAAGGAGTCCACATTGAATCTACCATTTGCTAAAGCTAATGCTAAAATCCCAATAGCTTTTTTTCTTCTACAAGATTATCTTTTCATTGCCAATTATTTTACATCTCAAACTCAAATAAAGCCACTACTACTAACAGGAAGATGTAGCTGTGCTAGCTTCCTAGAAGGTTATCATCTTCTTCCGAAGCAGCAGAGAAGCACAATCAGAGCATCAAACATAACCAAAATGGGCTGCGGATAGGTATGAGGTACACTAATCCTCAGAAAGCAGATATAATTTGTGTAGTGAGGCAGGAGTCTGAAATATATGCCTTCATGGCACCTGTATCTCAAAGCAGCAGCAGATCCTGTCTCTTGGGCACTTGACTGATGCAACTAATACGAGCTAGGGAATTTGCTGTGCAAAGAAAATAGTGCCAAGTGATTGGTATCAGGAAAACATGTACTTGAAAATCCAGCCATTACACTGGTGTAAGTACACTCTAACACTGAACTCCATTCAGGGCACCAAAACAGCTATTTCAGTTAGGAAGATGAGGCAGAAAAGGAATAATGTGCTATGCTGGGGAAAAAGAAGCGCAGTAACAAAACACTCCATTTTAACAGGGCAGCTAAGAACAACAGAGAGGGCATGGGACACCATTTCCCTCACATGCCCAAGTAATGAGCATGAAGATGACTGGGGCATACACAATCATATTAAGGAACACATGTAAATCATCACAAAAAGGTCTAATGTGCATCCTTTAAAGCATCCAGTTGTTGAAGACATTAAAGCCTTAGCCTTGCGCATATGTGCACTTAGATCCATAAAATGTGACAGTGATTTTAGTATACCAATTCAAATGCTCTCCCTGTCTATCTAGCTTGAAGATGGGCAGAAAGTTCTCATTATACAACACATGCATTTTCTTAGAGGATACAGCTGAAAAAAATCAAGGAATTCCTCAAGGAATACATGCAATTTGAATGCCACTTCCAACGTTCAGATGCAATTATTTAAAATTATTTTGCTACTTTACAAGGTGTAAACATATATGGTAACATATTTCAAATTATATTTTTTTAGTTCACATTTGGCAAGTACTCTCATGTGACTGTATGGGGGAGGAGCACAAAGCACACATCTGTGCACATTTCAAAAAAATTAAGAGAAAGTTCTCAGCCTTTCCTCTTCCAGTGACTATTCCCTGCAATATTGTCAATGTATCAGAAAGACTCTTTTGTTGATATACTTTACAGTTATTTATAAAAAAAAAATAAATCCAAGAAAACACAAAGATCAGTGCACCATAACAATAATAAACCTACATCAGGTCATTCAGGACACAAACTTGCAATTGGGCCTTGATGGTTTACTGTCATACAGCCAACTATAAGATGACCAAAGATTATTAAATAAACAAGAAGTTAGGAAAAAACCCTGTATTTTTTGCTTGCTGAATATTTTTACAGGTAGAAGTATACTTGAAATAAATATGAATCTTGCCTATACCACTTGTAATATGCATGCAGACTAACATAACTAATGGCACAAACCTGAGAAATAAGCAAATTAGGTCGGTTCTTTACAACACTGGAATAATCTGAGTATCCTGATAACTTTTCATTTGAAGAGACCTAGATGCAGACTACTAATATGAAGGAACATGTCACATCTCACCATTCCTGTCCCAATGCTCATTAATATTTACCAGTTAATACGCTGTATTTCTACAAATCAGGCTACACAACATAGTAACTTCCTATTGCTGAACAAGCCACAAACTCCTTTTAATGAGAGCAAGCTCTAACTCATTCATGAACCATTTGTTAATAAACAAGTTAACCAGTAGGTCAAAGAGTAAAACAAGCATTAGAAATTCACCCTAAACCTTTGAATGCAATCTTCTGATTGGTATATGAAAGCACATAAAAAGTAAAAGCTCTCATATTCAATTGTCTTTTATTCCAAAGTCCTTTTCAAGTACTCTGTTAGAGCAAAAGGAACTTTCCAAGGGGGGGTTGCTGGTGTCTGTGTAACAGATACAGCCGTGCTTAAGGGAAGTGAAAAATCAGTGAAAAATCAGTGAAAAATACATCTTCAAAAAAACCACACAAACCGAAAACTATTTGTTTTAAATCCTGTTTTTTTCCAGTGTGGGGTAAATTCCAGTTCAGGGTAAGCTCTAACTAATATTGTCCCTATTCAACTGCAACAGAATTTCAGACTAACTGTTCAGGTTGAAAGGGGAAAAAAATACCAGTGGTTCACACCACTACTTGGTTTGTGTCCAGTACAAAGACTCTGATAGCAATCTTTATCTCCCAGTCAAGACATTCTATTAGAAGAATGTTAAAGCAGCCTGGCATTATCTTACAAGTTATATTCAAGACTTCATAAAAACAAGCAGTAGATCCCTTCAGAATAGGAAAAAAGTTAATCTTGTTAAGAGGTGATAAAAAGGTACACTCTATCATTAGAAAGTTCATATTGAGAGCTGGGGAGTTGTAATTTTTTTAATTGACCCACTACATGAAAGCAAGCATTGCCTATTTCACTGCTAGACAGATTCAATCCTGACACCCACCTATTTCAATTCAAGGACAAAATAATTTTCAGCTACCCAAAGTGAGAATTTTTTTATGTGGTAATTCATTTGCTTGCTTGGGATCTTAAGTCTACAAATTAATTTTTAGGTTTTTTAAATGTAAATCTTTTTAAAAGAGCTCCTAGTTCTGTTAAATAAATGCATTTAATTGTAATAGCTCTCAAACTAACCAAGGAAAAAACAATTTTTTTAAACTTAAAAGCACATTCAATCATCTTTTATCAAAACCAATTGAAACTATGCATACAAGTATTTGGCTAGTTTACAGTATCAACATAATAAAAAATACATGCCAGATATCATTCCATTAATTGTTGGAACAAGAAAACATGAATCCAAACTGCTAAGACAAGCCAAGGGAACTGTAAACAGCTTTCTACTTGTTTACTGTCAAATGCTATGGGAAACCATTCAAAATGCTGAGCAGAACTACTGTTACCTATGTTACTCATAACAAATGCAGTTGCCCAGGAAAGGTGACACTTATTTCCATTACTTAAGCTCTTGCTTTCAGCTGTCTACAGCTTTGTCAACTCTTCTCTGAAGTCTACCATGCAACATTCAGCTCTCCTATCCCCTTCCCATCAGAGATTTTAGTACAAGTATTACGAGTTGTTTTAAGAATGAGATTAAAATGAAAGGGGGGTGGAAATCATTGTACCATTTTATGTGCTGAAACACATTATCATAGCTTTCTACCTGGGAAGCTCTGTTGTCCAATGCTTTGGAAGAAAAAGCCAAACATTTGCCTGGGGATCCTTTATGCTGGAAATGTGCCCTTCTGTTCCCTTGGAAAAACTTTAGATTTGGTGACGCTTTAGCAAAAATTTCAGTTTGAATGTGTTCAAGAAATATGTTTGGAACTGACAACTACATCTGCTAGTAATTCTGTCTCCACTGGACTTTATAGTTTGAACAGAACTGCCCCAGAGAATTTCTCCTTCCAGAAACTGCCAATTACTGTGGCACAAAGAAACTGAATGCACAGGTACTGTTGGTATTGAACAAACTCTTAACCACCACCACCACACAGGCATTAAGTAGCCAGACAGAGAAGCTGGAACCAGGACTTAAGGTTGATGTACAGGAAAAAGAAAGGGATAAAATAGAAGCCAAATGATGGAGAGTCAGAACAGACAAGGAGCTGGAAGGTAAGTGAACAAGAGCTCAAGCAAGGGAAGATAAATGAGAATTTGCTGGATAATGCATGCAAAATGACACTGGGACTATGAACCCAGGGAACTACAGAAGGCAAGAAAACTGGTTTGAGAAGCTGGAGAAAGGAAAACAGAGGAAGCAAAAGAACTATAAGCTGGAGAAGACAAGGGCAGGTTTTGGGGTGGACAACCATTGCAAAATTTGGATAGAAACAATTCCTTTCCACACGCCCCATTTTTTCCATTAGTGTGTTCTATCAGAAAGGAACCAAGAAACCCATTGGTCACGTTTCTTATCTTTCTCTTGTGGTCAGTCCATAAAGAGGATAGCAACCCAGCACAATGGATCACCGTTATCAAATGGCAGAGACTTGCTTACATACTGAATGTTTCACTATCACTGACACTCACAGCCCCGTGGGGAAGAAAAGCTGCTTGTTGCAGAACTTGATAGGGAACCACCAGAAAATGAAGGATGGTCTCTCAGTAAAAGCAAGCATTATCCTGGAAATATGGATGCTATTCCTGCCCCTGCTACAATTCCTTTGTGCTAGTAGGTAACGTTTAAGCCAAAACTTTTCAGACACAAAAATCCTTATGCACTAATTTCTGGGTGCTTAACCTGTGATTCTAAGTGCTTCCTCACAGCTGCAGATGAAGTCACCCAGGCAAAGGAAGGCCCATGTACCAATAAATCAGCTATGATGGGTTTCATAACAGGTACTCAATAAGATGGGAATAGATAACCCTCTTTGGATTGACCTCTCTTTGGCCCAAGTCCTCATCTTTAAAAATGAGGCTATTGCCACCACCGGAATGCAAGATTATTCCATATTTGTCAAATCTGATTTTAAAATTCAAGTAATTAACCTTACATCGCTCCTTTTGACAACTGTTATTCCTATCAATGCCTGTCCGGAAGAGGACTATATATTGCCAGTAACATCATCTCCTCAGACAACCTATACATTTCTTCTCATTTTGAAATGCCTTATTAAACAGGGAGCCAGGAGACAAGATGCAAAAAGCCCAGAGTAAAGTTCCACCCCATGAGAACACACTGTAAGATTCATTTCTTAATAAGAAAGGTGTAGCTCTTGGAGAGAGGCTGCACCCTTCCTGACATGGGCATGAGGCTGACTGCAGGCCAGTTATTAGGTACTGGACAAATCTAGAGTTACATGAACTCTGGACAGAATGGAGTTTAGTAGCACAAAAACTGAAATATTGTCATTTCAGCTGAGTTAGAGATCATTTTATGGTGTCTACTTTCTCATGATGCAAATCCACTTGACTTCTGGTGGGTTCTTTCTAGTTGTAATTGTAGTCTACAGCAAAATACATATGATTAAAGAGCATTTCAAGTAATCATACCATTACTGTATCAACAACTTATCCTTTTTCCTTTGTGAAAGTCATGTCCTCTCTATCTCCACCCTCAAACTTGAACGAAATTTCTAAGCAAGAATATGCTAACATACCAACTTAAACTTTGCCTCTTTCAGAAGAGCAGCGTTAAAGAACAGAAAACTAGCTAAGGTAACTCTGAACAGAAAAATTAGTAAGCAACAACAAGCTCGTTCCTCAGCACTCACTCCTGCCACTCCTTCACAGTCAACACTGTGTAGTAGGAAGGGAGGAAATCCAACGGGCATAAAACAACAACCACTCTTGAAACAACTCTTACGTTGGAGGTAAAACCTGTTTCAAAAGCAAGAGGGGAGGGAAAGGGTGCAGTTTCCTGGACTCCAGATAGGGATTAAAAAATATCTTGGGCATATCAAAACTTGAAAGGCTCCCCTGTGCAAAACTTCTCACCTCTTTTAGTTGATCAGCACTTCCCCATGAGGCTGAGCGCTGATGTGATCTCTTTTCTGCTCCTTCTTCAGCCCAACAGCTAGGTGTCTAGAGGGGAAAAAAGAAATTATACTGTACTGAATTCTCCAGGTAAGAAAAACTTTTGGCACAAATTATTGCTTTACTCTTTCTGCAGTGTCAGAGTTCAGGCATTATACATGAAGAATAAATTTCAGAATCTGATATGCAGCAGCAATAGTCCCAATACATAAAAAAAAAAATATAGAACACTAAAGCTTTGTAAACTTGCATTTGCAAAGGATGAGGGCAATGCACATTACTGATGAAGGAATCAGAGGCCTGACAATCACAAGAACACCTTACCTGGCTACTCCCATCTGCGCTTTGGCATTCATTTCTAGTCTTCACTCAGTGGACAGTTTAGAAAACCACAAGATTAAAAAAAAACATACAAACAAACTCATAGACCAAAAGCCAGGATTCACTTCTCCCACCTGTCTTCCTTAATCACTGGGCCACATAATCAATTCCTTCCTGCAAACTCTGACTTATACAGAGTTTGATACATCTTTTATTATTTTTGGCACTGACCTACATTAGCAGAACAGTGAAGAGCAGGCCTTTTCCAGCCTTGTCTGCCAGCCCAGAAGCTTGGGGATTGGATGTCGGAGCTCTAAAGTTAAATCCCAAAGACTGAGAAGGGTTTGGAAGCCAGATCTCCCAACTCCTGTGCTAGTCACCACAAGACTATTATGAAATTTGAGGGTATCCACCAGCATTTCTAAACAAGAGTCACCAGCTGTCAGAGGAGAAATGGGGACATCTAAAAATCCAGAGAGAGTTTGGGGTATGAACCACATAAATCTCAGGGTATAGGCACACATAAATTTGTGAAAAGGAAATAAAAAAAAGGTGGCTTTTGTTTTCAACAATTCCTACTAGTATTAGCTGAATCTTTCACAATAAGGCCCCAAGAAATAAAACTATACCCCTGAAAACGATGAGAATTTGGCAGTGAGGTTTTTCAGGGAAGGGACCACTGCTAATACTTCTCCAAGGGAGACAGGACCCCAGCCCAGCAGGACAGGTAGGATCTGGGATCCACCTCCCTGCGGGACATCCTTCTCATGCATGGAAACGCCGTTCCTCCACAGCTTTCCTTACTCTTCCTCCCTCTCTAGGGTCTAGAAACTTCTGTAGTACCCACACATGTTGCAGACACTGTTCTGCTCAGGAAAGAGGCCAGGCATCGCCCTGGAGAATGCCACAAACACAACACCTGCAGCTCGTCACCCTCGCTGCCCCAGGAAGGGAGGTGGAAGCAGCCCTCCGGGGCCAGGCCGCTCAAGCCGAGCACGCCAGGCCAGGCCTGGTACCATTAAGCACTGAATTGTAGTTTCAGAGCACAGGTTTTACCTTTATAATCACTGCACTGCCATAGTATTATATGGCCTACAGCCTGGCACCTAACTCGTAAGTGCTAATATTTAATGTGCCAAGTCACTTTGTGTGCACAGGCCTACGTATCCCACTTGTGTTTCCTGCCAGCCCTGCACTTCCCATGTTTTTGGTGGAGTTTTTTCTCCGTTATTCTTGCACCACCAGGAATACTTCCACCAACGGCCCAGCAAGCTATGTGGGCGATTAGAAAGCAAAATGGAAAAAATCAGTAACGAAGTTTTTGCTGCATGTTCCCAGGAAAGAAAGAACAAGTCTTTATAAAAGTTAGGGCTCTGTGTATTTATTTTATGACTCTCTATGTGTGGGTCTGGGGAAGAAGCCAGAAGATAAAATGGTTGTGAAAAAAAAATTAACAATAATAAAAACAGGTTTTTAAAACTACGAGGGAAACATGGGAGTCCCTCAGCCAGGCAACCCATGACTCGTCACCCAAAGCAGAGTCTCTGCCACACGTGCGCTACCTGTGTGTGCATTCGGTCTCTCTGCATGTCAGGGGAGCCATGTTCTAAATAATTACTTGTTCTTGCAAATTTGGTACTTACCACCTCCCTGAAATTCGTGTGACAGAGACTGTATTGCTTCTAAATTTTTTTTAAACACTGAAGTGGCTTGCAGATTTCTAAAGAACTAGAGAAAATGGGGGGGAAATTTTCTCCTTTTTCAAAACCATGCGCTTTCACAATGTCATACAAAACCAGGAAAACATCAATGCAAAGGGAATTCTTTGAAAATTTATCTTCCAAAGAGTGTATTCTGAATACAACACTGCTCCATAGTTTGGGGAACAATCCCAGGACAAAGTAGAAACAGGCATTTCAGGTGCTTGAATATTTTCCCATGGCGCAGGAGGGTGTACCAGGGATCACTACAAGCTCATAGTCTTTCAACTACAGCTTAATAAACAGAAAAGATACCGAGTACCTAAAAAGCCAAAGTGAGTTTCTCAAGAAAGAGAAGTAAACTGTTAAAAAACAAAACAAAAAACCCATTATGTAGAAAGCAAGAGCTTGCCTGTATTTTTTAATAAGCACAGATATTGATCCAGATAGCAAGAATAAAAACAAACTAACAGCAACACCCTGAAGAACTTCATCAACAATCCTGGTGACTGTTAGTAGAGAGAGGTGGGAATCCTTATATTGCAGTTGATTTAATCAGAAAACAAAAATAACAAATATAAAACATCCATTCACTTAATACTAAACTTTGTACTTTCTCAAATATGCTTTGATACTCTCTTCCACTCAAATACCATCTCCCTTGAGACAAGGATTATACAGTTGCTTTCAATCTCTGGTAAATTGAGTCAAGTCACAACCTTTCAAAATATACATACAAGTATCAGTATACAGGGGGCAGACTATTGGTGTCCCTCAATTTTATTTGCAGTATTAGATTACAAATACTATATGATGTTCCTAGCACAGTACTGAAGTCAGGCAATGTTATATTAATGTGCTATTTATATTCAGATGGAAAAAAGAAAAAAGGTTAAAAAAAATAACACAACATAAGCAGTTACTAGAATATTATAGCAAGCCCATCTTCTTCAAACCCTAGAAATTGCTGGTTATAATATATTGTAACCCACATTGTATGAAGATAAGTTTTGGGTGTGTAACCCCAAATCCTTATATTCAAGCAAAAGGGTTTTTTTAAAAAAAAAAAAAAAAACACACAACAAAAAAAACAAAGAACACCACACTTGTTACACTCAAGCAGAAATTCCACTTTTGTAAGTTTAGCTCATGTATGAGCACCTCATACCTCACTTGAATGTTGTAATTTACATCGCAAATAAGATGCAGCTGTACAGCACCCTTGATATGCCACAGATCATGAAAATTGTTTTCCCATCTTTACTTACAACTTCTACAAAACAGGCTTATTCATGGAAGCCTTCATTGGAAGCTGCAAGCGTACTTCCCATGTGTTAAACATATCGAAAGAATAATGAAAGTCAAAAAGTAACTCAAAACTGTATTTGAAGAAAAATTTCTGAATCACAATAAACGAAACCAAAGTTGCTGCACCTCAAGTCAGAAACACAGTAAGAGAGGTCATAGGCACTATCTGTGAAACTGGTAATATTTCAGAGCTGAAAAAAATTTACAGCATCACTTAAGTATGAACTGAACTTCGTGAAACTGAAGGATTATTCCTGCCAGCCTATGTTCAGAAAATAACGGTGAAAACATTTTAGGAGGAGAACCTTGAAAACATTAAGTAACACATGCTGCAGTTTCAAGAGGTAGATCGCTGATATTTTGAAACGTGAAGGTTCATTGTCCCAGTTTCAGCTGACACAACGCTTAAAGCATGTGCATGGGATAGGACACGCCGAGAACACCACATCTGGTTGCTCTCTTCAGTCCTAATGTAAATCACAATTACCATTGTTCTAACTCACCCAACCTTGTAGAGATTAGCATTTCTTCCAACGCGTTTGGTAATTCTGCCTTGCTTTTCCACCCATGTCAGGGATATACACCTACATTCTTTCCACCTCATTTAGATGAGAATGACTGCATGGAATACCAACTTACCTAAACCTAAAATAAGACTGAATTACTCTAAATATCTCACATTTTATTGCCAGTCCTTCACTCTAATTACCGTATCTAGCCTGCATTCCAGATTAACTACATTGGGGGGTGGATGCAAAAATTAAGAACACAAGTCTAGGTTTTACAGGGGAAGCAATAATATTTGAAGAACTTCCATATTTAAAAGAAACACAACGACAGCACTAGAAGATAAAGTCTGATGAGTCTTCAGATGTTTCTAAAGCATTCAAAGGCCCTCTAGAAATTTTACAGACAGAAACAGTCTAAAGAGTTAAAAGTTAATTTGACTATAGGTGATGACAACTCTTAAACATCAGACAGGTTAAGAGAAGTTAGAATGATAAATTCATAGTTATATGACACATCTTCCTCCTTGTCCCTTCCCCCCAAAGTACATCATTAAAATATCACATGAAAGCAATGACAACTAAAATACATCAATAAAAAAGCTTCATGTAATTGAGCCTCCTGATTTATGATGTTAGTTTTTAAGCAACAAAATTTCTACCCAAAAGAAAACAAAACATTACTCAAGTGACTAACGAGAGGTAACTACATTAAAGCCTTGACCCCCACACAGGAAGAATAAAAACGTATCTTAGCCAAGCATTCCAATTTAATAACTCTGCGTTATTCTTTAGACTAGAGAGAAGTAAAAATTCTGAAAGGCGTTTTGCAAACTTTCTTCATTTCCATTTGTGTAACATGTAATTACCATATACAATGAAAAAGGCATATCCAGGCATATTGGAATCCAGTTTAAGAAGTCAATTGGGGGGGGGGGGCGGTGCAGGAAATCACCGAATCATATTCCACATGGTCATTTATTCTTTTCTTTGTATTATTTAGATCAAGAAAGATTACATAGACAAACTTTGTTTGGCAATATATTTGTTATGACATCAACATCATATGTTTATCCCTAATCTCTCCTTTTTAATTTTATAAAAATCTTTTAAATTATTTAGCTACTGCCAAATAATTATATTAATAGACTATGATGATTATCCAAATGTTTCTGAAGATTCTAAGGTTAGGCATAATCATTTCAACATTGAATTATTTCTTACACTAGGAAGGGGGGGGAAATACTTACATGTATAGCATGAAGGAGAAGTATACAAAATTGCTCCATCAGTGCTCCCAACAGAGATGGAAAAAGTGGGGAAAGAGGCTATACTGAGTTTTAAATGGCCTTAATGAAAAGTTCAAATTTTGCTGAAAAGGAGAGGGAAGGACAGTGGACAAACTTGGGAAGGGGATCACAATGTACATCAACACATATAATAACTTCCTATAATAGTAAGTTTCCCTGCATTTCTGAAATACTTAAAACACTACTCAATAAAATGGCGTACCTCTGATTATCCAAAACTTGCTGCTCCTTAAAGATTAGCTAGTTGCATGCATATGTACACATATGCTCATGAGCATAAACGCCTGGAGAATTCTTAGAATTCTGGAATTGTGTAAATGTCACAATGTATAGTGCAATAGAATATTTTTCCAAAAGCAAACATAACAACCTCACTTCTTGTGTTTGCAGTCAAAACACTTCAGGTGGGTAAAAGAGAAAGAAATATGAACTACAGCTATGATTCTCCAAGTTGCAACAGAAACTAAAACAAACAAAATTCTGTTTCCTCTATTTAAATAATAAGATATTCCTGAATTCTTTTTTAAAAATCCTGGTTTAATTTTACAGAAAGAAGAAACATTTTATTCATGAGCACTACACAGGTTCAAAGAACTTAAGTGGGAAAAAAGGACTTGGAATAAAAAGGTTCATCTGATCACGGTGAAGACCAGAATCTGGTGGGGGGTTTTTTTGGTTTTTTGTTTGTTTGTTTTGGTTTTTATTTATTTTTTTTTTTTAAATACAAGAATTTTAAGAAACTTGGAGCAGCCATAATCACCACCTTCACGAAAATGCACAAAATTTGGATCTTAAATTACTGTTTAATTAGGGACAAAAAGTACCCCTGAAAGAGAAATAATTATTTCACCTACAATGTAAGTTATACTGACAGTATCGTTCATGAGTTTAGAAGTAAAACAAGAGATAATTTATTCTCCAATGAAATATGCTCACACAGAAAAATTGGTTTATTGATTTTCACTATCTTGTTTTTATTTTGTTCGTTACCATCTTTCACTCTGCTAAACTACCAAGTGTTATTATTTTTAGCTACTGTAAACTATATCAACTCCCATGAGCTAAACTGTTACTTAGCCAACATGAAGTAGTGGAAGTGCTTGTGCTAGTACTCAGACAAAGAGCAGGGCTTTAATTTAATTTAACTTAATTTGCCATGCATGCATCCTGTCAACAACTTAGAACTCATCCTTAGTTCTTGAAATTAGATATACTTCAAACTACACAGAGCTCAAACAACAAAAAAACCCACACAACCAAAACATAACTCAAGTCAATATTTTATGATCAAGTTCATCTACAACTCTCCCTAGTGAATATTTTATTTAAAAAAAACCTGCAATTTGCTGTGCCAATCACTATGCTTGTTACATTTTACATATTCATATAGTCCTGAGTAGTCAAGACACATGTTTTCCAACTCAACTTAAACACTGCTAAATACTTGATTTTTGCATAATTTGAATAAAAAGACAGCTAATATAATTCCTTGTTAGAAGATATCCACACAAATCCAAACCATGAAACTTCCCTGCTCTTATCCTTTTGAAATAATACTTCACCTTGCAATGACGACAGTACAGCCTTTCCTCTCTGTTACATTTGCTTATGCTGAAAAGGTAAAAATTCCTTTTTTTCCTCCTCCCTGAGCTTTGTTTCTGAATGAGGCAAAGGGTAGCAGCCAACAGGTCAAATAACCTAAACACTTACTTGAGCTCACTAGGAAAGCAATTTTACTGCCAAATGCTTGGAGCTCAAATATTTATAGAACAAGTTTGTTTCTCTTTTCTGTAACTAGTGAAAAGGTTTGTTTGTGAATGTTTAAATACTCTAAGTTTTCTATTCATAAGGGTATTTGCGAAGTTTGATATGGATATATGTTTTATAAGAGAGGGGTTAAGAAATAGAGCAACTACAAAGTATGTTACCAAAAATCTCCTGAATGGAAATTATGGTTTCAAAACAGAAAGACTTTCAAGGCACAGTATTGTGAAAGGCAGACGCCTTGGAAGTAAATCCAGGATTAAGAGCTTTTTAGGTAGACCTTTCATGACAGTAAAGATGACTGCTTCTTCTTTTTTTGCTAAAACTGGCTGGCTGGTTTCAAAATGAATGAGTAGGACATGAAGACAGCATTTTCTTAAAGGGTCCCACCACAGTTTCTAAAAGTTTCCTTGAACAATTTTAATAATCAGATTCCCAAATTCATTAAATAGGATTTCTGGATCAAACAGATCTTTTTTCTTTTCTAAGCATTCTATGCTTATCCTTCCCCCATCAGAGGGCTTACTGCATTACATTACAGTAGATTTTAAAGAGACATGGAAAATTATTTATATATGCTAACTTGTCCTGAGAAATTCAGTATTACACAAAAGACTAAAAGAATCAATTTAAAGAGCTGCTGCGTTTGCTCTAAGCAATGGTGGCAAAATGGGTGACAAGTATGTTGCAAGTCAGTGGAAACTAAACAAAACCTATACACCTACAAGTGAAGTTATGACAGAAAAATCCTTAATATTTTAAAGGTATCATATGCATTGTGACAACATAAGCTTCCATTAAAAACAATTCTTAACAGTACAAGAGAGTTATAAGCAAAAGGTAGGATGACAGAAGTATCATTTCTCTTTGCAGGACACCTATGATAACAATGGGCCAGAATCATGGCACACGAGATAGAAAACAGATTTAACAACCATCCCTACATGGCCTGTAGACTGAAAATATAACCAAAGATAGATAGTTTTTTCTAGTTTCCAATTTATTTTAGAACACAAACTCAGATGATTTACTCCATACCCTAAACACTACTGAAAAACCAGGAATACAACTCCTTTGCTAATAATTTGGGGTTTTTTAGAATTATATATTTTTTTACTTGTTTGGTAGTGGTCATTTTTGTGGGCAACAAGCTCCAGCATGAGGAGGAATCAGGCAAGAAACAATGTTCAGCTTTCTAGCCCAAGAGTACTGGAGCACTATGAATGCCACAGCAGCCTACCAGCCAGGGGTTCCTGCTAAGGATAGAGCCCTGAGGAGGATCCAAGGGTATCAGGCCATAAACAATCTCAGTAGCTTTCCCTTTGTAGCTGGTGGTAAGGCTCTCTTTCTGATGTCTGGCTTCAAGGGGCAACTCTGTCACAGAGCATTTCTGTTGGTCTTTCTTGCGACTAAGCAGAGGGAACATCTCAAGACCACATTACATGCTCACTCCCAGCTTCCTCTTCTTGATTTCCCCTCTAGTGATGAACTGCTCAATTCTTCTTAACAGTAACTTCTCTCCTTCTCCCCCGCACACACACAAATACACTTTTTGAGACTCTCAGATTTATTACCATGACTTAATAAAATCTTAGTTTGTCAGCCACTACTATTATGGAATCTTTTTTCAAATAACGCTCAGCACAACTTTGCATATAGCAGCTTCAAAATAAACCAGATACAAGGCTGAGATTGAAATCTGCTTATTTAGCCTCAACAGATCTGCCCACATACAGAAAATCACTTTTAACAACTGTTTTCTAAAAGCATAAAAATATTATCTGTCGCATGCCATGTTACTGAATTGACACTGATTAAAAAAACACTACCGTACCCTATTTTTAGGGCTTTCTATTTATAATAAAATTAAGTGAACCCACATTTCTTCAGACTTAAGTTGAGCTAAGATTCCAAATTAGGTGATAGAAGTATTACCAGGAAGACATCCATTATACGAAACATCTCTGTTGTCTTGTTTTACAGCTTTTTACCTGAGTAGATTTATCTTTCATACATGAAGGGTAGTGTACGTGGGGATCACGTGGCCACTGTCCTGTGAGGTAAGGTCCTGTTATTGTGTCCAAAGAAGAAGTTCGTCTTATGGTACCAGAAGTTCTGATTTGCTGGGATTTTGGCCTGTCCACTGTAGAAAACCAGAACAAAATCAACAAAAAAGTCAGGCTAAATTTGATATTAAATGTTAAAAGCTATCTATGACACACAATGGCAAGAACACATCAGAAACCTTTGTCTAAATGCCAAGCTGAAAAGAATGCCATCACATCAAAGCAAATAACATCAGACAAAGGAGAAAAAATACAAAAGGCAAAACTTAACAGTTACAAAAACCAACAACGCATAAAGTGTCCATATCTGCAAAGTACCAGGCTACTTATGCAATATATTTTCATCAACAAAAAACATCAAGCAAATTCAAATATAGTGATGATGCAACTCAGGAAAGCCAGACATCTAGAAATAGAAAATGTAACATAGTATCAGTATTGGGTTACTTTTTTTTTTTTTTAAAGTCAGCTTGCTTAGCTTTCTAAATACTAAAACACAGATCATGACAAAAATCACGATTCTTAAGATGATGCATATCCGATTTCTTGCTCTCATGTACATCATTCCCTATTATTTCCAAGATCCCAATACAGGCCTTAGCAAGCTGAAACCGTGGGACTGTGTGCTTCCCTCTGACACAGCTCAGGTCAAGGCAGCTACCATGTTTGCCTTCGCTCATCACAGTGCCTGCAATTGTTGACTCCTCGCTGTGCTTCTCTCCCCATCCACCTAGATCATGGAACACTTTTTCCTGCATTTCATTTGGAAAGCGGAGAGTAGGGCGATTCATGAGATTGTTCTTTCCCACAGAGTTTTTACAGCATGTTCTCTGGATCATCTCGCTTTGTCCTTTAGGCAAAGTTATACTCGTTTTCTAGACTTTACATAAGCCAACCTAAGGCCTACATTACAGCTACTCTCTATCTTGCTCACCCCTACTAAAAGAAGTTTGCAAGTGGGATTACTTTCAAGTTAGTCGCATGCTACGCACTGATCCGACCTACCAAAACCCTACTCACTGCTCAGAACTCGAGAGCAGACCTGCTAGCACACTTCTGAGACCAAACACAGGCACTGACCTCCACGTGCATTTTCTCTTTGTATATCATCTAGAATTGCTGGATCTCAAAAGGTAGACTCCATCATCAGTGTTTTATATAGCATTCAGCACAACGATTAAAGTACAGCTTGCACTAATAGAGCATGCTTATAGTACAATATATGAACATGATAATGTTAAAACAGACCATTTTAGAGAAATGTAGAGCTGCTGAAACACTTCATTAACAACTAATTTTAGGTGAAGAGTTCTAAATAATGCTTTGAATTGGAAGCATGATAGTATATCATACTGCCTTTGTATAATATAATTGTTTTGATTGCAATGTTATCCATAAACCAAATCCCTACAAACACATTTATCCTCATAGGATTCCAATTGTGACAAATTTGCATTTTAAGAAAGATTTTTGAACTATTAAAAGAAAGCCTGAAATCCAAAATAAAGGTGACATTTTAAAGATGAAAACAGTATTTACATTTGTGCTGAAACACAGAAGTACGTAAAGGGTGCATACCTACAAAGCATTCCTCCGACCTTCACTGCCATGCTATGGCACTACACTACTTTCCCAGGTAGCCTGAGTTTTGAAAATTCCTCCAAAAGCTCTGTTCATTAGAAATACATTACATGCGAAAAATCTATCAGGAATTTGTTAAATACGTAAGTAGTTAAGTATGTTCTAAAAAAAAAAAAACCCAACACTTCTAAAACAAGTTAAAGAGCATGCAGAGACAAACTGGCAAGACAATGTCTGAAGATGGGAAAATAAGGACTAAGCAAAGTTTACCTTTGCAAACTTTACATTTAAAAACTCTTGCTGGGGGGGAAAAAAAAAAAAAAAAAAAACACAAACTCACAAGAAAACACAAGTCCAAAACACACAAATAAAATATATACCACCAGAGAATGATCCAAGGTCTGTGTCTTGTTCTACATCCAGAGGAAAGGCAACAACAATCCTGGCATTAATAACTAATGGTAATTGCACTGCAACGGCAATGGACACAAACACCACCAGAAGTTACAACATTTATATTTTTCCATGGTAATCTTGGAAGCGGACTGCAGGACCCTGTCAAACCCTGAAGCTAGGAGAAGGAAAATTCAAGACACAGTCTCTTAAGTCCCTACTACTCTTTTTTTTTTAATCACAGGAAACGAACCAACAATACCACTTCTCAACTGCATAAACCAATCCCAGTTAGCACTCATTTAATGCCAACCCTATTCCATTGCTCTCTGCGCTCCTTCCATCTACTTTGAGATGGCATGCGCACATGTATGAACCCATCTAGCAAGGTGATTCACTGAGTTAAACAAAGAAAACTAAAACCTACCTGAAAAGTCATAAATACACTGTTTTCCCTATTACAGGCTATGCTGGTTTTGGCTGGGGTAGAGTTAACTTTCTTTATAGTATCTAGTATGGGGCTATGTTTCAGATTTGTGTTGAAAACAGTGTTGATAACACAGGGATGTTTTTGTTACTGCTGAGCAGTGCTTACACAGAGTCAAGGCCTTTTCTGCTTCTCACCCCACCCCACCAGTGAGTAGGCTGGGGGTGCACAAGAAGCTGGGAGGGGACACAGCTGGCCCCAACTGACCAAAGGGATATCCCATACCATATGATGTCATGCTCAGCAGATAAAGCTGGGGGAAGAAGGAAGCAGGGGACATTTGGCATGATGTCATTTGTCTTCCCAAGTAACCGTTACACATGACGGAGCCCTGCTTTCCTGGAGATGGCCGAACACCTGCCTGCCGATGGGAAGTAGGGAATGAATTCCTTGTTTTGCTTTGCTTGCCTGTGTGGCTTCTGCTTTACCTATTAAACTGTCTTTATCTCAACCCACAAGTTTTCTCACTTTTACTCTTCCAATTCTCTCCCCCATCCCACCAGGGGGGGAATGAGCAAGCGGCTGGGTGGGGCTTAGTTGCTGGCTGGGGTTAAACCACAACATTGGCATAATATAAGGGGCAGGAACAACCACAGGAGAGCCAGGAGGAACAACAGGGCTGCAGCAGCGCTGAGGTCTGTTCAATAACAGTTTCAGCTCTCACCTTTTTATGCTATATATCCTTAGACCATTCAAAAAATAAAGGAGAAGGGATCTGCAAGCATGAAATTTGAAGGAACTTCTACAAATTAACATTTGACAAACTGTCTTGTACAGTAATGAACTTAAAGATGACTGGATGCCACAGAGAACAGAGTTGAACTGGACCACAACAGTGGTGGCTCAGATCAGCTTAAATTGTTTTCTAAATATTAAAACTGCTCTCAGGATTTATTTCTTAACTTTGCTTTTCTCACCTCATTATAAGTCTGGCTTCTTGCTACTCTAGGAGCTACTACAGAACTTTCACTTCTCCCCAAACTTCCATTACCGATGGGATTTTGATGCTCCTATCATGCATATCCTTCTCCGGTCCCAATCATTTTGTTCAGATGGAAATCTCATGCTCCAGTTTTCTCACAGAAGCAAAAAAAAAAGTGCAGCAAGTGCCACCCGATATCTGAAGCACTTCAACAGCTTCTGAAGTTAGCCAACAGACTTCAGCATTCAGAAAGGCTTCATCAATATTCAGAAATTTCTAGAGTTACAGAATGATTTTACCCAAGTTTCAGACTATACCACATCTGACAGTATTTGAGTATATGAGTGGATTTTACTGCAGTGGTAAGTCAGAACAATTCTGTTCTCTTTCTCAGTCATGTCTGACATATCTCACAAGGAGCTCAGCTCTACCTCCAGAGCAAGTAAACTTTGGAACATAGTACTTCAGAAGCATAGCATTACCTGAGTTAGCTAGAAATTACAAAAGCAAGATGCATGCTCGTAGGAAAGCAAAATACTTCGTGTTATTTAAAATACACCACAAGTTTTAATGGTATGTATTTAGGGGCTAATTTCTAGTTATAAATGATTTTACGTAAAATGGCACAAGGGTCCACCTGAATACTACAGCTGGTGAAATCTGACATGAACCTACCTCCCAGCAGGAATCAACTAAAATAAACTGCATGAAATCATGAAATTATGGTTCTGCATGCTGCATTGAGAGCCAAAAGAATTCTAGTTATACCACCTAGACTGACTGAAAAAAGGTTTCCATTTCTCTGCCAGCAAAATGTAATTTAGTAAGAGACTAACACGACAGCTCTTTTGAAAAGGACATAGGGCTCAAATAAAACCATCTGCTACAGTTCTAAAATGAAGAGATTGCCTTCCCATCCAACATAGAGGCAGCTAACCTGCACATAATCGCAAAACCATGTTCACAGTCCATTTTAGCTTAAATAATGCCTTCTGCCATGCGTGCAATGAGGAAAATCACCTGCAGCAGAAGAGCAAGATTGACAGCTAGCATTGGTACCATTATAAAAACGGCTTCAGCTAAATCCACCAGAGCTCATCTGTCAGCATCTTTTCTTCCCATCTCTCTTTCAGCAGTTAGCAGATGCAGTTCAAATTTGGCCAGAACTTTTCCACTCACATCCTTGCATGGATATATCCAGCTTAAAAAGACTAAAATTATCCTAAGAACTTCTCAGATGACACAGATTCCTCTCAAGTTGAGTGAAAAACATGAAATAAAAATAAAACTCATTCTTCCCTAAAACTAGGAGTATTAATATTGTCATCTCATTATCGATGTCAGCTAACTGTGACACTCTCCTGCCAAAAGGCTGGACAACATTCTTGCAGTAATATCTTGATTTTTTTCTTGAAGTTCATCTATAACTTAAACTATTTACCCAAGACAGCCAAGTCATTACACTGTGGAGTATCAGTACTAAGTTCCACAATACAGTTTCATGAGATGTTGTTTCTCTTCAGTTCAGTTGCTAACACTCTGCAGGAACCTTCTGGTTCACCGTCAGAGCTTTTAGTGAAATGAGTCCCAAGCTTAGGTCTCATCCGTTCCTAAAGAATTTCAGATTTCACCTAGGAAATTAACACAAACTTCAAAAGAATATTCTCCAAAAATACTGAAGACTCTTGGAAGGACTCACTTTGATGGATATCCTAGTCTGCTTAAGACTCTTTTCAAGAGGTCCAAAGTCAGAGTTCAAGTAGCCTGGCTCAAAGGAGTTGCAGAGACTAGATATCACATTATGAAGGAGTATCAGATATTTCTAGGACATTCCTACTATAGGTAACAAATTTACAACAATCTGAAAAAACAATGATTCAGAAGTGCCTGTGTGAATGCCTCTTAAATAATTAAGTACATGGGAACACAGCATGGGAAATCATAAACTAGAAATGGAAAGCTGAATATTAAGGAATGGTGACCCACAGCGACTACTAAGAATGATGGCCCAACACTTCCATCGTGGTTACCACAGCAGCGCCTGCTGCTGACTGCCCCACACGTCTAGTCAAAAGTCCCCTCTTCTGTTACACCTCCTACAAGCATGAAAGGGGACACATCTGCTCTTGCTTGCTTCAGACAATGATTCCTTGAGGACTACAAAAGTAGACTTTCAGATACAAGAGGAGGAACATTCTCTGAAGAGTCTGGTCAAGGGGTTTTTTTGCCTTTTTGTTTGTTTTTTAAGCAAGTGTATAGTGATACTGTACTGATTCCTGAATGCATATTTGGTCTTTCCTGCTCTGATTATGTAGGTAGATGGACAAACCAGTGCATGTTTATTTGCAGAATTTGTCTCTGTGACATTGCAAGGAAAAAGATTGAATAATGGGGATTTAGAGGCCACTCAAAAAAAATATTTCAGTCTTCATTCTCAAGAAGGTTTTTCTTTTGTAACTGGAGCCAGAATCTCTCAAGAAAAGGATTAACACGGGATTTGGGGTCCCTAGAAGTTTTACTCCACAGGATAGATCTATTGGCTCAAAAGACGTTTCCCAGTTGCCAGTGACTGACAGACTTGTTTCTGACCCAATCTGCAAACTGGCTGAATGACTGCATTAACGGTTTAGAGCGGTGCAGAACAACAAAGAGCATACTGTTTGCCACGTACTGTTCATACAAAATAACAAAAAATAGGAATTTAAATAGCAACTTAAAAAACACAACACCCTAATATGTAATTGAACAGAAAAAATATGAAGTTATTGCAGTCTTCCTTCTATAATTTCAAATTAAACATCTTAATCTCTTTAATAGCTTAAAACAAAGCAAAATACTAGCTTTTTCAATCATTTAAAATGCAGTACAGTGTTTTGCTACCAAAAGGATATTTTTAAGAGGACATAACAAGAGATGGTCATTTAAAGTTACCTTCCGATACATCTCTAAAAATACTGTACGTTCAGCTCCGTAAAACGTCTGTCTTCATTATGTGCACCACATTGGTTTTGATTCAGTTTTATCAACCTCAGAAATTATTCCTAAGTTTCTATTTTTAGAAACTGAGACAGAGGATGACTAAAAATGAAGGGGGATGACACTCTGAAGTAACTACTCTGAACAGACTGACATAATCCACTCTAATTTCTTCTCATTATCCATAACATTGAACCAACCAAAAAAAAGGCACAGAACAGCACCATAATCTAACCAAGGCTCCAACAAGCGAACTGAACAAGCAGAAGCAGTCCACTTCATGAGATCTGAGACCTTTTCAGAGATCCAGGTCCATGAATGATGTGCTTTCTACATCCAAGATTCTTCAGGGGAGGAAGAAAAAAAAATAAAAAGGAAAAAAAGAGGAGAACCAGTCTTCTGCATAGGCCATTTTACATTTTGGTAGTCAGGGAAAATTCTGTTTTATACCTGATGAGGCTTACAAGAATTCAAACTGAACTGCATGAAACAGCAAGTCTATCAATACAAGAGGTAGCCTATACTGGGAAAATAGAACAAAACCAGTTTGCTCTTTCAAAGGAAAACTGTAGACAAAGACCCACAGTAAGGGTTTTGAGTTATCTTTTATAGCCATGACTAAGCCACCTAGAAAGGGCAGAGGTCTTCCAATTAGTCACTGAATCCAACAGGTAGATCAAGGCATTCCCTTCCATCAAGGAGGTTTTATGCATGACTCTTCAAGAACGTACAGCTCTACTCACCTAACTGCACAGGAAGGCACAGCGCTCAGAGCTAGGCTATAGGTACCCGGACAGATGGATGAATCTGTAGGCATACAAATTTCATTGGACCTACAGTTGACTCTTAAAATCTTGGTTGCTTATGCATATATGTTGAAACATGGTCTCTGCCTCATGTCCCTATTCCACCCAACTACAGGTGAAGTAAAACGTGACTACGCCTATCTTTCAGAAGTCAGATTTTGTTCACAGCAAAACTCCCCTGTTTAAAATCAACAGTATCCTTAGAGATCAAGCATAGAAAGAACGCTCTAATCTCAGTAAGAAAAGTAAACAAACTATAAGGAAGAAAGTTTCAGCCTTCTAAAGCTAAGTTATTCTTCTAACAAAGATTACTGCTGGCATGTATAGGACCTGTATACAAAAGACTAAGCATTTAATATCACAAAAGGCTGCTTTGTTCAACAGATATAACCTACACATTTGCACTCTAACAGGACACCAGGTAGGTAAAACACTAATTCCAAACCCTTCAGATTTTTATATATTTCACATTTTAGAATATATTTTTCTTTGTCAGGTTATCACTTCAAACTTAAACACTATGCAAATACCTAAACTTATTATCATTTAATAAAGTATCTCAAAAATGTTCCTACTTTATAAAGTTAAAACAAAATTGATTGGAGCTCAACAGCTAAGTACTTGGGGAAAAGAGCACACTGAAACACACAACGAACCATTAACTGTTACGCACTTCTGCAGGAACAGAGAATTTTCTTCATTTTTCATTCATTAATTTAGATCTGTTGAATTTATTCAATATTGAGAAATGAACTGGGAACCAAAAAGAGCACTAAAACTGTTTTGTTTTTTTCTTCCAGTGTGTTAATAATTAAAATCTTGAAGGTAATTACACACACGTGCAATTACTTCAGTAACTAAAGATAATACCACCTTTGTTGAATAGATTACTCTGAAGGGATTTTTTTTTTCTTATAATAATACTACTTATAATTTAACAAAATGTTGTCGAAAAGTGATGCTTTTGTACACCTTTAATCTAATTCCACTTTCCATCAAAATGCAGCTGGACATAACTGTGAATAAAAAAAACTTAAAAAAATCAGAAGGCATGATTCACCATTTTCACAATCAAAATACACAAAGAACTGTAATCAATGCACTGTAGGCTATACAATGCCATCGTAATGATCACCCACAATTAGAGATAGAAAGCATTTTTCTAGCTAGAGCTAATTATACTAAACAAGAATAATATTTTTTTCTGAAAAAATACTGAAAAACAGAAATGTGAAACCAGATTAAAACTGATTGCTTAAATCAGGCTGCCCAACTTTGCTAATTAAATAAATTATCTTTTCATTATCAGTTAAGTCATAAAAACAAAGGACTAGAAACAACTTCCTAAATCAGGAGCCCAGTTCTCAACTATCACTGACAAAACACATATAATCACTTAAAAACAGATTACAAACTCAGTCCTACAGCACCTGGGTATTTTGACCACACAATTCCTACTGGAAAGATGTTCCAGGAAGATTTTTTTTTTTTCCCCTGATGGTTTCAGGCCTTCTTATAGTTTTCCACATAAACATTTACATTGTCAAACCAAGCCACCCATTCATGTCCTAGCACTAAATTACAGTTCTTCCTTCCCACCTCTCCATCCCCCTCCCCGCTCACTTGGATTCAGAGGAAGCAATTGTATTTTTATTCAGAGTAGATTTTTTTTGTCATTGTGTAGTTAAACTCCTAACCTAGTAGTCCTTCTCTGAGTCTACTCCAGTTTGATTTTACCTTTCTTAAATTGCAGAGCACCAAACCCACGTGCAGTATCCCAGACGATGTCTCAGCAGGCCCCTATGCAGCAGGTTGCTCATTTCCGCAAGACCTGACCTGTGCCCAGTACTTTTTCCAGTCACTTCACGTTGGCAGTTTAGAGATCCCACCATCACCCAACTCCACCCTCCAGCGCTTTCAAATTACATGTTCCCACTTAGAGGAAAAAATATTCTGCTCAAGTACAACCTCACATACATAAATGTACGTAACAAATTATTATTTCAATTCCCAAGGTCCTTCAACTCTTGTTACATAATCTTCCTGCGTACTAATTAAGCCTCAAAATTCATCAATGGTTTCATCACCCTAATTTTAAAATTTGCCTAAGCAGATAAGATCTACTTCCCGTCTAGAAAATCAGTCCTCTTATCAAAACCACCAGGTTAGCATGACACAATTTGGAAAGCTCATTTTGCACTTTGACATTTCTCACTGCTTTCCACCGTCCCTTAGAATTTCTTTTGAAGTTTCACCTATAGCTGAATTTAGACCAATAGATCTCTACATTTTAGAACTGGACTCAAAATTTTTCACATTTTAAAAACATCAGCATCATCTCTGCTATACTCAGGTATCTATTCTCAAATAGTGTCACCTCCTGTTCAGAATATTGCCTTAGAAAGTTGAAGGTAAGCATGAACTGCTGACTGGGCTTTTCTAGAATCCTGCAATGGAGATCACTGAATTGACTTTATTAAAATCTGCAATCTGTATTTATCATAGTCTTGGTAATTCCTAATTCCAAATTACCCTCTCCCTTAAAATTTCTTTTTTTTTTTTATCTTCCTGGGTTAAAAAAAAGCGCTGTCCTTATTGAAAGTTGATTACTTTGTCCTGGTGAGCACAAAGCATTGAGTAAATATCTGTGCTATTTCCTCTGAGATTTTTGCTGCTATTCCTTGGAGTTGATTTTGAAACCATACATTCCAGCAAATGAATCTCAGATCATCCTTAATCTCTTTTTTCTTGGTACTGAACGGCTGCAACTACTTTTTCCTTGTTTTTCTATTTGCATGTTTCTGTTGTCTAGCTTAAAGCATGCAAAGTCCAAATCTGTTTGGGTTTTAACACTTCTCAGCTAAGATTCACTTTTTGATTGATAATGTGACATTTTCTCAGTTCTTCCTGCTATTTCTTGCAGGCTCTCTGCTTACTCCTAGCGGCCTTTTTCAGGTAAGTGCCCATGCAATCAGATCACATCCTTGAGTTTTTCTGATGTCTGAAAGACTCCAGTAGTGTTAACATTTTTCATTAAAACAGATTCTCTCCGTATTCAAGTCAGAGCAGCCCTGCTTAGCCAAATTATCAAACTATTTCCTTCTGAAATCTGAAACTTTACTCCAGATTTATGAATTTTAGAACATACACTATGTAGGATTTTTTGCTTTGCTGCATATGCATGTAAATTTGCATGATTAAAAAAGGCCTAGCTGTAGAAAACATCTAACATTTATTGTATGTACAGTGCCAGCACACCCATTTCTTCTGCTTCTCCCAGATTTTGAGTTGTCAGGCTTGGTAATTCCTATCTTCAATGTGGCCAAACTGAGTTTCTACTATAATTCTTGCAATCAGAAGATCTCCCTGCATCCTCCAACTTGTGTTAAAGGTTACACACACCACTAAATAAAATCATGAGACTCCACTAATCTTAATAGGCTAGTTCCTTCTTTGGAAGAATTAAGGTAGATGTATACAACAGTTTCTCAAAATTAGTATTTTAAACAATATATGGACTGCACACTTCAATACACAACTTGGTTTGAAAGCATGGGTCTGTTTCTACAGTAATGCCCAAAGGTTTTTTGGATCTTCAGCGTGGACAACTTCCTAAGTTGAACACATGTCTCCGGTCATTTCCCTGTATGGATGTTTCTCAAATACACTTTACTTTTGAACATGCATGAGTAAATTACATTTTTGCCCACGAGAAATTTTTCTCTACCAGGTTAGGCCTTTTTCTTGTTCCCCTTGAAAAGAACATCAAGTATTTCAAATGTATTTTATGGTTTCTTTGTGGGGGAAGAAAACACTGCAAAGATAATTATTCAGGGCAGGGTATCAGGTACAACAAAGGTGCCACTGAAGGCAAAATACCAGCGAAATCAGAGTATGAGAGAAAGGATGTATAAGGGTATTCCACTATCAATTGCCACAATTAAGTAAACACAGCTATCAGTTAAAAAGGAAAATTTGAAGCCCTTAACTGAAATTCACTTCTGCGAAGACAGCTTCTCCTTTAGCCTGGCAGCTTCCCAACTACTGTGTAAACCTAAGTCTTATTCTGCATTCTTCAGCAGTTAGCTGATATTTTTAGAGTCACACTGTTCAAAGTCTGTTCCGGGACACTCAGCATAAATCTGGGTTTAATTTTTAGTGAGCAAGTCAACTCTCCATTACTTTAAATAACAGAAAATTAAGATATCACATCTAACAGAAAGATTCTGAATTATATATGACATACTGGATACAGAGGTATAACACCTAACTGCACAGAGTCAATACTGCAAAGCCACTTGGGTTTTGCGGAGTACTTTCCAGCAGTCCAGACTCCAGTAAGACTGATTAGCTGCACTGAATTTAAGCTGACTCCATGCGTGAGAACTGCACTCACCAAACCCTTCCAGAGCACAGACCGCACCACACTGATACCTTCTATGATCATCAGCATCTTCCAGTCCTAGTGGCCTAATGAGCTCTGCCGTGACATGCAGAAGCAGTGGTAGCGAGACCATATTAAATACCTACAGAGACCCACAGGTCTTGTAGATCCACACACTGGCTTCTCCACAGTGTGTGTCAGTGGCCTGAATTCTGGGAACACGGTGCAAAATTTTAAAGGTTTATCCACGAACATTTCTGATCCAGCATGGGTACAGCACTTCATCTAATGAAAGCAACTGTACTGTTAGCCTTGGAAGCCATATGTTCACAAGCCTAGGCATTTATATCTGCATTTAGGTAATCTGCTCCCAAATAGCCAATGGCTGACTGCATGTCATACTTTGAAGAAGTGGCCTTTGTATTTACAGGCTCATTTCTGCAGACTAGGATTAACAGAATTAGCTAGTGATCAAGTATTGAATAACCAGAATTTGTTTTCTGGTAAGAACACATTATTTCCGAATCACAGTTTGTTTTCCAAATGCTGACAGATGTCAACAAATTATTAGAGTTTTGAATTTTTTAGCACTGCAGCCTAAGCACCCATATTAAAATGTTTAGGTTTTTTCTAACCATGAAGCCATTTTAAAAAATGTAGATATACAGGTAATCCAGCTAGCCAACCTTCACAAAGTATTTCTATCAGAACTCCAGAATAGGCACTGTACACCAAAACACCAGAGATTAAAAGGCACACGGTATTACAGTACCCATTTTGCCATACATTTAATTGGTTCACAACTGAGTGGTTACTGTCACAGAAAACATTTCCAAAAGACAGATTTATACTTACTAAAACGATATTGAAATTCATATAGCTACAGAAATGAGTTTCAAGTTTGCAGTATAAACACCAGTGATCTTGCAATGCCAGTCAAGCCAGTTAGATATGAGTGTTAATTCCTGAAATTCAGAAGTGTGCCTACAACTAATCTCCTTGCTTAATGCCTTGTGGTGAGAGTGTAGGAAAGGAGGATGAAGCTAACCTTGTTCAAACAGGTGACTTGCACTGTCCAAGGAACAGGACACTTATATTATTATTCCTGTTTAGACTATCTCAAGGCAGAGTGAGAAGAAAATATTCTACCGTGGATTTTAGATTATTCAAAAACCATGAGGGAACTGCTATCGTACTGTTATTAGTCACCACTCTTATGAGCAAAATGAGAGATGCATTCTTCCTGAAGAGGAAACAAAATGTGTAGTTTGGGTAAAATTAGTTTCAGGTTGTACAAAACAAGTGGCACACAAGAACCAGTGTTGCTAATCACTCATCTGTATTTGATTCAGAGAATAGTATCCATTGCAAACAGCTACTCCTCAATTTAACACCAGCAGTGAAAGTTAAATCCTTATAAACACCAACATCTGTGTCATCATTTATTGTTAGGGCACATGCAACACTAAATAAGGTCTACCCAATACAGTGTCTTGCGTTAAGGTTTCAAAACCCAAGCTCATAATATTTTATGACCTACTGGGAAGTATATATAGTCTCCAAAGCACCAATATCTAATATGGAAAGCTAATTGAGAGATCTACTACTATGAAAAATGAAAACTTTCCATCAAAACCATTGGGTCCATTGACCCAACACCAACTGGTTACGTTAATCCCTATTTACAAATTGTTTGTGCAGAAAACAGTTATTGCTTTGAGTGCAGACACCCACACCTTCTGGGCTCCCCCCCACCCCCATCAGAGAAAACTAATGTTTTTAACATGGTGATAGTCAATAGTTTGGTAGGAAACAGCGGCAGCAGCTAATAAGAAGCAGTGCAGATACCAAAGCAGCAGGGAAGGTGCAGAAGGGAAATGAACAGGACCAGGGCAGAGGCAGTATTAAAAGGCCAGAGACAGCAGGCTGAAGGCACTCCCCAGCACGGCCCCACTTGGCCTGGCTGGGTTTCCTTCCCCAAGATAAGCTTCCAGTAGCTACATGCCCTCTTCTGTCTTACTAGTAGAAGAAGACGTAGTCTGAGCAGAGTCATCACCACACAGTCCAAGGGGACCGCGTAAAGGAACAGCTCTGGTCCATATTAGCACAGCTGGGAGAGCAGGAAAGGGTTCCCAAGAGAGCATGTATTTCAGTTTCAACCATGGGCAAATGTCTCCATGGATGAGATCCTAGCTTCGGAAAAATAAGAGTTGGAGAGTGGAGAGACTGACTTGCCATTCAAAAGGATTGATATTACACATTGTATCATGATACTCTGTCTGGTATCCATACTGCAGAAGTCTCAAATTGTGATCCCTTTCAGTACCCATCAGCTATTTTCAAGCTTCAGGATTTAATTTCTGATTCAAAAATAGTCATAATACAAATTAGTGGTGGTGAACTTCAGAGTCAAATCAGGAGGAGAAAAATTAAAGCATAACTGAAGAACAATCTAATTTTTTCAAAGAAGCAAATACACACTCAAAATGTAAGAATTAGATTATTAAGTACAAACATCCATTTTCCTTCACTCTCTGATTCTCTTCATTTTGCAATTGCCCACACCTTAAAAGTGGTGACACAAAGGAAAAAGGGGAGAATCTCATGCTGACAAGTTACTCTGGATATATACCTTCTAAAGAAGAGATGTAAATATTATTTTACTTGCCCAAAAATGCCTTAAGCCAGTGTTTACGCACTACAGGTTTACATGGGAGGCAGCATTGAAAGAGAGAACTCAATGCATTTAAATATTAACATTGAAGCAAAATGATAATCATTAATGCGGTTAACTATCTCAAGCCTTTAGCAAAATTTTCCAGTTATGTATCTTTACTACAGTATCCTTTTTTTCATCAATAAATGATACTTCTCAAAAAATGCAAGTCGATGTTTAAACCCTACTATATTAACAACTTTTCTTGAACATATGCATGGAGAACTAACCATTGTGTCAAGTGTTGGCAACGCTTTTCTCTACTGAAGATATTGGCAACTAATTTAAACAGGAACTTTCATTTTCCACTGTGGAAAAAAAAAAACTATTACCTTCTTCAGATGAAGATAATAACTCAACTGATGAAGTCTCATAAAAAAAGTATTTCAAATATTCACTTACACTGAAACATTGAGGAGCATATACTTTATTTCCAATAGGTTTTGCATTGTTACAACTATTGCTTTCAAGTCCAGGTTCAACTGAAATCTCAGCATTACTGCATCAGTTATCTTTTTTTTCATGATGATATGTAGAGTAGTAGCATAAACCCTATTTTAAAAATAACTAGCTTTCCACTGTGAATTTTAGCAATATAGCAAAGCTCAACAACTCATTATGTGTCAGTCTATACTTGGCAAACACTGCCTTTTTTGTAAGATTCTGAGATACAGTCCCTTGATCTACCCTCCCTGCATTTTAAGATACATTTTAAGAACCTCTGTTCACCCCACCACCATGGGAAAGAAAAGGAAAAAAACAGGAACCATTAATTTCAGAAAACAAATTTCAGTATTAGCCACTGTTTCACCATGCATGGATGTTGGCAAGTAACTTCAGTTTGGTCATATGTAACATGCTAATACTTGCTTACATCCAAAGAATAAGAATTAATGGTCAGGTAGTGATTTAAAATAGATATATACATATACTTTCTAAGTTATTTTTCCCATGGGGCAGGGGGGTGCTTTCTTAATAGCTAACGCCTTGCTATAGTATCATTCAGGTTCAATGGAGACAATACCTTTCTGTTTCTTTCCTGCAGTTGTTTTAACACCTGAAAGAAGCTCAATTAATTTGTCTTCTGAAACATATTTAAGGACATCTAATATACTATTCTCATTTAAAGTGATGCTAAAAACATGTAACTAAGAAGCCTTTGAGTTCAAGACAACTGGTTCAAATTTAGCCAGTGTCTTTTATTTCACCATATTGTATTCCAATGTAAGCTATTTTGGGAAGAGAGAGGGACAAAGCTGGAGCAAAACTGTTTTGGCCATACAATTATGGGAATACTGCTATTATTCAGGCATCAGGAAATAGGAAGCGTCACCAAAATTACTTCCTTACCTACATTTGTTAGAAATAAAGGAAAGATCTTCTTCATCTCTGGTATAAATGCTTATGATGCCAAAATATTGGATGGCTTGAATCCAGGATATTAAAATAGTTCTGCCTTTTGAAGTCTGAATTTTGGTTTTTTAAATACTGATATCCCTTACAAGTCTAGAGATCAGCAATATTGTCTGTCTTACTCCACTCTTCACTCCACTAGCCTTTCATCTACTAGCATAACAGATATACATAATTATTACTCAGAAGTGGGTTATGCAGTTGTTTTGCATCTTTTTTAATTCCTTTCTCTTACTAATGTTGGCAACACTTCAGGAGTTATTTTGGGAAGTAAAAGATATTGGGAACCCTTAACAGCCAAATTGATTACAATATTTTTCAGATGTCCTCAAAACTAACCTTTGCCTCCAAAATTTGATACAGAAAAAAGTTTGTACTATAAACTGTGTAAGTGAAAGTTAGAAAAATATGAAGCATAATACTGCAGTGCCACCAGAGTTAACACTAAACAAATCAAAGCATTTGATGAAAGCAATATTAAGCTTGAATCATACAGAAGTCATTTACACCCTCCTTGTATACAAAACATCACACACCACCTGAAAAACACAAACTAAACAGGAAACCCACTCTCATATTTATACAAGCTACTTTACATAATAACAGAAACTACTGATTTTATCCAGGTAAGGCAAGAAAGAAAACAACTTGCTTTTTTTCCTGTAAAACGTTTCACAAGCAAGTAATATGTTTTGTTTGACCTGTCCAAGGGGTTTTTTTGATTATTATTGGAATGCCCTTTGTAATAAACCATGCAGCTTCACAGTCTGTTGACATTACATTTATGCAATCAGAGATGCATCAGATATATACCCTCTAAGAAAACCACGTGTTGTTACATTCAACCAGACACTTTCTACATTGCCAACTCTCCAAAACACGAACACAGGCTATAAAAACGTATCTCCTAGTAAGGAATGAACATGTTTAAAAAAAGAGGAAAGGAGTAGACTCACACATTGCAGGTTTATCCTACAATATCAGAAGTTTTTGTCCCCTCTTTTCCTTTTTTAGCACCTTGGAATTAGTGTATATCATTTATGATTTCTCATCCATTCAGTATCAATACTAACCAGATACAAATACTGGCATCAATGGTTTCCTAACAACTACAAACCCCCAAATTTGCTTAAAGAAAATATCATGAAATTCTTAAAGTTTCAGTTCTAAACACACAGGGTTTAGCTGCAGAACAAAAACATTTACAGCATCCTAGAAAGAATGGAGAGAAAAGATGATGATGGGAGAAGAAGCAAAGCATGCTGCTTTCATTCATGTAGTAGTGATGTCAATGCCTGCAATGGTAGTTGCTCTGACCTGTAGAGGCTCAAAGCTGGAGTGTTTGCACAGAAATCTCCTTTATAAAAGGAACCTCTGGCAAATCACTAAAATATCCACAACAAAATAGCTTAGTAGGATAGCCGATTCAAGGAATCTATACTGGAAAAGGCTGAAAGGAGGTGGGGAAGGGGCAGGTGTCTTAAGAAGAGAAAAACATCTATCCATCAGAATTATAAGCAGTCTCCAGCATGAGCATATCCGTGAAACAATCCAAGTCAGACTGCAGAGCCAAACAGACCTCCTGCACTGGTGAGGAAAACAACAGGATTATACACAGAGCCTAAGCTCACATTTTACAGCAGTGGGAAATGGTTTTGAAAAACTAAGAAAAAAAACTTAATCAAGTCGCTTCCCCAAGACTCACATACTGGTAACAACTATAAATAGCTGGAGTAGCACATCGTTTAACAAGCTGCAGCAAGATGGTCCATGTTTGAAAACAGAACATTTTTTTTTTCCTCAAGTCCTCCATTATTACTGCAGCAGTCCTCCGGTTCAGCAATCAATTTTCTATATACTACCATCACCATACAGACTACAAACATCATATTCAGGATCCATACATCATGAACTAAAATGCTGAGAACAAGCAGGGAAACAAAGACAAAATCCTGCCCTGTGGCATGCAACTATATTCCAGATTGTGTAAAAACAGCTCTAGGTTTTGGGGTTTTTTTTGTAACCTTTATTCATTTGTGAGACTGAAGAAATAGGGTATCTTATTACCCTCGCCTGCTAGAAAATGGTGCCTGTATTTCGGTAAAATAAAGCTGTTGACGTGTGCAATTGTGGTCATTATTAGGGCGATCACGTTGTTTTCATTCATTCATTCAGGATTTGCTAGAGGATGTCAGCTTCTGCAGCAGCAGCTGGCTTGACCTGGAGGAGGGGAAACAAATTCCTCGCAGCGCATACAGATTACAGGGTGCATTTCTTGACGGACCACTTACAATTTTATACATTGTACTCATTAAACCGAATCAAGCCATGTATGCTGCTAACACGGTTCACCGTCAGACAAGCTCAAACAAATTTAATGACAGAAAAGTCCTTCGGTACTAATTTATAGTCTGATTTATTAAGGCTGAAATAGCCCACAGATGAAGACGACTGAAACCACTTTCTAAAATTACAATTTCCCCACCAACAAAAAATTTGTACGTAATAATGAAATACTTCACAGCTTTGCAGTATTTTTCCTTGCTTGCAGGTAACTGCCCACATTCCTCCCTCTTCAATACACCTTAAGCATAGACCTTTATACACTGCACCACTACTATGTTTTCCTCCGGGTTCCCACAATTAAATAATTTACAGTATTCATCATCAGCATCATCACTATTCATATGCATCCATTTTTTTTTTCTTTTGCCTAGTTTCCCATTAGCATTTGCCAAAGGTTAAAGAAGGAGGAAAAAAATAAAATCTCCATTTAGTATTTCATACAGTGGGAAAAATATGATCTTTAAAATTTTAAATAGAGCTTGAATGAAGCAAAACCACTGAAGCCCAGTTCCATTTTCAAGCATGCAAAAACTTCTGCATAAATTGATGATCTTTTTGAGAAATAAGTTATGAAGCATCTCTGTTCAGATTATAATACAACAAATTTGGTCATCTGTGTAAGCACAAATAAGTGTATAAGGTAAATTAACTCCACGCATAACCGGCAGTCACATTCTGCTCATTTGCAAAATGCTGCCCATGTCCTAGGACTGTTCTGATGATAGAGATTTGCCGAAGTTACAAATACTACAGATTGTAAGGTTTTACTACACATTAAAACTGAAAGGGGGGATGGGGAGAAGGTAACAGATTCCACTGCTACAGAACACGTTGGCAACCAACACAGACCACAATTTGCCACAGAAATGAAACACAGTAAGACTTAAGGAAGGGACAGAGCAAGCAAGGGGTATTGAACCACATAAAACGTTCCCAGAAAGAGATGATGTGCGATACCTGATAGCTACAGCAGGATAACATTAAAAGTGCATTTAGTCTGATTCATTCAACTACTGAAATGATGGGGGAAGGGGGGAGCGAGGGGGGAGGTAAGATGGCCACTGCCACTTTAACACATTCAATAATTTAACAGACAACCTGACGCAGGTTAAGTTGGACTTGCTGGGAATCAATTTTACATTTTAAACTTCACAGGCCTATTTTGGCTATGTTGGGGTTTGGTTTGTTTTTTTTTTTCCTTCAACAGTCTCAAGGATTCAGTATTAACTATCACAAGGAAGCAAACTGTTTGTTTTTAAGCATCTCAATATGGGAATTTCCTTTCTGTTTCAGAGTCTGTACTTGAAAACATTACATATTTCAACCTAAGACGTTATAAAAAACGCAAGCCTTTAAGAAACCGAGCTCTGCAGAAAGGAAGAGCGTTTGAGGCTTGGTTTTAACACACACTTAAGAACTGGGTTGTGACACCCAGATATAAATCTGACCCACTAACAACCCGCACTAAATAATTACACCTGTAGACAGGGAAGCGGGTTAATTTTAGACTCGTCCCTCTACTGCACACATCCACGTCCAGAGCCGGCGCGGAAGGGCCGGAGGGAGCAGGAGCACCGCCGCTGGAGCCCCGGGCTGCTCCCCTCCGCAGAGGGGCCGGGCTGGGGCGGGGGCAGCCGCCGGCGGCGCCCCGGGGGCTGGGCGGGGGTCGTCCCGCTCTGCTCCGGCGGGGAGGCGCTTCCTCCGAGGCCGGGGCTGGCAGGCGGCGCGGGGGGAGGACGGGGGTGTTTTTCCCAAGCTGCAGCTCCACCTCGCCCGAGGAGGAGGGTGACATTTAAGGGCTCGGGACGAGGGGCTTTCCCCCGCTCGACTGCTGTCCCGGCAGGGCTAACCCGGGCAGGCCACCTGCCCCGCTCCCCGGGGGGGGTGTGTGCGTGCGTTTTAGGGCTCACCCTCACCTCCCCCCCCCCCCCCGCCCGGTCTCCGGGACTCCAGCGGGGCTGCCGCCGCCGGGCTCCCACCCCCTCTCGCCCGCAGGGAGGGCAGGGCGCACCCCCCGCTGGGGAGGGGGGACCGGGGGTGCCTGGAGGCAGGGCGGCCCCGGCCCGGCCCGCACCCCCGGGGGGGGGGGGGGGGCAGGGAAGCAGGACCCCGGCTTTGTCCCGGTGCTTTACCTCGGTACACCGGGGAGCTGGGACTCCGTCTCTCAGGTGAGCTGCTCCTCCTGCTGCCGCCGCCGCCGCTCTCCGGCGAGCGCCGCTGCCTGCCCTTCACCCTGCCCGGCTCCGCCGCGCCGCCTCCCGCCGCCAACGGGGGCGTCGCGCTGGGCGGCGGCGGGCTGCCACCGCCGCGACCCCCGCCGCCGCCCCCCGGGCCGGTATTGCTGCCCACCGAGGCGGAGGGGGACCGGGTCGGGCTGTGCTGGTTGCCCCGCAGGAGCTGGTATGGGACGGTCGCTCGGATGGGCTGGAGCAGCCGGCTGGTCCCTGCCGCGCCTCCCCCGGCGCCGTTACCGGGGCCCCCGGCGGTGCCGCCGCCGGCAGTGGGGGACCCAGCGGCGCCGCGCCTCATCCTCTGCGGCGGGGGCTGGTGGTGGGACGGGGGGGTCTGCGAGGAGCTGGACGAGGAGGACATGGCGGGGACGCGCAGGACCTGGCGGGTCACTCGCTCCAGCGACTGCGGGGGGCCCGAGCTCGGCCCCCGGCGCCCCGCATGCACCGGCCGCGGGGGGGGGGGGGGGGGGGGGGGGGGGGGGAGGGGAGGGAGGAAGGAGGGAGGGAGGGGGCGGGGCAGGACGGGACAAGCGCTTCACGGCCCGAGGGAGTCTCCGCGCCGCCTGCCCAGCTGCCCCCGGCGCTTCCTATCGGCGACGGCAACTGCTCCCACGCCAGGCTCTGGCCATCGCTGCCCGCCCCAGCGTCGTGGGCACCGGGGGCGCTGCCGAGCCCCGCGGCCGCTCACATCGTACAGCGCTGCCGGCTCAGGGCGGTCGGCGGCGGGGCGCGACGAGGGCGCACGCAGCCGGAGGGAGTGGGATGGGGGGAGGCGCTCGCAGCCAGCTCCTGCTCCAGCTCCTGCCCCCACCAGCGCCCGGGAGCCGCAGCCAGCACCATCCGCTCCCCGCGCCGCCCTGCCTCCGAATGGCAACGCGCAGCCCCGACGCCCGGCCGCGACGGGCAGGGGTAGCGGGCGGGCGCGCCTATTGGGCGCCGCCGCCGAGCCAGCTCGGGTTCCATTGCCCGGCGACGCCGTCGCTCTCGGTTCTCAACCAATGAGAGAGCGGCGCCGCGCGGCGGGGGCGGGGCGGCGCGGCGGGGCGGGCCCGCCGGCGGGGGAGGCGGGCTGAGGGAAGTGGGATGTGGCACGGCGGGAGGGGCGGGGAGGCGGCCCGGGGGAGGCGGCCCGGGGCCGGCGGCGCGGTGCCCGCCGGGGGGCGGCGGAGGCGGGCACGGCGGCCCCGCAGGCACGTGGGCCGAGCGCTGTCGGTCTGCGGCCGCCCCGCGGAGGCGGCAGGCGGGTGCGGGTAGAGAGGCGCCGTCCCGCGGCCCCGTCGTTGGCGTGCGGAGCCGTCGGAGGCGGCCGGGCCGGCCCGGGCCCGCTGCGCTCGTCCAGCTTTTACCTCAGGGCAACGGGCGATTTCTCCCCCCAAAGCTGCCTCGGCCCGCCAGCGGCCGGTAAAGATGGCCTCCTCCGCTGGTTGCTTGCCGCCCGCCGGCGAGGCCGGGCCCTGGGGGTGCCCAGCCGGGGGGGCCTCCGGGAGGCGCGGCGGTGGGGTGCCCGAGCCCGCGGGGCTGTGTAAATGGGGAGCCCTGGGCTGTATTGGCGATCGGTGGAAAGGGAGGACGGCAGCCCCCGGGGGGTTGATCAGCGAGGTACCGAGGTGCGCTCTTGAGTTTAAAGTTGACTTTACAGAGGTGCTGACCTAAGGCTAACTACAGAGAGGAGGTACGCTGAAACCAGTCCCGCACTACCCCTAATCCCAGAAGACTCTAACCCACTTCCCCCACTCCCGTGGCTCAGAAATAGAGCCAAAATCACCTGCAACGAAGTTTATTAGCATCCATCATATGTGACTGTCAAGCCTTTATAGTAATTTTCCTTTTGCTAAAAGATGTTCTTCAAATTTTAAGTAAGTGTAGTTTCATCATTTCATATAAGTGTATATGGAATTCATATGATTTGTTTTCCTAATGTATGTCCAAAAACACTTTTCAGAGAATGTCAAGAGGAAAATAAAATTTTTACAGTGATACTAAGAAAAGTGCTTTTGTTCTAGGAGAAGGAACTCCCACTAGATGAATTGATAATATGAGACGATGGGACAGAAAGAAAATAAAGATTAAGATGAGTAGCTTAATAGCTAAGAAAATAAATGGCTATAAGATCAGAAAGATAAGTTGAGCTGAGTCCATCAAGAGAGCAGTGTTTATGTTGGATCTGACACGAATAGGACGCTAATGGAAGTGAAGGAAAAATGTGGCGAGTCTTGCTTTGTGGAGGAAGCCAGCTCAGTGTGATGGCCTCTCAGATTCAAAGTGCAGGCTTTAAGAGAACAAAAAGGACATAGAATATAGATAGAAGCAGAATGGTGGGTGTTTAACAAGCTGTATTCTACTATATAAGATACTGCCTTCAAGTCAATCAGTAATCAAGCAAAAGTGTCACAGAATTAACTATATGCCTTGTACTCTTTTGGATTATATGATAAACAGTCATAATTGTCTTGTAGCAACACTGCAGGTTACTACACTCTATACTTCTGAAGCTGTCCATACCTATCCTTATGCCCTGGTAGCCCAGGAACCAGTCGATAGTCCCAATGAGAAACTATATTCTAGGAAAATGCATCTATTCATGGGCTGTTAACGAGACTTTGTTTGCACTAGCACCATGTGATGCAGTCACCGCGGTTATGTTACAGAGAGGGCTGGAATAATACACCTCACATCCACATGAACATATGCTCGGGCAACAAAGCCACTTGTATAAATTAATTTTAAGAAAAATCAGCAACCATGTATTTTTCCATTAGTCCAGTCTTTTTTTTTTCTGCTAGCATGAGCCAAATTTGTTTGTATAACTGTGGTGTAGAGACTTTTCCCCCAAGGGTTTTGCACTGTGCTTAATCACAGCTTATGAAGTCCATCTAGTTTATTTTTTCTGCTTCACTGCACTGGGATCAAAATGGCTGGAAAGCATTCACCTGTAGCAGTAGTCTGCCCACACTAATATCAGTAGTGTTTTAAACAGTAAGCACATTTTCCTATATCTGTAACTTTGTCAGATAACATTGCTGATACAGTAATGTCTTACAGACCAAAAATCATTTGGTGTCAGCTGAGAGAGGTGGTGTATCTTTCTTTGGCCAGTACAATAGCTGATACGTTGCAGCTATTGCCAGTGCTCAGAGTTATATCAGATTAAAGATGAACTAGTGTAACCCTTGAATTTAGCTGTTTAGACATTATTCTACAATCCCTGCAAATAATTCCATCACGTTCTTCCCCATCAAAACAAGTGAGATATTTGAAAAGGAGGAACAGATGCGTAAAGACAAGGTAACCCCATGACACAGAGGAAATCCCACAAGCACCAAAACAAAAACAATCCCCCAATCCATAGGACATGGCAGTATAAAATATCAGTGGCAAATCTTCCTTTCCGAACAAACGGAGGACCATGCCGTACCATTACAGTCCGAACTGAACCGACACATTGCCTGCATGGCCTTCAAAGCAAGCAAAAAAGAAAAAGTCCACTGGGGCTGCTTCCAGTCAAACTGTTACTAGACACATCAATAGCTGTACAAGAGACTTCGCTCCCCAAAAGTTTTTTCCATTAACTAGAATTAGCACACATAGTATAACAACACCGTGCCCTGCGCCCAGGAAACAGTGATTTCAGAAGAGATGAAGAAAGTGTCTTTATTTTAAAGTGGTATGCCAACTGCTGAATTTTTCATTATGCTTTTGGTCTAGGTTTCAGAGTACTTCCCTCAGGGAATACCATTGCCCTGTAATATTCAGCAGAAGATATAACAGGGAAAGTGAAGCAAAAACTGAGCTCCTACCAGAATCTTCATATCTTTCAAAAACCCATGTTTGCCTTAAATACCTTGAGACAACTTTTCAAAAGTCACATCAGAGACATTTCTTGTTTCTCATTTCCATTTTAAGAAATTACCTTGTCAGATGGCATGTGCTTAAGGGAGTTTACACTGGAGGTAACGGGTATTTCTGAAACTTAAATCCTTTTGGAGATACGGGCGTCCTTAGCACAGCTTCTGGGAGAGGCATCCTGAAAGCAGTGGAACTTACACATCACAGCAAGAGCGTGGGAGCAAGGGAACAAACTCAAGGAGCGGGGCAACAACAGGCAAGTGTGGAGCAAAGCTACACACACCTCTCCTGCTATGATCAATTACTAATTGGTTCATCTCTCAGGAGCAGAAACAGGTTTACTTGAGTGTCATGACCGTGGAAGCCGAGAAGGTTTAGGTAGTCACTAGGCATGGTGCAGTCCTAATCCTTGGTTTTTTCCTACTTGAAGGTTTTAGAGAGGAAAAACTCTTCAAATCTGGATATATCTTTTGTTTCTAGGCACTTACCTGGGCGTAAGGCCATCAATACTCTGCTCCCAGTGTATCTACCTGCTTGTTTCATTATTTTTATTTCTCTCTTATCTCGCTCTGTCTATGTTTTCTTTGCTGCCCTTTGCCCATTCCACTTAGAAACGGGTCCTTTGTGACTGTCTCCGAGATTTTCACACAGCACCTAACACAAAATAGTAATGAGAAATGGTGCATTCACGTATCTTCAGATCCATTCCCTGTATTTCACTTATTTGTAATGAATATACAATTGGGAATATTACGTTTGGGAAAAGAGAGAAATAACAAGATGAAGCACTTACATCCCAGTAACATTCTGGAAGAGACAACCAGAAAGCATTAGCTGCAGCTGAAGACAAGAACAACCCCACACAACCCGAGGCACAGCTCCCAAACAATGAAACTGGGTCTAAAATAAGCTTGCACTGTGCCCTTGCAGCATCCCCCGTCAGGAACGGGAGTGCCACCTGTAGTTAGGGCCCCCGTGCGAAATGCTGCTTGCTGCCCCTGAGTACCTCTGCTGAAGCAGGAGTTGCAAATTTTCCTAGAAAATGTCTATCTCAACCTGTGGGGGTGTTGGTTTAGTTTTTGGCCTGTTTTGCCTTTAAAAAAAGTTCTAGCTAGAACAAGTCAGTCATGGGGAAAAAAAATACATGGAATTTTTTACTACAAGGTTTCTTGACAGCTGGACACTGCCTTTGTCAAACACATTCCATCTTCTCACAGCTCCAAAATGTTCAATGGCACAGATATGATCTCCTCAGGTCAGCTGAGCACTCTCTGTCTATAGGCTTCTCAGAACTTACCTTGCAATTGTTCCCCTTGCATTCTCCAGGGCATCGTCCCCACCACTGGTTTTGTTGACATTCATCAGGGAAGAGGCGGGAGTTGAGAACTCTGGGTGAAATGCAGAGGAGTGAGAAATGAGGCAAAACATTACAAAATATATATAAAAAAGAAGGGAAGTATTTAGGAATAGGATAGGAGCGCCAGGATTCAGGCACAGAGAATAAAGGAGAGCAGGAGCCAAAATGGGGCAGGTAGAGGCAGGCAAAACTTTTGCCTCCCCATTCAGAGCCACTTACAGCACTTCCAGCTCATGATGACTTTCAAGTCTCTACATGCTCAAGTTGTCTTCCAACAACAAAAGGAAACCCACTGCTGAGGACTTACCTTCACATTGCTGATCATCCAATTTAGAGCCAAACATGGTCAAGTGTTAGATTTCCTTTCCTCATGCCTTTGTTTTCCTGGAGATGAGGAAAAGGCATTAAGTAAAGGAATGTTATACCTATGGAGTCAAACAGTATTTATACTAAGTCAGATTAGTATTTATGAATACTCACAAACTAGAATATCAGAATTAAGTTTAGCATGAAATTGCAGCCAAAAGGTATTATAGTGCTGTCTTTTTAGTCAAATGCTGCTTGTTACCATATTTCATTCAGTGCACAGGATTGTCACTATGAGTAAGGACTGCATAATGTACAAGCCAGGAAACTACAGAATAAGAACCGTAAGATTTTCCCTTAAGAAAATTGAATAGCATTTTGGATAATTGTCTTCTTTTCCTGTCTGCCAGAAGCTTTTTTGTGATACTGAATAACTCACTTAAACCAGAACCTGCCCATTAACCATTACTTTTGTTATAAAAAAATCTTATCTCATCTGGAATCAGACCTGCTGCTACATCCTCTTCTCTTCTTCAGGAAAATAGGCCAACCACTTGGGACTTTTGAATTATGTATTCCTTAGGCATCTGGTTTAACATAAAGGCGAACATTCAACTCAGCTAAAATCACCAATCCTGCCTCTTTCCAGGCTCCTCATTCAGTCTGAAGTTTTTCTTTCTATCCATTGGTACAGGTAATTCCATTCAACATTTTCCTTTAGCTAACAAGTCAACCGTGTCAGACTGTACCCCGTGAGAAGCTGAGTTTTCTCCAGCCTGCAACCCTGCCCTACCTTACTGTTTCGAGTTTAGTCACTTGACTCAATCACCGTCTCCATCTTCATTCCCCAGTTCATCATCTGGGAAAAAAAATCCAGTTGGCACAGCTGGCACTAAGCCCAAGTCCTTTCACAGGAGCAGTTGAGGGCTTTTGCAGGTTTGTTTTCCCTTTATTCCATTTCTAGGCCATCAGTATGAGGACACTTGAGGCCAAATTTGTGGGGCTGCTGAACACCAAAGTGAAGTTCATTGATACGGTGCATTAAATTAATGAAACAGTGTAAAATGCTAAGTATTCTGATAACCTGAGGTGTCAAAAAGTAATGGGCACTTCTAGCATTTTTTACCTTAATTTCTCTTGACAGTGTTTTATCTGTAAAATATCAATAATAATAGCTAAATAATGCAACACTTCATTTTGCAAGGACATCATAAAAATAATTCTTCATATTTATAAAACACCCTCATGCTACATCATAAAACCATTTGTAAGGAAACATATTATGTTCAGGGTAGCTTAGGTACTCTATGTTAAGTATGTACAGCAACAGTACCTTGAATGGAAAAGACAGAAGCAGTAACCAAATACCAGTAGCAATTTGAATATGTTTATGATGTAATATTTATTACTAATCTTACCAAATATAATAAATGAAAGGAAAGGCGCCGTTTCATATGAGCAGGTGCCTTGCTAAGGATAGTAGGAAAGCACAAATGTGCTGTATAGTACTTTGATTTATATGGCATTTTACTTTTTAAATGAGCAGCGTCCCCTTAACGAGGTAGATTTGAAGCCATTATGATCCATTAAAACAGTTATAAGTGTCTGATAGTAGAGTCCCTGACATCTTTCCATTAAGATTTTTTGATTTGGTCTATATCTGGTTTTTTGTCATTTTTTTTGAACTGCATTAACCGTGAACGCCCCTACCAGTGCCCTAGCTGTCGGCTTTGTGCTGTTGTTAATAAGGGTACATTTTGACAATAATGATTTAAAAGGCAAATCTGGGGGTTTGGGAATGCCAACCTCCATTTCAGGAGTCCTTCTCTGGATTTCTTCTACCTGTCTATTTGTCCTACTTTACTTTTTCTCACAAATAAAGCCTTGTTCACCACCGTCTTTCTTCCTAGGCACAACAAACAGCACCGAACTTTATCTGGAGCTTGTCACCACCCTTCCTTTACCAGCCAAATGCGATGCTGTTGAGTGACACAGTGGGCCCACAACCACTACTGGGAAGTAAACACGCTGTCTCTACATCTGCAAAGCAGGAGAATATTCTCTTGTTAAATAGATTTTGCAGCCTGTTAAGAAGAATAAGAATAAAATGTATCAGAGCGCCACATTGTTTAAAGAATTTTAGGGCTTGCTACTCCGTAAGTGACGTACTCTTAATAAGGATGTTTCATCTTGAGAGCTTCTGTGCATACAACAGGTTATAGGGCTGGAGCAGAGTCACAGCTCTGGGATGAAATGCTGGAAATAATTATTATTTCCAGGCAGGTAATATATTCGCCTGTAGAACAAATATTTACTTGTAAATGTGTTTTGTTGGTGTGACAGCTATAAAACAGGCTTTAACAGTTCACCTAATGCTAATTTACATACAATAAAAGTGCATTTACATAACACTAAGGAACAAACCTGTAAAAACAAGCAAGCATGCAGTTAGCTTAAAAGTGTACCGTTGAGGTGGCACGGTATTTAAGTGAAATATATGATGCATTTCTGTTTTAACTGCATATTTCCTTGGGTTTGTGGGTTCATGTCACAGCCTTAATTGCATTTAAAAGCAGGTTTGGGGATGTGAACTTCCTTTGTAGCTTTTACATCCCAAACTAAATTAGAATGCAAAACTTAGGCATCATTAAAAGAGAGACAAAGGAAAGGGAACTGCTAGTAGGTCTCAGCAGCCGGGATAGTCTCCCACAGGGAGAGGTGGAAACCTTATTCCATGAGTCATTTAATACCAAATAAACAGAGCACTGGAGAATAAATTGTAAGGCATGATTTTTTTTGTTGTTGCTCATTGACAGAGGGAGGGTTACTTGACTTAATGGAGCTTTTCCTTTTTTAAGTTCTGTAGTAGTAGAAAGCACAGACAATGTTATGGATGTAGTTTTTCTTTATTTCTCATTGTCATTTTGGTTCTTGCTGTAATGGTAATATAGTAAAGGCATGAGTAACTTTAGCCCCTGCACTGTGAAGTAAACTTTATTTGCAAGATCGAGCCCTCAAGAGCTGCTGAAATTCAGGCTTCTCTTAGAAAGTGGCCATCACCAATGTAGTTACATAGTGTTTTAATTACAGTTCCATAAAAGGTTTTGCACACTCAGCTATCACAGGTCCTGCTATTAAATGTACGCTTTAGTGATAAAGCTCTGAGGAAGGCAGCTGAGTAAGCTGTGTATGCTGGCATGGCGTGCTCTTGGTCTCCAGTGGAATCCAGGAGACTGATAGAAGGCAACAAATAACCCCTTTGCATCGGTACAGTAGGAGCATGTCTGTAATCAAACATAATTATGGAATCACTACCAGTCAGAGCTGTTATAGTCTTGCTTGTAATCAAGAAGAGCATTATTGCAACATTTATTACTCTCAAGAATAATCTGAGATTTATGGGTGCTTGGAAAGAAAAGTATTATTTGGTACATCTATCTATATGTGTTATTTGCCCAGAAAGAGAGTTCTTCCTTTGAGAGATTAGGACAGTTCCAGTGAAGTATGTCTTCAGATTCCTTATAGTCTTAAATGACAAAAAGCCCACATATTACTTGAAGAAATTCTTTCCAAGTTTGTCATGTGCAAACTTGGACTGACCAGCCAGGTAGATGTGAGCACACATAATTTCCCTGATGCTTGAGATGTTGTGTAACCACTACTGTTGGAGATATAACTACTACCTTCAAATAAACAGCTGAAATCAGTGTCATCATGCAGAAATTGAACTCTTTGATATAATTGTTCAGTTATTATAAGGCCAGGATGAAACTTTTCAAGGGGAAGACCTTCTCCTGTAGTACTGAGTTACAGGTTTGGCTCTTCCAGCAGTGTATCTCTGTTACATAAGAGGGAATGTTAAACGGAAAGTGTCTTTGCAAAAAGAATGATATGTGAGATAACTCATCATAAGAAGTACAGAGAAAGGAAGTAAGAAGTGCAGTTGATGATGCAAGGGTATAAGAAGCTGTATCACTTAATTTTGGAAAGGAGAAGAGGGAAAAAGAGAAATTTTTTGTGACTTCTTAGCTCACCAGGGGACAGAAGACAGCTCTGAATTCAGAAGTGGATGTGGGTGGGAAAGCAATGGAAGAAGAAGATTGTTCCTTAAAAATGTTACCTCAAAAGGTCTGGAAGCCAATTATTAAAACCACCTCAAAGATCCCCAAGGAAACTGTGTGTTTTGTTCTACAGGCTACATAGGTGATCTGTAGAGCTGACCTGGAGGGCACAAGAGCTGACACAGACTACTCCCCATACCAAGCCTCTGAGGTTAGGAGAGTCAGCTCCTCTGTTTGTGTATATGGCGACAGTTCTGCCACATTCTTCTCAGGTACAGCAGCTTTATCAGTGAGAAGGATCTAGGCTGCCATGCAAAGATAATCCTCCCAGTGGTGTGTCAGGCTTGGGGAAGGGCGTGATTATCATTCCAGAGGAGTGTACTGTGAACCTGTGCCTCCCGTTCAGCTGAGTGGTGGCTAGATCAAGGAGGCTTCTGCTCTTTGCTCCCCCTTTCTTTCTTTTCTTCTCTTTCTTTCTTTTTTCTTCCTTTCTTTCAGCAAACAACTTATGGTCATATTAACTTCTTCTATCATGTACACGTAAGATGTCCAAAGCGTGAACCAATGCCCCAAGGCACAATGGTCCTTGGAAATGGATCTCCAACTAGACCATCAGGAGAGTACTAGGTAGATGGGAGTTTCCCATCTTAGGGTGCTTGGATGGCTGCTGGCTCTGATTAGCATCTTACAATGGCAGGTTTTCTCTGAAAACAGTCTAGTGGAGTCTTTCACCAGACTGAATCAGCTCTGCTAAGCCTCGTGTTTCAAGACTTCTCTACCAGCCGCAGCCTGGGACACACAAAGTTTTGTTCTGGTCTTGCAGGTCCAGTAGCAATAATGGAGTTGAACCAAGAATTTAATACACACAAAAATACAGAAAAATGAGGCCGACAAAACCCAAGATTAAAAAAATAACCACTGCATGACAACAGCAAGTGAGCTTGATTTTTTTAAAAACCAGACAAATTTCCATACCGAAGCCCCTTTCCTCACTGTGGGCTGCATAACGGCAGGAGCAGAGGCAGCTGCAACGACCTCAGCTTTGGAGATGGAGCTCCCAGTAGTCAGGCCTGCAAGAAAACATCTGGCTGGCCTTAATGAACATTATTTTCTAGAACGTTCCCTGAGCTCTGCTGGCAGGGAAATACGCCTGCCTTATAAGCGAGAACATACAGAGGCAGTTCTCAAACAGCACATGGTTTGACTTACAAAAGCTTTCCTTAAGGGCAGAATTAATTATATATCATACAGATCTATTATATATTCTGTTTATACAATTATAAATCATTATGGTTAATTAGTTGTGGTACAGACTCCTGAAGAAGAATCTGGTTAGAGAATAAACAAAATGCTCAGTCAGCTGTGACGGTGGTTAACAACTCGCACTTTCATATCACCTTGCACACTGAACTCTCTTGAAGTGATTTATAAGTGGGCTTGACTTTTATATTTTTGGGGTTTTTTGGTTTTATATAAAATTAGAACATGCTGATATGAAATGGCCTGGGATTCTCACACCTTTAAGAAATTAAATTCAAAATATTCCCTAACCAACTTTAATTCAACTGTTTTTCCCATTTACTGTCATAGCACCTGAGTGACTTAGTGGTTAATCATGATCCTATAATGTCTGGCATTGTATATACATGGAACATAAGTACTTCTCCATCCCCTTTTCCCCTCCTGATATATACAGCTCTGACTGGCAGCAGTGGAAATCTCTATCTGCCTCACTATCCTAAAAATAGGGGTGATATCCTGATTGTGAAAAGATTTTTATTGGAAGTGTGCAATACTGCATAGGTTTGGTTTGCAAACTGCATTCTTACATTATTTTAATGGGATGAAATGGGCCAACAATCCACAATATTAATGCCTCAAGCTGTCTGACATCTTTGAACTTAATTACTTCTTTGGCATCACATTATTTAGTGCTGAGTCTTATTGCTGTGTATATGCTGCTACAGGTGTCCAGAGAGAATAAGTGTTTTTGGAAATCTCATCAGTGTCATGCGAGTAGAGCTAAAAAAAAAAAATTAGTATTATTTGTTGTGTCATGGGATATTGTACTGGTTACTGTGCACACTCAGAAAGGCAGTTCTTAAAGCAAAAGAGCTTGTAATATTTATAAGAGAAATTGAAGTAAAAAACAAGACGAAGGGTACAAGAATGAAGTTAGAGTATGTATTTAGTATAGACTAGATATCTATAGGGCAAAATGTAGCACACAACATATTTACAAATCTACAAATAAATTAAAAAGAGCACTCCCCAGCGAAAATGCCGCAGACTGATACCAATTCTGTTTCCTGAATGCATCATGAAAATAGTGGGATTTGAAATAACTTTGAAGGAAGGCTGCGTAGGTTTTTTTACAGTCTATTTTGGGGATAGTTTTCTAGAAGAAAGCCTGAAAGACGTGTATGAAAGAACTTCTGAGAGAAAGAGATGTATGGGCAACTGAAAATGGCATCGTCAGCTTGGAGCAACGAACTGCACAGTAAGATACAAGATAAGATTATAGATGAGTGCCCAACGGATGCCCCTATCTTGTATTCAAAATGGCAGTAAAGGGGAATGCCAGGAAAGGATACAAAGGCAGGCCGATAAAAGCATGGAAAGAATTCAGGAGGGTCATCTTGACTTCAATGTTTTAGGCTCAAGGGGAAACCAGGTACGTGTAATGAAAAGTGGAGAACTTGCATTGCAGGGATGACAGTTGCATTGATGCAATCACAAGAAATCACCTAAGAAAACACACGAGTAGAATAATAAGAGGTAAAAACAGAGCCTGGTGAGATATCTGTTGAAAGAGAAAGCTAGGATGGAGATCTCCCATGGCTGAAAGAAAGGTTAAGGAATTGGCAATGGTTTGGAAAAGAAAACAAGAAAAGACAGAAAGTCAAGAGAGGACAAGATTTCAGGGTCACAGTATGATCAATAATGTCAGAGGCTGTGGAGATGGAAGGAGTCCTGAGATTCGGTCACATCATTAGTAGTGACCTCAGAAGAGCTGAGTGGAGTGTACACAGCCGAAATTAAAGACGACTTGGGAAAAGGTGAATTGGCAGACAGCCATCTGAGGTAATTGTGTCAGGCAATGCATTATTTTATTTTAGAAGTTATGGACAGGAGGAAAACTCAGCAGAAATGTGAGAGCAAAATGAGGTTAAACGTAGGATTTTAAAAAATATGGATGGACATCCTTCTATGTATGTTGGGATGGCCATGGAGAGTTAAGAAAAACAAAGGAAAAAAACCTCAAACAAATAGAAAAATACAGGATTACTGGTAAAGGAGGAGGGATAAAGTGAAAATCTGATCAGAATTACCAGGATAAGGGATTGGCAAAGAGAGGAAAAAGTGGGAGAGTGGATGAAAGGAGAAAGAATATGGATTTGTTGATTAGATCTTCTCTTGAAAAAATAAGAACTGATAACATGGATAAGAAGATGGCAGAGGTGTGTGAAGTTGATTTCAGGAGAGCATTATTTAAATTAAATGTTTGTATTTTACAAAGCAAATATATTTTTAGATTACAAACATGGAGAAGTCATTACTTCATTTGAATCAATGTGACAAATATGTAAAGAGTAGAAAACTTTTTCCAATCTCATGTCTGAAGTATAAATAATACTAAGATTCTCGGACGGTGATAAAAAGTTTAAATATTACCATGAATTTGTGTGGGAACTCTCAGAAAGCCAATTTTTGTCTTCTGCCGCTCAGGAAATATGTGTCTGATGAAAACAAGATGACATTTTCAAAAATGTTACTCCCTAGTATATATTAATATTTGAGTTAACACTAAGAGATTTAAAAAGAAAATTAGAAGTCCTATTCCTGTGTTTCATGCAAGTGGAAGTCCACTTTTGCTATTAGTGTTTTGCCAGCTCCCAGGCATTTCCCTGCTTCCTCAATAGCCCTGTGATTAATAGCCCATAACTGCTGTGTAAATGTCATTTCATGTATCTGCTTATTATTCTTACATACCTATAAATTAAGCTTCTTGCTGCTTCATTTTAGCAGTGACAGTGATCAGACACATGGGGGTAGAAAAGATTTAGAAGCTCAGCTTGTCCATCCAATAGTCCAAAAAGCTGGAATATTGCATCCAGTAGAGGTTTAAGTTCCCAAATAAAACAGCTTTTCTTCTTTCAAATCACAAACTTTCCAAAGAAGAGTTCTCATTTACAAATTCCCATTGAACAGTTTATTAAATTTATATTTCAGTATTTTATTGCTATTTCCCATATATACAAGTTAGCTATGCTAAATAGCACTAAAAATATCCCACTTTGTTATATGCAAGTGAAGAATTTTAATTGGTATTAGTTTCACAGAAACACTCAAGATCTTGAATAGCTGTAAAAGTCTTACATACAAGCCACTATGTAAAGAATAACTATAAAGTTTATGAGAACAAAGATCCCATTAGTTTAGCTTTTGCAATAGTATTTTAAGTAATGTATTTAGAAACTGTAATACATATACTAGCATGATCACTTTGATCCTTTGATCCAGGCATTGGGATGCATCGAATGGACATTGCTGTGACATCTGACCGCCATGTTAATACACTCCTCTCACTTTTAAAAGTTTATAAAAGGCAGGCAGGCCTTTTGTATTTGTGTATCATCGGCTTTGTTAAGTCTGCCCATAGTCCAACACCATCTTTCTGAGGATGCCTCAGTGTTTGGGAAATCCCTGCTTTGCCCAGAGCTAGCACAGCCCTCTGCAGCCCGGCTGTAGCCCTCAGCCAGCGTGGGCTCTCGGAGCCACTGGCAGTGATAACAGCTCCACAGCCATGGAAAGAAAAAAACCCTTCGCTTCCCTCCCACCGCTTTTCTAGTCCAGTGCAGAGGGAAGGAAAGGATATTTAGTTCTGAAACTAGAGAGAGTTCAGGTAATAATACCATTTTAGGAATAACTTATGAAGATATACATATTTCAGGCAGTTCCCGCCTGCCCCTAAATTATAGCTTGTAGTGCATCACTCCCCACAGCAGCCTTACACACTTGGTAGAAAAGTACTGGGCTGAGCTACGTATAGACTAAAACTTAACATGTTCAAGAAGTAGCACAAATTAAAGGTACAGAACAAGCTGTTATAAGACATTTCAGTTTGTCTTGAAACCACCATTTTCTTTCAAGACATGCAGCATACTCACGAGCACACAGCAGCAGCTCCAAAAAACATCGTCCTCCAACATTCCAGCTTTTATGGGCATGCTTTAATTAAAAGGATTCTGCAGAACAAGAAACCTGAATCTTTAGAAGAAAAACATCGATTATAAAAGTACACTATTATGAATTCATATAGATTCAGAGAGAAAAGGGAGGGCTTATAGTAGTTAAATGATAGAATTTTAGGAAAACCAAGGAAGTTATTCAGTTATATATCAGCAGTTTGGAATGAGAAACCTTGATTTTGATCTACTGTTATCAAAACAAAAATGGTACATCGATAGAATAACAACATAATAAGGGTGATCTGATACAGCCTGTAGCTTATTTAAGGAAGAAATTTCTACAAGAAATTAATTGGAAGACAGGAGTCAGAATTACCAGTTAAGTTTTTTATCCACATATCTTATTTTCCTCCTGAGATACTGAGCATATGATATATACAGAGAAATGTGTAGCTATTTGCACCAATAAAACATGTCAATGGATTTCCTATGAGATGCTTTTTCATGCTTTACCAAATCAATCCTAAATGGTTCTAATTATGTAGGATTTCTTAGAACATGTCTTTGGTACTGGTTACAGCAGATTTACTCTGGAAAGGCAAAGAACTTCTACCTAAGGTTATTCTGCCCTTTTGAAGTGTTTAGTTGTGAGTATCCTGATTGCTGGTATTACATACTATGTAGTTGTCCTGTTGTCATTTTTTTGCAGAACGGATATTTCCTGTCTCTCAGTCTATATTGAGATCCTTTCATTTCTTGTGTGAGACTAATACTGCTCTCCACATAGTGGACTTGCACGGATTATCAATGGAAACACAATGCCTGCTGCACCTCGGAGTAAGTCGTGTCTCTCTTCATTGGTCTTTTTACAATCAATCACATCCAGAAGATCAGAGAACGCTTTATCACAGTCCCTTTCTTGCCTAGGAAAAAAATCCTTCAGAGGTCCACCCTCCCGGCCTCACACCTGTACTGCCTTTCCCGGAACGGTGTTCCAGTGTAGAAAGAAAATACTTTGCAACTACTTTTAGTTACGTTCATATTTAATATTTTGAAGAGGTATAGTGATACACAAAAAATTGCAAAAGGATAGTATGCATTTGGGCAGCCTCTTCTGTTTTCATGTCATGTTGACTATTTTTGTAGTAGATTCCATGCTGCAAATAGTTTTATCAGCCCAGTGCATCCATAGTACCACATAATTTTAATTTCTTAACTATTCAGGTTGACATGGATGTCATTATGACATTATGCATGAAATTACTTGCTTAAAACATACATGGCATATGTGGGTTGACACACTTGGATCCACGGCTGCAAGCTGCAAGCTGAGATCAGTCCTCACTCCTTAGAAACTATCAAGGTTGATTTCAAAGGACTGTTGTAAAAGCTTGGTTTTCTGATGTAGGAAAGTCAGAACAAAATTCATCTTTGCAATGGGGCATGCTCCGTAAATACTTTACCTAGCTTGATAAGATTGAGACGGCATTTTTCCAGTCTCTTTCTTTTTGAAGCTGTATCTCCTTTTCACAACCAAAAATCTCTCAAATAGGTTGGATAGATCATAAATACAGAATACATAAATTGTAGATGAAAAAATAATCTATGACACTACCATAATAACACAGTGGAACTGCAAGACTAACCTGATCCATGGTTTCTGGAAATATGTCACTGGCATGAAATTTAAGCACACCGTGAGCTCTTTGCACAGCACATAAGCACACACACAGCCGTGGCCCAGCTCACTACTCGGTTGCGGTGATGGATTCCTGGAGGACAGAGAGGGAGAGAGCAAGTGCTTGGGCCCCTCTCTCTTCTCACTGGATGATGTGGGTCTCCCTCACCAAGCAAGAAACTGTCTGGACCAGCATGTAAGGGCACACTGCAGTGGAAAGGACCTAGAACACAGTGTTCAGTTTTGGGCCCCTCACTACATGAAAGACATTGAGGTGCTGGAACATGTCCAAAGAAGAACAATTAAGCTGGTGAAGGGTCTAGAGCACAAGTCCTATGAGGAGTGGCTGAGGGAGCTGGGGTTGTTTAGCGTGGAGAAAAGGGGGCTGAGGGGAGACCTTATCGCTCTCTATAACTACCTGAAAGGAGGTTGTAGTGAGGTGGGGGTCGGTTGCTTTTCCCAAGTAACAAGTGACAGGATGAGAGGAAATGGCCTCAAGCTGCGCCAGGGGAGGTTTAGATTGGATATTAGGAAAAATTTCTTCACTGAAAGGGTAGTCAGGCACTGGAACAGGCTGCCCAGGGAAGTGGTTGAGTCCCCGTCCCTGGAGGTGTTTAAAAGACGGGTAGATGTTGTGCTTAGGGACATGGTTTAGTGATGGACTTGGCCCTGTTAGGTTTTCAGTTGGACTCAACGATCTTAAGGGTCTTTTCCAACCTAAATGATTCTATGGTTCTATGATTTCTGGAAAAAGTAGGGAGCCAGAAAGGATTCCTCCCAGTGGCACAGCTCATCCTGCAGTTCCTGACGACACAGCACCTGCCTGCCACCTTTTGCAATGGGAACGAACCCAAAAATTCTTTCCTACCTCTCAGGCAGTAGCTTTTACCCTGATAAGAGCAGCTGCATATCACCTGTTATCAAGAGAGTGGTTGCTGGCCAAGAGACCTGTGTTACTGCCTTCTGTTTTTAAGTTTTAATTTTCACCTGCTGTGGAGAGACAAAATGAATTCCAGTTTAGCTTGATGATCCTGCCTGCACAGGTGTGCTGTAAAAATACCACTGCAGTGTTCAGCTGGGTGAATGTTTTAGATGACTACAGTAATTATCACAAGTACTGGTTTTAGTCGTCCCCCCCCCTTTAATCTGGGTCAGATTTGCCAAATAGTTTCAGATGACATTTTTCACTAGATAAATAAAGCTGGAAGAGGAAAAGGAAAGGCTTGTGCCTCCTTTGATGCAATGCCCAACACTTGAATGCTGCAGAACATGGGTGCTGTATATTCAAGACCTTCCTCTTCATGAGATTATTCGAATTCAGATTTTTAATTTCCTACCTAAATTAGTCCTCTAATTATCATGCTTTTCCTGGGTGGGGTTCTCAGTCCCTGCTCCTGATACTGGTGTATTTTGTGTATGTAATTAAACATCCAGGGTGGAGCAGCACCTCGGCAAGCAGGGCAGGGGGAAGGTTAGGAGGATCTCCAGGTCACCACCCTGAAGGTGTCCAGCTGCAGGCTCTTCTGCCCTCCTCAGCTGGGGAAGGGAGACAAGAGCCAGTGCTTTCCTTCTCTGCCATCCTTCTTTCCATCCCTTTGCTCCTTTGGCAGAGGAAAAAAAATGTGAAGGCCACAAGTGAGAAGTTTGTGTCCATGCTCTCCAACTGACCTAATATTTATTATGCATTTTATGTAGAAGTAGGATGGAAGAGTTGCAGCAGGAAAAACTGAGGGAGATTCAGCTCTGAACATCCTGTCTCCCAAGGCTGGAGGATCCCTCCAAATTTAACCTGGATTCTCGCATCTCACCGAGTGAAGTGGCATGACCACGCAGCTGTTCAGCAGGGGGAACCCCTGACTCCAAATTTCTGTGAATTGAGCCTTTCGATTCGTCTTGTTCTAGCTACATAGAATAGAATAGCTAACTTCCCATCAAATGGAACAACTTATTCAAATTGGGACTTTTTTGGGTTTTATTTTCATCAGGAAAAACAGAAAAAAAAATTTGGGTCAGTCTAAACAGATTTTTTATTTTTTCAGGTTTGGCAAATGATCCAAAAAAATCATTTGCACAGTTCTAGTTCTACTGTTATCACTCAACAGTTTCTGTAAAAGTATAGCAATTTGCACTCTAAAAAGAGTTAGTACAGCAAAAAAACCCTAGGATACAAAAGTACACCTAGATGATTTCTCTCTGTGTTAGTGCCAGCTGTGTCAGTCAAATTAGGCCATCTGTAACATCCTTGTAATCTACAATTTTTAAATTCCCATCCAGCTACACCTATACCACTCCTTTGTTTTCAGTGGCATTAGACAGGATTAGCTGAAGAAGGAATTGAGTCTTTAAATTTAATTAAAACGTTGTTGATGATGACCAGGAAGGCGTACTTAGAAGCTATAGGTAAAGAGATTTAGATGCTCAACGTGGGGCACTTGTGCCCAGGATTTCAGGCTCCTGATCTATGGAAGAAAAATGCTTCTGGTTTCTCATGGCGGTGTGCCTGCCAGCTAAACACCGAGTGAAGTATAGCTGCTTCGGCTTCCCCTGGAGGCTTCCATCTTCTCCTTCCTCTGGAGGCCCCGTCTTCTCAGTCTGGTGCTGCTACATCTTTAATAAGATCAATAATCTTCCTCAGGTTTAGCAGCTTCATGAATTCTGATTAAGCTCCATGACAGTGGCTGTGTATTAAGAATAATAGGCAAGAAGAAGACTTTAGTGACTCAATCCGTGAGGCATGATAGTTTCTTGTTTAGGCAAACTGTTACTGATTTGATCTTGGGTTTTCTCAGTGTGGCCTCTGTAAATAACATTCGAGCACACAGTACACTTACTGTACGGCTCCTCTTCCCTGCAGACCAATTCTTTCTGATGAAGACTTACTTTAATTGTTCCGTGACTACTAATGTGTTTAATTAAGGCACACATGGCTAAGTCTTCAGCGAGAAAATTTGACGTGCTTACAAGAATTAATATAGTAAGAAATCACAAAGGTACAATCAGGAGCAAAAAATCAGAATGGTCTCTAGCACTGCCTTTCAGCCGAATACCGGTGTGTGAGTTTCTGTGCAACATTAAAATTCAATTAAGTATTTTGGGGAAAAAAGCCTGGCCCTGACAGGATACGTCATCTGACCACAGGAAGCTGTGCTGACAAAAATTCATAAAGTGGAAATTGGAAACCCATACTCTGAAGCTTTCCTGTATTAACAGTTTAATGTCCAACTATGTAATATATAATTTATGAGAATTCTCTAATGTGATACAGCCTCGCATATTTTGCAATTTGTTATTCTTATTTAGAAAGAAGTGAAGGCCAGACTACTCTCTCTGATTTCTGAAGCCATTTTAAGTAATTTTTAATATATATGTCTCATGGTAATTTTCCATAGACTCCACTTTGCAAACCCTTATTTTCAGTCCTCACTAGTGAGCTCATTTGGGCTCACTTCTTTGCCACTGTTTTCCTTTTGAAGACAGGGAAAAGTTTGGGGGAATTAGAGATTTGTGTGGGGAGGGTGATGCAATTGTGCAGAAACATAGGTGATAGAATTATATTGTTGCTTCACTGTTTTTTATGAAAATGTCATCTAAATACAGTTCTGGAAGGACTCCTATTGTCAGCTTTTGGGATTTGCTCTAGCCAAAAACATCCACAAATCCTCTTTCCATATGCTGAATGTTTTGGTTTTTATAGTCTTCTGTATACTTTGTGTTTTAAAAGTGGATTTCTTTGTTGCTTATGGTCCTTCTGTGACTACAGTAGTACCTCTTTCTGTTTTTTGTGTATTTAAACCCTTTCATTTCTGCTACTTTTTCTGGAATGGATTATGTGGAAGAACATTTTTGTTTTTAATATCTGATGCTAGTTGCGAGTATCCGCTCCATTGGGAGCCCTTGAGAGATACCATAAATGCCAAAAGTACCATATTTGGGAGTGAACCAACAGTGGAACATGAAGAAAAAAATCATTAATGTGCTTTATTTGGAAGGAATCTGTGGCCTTTACGAAATAGAAAGGCAGGAGAGAGGCCGCAGAGTATGAAAGTATTGACAAGGCTAACAAGGAGTACCTTACTGTTTGAAAACATGCAGAAATGCAAGGAGAAGGAGCAGTCAGGGAGCCCTTTGGTGGCTGCCATGGTAAAGGTGACCGTGCCCTTCAGAGCAGTTACCTCTGCAGTTAGATTGGAAAGCAGATACCCACAACCTCGGGGAATAGCTTGCGGCAGGATAAATATGCCACAAAGATGAAGCTAGGGGAAATTAAATCCAGACACAGGGAAACTACAATTAAATGGAAAACAGTCTGATAAGGAAAAGTGAAAGAATAATCAGTGCTTGGAGACTAAAAGAGAGATTTTTTTAAAGTTATTTCAAGATGCAAAAGCATCCTCCACTATTTCCTATTTGCATTTTAACATGGTTAGATATCTTGGACTCAAGGTATCTAGAAGAGGACTAACCTGCTTCAGGTCAGTTCCAAGGTAACGCAGAAGAGTATTCAAAACATGTTTGTTAAAAAAGTAAACTTCACTGAAGTTTACTTTAAACTTTCCCATACTGTTGCTCCAAGAACTGTCCAAAATGACTGTAACTGAAAATTAGAGGGGGGAGAAAGCTCAATTTTATGGTACTTAATATTGTATGTGTAGGTATATTCATGTTGGGTTGGTTGGGGTTTTTTTTATAATAATAATAACACTCCCATTGATTGTCTGGGTCTTTCATACAGCAAGAAGGAAGAAAAAAATGTTTAAAAAATTAACTGTACAAGCCTGAGTACTTGCCGCTACTTTATAAGCACATTAGAACAGAGCGACTCTCAAGCTGAGGGTATTCTTACAGATCCCAGGATGACAACAGGCAGAACGTGCCAAAAAGGTCTATAACAAATCTATGGACAAAGATCAGGACCTAAAGCTGATCAGCACACCGTTAACTTCAGTCCACTGTCACTTGCAAACACTCAGCTTCTGCTGTTTGAGCACAATGTTGCTTTTTCTTCACCAATTCCATCCATAGAGACAAAAGAGCTTTGCCAGTTATGCCATGGTGAAAAAGAAAGGAAATTTCCTTCTTTGTCCTTTCTAATGATTCCCGTGTTTCTAGCCTAATCTGGCTTGCACTGTTGTACGTGTGCAACAAGGTTTAATTACATAGAAGCCAAGATGAAACTGGAGGAGCCCAGTAACCATGGAGATTAGTGATCAATAATATAATACTATTTGTTTATAAATTATCCATAACCCATATATCCTTTTGTAAAAGGCAAATAGGCAAGGGAGATCCAGGCAGCATGTTCAATTTATTAATATTTTCTAAAATCAACTGTGATTATGCTTTCTGTGGGTGACTACCTTCCCATTAATAATGTTATTTTCAAATTGTTTGATACAGTATGGATTAGGGGAGATGACTATGTTTGGAGGAGAAATATAAAGCTCCTCAATATAGGAGTCATATAAAGGAGTCATATAAATACAGGAGTCACATAAAGCTACATCTGAAGGCTGTACAGTGAAAAGCGCTCTTCTTTTGACCAAAACTCTTAGTAAGCCCTACCAGGCCGTGTTACAGTTCATGGTGTGATTAGGAAAAAGTTATGAAAGCATGTGCACCATATGCAAAACACAATTCACATTCCCATTTCTTTTTCCAGTTAAAAAATCCTCATCACAAAGCTCATTAACGGTGGTAATCATAATTTGAAGGCTATCTCAGATAATGATTATGAAGAACCTGGAGGAGCTTTCAAAATCTTACAGTTGCTTTTGTTTTTTTAGAGATTAAGACATTTTCCAACTAAACATTGTTTATCTTCCTCCTCACTTTTAAAGAAGGAACTAATCAGTTTCACTGAGAATATTTTCCACTAGAAAGTCAATAGTCATCAAAATTTAAACTCTTCACATGCTTTACTATTCTGGCAACTTTCTACTTGGAAGGAAAATAAGAATTTTTCATTAATATCTATTTCAACGTTTTGTTCTAGTTTGTTTTCAAAATTACTTTGCCAAAAATGAATATTAAAAGTGGAAAAGATTTTTTACATTATTTTACAGTTTTAAGTAATGCAAATCCAGAAGTGACTTCTTTTATGTTTCACTCCATGATGAGTTTGTTTTCTTTCAACTGGGAATAATAATTTTAAAAAATCTTCCAAAAAATACAAACTCTGTCTCCCCAGCAGTTACGTGTATAAAAGGCAAAGCATGGAGAATTAAGAGCCATTTCAGAATAATTTATTGTAGTGTTTCAGTATATCTAGAGAGTTAATGGATCTAGGAAACTGGATGATATTCTGGAGTAAAAATATAGTTATCTGATCTGCATCAAGAGGATAAGAGGATAACTGATTTTATGACAAATCCCACTTTTGTAACAATTACATAATAATTATATAATTGCTGTAACAAATCCCTGTTTTGTGACTTCACAAGAACATTCAGCATCTCTTCAGCTCAAGTCCCTGCTTGCCAAGCTCTTGCAGTGAAGTCCTATTTAAGTACAAGGGGTGCATATATGTTAGCGTTTCAGCTTGGGAGTCTTGTCTCCGGATCATCCCAACTTACCGTGTTTCCATTTGAATCATGGAGCCAGCTCAGAGCAAGCTGGGTTCCTTCTGAATGGAACTGAATGAGAAGATGTGCTTCGGAGTCCAGGGGACATTCAGCCCGTAGGACAAGAGCAACAGTAGTCTAAACTGGAAATGCTTGTAAGAGTGGGTATTAAACCCTCAGCCTTGGTTTATTTTTTTACTCTATGGATCCACTCCTCTTAGGCTGCACTACTTGCCATAGTATGGACAAGGCTAAAGAGAAGTGTTACGACTCTGGGTATTAACAAAGCATAGTACCCAGAGTATCATCTTAAACCAATGTCTTTTCAGGGATGGATAGGGCTCAGGATTTTCTGAAAACCTCCTGTCCTGCACAGATGCGACCATCCTGTGTGCATTTCAAACCCAGCCATTCCATTACTCACTGCTCCCACTGTATCCTCGCTCAACGGGTTAAGAAACTGCGATTACACCGTATCCACCCTGACAGCTTACAAGTTGCCCTAGTAAGCGGCAGAGCGATTTTAAGTTGGTTCTGCTGGCTTTTGAAGTGCCTAACGAGTTGGTCCCAGTGGTGTGGGAGTTTTCGCCCCAGCACCTCCTGCCGAGGAGCTGTACTTCCACAGCGTGCAGAGAGCGCGCTGGTCCGCCTGAGGCACCGAGGGAGCCGCGGTGCTGCTGTGGTGAACCCAAGCGTGTAGAACTTGTTTGCCCATGACATCAGGCTTAGTTCACCCTTCCCTCTGAGCAACACCTGGAAACATTTGTTTTCCAATGGTATTTTATTTTGACTATGAACAGACTGTACTTGAATGATCTTTCTCGGACATTTTTTTTTTTCTCAAAACCTTCTGTTTGTTATACCCAGTCTCTAAAGGCAGAACACATACCTCTCTGCTTGAAACAAAGGAGGAAGGCAAAGGATTTAACCCTGAGGGTCAAGAGCCCCTCATGAAAGCCATCAGACTGTTGATGAATGTGCACTTTGGGAAGGGATGCTCTGGGATGTGGGATGCTGTGTCCTACAGGCCTGGATCTGTGATGGACCAGATGGGGATCTGCTGAAATGCACCACAGCTCCTCCTCTACCCACACACATTCTTTCCAAATGAAGGCAACGTGGGGAAAAAATAGCAGACGCCACGGCCTCGTCTTGATGTGCACCCAGGATACAATTTGGGTGTGTATCTGAGGCAAGAAGTAAGTCTTTCTGAGCCCTGAATTAGATGTATAATTACAAGCAACTGTGAAGTAGGAGTCCATGTCCACAAGAAGCAGGGTTCAGATCCAGCAGGAGCTTGGAAATGGGAGCAACAACCAGTCACAGGAGCAAAATTTTGCCTTTGTAAGAAAAAAAAAGCTCCTGGCTCCCAATTGATGTCCTTGCTTCCACTGAGATCAATGATTACTCTGTCTCCAGGAACAGCAGGTGAGCCCAGCGAGGGGCTGCAGGCTCCAATCTATGTCAGCGAGACAGGCAATTAGCTGAATGTGCTGTCCTACAAAGCACAGCTCCCGTGTCGGCCGCCTTTTAGGAACCCTGCGGTAACAGCCACTTTGCTGAGCTTCTGGAAATACTCCAGATGCAGACTGTTCCCCCCAAAACCAGCAGAATTCCCACGCTTAGCTTTGCAGTCTTAATGCTCTTTTAGATTAAAATTTATATGGCTGAGAGTGTCTAGATTTAAAAAAGAAAAACAACTCCAGGACAACGTGAACCCAGCTCTTGCCCCAAAACCCATCACGTTGGCTCAAACTGCCACCCCACCTCGGCTATCAACAGCACTGGGGTTCAACTGTCTCACCAGCCTGATAGTTGAAACCATCATGAAAAAAGTACAGAAGACTGTACCCGTGAATTTCTCAGATATTTGCTAAGAGCAGAGAAAAGGTGAGACAGAGTTGCCTAAAAATGGAGATGAGATGCAATTGCAGGGCGAGCGCTGTTGACTAGAACACACAAGATGCAGACGGGCTCCTTGGCAGGCATTGCACACACAAACAGCACGTTTTTAAAAAGCATGGAAGGCAGCCACATTTTAATAGACTTTCTCCCCGTCCTTTTTTTAATCTTACTTCAAAGAAGAGGTCACCACAATTCCTCTTCCCCAAGCCTCATTCTTGGAAATATCTAAGTCATTTAGACTCAAAAAAAAGTAGGAAAACGTAGACTACAAAAAATGAGCTGGACATAATCCCCTACCAACAGGGATCACTGTTCTCGACCAGATTCTGCCAGTTCTTTCATTATAGGGATTTTCTCTACATTTGACACTTAAAATCAATCACAGGGAGAGCGATGGAGAAGGGGAGTGAAGGGAAGGCAGCAATCAAAATAACAAACAATTTGGTTCCTGCTAGAGAACGTGTCCTTCTTTAAATGACAAGAAAAAGATGATAATGTGGGGGTTTTTGTGTTCATGAAATCAAGTATTTTCACACTAAGTCAGTATTAACATTTTAAAAAAGCTTTAAAACATACAACCAGGGTTTGTAGTTAAGATGGGAAAACATTTTAAATTGGAAATGTGAATTTAATCCCCTCAATTAAATGTAAAATATTTAAATACTTAACCTGATTGCTGCCAACTGCAATTTCCTATAATAAGGAATTATGAGGAGAGTGGTTCTTAAAGGCACATGGTGCACATGAAACCAGCAAAGATTCAGGTCTAGAAACTGCAACTTCATCTATGCATATAGCCACTTATATTTAGCCCTTTCACACAAGTTACAAATCGGAAAATTTCAAGTACTATTTTTTATTGGGCATTAATTTTTTTTTTTTCCTACATGTGGACTAACTGGTAACGGCATTATTAACAGCAGATATGGCAGAACAACACAGGTTTCCAGCCAGTAGAGTCATGTGAAGCATCTGATATCTGAATTAAAGGACATCATAAGAAAATTCTTCTGGAAAAACTGAAGACCAGCCTCACACAATGCATCTCTTTGTAAATAATAATTTTATCTATCTATCCATGTATCTATCTATACCTACATATATACACAGATACATAATATATATCTACATTCTCTATATATGTATCTGAGGTTATGACACATTTCTGTTGCCCAAACTTTCTATGCTAATTCTGCTATAATCTTTAGGACAAATTCTGTTCTCAGTTATGATGATGGAAATGATAACAACTTTGCTGAAACCCAAGTGTGTGCAAAAATCTCTTTTTCCTTTCAGAACTGCTTTTTTTGTGTGTGTAAAATATCTCTACGCTGAGGACAAGATGCAGGCACCAACTGGCAACTGACCTTCATGAAAGTTATGTGAAGTCACAAGGCCATTTTCTCACGCATTTGGAGAAAGCAGCGGATTGAAAAACGCTGGTTGCTGGCCTACAACTAAGCAGCATATTCTGCATTCTGCCTCAATCCATTTTAGGAAGTGGTCATTATAACTTAACTTCCTCTACATCTCTTTGCTTTGAACTGCTGTTCACTTCATAACTAAAACTGCATCCAGAGAACGAAGTTTTATTTTTATCTGACTTTTTCCTTAAATGCTGCATATTCTAATTTCTTCCTCCTCCCTCCACAGCTGGCAACAGACCAGCTCTTTCATTATATTTGGAGCAAAGAAACAACTCACTGAACCTTTCCCAGACCACATTGTCAGGACTTAAACACGTTGAACAAATCAAAATACTTATTCAAAAGTAAATGAATTCCCATTTGTAATACAGCCTTCCACTGCTAATGACAGGTCTGATCTCTGCAGAATTTTGTTCTGTAGAACAAAAAGGCTGAGATAGATAGATAAATTCATCCTGTTTCCAGGCACTTTGCTGGAGCCGTCTCTGGCAGCAGCAGTCATGCTTGGCTCCCTGCATAGACAGCCAAAGGAAGAGAGGACAAGCCAAAGGGTGATTCTCATCTTAACGCCAAAGAGCTCCTCTTTCCCTCCTCTCCTGCAAGCAGATGGAAACTAGGATGACTGGGATTGTAACTAAGCACATCAGCATGGAGGAAGCAGAGACAAGATTTGTATCTGAGAAATTCCCCGCTTGGACCTTCTGGCCTGGCCAGAGCCAGCATGCCATTAGGCACTGAGGAAAGGCACCTACAAGTCCAGGGTGGATGTATCAGGGGCAAAAGGTTCAAGGGAGGAAATTATCAGGTAAGAATTGTCCCTCTTCTCTGTTTACCACAAATTTCATCATCTTAATAATCTAATAAACACTGTAGAAGAGGCTTTCTCTAGGTCAGAGGAGTTTAAGATCAATAGATACATACAAGGGGAAAAGGTAAACAGAGTAAGCCAAGTGTTGCTAAGTTACTGTGTTCTCAACAACATTTCTGTCAGTTATTACAAAGTAGACCCTCAGTATTGTTAAAAAGACGAGCAAAGTGCCAAGCTGCCACCTCTCTTTTTTCCCCTGATGAAAAGCGTAGGATATTCTAATTTCTGATGTCACCAGTGGGTGCCATCTCTTGTCTTCTAACACTCTGGCAATGCCTACGCTGATCCAGTTTGCTGAGGTGGTTTTGCACAGGTTGTCTGTTCTGATAGCAGTTTTGGAATGAGTCCTGAGAGTGGACTATTCTCTTGGAGACTGACAAATTACTGGGTCATCATTTCCAGACCAAAGTGATATATCAGAAGTGAATGGTGTTTCAAAGGAGAAGTTTTTCAGCATTATCTTCATACTTTGTTTCTTTGGGGAAGCAGAATATCAGTTTGTGTATGAGCCAAAATAACTCTTTGAAGCAAGATGAGGCAGTAGGTGCCAGAAAGGCCTTGTTCAGTTAATTGTAATTTATCTAAAAACACAATAATCTATTTGCAAATTTCCAAGTAAGATTTTATCCTTCACTTGAATTACCTCATCTGTTTAAGAAGGGTGTACTAGTTGGCCTTTATTCTTCCTAACTAACAATTATTTTTATTTTGGAGAAAATAATCATTGTACAGCTAGATTGCTGTTGCAGTGGACACACTAGGAACACTTTTCCTACTCTGTGCCATGAAGACAAGGATATGCAAACCAATCTAATACCAAAAAGTGATTTTTTTAGTCACTGTGCACATATTCTTCTAAATAGCCAGAGATTTCCATTGCTACAGGAGATCCTCACAGAGCAAGTCTTACCTGACTTCTTTTTGATGTCTATGGTGAACAGATCAGTCTTGGGATGACTTCCCCTTCTAGGAGATAGCCTTTAGCATCTCGGCCTAAATCTTCCCCTTTGGTCTAAGCAGGGTGAAATGGCTCAGGCAATCTGCTGAGATTTGCGGATCACCAGAAGATGATCTTGCTCAGTTCAAAGTTTTTAAAGGTAAGTTGTTTTCCAAGAAGACAGAGTAGGACTTGAGCACCATCTTGCATGCTTAGAGCAATTGTGTCAGGTCTCTGTCATTGCGTGGCTAGTCATGTAGGAGATAGGAATGGAAGCTGGTCAAGTCTGCATTGCTTTTACCACAGGGCATCAATGTGCAACATCCTTTTCTTTAAGGCCTATCACCCTTGAGATGCCTGCCTACCAGGATATGCCCTATCCCAGAAGCAAAGCATTTGTCAAGACCCAATTGAATGGAGCAGAGTATTCCAGAGGAGGCATTGGATTTACTTATATTTCCAAAATAGGGTGCAACTTTCTACTGAAGGAGAGACAGACATTGGAGGTGGTGGTGAAGAGGGTTTGTTTGAGAAGACTTAGAGGTCAAATATGAAGATGAACAGTTTTAGACAAAACCTATCATCCTGGAAAATGGCTTTATTCATAGAGATTCTCTTAGATTTGTACAAATCAATAGCTAGAACAACAGTCCGCCGTACACATTTTTTTATGGAAATAACTGCAACATGAATAGCTAGCCTCTAAGTAAACAAAACCACATCAGCCATCTTTGTTCATTCACTCTATTTTTTTACAGCTGTCCTAAGATTTAAAACTTGTCTTCAATTTAATTTATGATATTAAGATTCAAGATGAATCTTAATACTGATTTCTACTATAAAGCATTCTAGAGATCTCCAGCAAAGCACTACATTTCCATTTCTCAATCAATCAACAGCCTCTTATTTGATGCCATTTAAAAACCTGATGGCAAATTCCAGGTTTGAAGCAGTTATTTGGGTGCATTTACTGCACACTACATGGACTAAACATATAAAAAGGAAGTAATTTTAAATCCCTCTACTAATCCAATATCAATCTCCAATATGACACCTTCCCACTTTGCCTACCCCCAAAACATGAGTTAAATTGCAACGAGTTGAACTACATCAAAAGACAGAGAATATGTTAACCCTGTATGTCCAATTTTAGCCATAATTATACTAAGATTGATATGTAATATCTGAGAGTACTGTAATACTACTTGAAATAAAATTTGGCAGTCCTTTCTGGGATAAATTTAATGCATATGTTCTATTCCACCCTATTAAGTAGAGGGAGAAGTGTAAATGTTTTTTATTTGAGAGACAACTGAAGGAGAACTAACGAAACTGTAAAAGACATAAAAGTCAAGTAACAACAAAAAGATCCTTTGAAACAATTGGTAGATAAATATTAAGTCTTTGACAAAAAGCCCTACCTAAACATATACTAGACAAAGTAGGAGTTACAGGAATCTAAAAATGTCTTTAAGAGCAGAATAAGCCAAGCAGATGTACCAGTAGTTTCTAAAAACAGCTGAAAAAGGAAATTACTGTACAGTTTCCAAAACATCACACATATTGCTTAATTTTCTTAAGGAAAAGAGACAAACAGCAGATCTCTTGATAAAAAGGGTGATGCAGTGGTCAGACTAAAGTCCCAAAGTCTTTTTCAGTTCTAACAAGTATCAGTTGCTTTAAACAAGTAATTCCCATCTCACCATGATGGTCCATTTCACCTGAGTCTTTGTTTTCCGAGCCCAGCTGCTTCAGACTTCTTTTCCAGTGAGATTTAGATGGGTGCCCATAGCTGACCTCCCAGAACAGTTACACACACACTTGGACGCGAGTGGCTGCTCTAACCACAATGCTGATATCCACAAACAGGTGGATGAGGGATGTTTATAATCGAGGCTCATCCTTTTTTTTGTTTGCTTGTGAGCAGTTTCTTTTATGTTCTGTTATTGAAGTGCATGTGTCGACTGACTTAAGAGGACAGCCTTGTAAATGAGATCTTTGATCTCAAGAGTTTATTTTATCTTTGCAGCAAGGAAAAGTGAATTGAATTGGCTGGCAGAACTAAGCCCTCTCTTGTCTCTGTTCTACAGCTGCTGCATCCTTCTGGGGTCATCATAACTTCCACCACTAGATACTCTCTTTTGCCACAGAATTAAAAAAAGCCTTCTCCAACATCTCATCATAACCTGCAGTACAACGCTGAAAGCTTTACAACTCCTGGTTTATTATATGAACCATGCAGCCTGCTCAGACTGTTTTGCTTCTGTAGAAAGGATATGTTTGTCAAACCACTGAGCAAACCAGCAAAGCTCTTTGAGCTGCCCTGATACCTCATCAGGAAGTAAACTTTAACAGAATATTCACTGTCTTGTTTTGGCAAAACAGTCTAGAAAGACTATGGCATGGAGGGCTGCAGACTGAAAACAAATATCTGCTCTGAGATGTTGAAAGGAGTATGTGATCCATCGTTACTCCCCCATTATCTATGTTAATGTACAGAGGCATTAGCATTAGGGACTGTTGTGCCATCTACTACATGTACACAAAAAAAGACACTATGGGGCACAGTACCGATTTACTTCTGATTCGGATCACCAATATGATGGTGTCATCATATTCTTACCACCTGCACTTCATTTAGTTTCTGTATTTTCATTACAGCCAAAGTTAGCTACTACAGAAATAACGTTCAATGAAAACGGCTTTACATGTCCTCCCTCCCCTTAGTTTGATGTAATTTTACTACGTCTGTTTCCTTCTATACAACTAAAGGAAATAATGAACACATGAGAACTCTGCCATTTCCTAGGCGGTAGATACCTGTAAAAAACTAATAATTTTTAATGGCCTCAAGGTAATTTCATGTAGAATAGCCAGGCTTAGTCACGATCTGTAGCACTCACCATGAAGGTGGAAAAGCTTTCCATTAATATGTTTCAGAAAATAAAGTTTAAATTATTTTTTGGGAGTTCTACTGAATGCTTCAAACCATTCATACATGGAGGAAAAAAAAATTCTGCACGCAGAGTTGTGTTACTGGGGACTGGACCCACAGAGGTCAAAGTAGTGCTTCGGATCTTACTGCTTTTTAGATCATTCATTCAGCCTGCACATCAGTTTGTGCAGGAGAATTAAAACAGTCTTACTCATTAGCATCATCTAGTGCAAAGAAAAACTTCACATATCTGTACATAGAACCTAAAATTTGTGCTCCAGAACTAAACAGACAGTGAGATGCCATGCCTAGAAGACCAAGTTGACTTCTTTAACTCCTGGCATCTGAAAATGATGAAATTCTGAATTGACAAAAATCTCAGTTTCATTCTATGGGCAGTAATGCTTCCAAGTTAACTGACTGCCACCGCAACAGGAACAAGGTAGCGACTTTTCTCCCCGTCCAGTCAGCACAAATACTTACACCTCTTCTCGTGGATGGCTGTGATTCAGACAGAAGGAAGGCTAAGGAAGTGTCTATGGAAACAGATCACGTTTGCAGAAAGAAGCCCTGGTCTCTTCTCAGAAAACAGTCTCATCTCTGTGAAAGATGTTGAAAAGAAAGAGGTTTCTCTAGGAGAATCAAAGGACGTAAACATCTAACTGCTAAAGAAATAACATGGTCTCAATGGAGGATACAGGGGCATCAATAATTTTCCTTAGTTTAAGGAATTTGACATATTGATGGGAAGAAATCAGGCCTAATGTACCTACTTCTGACTTTGCAAGCTCATTACAGAATGTCAAGCTTAACGCTGACAAAGAGATGCGGCACAGCAGGTGGGCTGAATGTACCCACCTTGGCTTATTAAACCTTCTTCTTCCTACGGCACTAAACAGGAGCCTACCTTTGGATTTTAAGGAGGATTTTCTGCCTCTTTGTTGCTGTAACAGACACTTTCTGCCTTCAAAAGGAAATCTGGTTAATCTGGAATTGCCCTGTCATCAGTAGAAGAGTTGCAGTTCCCTAAGAAGGGAAGGACTTACCCCTAGGAGTTGCACTTCTGGTTCCTCTCCATACTCACTAGGGCTGAGCAGAGAAAACCCAAAGGAAGATGAATTATCATGTCATAACAAGAGGGTGGTGGTGGGGAGGAGACGAGAGCAGTTTCTCAAGTGCAAGTTTTATGCTATTGTTCAGAACAACCCACTCGTCTTGCCCAGGAGGCTGCTTTAGTGCTTTTGCAAACAGAACAGGTTCTCCAGCTAAAAATGCAATAAACTCTGTGTTATTTTGAGATACCGTAATTACTGCAGTGAATATGCTCTTTGCCTTTTTCCTTTATTTGCTCTAGGGTCAAAACCTCTCATCTGTGACCACACAAGTGTATATTTGCCAGCTGCAGTACTGTAGTATCAGGGTTTGGATCATACTTCACAGAAAACATCAGAAACTGGATCTGTAACCACCTCCTTGGCTGACCTGCTGGACACGGCGTTGTCTGGTTCCACTTCTCTGTTTGTCACCAGGGAGCTGTCTGTAGGGACCAGCTCCCAGTCAGCCTTCTGTCGGGCTGCTCTGGATGCAATTATTCTTTGATTTACCTTTGAACATGTGGGCTTTGCTCCCCTTTTTCTACATTTAAAATTAGACTTTTCCAGAGCCTGTATTTACAGCTTTTCCAGAGGAAATAAGAAGTGTCTTGTTATGTTTGATTTATTAGAAAGTTCCATAAGGAAGCTATCACACAAGGCAGAGTATATCTCTTGCAAGGAAAACGTAGAGAACTGCAAACGAAACTCAGAATCTCCCATGAACCAAAGTAACTCTAAATAAACTATTTAATAAAGGAGCGCAGGCTTACTAATATGTCCACTAATGGCAGTGACACAGCTCCCATTTACAGCACTTCACTGGCCCAGGATCACACCTCAGCCTTTCATTATTAGTTCTGGAGTTGACAACCTGTCTTAATTCTGACGTTAATGACATCAGCTATGAAATATCTTTCAGTTCTGTCTAAAGAATTTACATACATATGCATAACACAAAGCAAACAGTTCTATTCAAGTCCTCATTTTCATATACAGAATATACAGAAAGGACAGCCAGGGCGGTTTACTATGTTTACTATATGTCACATATGTTCTATGCAATAATCACTTAGCATATGATTTTAAACATATCTTACACAAGCAATTCACATTTTTATATGAGCTAAGACTCTTTGAAATCTTTAATTTTCTGGAGATTCATGCCATCTTCATGTTATTAGTGGGCAAATAGTAATATCCATAAATCTTACTGATTTATAACAGTTTAAGTGTATTTTTTTCTTATCCCAGTGGGAATAAATTCACCTTTGCTGTCTGGATACCATTAGGCTTCAATCCACTTTTTATGGATGATGTCAAGCAAGGGAGAGCTTTGAGCTCCAGCCCTTGCTAAAGAGAGGGCAGGCAGGAGACACATTCCCAGTGCTCATTACTAGTACTCTTGCTAGGTGTAAATTTTACCCTTTACGGAATATGGTTAAGAATGCAGCCAAATGTTTAACCTATTGTCCATATTTCTCATCATAGGCGAATACAACCTCTTCCCCACCCTCCTTTGCCTCTTCTTTTCCTTTGAAAGGACAGGGTACTGGCTCGTGAGTGTTACAGAGTGTGATTCTGACAAGATGTGGTTATTTTAGATAAATAATCTCCCTTTAAACAAAAAATGAATGTCAAAAAATTATATGCTAAGTCAGCTAGCAAGGAAAGAACAAGTATAGTGAGTTTGTTGGCTCTTCAACAGTGTTTTGCAGTTCTGCTTCTAGACCAGCTGAGCTGCAGAAACATTTCAGATTCGAAATGGACAACTTGAATGGAAACATGCTATTTGCAGGATGGCTAATTTTTTAATGATTAAATATAAACCAGTCATGAAAATTAAATTTAGTGCTTCAGGTACATGTTAACTAGAAAACTCAGCACACAAACCAGTTCTAAACAACTTGGAAAAATGAATTCTTCCTTCTAAGAGGTTCGAGTACGTCCAAGCTCACAGCCGTACTATCCTCAGAGCAGTGTCATGGATGCCACGTAAACCACTGCAAGTCACCAACACAGTACACAGAATACATCAGATGAAAGTGTGATATATTTGATTAGAAGGACCCCAATTTTTTAAATGATACTGAAAAGATTTCCAAACTGAATTTCCAAGTTCAAGCTCTCATGAGGTCTGAATGGTCACAGCTATAGTAAACAATACAGGTGAAGCCAAGCAATTACTCTCACACATAAAAAATAACTCACTATTATTTAGCATTTTTTTATTGGAGTGCAGCACAGATACTTTCCCTGAAACAATAACTTCAAAACATTTATGAACATAGCTGTCAAAAATATTAAATACATACATTTAAAAAAATCTAAAACATGAATATTTAACAACCTAAGATGTATTCACAATGTAATTTCTCCATCATTTACAGTATTTATCTCAAATACTGTAAGAAGATGCAAGTCTGAAAATATATGTATTTTAAGCTATCACAGAGCATAGAAAATGTATGAAAATACCCACTAACATTTGGCACAATATAAATATTCTACCCCAAGAGAGAAAACAAGTGTAGTCTTTTGTGTGACACAGATCATTATTCATCACAAATCATGATGTTACATCAACATGCAACAGCAGCTCTGGTTTTAGTCAGGAAAAACACGGTCAAAGCTTGTGAGCAGGGGACACAGTGGTCTGTGAGAATGCATGTTTAGGTACTTAGCCATTTAATTTAGCTGGATAAGAAACAATGTAATGTTTTCCTGTTGTTAAACATTGCCATCTGTATCTCTGGCACACAAATTAAAAAAAGAAGGGTGTGACCATTAAAAGTACGTGTCCTGAGATTTCCTTCTTCAGGGGGCAAAGAGGTTAAAATGGAAAAGCTGATCTATGTATAAATCAGGAACACATGTGGTAATGAGAACAAACAGCAGCCAACAGGCAGGCGGGGAAGACTTCTCCAGGCACCAAATGAGATGGACAAAAATACCATCTACTGGAAAGGGAGCAGAGGAACTGATTTTCACTTGGCAATTGGTAAGTTCAACCAATTCTATTAAGTCTTCATAATTATTTAAGTACTCATCATTAACTCTGAGTTTTAAAACTTGGTTTAACTGGAAAGCTGTCTGTCCAGTAGTGCAAAGCAGCGTTGCTTTAGCATTAATACTGGTTTCTATCTGTAGAAAATCAGAGGTGATCTTAAAGAAACACGTGTAACAGGATCTATGTGTTTAGTATCTGAGTGAAATAACAAAACAGTGCAAAGGTGCGTAGACTTCATCTTAAAGTTATGAAATGTTTGTGTCTGCAGCCTGCCTACTGGAAGTAGATACCAACAGCCAGTCTCCTACTCAGACTGAAACAGTTTTGCTTGATTTCTTTGGAGGTAAATACAATATTTAACATACTAAGTTACAGTCCACTTAAAGCTAAGAAATATAACACAGTTGTGAATAATAATCCTTTTGATCCAATGCATCCGATATACCAGTGGCAGGCCCCCAAAATATTAAGTTGATTAAAATAAGTCTTTATCTTCACCATAAGACTTATTCTTTGACACAGACAGAAAAAATAAAGAAAACATTACGGATCACAAAGCACTGAATTTTCAAGTGTAAAGTCATACCAAAATCTTGATAAATTATCATTGATGTCGTAGGTGAGCAATCGGTCAGGAACGTCATTATGGGCGCCCTGTACTGCTAACACATGTGGTGCTAGGGCAAAGGGTACGTCGCTCAGAAGATCTGACATGAAAGGGCTGCTTTCCAAATTTTGACTCCTTTCATTTCCCATCTCTGCACTTGATACAGTCAACTGCGATCGGTGCCCTGTATTTATCTAAAGAGAACAGAAGAACAGAAATTTAGACACTACAAATCAGGCAGCTAAGGCTTTGCACTTAGAACCATCATGACCTACTAATAAATGAAAACAAAAAATAAAATAATAAATAAAATCAGTTTCAGAGTTTGGTTCCGGTAGATCTAAAATAGCAATTCTTAATACATGTCGATATAATTCTTTGGGTCAGGTTGACTTGAATTAAGGCTAAAACAACAATAGATTTTTTTGAATGATTAGTGGGATTTCTCTATATAATATTACTCTGCATTTATGAAACCCATAAGGCTGGTGGGACTTTTTGTCATTATGTCCAGGCTTGTTTAGGGGAAATTACTTCATAGAATTCCTTTCATAAACTGATGTAGCTCCATTTTTTGCTCCCCCTGTGCCTTTTCAGAAGTTGTCCAACAAAGGCATGACTTTGATGATTAAAAACCACTCCTATCCCAGTTATTTCAAAGTATTACTGATGTAGCTTTCCAATTTGAAATGGAATTGCGTGACTGGCTGGTGAGGTCTATTATATATGGCAATATATGCATTGCCAAATACATGCTTTATAGAAAAACACAGTTAACAAAACTTAAACAAAACCAACAAAACCCCCTGAACCAAAACCAACAATGAAATAAAGAAACTCTGCCATACAGAAAAAGTCAATATAATTTACAGAAAATGCCAGCAGATAGGATGCTGGATCCAATAGACTTGCAAGCTTTGATATTGGCCTACCAATATTAAGTGTCTATCCTAAAATTTCTACTGTTTTAAAAACAAAGAAAAGACTATTTATTCTGCCTCTAGAAATAAAATCTAACTTGTTTTACTATTTATAGCAATAAAATGCTATGCAAACTGATAGCTCTCACGTCATCTCTAGGAGTAAGATGTTTGTTATATGGATTTATATTTTGTACAAGCACACATACAGAAATATTCAGTAATTTGTTCAAAAGTCCTTAACAAGTCATGTCAGAGCCAAGAACATTAGACATGAATTTCTGATTGTAGTCCTGACTTCTTCCTTTCAACCCTCCATACTCAGCACACAACCAGAAAAATCCAAAGCTTACACTATTATTAGGGAAGGGAGAGCACTGAAAGCTTTAAACGCCAATTTGGTGTTCAACTGATCGTAAGAGTTAAATGGATCTAGTTGTATGGAGGTCGCTTTCATCCTAAATTATTCCACGATTTTTAGGGGAGTTGTGCTGCTCAGGATCTGACCTGTGCTGGAGCTGAATGTTACAGACCATGGTTGTTACAGAGAACCTGAGGTTGTGGCTGTTTGACAGAAGGACAGTTTGGGCGGTGGGGTGGTGGGGTTGTTTGTTTTCTAGCCTAGGAGTATGTAACACAGCTAAGCATTTAGCCAAGTAAAAGGCGCTCCATCTCCTTCTCAAAGGAAGGAGTGGATTTGACTTGAACGCAAGCTGAGCACTAGTCATTCCTTACACAATGCAACATTTCATCTAGTAGGACAGATAAACAAACATTTTAAACTGTCAACAATGAAACAGATAATCTTGGCAATCTAAGTCAGTTCAGAGTCAGTACTTGTCTTAGGTGACAGAGGAAGCTCGCTCCTCCATAAGCTGCTGGGACAGAAGGCGTTAGTGGTGCTGGACGCTCTGAAATGGACCCTCATTTGGAAGCTTTTGTTTATACTCATGATGACTAAAAACCTAAAGCTTAAGATAAACTTCCCAAGATCTGTTACTGTTACGTCACAGGATAATAATGTAAAATTTCTTAAGGTTAAGAAGTTTTATTAAAAGAAATGACTGCTAGATATAACTACTAACCTTACTGGTTACAATCCAATACAAAAGAGGAGTGAGTGAGCTCCAAAGGAGGCAAGTGAGAAAAGCACCTTCCTACTGAGCTGCTGGGATTCACTTCCCAGTACAAATCCTATTTGAGTTTTCCCCCTCTCTTTCAGATCACCTTCTGGCTAATTGCTATAAAACATTTTATTTTATAGGTATCAAAAAGGAAAGAGTAATCCCATCTTTGTCTGTTCTTCTAGGCCACTTCAGAGCCTTCTGGAGATAGACAGGGCATGTCACTTGGTTTCTCCTGCTTTAACAATATTGTCTAAGCTATTGTAATACTGACATGTCTGTACTACATAATTCCTACAGCTACAGTTTACAGATGTTTCTTCTTGTTCTTTATTTTCCCTAGCTTTCCTTTTCTCAGTTCTCTATTCTTATGAGTAGCTAACAGCTCTTCAGAAAGCTACATGCAACAGCAGAGGCAAGAGTTGATAAAGATTTCTTTTGTCTTTCCTTAACTGCTTCTGGTATCTTTAGAGGGCAGGGAAAACAGGAAAGCTAGCAGAGAAGTCAGGAAGATAGCCTGCACAGTTCTCCTACTGCAGCTTTTCAAGCTGTGAGCAAAAAAACACAGGCAATAGCACCATAAGTCTGTAAGTTCAGGAAAACCCTAAAACCTCTTGTACTTGTCTGTTCTAATCAGCACAGTTATCTTCAAGTCGAAGATCAGCAGCTCTCACTTTAAAAGGGATCTTAGCTTCTATAGCTGCTAACTGATAACAGTTAGAGGGAAGTCTTCCTTCTTGTCCTGGCCAAACAGGCTCAAGGTGTGCATCATAACAAAGTTCAAACATCTTCTGCTATAGACATATTCTCTTGCTAAGAACACTACCAAACACACAGAACATTTATTTATGTTAATGATATTTATCTGGAAAAAAAAAAATCCCACAATACTTCAAATAAGTACTTAAATTTGTAGCCGCTGTAAACTTAAAAACTTCTCTTAATTTCTACTCTGCACAAATTTGTTACATTCCCTCTTGAAAGAAATAACTTGTGGAGCATTTATTGAGGTGCTGGTATTTGTTTGTATTACATCAGTCCCATATTCTGAAGGGGAGAGTGGAGCCAGAAAGCCCCAAATGAAAAACAGGAAAAAGTTACATCTAGGAATCAATTAAACAAGATCTTCAAAGACCCTTCTGCCTCCCCCTGCTCCCACATTCCAGGGAAAAATGATCCCTCACTCGCTGTCCTATTCCCATAGCTCAGATGATAATCAGAAATCCCTAGAATCTAATGTTTATTTTGTTTGGCAAATTATACTTTTATGAACACCTGTTTATATCTTAGTCGTCCCAGAAGCTGGATGAACTCAATTTACAATGCAAATTAGACAATCATGTGGCAAAACTAACTTCAAAGAGGAAAAAAAAAATCGGAGAGAGCACAAAGCATCTTGGATCTTCTTTTTTCCTCCAGAAACCTTACATTTGTTAGAAGGGTGCCAAATGGGCAACCCCAGAAATTAAAACCCTTTCTGCACATAGTAGATACCTTGTATTGCCAATGATACAGCAAGAATCAGCTTTTCTTACTCTCAAGTCCCACTCCATGTTTCAAAGTAAGACTGCAGTAAGGAAGGATGAATTACATTAGAATTATTTTACTGTTAAACATCATTTTACCATACTCAATCTCTGCATACTGTTAGCAAGGTTCTTAATAGTCTATAGATTCTGATACTATTTGAATAGTCAAAACAGTATCATAAATAAAGCCCGAAATGGCTGGGAGCAACATAGTACAGATAAGTCAGGAACAAAGAAAAGTGTCAGGTCAGTATAACAAATGCTATAATGTGATCTCGGATCCAATGGTCTTCGGGTCCCAGTCTACCCAACCCCTCATGAGAAGGTCTTGGGTCCAATACGACAAGATCAGTTTACAGCATAAATGAGAAAAGGACCCGAGATTTCCTATTTCAGTTTCACACATAAACCACTACTGTCTCTCCCATGAAAATGGCTATTTTTTACTATCTTAAAATGTTCACATTCACTTTTTCATTTATAGCAAGTCGCATTTTATGTTACTATTTCTGGACTGACATCCCAACCAATCATGTAATGGGAAAAATACAAAACCTGGCGAGAATGGTTCTTTAATGCAGTATGCAAAACCCAAACATGGTAGAAAAACGCTGGCCAAAGTTAACCTGGAAAGTTAACTGAAGATAGGCTGCTGGAAAACTCTGTCACATTTGCAGTTTAACTCCTTGAATATTGTGGAGCCCATTCCTTTATCTAGTACACAGTGTGTCATATGCATTCTGGCATATATTATCTATGAGGTATCTACATACAAAGAAAAAAGTTCCTGTCCTCAACAATTCAGGTTGCAAGAAGTAATTTTTCGGTTCTGCCTAGCAATCATTGCCCTTCGCTATGCAGAATTGTTTCTGAGCACTCTTGCAGTGATATTTAGATATTGGCCTCATGTGCAAGATCTTATCAATCTAGACATATTTTTGTGCTTCCAAATCATAAAGACATCCTTTAAATGGGCTAAGATATATTTCACTCATATGCTGGAGAATCCACATGAGTGAAAAGACCTTGATGAAGCCAACCTGACCAGCAGGCTTTTATAGCGACTGTGGTACTGCAATGAAGAACTGGACACTCTAGTAGAGAACATCAATCACCTATCAGTGCTGAGATCGCCCAAGCTGGTTACAATGCAAACACTAGCACAAAGCTATGAGATGCAATCAAAGTCAAGGTTATGAAATGGCTAATGTTTTCACGCATGCATTCTTCAAGCATATATAGAACTGCAAGTCCTAGAGAATTTGATATCCCACATTAGTCACACTGGTTTCTACTTAAATGCCTAACATATTTATCCAGAATACAATCTATTCAGAGCATATTCTCTGGACATTAGCTAAACAAAGCACTGCCAAATGCTATGACACACAATCCTGCTATGAGAAATATTAATTGAATGCACTTAGAAGATCACCAAACAATTTACATTTCACCAAACACCAGGGAGTCAAAAAATCAGTTAAAATTACAGAAGGTATGATAATCAAATTTAATTCAAATAAGAAGGTGTTTTCTTCATTCTTCATTCGCAATCCAAATGAACAGGGATAAAAGAAACGGTATGTAAACATATATGGTAGCTGGCCACCAGATACTAATTGTGCTCTGACGGCAAGGGCGTTATATGTTATTTCAAAACTAACAAAGTATAAAATTATCCTCTAAAGTAAATTCTTCCTTTTTGCTTCTTTTTTTATTTAAATGTTTCTCAGCTGCCTTTAGAAACATCTAATTTGCTGCATCTCTATGTGCTAACCGTAAAGTCTGCCAAGAGTCTCGTAAGGAAGAAAAAATGCATAGTTTACAATGTACCGAGAAGCTGGATTTACAGTGCTCTGAAGGAGAATCAAAGATCAGTGCTAGCATTATTATCATCCAAACTATTGAACAAGGTTTTCTAACAAAAAGTGATTCATTTAAAGAAATCTGTACTTTCTGTAAAAAAAAAAAGGATTTATTTCCAGAAGCAGACCCATTTTCCTTAAAAAGACAGCCTTGAGAAAAAACATTACATTCAGTCTTCCAGAATATTTAGTAAATATCCAGCAATATCATAATTATGACAGAGACCTACAACACTACTGGTAATATAGAAATATTATCTTTATTTCAGGCAATTTTGTGGTATTACAGCAAATAGTGTATCATAACATATCTCAATTTATTTAGCATTATGCAATTATTTCTGGCATATCTAGAAATGGAAATTGTCTTAGTGGATTGTTCTCCCAATTGTGTTTGAGTTGATGTTTTTTAGAGTATTCAGTGGGCCTTTTTAGAAAATTTGTAGGAATTCCAGAGTGAGCATCCCCACTGATGACAACAACTCACTTTTCAAATAAGAACAGTAATGGCAAAGAGGAACAGAGGAGGAAAGAAAAATTACTCACAAGACACTATGAATGTTTAGCACTTTGTATTCAAAACTTTAAGCTAGGAGAAAAGGATCAGTAAAACCTTGCTGGAGGGGGGGGAAGTGTACATGACATGATAGTTTTTCAATGTCACAAAAAACCCAACCCAAAACATCAACAACAAAACACCCCCACACCCAACACACCAATAAGTATGTGACCTATATCCTTACAGAACTGTAAGAAGGGAAGAAACCCACCCGGACACACACAGTACAGATGCCCCTGAGATGGTTCCGAAAACCTCATGTGAATCATGAGAGCTGCTATTCTTTTGAGGCTCACTCAAAAGTTTAGTCAGCATCCCCTCCAGGGACTCAAGAAAAAAGTTATTTCTATCTGGGAGAACAAAAGTAGATGGAAGAAGTAGTGCTGGAGACCTTGCAGTAGCTCGTTGCTGTATCCAAATCACTTCTGGTCGCTTTCTTTCTTTCTTAACAGAAATGCAGTGAATGGGATTGTAATACTAGCCTAAGATTGGTGTTGTCAGTGGTTGCAATAGGGCAGACTTCCACGCTGAAAGCTTCAGGCTAAGATTGAGTCCTTGGAGAGGCTTTTAGAAGCAAGAATGGCTGTCAATGGAAATCAGCTTTCCCATTTGCTTTGGGCTCTTGTTTCCCAGCCTCTTATGGCTCTCATTCTGTAAAACAGCAGTGATTTGTCTTTCTTACAGAGCTCCTGCTACCTGTACAAATTTTTTGTGATTAGTAGGCAGCATGTTTTTTCTCCATTTATCAATATTACTTTTCAGAGTAAAACAGAACCAGATTTTAAAATAAGCATTTAAGAATATTTTTACTGATTTGTGACATACATTTTAGATATTTCTCTTTTTCATTTTCCTCTTTAAAGCATGCTTTTCAGCTGTTTCTTAGACTAGAACGGAATCAAGGTCAGGTTAATGTTGCTGAAATCTTAAAGAAAAAAATGCTAAAGAAACAGTGAAAAGTACCTCTGACATTCTACAGTTTTTCATTATTATAGCAAAGCTCCCCACAGAGTATCCTGGCCTGCAAAGAACAGTAGGGGAATCTTTGCTAAACCACACTTTCAGTATCAATAATGATGTACATTTGTAGATCCTTATGGGCATTAAAGCAATTAGAAAAGTGTAATTATTCAGAACTAGCCTCTTCTCTAACATAGGAACAATTAAATATTTTAAATGCAGAATGAACTTTCTATAATTAGTACATGCTCCTTGCTCTCTCAAACAGCTAAAACCGTTAATCTCTGCAGAAGGGAAGAATTATGAGGTTGCCATTTGAACTCTGGATACCCCGAAAGTTCCACAGTTAAAGTGTGTTAGTTTAATTATCCTAGTAAACACTAGAGATGCCTGTGAGTTTTATTTATGAAACACTTATAGAATGTAATTCTATCCTGAAAAGTATTCTTAAGTACCACAAAAGACTGCATATCTAGCGTCTAAACCAACTATGTCATTTGTTCAGCCTAGAAGAAAAAAATTGGTTTTCTTCGTTAACAAATTTTGCAAACTCAAACCAGAACAAGATTAAGGTTCTGTTTTCACTCAATCCCTTACAATAACAATTAGCACAGGAAATATTTGGAGGGGGGGTGGTGACAAATTTAGCAGATATATTGAACTTCATATAACCAAAATTGTATAATGATATTTTTATTGCTAATTCCTACTTTTATTCCTTTATTCCTAATTCCTATTGTTTAATTATTTCATTCAATAATTGTTTAAAGACAGAGAACGATAACATCTCAAATGTGGGAATCTGTAATGAGAAACTATAAAACTGTGAATAAACAGGGATAAGATGCAACATGAAGAAAGACTGCAGAACTAAGAGAAAGCAGCAAGAAGGAAGCAGAAAAGGATTCTAAGTCTTTATTAAAAATGCTAAGTCTTAATTTCCCACCATAACTAAAATAATTATTCTCTTATTGTTCCTTCTATCTCAACCAATTTTAGCACTTTTGAATCTGATAACTGAAGAGCTGTATCAGCATTTACACCCCCTCAGTAGCAGGGTTCCTGTTCTTGCTGCCTCCCTGTGCCTCTCTGGAGGCCCCTGAGCTTACGGCACTGTCCTGACAGGTGAATTTTGGACAATGTTTGCCTCTGCAACATGAATATTGTGATAAGAATTATCTTAGAAGAAAGAGAGACATGTGGGTTCAAGTAAGGAATGGTTTACTTAGTTCCCCTCTTCCTTTAAAGTACTATGAAAGCTGTTGATAGCAAAGATCTCATACCTTGATCATTCATACAAAGATCTCATACAATAAGCAACATGAACAATATTCAGCACATTGTGCTGCTGCCAGTGCCAGGAAATGTTACTAACTAGGCCAGATCTCTTTTTTTTTTTTCTTTTTTCTGTAGCACGTATGCTGAAAGATTAAAAAGTTCATGAAAATTACTATAAGAAGTAAGCTGCAAGCCAGAACAACTGTAATTGAAAATGCAGGCGGCTCTAGACATCCAGCAGCGCATTCCACAGCCACAAATCAGAAGTGAAGGACAACTCAATATATTGCAAAATGAATAGAGAAGTCTGATAAATGCTGATAATGGATTTGTTCTGTAACTTCAGTGTCATCCAAAAGCACAAAGTACTCACATTTATTTTGCTGCTACCTTCATTCCTGATGTAATACAAAACTCAGATATTAACTATTAAAATCCAGTTATCTATTGAAGCAACTTTGAACCATGAATGAGTTCTTTGTATGTGGGGCAATAATTTTTAAATAACTAGGACACAAATGTTACACACACCCCTAGAAAATACTCATTTAACAGAGCTGGAATCAGGAGGAAAGGCTATATTTTAACTTTTCAATATAGCCAGAGAATATACTAAGAAATTAATTTTCTAGAAAACTTTAATTGCATATTGAAATAAACAGTATTTAAATAATCTATTTTAATTTAGCAGTTACATTTGGACGATGCAGTTAGTGACAACAAGATTTGAGTTTCTCTCTACTGCTCCAAGCAAAAAAATATCCAGAAGAGTTTTTGGGAAGCTGATATCCTGCATAGGAGGAGCTTAGACAAACTGGGTCTCTGCCTCCATGTCTCTACCTCTTGTTCCCAACCTCTGCTATTGCAGAAGCTCCAACATGGTAACCTGCTATGGCAGGAAAAAGATGACAGTCTCTCTGAGGTGGTAGATGTCCATGGAGCAGAACCTCTAAAAAAGAGGGATAATACTGCATTGTCTCATTATTCTACTAAGTGTATGAAAATCCAAGGACTTGAATGGGAAAAGAAGCTCTCTACTTAAGAAAAGAACTTAGACAATTAAACATTAAAGACTAGCAAGAAAATATTTAGCAAAGATTGTTTCACAAAAAAAGTCAATAAATTTTTCAGCAAATTGGAACAACTGTGAAAAGCTGCATAAATCAGAAGTTATTGTTTCAAGAAGAAAAGGAAATCTCTCCTTGAGCAATTGAGGCAGTCAGCAACATCTGTGAAATGTCTCCCTAGAACGTTAATATCAGTGAGAGGAAAAAGACAGAGGGATAGCAATTTCCATCTACAATAAGAGGAAAGGAAAAGGAAATGATCTTGGATTTGGTTTTCAGAAAAAAGCTAATTAAGTAGAGTGAACAGAAAAGAATTACTAGTCTGAACCCAGGTGAAGCTTCCTCCAGTGATACCTGTGAACAATGTCCTCAACCATGCTTTCACAAGTTTTGTTAGGTAACTAAACCCCTGGATCTTCCAAATGGTTTCTCTCCTCAGTCTTGAAAAACATAAATGGATTCTCCGGCAGATGTGTGGACAAAAACTGCTGCATAATGTGCTTTATTCTGAGGTTTTTATCGTGCTGTTTGAAATCCAAGCATGTGGCAAGACTAGCAATATGTCCTATTTACAAATTTAAAATATTCTAATGGCGAAAAAGTGAATTAGGCAAGTGTCTCCTAACACAACTTTCCACGTTCTTTCTCCATAAAGATTCAAGTCAATAAGAGAAAGGAAGAATGGATATTTGACTTTAAGTTCCTCCATATACAGTGTGTAGCTGGAGCACTTGTCAACAGCACCTTCAGCAAACAGCTTACTAGGAGCCAGAGTCTGTAAAGCTTCAATCTACAAACAGTAACAAGACTGAGTTGTCCTCAGCACCTACTGCTTAGGCTTTTGAGATGCAGGAATAAAAGCATGATGACTCTTCAAGCAGAAAAGGACCAGACAATTAATTAAATAAATAAAAGGAAACAAATATTGGTCATCTCGTTCAATCAAGGCAGCCTCTTTCTGCCTCCTGGTTCTCTACGGAAGGAAGATAACTGAACCATAATTAAAAGGAAGAAGGGTACTTTTTTGGCTTTTAAAATAATTTGTTATTATCAAGCAGGTCTACTATTTGCATTACAACACTAGAAAAGTATTCTTAACATTTGTAATACTGTGGAAGCAAAGAAAAGAAATTTGCAAACAAATAATTTCCATTTTATCTTATATTTTTAAAAAGTGCTTTAGAACAAAATTTGACTACATGCTACCCAATGCATAATGTTTCACAGGTCTGATACAACTGAGGAGTAGTGAAGTTTGGGAGATTTTTTTTAAGGCAGAAATTACAGCAGTAGCACATTATGGGTGAAAGGATCAAACCACACTGATGGAAAGTACAGAAAAACATATTCCTGTCTTATCAATATTAGCACTTTGGACTGAAATGAGATGGTTTTCATGTCGTATTTCCTTTCCATTAAAATGGACTGCCTACTGCTGTCTGTGTTTTTTGCCGTGAAAGTGGCAGTGAAACGAACCTAAAGACATTGTTATTTTCCTTACTTGGTGTTTAGAGTAATTATTAATAAGCTGCCCTATACTAGTCTTTCAGCCACCATTTTACACTAATGCATCATGTTGTAAATATCACTGTACCATCAGGCTGTATTAGCACTCAGTCTCATCAAGTGATGTACGATCTACATTGCATTTTAGATCAATTTTAATATTTGGAAAGCCCAGAAGGGTTGCTCCCAGAGGCAGGATGACTGACCAATCAATTTGTTGACAGCAGCAAAGTGAACCAGCATTACTGGCTTTTAGACCAACCGCATGTGTTTGGGCAAGAGATACAGGATAATCAGTAGTTTTATCTGGGGATTAAGCTAGTCAGAAGATCCCAAAATTAGAGAAAGGCTAAAAAATGTGATGGGAACATCTGGGCACCCAATTTGAGCATCTCCTGCTACAAATAACCATCCAATGTAACTGAATAAGCACGCAATTAAGTCAAGCGTATAGTGAGTCTCTGCCCAAACGAAATAGGGAGGTATGCAAATTGTGCTTCTGGATACATGCGCCTTGGTCACTATTTGGAGTATAAGTTCTGTTACTAAAGCCTCATGCCCAAAATGAAGAGGCTGCCAATCAGGCCAATTTTACTATTTTTTGAACTTTTTACATGCGAGTACATACATTGCTATTTATAGGCACTAAACAATGAAAATATACCATGCTTGTGTGCTATTCTTTCCCTATAGGAGGTGGTTTTGTGTTGCTCAAACCTTGCCAATCATACAGACCAACCACAGCGCTGACTGGGACTCCACAGGCTCCAATCCATTTGTTGTGTTTACGTGTATTTGCTGGCCAGACAGAACATTCAACCCCCATCTTAAAAGACTTTGAGGCTTCCTCAGTTCTTGTCCTAATGAAATCTCAACTTAAGTTAAACAAAGGGTTTAACAGTATTTCACACTTGCAAAGTGCTATAGAAAAATGCTTTATAAGAGAGCGCTGCAATACTTTTTTGAAAATGAACTGTTTTCTAAGTTCAGAGAGGAAGTTGGTGACAACCACGTTAATTCACATCTCTCAATTCCCACTCCAGTTCCCTATATCTAAAAATATAATACTTCCCTTTAAGAAAAAGACAATTGACATAGCATTCTTGAGGTTACTATGATTACTAAGTATCTGAAATAACCCCAGCTGCGAATCATGTTCCGCAGATAAAAAGTCGAACTGTTCACTTTTAGAATTGAGAGAAACCCTACAAGGTGATAGTCTTACAAGACACCCCCAGGTCTTACTGGTTGACCCTGGGTCAATAGATCACACAAATCAGAGTTTATAAAATGCTGTTTGTGAGGCCAGAGCAACTTATCCTTTGTGACATGCAGAAGCACATGTGTATGTATGTATACCAAACATATTTATATATAATATGTACATACACCCTCCCCCGCAAGTTGCTGAACTGTGGAGGACAGACAGAAGTCCACTGGTCCATACATTCTGGCGGTCTTCCTAACATGAAAAGACTTCTTAAATATTTAGGTCAATTACCAAACAGATAGCAATATGAACATTACAATATAATGAAGCTTTATAAATTAAATATGCTATTGCCTAGTAATAGTTCTAATATGTAATAGTTGATTTTTTTAGCTGACTGGACTATTTACCTTTGTTCTCAGTAAGATCACAACCGCATACTGTGCCCTTCTTATCATATGGCAGCTCTACTTTGTACGCACTTTCAATCTGTGGCTGCACACGGATCCCCCAAAGAACTGCCAGCTATTTACTATACGTGCAAAGGATGGAGGGAGCTAAGAAAGATGATGTCCATTGCAGCCGCCAACACTGAAAACTAGTCATCCTTCTTTAAAGGTAATGTTAAAACTTCAGTTCCTATAGCTTATGATCATGCACAATAGTTGAGTAAAACATAAGATCTTTCTTCTGACGGTACCAGCATTCAGAGAAAAGTATGTGCTTGACGACCTGCTGCAGACTTATTCCAGTCCCTTCTAAGAGTGGATAATTTCATTAAGTGATTATTGCTTACATACCCAATTAAGAAGAGAGAAAATATGGACCAACATGCTTTAAGGGCTTTATAGGTGAAAAAGAAGATCTTGGAGTTAATATGACATATGACAAGCAATTAATCTAACCAGACCATGACTAAAATTCTAGCTTATGAGAGCTTAAAAAAAAAAAAGCCCATCTAAGTAGCAACATTTTCTATAGACATTATATTTTGTCAAAATGAAGCAAACTAATCACAAACATTGGCCAATAATTTTGAAATATAAACCACCTTCTCTAAAGCAAATGTAGGGAATTTAAAATGATGCAGTAAATCTAGCCTAGAACACCCTTCTCGAGATTTTAAAATGGGACCCTCTGAACCATAAACTAAGAGTTGGGTGACTGAACGGAGACACAATCAGTAATAGCTCCTTTTCCAGTAACTTGTAACAATAATCCAGACAGCCAAGCTTCAGTAAAAACTGAGCAATAATAGGTCTGGAAGAAGCAATTAATTTTTTTTTTTTTTAAAAAAAAAGGAAAAAAAGATAACATTAGCATTATTCATGCCCTGGAATTACATCAGGTGATCTGCTCAAAAGGATATCTTAAAAGTCTATCAACTTCAGCAATACTTGCTCATTTCTCTAGATGAGTAAAAAGAAAATTAAATTAATTTTTCCCCTACTCTGTACACTCACACCTCCCATTATCTCTACCTTGATATTTTATATCTCATAGTATTTCTGCCTTTCCAATTGACTAATATGACCCCTAACCAGATGCCTAGGAAACTGTTATTTACATCTATTCAGAATCCTTACATCGCAGCTTTACAAAGGATCGATTTAATGAGGATATTATCTGCCAATTTAGATGTAAAAATATTTTTTCTAATTTATTTAGATACTTGCCCAAAACACTGCATACCAGTATCTATATGCAGAAAACCATAGATAATTTTAAATTTACTTCAGGAAACATGGGCTTTCTATCTGCTACGTTCTCAGCTTATAGTAGCAAATTATGAAAAGAAAGGGCACAAGAATCATAACAGCACTATTGCAATTCATAAAGAAAACTATGTCCTATGATGATAAGTATCACAGCAAGGTATATAATTAAGAGTGGCTATAACAACAACATATAAATTAGATAATTACGGATTAAGCAATCCCTTGGGGGATTCTCGCTTGCCCTAGAAAACATATAACAAGCTCCTTAGATAGAAGGCAGTAGCTATTAAGTATTTGAGGGAGAAACAGGACTATAAAGAAAAACAAAGAAAAAAAAAGAATACACAGGAAGAGAAAAATCTTAGTTTACAATCTAAAGATAGCTCTCATTTTTGGTAGTTTATTTTAATACACTTACTGGTACAGTTTTCACCCATGTGCTAAAGAGCACATGTCAGATTATGAAGAAGTGCAATATTGAATAAACACGAGCTGCTTCTTAAGGTTACAGTAGGGAGATACAAAACACTGCAGCTATTACCAGAAATGTAATTTTTTTGGTTGTTGTTTCTTACATCAATTTAATAATCCCAGGTGTCCTGGACACCAGGCATACAATAATCTTCATAAATCCTAATTCACAGCCATACCATCTGTCAAAAATATTTTCTATGTCTCCTAATAGATATGCTACATAATTGCTCTCACAGTAGGACAAAAATACATGGTTGCACTAATTTGCTTTACCAATGGAATAGCTCATTATCAAAAATAACCCCACCACATTACTAGGGTTTCTAGCACTCTTCATATATCAAAACTAACCTTTCCATTCTGTTATTTTCTATAACCTTAAATTCCCAGTGAAAGCAGATAAAGATTGAATTATCTGGAAATTGTACTATAATAATGGAAAACTTGCAAGCATGAAAAAATAAAACCATAATATCTCTTTCTATTATGATGGTGTTGCAGTTAAAATTAGAAGCTTTGTATTTCAGTGTCACAAAGAGACTAGTTTAAGTTCTTGGCCCTGCAGAGCGCTAAGCATTTTGGCCCCAATCCAGAAAGGCACTTAAATGTGCGTATGACTTTTACTTCATGAGACCGAAGCAACGTCAGCGGGATCGTATATGCTTGATTAGGCCTAGAGCACTCATTACCCTGCCGGACAACGCATCTCCCTAGGACTGACTTGGCATCGGGAGATGACCCTCCCAAACCTCCATCTGTACTCGCAGAGATGGAGAGGATACTCCACAGGGGACTGTTCAAAGCAGGAGCTTCTGTTCCCACCCTGCAGAAGACGAAACGTTTGGACTAAAGTTGGTCTTTGAGAACTCCCTTCCTCAACAAGTTTCTAAATATCTGCAGTTCCTCTAACATGTGTGCAATATCAAAACCTCTTAAAATAACGCAGACTGCAAGTACTGCAGTTGTTAAGAGAGGTTCTGTTACATGTTGCTAGTTGCAGCAAGATGATCTTGGTGTAAGCTTTTATTTGTGCATTAGTTTAAATAAGCTGTGCAAGTTTATACAGAAATATGTACTTGAGAATTCAGTAATTCTACAGAAAACAAATCCAATAGTCCCTAAGCAAATGGGAAATTCCAAAGATGGTGACAGTTACCCAAAATACTCCAGAATATAATTTCTTCAAAAAATCAAAATCAACCTCATTTCCCTTTTGAATAAGGAAGTGACCCATGAACAAAGTATTATTACTTCATTCTTCTTTAAATCACATTTCTAAAAGCACTTTCCATGTTCCACAAAGTCTACAGCTATTACATTGTAAAATAGATTACATTTAAAAATAAAAGCAAGTTTCCAGCAATTGAAAGATGCAGCTGAAGAACTAAATGCTCTTCTGTTCAACTCTGCATGACAAATATCCGATACTACTTTGCAGTCTAACAGATATCTTTTAATATACTGTACTATGTTTACGAAGCATTCTTGTTTCAATGCTAACAAGTTTATTATTTCAATTAATGTTCTATTTCTCAATGACATATTGAATATATAATACAATGCTTTTCCAATTTTACTAAATTGGTAGATTTCTCCCCCAAATTTATAAAAACATACTACTGCAAATAGGAATATTGCTTCCATAATGGCCAGAATTATCCATTTCATTTCCATGATCCTCAAATATTTAATTTGAGAAATGGAGAACTCCTTCGAGTAAATGTGAAGTCCAAACACGCAAATCCAGAGACTGGAATTAATAACTTAGATACTACCAAATGCTGTATCTGCTGTACCTTAATTTAATTGATCTTGTCACAAGCCAGTTCATACAAGTATTTTTGTGACATACTAAGTCTTTTAATATAAAGATTGAAATAAATCTTTGTTCTATTTTCACTGCAATATCTGCTATTTTATTTTGAAAACTTTGCTTCTTTCCTCTAACTCGTAAACAGTTAAAATCTACACAAGTTCCTACTTTACTGGAATTCCACAGAATTGAACAAATCACTGACACTACAATAACTGGTAGCTCCCAATACCTAGAGAGAACATCACATTAAGGGAAACTATGTCTGTGCAGTAGGCAGCTGCAACACCAATGCATTATATTGCCTCAAAATTGCAGGACTTCAGTTGCAAAACACCCTGGTTCAGATGTGCATGGATCCAGTAGTCAGACTAAAATTTTGCAATTAACTGTAACTAATTCATACTGCCACGTTAGCAGAAGGCAAACCACTCATTACTTATGATGAATTAAAGATTTCTGTATCAGACACAGTTTTTATTTTGAAATTAAAAAAGAAGACTACAGATCACACGCACATTGACCACTCCTTAAGATGCAACATTATCACACACACCTCTGATATACCAAGGGACTTAGTGATAATAAATATTAAAATGGCATTGAGAAGAGAGAGACAGACAGAGACACAGTTAATTCCAAGGTTAGATATGAGAAAGAGAGAGAGAAAGTATAGGTTAAGCAAAAAAAAAACACCACAAAAGCACCAAAAGTCCAAGCAAAACATCTCAGTTATCTGAGATAACGTACAGTTATCTTGTAAATATCTAAAACTATACGGCAATGGAAAACAGGCTCATACTCATTGCAAAAACATTTTCAGAGGAGGTGGAGAAAAAAATATGCATATATCATATGCAGAAATATTCTGAAAAGCCCTTTTTGGTATACATGGATTAAATATTAAATAAACCAGATGAAGAAAAAGAAGTTCAGATTTACAGCCATGCAGTACTGAAACAGAAAGCAAACACACAATAAAGACAGTCTATTATACTCACACATTTACAACATGTTACTTATAATGGTAGCTGTGGAAATAAATGACCTATGTAAATGTTTGACATTTTCCGTCATTACTCACCACACTAATGTTTCTATGCAATTCATTAACATTCTAGCTACAGTTTCATGCTTGTATGTCTCAAGTATAAAAACAAGATACTCAGCAATACCATACAACCCAGCCTTCTTACCATTTCTCTTTCAAATCAATATTGGTGGCCTTGATAATATTGCCATCTAATTACCAGCAATGCTTCTTCTATGATAGATGACAAGAAAGGCTGAGTAGGCAGTCAGTCTATGGAAGACGTGAATGTGTTGGAACCTTCTCCTACAGGACATTCTGCTTCTTAAACGAGCTGCTATGGAAGTTTCATCATGTGTGTGTAAGGAAATAAGTCTCCTACCTGTGGAGGTTGGTTGTACATCGGTCTGGTCTCCGGAAATGAAGTTTTATCCTTTGACTCTCTACTTTGATCATCAATTGTGTCACCTAGCAAAGTAAAAAAATACCTATTAAATCACTGAAATCCTTTGTATTTTATAAGGAATAAGAAAAACTCTTTAGTCTTCCTAATATCAAATTACACAGTTCCCTGGGAAAGGAGGAACTCTGTTGCCACATTTATATTTTACAATTTTGAACACGAGGAAAGAGAAAAACATTGAGAAGTGGTCTGCAAAACCTGGGAATAAATGTGTCAATTAGTTAAAAGGAAAAATTCAGAGGAAAAAAAAGAGAGAAAGAAAAAAAGCAGGGCCTCTATTTTTGCACACTTTAGGACCATTAAGTTTTAATAATGGCAAAGTGTCAAACAAAGGAGACATAGCAGTGCAAGTATCTGGTGCACAAGCGATACCAGGTGCGCACATCCATCCCATCCCACACCCACATCAGGCTAGGAGGACATCTGCACCGTTATTCTATCCTCATTTGTAACCTCATTTCCATATAGAGGATATCTATGCAAGAGTGCTGACAGAGAGACGTGATGTACTGAGAGAAATTGCCAGGTTTTGACCATACCGGGCAATGACTACTTGGCAGGCCGGGCACTAACCTCCTCCCATTGTATAGATGTAGCTACCTCTACCCAGGATTTTACTGAGGAGACATGACTTAGTTTATCCCAAAACTTGCAGTGGTACCAATCTAAGATGGGCAGATCACAGTAATAAACTAGAAACAGAGAATTTAAATTGATTTTAAAGACGGAAGGTACATTATTAATTTTATTTAAAAGGTAGAGGTAATAAAAGAAAAAAAGCAGCATTTGTTTCTCAGATATTGTAAAACAAATATCCACCTAGCCTATCTTCTCCAATCTTCTTTGTCCGTGGGAGGGTGTACAAGAAGTTGTAAAGATTTTGTGGATTTTCTCCTTCTGCTGTTAGTGCTACTCAGCAATAGTTTATAAGAGGAGACAACTTAGAAAGATGAAAGATTTAGTCACATAATTCTGGTTTTATTTTTATTTGAACTGATACTGCTTTCCGTAATGGGGTATTTTGAAAGTCTGTATCCTTAAAAAGTCCTGCAGCAACAATTCTAAATGAAAGGGTTCAAGTTACCGTAGTTTAACTCCTTTTCTAAGCCTGTGGTTTTGGCTGTCCTGTTCCAGTTTCTCCAGAGGTTTAGTTAGAGCTGATGCACCTGGCAGAAGCCGTCCGGAACAGTAGCCAGCTTTTGCCCATGCCCAGTTAGCCTGGAAGCCAATGACACCCAGGTCCACGCATGCTTGCTCCATGCTGTCACCGGCCCCCAAAGACTGACTGGTCAGGTCCCCTGGGTACCATGCAATATTTGGTAAAGTACCTTATGAAAACAAGCAGTAACATTTTGTCATCGGGCGTGCTTTTTAATACCCAAGTATTATTCCTAACAGTGTATTTTGAGAATCATCAATAAATTATCTTTGTTATAGGTCATTAATGCCTATTAATTCCATTAATGTCTACACTTTTCAAGACCTTTTCTGGAGTTAAAAAATGCTTCTCAGTAAACTAGTAATTCTCTACATAAAATACTCCAAAGCACTTGTATTCACAACATCTCTTAAAAAAAAAAAGGGGAAGGGAAACCAAAGGAGCTGGGGAGTCAGTTCATCTTCAATTCCATCCTACAATACTGTGAAAAACAAAATTTGTAAGCGCCTATAAGATAATGAGGTAATAGTCATGAAAATAAATTATGTCAAACCATTAGTTTACATTTGTAATGAAGTAAAGAGGCCTGCAAAGAAAAATTATCAGAGGTCTTGTAAATGCACTCTGCAGTGAAAGACTGCAAAAACTTGGGGAGGCGTGAAAATGGTTAACAAATATATGAAGATGACAGTAAGACATGTTTTTGGTACATTTGCTGTGGATGAGAGTGCAAACAAGTTTAAATTGTACCAAATTTAGGCTAAATCAGTTTCTCCAGGAGTAAGGCGACTTAAGCACTTGAAACAACCTACGGAAATGGTCTCTCTAAACAGTGGTCCATCTCCAAAAGATTTCAGAGATAGGCTGAAAAAACATCTGTCATGAATGGTTTCAAACCTGCCAAGACAAGGAAGATGAATGACTTTTTGTGTTCCCTTCTAGTCCTACGTTCCATGAACGATGCAGGAGGAAAGACTCCAGAGGATACCCCTCCCTAAAATCAGGATTTGTCAAGGGAACTTATGCTGGCTGCACGGAGACTTGTGAAGATGCAAGCAGACTGCAGCGAGCTGAACAAAGACTCCTCAAGTGTGTAAGGGAAGAGCTTGTGTAGCCAGTCAGTAGCAAAAGGACAGCTAATTGAAGTCAGTGAGATGACTTATATTGGCTAAAGTTGGGTATATGCATAAACATACTGAAAGAGAGTTGCACAGGAGATTTAAGAAACACAGGAACCAACTTTTTACTCCTTGTCTTTACATACCGTTCCTGAGAAAGAACTCACAAGTTTTTACATGCAAAAAACAAAAGACAAAATTCATGTGTGTTAATGCTATCCAGAATATACTTTTTTCCTGTGATTAGTTTTCCTTAAGGTGAAAAGAAATCTTTGCTTGAAATCAGGACCAAAAAGTCAAAAATGTAAAAATGTTCATAGGAAAGGAAGAATAAGAACAGTTCCTTTGGAGAGAAATGAAATTTTTTGACTTAGAACTTTGACATCCAACTCCCAGAGGTCATAAGTTCTTAAGCAGGCCAGAATGTAGCAATATCTATAGTGTTTCACAACTCAAACTGACTTTGTAAACTGAACTTTAATGCAGAGCAATTCTTTGCTAAAAAAAAAAAGCAAGCAAATGGAAAACCCCAACATCTTGCCAAATTTTCAGCCATATGGTCCTGCAAGGATAAGCCATGAATCTTTGTATAGACTGTTATTATTTGAGCTAATGGAGTTAAAACAGTTAAGGCAGCTGCACACCAAGCTGCCCACTAGGATAGAATAGTCTTCCAAAGAAATCAGTATTTTCAGTGCACTTCTTTCACTGGTTCCCATCTCAAATATCCAAACAGATTAGTCCTCCTTGTTTCTACTAGCCCAAGTAATGAATTAACTCTCACTTACCTCCCCAGCTCCCCCAGTTCTCAATCTTATCAAGCTCACCATAGCTGACCCATCTTGTTTAGCCACCCCCAATTTTTTTTTGTTCAGCTTGCCTTGGTTTCCCATTGACCTCAATTCTAATCTGTTCCCTTAACTGGAAGTCATAGTTTCTCTTCCCTCTTCAGGCTCAGCCTTTCAAATGCTTCCCTCTGATCTGGCTTTTCCTCTTCTCCACTGCAACCCTGCAATCTCTTCTTCGTGTCTACCTACATGTTAGGAAGGTGGATGAAGGTAAACACCAAATAGAGAGACGTCCCATGACAGCACGGACCTTTGGAAGCAGGAACTAATGTGGGTTCTTTTGAGCACTTCACACATTCTGGTTGATAGTTTTTGACTGGGGAAAAAAATAACCAACCACCCCAGACCCCCCCGCCCCACCAAATACCCCAGAAGAAATCCCAAACGCAAACAATTCCCCTTACACAATCCTGATGTAAATAGGTATGTAATTACAATTTTGCCAAACTAAGCAGCTGAAATCTGGCTCTGAAAAACATCACAAACACATGACCATAGTAGGCAGGGCTACCAACTCCCCCGCCACACACTCCCCAAAAAAGTCTTTCATCAGAACTGAACTTCAAATATGCTCCTAGATAAGGCCAGAGCGACCACTGTAATCATCTAGCCCAACTTCCTGTATAAATATAGGCCATAAGATTTCTTGAATTAATTTGTTTGAACTAGAGCAAGTTTAAAGCTGTAGTTTAATTAAGAGACAACAGACAAAATTATTCATTTTACAAAACAATTAGATTCTGGCTCATATATCCCTTGGTTTAAAAGCATTATACAAAGTTTTAGTCCTAAAACTCCTATTAAAAAAAAAAATCTAAGTCATGTGTCTAAAAATGTCATATACTATTTAGAGACTATAAGAATTAGAAATGAAGGGTGCTCCATGCAGTGTAGTATGGTTTAAACATCAGCAGCATAATCTGTGATATGCAGGACTTCACTGGAAAACTTTATCAGGAAAAAAATAATCATGCTTATTGCTGTAAAATATTCCCTTACGTATCAATGGAAAAATATTTTCAAGTTTGAAAAGAGAGCAGTAGACATATTTATCCTACTGTCCAGATGAGCCCATATTTCAAATCCTCAGTTGTGGGAGGCTGTTTTTAAGTTATATTAAGCCTCTTCCAGGCCCAAACGAACGGCGATGCACTCAAAGGTCAGACATACATTTCTCCTTTCACCAAGCTGGTGCTGGAGTTCCACCAACATTCTCTGCGTTCCACTGGTATCCTCTTTTTCCAAGAACCGCAGCCACGTGTTGCACAGGAAAGAAATACCCAGTCCAGTCTTCAGTAGGTACTACGTACATCCCCCCTCAGACCTCAGAATTTTTGGTTTCTTCAGAAATCTGCATTCAGCTGCCTATCTGGACCTCCGCGAACTCTCGTATAGAAAGGTTCAACCACAAGTTTGGCTTCTACTCAACAAGGAAGTGGGGTTTCTATTTATACTCTTTCCTCTTCCAGCATTTTGTTATCCTCAAGCTTTGTAGTCTCTTGATCAACAGACAGCATTTAAAAGTCTATCCCACCCTCAGTTTAAAAAATTAAAACCAATTGTAAATATATTTTACAGTCTTCTCTAACTTAGGCTGCCATTTGGCCTGGTCTGTGCAAGAATCCTGAGAGACAGTGAAGCATGTGCAACACGGCAAGCAGTAACTAGCTACCAAATACATGGATTTTCAAATGCCACCTTCAGCTTCAAAAGAAAGACAGCTATTTTCCATTATACTTTAGTTAGTTGCTTAACTCTTTGTTGCCTGTCATTATCTTCTTTATCCTGCACAGAAGTGGCAAGAACAAAGAGTATTCTGGCTTCTACCTGGAAGCAAAAAGACAAGAAGTTTTAAGAGAGGATTAGTAGGATCTGAAAACAGGAGAGGCTGACTCTGTGGGAGCATCAAGGTTTTATTGCAGTTTCTTGCCCCTCTTTCTTACTCATAAATCTTCCCCTCTCTCCCTGAGATAAGGAAGAAAGACAGGCCAAACACACCAATTTTAAGTAAGTCACCCGGCTCCAAAATAAACTAACAGAACTTCAGGCTTCAGTTCATCGATAGGGGCAGAGCTTTCAATCTAGGGAGGTATTGAAGAAGTACTGTAATTCCCTTTCCCCTCTGAACATGTGAGTCTCAGGACTCCCTACAATCTCACTTCTGTGTAAAGGGATAGTAACACTTTTCTGAGTTCTGCTCTTCTCTCAGCCTCATTTAAATAGCCTCCAGATCCTTCAGCAGGGTGGAAATGTGTTTCTGCTCAGTCTCTCCCCAGCCCTGCTTGTTTCTCCAGCACCCACTGCCAGGGTCTCACAGCTTCCATTTGCTTCCAGCACCACTGCAAGCGTATTAGTAAAAAGTTCTTTTCCTTTCTTTGTGCATACAGCAGACGGGCAATCAGCAATGGATGTCAAGTGGCTGCTGTTCTCCTCGCTGCCATTTCCATCCTCAAGCCTCATCTCTGTGGCCCTGGTTCCTTTTAGCAAGAGTCCATAGCTACATTTAGTACCAAAGAAGAGTGCTGAGCTGCCAATCCAGCATATCAGTCAAATATGTTTACCAGCCCTTTGCTGCCCAACAAGTGAGCTAGGGACTGCAGTGGGACAGTACCAGGGAACACTCATGGCAGCATCCAGAACACAAAATTGTGCTGGTTTTAAGGGATCAGGACAATTAACAGAAGACAGAGGGAAGACCTTTAGAAATCTTTGCTAATGAGCATAGAATTACAGAATGGTTTGGGTTAGAAAGGACTAAAGATTATCTAGTCCAACCCCCCTCAAATGCACTGTACACAATTATAGCAAAATATAATAAACTGTAAGTGATTCGACACTTCCTATTGGTGATTAACAGACCACTCAATAATCCATCTGAATCAAATAAGGCACTGCCCAGGTGCTGTCCTCTTCAATGAGAGAGATGGGACATTGATGGATAGGTGGTTCTTCTCTTTTCTTAAAGTGGGACTTCCATTCCATCTACCATTAGTGCTATAAAACCTACACTTTAATCCTTATTAGCTTCCATGTACACATGGCCAAGACATAACAGCCTTATAAGAATATGTATAGTTGGCAAAACAATGAAGTCATCCTAGTTTCAGGTCACCTCATCCTGGTTTCAAATTAAAGCTTTTCATATCAACAGCAGTTTCATTTCAACAAGCTAATAATACCCCCTAAAAATCCAATATATCAGCAAAAAGATTCTCCACAGCTGCAGCTTTCAGCAAAACAAGAGTTTAAGAGTTTATGCTGCATAAGGGTGAATGAGAAGGAAGTCTGTGTAAGCCCGTGCTAAGGCAGAGGTCTGTGTTAGCCTAAGCAGGCACATGGTAAGTCTTTGGCAGCCTTATTTGAATCTCAGCAGTGTTTTTATAGCTGGGTATTAAGGGGTCCTACAAATAGTTCTTTGATCAGGAGTAAAACTTACCAGTATCTTCTGTAATTATGCTGATGAACCATGAGAAAATCTACATAAACCTTGCAGAATGAGAACACTGAAAGACTGATTTCTTCAAATTTGTAAAAGGGAGGGGGGAAACTGTAACAAGGTAAACATTATCCTGAGTGTTTTTGCATTTACAGACATGAAGCAACAAGGTTTAGTCCTTTCCCAATTAAGAGGAACAACAAATCCAACTACAGCACATGCCACTGATGATTATGGGAGTGGCACTCCAAATTGTCACCCAGTTTCATTTTGGTATCCCATCCTTCTGCAGGTGATCTTAATGTAGTGTCTCCATTTTCCTAAACAATTCTGTCAGGGTCTTCTCAACCCACATCCCACTATCAAGATCACAGCAAAACCACAGATTAAAAACTCCCCTACAGAAACTCCCCCCCCCCCCCCCAACGAAAAATTTTAGGAAGACGGCAATAGAAAAAGAATACGAGAGGATTAGAGGCTCCTGTGGAGTTTGAGTATCTCAGATCTACATACTTCTAAGTTTGCAAAGAGCTTTTTATTTCTATGCTTTTTTGTATTTCCAACTTCTTAAAAGTTTGACTTTTTTCAGAACTTTCCTGGATCCTAAAACAAAGAACCCTTGGAGTTGAAATCCAACTCCATCTCCAATCACTTCACTGAGGCTAAATCATTCCCACTCCTCCAACCCCCATTTATATGGCTTTCTTTTAAGAGATGGCCAACTCTTTCAGAAAGCTGGTGAATCAAAAGCCAAAGATTCATAGCAAAATTTTGGTTGGAAGGAATCCCTGGAGGTCACACTAGTCCAACGTGCAGTTCAGTGCTGGGCTAACTTCAAAGTTAAACTATGTTCCTCAGGTGCTTGTCCAGCTGAATTCTGAAAGTCTCCAAAGATGGAGATTCCACAGCCTCTCTTGGCTCTCAGTTATATCTGTCCCTCTACTATTTGTTACCTCCAGGTCCACAATCATGTTCAAAGAAAGCTTTAGAATTCATTCATCCATGAGCCAGGATCCCCTATGATTAACTTTTATTTTACTTTTGTTTTAACTTACAATACTTCCATGTCAAACGTAAAGAAATGCTGAGGTTCAATCTCATTCTGTTTTACTGGTGTGATACATCCATGCAAGTACTTTCCCCTCCATTATATGCGCATACCAGCCTTTCTAAGTAGCCCACAAAAACACTGAACTCCATCACCACAGCATATCTTTCAGTAGATCTCACTTTTCCATTTTGCTGTTTGGAAATCCCATTCTAGAGTTCATTACCCTAGATGCTGCCACACCTTTCTTATCTAGTTTTGCTATCAGAATGAGCAGGCAATACAACTTATCAGCTACTCAATATATCCTTAGTACTGAAGCAACCAACACAGTACAGATCCAAGCAAGGCCTTATAACATGTTCAATCATTTTATAAGAAAGAAGTTGAAAACAAAAGCTACACAAGAGAAGCCTATGTCCTCTAAGTCTTCTAACCCAGCAATTGTGCTTATCTGGGCGTGTGTGCCCATGCCTCAGGGAGAACCTCAAAACTATTCATTACTCTTCCTTTGTTCAGCTGATACTGTTCTGGGGATAAGCCCGCAGCATATCTTTTATGTGTTAGCATTTATCATGAACATTGTCCCTAAAAAAAAGATCTGCAAAACTGCCTGGAAGGCATAGAGTAGATGCCATAGGCCAGTCTCTACATGCATTAAGTCCCAGTTCTTGACATTCCTAGAGAACCTTTAAATTTTCCTGTCATTCACTTTATCTGTCAGTTAAGGCCCTCCTCTTCATATCAAAACAAATGCAACCTTCCAAGCCCGAGTGAATCATACTTTTCTGGGGAAGTAAACCATTTAATCTACTTTTTTGAAAAATAAAAGTTTTATAAGCTGATAGCTAAGCACTGCTGGTAAGCAACTTTTCTTGTCACTAGTTCAACTAATCTATAAAACCTATCTCAGATTACAGGCTCAAGTGTTGTTCAAAAGGTAATTATTCATTGTAACATTCAACTTTTCACTATGAAATTAAGATTATTTCACTATCCTCATTTAACTATGAGATTAGGACTCCCCTCCTCCTGTTTTATTTGTGGTGTGGTTCTAAAGGCAATCTTGTCCAGAATGAAAAGAGCACACTGAAGCCCACTTTGACGAGGACAGAGATTTTCCTAGCACTTAAAAATCTGCAGCGTGGTCTGCCTGCTCAGTCTCTCGGTTACATGGTGTAACTTGCATGTCAGTAGGTCCAGCGTGCATTAAAATTATTTGCCTGTCAAAAATTGAGGTGCTGATAGCCTAATATTTGCATACGAAGCTTGCTACATAAATGCAAATTATGTTAGAAAACAATGCAAATTGAACTGGTTTCCTAAGGAATTAGATTTACATGACCAATCTTCCATCCCTGATAACGCAGGAAAACATTGTCAAGTGTGGTTGAAACTGGCACAGAGATAGAAAACTTGAAGATGTTTACAGAATATAATCATCTGCAGCTGGGTAGTAAAAAGAGACCAGGAGTAGTGATTATGCTGAAGGAAAAACCCATTGCTCTCTGTTCTTCTTGGCCTGCTAGCAGGTCAACTGGAAAATACTGCTGTGGTTGGTCACTGGGAATGAAGGCAAGGGAGGCCACTAGAATAATGCAGGGAAATAGCCAAGGCTCTTGTAGCACGGCAGAAGGACTAGGAGATCCTCAAGGAGGTCCCTGAGAAACTGAACTTCATAATTTCTCCTATTCCAGGGAACACCATATTTTATTTTATCTTGATAGCATTTCAGGTATGTTTAAACAAGAAATAATTTTTCCATAATGAAGAAGAGAGGAAAACCCCACAGAAAAATTTGTAAAACAATCACTCAGTCTACCCATATTAGGGCCACTTACATCTTTGTCCCACTAAATGCTGTGGTATGCACTGTGACGGGCAGATAGAATCATAGAATCACCTAGGCTGGAAAAAGACCTTTAAGATCATCAAGTCCAACCGTTAACCTAGCACTGCCAAGTCCACCACTAAACCATGTCCCTAAGCACCCCATCTACCCGTCTTTTAAATACCTCCAGGGATGGGGACTCAACCACTTCCCTGGGCAGGCTGTTCCCATGCTTGATAAACCTTTTGGTGAAGAAATTTTTCCTAATATCCAATCTAAACCTCCCCTGGCGCAACTTGAGGCCATTTCCTCTCGTCCTATCACTTGTTACTTGACAGAAGAGACCGACCCCCGCCTCGCTACAACCTCCTTTCAGGTAGTTGTAGAGAGCGAAAAGGTCTCCCCTGAGCCTCATTTTCTCCAGACTAAACAACCCCAGCTCCCTCAGCCGCTCCTCATAAGACTTGTGCTCTAGACCCTTCACTGGCTTCGTTGTCCTTCTTTGGACATGCTCCAGCACCTCAATGATGAAAACTGATGATGAATGATGAAAATGATCAAAGATGATCATATACAACCTCATCCCAATAACTAGCCTTCATGCGTGGGCAGCTGCCTACAACATTTATGTTAGTTACTAAGAACTTTTTTTGTCACATCTTCTAAAAACTCTGAAAGTACCAGAAAACTGTGTTAATACCTTGTGGGAGAAGAATTAATGCATAAGACAGAACACTCATTTGAGGTAACTTTTATGCAACATAATTACAAGACTTCTTCTCCAAAGTAATCATCATTTCCTACTTAAAGTGCTACCATCCTCTCAGAGGCATGGAAGCCTCCACTCAATTCTGAAACAAAGTTAAGCAGAATTAATTTAAAACATAAACACCACACACAAAGTTATATAGATACACTGATACACAGCTTATATGTGTCGGTGCCTGTATGTCGCACAAATACATGTGATGCAGAAAGTTAAATCATAATATCTCAGCTTCCACCAGACACACTTTAGACAAGGCTTACAAATAGTCTGGCTCAAAAAGCTCCCCTCCTCACATTTTTCTGAAAGTTTTTCTAGACAGCAGCCTGGCAATTTTATGTCACTGTGACAATCTATATAATGTCAATTCTGAGTGTAAAACCTTATGTTACATCCACTGCTGCTTTTGCGTTTCTGACACATGCTTGCAGAGTTTTTCTGAACACAGCATATTTTGTTTTCCTCTAAAAAGAAGTATAAACTCTCTGTTTGCATTTTGTGTAGTAACAAGTACAAGTTTATAAACATACCTAAAATTGTTACACAAAGGTTCTGAATATATATTTTAAAAAAAAGGGAAAACTTAGATCCAAAAGCAATCTTAAACTATTCAAAGAACAAACAAAATATCTCTGCCTCCATAACTCCTTAAAATATTACTTTGGGTTTACACTGTTAATTCCATTGTATGACTACCACCTTCTGATATACCTCAGTCTTAGGAAGGGGATCTAAAACCAAAAAACCAACAAACAAATCAGGTTAAGAAGTAGGCAGTCTCCTCACAAAAATAAAACATAAATCCATTTAACCTGTCCTCAGAAATGGCAAAAACCAGCACAGTAGCTAATCAGACCTCTCTCATGAATAACCAGCTCCACACAGATGATTAAAGGACTACATAATTTTTTTTTTTTTTTGAGCACATAGGTCAATAATGTGGATTAACTAGGATTAAAGTGTTATTTTCCGATTACTTTTGTGCTTTAAGCTGGTTTAGTATTTCTAGGAACTTTATTTTAAAGCCAGCTTTGTAGAAGAAACTATGCTATGAACTTCTTGTTTACTTTTGACTTGTGTGTAAACAACATGGAAATGTTCACTTCAACATGTTATCACTAGATTGCTTGATTTTAAAGGCAATGAGATAAATAGTTTTAAATATTCACACAGTTTTAGTATTTCTGGCTTTAGTACATTAAAATCTTTCTACCCATTGTTTGGACCTTCAATTGCATTTTCACATTCCACAAATGTAGTACTGGAGATTTGTTACAAAAAATTTTGAAGTATTAGCCCAGAAAAGCACTATCAGAATTATTTAAAATCATCCAAAGAGGAGGGCAGAAGTTGGGGGGAGCGGGGGGGGAAGGGCAGAATGAAAATTTCTGATCAGAGAAATGTAGTTCACAAAGTCTAAAAAAAAAAAAACCACCAGGTCAAAATACCCATTTACAAAGACATGAGGGCAACGGATCAAAAAGTCTAGTTCGTATGTTTTCAGTTGCGTCTTTCAATGAAATATCCAAACATTTGCATGTACACCAAAAAGCGACATTAACACGGCCCACAAAGCAAACAGAAAAAAAAAAAAATTGTGCAGTATCGGAATAATTTGTGAAAAAATAAAAAAATCTGCCAGGACTTTGTACCATGTTCTTGTCATACATAGAGATAATGAAGAAAGGTCACAGCTGGTTGTAACTTTTATCATCAACTGTTAATGGTGTGGAATTGTCTGAAGGCTACAATTATTTATGCCGATTTATGCCTACACTGTACATCAGTCCCTTCCCTAAACTCTGCACAGAAATGGCATTTTCTAGCTGAAACCAAAACATTTCAATTAGTCAAAAAAACAACAACAAAACACTCATGTAGGATCATATCAGCTTCAAGAGCACAAAGACAGACAGGCAGTTTTCAAAAAAGAGCGTTTCTGGTTTCCTGAGATGGCAACCACCCACTTCCCCAGAGGCCTTGGGGAGTCGGCGGGGTGAGATGTGGTGGGTTTCAAACTCTGCAGCCACAGCTTCCAGTGAACTCCACGCTTATGGGCACTCAAGATCCATGGCAATGTGTCAGCTATGTTAACAGGGGCTACCAGATCTTCCAAGAAAAACTTTCTGATGTTCAAAGATGAAGGACCACTCTGTCTCAGGCTTTCCAGCTTGCAAAGTTCAGCAGACCAGAAGTACAAAGGTTTCTGAATTCCCCAAAATCCCATGGGCAGATTGTCCCAGAGACTGAAGTACAAAATCTTCCAGGTTCTGTGGCTCCTTACCCACCTGCTCAACGTCAAGTTCCCAGATAGGTCCGCCCTGCACATGTAATTTTTCTGCAGAATGTTTTCATGCAATAACACAATTAGAATAGAATAAGTATCTGTTTCAAAACACAACACACTGAAAACAGACAAAGCCACCCTACAAAAACAAACCATGCACATCTGGGAACTCCCTTCTGGCTACTATTTGAAGAACTGTCAGTCAACTTGTAGTGTGAACACTATTACCTAAGGGTGAGTTTTCACAACACGGCTGAGTCAGGCTAACAGCTCAGTGCTGCCAAAAGGAGCAGTCCTGCCTCTCCCCCCAGCCCCGGTGCTCCTGCCGTTTCCTTTGTGGTGGCTCTGAGTCTCCTGAGGTCTTGTGAGCCACCTGAGCTCACTGAACTGGTTAAAAAAGATAAATGCATGCTCCCTTTCTCGCTGGGTTAGTTTTCTGCCAGTTTAGTGAGCTAAATCAGAGACGTCAAATGAGCTGGCAGAGCTGGCACAAGAATGACGGGAAGTAATCCTGCTTCCAGGAGCAAGAAGCAGGATGACCCATCCTTCAGACAGTTAAGTGGCTCAGCTGTCCTGTGGAAACATATCCTATCATAGTACCAGTCTTGCTTTCCATCATGAAAAAACAGAAGGCAGTATTTCGGATCTAAACGTAGTCTCCATTCTGGACATTATACAAATCAACACAGAAAGTTTCAAAGGTGTGCTAGCACTCACATATCAAAAACATGATGAAATTCTTAAACATACCAAAAAACCCAAACAACTTATTGTATTAGGAAATGCTCCTTTTTGTTATTATTATTAGTAGTTTTGTTATTATTAGTAGTAGGCTGTAGGAAACTAGAGAGTAATACATATTTTTAGTTTTCTTCTTTTTCTTCCTAAGGGGTCAACAGTGCAACTAGTTTTCTGTCTTTTGCTTTCTTCTCATGAGAAACTTGTTTTCACTTTTACTTTGGCAGCCCCAGAGAATCAGCCAAGTGAACACCCACTACACAAAGCTGAATTGCTGTCTTCAAGGAGCCATCTCCAGAAGCAAATAGCATTAGTCTGGATGACAGCTTCCATAAACTGCCTTTAAGAATTACTATGGGCAAAGTAATTTTATGAAAAATTTGAAATCTTACTTGGTCAATGCAAAGAATCCATCCAAGTATTTAATTTCGTGCAGGTATAGCAGTAAAAAAAGTAGGTAAGGTCATGCAATTTTTATAAATTCTGTTTAAGATGCACTTACATGAACGCTGAACGTGAGGAATTTTGCGAAGGTGATATTCTTTCATTTCTAGCTGTACTCCTTACCACCTCCGTTTTGAACTCAGTACTCAGAGAAAAGCACAGACCAACGATGCCACCCTGCTGTCTCCCTATAAAACCAGCCAACGAACCAACCCATCCCATGCACAAAGGGCTGCGTTACCAGATACCTTTTCAACTGGTTGAAAATTGGCAGATGAAATTCTAGGTCACAAAGACCTGAACTCCTGTATCTGATAGGCAGCCGCTACAGTAGATTAATGATTTTCACAAAACAAGAGAGAATTCAGTTTCCATGATGCAGTTACTGCTTTACGTGTGCTCTACTCAGGAACGTGTCCTATATTCAGAACCTGAAATCCTCACACTGTGATCTGCCCACAATCATTATGCAGTCTGATGTGCAGAAAAACTAGAAGGAAAAAAAATCCAGGACCATGAACACAAAATGACACTCCTTTCTTCCCTAAAGACACTGCCTCTGTCTGGAAGACAACTGATTTCATATCTCCTTTGAGAAGAGGCGAGGACCACAGGCTCAGTGCCTAGAAGTTTACACACACAAGCACTGCAGTGGGACAGATACCATACATGGTTGCCATCAGACCAACTCAGTGCTGCCAAAATGGGTGGACCTGTCTTTCCTCTCCACTCTGAGCTGTTTGCTCCTGCCATTCCCCTAGTCCGTTCTGAGGCTAGCCTGGCTCCTCAGGGTGTACACTCAGCTCTCTAATCCAAAAGAACTGTTTCAGCTGGCTGAATTTGCTCTCACCTTAGTAAGCAGACCTGGCTCCCTATCAGGTATCTGAACAGCACTGTGTGATGAGACACTAAGAGGCAATCGAGCAGCTCACCAATGCCCAAGGATGCGTTTCCATTCATACCTCCCATTTCTGTCTTCTGTCTTACCTTACCTGGCTCCATCACTCAATGCCTTCAAACCAATTCACCTTACTAGACCAGCACAACACAAACCCAAAGAAAGTTCACAAAATCACAGTAAATTAACTGGCAAGAGCGTAGAGTCTGAAGCAGGATGAAGGAACTGGCCCTCACTCAGCGGGGCAAAAAATCAGCCCAGCTATATATGGAGCTAGCCTAAGACAGGGTGATTTTCTCAACAGAGCAACTATTTCTGCTTGCAATATGATCAACCATCTTTAATCATTGCCTGGATAAAGGTGACGTTGTGTGAGACCACGCGAGCCGATATAATCGCTCACCACCACTAAGGAGGGGAATTCCTCTTCCCCTCACTCGAAGGCCCTGCCTTTGCAGTGACTCTGACAAACATCAGACTTTCTACTTGTTAATCCATCTTTTTCTGGGAACTCTGCTGATTCGCAAAGTCCAGCAAACACCAGAGCTGGGGCAAAGTAAGATTCACTGAAGTGGAGGAAAGTAGCACCATTGCTTTTGGGTGGCAGCAAGCTGATAAAATCAGATTATCGTTTCTCACAAAACTGCTACTGGCCAAACAACTCTTAGATGAATAAGATCAGACATGGAAGAAGACAGCATACAGGATTTTGCCTTTGAGATATCCCACACTACTTAACTTTAAAGCTTTTTTGGCTAGAAAAAATTCCTTTGCTTTACTGTCCTGCCCCAAAGGGATTAATTAGGAACAAAGGCCTCAAAACCAACCAGTCTCAAACTTTCTAAGCAACTTGGAGGTTAGAAGACCGTGCCTGTTATGAGTTTGTTAAAATGTAGGTGTAGCGTACAAACGCTGAGAATGTTTTGGGGCTAATTTATTAGGAAAGGGGAACAGCTGCAACATAGACCCCTAAGTTAGGGAATCAGGCTTCCCATGCAGCTATTGCTAACAGGCTTCCCCAAAAGGTGACCAGGAGGCACCAATGTTAAACACCTCCTCCATATGCAGGGGAGCATCTTTCCATCCAGTGACTAAATTGGAAGAATTGCTCCCAAATGAAGACATCTGAAGTCAAACACTGCTACAAGCAACCTAATCCATGATTTCTACACTATTATCCAACATGAAGGGTAGACCAACCCAGGCAGCTGTTCTGAAAGGCTGCAATCAGAAAAGCTCTGATACAGCGAGAAGAGTTTCATATATGGGATGTGAGCACACGTCTAAGAGCATCCCAACAACTGAAAAGATTTGGGGAAGAAGAAAATGCTCTGGCACAAGAGATACTCCAACCCCCCTCTAGTTACCTGAAGTCCATCCCATATTGCAGCCACCCTGCACATGTTTTCTTTTGGGCATCAGTGCAGGTGAAACGATGCCTGCAGTGAAGGAATAAGGTGGGAACAGGGGGTCTCTGCCTTAATCACAGGAATATCCAAGCCAGAAGCAGCAGGGGACAAGGAGTCGAAGCTTCACCTGAACTTCAGTGTATATGTTGAATAAAGGTGTAAGAGAGGGATTCTGAGTTTGCCTTGCTTGAATTTGTTTCTAAATTAATAAAAAACATTGTAAAAAGTAACTGGACTATAAGTGTGTTCTGAAGCATGATTTCCTTTTCCCCATCTGCTTCTTTAATCAATTTACAGTTATAGTGGCAATCAAAAGTAATGAAAATACAATACATCTTAGAATTAGTGTCTCTTTACTACTGTCCCAGAATCCCAAATTGAAAGCTCAGGACAGACCATAAAAACACTACCACTGTATTAACACCCAATCTAACCTTTTCAAAACTTTGTCACAAGAGGTCTCAGATTTAAGAAAGGGGCTCTCAGTTGCACACATGCAAATAATGACTTTCTTTCACCATCTTACTTCTAATGCATCAGGTGAGTATATCCAAAGCTCAAATCCCCAGCAGCACATCAGAGAATGGAGTTCAGAAAACAACCTGACCACCTTTTGATCTACCACGTGTGAGCTTAAAATATCCCAGCCTTACCAACATTCTCAGTGTTCCCAGGGGTCCAGCAGGAAAACAGGATTATTTTCTTATCTCAGCCCACATGGCATGGATTTATTTACCTGTATTAACCTGAGACCAGGCTGTTCTCATCTGAGGTCGGCATTACCTACCATCCTTCTAGCTTGCTTCCCTCAAAACTAAGTGTCATTTGTGCTAATCAGTGCTAAGTGAACCAGAAATGAGAGAATGGCAGGGATCCAGCCGACTCATTAATACCAGTGTAACGGATTAACCCTTTTACATTGTCTTCCCACCCCCCCCCAATTAGTCAGCATCAAAGAGGTTTGAGACTGCACACATCGGAAACATAAAATGGGACAAAGTGTTTGAAAACAAAGGAGAACATCTAGGAGCAACATCATATTCTGCCACAAGGACTGTTACCTTCATATTACTTGGGAATAGTAATAAAAGAGTTAAGCTAAACTTTATGTAAAAGGCAGCAAGAGAGTGGAATAGCCTCTCTGGAGAGAGCAAAACATTCTGATCTGTATAATTAATCCATAAAAAACTTGTCACGTATATGAATAATGTACAGTTCAGCATAAAACATACAACTAGCCACTCCAAGTTCAAAACAGTTATTAACTGTGACTATAAAATTACTACAAAATGTTAAAACTCAACCTTTCTTTGTTTTCTTTTTTAACATATGGGCAGCACTTTCTGATTTGTGATGCGAAACAAGATATTTTTGGTTTATTCAAACACTGCTATTTAGAAAAATCCCTTCTAAAACAAACTGTCAGTCTGAGGTTTTACATTATACAAGATGGAGCACTTATTTCCCCAAAACTTACCTGCTTTAAAAAGTTCTTCTAAACGTGTAACTGCCATAACTGCCACCAAAGATTAATGACTCCTCTCAGTGCCTCCAGCAGCCTTCTATTCCATTTGATAAAATGGAAGTGTCTATTTCTTAAGCGCGTGCATAAACATGTGACATATACACGTACATTCAGACAAAAAACAAATCCCAGACAATTTAAGAAAGAGACCTCAACTATATTTGTAATAATGTTTCTGGAAAAGTGTGGTATTTCTCATTATGCAGTTATGTACACACTTCACCAAAACCTAGATTATTGCACTGTGGAACTTGAATGCTAATGCTGAAGACTTAAACCCTGTTTTATGCAATATATGTAAGAACATCTCTATACATAAAACGTTTCAACATGTTGTAAATTCTTGCCTGTATGAATGCTTTTCATCCTTTTAAAAGTTCAGTTACAGTTTAGTGTAATGTTCTGCTTTTAAGACATCCATCTAGCATTGATATTTGCTTCACATAGTCTGTCTCAATTATACTACAGCTGTCTCACAAGGCATAGCTGGCCATCTTCATCATGAACAACCACCACAGAATCTGAAGTTCTTGATTAAAAAGCAAACGGTTTTGTGAGCCAAGCTAAAACTACCGCAGCTGCTCCATTTCACAAACCAAGTGCCATTCAGCTGGGAAGAATGGCACCGACTCTGAATTGTTCTTCCTGAGAGTTTTGACAATAAAAACAAACCACACTACTTCCAAATTTTCAAAGACTTTAAAAAAAAAAAGCCTTCACTATTCTGGAAACAAGTGTTTTCTTTTTACTCTGAGCTTTTGATTTCTACGTCAGTGTTCCTCTATGAATAAAAAACCAAAACCAAAACCAACCCCTCCCCCAAGCATACACACACCACATGGGTTCCTGTAGATATTTTTAATGACCATCTACAGCAAGTTTGCAGATGTATTAAATAGGAACTGCAACACTTAACTTTAAAAAAAACAACAAACCAAGATACTGCTAATCAGCTGATCACTACTGAAGCTGTTAAATATCATATTCAGTGACAAGGTAACTAATGGGAAAAAAAATTATTATTATTATTGATATACATACACAATGATAAAAAATTATAATTTCCTTCATCAAGACAAAATATCAATCAACTCCTGATCACTTGCTCTCCAAGAATGTACATTTCTCTACAACATATGAAATAAAACAATCTCATTACAGTGAAGGTGCAGCAAATTAAGTCATAATATGTAATTTGGACAAAAATCATTTTTAGTACAACTTGCAATGCACAACATTTGTTTGTGTCGCCTCATTTTTTTAGGTAGCCACAACACAATGTAAGTGTTCATAATAATAAAAACCATAAGACACTCAAAACATGCCCACAAAAATGCTAAAAGAGAATTTTTTTCTGCTTTGTTGAAACTGATTTCATTAAAATACCAGAACAAAAGCCATTACATAGGTTTCCTACAATATCCTAATAACATTTTCTTGGTGGTCAGGCTAGCACATGTCCAGAAAACACTTTACAGCTAAGTTGACTTTTATACTTCAAAAATAGTGACTGATTAGTCAGATTTTTGTTTTTCAGTTATTTGGCTACATGAAATTTATTTAATGTCTTAGCCAGAAATAAACTGGATGTAGCTGAAAACACTTCCCATTTCATTCAAATGAAAATATTCAGGAGTTTTCCCTAAGCTGATGTTGACTGATGCAAAAATGAGAACCAACTCCTTCAAGGTGTTCAAATTCATTCATTTCCCAGTAATGCAAAAAAAAAAAAAAAAAAAGCTGAGCTGCATTAAGGTTTTTTCTTTAAATTATTGTCTGTAGCTTCCCTATCACCATTTCATTTATTTGGCCTTTATCCCTATTGTACTTGAGCTAGATTAGAAAAAACAGGTTAAGTATAGACTAGACTTTACACAAGGCTTCAGAATATTACGGTTTTTAGCTTATAAAAAGAGGAAAAATAAAAAACTTAGTCTACCTTACTTTTCATTCTGCCTTTAGGGGTTGGAAAAGGTTTGATTTTGTGTTGCCAATTAATGAGGACTGGTTTTAAGCTACATGTATCACTGCAGTGTTTTAGAATGATTACAAGCAAATTTTACATATTTGTTGCTTTTTTTAATGTGGTCTGAAAGTAACAGCTCTGGATAACAACTAACAACACTGAATATCTTTTGAGTATTTCTTAAAAAAAGATCTCAGTATTTTAAGAACTAGTTGGTAGATTTGGCTTCACAAGTCAACAGACTCCATATGAAAAGGTTAACAGATTTATAAATTGTTTTTAAAGGGTTTTTTTGTCTGTTCTGTAAACAAAAAAAAAGACACTGTGAAAGATAAAGTGAATCTGCAAATGATAATTTCCAATTTCAATGGAAACACTACTTTCACTTTGAAAATCTTATATTTCATAGTACAGAACTGATTTGTTTGGCACTTTTTTTTTTGTTTTGTTTGTTTGTTTGTTTTTTCTATAGACAAGTTCTGACCCTAAGAAAAATAAGGATTTATAATGGTCTTCCCACAGCTTTTGTCATAAAGTTATTGTGCCACTTCCAGGCTGGTTTTTTCTTTACGGTCTTTGAGGCAGTTAAATTCAGCACAACTTTTGAACTTCTTGAAGCAAAACTACTAGTTTCATTTTAGAAGTTACTCCTTAGTAACTGTCAAACTGTATGCTCACTTTGGTAAGATTGCATCTAAGACAGTGTAAGTATTGAAAATTCATACTTCTAGGAGCAAAAGTTAACAATTTGAATCTACGTTTGATTTTCACTCTAGTATACACATGTATCCAAAGGAAGAATCCTGCTCTACTTCTGATTTTCAATTCTGTTACTTGAGAAGACAGGGAAGATGCAGGCTGTCTGGAAGCCACGCAAAGTGGCAAGGAAAAGACTTCAATTTGTTATGGCACCTGTTGAATCCAGGTCAATGGACCTGATGCACTGGTGTTCCCCAGCCCTTCCTCTGATATGAAAACATTTCTGAAATTCAGGTATTTTCAGAATTATATGCACTTCTCTAAACATTGTAACCCAGTCAAGAGAAGTGTTTAAAATTTCCCCAAAGTACAGTTTCCAGCAATTTTCAGGCCAGATTAAGAATGAGAAAAGCAAACCGAACCGTGTTCAACACAATGCATGCAACAGCCCCTCTTTCAGTCTGGTCTTCTAAAAGGAACAAGCAACTTATTTCAACCAAACGACACAAGAATGTAAGTCTCAAAAATTACTGCATCTTCACAGATTTCATGAACAAGGCAGCTGTGCAGACAGAAATTAAGCTTCCAACTCTAGAAAAACCTTCAGCCAGATTTTGCAATAAATCATGAGAAAAATCCCTAGGAGTCAGGACTACAATAATTCCAGACCTCCCAGAGACAGCAGTGTAATTCTCACCCTCGATAACATTTTTTTTGTGTGTTTTCAGGATAACTGACATACAAGGAGCAGGGCGGGCAGGAGAGAAGGAGGGAATGAGTGGACCTACATATGGAGCCTATATACACTTTAGTTTTTTAGTTTCTTCAGAAAGTCATTTCTCATTGTACTAGATCTCCCAATAATGCCTGCTTGAAAAAGTTCTAGGATCCTTCCCTCCTCCAAGCCCTCCAGTGTTTTTATAAAGAGGCAAAGTTACTTATTTGCTGGTTGTTCCCCTGTTTTGAATCCTTATTTTCAGTCACAGATGGGCCTGAGCCTTGTATCAGCAGGAAAATGCCTCACTGGAATTCATCAGGGGAGGGGTGCAGGGGAGAAAATCATTACAAGCTTTTGATGAAAAACCCACTTGATGTCTATTATGTGTGCATATCACATGTCACCATTTTCTTATGACAACTGAGTATTTCTAGATGGGGAGAATAAGAAACTTATAAGAAAGTCTAATCTTCAATAATCTAATAAATGTTTCATCAAGAACATTATCTAGTCTGGAGGTTTTGAATTAAAAGAAACGCAGAATCAGCTTTAGGATACAAATCTAAGAAAGCTGTTTTAACCATAACAGAGTATTATGAAACTCGTTTTGTAGTTTTTATTTTTTATAACAGTTTCCTATTCACTCAGATGGAAGACCTGCTACTACAGCAATGGTTGTAAGATAAATCAGGTGACATTCCTTAAGGGCTCAAAACAAAGCTAGGAAGGAGCATGTAAACTAAGGTCAAAAATCAAAGTAAGTCCTCAAAAATTTTTTGAAGCAACTTTTTCAAACATATATTCTTCATACATAGCTGCTTCAAAAGGAAGCTTAACTTAGACATTTAGATACGTAAAATATAAACTAACCACAATCAATATACTTTCACGAACACCAAAATGCACTATGCATATACAGCAATCATTGTGTTAGTCATTTAGCAAGTCTGAAAGTTTGTACTGGGTATCACAAGGCTACAAAGTACCTTTTCTGAAATCCCAACTATTTAAGATTGACAGGGATTTTGTGACAAAGTGCAAGGCATAACCTGCAATTCTAGATCAAAAATAAGATCAGAATCAGAAATAAGCAGACCTAACAGTATTTCAAGGATCAAGAGGGAGTATTTGGATTCAGTTCCCACTTTGATAAAATACCCTGGCAGTAATGGAATCAACTGAATACTATCATAACCTTTGTTAGGAAGTAAATGTTTTAAATGTAAAATGTTTTAAACAAGCTAGATACATTGTCATTTACTATAAAAAGCAGTAAAATCCCAAGCATTTCCCTCCCACTCAGTATTACTATATTTTAAGATTGAGTTCTGAAATAATCTGGAATATTCTGAAATAATCCAGGATTAAAACCATTTAAATCACATGAACCCTTTGTTCTCAATCATCTGTACTTCCATTAATTTGAAAGTGGCAGTGCTGATATTGATATTTGAAAGAGTATAATACCACCAGATTCAAAATCTACAACATGTTTTCCATTACAAAAAACCCTTATGAAAGTCCTTTTCAGTGTGGACAACTGAAAGAAAGAGATAATTTCAAGAGCCAATAGATTAGCTTCAGTACTACCACACTAATATTATCAGTAAACAGATATATATGGCAAAGCAACATCAGTTTCTTCTTACTGCAATGGAACATTTCCCATATTGCATAATGTTTATCCTCTCCTTCCCCTATTGTTGATCTCCTACCAGGGACTGCAACATTCAGGACATGGGGGAACAACTTAGAGCAATGGCTGTGTAGAAAGTCGGGAGCTCGCATTTTTTATTGATAATGGTAAGGTGATAGAGTTTTTATTTTTTTTCCACACAGCATTTACCGACACAAGTTTGTTCTGAAAAGCTAAGTCTAGAAATAGGCACTGCGAGTGGCAAGCTAAATAGCTGGAAGACAAGACTAAGAGGCTGAACTCACTGACATATAGGGCAGTAGCGGAAAACAAAAGCACAGTGCCTTTGTAATAATAGTTTGCGTGTGAAGACTTTGGTCTATGTTATGCGAGTCACCATCCTGGACAGCTTTCTACTTTCAAATTTCACAAAGACACTCATCACCTAGTCTGCACAGTGACCTCCTTTCTCCAGCATTAGATTGGTGGCCAAGTGGCTTCTGCATGCTTTCGTTCATACTTCTCACTAAATCTGCACCGTTTCAGTGAACTGGCAAGGGCTGATTTTACCACTCACACATTGTAGAGATTAGAGAAGCAAAGTAACTTGTACACAGAATCAGCAAAACACTGTCTGCAAGCTCCCATTTAAGTAATAAAACATTTGTTTAGTGATCAATTTCTGTTTTAAGTCTCTTCAGTCTAATGAAGCAATGCAAACATGAAGCTACTGGTTTTGAAAGGACTAAGTGTTTGAAAAAGTCTTTATTTTACGTTACAGCACAAAAATGTACAATATTTCTGCTTGGGCCTATGTAAAAGTTAAGGTAAATGGGAATCAACATTTGGGAAGACCATGTTCCTTTGGACTATCAGACACTGCTTAAATTGGCTTCTCTTGATGGCAGTACTTTTCTTTGAGGGCTATTGTTAGTAGGAAAAAAAAGCTACCCCTTCGTTCAATACCTTTTGTCTTATTTTGCTCTTAATGAAGCTCTTCTATGCATTTTTATCTCCCAGTTACGCCATTTCCTTTCTACACTCTCATTACTACTCTCCATCTTTGCTCAAATATTTGTTCAACAGCAGCAGAACGTCTTTGCATTTTTACTGCAACTCAAACCACATGACCTCTGAATGGTATCCCAAGCTGAATTTACAGAGTATTTACCTGAAGTAACATGATTCTGTTTCTTATAAATTATGTACCATGCAGTCATTCCTACCCTGTAGTTTTAAGACAGCTAAGCCAAGGTAGGACCTCACTAAAGCAGCTGGTCCTTCACACTGTCGCTGCTGTTCATCTGACGCTTTGGTGAGACAGTTCAGTTTATCAAGCAGGCAGGAAACCCTAAAACCTGGGGGGGGGGGGTTGTGTGTGACTTGTTTTTCACCAGCTTAGTGAAATGAATCCAATCATCAAGAAATCAGACAAGTGGCTAGACTGACTCAAGTGCAGGGGAGAAGAAGCCAGCCCCTTTTGGTGACAGTGATCTGTTAAATGAACTCATCAGTCCTATCTGCACCTTAAGTGGAAGCCTCTTGGGCAAAACCCCACAAGATTATTCTCCCATTATTCATAAATTCTCTCTCCTCTTTTTTTTAAACAGAAGGATGTTATAAGAGTGGCACTTGAAGCTAGTACCTCAGAAAGGGGGTGCGTGTGAATACTTATGGACATTTATTGCAGATCAACTAAAAATCAGCAAGCAATTCACTGAGCTCTAAAATTTCATCACTTATCACACATAATGCAACACTGTTTATTGCACAAAGTTTTAATATGCAAATATACCAATCAAAAAGCACCATGTCTTTGGCACTGGAAGTCAGCATTTAATATTAAATATTTGTGACGAGTATCTCCAGGGGCATATAAGAAGGGTTGTTTTCAAATTCTTCCTCTTGCTTCGAAATTATCCCTAAGTAGAATGTTTCTTTAAAATTCTGTGCAGCAGAAGCTGCTGGCATTTTAAAGTTGCAATGGCAGAATAGTATCCCCACAGAAAAACAAAACTATTTAGAGCTCTGCTGAAAATGAAGTAGGGGAATTTTAAAAAAATCACTTTATGCATGTCCAATAGAATCCAAATTACTTTTTTAAATTGCAGCCTGGGATTTAGTACAAAATGTCACATTGTGCATACCCTAAATTTCATTTGCATTTGACTCCATAATTCCTCAAGATATCAGTACATTTTCAACCTCTTATTACTAAGTGTTTTGGGGCATTCACAATTTCCACGATGTTGCCACTTCCCCCCAGTATTACACTTAAAGTACTTCTACAGTGGACAAATGCCTAAAAACATTGCGGAAGAAACAAACAGTTGTAAACATGCAAACCAAAAGCAAACCAGTAAAGTTAAACATTAACAGTTGGACAAGGTTTGTATGCGCATATCTGACTGCAGCACCACTAGATCAAGCGTATTACACTCTGTGTATGACTGTTGGACTAGATTGCCGTGACTAATGAATACTGCGTTGCTGCATTGGCCCAGAAGCAGATATAAAAAACATCGAATAAAACAGCAACTCAGACATATTTATTTTACTTTTTTTGTGCTCTGAGAAGGATCACTTTACTTAATTTCCAGCAAGTCCATATTCTTGTTGGCAACATTCCTCTGTGGGTAAAAGAGGCGATGCAGAGTCAAGTTGTTCTCCCCCCTCTCCCTGTTCCCTCCTTATCCACTGTTTCTGGAATCGATTTACATTAGCCTTCATCTCTCTATTTTAAATGAGGCCCAATATTTTCTTTCTTTTTTTTTTTTTTTTTTGTTGGGTGGGGAAGGAGGGAAGGATTTGGGTTTTTCTTCCAAATAACCAGAGGAGTAATACCAAGTTACCTATGCTTTGTAACAGGACTTTCAAAACACTAAGTAAACAAGAGTAAAAAGCAGCACCATTAAAACCCATGGTATCACTAGCCAATTTAGTACATCTATTAAAAATCTACTGAATATCTATTTGGCATCAGCCTTTCTTAGAAAAAACCCAGTTGAAAAAATTGCTAAGCAGATCTCCACTTGCTCTGGGGAGCTAAATGGAAAGTTGTACCTTTCCCAACAGCCCTGACATGTGATGTTTGGAAAAGCTGCAGAGAAGTAAGCCAGAAATTCCAGATAACAGAACATTTCCAGATAATGTTATTTCTTCCCTTAATTGTGTTACCCTTAAAATATCCTTGTATCCTCTCATGGGGTTTGTTCCTGGTCCTATGAAAAGTAATTAACTTTAGTGATGCAAGATCAAGGCTACTATAGGAGGAGAAAGTTCTACTGTTTATATACTGAAAATAAGCTTGTCACAGGTATCCAAATGATCCAATACAAGGAATTCAATGAAGGTACCTAAATTGGAGCCTAGTGAGTTTACATGGTCACTGAAGCTTTCTGGGGGCAATTCAAGGTATTTAAGTAGAAGTGCTAAATGTTTTATCATAAGATTTGACTTTATTACAAAAGCTTGAGGTCTTGATATGTTTATAACTGCTTTCTTTCTGCATCTAACACAATGCTTCTTTGCCTCTTTGTTTATCCAACTTAGATCACTTCCATTATTCTGGTACTGAGGAAAAGGAAGGGAAGAAACATTAATCATATCCTTACTAGCTAACTTTGAACTGATAATCTTAGTTTTTTACAGTTAGTTTGAATAATGATGGCTATGCCTAGGTTATCAAGCTTACAATGACATTGTACATGTTATTTACCACAACATACATAACTAGCTGTGCTTTGTGTGTGTGGTTGTTTTATATAAAATAGCATCATTCATATACTATTTAAAAAAAAATCTATCAATTATTAAAATGTACACAGATTTCTTTGCAAAGAAATATGAAGTCAGTCCCTTCTGTTTTTTTAATTAATGACTTATGATCTATTAATTGTCTCAGTTTTGTGATTCTTTGTATAGTCTTTATGCTGTAGAGACAGATGATGTTGCTTTGTTAAATGCTCTGCTGTTTCCTGTTGTGAGAAATTAATTGACTGTTACTATTCAAGTCCTAACAAACAGCATTTCTACTGTCCTTTCCTAATTACGCCATGCCTGCGTTTTACATAGCATTTCACACTACATTTGTTTTTCTACTTTATATTTTAGGGCAGCTTATTTGTAAGATTGTGCATTTATGTTCATATTATCTTGACCTAACAGACCAGATCTGATTGCTTTTTAAATGTATGCAAATAATTGGCTTGGAAACACACAAATACAAGTGCTGCATTTAGTGTGAATGCAAGAAAAGTTAAATTGGGCTGGCACTTTAAATAAGCTCAACTTGTCAGTTTAAGTGCATGTTTTGCTTTGGGCCCAGTAACAATACAATGGACCTATCTCTGGGATAATAACAATTACGTCTATTTATCTCACTGAAAAACAAGCTTAACCTGCTGAAGAACCCAAATAGTAGATTGTGTTAAATGTAAAATGGTGGTCAAGAAAGAGTGAAGGGGGAAATATCCAAGACAACCTCTTAATATTCCCACACATGCTCTCAGACAACTACCAGAATAAAATAAATGTCTGTCAGTTAGAGTATGGACAAATAACAAGCAACTTTTAAAAATAACTGTAGTCGTGGCTTGTTGTAGTTGTAAAGGTCTAAGAACTCAGGCAGGACAAAGTCTATAAGCAAAGGTAATATACCTTAGATCAGCTAGAGTAGACAGAAATATTAGGCTTTGGGTCACAGACGTCCTTTAAGCCAAAAAACAGAAGCAATTAAGCTTTGAAAATGGAATATGAGTGCAAAATGACTGTCTGAAGTTGACTACAGGTTTGCACATAATTTTTAAGTAGTATCTGTTATTTTCTCTGACGGACATTAAAAATCGTGGCCTCAAGAAAGATCTTTATTTTACAGCAATTCTAAATCCTCATCCCCTACTAACCTCTCCCTCCCACAAAAATCTGTGTCCCTATCACCTTTCCTCCCACCCCCACTAGCTCTTCCTCTCCTTTCAAAAGCATCAACTCTCTTTTCTTCCCAGGATGGTTTAGTTTACCTACATTTTGAGCAACTGTCTCAGGTGCTATAGGGCTGTGGAGCAGCAGCAGCGGCTTTCATTTTCACACCTGAAGAAGGGCTGGTGTCTCCAAAAACCTAGTCTAGTTTGTCTAACGATACTCATGGTTAAGAAGAGATAGTACCTTTGCCTATAAAAGCTGTCCTGCCTAAAGGCATTTTACAAAGCAAAACATATAAAATATGTAAAATAAAACCTAAATGAATCAAAAAATAATTCTGAAGGACAAACTCTATACCAGTTACTGAGAGATCAGGTTACCTCAGAGTTCCAACTGTTCAACATTTCCTTTGAGAAGCAGAGGAGAAATACAGAAGCTTTCAATATAACATGTAAGTATGTTCTCATATACTGTGGTTTAGGGAGAGAAAATCTGAACTAAAAATTCAAAGACTAACCTGCTTTTGAAACACAAGGCAAATTCAATTAAATTTCTGCAATTTTAAGTTCAAAGACATTAGAGTGAAGAATCCATAACATAAGGCAAAGATCATTTTTAAGCACAGAAAGCAAAGTACGGTCACATCTTAAACATTTCTATTTCAAAATAGGCTGTTGTCATTAATTAGAGTTGTTAATATGATGTGTATGGATAAACAGTTAACACAGTGTAATCAAGCCTTAACTTCAGCATTTCCTGAGTGCGTTTCTCGGTTCCATAACTGACAACATCTGGCCAAAACCTCCAATACAGTCTCACACATTATCACAGTAAGGATATCTGACACCAGTTGGAGCAGCTTGAGCAGTTCCCATCCCCACAGCTGCTGGTCACCAACCCTGCAGACCAGCCAGCAGAAGAAACCATACTGGTGTTCTTCATCTCTTTTCAAAGCAAAATGTTAGGCCTATTTGCCCTAAAAAATACTGTGACTATGACTTGGAGAAAAGTTAATAACAATTAGTGTAACTAATTGAGTTTCCTGTAATTTAAAAGGTAGTAATGGCCTTAATGTAATGGCTGATGAGAAAAAACCTTCACAGGTAACAATTCAGTCCGAAAAGCCAGTATTTGAAGCTCAAGTATATGCTAGTCTGGGGCATGATAATCCAAAGCCCATGAAATGGACAAGTCTCAAACCTCCTGCTGAGATGACAGCCAGGTTGAGAAAAATGGTTTTAAATCTGTGATGGCTGGCAACTCATTGCATCAGTTAATACAGTAACTCTATAACTGAAAAGTCTCTATGTAATGCACAAAAATCTGTAGTCACCCCTAGTCACCATCATTTTAGCTACAACCATGAAGATTTGCTCCAGATAATTACCAAATTATCGCTGATGCCAATATCATTCTGAACTCCTTTTTGGACTACACCTCACTGCCACCCTTTCTGCGTTAGCTCGTTCCTCTGAATAAGCCTTCACCATTTGTACTGCTGCTATTTTTCTTTTCCAATGTACCCATGAAGATAACATCAGCTGGTTTCTCTGATGAACTCCCAGATGCCATTAGTCACATGTGGGAAAAATTACAGAACAAAATTCATAAGAGTTTTCAAGACAATTCCCAAAATTCTTCTCCCTGGAACACACAGAGCAGCTTGCCATTCAGCAACAACCACCCCAGCTTTTTTTTTAAAAAAAAGAAAAAGCCCTCCACAATCTTTCATATTTTTCTTGATTTGTGCAACTCTTATCTATCTTTCAGATGACAAATTCTTTGGACAGAGATTTTTTGTGATACGCACACACTTTCCATAACACTGCATCATAAAGTTGGCTACTAGACAAAACAAAGTTATTACCGAACAGGAATTACTACTATGCAATGATTTTGTTTAAATCAGAGGTGAAATACAGCTTTTACTATGAAGACTAAAGGGATGGGATGAAAAAGAGAATAAGTAACTGCAGCCGCAATTTTCTGAAAGCTATGTACAACTTTTTTATTCCATCCCTAACGTGAAACATGTCTTGCTTTTGCCTTTAACATGTCCATGGCCAAAGGAGAAATTAAGCTAGTTTATTACCCTGTCTTTCCCTCTAATGGACTGTTTCTTTTCAAGCTATAGTCCCTGTACTAACACAATAAAATCCCACCCCCCAAAAAGTGTTTTGCTTCAGCAAGGACTTCAGAACTAGATGCTCAGAAAATAATCCAATGTCCCTTCCTCTAATGACTAGCCAGCAGGAGTGTTCAGGCACAGTGTAATCACTCTTCCACTATACCCAGCACTATTGCATTAAACTATAATTTAGTTGATCTACTTCTTGGAGTCATTTATTACATTCCGAGTTCTGTGGATAGTGATAGGGCCATAAATGAAGCGATAAAAAACAAACTCTTATCAGATGGACATCTATTTCTATTACATGAAAGTCTGGTAAATATGAAGATTTATTACTTGAGCAATGCTCTATGAGAACATTGTTTATACAGTAAAGTGGAGGTGATTTTTCTTTCAATCTGTAGTTTCCTTCATTTGCTACTTGCACACTGTTTGAAAGTTGAACTGGTTACAGATTTCTACTGTACATGTATTTCTCAAAGTGAGATTTAATTCTTGACAAACTAATATAGTCTTTTAAAGCATGTCTGATCAAGATTGAAACTATGGTGTCAGTATCTGCATGTTTTTTTTAGGTTAGTGAGCAGTGACAATAGACGAGAAAGTCTATCTGCCATGCACCTAGTCCCATGCTCTGTGAACAGAGCCTTGTGAAAGCTGGAATTTCATATATAGGACTAGATCAAAGCCCAAAGCTTTATATTGGTCAATTAAAACTGTACATTCTATATGGATCAAATAGATACTAAAAAAACAAATCTACTTTTTCAGTTTTAAGGAATAAATTATTTTTGCTCTGTGTTTAACAGAACTTTTTAGTAAAAACAGATTTTTAAAATGTCATTTAACAGGAAGTTGCAATCAACTAACTAGACAAATTGGACAATCCTTTTCTTTTTAAAAACTCCCAAAACATTGATTTTATATTCTTCAAAACATCCCTACTATCACTGTAAACAGAGGTATAATACCATGGGTATGAAAAGTGTATGAAAACATACATCTTCATTGACACTTAGGAATCTGCTCCATTTGTGTGATTTTAAGCAAAGCTGCAAAGTACAAATATATGATTAAAAACTGTTCTGAAGAAACATGCACAAAGTTGATTCCATGCAGTAAGTTTTATAGGTAGAAAATTAAAATGGTAATGAAATAAGTCCACTAGTACAACAGAGCAGCAACTCTTTTATAGCTGAGATAGGGAGGACCCTCCCATATACATACATACATACAAACTTTAATCTTACATCTGCACTAACTTTGGTTACCTTGAAATATGTTGTACAGCACTGAAGCACAGTGTATCGAAGTAGGTAGTTTTACTAGAGTTTTCCTACGTATAGCTCCCTAATTTTGCAAGACTTTCTATGAAGCAGTATGTCCTGGTTTTAAACTGTTAAGTGTAACTGATTGAAATTTTTACAGTAAACTAGCTTAGGAAAAAAAGAGTTCTGAAGGTTAAGAATGTACTAATCTTTACCCAATTTGGTGATACTCTATTGTAACAATAAAACAAGAAGGAAAAAAAAAAGATACTGCATGAAAAACACCATTAGTTAGTCATACACAAATTGACAAAGTGAACCATAAATGAATGACTCGGGACTTTTCAGTTGGTATGATTTTTTAATGGAAGAAAATTTCTGCTTTCATACCAAGAATCTTGCAGCTGCTTAGAATATATTCCTTACTAAGAAACTAGGGTTCATATTTGCCTTAAACTGTGCGAGGACAGAATTTTGCACCTACAGAAAATTCTGATCAAGCCTCTGATGGACTCAAAAACCCCTCAGAGATGTGCATACAGATGTACCATGGTCTCTACCTCCTCACTGATTTAACCTGGTGGATCTAGCTGTGTAAGACAAAAACAAGGAAATTGAGTAAGAGCAGCAAGCCAGACCATTAAGAGAGCTAACTACTGAGTAACTATGTTAGTGGAATCAGTACAGTCATGATACACTAACTTAAACTGATTTTTCATTTATGTTAAATATATTGTCCACTTAATTCTAAGATATATTTCTAATTACTTTTTTCTATGTTGAGTTTTAAAAGCAACCAGTTTTCAGAAAAAGAACTACAACTGAAAACAAGTCTCCCTTGCATTGCCTACACACATTTTCTGATTCACACTTGTGAAAAACAGCAACATTTACTATGAAAATTCAGGCAACTCTAACAATCATTTTATAAGAAGCACTAGATTTTCCTCATTGCATGTTTATTTACAAAAATGTAGTAAGTGCACATATGCTCTACAGGTTTACCTTGAGGGCTGGTTTCACAATCAATTTAACCAACGTTAAGTGCAAGCTGCAGCTGAAATTGGCTGTGCTGTCACCCCCTCTCTCTCCACCCGCATCCCCACCCCAGCCAGACTGCATCATCGCCTTCAGGCCAGACTCTCAGCGCGTACCTGATCCGTTCAGCAGTTCTCTGATCCAACTTGTGTGCAGCCACACCGGCAATGTTGGCACATGGAATGTATGTGGTTGCCACTTTTCAGGGGATACACATATAGGCATGCAAAAAGCAACCATGGAACCATGGACTAACAAAAACTATCTGCCAACTTATCCCAAAATAGCATGCAAGATGGCAAATGTCGTGGATAATAGTAAATGCTATATATAAATTTATATAAATTGCCATATATGCTCCTTGGCAAATTATATATTGATCTTCTTTATATATCCTCTATATCAGCCCTACAATCCTTTTATGGAAAGTTTAACATTGCATGCACAAAAATCTTACTTAAAAAACCACAGGTCTTATGACAGGTCTCTCTCGTTGGCTTCATTTGAAATTAATTAGCTGAAGTCTAGATTCTAGATGTCCTCGTAAAGTACCAAAACTGTCATTAACTGGCACAGTTCAGTGAAAATTCCTGTCTAGTCTATTACAGAGTCTGTACTGGGTCACTGAAACCGTCCATGTTATTGCCGATATGAGTGCTGAGCCTTTACTGCAAAAAGATGCACTGTAGCTGAGTCCTGATATATTCAGACAACAGCCAGCTACTAAGTTTAATATTATGCAGAGATTTAGACTTCAATAAATTAGTAAGACAGAAATCAGAATTTTCAACATTCAATTACTTGTTTTCAAGAGTACACCACATGGATGTATGATTAAAAGCCAAAATAGATCTTAATCATATAGCAACACACTACAATGACTCATTGAATACAAATGTCAACAAGAGATCTCAGTAAAGTTAGTTTATTTTTAGTATGTTATTCAGGAGCAGCTGAACATAAAAGTGAAAGAAAAAGATTAAGGATGAGGTTCTTTGCTAGCTAAACATGCTTATCACAGGATGTAGTGGAAAACTAATGTGGTTTACCATATAAATTTACAATAAAAAAAATCCAAAACATAAACCTCACTAATCAGGATAAAAGTCTAAGAGGGAAACAATTAGTGGTAAGAGCCTGGATTCCTCCATACCTTCCAAGCTGATAAATGTGGTCCTTAATATCAAACAAAGAGTAAAGAATCAGACAAGATCTTTAGCAAACACAAACTGAACTTCTACAGATAAACTGTACAACCATTCACTAGAGCAGATTTGTGCTATTTGTCAAAGAACATATCTCTTGAGCAAACAAAGAAAAAAAAATGAAAACCCAAAAAAGAGTCTTTCAAAATATTCCACATCTGCAATTTTAGTGGCTCTCCTAAAATCAGCAGCTGGCCAGAAATACCATGGCAAAAATCAAATGTAAATATACCTGACAACTATTTACGACATGTTGTATACAACTTTAACTATTTTACCTTTAAAGTTGACATCTACAGGACTTTCCAGTTAATGGAAAACTCCTCATACAACCTCTACATCAAGCCCTGCCAACCTGGCTAATTTTGCTATGTTATGTTAAACACAAAGGGGGGAAAGAACCACTGTCCTCCCTTCAATTTGAATTTTTTTTTTGTCAGATACTAATATGAAACACTTTTAGACCAAGATAAAATGGAAATGACTGCAGTCTTAATGTTAACAGCGTTAAAATAAATCTTTAAAGAACATGACAGCACCTATGGCTAAATATTCCTAGGTATCCCCAATCAGCTTGTATTTTGAACACCATAGACACATCTGTAAAAACTGACCACAGTTGTACCCTGGTATCAGAATCACACAGCAGGAGAAGCCCACCCTTTTCAACTTCTCTCAGTTAAGAAAGTTTCCATATCCACTTTTAAAGGAAGTGCTAAACATATCCTTGAGGAGAAGTCAATTATTTATTTTATTGGCAAGTCTGAACACCCTCAGATGTTAATTCCCATTCTATTCCGGACAATCTATTTATCTGAAGAGTGGGACAGCATTGTTGAAATCATTACCATAAAACCAGCGAGTTTCAGGTAAGCAAATATGAAGACCAGGAAAAGATATACAGATACACTGCTGTATAAGATACTATAGTGTCCCTGGATAATGTGCAGGATCTACCATTAAAAATAAAGATCTAAAATGAGGTAGAATCTACATATCAGTATTTTTTCCTATTTCTTCTGTTTACTAATGCATAGGAAAAGAAATGGTATGTGCTAAAAATCAGATGATCTGTCCCTGATCACTTGGTCAATGATAAGATGCAATATAAAACAAACAAAAAAATCCCTCAAAAAGCACAACTCTGCTTTCAATTTCTAAAGATGGGACACATAACTGAAGGAAGAAAGTTTATCATGGCATATGCTTTTTAAGAATGATAAACTGTTAAAATTGTTTGAGTTAAATACTAAGCTTTAAGGAAAGCTCCCAATTTCAATTAAAATGCTTGACTAAAAACAGCCACTCCTGGGAAAATTATACCGGTTGACAAGAGATTTAAGTGAACTTATTATTAACAGGTTTTGAACAAGACTGGTGCCCAAAAAAGGCATTTAATAGGACTTCCTTTTCTTGAACATGCTCAAAAGATTGTAAGACATATGACCTTTAGTTCAAAAATAGCCTCCCTGTGTTACATTTTACTGGACTGACACTAAAGAAAGCTACAGTACAAATTCTGTAGCAGCCACTAGTCATAAATTAAGTGTTTTTTTAAGTTGGTCTCTTGAACCTAAAGAACCACCTCATCTCAATAGTCTTTTAAACCACCTGGTTTCCAGACAGGAATGAGTAACACACTTGCCCTTGAGACTGAGGATGTGCCTATATAGCTATATGCTGACAGAGGAGCTCCTTTGCCAACCCTTCTACACTGGCAGAAGTCAAGGCAGCTCCAGCCTGAACAATGTAGCCCCATTACCGTGTCACTAGTGTCAAGGTAATCACAGCTTTGCTCTCAGCAGGTCATCAGCTCAGGCAGAGTTCAACACTGTTGCATTTTAAAAAGTGCAGAAGTCCTATGTCCAGACAAACTGCCAGATTCAGGCAAAATGAACTGGAATCTGCCTGGACTCATACATACAGACAAACCCAGACACACTGAAGATATAACTTTAAGTTCAATCAATTGCAAAAGCCACAGGCCATCCAGGCAGAAAGGTTTAAGAAAATCCACAGCAGTGTCACTACCATTCTCTTTGCTACAAGGTTTTACCAGGGCAAAGGTATAGCAGCAAAAAGTTAAAAATACAGTGATGGCCTTGCTCTTTGTTCAAGAGTACAAGAAAAAACCCACCACTCCACATCTTGATTCTGATGCACAGGGATGGCAACAAGGTATTGTACTTTCAGATGCAAAAAGGCTGGCCTAGCCAAACCCTCTGCTGGTATGCTCCTCTTGCAAATTTTGGTGTTCATCTCCCCCCTGGAGGACTATATACAGAGAGGGGAAACTTTGCTCCACCTAGAACAGCTCCACCTAGAAAGTCCCCCTCTAGAATCAACACAACTCCATTTGTCTTCCAGTTATTAGGAAATCCTGACTTCAGATGCACCAACAGGCAAAACCAGCAAGACCACCTAGAGTAAGTGGATCCTGAGACACCAGTGTGGCCAGTATGTGGCCAAATGGGCAGGTGTAGCTCTCTTGCACTGTACTGACCACTTAGAAAAAACAATTATTTTAATACATATACAAAGATTTCTCTGCACTTACCTGCTGTGGCACTAGAAGACAGAAATAGAGTTCAGTTTGTACTTAGATAGGATTGAATGGAACAAGGTATGAAAGAATATCCGTAATTAGCATAGACGTATCATATGAAATCTGGATCAATAACACATAAGAGTATACAGACCCAGAATTCCTAACAACCTTTCTTACATTCTTTGAAAGATGCCAAAATACCATACTACTACTATTGTCCAAATGCCACAGAACACTTCATCAACCGAAGTGCATAACGACAGTGAAAGACAAGTCAATAAACCTTTCTTGGCTGATACTAGTATTAAGCTTTGGTCAGCAGAGCCAACACAAGTTCTCTATGGCAGACCTACACTCAACTTCTAGACCTACTCAACACAAGCCATCTCATGAATTGCTGCAGCTCCCTCACTTTTATACTGAGCATTTCTTTCTATTACTTTGCCTCCAAATTCTGCCCAAAGATTTCAGGAAATGGGAAGTTGTTTGCCTGCCCTTACTCTGCCATTACTCAGCTATTTCAAAAAATCTACTTTCAAAGTGTGAGTGGCTCAGTTCAGAGTAAGTCTCAACTACAAGTTCATTTTAATTTACAGCAGAAATAGCTACATGCTTCTATTCTGTGTTTTCTAGGCCACCAAAATTTAGCAATGTTTACACACTAGAAGGTGTCTACACATGTAGACAATGTAGATGGAGGAACTCTTTCAATATCAAACCAGATCTACCAACTATATCGTTTCATTCTCACAAGTCACCGTGGTGAACAGATAAACTAAAAGATATGTCTCCTCCCCAGTCTGAGTTAGTACAATCTAAAACTTGCCACTGTAAACTTTCAGGGTGACAACTGCTCTGTTCAGTACTTGGGAATTCTTAAGTACTTATATTTTACTAAAAATAAACTTAAAGGTACTATCTATAAGCAATATTAAACACTTTATCTCAAGGTGTCAAGTATACAAAACCATTTAACTTTCTAAAAACTTCACTTGATCATATCAAGACTGCAATTCTTAGTGAAAGCTGACTTGGTCTACGTGGAGGAAGGAGAAAAAAGAAGAGTCTGCATATAGAGCAGAAATACAGACGATGACGACTTTTTCTGGACACTTAAAGATTTTTTTGCAGCCTTATAAAATGTTCTAACTTTACCTGAGTCTGCTGATAATAGGCCATCTTTCATACTAGCACTGGACTAAGTTTTCCAGCCTTCTTCAACCTGAATTCACTGTGGGACACAGCACATGTACTTAATTCAATGTGAGAAACCTGCTTTCACTCCACTTGCAAAAAAGTTCTGATTTAAAAAACATGTTTTCTTAAATGTATCAAGGGACTGCAGTAAGCACCTCAAACATACCAGTAAAACTACCTAAATTACACTTGAAAACACCCAGGAATCTACCAGCTTAAGCAACAAATTTGCAATGGCTATGCAGATGCATCTGTATACATGTCAGTATTTTCTCCAAAAATGTCAATCGATTTAGGGATCTACTTTCTTTGGATGATGCTTGGCTTTAATAGTTAGTGGCTCTGAAGCTATCAAGCAATACCTCTGTAGAGTTGACTGCTTTCTTCCACTATGTATCACGCTTCATCCATCTATTCTCAATCACCTTCAATACAATTCCAGGTGACAACTTGTGTTCTCAGGAACAAAGCAGTGGCATCCTGCTCCCAATTTATGGGACTTCTAAAAAAAATTTTTTTGTCTTTTTTTTTTTAATGTTTCTCTTGTATACTTGCCTTTCCTCTCTTTTAAAGGACTCAATTTGAGATATCACACCATCCAGGTACCTAGCTAGCATAGAGATTTGCAAAAGCAAGCAACTTTCTTTTATGGAGAGATGCATCTGTGAAACATCATTGGCTTATCATACTCCTAAGTCAGCTTCTGGCATATGGTTGCTCTCAGACCGGTTGCCTATAGTTGTTTCTACCCAAATGAGTGAGCTCACCAGTGACAGGCTTTGAACTCACCTAATAAGATGCTTTTAGGGACAGCAAAGTTCATAGCTTTATTTCTGCAGAGAGTCACCCCAATCAATCTACATTCCAGAACATTTATTTCTTTTCATACTCCCTTGTTCTGTTGTTCTTGATGTCTTGCACACATTCTAATATACTTTGAATTTGGGGATTGCAGCAAGTTTTGTCACAGGAAGGCACACCCCTTAATATCCAGCTTTTATACGCCTAGTAAAAGTATAGACTTTCCTATCTTTTGTTAAAAAAACATAAACATAAACAAAAAAACACCAAACCCCCAAACCATCAAACTTAAATTTGGGGTAAAAAGCCATCAGAGTTTAGGCAGTTACGTGAATAGAATTTTATTCTGCCTGATACAGATAGCAGGGAATGGGAAGCTAAGCGTTCTGCATACTGACAGGCCATGCTGAGAGGTGCGCACTCCAATACTTTTCCTTCAAGGAATTTCTCAACTGTTTCCCACCCTACGGTGTGAAAGGACTAAGCAAATTATTCCGAATAAAGGACAAAAATAGTATCAGTCAAAAAACCAAACCAAAAGAATTGGTATCAATCCAGTGTCACAATACTTCAATTGTGTTTGTGGAACAGGCTAAGCTACAGCTACCTGATTTTTTGCAAATGTAAAACTGATCTACCAAGTCTTGTATACATAAACAATACTGTTATACCAATAAAAGAATACATTGCTGAACCACCAAATTTTGAAAGCAAAAATAACAGCGACTCAGCATGAAAATCTAAGACTTTTCCCACTTAATAAAGTTTTATGTAATGGTTACAACACAGGAAAAGATGTTAAAAAGGTTGAAAAATATTTCTAAAAGAAAAAGGTAGTTTAGAATAACAACGCATACCCTTTTACAGGTAAGGGGTACAAAAAAACCTAGTGTTTTTAAAGCTTCAAGCAGCACACAGCTAAAAGTTCTTAAAAAAAAAAAGGCTTTTGCAGTTGGATGGCCCTTGTGTTTTCCTTTGTTATTCGTTAATAACTTTTGTGATCATTGGCCTGTGTCAATTAAGCTTCAACCAAGTCCCTAAAACAGAGCTGCTAAACCAGATCAGCACAACCAAGGGTTATATGGCTGCGAGCAGCCTCTCGAGTCAGTTGTTACCCACCAGCAGCCCAAAGCCAAGCACTCCATTAGGTTTATCTGAGGGTGGCTACTGTCCCACGTGCTGGCTACGTGATTTTGGATCTGCACACCAGCTAGTCTCATAGGTGCCATTCCTTGCCAAGCCATTAAAGGAGAGATTTGTGGGGAGAAGGGATGGGACTGAAGGAGGACAAGGGAAGAGGGCTAAGGCCAGTGTCGTGGTTTAACCCCAGTCAGCAACTAAGCACCACGCAGCCGCTCGCTCACTCCCCCCCAGTGGGATGGGGGAGAGAATCAAAAGAGTAAAAGTGAGAAAACTCATGGGCTGAGATAAAGACAGTTTAATAGGGAAAGCAAAAGCCGCGCGCACAAGCAAAGCAAAACAAGGAATTCATTCCCTACTTCCCATTGGCAGGCAGGTGTTCAGCCATCTCCAGGAAAGCAGGGCTCCATCACACGTTAACGGTTACTTGGGAAGCCAAACGCCATCATGCCGAATGTCCCCCCCTTCCTTCTTCTTCCCCCAGCTTATATACTGAGCATGATGTCATATGGTATGGAATAGCCCTTTGGCCAGCCTGGGTCAGCTGTCCTGGCTGTGCCCCCTCCCAGCTTCTTGTGCACCTGGCAGAGCAGGGGAAGCTGAAAAGTCCTTGACCAGTGTAAACTCTACTCAGCAAGAACCAAAACATCACTGTGTTATCAACATTATTCTCATCCTAAATCCAAAACACAGCACTCTACTAGCTACTAAGAAGAAAATTAACTCTATCCCAGCTGAAACCAGGACAGCCAGTGAGCAGTAAAGCCATAGGAGAGCAGGCTGTAGGGGGGTTTGCTCATAATGGAACAACGAGTTCTTTTGAAAGGTGCTTTTCCTCTCAGATGCATTATGTATTGCATATTATTGCAGCCTGCACTTATCTGACTCATAAAATGCATGATTTTTATACTTACTTAGAGGCAGGCAAGTCACACTAGTTTAGCAGATGATGATACACTTAGATAGCATAACTATCCTATTTAAAATTTCAACTTTTTCACCTATAAATGAATATTAAGTTAGAAATACTGTAAAATTGTTTTTATTGAATTAGCTTCCACTAGAAGGAAAAAAAAAAAGAGGACTGAAATCTATATTTTTCCTTTTAATGCAGAAATGTACTATTTAGTTCCCAAAATAACTTTTTATATTTTTAGCACAAGAATATATTGCAGTCTTGCTTTCATCGCTATTATCTGCAATAATTAAATCTTCACCTCACTAAAAAATGATGAGCAAAACATGCCCAAAATTTTGGGATAAGATGGGCTCTATTTTGTTGTTATTTTTCTCATGTGTGGGCACCACTCTCTGTCATAACTTTGGATTTTTAAAATAAAAATACAACACTCAACTTTGATTACATCATACAGATTTTTGAAGAGTTGGTAAGGCATATGACAAAAATAAATGTGGAGAGGAAATGAAGGTATTTTCTTGAACTATTTATAGTAATCCAGTCATGCCAAACTGATTGTATTTCCTCCTATATTGAAAACGCACATACAGCTGCATACAAAATAGATGTCATCAACTTTCAACTTACATCCAATGCAAAAAATAACAAGTAAACATTGCTTTCAGTTTACACAGGGCAAGAAAACTTTACTGTGGCCAAATCTTGAAACCAACCATTTGTATAGATAATCATATATCTCTGTGAATTATATTCACATACAAGAACTCCTAAAGATTAGGCTCATTTTCTTAAGAACTAAATTTTCACATTGGTACAGTATCTTAATGAAATCACTTAGGTACAAGTAAATTGTTGGCAACATGAAGGGTTTTTTTTATTTTTTTTAATTAAAAGAAGCTGTAAAGCATAATTATAACCTAAAGTTTCCCCCAAGTGTCTGGAAACTGGCCAAGAGCTATTGGTTTCTGTAAGATATAGGTCTTATGAACAACAGAAGCTGAATTCTGAACAGGGATAGCTAATACTTTGCATCATGTCTTTGGTAAGTTATGCTTTTTCTATCTGTCTACCTCTTCACTTTAAAATTTGTTAGCTTTGGGGTCAAAAGGGCACTCTAATTTACATGGACAAGCAAACCTACTGGACAGGCCACCTGAAATCAGTTAGTTCAAAGGTAAATTAAAGACATATTTGGTCCCTCTCACATTTCCTCTCATGTTCTAAGGCATTCACGGAAGATTTAGTTGCAGTGGTTCCATCATACGCAACGTTTAACATCCTGAAATTCCCCTTTGTCAAGAAGCCATGATCATGGAAGATACTAAAACACCTGAAGTGAAGAATACCACGATACAAGAATTAAACGGTGTTATGACACTGGACCAGATATTCAACCTTTTTCAGCCTTTTGCTACTCTGCCTACCTGTTACTTGGCTGTTTGAGGATCTTCCCTGGAAGATCCCACAGGAACAAGGCAAGAACCATAGAGCTCTGCTTCACTTGATTAACTCCACATTTAGCTTTGAATCTTTTCAACGTTAATATTATAATGAATTTATCTCCAGTGCACACACTTATTTTAATTGAGGCTATTCCTTCAATTCACTCTTCAGAAAATAATTCATTGGCAATAGAAAAGCATATACATATGGCTTGCTAAAAATATTTTGTTCAGAAGCAGGTGGTGCATATGCAGCAAAGTTTCAGCAGTGTTCCATAAGGATCAACTCCATAGTCTAGTATTTCCTCTACATCGTGTGAGCAGGGGAAAAAAGGCAACAATTCACCCTCCCACACTAAAACAGGGACAGAACTTAAGGGGGAAAAAAGGTAACCAGACACTCAGTTTACGATAAACTAAATATAACAAAGCCTCCCCCATCCGCAATGCTGTTTATTCAAACTGTATTTATTTGATCTATCTACATCAAAGTTTACATCAAGATCTAAAACATCCAAACACTTCCACCCTGACTATAGCATGGATTATGCTCACTGACAAGAGAACCTCAACAGTTTTACTGACAAAAATAATTGTACATAAATCCACCTTGGGAAATTAGGAAGGCCATAGGTATGACCCCAAACAAACACATCCCTGAGGTTTCAAAGGAATCTACAAACCGTTCCTTAGCTTCTTCACCACATCTCTTAGAAGAGTCCATCATGCTTCGCTTCAGGGTGTATGGTAATATGTACAAATAAGATGATGTTTCCATTTAAGAAGAAAAATTATTTTGTCTTAGTACCCCACTAGAACATCAGGAGCATAAGAATGTAGAAAGCTCTTCCTTTGGATATCTTTTTGTCGATCGAGTATACAAGCCAAGACTCTTCTATCTGTCTTTTGTTAATAAATACATCAGAAGCTAGGAATATCTAAAAGTAGACAGGATTTTAACAACTGGCAATAGTAAATGCACTTCAGGATATTTCTGCCTCTGCTTGACTAGCATTTCAGCATGTTTCTAAAGCAGTGAGGGTCACATTACTTACCCTGATTACCTGCACATTGTACTTCACAACTAGGTTTTGCACACATCTTTCAATTTATAGTTCAGACTATGAGTTCCCAGTTAGAATTGTTGCTGTTTTGGAGGGAAGAAAGAAGGACAAGGACCATGTTACATTATGTTCTGACCTTCAGATGATTGCTGGAGGAAGTTTGTATGGTATTTATCTATTTAGTTATCTTAAAGAATATACTCAAAATCCTGACCTCTCACAAACTAACTGCTTTTTTCACTTCAGCACCAGTTCTGTTCTTTTGCGTGGTTTGACAGTGATAAAAAGTATCCCAGACATACTCTCAGAGTAAAACTAAAAGCAAAAGTCAAACAACATCCCCATAGTATACCAGCTATCATCTTCTGCTTGCAGCATGTCAGCATAGCACACAGTTCAACCCTCTCAAAAGGGGTAGAATATACTGAACTCCTGAAACAGTACATCAACAGACTGGTCCTTAACACTCCAGGTATCGCATTAGAGCACTTTTACTACTTTAAGTCACGCAGACAGACAACAAAATTGTTGGTTGCTCTCCAGTTGGCAAAGGTAATGGAGGGTATACATGAGGAAAGTCATCAGTAGCAGAATGGAAAGAGAACTTTTAAAGCAAGAGCCTCTGAGAGTGTGTTCATTTGCACCCCATGTTAAGCCTGATCTCCAGAGTCAAGATCAAAAGTGCCTAGACATGTTCTCACCAGAAATGTCTTAACTTCATAATTCATTCTCTGCACAAGAAGTTCATTGCTTTAGGTACAGAATGTAAGCAAACAGATGGCTTATGCTGCCAAAAATGTGCTGAAGACTTAAAGAAATATAAACCCAGAGGATTCAGAAGTTTCACTGGACCCAAGGGAGAGGGCAGAAAAAAAGAGAGAAGGGAAGTAGTAGACAAGACCACTTACACATATCACACCTTCTGAAATAAGAACACAAAAGAGCAACACAGACATCCTTAGCTTTCCATCTCATTCATCGAATAGAGGTTAGAAAAGAAAGCATTTCTTGCTCAAGAGTAGCTGTTAAGAAGGTCAGTGTGTAAGACATGCAGCTGAAAGATACCTGCTGACATTAAGCAGGTATGAGCCTGTATTGCTTAATCAGTAAAAGATACCACAAGAACTGGGGGGGAAGGGGGTCTTTAAAAAAGAAAAAAAATTCTTTGCCTTTTTGTCTTAAAACAGAAGACTGAAAAAAAAAACCCCACCAAACACTGCAAGATAAATTAGCTCGGGGTGTAAGGATAAAGAGTGGACCCAACACTATTGCACTATGGCCCTGATCAAGTTTAAACCAACTTGCACAGCAGTACTGTGTGCTTCAGGTTTCAAAAAGCAATATGCAGGTGAATAAAATTTATAAAGCATTTTATAATCTGAAGTTCTCAATAACTTCTTATAATCAAACCTGGAATCAGAATGTGCCAGATACCTTTTACTATTGTGTTCCATAGAAGAAGATACCATTTCTTTTATCAGCCAACGTTGTCAGCCCTAGCCCCCCAGGGGGGCTGGAGGCCCATGCCTGCCGGACGCTAAGCCGGCAGAAGGAGCACGCACAAACAAAACGCACCCTCTTCCGCCGAACAGCTGCGCCTGCAACACACCTCCCAGCAACAAAGTAGGGCTTTTTTTAATCAACTTTTGATGGATAATGAATGCATTCGCGGCTCTGACAAGTTGAATACCACCCGAAAGTATGATCCTCAATTATTTGTCTTAGAGTTCCCTCCCTTCTTTCTTCTAATAGTTTCTTAATACTCCTAAAAAGGTAATTTAGTCTAATAGCAAAGACTCACAAGTATAGAATTTGACTGCTGTTTAATGCTATTTAAAATGAAAAGTATATTATAACAAACCACGACTCATTATCTTCACACAGTACACATATTTTCCTATCAACAAGATTAGAATGGGTATGATGCCTGGAAAGGCATACTCAAAACAATAATCTAAAAAAGCAGCTGTCTCAGAAGCCACAAAATGCATTAGGGATCTAAATTCATTAGCTGTCGCTTCTGCACATGAACACAAGCGCCCTGGATCTGATCGGGAAGCAGCTTAACTCCTGCCTCCCCTCACCTCCCCCACAGCATGCTCCAGGCATAACAGGCAAGCTTTCCCCGGAATTTAAAACTGGGAAACCAGAGCAGATCCCACTTTTCCCTTCACCTTCTAACTGGCCCACTCAAGAAGCAATGGACCTGAGGTCTGGGCCCCGTAGTCTAAAGGTATTCAAACTCCTGCCTCCCACAGGGAGCCCTCCGGCATAGCTACACTTTAATTTGATTGGGGCACCTTTCTCCCCTTCGTTTTGAAGCTGGACCTGAAGGAAAAGTTGCCTGGGACAGAGGTAAAGCAAATCAGAAAGAATCTGAGCCTGATGCTGAGTTGGCAACACAGTCTTGTCTCTTCACGCTGTTTTGGGGGGGTTTGTTTTTTAACCTTTAGTCATTTCAGTGTAAGGAAAAAAAAGTGCAAACCTGCAACACACACAGGCTAGAGAGTAGAGACCAGTATTCCGGCCTCGTTACTCCCAGGTCACTGCAGTTCAATGATTAATGCAGTATCAGAGAAGCTCCTACATCTTGCATTATTGAAGTAGAACCACGGTGCAGCCAATATAAACAGTGGAGGTCCTCCCAACTGGACTATTTTAGACTTCAACGCTAGAAGATGGGCATCTGACTGTGCTAAGCCTATGCAGAACCAGGTTTGAGGTCTCCCGCTTCTCGGATGAATGCTTGAATAAGCACAAGTACACACCAAACATATTTCAAGAAGAACATGCTGTAACTTCAGCTTTTGGTTTTGAATCAAGTGGACGGACGTGCTTTATGTACGGCACCTTGATTCAGACACTTCAGCTCCAGAGCATACCAAGAATTCAAGCTTACTGCCGGTCTCTGCTTTTGCCAGTGGGTCATTTTAGGCAAATATGCTCAAAACACATTTTGTAAACTGAACTTCAGAGATGTTTAATTCTACTTCTTGGTTCACTCTTTCCTATTTTTTTAAAACACAATGCACAAGTTGGAAACTACTACTGGTTCCTTCCTGGGTCTCACCTCTGGTTCACTCAGTGGTAAAGTAGGAGCACATTTTCATAAGAGGTGGTATATCCAACTGAAGTTTATATTCAACTGGAGTCAGTATATTAAATTTTGTTTCAATCTAAGCAAAGCTCTTTGTGCATCTCTTTAGAACAGTGTTGACATAACTTGTGGGTTAGTAAAAGAAAACAGTTCTAGCAAAAAAAAAATCTTCCCCTTAATTCAGTCTCCTAATGAAGGGTGCATTGGTATGTGTATTTAATAGCCATGTTTTAAAGATAATATTGGCTGCTTTCTGCTATAATAGCTTTGCTAATGCTTTTGTAAATCAAATCTTCCTTAGTCATAGCCTTCCCCTTCTGCAAGACCTAAGGATGAAATAATTCAGAAGAAATTATGTAGGCAAGTTCCCACTGAAAAAATAAAATGCCTAAGAAATAGCCATGAAGGTCCATTCCCTCCCTCTCAAAAATCTGAAGTTTCATACAAACTGAAAGAAGGATAAGAATTAATCTTGTGGGGTGTAAATTGTTCCTCTCCCTTACTCACCCTGGAATAAGAAAACTATGAGCTTAAACTCCTGAAAAACTGCAGTATATTGCTGGTCTAGACAGGTCTCAGCACAAAGAGATTTAGAATGATACAGTCTAACAGCAAAAACCTTTTTTTTTGTTTGTTTGTTTCAGGAAAGGGCTGGGACTTTGGATCATTTTAAGGAAGCTTGCCCATTTTAACTGAAAAAAAATAGTATATTGTACATGTTTAATGGCAGTCACATCCTCAAAGACCTCATCATTACTCTGGGGGTAATTGAAAAAGAAAAAAAAAACCACAAAAAACCCCCACCAAAACAAATGAACCTCACCACTGACAATACTACCAATTGTGAGAGCTCTCCCTACAGTTTGTACTTGCATTCATATAGGCAAAATACAAAATCCATATTCACCTAATCCATATTCCCCTAACTTCACCTAGACACCCTGACAAAAACAAGAAGGAAATGAAGAGACTGTATACATCTGCTGAGTGTATTTGAAGTTCCACATTTATCTGTACTGCTGGGCGGGGAAAAGACAGAGAAACACTTTCACTGTATACATATTCCTGAGTTAAACTCACTTAAGCTTTTGAATGATTTTCTGTCCATTATCATTTTTGCCCCACAGTTTTTGTAGCAAATAACCATGCGTAAATCGAGGAAACAATATACAGAATTAAGACTGTGATTACATCCTGTGATGTACATGGTTAACTGTAATAACATCAAAGTGTGTGCTAATTGTTAAAGAAACAAACTGCACAAATGAAGCAGCCCACTACTTCTAGAAGGTCTTTGCGTTCCTCTTTATTTTTTACCGTCACGAAGAAGGACATCCCCATGACAATGGAAATAGCACTAGAATAATTTACTAAAAGATATAAAAAGCACAAAGTGAAGTGGTCATAGTCACAAAAATGATTACTGTATAATTTCCCCAGCAAGCCATGGTCAATGTGTGAGCAAATGCTTATTTTTGACTGAAGGAAGAGAGAATAATTTCAGAACTGACTCCACACAGCCCTCATTTGTGGGGAAAAGCAGCACGAAAAAGCTGAAGATCGTTCAGCTGTGTGAGCAGAGACCAGAAAGCACATGTTATGGCAGAAGCAGATGAAATAGCACTGAAGTGCAAAACAATTGTCTGGATAAATCACCTATATCCTTTAATTTCTTTGGCCCTTACTGAAAGGTACTTAAGCCAGTATATCAAAAAAGAGCAGCTAAAGAAAAAACACCTTTATGCCCAAGGTGGCAAGCCATCTTTCATTTTATGAAGAAAAGTCTTATACTTTTGTTACTATTTCATATTGAGGCCTATGACAAAACTGACTTGAAACACTTGTGAAACACCAAACACAATCTTCTTGAGTTTCTTTATACTACCTAATTAAAAATAAACAAGGCAACGTATCTTTGGCAAAGTCATTTTTCTTCTTCCACTGAAAAAATGTACAAAAACATTTATTTGCCAGAGATAGGGAGGGGTGTATGTAAAATCAGCTCAACATAACATTTCCTTCAGAGAAAATTAACCTTGATTAACATCTGTAGAAATCTGAATAACTCCAACCAGACAGGCAGTGATTGCATGGGCTAATGACTGGGGCTCTCTTTGCAAAGAATGATCTTCTAACTATGCTGTAAATTGTTGAAAGAGGGACTTCAACCTGAATTTATCATTTGCCCGAATGGCAACTTGCACTCCTGCAACACATTTTCCACCTCTTGTTTTTCAGTTAGCCCTAGCTGCAAGTTCACCTTATACCGGAAAACCAAACTTGGGCTAAAAACATATTATCATATCTTGAACTATTTTCTTTGCATCATAAAGCAAAGAAGGTTTTAATTTTAAACGAGATTTAATGACCAGCATATTCTGGGAAAGAAAGTTTACAATCAGCATTTGAAAATCCCTACTTTTAAACTACATTTTGCTATTTTTATGCTGTTTTACAATAAGCAATCAGTATTTTCCTTTCTTATATTCCAACTGCAAATTGCTTTAAGAATGCTATATGGACCAACAGACTAAGGCACTATTACTACAGAGTAAACTACTATGTATGGGGATAAAATTATCAGAACCCAGGTGTCAAAAGCAATCACCCTACTATAAGCAAAGGTTAAAGAATACTATGTCAATTATGTAAATAACATCATTGCAGAATAGTCATGTCCAAGAAATGCCTTCATCTTTTCTGAGGATAAATTTCTAGCAAAAAAAGGATTTTCCTACATCAGCATATTCTACTTCCATTGTTATTTGCAAGAGTTAAAATCAGTAGGACCAAACCTCTCAGGAGCAGTTTGGAGACCTGGACATGTAAAAAGTGACTATTATACATCAAGTCAGAAGGCAGTTACTATGAAACACAGGAGCACAACTCCAACCAATATTTTCTTAGAGGGCTGGCAGCAAACTGTCAGCTGCATGTGTGACCTCAAAACAACCTTTTGCCAGATGCCTCTTTAACCTCTTACAATTACATCAACTTCTAAAAAGACTGGTACATTTTACCATTTTCCTCCTTTGGTTATGCAAATTAAGAAGATGTGCTTAAAAGACAGATTGAAAATGTTTGGTTCTGTGCATTTTTTTTCTTTCTTAGCCCCAAAATAAAGCTCTCTAATACAGCAGCACATACTCCTTTTTTCTCCCCAGAATTAAAACTGCTGTAGAAGTTAAACAAGAAGTCTTCAACTTCTTTCTTTTCTCCAGGTTCAAAACCAGGTAACTTTTTGAGATAGCTGTGAGTTAAGGGGCCAAGACAATATTCAGCCAAAGCAATCAATAAATCACTTTTAATGCTATTTACCATTTTTAAGTAAATAAGGCTTTTTTTGTCATAAAAATATGTTATACATCTTATGTTGCAATCAACAGAAGCCAACACAATGATTCCGATTATTCAGATTCAAAAATGGCCTGTATGCTAACATTTAAAGAAGGGCATTTCTGCAAATTTAAAAATAATCAAATTCATAGCACGGAAGCATCATGAACATGTTTCAAGGGCTCAAGCCTTAGAAAGCAATAAAAAAAAAAAAAAGAGAAATGTTATGGAATGAAAAGTAAGTAGGTCATGTATACTAAAGTGCTAAAAACACTAACATCTGATTTGTGGCTGAGAGAACTATTTTTAAAATCGAGAGGTGTACAAGTAAATGAAGAATTGCACAGTCCTTTGTCAACAAAAACATGCTTTGATGAGGCATTAAAAAGAAAGATTGCATGTGCTGTACAGAATCCAAGAAAAAAATTTCCTTTAAGAAATATACCTCCTTATACAGCAAAACAATGAATTTCAGTTGTTCTGTAACCCAGTTCCTTTAATCTGCATAAGAGATGCTGACTGAGTTCACTCAACCAAATCACTACTGGCTTTCAGAATACAATCAACACATGCTTTTCAACAGTATTAATATAGCATGAAGCTTGTGCTCCTAATTATTCATGTTTTTGCATTCTGTTTTTTCCCCCTGCTGTAAAATATGCAAATTTACTTCTTTGTGTTATTTAGGTCCCACATGGGCCTCAACAGATCTGTTTGGAAGGAATTACAAGCCAACATCTAGATACATGCTGTCAACATTTCAAGCTTCATTATTTTTATTAGGTTGGAATGCCATTATAGATTTCATATTAGGCTTTAAAAAGCTTTTTATAAATCTGTTGAAAACCTACAGTCTAATAAAATGGTGTACTGATAATTACTACTACTCCACTTTGTGTGTATGTGCATGAAAGGGAGAGAGAAAAGCCCTACAACTCTTGAATACAAGAGAAATCCCCATCTAGCGGTACTATTGAAAAACGCAGTTTGTTTTTGTGCAAAATTAGTACCCAAGAGGATTAGTTTGACTTCATTACTGAATGAAGGGTAGCCATTACCTCCTTATGCAACTAAGGATCGGTAACAGCAGAGGACTGTCTCTTCTGAATTTCTCCTCTTCCCTTTTCAGTCAACTCTGACTGTAAAATTCAATACCCAAATGAGCTACTAACGATTTTTAAGTATAAAACCCATAAAGCAGCACTTCACGAAACAGGTCACTTAATACAGTAACGTCTTGGTGTGCATCAGAAGTGTTCAGTTATACGTGTCAGCCTGTGCCACTGTAAAGTACTCTTTAGATAAAAATATGAAAAGATTTCCCCAAATCTCAGATTATTGTAAAGTTAGTATTAAATATTTTTAAACAACAGTATGAAATAGTAGCTTGGTTATTCAAAAACTGCAAGGTTGGAAATAACTACACAAGCACTTACTGTTATGTAAAAAATATGTAATATAAGCCCATTGATGCTGAAAGTGAAAGGACATTGAGACACTGCTTTTTTCCAACTGGCACAAAGCCTTGTGCATTTCTTTAATGTAATAGTATATTTTAAACCACTGCAGCAGCCCAGCCTTCCTTACTAGCACCACTAAAAGCTCCTTAAATATTAATGAAAAAACAATGTAGAGATTCACAGGAATCTACTACACATTACTACTGGCTGCTACAAAACAAACAGCAGCAGTAACACTAAGATTTTACAAATCTCTTGATGCATTTAATCTTTGAGGTGTGTATGCAGAGGGGAGAAAACAAAAAACTATTTGAACTGCAGTAATAAACTAGTATGGGGGGGTCCTTTGATTTGGGAGGATCAATATATTAAATTTCCCTTTCATAACAGACTCAGTCCTGAAGATTTTAAAATTGCACATTTCTCTCAGAAGCAAACATTTAAGGAGTTCTTCAAAATCTATGTAGAGATCTGCATTACTAAAATCAATATGGAAACAATAAATATGCAATTTATCCAATTCTTCCTTCCACAATAAAAAGCACCCCAAAAACTATCTGCATGCAGAACAAATTCATGGCAAAACCAAAATGGAGAGTTAGAGGGGAACAAGTGTAAATTGCTTTTCAGAACAACAGTCAAGATTTCCAGAACTGAAGACCGGCTTGTGTTCATCATATTACTTTTTTAGATCTTCAGCACAGACTTCCTGATTTGTTAAGGATGTTCTTTTGCAATATAACTGCAGTTAACAAAGGGAAAAATTGTTGGCTGCAAATAATACTTTTCACAGTCTCATAGCTGAGTGAGGATGCTCCTGCCTACAGATGAGGATGATCCCGTACAAAGGAATTATAATACTGAATTAACTCAGTAATATATATAATTAATACATCAGAGGAAGGTTCAAGTACCTCATTTAAGATAAAGCCAAAGTTTGAATGCCTTGCAGAGATTAGCTTAAAATACTAAATCATACTTGACCACCAAAATTTTGAGATAAGAATATCTGCTATCATCCATAATTTATCAAACTCATTGTGTACTCTCTTTGCATCCCATTACGTTCCTGACTTTGTCATAGCATGTAGTAGTGATGAATTCTGTAACACCTTGCTTCTTGCAAAAAAATTCCTCAAATTTCCACCTTTCATCTAATACCAGTTCTCTTCTACTTTCTTAATAAGAAAGAAATATTTGCCTTATACTGTATTTCATCTCATAGGATGAAAAACAGTAGTTCCTACCTCCTTTTCTATGAGGTTTTAGATGTTGGTGCAACCCTGACCGCATTTGTTCTATAGAGCTCCTTCTCTTCAATCGTCAGCATTGAAGCAGAAGGTACATGTTGGTTAATTTGACAGATCCAAGACTCACTTAAATACCACACGCTCTTCTCCTTATTGGGAAGAGATTTCAATACGCTTAATTTCTTATGCCTATGACTATTTACGTTCTCTTGAGAGGAAACATAACAGGCAAAAATCATGCTTGCTCCAATAGTGAGAAACATAACAAATAGCTGTTAATCCAAAATTTGCTTACTAGTTCTAGATGGCCTCCAAGGATCTAGGAAAGCACAGTAGGGAAAAGGGAGGTTTACAGAGCAGGAGTATATCTTCATTATAAAATTCCTACCAATCCTTCTCACCATGGCCACAGCCTCCCTGCATCTGTGACAGTCACTCCACTCTGACGAGAATCCCATCCCTGTTCATTTTTCCTTGGGTACTTACTCTTGAAACTTTGAAAAACTCTACAGCAAAATTGCTGAATCTCAGAAAACAGCCTTCAGGTGACAGTTAAGCATTCCCTATAAGTCAAGAACAATACTCCCTGCTACCTGTTAGAGATCTTTATCTGAGGCTGAGAGCAGAGCTCTGAAATAATAGGCATTGGCCAGTATTGAAAATCCGTGTTAATTTACATTAAAAAAAATGAAACAGGAAGCTGTCCTAAGTTCAAGGAAGAAACAGAAGTTAAATACATTTACAAATCAGGTTTCTCAATACCAGCAACTGAGCTGCTTCTCTAAGCCATTTACTCCATTCCAATTTATGACATAAAAAGATCCCTGAGAGAAAACAAAACAAAACCTAACAACTCTTAAATCCATGAAACAGATTGGTCTTTAAAACACAAGTTAAAAGTAAACAAAGCAGACTTGAACTCAGGCATGGTCAAAGGCTCAGATCAAGAGCTTCTCAGAGAACCGTGCTGCCTCCAGGTGCTAGCGAGAGACAACACAACCATCCTGGCTGTTTGGACCCGAGTGCAACATCGGACTCAGCAGCCCCTTCCCCAGGCCCGGGGGTTTGGCTGTCTGTGCCCTCGGCCAGCACTGACACAGTGCAGCCTGAGCACATCCATCAGGGTCCAGGCAAAGAGCTGCGGGAGAAGTCTCATCTCAGGTTCTTGGTCCTTGCCCAAGCCACTCCACAGGGATACCTGCACCTGCCCATGTACCTCAATGACCCTAGCCCTCTGACCTGACTTCCCAGCCTGGCCTCAGATCTGCCTCGTCCCTGTGAACTTGTCTGGCAGTCACCGGACTCTGGGCTGACCCTTGGTCACCATCATCAGACCTGCTCTGTTGTCCTTGCTTGGGTAGCGTGGGACCGCACCCCTCATTGGTGAGGTCTCTGCCCAAGCCCCTGCCCTTTCAGCACCCTCGCCCAGCTGCAGGCTCACCTGCCCAGTGGAGCCACCAGCAGTTGCTGCTCCCTCACACAGGCTTACTTCAAATTTTTCTGGAAAAGTAACCAAGACCCTGCACATCAGCATCTTAAACTAAACCTTAAAACAAAATTAACATTTAGCAGTATTTTTTAAAGAGCACATACAGAACAATATGCTGTGATAAATGATGGGGTTTTTTTTCATTTCCTTTTTTAACAACGAGGGTGATGAGACACTGGAACACACTGCCCAGAGAAGTTGTGTTCAAAGTCAGGTTGGACAGGGCTTTGAACAACATGATATAGTGAAAGACATCCCTGCCCATGGCAAGCAGGTTAGACTAGACAATCTTTAAAGGTCCCTTCCAACCCAAACCATTCTATGATTCTATAATATTTCAGTTGTCTTCAAGCAAAAAACACTCACCACCCACCCCAGTGGAACCATCAGCACCATGTGGATGTTTGCAGAGTTTCTGACCTTCTTGCCCAACACACATGGGAAGCAGCATTGCTGTCTCAGTTTTTCAATTCCTCATCTTAGACTGAGATTAGGACTACCAGTTGCATGCATCTTTGAGATCTGATAGGAGATTTTTAGTTGTGTGCCAAACCAAAATGCTAGCGCTGACCTGTCTTTTTCTCTGTGGCTAGCAACAATAGGAATGGATGGTAGGCTGGAATTTGTTCTATATTACAAAGGCCACAAAACATGAGAAATTCCTTAAGAACAACTACTCTTCAAGATCCCCAAGCTAACTGAAAACTTACTTGTTTTCTGAATTCTGGCATTCAGAATGTTAACTTTAAAAACAATTTGTGATGATCAGGCAAACCCCTGAAACATTTTTCATATCTCTGCAATTGATTCACTCATCAAACCCAATTGCATGTGTTGTGCATATTTCATAAGCCTCTTTTCCCTTTTGAGAATAATAGTTCTGCTTCTTACAGAACAAGCACTGCTTTTACAGCTTCATGAACAGATGAGATGACCAGTATCTGGAAAACAAGTGAACTGTAGTTAGACATAAAAATGCTTTAGTCCCTGGTAGAAAACTATGTTTTATATTTGTTTTGTAGAGAATGAATTATGAATTATTTTTTCTTGACTCCCACACATGCAGTATTTGCCCCAAAAGCTAAAATAGATAATTTCTTTCAGCTACTATGCTGCAAAGTTGGTGTTGTTGCTTCCAGTGTTTTTTATGAGTCATCTTTCTAGTCAAAGAATAGGTATTTAGATATTGAAATTCCAAATGCATTGGTATTCTACAAGCAAAGGCAGATTTAAAATACAGCAATATATAACAGGACTTGGAGGAGTTATGAAAAGAAATAGAAAACAAAAAAAATATCCTCAAGATTTGACGGGGTGATAGCTCTGGTGGGTCTTTCCCAATAAAGTGTTGACCCTTTTTCCCTCTTTTTCAAATATCAGATGATACAGAAAGAGATTAAAATAATTAAATATTGTTAGGAAAATCACACTTATTTATCTACATTTAAGTGTGATGCTCAGTACTCTCACTACATTACTGAACAGATTTCTTTCATACTTTAATGGATATGGCATTCGGTTCTTTCTTGATAAGTCTCATTCAGACTTCCAGTAAGACTCCTGGCTGCCCTTATCAGTGGGGCATGGTGTGAATAATCTTGCAAGGGATTTGTGACAGACAAGCTCTCCTGACCACAACAGTGGGAATCAGGAGCAAGCATCCCCTGAGGATGTGTTTTTCCTCTTCTTTCTCCAGGAAAGAAAAGCAAAGCACTTCCTCCCATGTCCACAGAATATCAGTGAACTAGGCTTTTTGTTCTTATATGCTTTGAATGAAAGACTGGGTTTAGGAACAAACTTAAAACATAAGAAATTAAATTCTCACTCCCTTCAAGAGTGTTCACTGCCTACAGAGTATTCACACTAATGGTCCTATAACCCTATGGAAATTTGTTAAAGACATTTAGTGCTGGTATTCTGGAATATTTTACACCTAAGTTTAGAAAAGCTTCAGAACCTCCCACCTGAGTAATAAAAAAGTAACTAGCAGAATAGCTAGGTGTTGTGGTTTGGTTTTGGTTTTTTTTCCGGGCTGCCACTATTGCTAGACAAACAAAACTTCTAAATAAGTATCCACTTAAATGCTGACCTATACGCAACTACATCCATCTAGCAAGACAGTGATATGCTCCACTGACAAGGTTGATGGCAATAATTTTGCCCAGTAAAAGTTAGTTAAGATGAAATTACAGTCCATTTCATTGCAGTTTGCTAAATTAACTTCCTGTCTGAGCAAAGACTAATAATAAATAGAAATAAAATAAGAGAAGATTCAAGCAAAATTGATAGTTCTTAAGTTTATATTTAACAGATTAATTTAATATGAATTTATAATGAACAAAGTTTAAATAGTCACTGACAGCATTTCAGGAAAAAGGATTGAAGCTAAATTGAATCCAGAATCAGGACCAGCAGTTGTGGGACATAAGCAACATTTGGGTGCAGAACTCTCTGCCTGTTACAGAATTTGAAACTCTGAATGGTCTCCAGACTTTTTTGGGATGACGACGTGTCTCCTTTGACCCTTCCACAATGCAAGTGCTGGAGTGATTTGATGTAGCCATCAAAACCAGTGCAGATGAATAAAATCTAGTGGAAGGCAACCACTAAACATGACAACACAGAGTCACAGATGTGAAACCAGATTTGTTTTAATGGATAACTACTACAAAGAATCTAAGTAAGTTCTCCTCAGAAAGAGTTCCACTAGTCTCTCATAGTTAGATTTTTATAATCTAGAGGCTTTCGTGACTTGAAAATGCTCAAGAAGTAGCACTTAAATAGAGAAACACTGTAAGATTCCTGATAAGAATAAGTCAGTAAATCAGAGCAGCAGAGGCTGAATATTGATGATGACAGATTTACAATGAGGAAAACACAAATTTTCAAAAGAGGAAAAAGAAAAGGATCAGTTACAGCATGACAGCAATAAATTCTTTATCTTCAGCACACTTGAGCCATCCTACAAGACTGTGAAAGAGCTTGATTAAAGCTGCAAATTTAGCCATTTCACAGGTGAGTACACTTCAAATTAGTTTTTGAATAACAAAAAGACTTCGAAAACCCTAAACTGCTTAATTTCCATCAAACTAAGCAAGAGTCAGATTCCGAGACAGAACATCTACATTTGCCATGTGACTAGAAATACACAGATGCTTCTTGGCTTCTAATATAAAAAGACTTTGGGGGTAACACTAAAAAGAAGGAACCTGGAAAAAAACCAGTCCTCTAACAACTGCAATAAGATATTCTCTTCCCACAACTCTAATCATAAAGCTAGAAGCCTCAACTTTGAGCTTCCTTGTTTTGTAAAGACATAACTTCTCCTTGCTCACAATATGAGAGGAAAACAAGAAACTACAATTTCAATGCTCTTGAATAAGAGTTCGTACATATGTACATAAAACTTCAGCTATTTAGTCCAAATGATGAGACTAGGAATATGAACTCCTGCAAGAAAAGTAAGAATTCTGAAAAATTTTTATCATGGCTTCTCTTAACATTTCATTTGGTCTAAGCATCTCAAAGAAATTTTTACATTTCAAAGATGATAAGAATCACTTTATGCAGAAGCACCACTTACCCACAATAACAAATCCATCTGCTTCTCTCTCTGGCACTGTAACCTTCTTTGAATCTTGACTTTTTCGGAAGAAGCTGAACATAGCCTCTATTTTTTTTTCTTCTAAGTCGTTATCTAAAATGAAGACACAACACATTAAATAAATACAACAGAATTTACCAAAAGAAGTTCACACCATGCCAAAGGCCACATATATGATATTACAGCTTAATCTTTATCACCAGATTTGAAATATCAGGCATTTGTATGTCAGACAGATTACTTTGTTGATGTAGCAATTGACTTCAACAGGCAAAAAGAGAGTGAAGTATAAAAGGCTTTTCTATAAAGTTATGAATGCAGTGGAACCATGAAAAAAAAAATTCAACCTTTCTAAAGAAAAGTGAAAGAAGGAAACTCCCCTCAGCATTTATCCAGCATGTTTCCATATTTTTTTGCTACTTTGAATTGTTGTTACACAAACTTTTTCATCAGAGTTAGTTCTAAAGCATCTAAACTTTGAAGCTCAAAACATGATCCTATAGAAAATGCAGCTTTATAATGAAGGAATACTTGAATGAAGCAAATTCCACTAGAGATTTTCAGTCTTAAGTGTCTGTGCCTCAATTAAAAAGACCAACCCACCCACCCCTACAATATTAGCATAGTATCTGTTTTCATTTTTCTAGCTTGCAATCGTAGTGACGGCTTAACACTTGGGTGTATTTGATTAACAGTTACCACTGATTCCCTTAAAAGAAACTGCAACAAAATTATATGTTGCAAATTTTTCATAACAATAATTCATTAAAAGAATCTTCCGAAGCAGCTAAGAACTATGAGTTCACAACAGCTAGAAAAAAACAAGGAAACCAGTGGGATAAAAACATTAACTGCAAAAGATTATGTTCAGTATCTCTTCTCTCTCAAGACTGGAAGATTACATAGAAGCAATTCTGAATAGCTTAAGAAGGACAAATTCATATTAAAAACCCCATAAGCATTAGCCAAAAGATAGGCAGCCAGGCCAGCTTTTACAAAATTAAGTCCTATGAACTACCCCATAAACATGGATACATCATGAAACATTCTTCTAAGCAAATTCTCTAATTATTCTGAACTTTAAGACGCAGACGCAAGGAAGTTTCTCTTCTTTCAAGAAAAGTTATAAGAAAAGCTTTATAAGGAAGTGTCACTCTTGTGAAGAGTGACCAACAGAACTATAGAAAGCACGTACTCACAGGTTCAGCTTACTGAGAGGACTACCAACGTACCACCACCTACTTTCTATTTTCTACCTAACAGGCACCACTGAATGCAGCAACTGAGTCTCCCCAGCCTCCTCCCGCAACAGCAGCTCCGTCCGTAGCACTGGGACAATGAGGAAAGGAAAGGAAAGACGCACTGCAGCAGCAGTCACCCCTTGAAGGTGTGCTCGCCTCTAGCCCCCGCAGGCTGAACTCGGATCACTGGACAAGACCAACCTATGGAGCAGCCTGTGGTCTGGCTGAAACACGCTGTGTACCAAATGCAGAGAGGAAGGTTTAAAGAAAGGTACGTGAAGCTCTTCTCTACTAAAATACCAATACAAAATCAGGAAAAGTGGAATAATGTAAGTTCAAGTTTTAAGCAGAGTTTGAGGAGCAGAATCCTGATTTACTTTGCAGACACCAACATTTGAAGGAGAAGGGACTGACAAACCGATAGCAACATCTAATAGACACCTCCAACAGAGGAAAGGAGTCCAGTCTAAAGAGAAGAGGTGTACAGTGTCAAGTTTCGATAACATTTTTTCACACTAACTTTAACAAAGAAGACTCTTTAGAAAGTGGGAAAGAGAGAAGAATGCTACCATGTAGTGTTTGGATTTAAAAAAAATAAAAGAAAGAAAGATAAAAATCCTGGATGAATTATTTGCTGGAATTCCTCACTTCCGACCCAAATATTCATGGTACCATAAGCAAGACTTTTTTTGCCCTAGACAGTGACCTGTAGCAATTAACTGCACAATCAGCACTGACTATTCACCATATATAAACTGCCTCACACTCTGCTGTTACAAGCGATAGCAAACACATACTCCAGATCACAGAAAGTCCTGTATGAAGTGTAAGCACTGGCTTTCAGGAACAGTATATAAATAGAACATGGCAAAAGCAGCAATGATTCAAACTGTGGCCTGATATCTGAGACTTGAAGACTCAATACCCCTCAGGCTGGCCAGCTTATGCTGACGCAGTGCAACTTCTAGCAACCAAATAAACTACACTGATGTACAAGAACAGAACAAACCAGGCAATCCCAGGTATGCAGTAATTAAAAAAAAAACAACTGACTTATCTGCACTTCATTCCTTTTTGCTTGTCTTCCTACCTTACCACCTTACCACGTGAAATACTGATATTTCCAGTTCCGTGGAGATTACACAGTAGAAACTCCTAATTATCTCATTTATTCCTTACCTTCCCCCACACCCAGGCTCAACACATGGCGCCAGCAGCATATTCCTTTTTCAGCCCTCGGGGAATAAGTCTTCTCCTGCTACCAATTAGGGTTGTCAGTCCCATAGCTCAAGTGGTAAAAACCTGTGCTGTAATGCTCAAGAGTCAGGTTTCTGCTCCGATGATGTATGAAGGAGAGGCAGTTGTGGAACAGTTTAAAATGCAATTTTACCTTTATCCTAAGTGTGCAACAACAAGAAGCAAAATCAACTTGATGTGTAAAATCTCACAGATAGCTTTGGTAAAGGCTCAGATTCCAGCCAGCCACTTCAGGTGCCAGAGCTCCAATCACATTTTTTTTTCTTTGAGATCTGCATTATTGTACAGCTTTCTGCTCTATCACATAGTGTTCCCCTTCCTTTGTTTCTTGAATCTTAATCAGTATATACATGGCACAAAAGAGTTGTATAGGAAACCATGCATTTGTCGTCTTTTAAATCCTGCATATTTAACATACCTAAACTTCACTGCTCAAAGGACAACAGACATTTCAATGCAGAGTAAATTAACAATCAGTACAATTTGATCTAGCCAAATTAATGTTACAAGCACTTTCACATACTAGATTTTTTCCTTTCGTTGACAGAAGGCAGTCTGAGTATCCCATTTTTTTCTAAAACCCACAAAATTCACCTTATCTACATACATGAGGGTGGATCTTTACTTTGTAGTTTTCAGTTTCTGAAGTAGCTTTAACTTAATTCCACTGCCAGCAGTACTTATCAAACAGAAAACAAAACAAAAAAACCCCACACATCCTTTTGCTTGAAGCAGAAAAACAAAGCTGACAAAAATACCCCCTAGGTTCAGGCATCAGGTTCTTACACTGTTAAAACCACTGGTCCAGCAGTAAGAAAATAGCATAGGTTGTATTTTGTGATTGTGAATGTTGGGGAGGTGGTAAGGAATCCACATATTAAAAAGACTAACATGCTTAGTGAGGCTGTTTCCTTCTCTGGGTGTTCACCACTTAGAAACAAAACTTGCGCTTGTAGATCTCAGATCTGCGTAACTGATGTGGGGGAAGGAGCTTGCCAACTACTACTTGCAGTATTTCAGTACCTTTGCTGAACACAATATTAAGTTTAAACTAAATAACAAAGAACGACTAACAAAATAGAAGGGGGACACAGAAACAAAAAGTAGAGCTGTATGCAGTATGGCATAGGTAAAGGAAAAGCTGTAGACAGGCAATGCTGGGACATTTGTGATATTTGCTCTCTTAAGAATTTTATCAACTGTGGTACTTCAAAAGTAAACGTAAATCTCTCCAGCAATGGGAAATGCAATCACTAAATTTCTTGAATTACATGTTAAAAACAGAACAAAGCCCCTGTCCAACAAAGAAACACAGAGCTGAATGGAAACACTCGTGCTCTTGGAAGATAAGAACAGAGTTTAAGCATTTGCAGAATCGGGCTGGAGTTTTACTACTTGTAGATAAGATGAGGTTTCAGTTAATGAAAGCTGAGAACAACCAGTTTCCACATAAGTTTCATTTCAGAGTAAAAATTACATTTGAAGTTTGTGGACCTGGATGCATGGTCACACAGACTAGAGAAAAAAGCACTTAGCTGTGGGGTTTTTTTTAAAAAGCTGTCAGCACAAAATCACAGAAAATACACCCACCATTCAGAGACAGTACCACGTTCCTGCAGTAATTTCTCCTATATTGCACAGCACTTTTCCCTTCCAGATGGGATTAATTTTATTTCTACAGGAGACTTGAAATTGAATTCACTGCCTAAAGATAAAAATCTCCCTTGGTAGGAATATGCAATTCCCTTCTCCTCATGTTTCCCCCTCACCAAAAAGTGAACACAATTTTTTCTTTCTCCAATCTCAATTGCTGATAGTTAAGAATAATGCTTTTGGCACCACTTCAGTCATTAGCAAGTAATAAACTGTGAACTATAGCAATTCTGTTAGGCTGCAAAAAATATTTTGTCTTTCTGTGAGTCTCTGAGAACATACATGGGATCGGACAAAGATGAGTTACGGAGCTGCACAAAGGGGTTAATTTATTCCTCCTGCATTTTGTCAGTCTCCTTTGACAAGAAGTATGGGTGACCTTTGGGCCAAACCAATACGTTAAATCCAATAATTTTTTTCTATGCAATGAAGATCATAGCATACTTAGCATTACTTTTCAGCTTTTTCCTGCATGTTCACAAGTGACAGAGGGAGAAAGGTAATTTAATATTAAAAACACCAAAGATGCAGACTATGATAAAGAGAGGATGCCCAGGAATAGAGCAAAGAAGAATTGCAGTGGCACTGCTGGTTATTACGTAAATGATGAAATGAGGTCAGAACAAGATACAAAACTGACCTTAAAGAAAGAACCCGAATAATTTCACATCTAGCAGTTTAGGCTATATAATCCAGGGAAGGAGAAAACAGAGAGCATCAGAGCAATTCTCTCTTCCATACTAGCATCTGCTGTGATTCACCAATAAAGTAGCAATCAGAAAAAAAGCAAGATGTTTACAGCCCTGTACAGCCCTCCTTATGACATGAAAACAATGAATTTAAGAGTCAAGAAGATGCATGTCGAAAAGATTTCTTTGTGACACCAAAAGAACAGTTTAAAAGCTTTTGGCCTAGTGTCAGTTACTATGTGAAGAAGAAAAAAAATACGACATATCATTTCTTTTATCTGGCATTAACATTAGTCATATTCCTTTAGTTTGTGCGTCTTGAAAACAGAAGAAAGGAAAGTAAAAGTGTCAAAAGAAACACAGATACAAAAAAGGGATATACATATAACAAAACACTAACAAAGACTTTTTTACTTACATAAAATGTGAATATTTATTTTAAAGTTTTCATAAAATTTAAGGGAAGCAGACATATCAAGAACTATGCAACCCAAATTACCATAGTATAAAAACACTCAAAGATGCTGAATCATAAAAAATCAACCACATTCAAGTCAGACAATAAAAGCATAGATGACGAAGGCAAAGCCAGGAGTGAAATAACAGTACTCAAACTGATGTCAACATTCAAAACCCTGAAGAAGACAGAAAATGCTAAAAAAGAAAGCTAGGTGTTTATTAGATGCAATAGGAAGCTAGGTGTTTAATAGATACAATAGGAAGCTAAGTGTCTATTAGATACAATACTCAATAGGTTGAAACCTACTTCTTTCCCTGCAAACAGTTCTCTTTCGACTGCAAACCTTCAACAGCTGCTAAGCATGATACAGACACATATTTGTAAGAACTTCTACAGTGTTTTCTAACAACTGACCCTTCAAACGTGGCAGACAAATAGCTGTAGAAGAGCCACTTTGCAGGAGCCTGCTGCATCTTGCTCCAACTGTTACATTTATGAGATCTCTCCTTTAAAATCTCTGAAGATATGCTAAGGAGGTGAGGATATTCTCTTGCAAATAAACTACTGAAAAGGCGAATGGCATAGCGACACTGAGGAGAAGACAACCAGCTACACCCCATCAAAGATGTAACCCCACAGCACTCCCCGGCCACACGCTGGTTCTGCACAGCTTCTGGCAGTAGCTTGCTTCCTTGGCAAGCTGGTTCAGCTTGCCGAGCCATCGCAACACTAACCCAGCCAACTAACAAAAGCCACTTTGTGCTGGTTAGCAAGCTGAACTAACATGCGGCTGGTTAGAAGATACAGCCAGCACATAGACGGTGTTGGGATTGCCCTTTTAAACTGGAGTTTAAACAGAGTTCGATTTTCTCAAGTATTTCCTGAAACACCGGTCCTGGAAATGGAAAGGAAATCACAGAACCACAGAATGGCTGAGGCTGAAGGGACCTCCGGAGGTCATCTGGTCCAACCCCCCGGCTCAAGCAGGGCCCCCTAGAACTGGTTGCCCAGAACCATGTCCAGATGGCTTTTGAGTGTCTCCAAGGATGGAGACTCCACAACCTCCCTAGGCAACCTGTGCCAGTGCTCAGTCACTCTCACAGCGAAAAAAGTGTTCCCTGATGTTCAGATGGAACCTCCTGTGTTTCAGTTTGTGCCCATTGCCTCTGGTCCTGTCACTTGGCACCACTGAAAAGAGCCTGGCTCCGTCCTCTGTGCACTCTCCTTTCAGGTATTTATATGCATTAATAAGATCCCCCTGAGCCATCTCTTCTCTAGGCTAACAGTCCCAGCTCTCTCAGCCTTTCCTCATATGTAAGATGCTCCAGTCCCTTAATCATCTTTGAGGCCCTTCGCTGGACTCTCTGCAGTATGTCCACCTGTCTCTTGTACCCAGAACTTGGACCCAGCGCTCCAGGCGTGGCCTCACCAGTGCTGAGTAGAGGGGAAGGATCACCTCCCTCGACCCGCTGGCAACGCTATGTCTAATGCAGCCCAGGATACCATTAGCTACCTTTGCCACAACAGCGATTGGGAGGAACCTCTCAATGCAAGGGACAGTCAGGGAAAACACATGAAAAAGGCAAGACGCGTGGTGAGTGCCACATCCTCTGCCTTCTGTCCATCAGTCACTCTAACCCTGAGGATCGAGCGTAAGCTCTTTAATGGTGAAATGAAATGAAATGAAATGAAAAGAATAGCATAGCATAGCATAGCATAGCATAGCATAGCATAGCATAGAATAGAATAGAATGGAACAGAATAGTTCAGTTGGAAGGGACCTACCATGATCATCTAGTCCAACTGCCTGACCAATTCAGGGCTAAGTTAAATCATGTTATTAAGGGCATTGTCCAAATGCCTATTAAACACTGACAGGCTTGGGGCGACGACCACCTCTCTAGGAAGCCTGTTCCAGTGTTTGGCCACCCTCTTGGTAAAGAAATGCTTCCTAATGTCCAGTCGAAACCTCCCCTGGTGCAGCTTTGAGCTATTCCCATGTGTCCTATCACTGGGTACCAGGGAGAAGAGATCAGCACCTCCCTCTCCGCTTCCCCTCCTCAGGAAGCTGTAGAGAGCAATGAGGTCGCTCCTCAGACTCCTTTTCTCCAAACAAGACAAGCCCAAAGTCCTTAGCCACTCCTCATAGGGCATTCCTTCCAGCCCTTTCACCAGCTTTGTTGCCTTCCTCTGGGCACATTCAAGGACCTGAACATTGCTCTTAAATTGGGGGGCCCAGAACTGCACACAGCACTCGAGGTGAGGCCACACCAACACTGAATACAGCGGAATAATAACCTCTTTTGACCGGCTGGTGATGCTGTGTTTGATGCACCCCAGGATGCCGTTTGCCCTCTCGGCTGCCAGGGCACACTGCTGACTTGTATTGAGCCTGCTGTCGACCAGCACCCCCAGACCCCTTTCTGCAGGGCTGCTCTCCAGCCACCCCTCTCCCAATTTTTACTTGTGCCTGTGGAAATGCGTGGGTATCACAGCCATAACACGCAACATTTTGGTTATCGACTACGGCCTGTAAAACAAGTGAGGGTTAACAGACTGGTGACTAGGCTCGGGCAGCGGTGACCTGAGGGGAACCAGTATCTAAAGGCAGAGGGAAAACGGCCGGTGGGGGGGGTGGTGGAATATGGGGTAATTTAAGAGAAAAGGATTAAATGACAAAATATACATCGGATAGGGCTGGAAGGGGCCGGCCGGGCCGCGGCGGGGAGGCCGGAGGGGGGGGGGGGGCTGAGCCCCGGGGCAGCCGGGGGACCCGGCTTCCCCGGGGCTCAGCCCCCCCCCCCCCCCCCCCGGCCTCCCCGCCGCGGCGACACCCACCCCGCTGTCACCCACCGGCCCGCCCGCCCAATGCCGCCGCCGCTCACCAACCGCCGCCTCCGGTTCCGGATCGCGTCAGGCCAAGTGGAAGTCCCGCCCCGACGCTCCCCCGCCCCCGTTACCGGAGGTAACGGCGCCCCTCCCCTCCGCAAAGGGCGGGAAATCGCGCCGAGATGGAGGACGTTCATGAGGTGCCGCGGAAGCGCATCGCCACCGCGCACCTGGCGCAGCACATCGGGAAGCCCGTCTGCTTCGTGGGCCGCGTCGAGAAGGTCCGTCATCGGCTCGGCGGTCGGCTGCTGCCCTTTGGGCCCTGTCGCCCTGGGTCGGGCCTCGCCCTGGGGTGCGCTGCGGGCTGGGGCCCTGTGCGGGGAGGCTGTTGCCTTGCCTGGTGCGGCTCGTCGCGGCCTGGCCTGAGGGAGGCCGGCGGCTCCAGTCAGCCCGGGGGCAGGGCGGGAGGCGGCCGTAACGGTGGGATCCCACGGAGAAAGGCCCGCTGCGCAGTTCTGGTTGAGGCGGCTAAACCTGTAACGCTTACAGCTGCCTTTTGAGCACACGGGCCTGGTGGTTTTTTGTAGATTCATCCTACTGGGAAGTTTCTCGTGCTTTCGGATGGAGAAGGAAAGCATACGACTGTGGAGCTGAGCGAACCTGTAAGTTAAAGAATACTTTGAAAATACTTGATGTTGCCTCTTGTGGATACCGGAGGTTTTGTCCCTTCTGAAACCTGTGCGTGCCTTGCATGTATTGAGTTTTTTAGTCAGGGGAAAAAAAATAATCCCTGGTTTCTCCCTTTTCCACCTATGTTTCATTGCCTCTGCTTCTTAAATCTTCCAGCTAACCTACAGTCTTCGTATTCATGAACTGCCTCGGTCTTCATCAATTTTCAGCTGGTGTTAGGGGAGAGAACTCATTCCTTGTCAGAGACATCCCTGTCTGGCTACTTTGTCTTACTCTATTCGTTGTTTACAGTGTAATATATTCCACTACCTGTATTAGATTTATTTTAATTTCACTTTTTCCTCCCTTTTTCTTACTACCTTTATTTTTATATGCCTATCAGAATATTTTGTGTTGATGATAAAGAAAACCCAAGAATATAGTATTCTCAAGCATTTTTTGAGTTGACATTTCTATATCCTCCTAGAACACTTGTCATAACATTCCAGTAAACTTCATAGTTAGCTTGAAGCATTCTTTCTTAAAAAAAATAGAAAGCAATTAATGCAATGGGTATAAGCTATGCTTGTAACTACTGGCCAAAATTATTTCTTCCTTTGTTATCATGTACCACTAAAGGAATAACACCCTGGCATTCTCTTCTGTCTTTAAGTATTCTTTTCCCCTCTAGCAAATGTTGTAATTAAAGGATTATTTTCGTTATGATGGCAAATGCTCTAGCTTATCTGAGCATATGTGTAGTCTTCACATCTTTTTCTCTGAATGAGTTGTTAAACGCTGAGAAATCTCGCCATTTCCATGTGAAATAATTGCACATGGTACTCTCTGACTTTCAAGACAGGAGTCTCTCCTTGTTGATGAGAAATGCATTTTGATTTGGCAAAGAGTTTTGTCTTATAAATGTGAAGCATGCGGAATTCAAACTGCAAGAAAATGTCTTTCCTACAAGTTCTGCCTGTCTCCTAACTCTTTCTTGAGTTCATGAAAAGATTTCTTGCCTTGGGTTGTTAAAACTTCATATGTCAGCATCTGACTAACGATTCCACGACTTTCCATAAAGGAGTAAATGGTCAAATTTCATAAATGCATTGCTGCAATGTTGGGCACTTCACAGACTGTGTTCCACTGCTGTAGGAGAAACTGGCGTGTGCAGAAAAAACACTCCAGGTTCATCTCTCTGGTTTGCCTAATGTCAATGGAGGAACTCCTAGATTTGCTAATCAAAATGCTTTCTAACTTTTTTCTCCTTTAATAGATTCCTTTGTTTGCATGTGTGTAGTTCCTCCTTTCAACAGAGAAACCCAAAATTATGGGGAGGGGCGGGAATCTATTGCTATGTTCCAGGAGACTTACTAGGAAATTAAGAGTTAGATATTGGAAGAACAGTACTGAAATAGTACTGCACTCTTAAAACTAGTATCTTAGAAAAGAAAGAAAAGCTGTTCAAGCTATATGATTTTAGAGTAAGATAAAATTTTTTGCCTTTTTTTTTTTCCCCCTTGTTCAACCAAAGGCTTGTTATTGTCAATGTCTTTGTATTCTGAACACTTACTGACAGATTACTTAAGAAATAATTTCCAATTATACCTCCTGAATCTGGAATACTGGAACTGTTCTCTGGTATGTGTGATACCTTCTTAGCTCTTACAGAGTTCTATAACTTACTCAGGTTTGAATGCAGTGCATTAAAATCTGGATTCTTCTGCTCTCTGTGTCCTAGATTAATCTCTGTTCAGTGATTAAATGGCATAGTTTTATATACTTATAAACTGGTATCTTCCCTCTGATGCTTCTTCATATATTTTCTGTGTTGGTACTCAGTTGGCTGTTACAAAAACTGTAAATCTGTAAGTGGCTCAAGGCTTTTGTGAGTTTTTTTGGGAGGGGGGTGGGGCTGTTCAGTAGTACTGTATCATTTGACATGGAACAGAATCTGTCATGAACAAACCAACAGTTGTGGAGAGTTCTAGCTTAAGTGCTGTGCAGTAGAGACAGCAGCTAATTTAGTGACACTAATTTCATATTTGGTGTGTTTTCTAGCTAGACGAAGAGATTTCAGGAGTTCTTGAAGTAGTGGGAAGAGTAACAAATCAGGCAACCATCATGTGCATGTCATATGTCCAGTTCAGAGAAGATAAAAGTCCATTTGGTAAGTAAGAATATATATTCTGACAAATCTGAGTTCTGAACTCTTCTTTAACAAGTAAGAAGGAAGAGCCTGATTATCTTTTCTTAAGGACAAGGTCATTCCTCAAGCTGCCAGATATGGAGCAGACTGTAGAAAAGGAGAGTATCATGGGAAAAAATTCTATACAAAATATACTGTTTCACTGTGAAACTGTAGGGACTGACTCAAAGCTGGAGCCAGTTTAGATCATTGCCATGGTCTGATCATTCTCCCACTCCTGACCGCGTGGTTCTTGCCTTGCACTGGGCCTTGTGTGATTGTGCAGCAAGCAGGCCTAAAAATAACCCTCTAGAAAGCAAGCAATGAGAGCGTGGCTGCCTTGGGAAAACTGGGGAGGATGAGGGAGACCAGGAATGCTCAGCTATGCTGCTTTAAAATAAGCAGTGCTTTAATGCTGTCACTTGCTTGTGGGGAATTTAACTTATGCATCGTAACCATTTTCTTTGCCCTCTTTCAGATCTGGAACTCTACAATGAAGCACTAAAAATTATTCATGAATTCCCTGAATACTTCCCATTCGGTACTGGGAGGAACAATTGATTTTTTTTAGCATATATTTAGAGCTTCAGAGGGGACAACAGCACTGTAGCTTTCTTGCCTGACAGCACGAGAACAGTTGGATTTATTTCCAAATATACTGAAAAGATGCTGTTACATGTGACATGTATTGCCAGTGAAGAATGTTTTCTTTGAAAATGTATTTATTCAGGAAGAAGGAGAATGCTTCTGTGGATATCTGACTGTATATATTTAACCCTTTTGCATCCATGAGGAGTGTTCTCTTGTAGGATCAGACTTGATAGAAACTGAAGTTTTGTAGGCATCTCTGTTGATGGTGGTAGAGGTTCTAGGATACTTTACAGGAAACTCGTATTGAAGACATTTGGTGGGGTTTTAATGTAAAGATTTTTTATTTCATTTGCTTTGATACAAATTTATTGGACATGGGGGGATGTTTTGCATCTTGAAAATGGTCTCTTCTGCAATAAAAAAGATCTGACTACATTTAACTATTCATGTCAGTATTACATGTTAGAGTGCTGTTTTCAGTGATATATGGCGACTCCTGTTCTATTTTACCTGACATAGGTAATTTTAACAAAGTGGAGTACGAGGTACTTGCCTTTTGCACTGATGTTAAACTCTTGGAAGATGCCTAGTTAGGCTTGGGGATTTCAAGCGCCATTGACTTCCCATCACAACTTTCATTCCTGGTGGGAATCTGAGCAGAAGTACCATGATTCATGCAGCTTGTCACGATGACTGTAGCCATATCAACTTCCACACAGTTCCCAGTTTTGTTCCTGTCCAGGCTACTTCTAGCACGTAGCAGAATTCTTACATCTCCTCAGGTAACACAGTCAAAATAAAATCTAACTTTGGACATATTCTCTGGGAATTAATAAATAAAGTATTTCAAAGTATTTTAAATAAACCTTAGCCATGTTCATTAACCTTTCATAGAAACAGGTTTCAGGTTAAATAGCTAGATTTATTAAGATTGCTAGCTTTGTGCTTATTTATAGACATCTCTGTTTTCAGTCAAGGAATTTGTTTTAAAGACTTCTTATTTATCAAGGTTACTACAAACTGGGTGGATGATCAAGTTAACGGGTGATCTGGTTTTTTCCCCTCTCTCCTGAGAAGACAGACAATGACAAAGTTACTCTCATGGGGAAGGAGGACTTCTGAAGTAGGAGTCAGTCTCATACAAGAAACAAGAACATGAGGTCCATGTGGCATGATACCATGCTCCATCCTGCAGTGCTATCACCGCTGCATTTTAGTGCTCAGTAGAATAAAATGTCATTCTTAATAACTGCATGCATGTTTTCCTAGCCTTTAAAAGTCTTTTGTGCTATTCTACTTTAGAAAATTGATACTTTGTGCATGTGCATATATTCTGTGAAATGTTACAGTTACCAGGACTATCCAGGCCTAATAAAATAGTCTACCACTAGATGGCTATAGCACGTCACCCCCAGACAGAGACATGGATCTGTGGTCTTGTGTCAATGTTTGAACACATCTGAGCAGTAGATGCTACAGTTTCCCTTTGTCCGTCAAGACTACTCTCTTCATCCAGTCCCACCACGATGGCAGATGGCTAGGCAAGCAGTATACAACTAAAACTTTCCACTATGTGCTTTAATTCATCTGCTTCTCTGTCAAGGTTTGTGAATAAATGGCCTACCCTAGCTATATGGCTATACTAACAAGACAGCTATGCAAGGAACTGTAAAATATTCTTGATATTAAAGTAATGCTCAGATCATATATGTATTTACCTGGATAGCAGAGTGGGAAACTGCCAGCCATTCCAGATACCCAAGGGAAATGAATAACCACGGGGCCTGCTAACCGTCAGTTAGGATGGCACTAACAAGGTGAAGGTGTGAGAAACTGCCAGACCTCATAGATAATAAAATGGGAAATGGTGGCTTTGTGGGTTGATGACCATTCTGAAACCATCAGTCTGTTTTAGCTGTCCAGAAGGCTAAACCACAAACAAAAATTATGAAACAGATGTGATGGATACCCTTACTTAGGGAACCTACACACGGGATGAAAGAATCTGCACTTTGGGAGGGCAAGGGCACAGCTGCAACCCACCGGCCCTTGCGTGGAGCCACAAGAGATTGCCACTGTAACACGGGCTGTGCTGCAAGCCAGGTGCCCCCACTTTCTCCAGCCACACCTCTCCTTGGTGTGTCTGGTCTTTGTTAGAAGACAAAAAAATCACCCCCAAAATCACGGCTTTATTAATTTAAAAGCAAAACAAGGAAAAAATCTGGTCATTAAAAAACATACACTTCTGTCTTTGTAAATTTTGCAAATCATGTAATTACTGGCCTGAAAGCCTGATTACCAACTACAACAGCCAAAACTGATAGTTATACTGTGCCAGAATATGCACACATTCATAATCCAAAACATTTCAAAGACATGCTGAGTATCAAAGTAAGCATCTAATTTAATGAAATGATAGAATTTGACACAAACAGGTATAGTCAAGTCAAAAACGTGTCTTTACATAAGAAAATGAGACATTGTAAGTTATAGTTGCATTCACCTAGACATGGAATTTATCAGGAAAATTTACTAAAAGTTGTTACTACAGAGGAATAAAAATATATCCTTGACACTTACAAATCCTCACTTCCATAAAGCAAAAGTTTTATTGCCTGTATTTATATAAATAGGGTATCATACATTAAACCCCAGTTTACATTTACAAATGGACAACATTTTGAAGAGTTCTTCAACAGCAACATAAAGTGTGCAAAAATACTGGAAAGAGAAATAAATATTCTAACAAGAAAAAAAGTAACTGCTCTCCCATGCCTACAAATATCAAGTACCTCTTAGATTTTTAATTTAAAAAAGATCTTTGTCAAATAGGCAAGAATTTTAGATCAGAATAAATGTAGCAGATGTATTACAACATTAATGCTAAATCAGAAAATATAACCCAAAGTCCTGAATGTAATCATGTACATCTACAGAGAACGTTTCCACATTCTGTCTTGTTGCAACTACACTAGAGCGCTTAGAACTAGTGGTATATTACAATATATTCTCTTTTAAAACACCAATTTCCACAGTCCTGGCAATACAGTACCAGTTTATTGCTAGCATTCCATTTAGTATTTCATAGCACGGAAGTGTTAAGTAACTCATATACTGTTTTGACTAGTAAATAAACACACACCAAGTAAACTGATGTTATTATCACATACCTTAAAACAGGTTTCTTTTTCCCTAATTTGTGTGAATTTTGTTGCCTACAAAATCAAGGACAACAATACCGATTAGCTCCTAGCACAGTATTAGCAAAATATCATTGACTCTCTCTCAAGTTAATAAATAATCTTAATTCCAGCTGGTAACATATCTAGAACTACTCCTGGTCAATGACTTAAAATTGTGCAGCCTTTTGGGAGCAGACTGGTGTCCGCTAGTGACCAGAAGCAGGATTTATATAGGTTGATTTCACACCTCCCAGCATATTTCAGAAGTACAGGGAAATGCTGATTATCCAAAAGTCTCCAAATATTTTTGTAGTCAAAACTCAGCATGTAGTTTAGAACTTAAAATATTTACAAGTCTCCAGTCCTTTAGATTTCAGATCTTCACAGTACTATGTTAAAAATTAATCAAATGAAACCTCCTGTAGTTTACCTGCACTCTGCACTGAAACAGACACAGGACTCTTCAGGGGACTCTTCTCTAGGATATAGACATCGCTAGGAGACAAAACCCCCAAATTCTTTAGCATTAAAATTCACATCAGCTAGGTATGTAGGCAAGTTAAATAAAACCTCAAATTGCAAAGATATTGCTTTACTATTAACAAAACTTGGGAACAGAAAGAAACGGATTTTTCTGTAAAATAAAAATCTTTAGAATACAATTAACAGTGGCACTTTGAATGAACTTACACAGAAACAATCATTTGCATACAAGAAAGCATGATCAAACAATGAACAGAGGAATCCACAGCATCACTTTGCGACCTTCTGAAGAACACTTTTCAGGTGTTTCTTTTGAAGGCCCACTTCCACAGCATACAAACACTGCTTTGTTTGGAAAACAAATAAAAGGGACGATCAGCATTACCCTGAAAACCTTATTAAAAGTTCTTTGGATTTTAGCAAATCCAAAGTCTTTTAGCAAATCTGAAGTCTTTTAGCAAATCCAAAGAGTCCACAATTCCAGGAGTGCTTCTGAACTGAACTGCTTCAATCCTCTGAACAAGGACCACGTACTATACCCAGAGGCTCAATTTCAGGAATACCTGTTTCTACCAAGCACGGTCATACACACATCATTTTACTAATCTGACAGCAATTTATTTTTTCACAGTCAGTAAGTCACAAATGACCTTTGTCTAAAATATATGCTTGGACTATGATGGACATCCATTCGAGAGCCCCACATTTTCAAACAATATTTATGCCTGGACAGTCTCTGCTGGAACGAGATTCCCTGTCGTATCGAGCTGCATACACTTACAGGAGCAGGCAGAAACTGGGCACTCGGTATGGTCCCTAGATAGCAATAGCAGAAAAAAAAGAAAAAAACAGGTAAAATAAAACGAACAAGAATTCTGTAATCTATACATTTAAGTATGTGCAGGGACATAGTATCTCAGAAAAACTCAGCATCATAGTGAAGTTGTGCATATGTTCTAAGCCAACAAAACATTATAATGATAGATATAGCAAAGGAGGCTTGTCCTACTCAGTGCAGCATACGTATGTGAAATAAGTAAGATTTTAACATCAACTTACCTGAACCAGCTAAGCATATGCCCAGCATGTCCACCATGCCTACAGTTGTGACACCAAGTAAACCAGTTGTTGAACTGGGCTAACTTCTTGTCTTTGCTAAGATCCACTTTTTCATCTGACTTGGATCCTCCTGTGCAGAGACAAACCCACCCCCACAAATACACTTGTAAATCATTATCCTTCATTTATATTTCACTCCCAGTAATGCTATTAGAATAAATTTGAAATGAACATTATGTGAAGAAGTGGCCTGATTTTAAGAGAAGTCAGTAAAATTATTAAGAATGGGTGGAATACCAAAACAAGAATTATATTGCTGAGCTGCTGTTTCACATCTTATGGACATGCTAAACTTGCCTATTAAACAAATTTTACAGACAGAATATCTTTCAATAGCGATTTATGTTCCAGTGAATTATGGGCCTGTTTTACTGCACATGAAATGTTCTGCTTTAGAAAAAAATCAACAAAATCTAAGTTATGAATTGGAACAATTACAATATAGAAGTCATAACACAGATCACGGAAAGAATGAGAAGAGATATGTAAGTAGATGACAACTGCACGGCTGCTCATGGCTCTATAACAAGACTGACCTAAAAATATGGACAAAATCAGTTTCATTTAGACCTTGTATAATGCTGAGCCCAAGACAGTTAGAACCAAAAGATTCTAGCCATAATATTTCTTAGCTGTGACAGCATGACCTATACATTCTTTCATACTTAGTGACAGAAAGTATACCACATTAATTTATTCTCTCCTCCTCTTCCAGCTAAAAATCAATTCATTTACATTCCAAGATTTCTGTAGCATCCCTACAATTCATCTCAAGAAAACACACTTCCCATTTCTTACAGTTTTAAAGCTCACAATACTGACCACCACAATACTTGAATGTTTTCATCTGTCTAACCATGGAATTTCACTGACAATCTCAGTGGGAAAACTGTCAGAACCAAGCAACTGTGCATACTGTCTGACACCAAAGAACTGAGACATAGGTTTCATCATAAAATCAGATGGGATGTAAACAAGTTTTCAGTTATGGTCTTCCTCCCTTAAAATGACCAGTATGAATATTTACAGTATGAGTACAAATAGAAAGAAAAATGTGGAACAGAAGATCTTCCAACAAGGACTGCTGATTAGGCCTCTAACTAGTACTCTAGCTAAATAACCAAAACCCACTCTGTCATACCTGGACAGCTGGAAACTGGTGTTCCCATATTTATCAAGCAAAGTGCACAGCGAGGAAGGGGTTTACGGCAACCAGGACAGCTTGTAACTTTTGACTTAGTTGGTGAACCACTAACTCCATATTGGCTAAAACCTCGCCCCTGATGAGGAATAGCTGAACAGCTGTAAGAGATTGATTTTCCACAGAAATTGCAACTCACGAACACCTAGAGAGAACAAAAGCCCATTAATTTTTTGGGTTGGTTCCACTTTTGCTACACTGAGTGAATTCGTTCAAGCTAGCAAACACTTATTTACCAGATATTCTAGAGAGTGCCCTGGAAAGCCAAGGCTGCTTGTGAAGGAGTTCCTAACGTCTTCGCTTATATATGTGGCACACAGTCCTGAGAAGTAGGCCTTAATGATGCTCACTTACTTCAAAAGCACATAAAAACATTCACAATTGCTAAAACTTGGAAAGGTATTATTTAAGATAATAAAAAGCTATATCTGCAGTAATGAAAGAAATTAAGTTTACTCTACTTACTGTATAATTAAATCTGGTCTCTCCCTCCTTATAGTCAGGTGACCCACTCTAGAGTCCCCAACATGAGGATTTTCCTAATAATCTTCATCTGCATACCTTATGCCACAAGTTGTGACTTGATACTAAGGAGCACACATTTTAAACTCTTTAGGGGCTATTTATGTTGATCACAGAAGGAAGGAGCAGAAAGCTCAACTCCCTCCCACTTGGAACACTATGGATGCATCTCTCCAAATTCAAAAACAGCCTTCCTTAGAAACCCTTGGGCCCTAAGGCTTGTAATGCACATACTTAGCAGATATGAGAGAGTGGAAGGTGCTGTGGTAAGACCATGTTGGCTGAAAATGCCACCAGATGTTCAGTAGATAGCATTTGGACAGGGCGTTAGTTTTTGGTTCAGCTTATGTTCAGAGCTGATAATGAAAGTTGCTGCTGTTCGCTTTTAGTTTAAGGTTCAAGGGCTTCAAAACAGCTTTGAGGTTCGCTTCAATTAAAACAGAGCCAATTTGAACTGATTCTTGGTTCAATTTCCTGGTTTCAGCATCATCCTCACTCTGATGCTGAATTCAGCTGGATGATACAACTCATTTTGTTTTTCAACATGGGAGGAAAAAAAAACAGTTTCCCCAGAAAAAGTGTTGAAAAGGTACAGTTTCTGAAAGACAACTTGTTATTTGAAAGAAAAAGATTTAAGAAAAGAAAAAAAAAAACACCACGAATAAAATGGTAGGGAACTGATTTCCTATATTAGATATGAAGAAATGTAGATTTGTTTACAATATTTCCATACTCTCTATCAAAACAGTTATCAAGTCCTTTCTAAAAAATATTTCAGAAAAAAAATCACATCTACTTTTTTAGGGCAGCCTTAGTTGAAATCTTTCTTTTGCACATGAATTCTCATGAAAGCCAAGGTGCAGCCAGCAACTTTTTTTCTACAGAAGTACCATGCCACCTTCCATTCTGAACTGGTCATACTTCATACAAGAATTACATTTACCTGGGCTAAAGGTTTTGAACTGGGATCCAGCTTACTCCTATGGATATCAAATTCTGCACGTTTATGCCAAAATCTCCAAGCATCTAAAAGATTCCTGTAGTTCTCGATCCAGTACTGAACCCTCTCATCCTTAAGTACCTCCGATGGAGAACCCTAAAGCAGGCAGGAAAAAATGTCAGACACACGCTGAAGATACACAATACATATTATTCACTTTTTCAAAAGGCTTTACAAAGCATACTATGAGATATGAGAAACAATACAGTGTAATTTGTCTAGAAAAAGATTAGTTTTCTCTTAAACTGTAATGTGAGTTTGATAAAAAATGTCTTCAGTCTGCCTCTCCAGTTGAAAATACTTGTGCTGCCACATCTCCTAAAAACTCGAGTCTGTCAGATGAAGGATTACAAAATTCTGTTACATATCACAGTCTGTATCATTGTTATGATTACATATGCAGTTAAACACAGTGCTGGCAACAGCTACAACTGTGTAAGGGCCAAGACAAGTCCATCATAAAAAAACAAACCCAATGTCTACAGACAAACAAAAAACTTCACCTCAGTTCCCTATCAAAATCCTGGAAGCAAAAAAAAAAAAAAAAATGAACCTGTCAGGAAGCACACCAGCAATAAGCAGGGGAATGGGTATTCCCAGTTGAGCTAGTGAAAAGGACTGTTTTCTTTTTGCCTCTTTCCCCTACTATCTCCTCAACCTATCTCAACCAGAGAGAGTGAAGATACATGTTTAAAGTTAACATTGAGTGTTTCAGATAATTCTGCAAAACAGGCATGATATATATTGTCCCGATTTATTATAGAAAATACTTTTAATTCACAAGATTCAGTACTATACTGCTAAAGAAACTATGTTTAGTTCTCCTCTATAAACATTTATTTTCAAGTGACACACTAACCTGTAGCATGCAATAGCTTGCTGTCTGGACATCTCCAGTTCTGTCAACATAACTTTCCATCAAGTCAACTCCATCTTTTGTCAGCCCTGTTAACAGTATTCCCTCCAAATTCCCAGCATCTTTCATTTCATTCGTCAGCTTTTCAATAAACCTGTTCAGCTATTAAAAAAAAAATTTACTTAACTTTTGCCGTCTGTTCATACCTTCCTAACTCATTTATGTTGGCATATGACAAAAACTTTTCACGATTTGAATAGCTTTCTTTAAAAGTGTCTGCTGCTAACAGAATATGCTGCTTGCTGGATGTTAGGCAGAAAAAAGTTATGTGGCTATATCCACTATATTGCAAGGATTCAAGTATTTATCAACAAACTTTAAGCCTCCTGATAGGAAGTGCAAAGAGGGAGGTTACGTATTCTTTAAATACTTCAGTGAATTTAAAAGAAAACATTCCTGCTGTAAAACCAAGCCTTAATTCGAAAGAATGTAAATATCTGGAAATAAATACTGAAAAGGTACAAATACTCTCCAGTAAAACAGACCTATAAGTAATGCAATAGCATTTAACAAACTAGCATGTTACGAATACTAATTAAAAAAAACAAACAAGAAAAAAAAAATCAAGCTGAAGGTACGAACTAAAGACCAGATTATACCATACCTTATGATGAGAAAAACTGTGATGAGAAAAACCAAATCACTCATGACTCATTGCTGCCACTGTTCACCCTTCCACCCCAGAGTTTCTTCCACCTCTAAATAAAGCCCAGCTTAAGAATTTGCTTAAATGTGCAACCACAAACTTACCTGAGCATCATTGAGGAACTTGCAAGCAAATGCCACTCTGTCTCGTACAGCTACATTATTTTCATACTTTGGAGAGAAAAATGGGAATACCACCATCACATGCAACTTTCCACTTTTTCAATACATTGTTTGTAAAAGTCAGAACATTTGCACTACTGTATAACTAATACTATGAAATTGATTATGTACAAAGAAAACATCACATCTGAAGACAGCTAACACTAAATGTCCGATTAATCGTTTATACTCAGATACAGGTATCAGAGCAAGACTGTGGCTCCTGGAACAATCTACTCAAATGGCGGGAAAGCCTGGTACAACACATCCTACGTGGTTTATGAAACTCTAGAAAAAGAAACTTTGCAAGTCATGTAGAACTGGGCTTAGTGCTTCTAGCACATGTAGCCAAGAGTCTCACCAAGACACAGGGGGAAGAAAAACAAACAAACCTTCATTTACCATATTTACAAAATAACTATCCTAACCACTCAATTGCTTCCTAAAATCACAACTAAAAGTTAATGAACAAAACAAACAAACAAAAAAACCCAAAAAAAACTAACTCCAAACACCCAGAACATGGATTCCTCACAAGTATATTGGCACTCAAGGTACAGCAATGCAATAATATTTACTTTCAGCTTTTTAATCCTTTTACTAGATGCAACACTGAAGAAAAAAAATCCTTGACTACATTAATTCTGGTACTTAGCTGTGCCCATATTTTTCCCTCCTGATATTCTCAGAATAGAAATTGTGATTGATACTCCAAAACAAGGACATGTGCTTGGCAAAATCTTTTTCATGCAAACTTCAACAGGCTTCACTGAAGTAAAAATTAAAATTAAAAAAAAAAAACAAACCACCAACTTATGATTTGTCAGTTTCAAATTCATTAAAAAAACAAACAAACCTATAAAATTATTACCTAACATCCAGAGAACAAGAACATTTTCTCTTGAAGAGAGAAAAAAAGACTCAGGTTTCTCTCCTCTGGGATTCTTACTTTATTTTTTTTTAATACCCTAAAAGCATCATATTATGACAACTTTGTTTTCAACAGGTTTAGGCCAATTACCCTGTAGCATTACATGAGTCCTCCCTTGGACTAAATAATTCCTACTGAATCAAGTATTTCTGTTGTTCTCTAACCAAGGATCAAGTATGTTACTCCTCCAAAGGCTCAAAGTATCTCATAATTAAAGCTTTAGTTTGCTCGTCACATGGCAATTTTATACCACTTTCAGAAAATGTGAAACTATTCTGCTTACCGTTTCAACACAGTGAAATTATATTAACAAGTGAACAAGGAAAAATAAAATACAATTCAATGCAAATATAGCTTGATGAAAGTTCTGCAAACTCCCCTGCACTTACTCTGTTTTGTGCATTTCCATTATTAACCTCTCTCCCCTTTTTTCCCCCTGCTTAAATCATTTTGATAATGTATTTCCAGTGGTTTAATAACTCCATGCCAAAAAAATTTCCTCTAAACCACGTGTGAACTATATTGGATATTTTGGCTGCTTATGCATGTTTTGTTCACTAACATAACATTCACTAACATGAGATGTCTGGTTAGCAGAAAAAATTGTTATCTGCCAGCATCAGGAGAAAATAATACATTCTAATCTGATTAATTCATGGAGTACATAGCACTTCCCCTACATATGTGTGTGTGTATATATATGCAGCTATTACTTAAAGGAATTTTAAAATAACTGAAATTTACTCACCAAAACACCATCATATGAACCAGACTCACTTGTCAGGAAAGCAAACATAGCACACAAGTAGGGATTGTTCAATTGCAGTCTTAGAGTACTGCACATTTCTCTCCAAAGTGAGTTCTTCTCATCTGTGTAGCCTGACAGAGCCATTGCTACTACATTAAGGTTCAGATCACCTGATTTATTAAAAACAATCAGTGAAACAATATTCAAGTTAAGGACTTAAAAAATCCAATTAAAACCGTAATTGAAAGCATCAGTTTGAAACAGAACATTATGTCAGGATGCAAGACAAAATGTAGTAGAATTAACACTGGCTAAAATAAATGTGCATACACTAGCATTTATTAGTTTCTGCTTTAAATTACTCTGTTCAGGTAAATTAACAGCTCTAAAAGTCACAAGCCCACATGCATGACAGCCCGAGTTATACTTTAAGCAACATCACACTGGTTTTGGTATTTTGAAATAGTTTTGAACCGCTAAATGTGTTCCTATCTCTGTCATAAAAGATTGTCATTACTGTAATTCATATCCACAAGAAGTGAAAAGATAGGATTGTATATATAGCCATCACTTAACAGACCTAGCTGGAGGATGATAATTGCATATAGCAGCTTCAAGTTAACAACTTTCCTAAAAACATTAAATCTATTTCATCCAAATATTCATTCTGTCAGAAAGATCAATTTTATTTTTGAATTTGAAGACAGCATGACTCCACTCTGAACCTTCCCTATGGAAAGCACACACACACTTCCCCCCACCAAAAAGGGGCAATACTAAAAGAATCTTCACAGCTCCCTCTGTGTCTTACCTACGCACCTTGGTGGCAAGATTTTAAATTTAATAAGAGAACACAGATGCAAATTGGAGTTGTAGGAGGAATACTGGCAAGAAAACAGAACAAAGATACCTCCATCTCCTGGCTCCAGTATCTTAACTTTTCCCTCATACACTGCAACTCTTACCAAACATTACTCCAAAACTGTTTTCTGCAGACCCTGAATATTACATTTCAGTTATTATTTCACTGGCAGAAAGCTGCATACAGCCCGACAGAAGCAGATATACATGACAGCTAGCCAAGACACAAATCCATTAAAATAGAAGCATCCCACTAGTTCTGAGTGTAACACTTTCTGGGGTATGCATCAATAGGAAATTCTGAAACATACAATCTATTTTAACTAGACAGTAAGGCATATAATAGTCTGAGGAGTGAAAGATCAGGATTTGTCAGATTCTCAGGCTCCAATACAACCACTTCAAGTAAAGACAACAGGCATCTATTCCATACTATCTTCCATAATTCTGTTTACAGAAAAAAAACTAAGGTGATATAACGCCAAAATAAAAGATACTAAACACAATACGCACCTTTTCCCGAGGAAGCGCCTTTATTTAAAATTTGTATTGCTCGCCGTATGTCCAAGTTGAAAAGTGCTACAGCAGCAGCTCGCTCCCAGTCTCCTTCCTGTTCCAATGAATTTAAAAAAGGTTCCACATCTAAGTCTGTTCCCTTCTTTATCCACCCACAGAGCTGCAAAGCCAAGGATCTCTCCTCACTCAGATACTGAATAATATCTGCCTGTCTATCAGATCCACTCCTGCTGTGCCTGAGGTTCTCTGTTGTTCCTAGAAATGGGAAATAAGTTAAATTGTGCTTAAATCACAATTTAAATTGCAATCACAATGCAACACTGATTTCAATCCTAAAGCAGAGTACAAAAGCCGAGTATCATATTTTAGTACTCCCCGGTTTCGGCTGGGATAGAGTTAATTATCTTCCTAGTAGCTGGCATAGGGCTGTGTTTAGGATTTAGAATGAGAATAATGTTGATAACACACTGAAGTTTTAGTTGCTGCTGAGCAGTGCTTACATTACTCAAGGACTTTTCAGCTTCTCATGCTCCATCAGTGAGAAGCTGGGAGGCGGCACAGCCAGGACAGCTGACCCCAACTGGCCAAAGGGCTATTCCATACCATATGACATCATGCTCAGTATATAAACTAGGGGGGAGTTGGCCAGGGGGTGGTGACCACTGCTTGGGAACTGGCTAGGCATCAGGCCACAGGTGGTGAGCAATTGCATTGTGCATCACTTGTTTTGTATATTCTTTTATCATTATTATTATCTCTTCCTCTGCTGTCCTGTTAAACTGTCTTTATCTCAGCCCACAAATTTTACTTTTTTTCCCCAATTCTCTCTCCCATCCCACTGGGGGAGGGAGCGAGCGAATGGCTGTGTGGTGTTTAGCTGCCTGCCGGGTTAAACCACCACAAGTACTTTACATTAACATCACTAAAAACTCCATGGTAAGGAGCAGCATACACAAAATAATTACGATCTGCTAAAAATCATGCATCTAAACTTGACACATATTCCCCACTAAGCCTTTTTTCTCTCCTCCTGTGATTTTGGAAGTTCTTGTTACAGTTGACAGGAGTTATTAGTATGTTCAATTTGAAAATACATAATACAAAGTCAAGCTCCTGCTCTACAAGTTCTCTTCTTCTTAGCAAGCATCAACGTGCTAGTAGCTTTCCCACCGCTGAAGAGTTATTTTTTGCTCCAAGGAGCATAAATATTAATAACACACATAATGAATAGAGAAGGAAAGGTGCAAATAATAGATTATACTAATAAAAACTTCACTGAGCATGAGAGGCATAACATGATGCACCAGGGGTGATTACCACTTCAGAACAAGACAGCTTATTTAAACACAGTTATACAAATGTACTTAGTATATTAGCAGTGACTACAGTAAAGTCAGCTTCCTAGAACTACACCCCTATGTGAAACTTCAAAAAATATAAGTTATGTGGAGAGGAAGAATTTTCAGCGCCATAGTCAAAACCCAAATGTTTGAAATAGTTCAGCTGAAGATTTACCTCAGAGGATACTTTGTTTTTATGATTACTGACTTCCCAAGAACACTGAAAATTCTGGAAATTGCTGTAGTATAAACTGTTAACTTACATATATTAAAACACAAACAGAAATACTTTGTTTCTATATTTTTAAATAGTCTCTTTCAACAGTTTTTAAAGACAAACCCATGAGTGCATCATTCTGCAAACATACTACAATAGAACTTATCAAAGTTGGAACATTCTTACCCAAAGATGACTTCACAATTGATTTAATGCCAGCATAAACTAAGGGACCTTTGTTTCCCGTAAGTTTTTGATCCATATCTTCAGTATACTGCTTCATAAGTATTTTCATGTATAGGAAGCTTAATTTCCCCAAGTGTTTGAACAACTTTTTTTTTCTTTATTTAAAGTCACATCCTATTAACATATGCAAAGTATTTACAGGATGTTGCATTATATTTAAAGATTTTAATGCATTTCATATACCTGGTTTACATATAAAGGCATGTTACTTCTTTAGGATATAAACTACAGTAAAATAAAGGATATAATGCAGAGTGTACCAAAGCGATTTCAGCTGAGGATCTTCATTTCCAGCTAGGAGATGATTTCTCCAAACTTGTTCAGTATCAAGACCATACCTTGACAGAGCTCTGAGCCGCATTTTGGTTGCTATGTCTTTTTCCAAGGAACTAGCCTTTCCTTCTTCTGTACACTCATATAAATGTCGTCCACAAGCCCACATTAAGGATGTCACTGGACTCCATGCAAGAGAAATTCTTTCAAAAACTGTGAAGTCAGACATAGTCCTGTTGGGAGTCACTACTACCATTCGATTTTGACTGGTGGGATGCCAGGCAAATGAAGCAATGTAGTTTTCACATGGTTGGACACTTCTTTCAATTATTGTTGGCTCAGTTTCATCTCCAATAGGCGTGGGAGTATGCTGCATGTCATACAGTCTAATGATATTACTATCCCTTGTTAAAGTAGCTAGCAGTCCAGTTCTTGTTGGACACCACGCGACTTTTGTTAAGGGCTTTGGTTGCTCTGTCAAGGTCAAAACAGGCTTTTCAAACTTTCTTAAATCCCATATGGCAACCTGACCTTCATAGAAGGAAGCTACACGATCGTGGAAATAGGGATCGACAGTCACTCCTTGGACAGCCTTGGTGTTTACAAATATTTTTTGGCTTGTGTTCCTCAGATCAAAGATAGCCAGATTTCGATGCATTCCAGCTAAAAGCAGCTTCTGATCCCGTGGAAGCCAACAGAGAGAGAGACAAGCATCGTTCTGTCCCAATTCATACAGTGGCTTTGTTACTACCAGTCCTGCTTCTGGATCTCCTGCTGAAAGTCTTACTTTCTCTGTAGCAACTGCAGTCTCTGGGGCATATTTGCTACTGATATCCCAGATCAATACTGAAAAGTCAGCCCGATGTTTATCTAAACCGGCAGCAAGCCAATTACTATCTAGTGGGTTCCACGCAAGGGTATTGCATTGCCGTGCATGTTTGGGAACAAACTCTTTTCCTATCAAATCTTTAGATTTTGAGTTGTGATCTTGACCGAGGCTAGTAAGTACCACTCGACCATTGGCTTGTCCAACAGCAAGGAGACATTCAGGATCGTACTTTGGATACCAAGCCACACATTTCATATACGGTGTATCTGAATTTATTGACAACAGTGTAGCTGTAGTTTCTTCTGATAACCGCAAGGACCCTGCCTTGAGTTCTGAACTTACAGCAGAGTCAATGTGATAAAGGCTCAATTCCGAATCACATACAACAAATCTGTCAACGTGGTGTGGGGCCCACAGAATATCAGGTTTGGAGCCACTCATGTTTAGGGTAAGTTTACACACAATTTAAGCTCTTCTAAGGAAATTCAGGTGATATCCATGCATATGGAAACTGTTGAGAAAATAATTTGCAGGAATGTTATCAAAACCCAAATTCCTTTGTAATCTGAGATCTTTAAACAAACAAAAATATAATTCTGAATTACTTTTAGCCATATACATTAACACATAAACATTTAAGGGTTTAACACATACACATTTCAGGCCGAAACCTTAAGCATTCTCTGCATTACATCACTTTCCCCACAGCACACTTTGGTTTTGCTGGTATATACCTACTGAGAGAGAAACAACATAGCCACTTACAAACTGACAACAGGATTTGCTGTGTTTACAAACTCCAGACCAGTATTAAGGAAGAAGGGATTAACTGAGCTGTGATGTGGCATGATATGTGGGTGTGCTGCTGGTAAAGAGCCACTCCCTAAAATACACAGCATAAAATTTCTCTACCTAATTGAAGTGCATTAATTGACAAAAATTAGAGCGTGTCTGTTTTGTCTGAAGTCTGTTCCATAGCCCAGAAAGGCTTGCCCTCTTTGAAGATTTCTACAGAAATATGACTTTCCACTCCTCATCTTATTCTACTGCGCCTAATGCCACCTTCGGCCCTGTCTTGTCTTCGTTCATATTTGGCCTACCAGCGTTCATAAATGTACGTTACTGTTAAAGTCCATTTACACTTTCAGTAGCTGCATGCCCAGAATTGTTACACGTGCCTATACAGGAAAAGACCCCACAGACCCTATAAACCTTTTCTATAATGGGCGACAGGGACATACCAGATCAGGAAGCGTGCCAAGGGAGCGTTACTTACTTCCCCGGGCCTCCTTTGCGTGCCTGCTGGTTACCCCCCAGCCCGGCTCCTACGCACTCCGGGGGGCGCAGGGCCCCCTGCCCGTAGCCCGGCCCGCCTCGCCGCTCCCCGCCCCGGAACGAGGAGGCCGCCGAGGCCCGCCGGGACACCGCGGCGGCGGGAACGGAGCGGAGTGCCGCCGACCGCTACCCTCCCGCCCTCCCCGGGCGCGGCAGCTGCTCACCCACCCCGCGGGGCCCTCACTCCGACACCGCCGCCGCCCGCCGGCCGAGGAGGAGGAAGGGGAGGCGCACGAGGGCTTCCGGTTGCGGGGGCAGCGGGGAAGGAAAAACTGTGGCACTTCCGGCGCGCAGGGAAAGAAAACTGATGGCGTTCTGGCGCACGGGGCGGGAGGGAAGGTGAGCGGCAGCCCACGCAGGGCGCCTTCCGCCGGACGGAGCGGTACGCTCACTTCCGGCCTCGCGCCGCGCTTCTTTCATTGGTCCGCGGCGGCTATTGGGGGCGGTGACGTCACGCATGGCGCCCGCGCGGGCTGCAAACTGCACGTCGCTGGGCCAGCGCAGAGCCCCAGGGTCGGGTGGCTTGGTTACAGTTGAAAAGCTGGGGTTTTAATGAAAGACACAAGCGTTCGTACGGCTGAATGAACACGGGTCACACCGCGATGCAGTGGCAGAGCGGGGAAAGGATCGCCTGGCGCCCGCTCTGGTTTTATTTGTTGAAATACTCTTGCTGCTTTGCGTAACGTTGTTCAGTGTCTCGTCATTAAAAGGTTAGTGTTGATAAACATGCCGATGAAAGGTGGAAAAAGGGTTAGCGGTGGCAACGGTACCAATTTTGACACATTAGTGGAAGTAACTAGTAAGCAGGAACAACTGGACAGTATTCTTTACACTGAAAAATGCAGTAGGCATGAACTGAGATGACAGAACCTCAGAAAATCATAGAATCGTTGAAGTTGGAAAAGACCTTTAAGATCATCAAGTCCAACTGCTCACCTAGCACTGCCAAGTCCACCACTAAACCATGTCCCTAAGCACCACATCTACCCATCTTTTAAATACCTCCAGGGGTAATAACTCAAGCACTTCCCTGGGCAGCCTGTTCCAGTGACTGACTACTCTTTCAGTGAAGAAGTTTTTCCTAATATCCAATCTAAATCTGTCCTGGCACAACTTGAGGCCGTTTAGTCTTGTCCCGTTGCTTGATACTTGGGAGAAGAGACCGACCCCCGCCACGCTACAACCTACTGTCAGGTAGTTGTAGAGAGCGATAAGAGAGCTCAGGCTCTCCCCTGGGCCTCCTCTTCTCCAGGCTAAACAACCCCAGCTCCCTCAGCCGCTCCTCGTAAGACTTGTTCTCTAGACCCTGCACCAGCTTCGTTGCCCTTCTCTGGACACGCTCCAGCACCTCAATGTCCTGTAGTGAGGAGCCTAAAACTGAACACAGTATTCGAGGTGCGGCCTCACCAGTGCCGAATACAGGGGCACTACCACCTCCCTGGTCCTGCTGGCCACACTATTCCTGATACAAGCCAAGATGCCATTGGCCCTCTTGGCCACCTGGGCACACTGCTGGCTCATGTTTAGGTGGCTGTCGACTAACACTCCGAGGTCCTTTTCCGCCAGGCTGCTTTCCAGCCACTCCTCCCCAAGCCAGTAGCGTTGCCTGGGGTTGTTATGACCGAAGTGCAGGACCTGGCACTCAGCCTTGTTGAACCTCATACGGTTAGCCTTGGCCCATCGATCCAGCCTGTCCAGATCCCTCTGTAGAGCCTTCCTACCCTCCAGCAGATCAACACTCCCACCCAACTTGGTGTCATCTGCAAACTTACTGAGGGTGCACTCAATCCCCTCATCCAGATCATTGATAAAGATACTAAAGAGAACCGGCCTCAATACTGAGCCCTGGGGAACACCACTCGTGACCGGTCGCCAGCTGGATTTGACTCCATTCACCACCACTCTCTGGGCTCGGCCATCCAGCCAGTTTTTAACCCAGCGCAGAGTGCACTTGTCCAAGCCGTGAGCAGCCAGCTTCTGCAGGAGAATGCTGTGGGAGACGGTGTCAAAGGCCTTGCTGAAGTCCAAGTAGACAACATCCACAGCCTTCCCCTCATCCACTAAGCAGGTCACCTTGTCATAGAAGGAGATCAGGTTGGTCAGGCGGGACTTGCCCTTCATGAACCCATGCTGACTGAGCCTGATCCCCCAATTGTCCCGCACGTGCTGCGTAATGGCACTCAGGATGATCTGTTCCATAACCTTCCCTGGCACCGAGGTCAGGCTGACAGGCCTGTAGTTCCCCAAATCCTCCTTCCGACCCTTCTTGTAGATGGGTGTCACATTAGCTAACTTCCAGTCATCTGGGACCTTCCTGGTTGACCAGGACTGCTGGTAAATGATGGAAAGTGGCTTGGCGAGCTCCTCCGCCAGCTCCCTCAATATCCTCGGGTGGATCCCGTCTGGTCCCATAGGCTTGTGGTCATCCAGGTGGAGGAGCAGGTTGCTAAAAATCTCAGTCTTTGGAGCCTGTTGTTGCTTGTTTGCCTTCCAAATGGCTTTCCAGAGTCCTTCCCACACAGAAGTGGGGTGTGACACCCAAGTTTTCTGGTAGCAGTAGCTCCATTAGCTTCATGTTCAGCCCTTTTTGCATTTAGTCCCCTTAGCTTCTCTCTTTCCAAGTTCTTTCCCCTGTTCCAATCCAAGTGTTTCATGACTGGGTGCAGATTACCTTTTTCAAAGGTTTACGGTTTGGCCAAAATTCAGTAGATTTGCATAAGACCTACAGCAAGTACATCCCTCTTTCACCTTCTTTCTCCTCCTCTAAGCTCTGTACTTTCCAAAGTATACCTTACTGCTTTAAAACATTAAGGATGCAGATTTTATTTAACCAAAGAAAAACACCTGGTTTTCATTAGTCTCATTCTTGGAAATGACTGGATTGCTTTGGCTAAATTTTAGACAGAAAGACATGTGGCACGAATAGTTTCAGTTTATGTCTGCAAAGTTACATAAAGCTATAAACAACAAAAACCAGTCTTAAATAGGAAATATTGGGCAACCTTAATAAAAGGGCGTGGTACGCAGCCTGTCAGTAATTACACAGATGTGTTCTATACACGCTCTCTAGATGTGTCCTTTGTTTCATCTGTGGTTTTGAATGTGCCCTGTGATGGGAATTACAAGTGGATATGGAGTCTAATCCAAGCCCTACAGATGCCAAACAGGAGTCTTTGTTTGACTTTGCAGACTCAGAAACATGCCCAGGGGAAGAACAATTGAGGCCTTATTACTAAACATGTAGGATAAAATCAAAATTGTCTCACTTATGTAAGTAAAAAATACTGAAAAGTAGGCACTATTGTCATTGCTCAGATTTATCATGTGGATCATAACTAAATCCTGTCAATGGTAATTCTATTTTTCCTTACGTGCTATATGTTATAATCAAAGACAAAATGGAAATGTTTGTAAATTCCTAGAGAGAAGTCATTAAGCAAAGTATTTCAATAAAGAGCTCAAAGGAAAGCAAGAAGTTTTGTCAAAAGAAAGAAAAAGTAGTCTGCAACGTGGTAACGTTCTGAAGGCACAGGAAATTTTGTGTCTTCCCTGGGGTTTGTAGCATCTCTTCAGGAATAAGGGAATTCTAGAGAAAAAAAAAAGTTGAAACATCAGCCTAGAGAGGAAGTATTTAATATCTCATATGAGAAGGGCAAAATGTCTTAAACAACGTTTTAATAAGCTGTTAGGAGGCCAAGGAAACTGTTTTATCAGATAATAGGAAATTATTCAGGGCATGTTTTGAAGGCCACCTGAACATTAAAAAAAGCAGCCTAGAAAACTGCATAGAATTGCTTGGGGTGGATTATAAAACTTTTTTAGGTAACTTGTAAAAGATAATGATGAAACAAGCAGTTGTCATCTATAAAGTATCAGAAACTGTAATGAACTCAGAAGGGCTATAAAGGGCAACAGAAGACTTGGTTTGTTATGAAGGAGGATGGTTCAGGGTATTTCAATGCAGTATATTGGTATATTGTTTAAAAGGAAATTTTTTCTTAATTTAATCTTTAAGAATTAATACTGAATATGTTTTATTTTAAACATATTTTTAAATTGTTGATAATACAACCAAATTATTAGTAATTATCAAGAAATATTAATGAATAAAAATACTTTATTTTTGTCTTTCCTTTTTTTATATGTAGGGACCAGAAGGTCCATTTGGCCCTAAAGGACCTTGGGGACCACAAGTATGTGAAACATAAGGTATAGAAATACTCTTACATAGGTTTCTGAGAGTTCATTGTGTATTTCATACATAATCTAATTTTGTTGCAAAATTGTGTGCTTTTGGGGGCAAAAAATAATACATTCTGGCAGTGCCAAGAATTTGCTGCACATCTGGCATGGGGCACAGAGCTGTGTTGGTGCAGTCAGGTGTTCAGCTGGGCCCTCCGTGTGTGCTGGCATGTTTTTTCCTTTCACTGAGGACCTGCTAGTTCATTTTCCCTGCTGCTGGAATTTCTGGCGAGTTACTCAAGTAGCCAAAGTGGCAGCTTCCACAATGTCCCAGAATGACTGGCAAAGTAACTCCTCCAACAGCCGAAGAGACTGAAACCAATCAAGCAGTCTCAGAAATCCTGTGATGGTTAAATAACTCTGTGCTGAATCAGAGAAAAATCAAAACAAAGAGTGCCCTTGGTAGCAATTGCCCAACACTTTTTTTTTTTGTTAGCTGTTGTCAATGGTAGGTCCTAATGCTTTCTGTCTGCTATAGCAGCTGTTGGGTATTTTAACTTCTACAGTCTTTTTGGAGAGGAGTCAGGAATCTGTAGAGAGTTGCTTACTGTGACAGGGATCTCATAAACATTGTCATATGTTTCTAGCTCTGTATGTCGACAAAGAGAGGACAGAATTTTCCTGCTCCACTTCAGTGCGACTGCCTGGTTATGAGCATCTCTGGAGTAGATGAAACAGTACGGCAAATACAGAGTATCACAGATTCACGGAATGGCTGATGTTGGGAAAGAGAGTAGGGAGTTAAGGAGAATTTACTCGGGTCAGAACATGAATCTTTAGTCGTAAATTCCATTCTGCATAGTTTAAAGCAATATTACTCAGTTGTCCCTATAGTGGACAGTGTCATTTCTACGATAGTATGGAAAATTAGTATTTTTAGCAAGACCAAATTTTTGCTGTCTAAGAAAAAACCAACATTTGTTATTCCTCCTAATTATGAAAGAAGAACATTAGGGATTTGGGAGATTTAAGATCTGCCATGAAAGGGATTAACAAGAGAAACAAAGGAGTCAGCATTTCCTTGCAGAAATTAAGCTGTTACTGCAATGTTCAATTTGTATACTTTAAAATGTTAGCTGGTCTTCCAGGTGAAGTCACAACTGACTTCTGTTAAAATAATTTTTTAAGGTGGAAGCAAGCTACCTTGAGTTACCTTTTTCCTTTAAGTATGTGCTAGTGATTTTGATTATTACTTCTATAATCTCTTTATTTCAAGCCTTGCATTAATGCTGTGTAATGTTACAGCCTGCATTCTGTTTATATTTGACAGACTTCTCATACCAAACAAAAAAACTACTGAAAAGTAAAAGCAGATTAATCTTCTACTAAAACAGAGGATTGATCCAATAATTTACTGTAACAGCAAATAGTGGGAGTGAATTACTTACTAATGGGCAGATAAATGATAGAATCATAGAATAGTTTGGATTGGAAGGGACCTTTAAAGGTCATCTAGTCCAACCCCCAATAAATATATATAAATGAATAAATGAATATGCCATGCAATAAATAACATAACAATTTATATTAATGTATTTATAGACAATTACATATTAGTAAGTTCCATTCTTGCATAAAGAAAAATAAATGGCTCATAAAAGAGTGATGATTTGGAACACTTTCTCAGTTTTTGAGTTGTAAGAGACTTTTACATAAGAAGTTGGTGGTTTTACCATGTCCCTTAGGTATTAACTTAATAAGGTCAATTTGTTATTAAATGAAAGAGAAAAGCTGTTAAAATAGCTGGTAACACTTTCAGTTAGTGGTCAGCTCAAAACTACAGTGCAGGAAAACCAGGTATTAAACAGGTAAGCAAACCTTCCCTGACCCATGTACATTTGTTTGCCTTTCCTCTTAAGCAAATTACCTGATCTCAGATCTTTAAAACAGGGAGGCATCTGAATTGGAGCATGCTGTTTCTGACATGCCTGGGTTCTTGATCAGTTCTTTCCAAACCTGTATGGTTAGGTCATCAATTTTGCTTTGACAAAGCAAAAATTTGCTTTGCTTATCTTTTTCATTATTGGATTTGTGACTTCTAATGCTTTTGTGTAATGTATTTTTGTATGGTTTGTCCTGTTGTCAGACCTGTTGTTTGTTTAACAGAGGATGGGATGATAAGCATTTTCTTGTCATTCACAGAAGATCAGAAATGAGTTTTTTAACGTCATATTTAAAAAGTCAGGTGAAATAGGTACACATTAATAAGTCTGGGACCCAACCCACACAGTTGCTGAGGACTTGCAATGGGAGTAAGGTACACTTATGAGAACATTTTTGTACTTTGAGTGAGATTTCTGAAGTATGGTTTAGTTTCTCAGTGGAATATGTCCTGGTATCACAGAATCACAGAATGTCTGAGGTTGGAAGGCACCTCTGGAGATTATCTAGTCCAGCTCCTCTGCACAAGGCAGGGTCAGCTAGAGCAGGGTGCTCAGGATCTTGCCCAGTTGGCTTTTAAGTATCTGCAAGAATGGAGACTCCACATCCTCTCTGGGCAACCTGTTCCAGTATTTGGTCACACTCACAGTAATAGTTTTCTTCTTATTTCTGAATTACCTGGGAAAAAAAAAAAAAGAGATTTCCTTGGTCCCGTGTGATTTTAGGATTTCAGAACCTGCTTTTCTGCAAGCCATGGAGATGCGCGCTTCTACCTTTTCTCCTTTATTTGTTATTAACTCTCTGAAATTGTCTGAAATAGAAATTATAAGCTGAAATACTAATTGTACAATTTCAGGTTCTCTCTGAATAGCTTCCTTCTTCAGATACAAGGCTGATAGTTGGCCTGGAAATATTTAAATGTCACATTTTTAATGGTTTCTTTGGCACTGTTAGAGTCAGGATCTTATTTCCTTATTTTAGCTGCTGCTCATATTTCTTTCTTTTCTCAGAAAACAAAGAAAATGCATAGTCTCTGGCTTGCATATTAAATATTTGCCTACTTTCTCTTTTGAATTACAGTAAATAATTTTTAATGGTCTTCCCAATGTTTTTATAGCTTTGCAAAACTTTTTAAAGAAAACACATGATAAGCCATTGTTCTTCCATCCTTCCAATAATTTCCCTGTATTCAGTGCCTTTAGTTTAAAAACATGTGGATGGACTGTTTTTTTCCGTCATTTGTGTTAATGTTTGTTGGCTGGTTTTTCTTGTCTCTAAACATACTGGAGAATTTGTATTATTCAAGAAACTACATTTCATGTGTTATGTATTCACAGGGTTTATTAATTTAAGCTGCAAATGTGGTCTAATGGTACAACAATTAGTTGGCTTAGATTTCATTCTAATATTCCTTCCATTTTAAGAGCATTTTTTCTCATAAAACCATCATTTTTTTCCTTAATAATAGTAATCTTTAGGAACTCAGCAATTGTTTTGATAAATAACGTAGGCCAAAATGTGTGGAAAGATTAAGAGTAATTCAAATAGAGTAGTCTGTCATATATCAAAGGCAAAATTGGCAGCCTGTATTTTTACATGCTTATCTGTTTCATTTTTCATCATTTCACTTCCTCTGCTACTTTTGAAGTGGGACATAGTGACTTTTTCACATCTGTTTCCAGTAGTCACCTACTGGTTCTTTTTATAACAAAGATGAACTTCAGTTTGTGTGTCCCTAACATTTTTCCATAGCAAAGTATGGGACTTGAGTTTAGTTAATACTTGCAATAATCACATCATCTGACATTGATTTTAAGAGGAAGTTCTTTAGGTACTAGGGAATCAGCAGCTTAAATATGTGACACCTTACTCATTTCTTGAGTCCTAATGATGGTCCAAATACACTACTAACATATATACAAACTACAGAAGATGTGTTTCCTGTGTCTCTGGCACAAGAGAGATTCAGAGAAATTTTAAAATGAAAAATTGTATTTTGAACCAGTAAATGCTGTTACTCTAATGACAGATACCAAGCAAGTTTAGTGGAAGCACAAGAGCTATTTGGTGTTTAAGAATGCAAAAGAATTTCACCTTCTCAGAGACCACTGTGTCACAGTTACTAGATCACATGAACTGTTGGGACATACACATTTTATAATTGATCATTCTACCATACTCAGAAATTGTATTTCCTATGTTGATCTCAAAATAAATGCTGGAACAGTATTTGATTAGTGATGCTGTGAATTTCTCAAAAGTTTCTGAGCCTTTTAAACTCTTGGATCTTTGCTTCTGTTTTCCACACTGTGATTTTCCACTTTTAGTTTTCCTGTAGCTATCTCTATATTTACACCTTTGTGCAATAGCAGCATCTTTATTTATGAATAATGCAGAATATTTGTTTAGTTTTGAGGTTGTACCTAGATGATTATTAATCTCTTCATCACCATTGCATAATAGCTGCTTTTTATATTTCCCTGTTCCTCGTAACCGATATGGCTAAATAAACATACACATAAAAAAAAATCATTAACGTCTAATTCAGCTTGACTTTTGGCAAGTCTCATTTTAATCATACATTTTCTGGCCTCTCAGACATTGCTTACGGTTCTGATCAGTCCCTTTTATATTCCTTGTTAGATCTGCTTAATTCTAATACCATATGTGAGAATTGTTTTCATGCAGTTGTATCTGAAACTATTTTTAGCAATTTCTCCTCATAGATGAGGTATAAATTTACAATTTTTGTAACTCTGACTACAGAATATTCCAAGTTTGCTCTATGTACAAGTGTATGAGATCTTTGAGAATTTTTAATCATGTAGGGACTTTGTACAGTGGAAGTTCCATTTTGAGCATCTTTCCTTCTTTAAAGATCTCTTAAAATTCATAAGAGATCAAGGTATACCAAGATTAAATAATAATTTTTCATATATTAATTGGAAACAGTTTTTTCCCTACAACTTTGTTATGCTTTTCCATATTTGATTCCTGGAAAGCTGGCTTTTCTTTTAGTTTATGTCCATCTCTGAGATTTATTGTATTTGTGTCATGTCTGGCCAAGGAGGACTAGCCAGACTAGCCAAATCCTTTCAGGAATACCGAAACAGAACACCTAAATAATACTGAAGTTTTGCATGTTGCAACATGATGTAAACACTGACTTTTTAAAGACGTGGCAATTTCTAATTAGGTTATGTAAATCTACTGCTGCTCTTCCCTTTACAGAAAAAGAAAAAAATGTGTAGTCTGACATTGCTGTCATTCACGTTACTTCTGTTTTGGATTATGATTACTTAAACGTGCAGAAGTTGTTGCTTGATGGAGCCTAACAGACTGTTTCAGATGTGCTGTTGTAGTCCTCCATGCCATGATGCGTACCTTTATATACTGCATACTGGCTTATCTGATTTTAGGTAAGAGAAAGTATTAATTACAAATGGAACTTGAAGCTGGGGTTCAAACTCCTCTCAGTCAATGTGAAATGTATGTCCTTTTAAAAATATGCCAAGTTATACGGCTTCAGCGGTGTGACTGCAAAAGTTGTAGGTACAGGTTGCAAGACTATTTCCCCTAGGCTTTAGTATTTCTTCTGAAAATTCTTTTGTTTGTACAGATCATACTTTCATTCTTTTATATGCTGTGATTATCACTTAATGTTGTATGATTTTGTAATAAAATCCTCATGCAAGTTGCTGCATTCAAATGCTATGTATTTTCAGGGTGAAGAAGGTTCTGAAGGTCCAGTAGGTCCAGTTGGCCCACCAGGTCTTTCACCTTGGGCATTCATTAACTGAGGCATTCAAAATAATAAGCCTTTTGAGTAGGGAAGGTGACTGTTTTTCAACAGGAGAGCATCCTATGCCACCGCATAGGGTTGGATAAGAGTGAAAGAACCTCTCAGCTTCACTTGTTCCATTAACATCAGTTGTTGTTGCTGTCCTTGTTATTCACTGAGATGCATAGAAATGTGAGCGAGGGGAATTGAAATAAAGATAGCAAGGCTTTCACAGACACCTTTATTTCCTTTTGAAGGTAATTGCTTCATTTTATTAATTGCAAAACTAATCTATGAAAGTTTTGAAATTAATCTCCTACCTTATCTTTTTAGGGTATCCAGGGTCCTGAAGGAATACCTGGACCAAAGGCATCCCAAGGTTTGGGTGTTCAAGGTCCAAAGGTAACCTGTGAACAAAAAGCATGATTTTAGAAGGACAGAGCAAGGGATGTATGTGACTGAGGACAAACCTTTTTATACATTTAGAGCTCCTGTTCTTCTAGGGAAATTCATGAAAGAAAAGGTTTGAATCACTATCAGTAGTTGACTGTTACAGAGAGAACTCCTCTTGAGCTATGTCGTATGTTATGATAAGTAACCTTGGTCACCAGGTGCTTACAAAAATAAATTGACGTGCACAGGCTTTAAAAAGGGTTATTTAAAGGATTTGAAGATGAAATACGCTGTGTTCTAACCAGGTTCCTCATTGCCAAGACTGACCAAAGCACTTTTTCAAACTAATAATTTTTTGTAGCAAAAAAGTGGCTACACAACAGATGATGTGATCGCTGCACATAAAAACTTTGGTCATCTTTGCTTTAAGCTGTCAGTGAAAGCAAACATTTTATAAAAATGATTCTAAATTCAAATTTTTGGGTTTTTTTATTTAGGAACAACAAAGTGAGCCTGGTCCAAAAGGGGATTGTGGAATTTCAGGAACCAGACTGCCAGAAAGTAAAGTTAAGCCTGATTTGGAACAGTTACTGTTTTAATCCTTGCTCTGTTTTCTTATAGTTGTAAGTAATAAATTACCTTAAGACTAATGAGGAATGTTTCTAAGGCCGGTATTACATGTGTTCCAAAGTGACACAGCAAGACTGTCATTTGAATTCTCTGAAAACCCGGAACTGTACTTACTTCAGCAAATCATACTACCTTGATGATACATTCACTGATCACTTTCAGCTTTCATTGACTTTATAGTGCTCAGAAGATCCATGTTTCAGGTACTGGCACTTCCAGTCTGGGTATCTTAAAGAGAGGAATGTGTGAAATGAGTATTTAGTTTTTCAGGGTCAGATAAATACTAAGGAGTAAAACCAGTTCTTCCAGGAGATATCCTCCCTCCTTGAAGCATTGTATCTTAGTCTTTTAATATCTTAGTCTTTAGCTTCCACCTTCTATTTCAAGGGGACAAATGTTTTGCCCAGACAGTAGCCTCATTTACTATCTGTGTCCTGATTAAATGCTGAGTAAGTCACCCAGTATGAAATACTGTCATTATGCATTATCATGTAGATACACCAGAGGGCAGGATTTAGATAGCATAAATATCTTTATAGCTTTCATAAATTGAATTCAGCAACTAAATGATCCTTTTGATACGTTTATTGCAATCTGATTTTTAAAAGGCATAGAATCATGCCTTTACTTACATAGTGTATGAATAACAATGGCACTGAATTAAGATATATCTAGTATTAGGAACAGTGGTTTTTAAAAATTGTATAAAATATGTCCATCAAGTTGCATCCATTAGCTATGTCTCCTAGCCAGAAAAAAATCTACCATTCTTTATAGTAACTATTGTCATTCTTATTGAGTGAAGAGCATACTGGGGGAAAAAATGGAAATTTAGGGCAGTCAGTTTTGGTTAATATCATGAACCAGACTGATCCAAAGTGTAAGACCTTTGACCTATTACATTTGTGTATTATAGAATAGTCACCTTCTTTCGTACTTTTATAGATCTGTATCACATTTGCATTTGGTTGTGGCTTTCCAAGCTGCAGAATCATAATTTACTTTGTCCGTCTTCATACAGAAGCTATCTCTTTGTCAGCTCTCTCTGTTTCTTTTTATTTCTTCTTTACCATTTTTGAGTTGCAGTAACAGGAATAGCAGGAAGTATTCAAGGAGGACAGATATTGTATCAGGAAAGAAAGCTGATATATGTTTTTTTCCAATAGAAGAGGTGACTTAGCATGAATGCAGGAACTAAAGGCTTTCTAACTCAAAATTCAATAGCAACATAAGATGAGTTTTACAGATAAAGCTTTGTATTGCAGACCAGAGCTTTAGTATGGTCATGTAATGAGTGCATTTAGACAGATTCAATAGTCCTGGGAGCTAGATGTACTGAGCATCTGGCTCAGAGCATGTGGTTCAAAGCGGCCGTTGAAACACTGCTGTACTAAACAGCTAGCAAGAAGTATTAATAGTGTTAAAAGCAATGCTGTAAATCTGGAGGCATTACTTCCATCAGATTTGATTTCTAAGTGAATATAAATTTATGAAGCTATATACTGGCAAGACTAGTGAAAAAATGAAGCTCTGAATTGTAAATCTACAGTCCTGTAACAGAACTGTCAAGATCCTCATTGTACTTCCAAAGCACAGTAAGTAGCGAAAAAGAGCTTAGGCTGTTTCCAGACACCAATTACACACAACATGTAACAGATCTACAGATTTTCTAGCTAGAGAAATACAACCAAATTTGACCCTATTGGTATCTGAATACTGGACGTTTGTGAGAACTACCATGTCATATGTGTATTTGACCAGTCAAATTGTTATGTCTAAAAATCATAAATGTTAACATTTTCTGATCTCTGCCAGATGAGAGTCATGTTTGCAGGTCCAAAAAAAGTGAGAAATCTTTGAACACAGATGGAAATCCATTCATTCAATTCTGTTTTGGCACATAGTGCAGATAAACCTTGCCGACCGCTGGAAAAAGCATTCTTCTAGAGCTGACGATCTGTTTCTGGATGGATAGGCTGTTTACAAGTCTTGATCTAAGCACGCATAAGGGTAAGAATAAGTATGTAAACAGTATGAGTGATCCATGTGACTAATTTGTTAGTAATGAAATGCTTAATCATCACCCTTGTGTCTGATCCAACAGATGCTGAATGCTGCTAGTAATTATCATTTATATATAGCATTAACAGATATTTAGTGTAAAAGATTGTATTCCATTGAAACTCTTTAGTCTCAGTTTGTATAATGAAGGCAACATTTATTTAATGAAGACAATTAACCTCAATTGAAGTGACACATGCTTATCTGTCATCTGACAGGAGATGATGTAGAGATTTCTAGGAAGGAGGCCTTTCAGGAGCCAGCTGCAGCTGCTGGGACGGCCAATCCTTCCTTGGTTGCACTGAGGAAAGAGTGTGAGCAACAGTGCATGTATGATTTTTTTCTGGTAGCAGCATGTTCCTCCAGCACATTTCATGTTAACAGAGCATGCATAGACTGACAATTCTATGTACAATCATATGGCAGATTACAGCTCTCCCATGCAACCAGATTAGGGTTATCTCCATCTTTTCTAAGAGCTAAGACCTCACTGAGTTACTTAGTATGCGTTGTCTCACCCTTTAAATGAGTTAAAGTTACATATGCTCTCATACTTGTGGCGCACAGCACATATGGATAGATTATGGATGTTTGCCAAGATGTGATTTCTAGCTGAATGTCTTTTAGAAAAGGGATCTACTGTTGGAGAAGCAGAAAGTGGGTACTTCGGAAAGTGTATGCTCTAGCAATAGGGCAGACTTTACTCCCAGGCTAGATGAAGGGTGCTTATACTAGCCTGAATGAAGGCAGAGACTTTTTTATGCTCACTGGTCAGTGGTGCCCTATTCTTTTCCCCCTGTTATTTCCCTTTCACCAAAACTTTAAAGATATCAGCAGGAAGGTACTCTGCTTACTTAAAAGCTCCTAGTTAGCATATTCCATTGCTGTTATTTAAACACCACATGAAAAGCAAAGCAGACACGGTTTCTGTACAGTTTTCTACAAGGGAACTGAAAAGAGAGAGGAAAGTGTGATTATCTACACCATTTTATAATGGCAATGTTTTGTCAAACTCCACTTGCTTCAGTGTCTGTGGCCAGGCAGATCAAATATTGCAATAATTGTTGAAGGTTTAGGAGAAAACCTTGCCTATAAGACATTCAAATACATCGCTATTAGGGTCTGTACCTGTACCAAAAATAAAAACCAAGAATTTGATTAGTGAAGTTTAAGTAATTCATTCATTTTTCCTTGTAGTTTTTCATATTGCAGAATTTGAAGGTAATCTGAATTTTAGAATATTATTCTCCTGAGTGGATTGCTTCTTTCCCTTTCTGCTCATAACTGTTCTAACTTCCTTCAAGACAAATATTTGTATACAAGTTTATGAAATGTGCCTTGTAGTACAGCAAGTTGTTTGATAAGTGATGAAACTAACACTAGTTTTCTTTGAGTCATACATCCCCTACACTCCCAGCCACACAACAGTAACCTCAGATTTCCCAATAGTTCTGTTTATTGCAATCTACCCAGGTACTCCTCCAGTGCTTGGAGTCCTCTTTTGCAGTACTTTTTCTCCCTTCCCATATTACTTAAGTTCCTTGTCTTCATTCCCCTTCCCTGTCCTCATTGCTCCCACCACCCCTACCAGCCACCTATGTCTTTTCGCTCTGTTCAGGTAAGAGTTAGCAAATGATGTGTCTGGTTTGCAGCCTTGGGCTCTGATTGCCAAGTTCATAAGTTCATCTGGATGGAGCAGCTGGTGGAGGAAACTCAAGTAAGGGCAGACTTCTCTTTGCCGTGTGTGTGTGTGTCAGGGGGTGGTGGTGGTAGATGCCACCAAGTGCTGCATTCTCTACACGCCTCCTGTTACTTATTAAAGGTGCACAAACTTAGTATCTCTATTTTAAATCAGGTAGAAAGTAGCCAAAGAACTCAAAGGCTGACAGCATGAAATTTACTTACGTTAGAAAAGAGGCTCTGAGGATTCTGCAGGAGGGAAAAAAAGTTTTCCCCACCTTGTTTAGTCTGCTGTAGGGAAAATATCCCCCATTAATTTTAACATATTTGGTTTTATATGGGTGTAGTAGGCAGACTGATGCAGGCATAGTTCAGTGAATTTATAATCACAGAAGGCCAGTCTTTGCCTTGTGTACTTGCAGAATTACTTATGTGTACTTATAGAAGCCCTTCTTGTTGCCTTAGGCTTTGGGAATCACTAAATGGCTTTAATATTTTCCATTTTGCATTTTTAATTTATCATATGAAGCAACCTTAAAGTTAATCTTTTGATTTATAGTTAACTCTCTTTTTCTTTCTGTTTCTCCATTTTACGCATAATAAAATCTAGATCATAGCAATTCATCAGCCTTGTTAATGACATTTCTTGATCGGGAGACCGGGAATTCTCTGAGAGCAAGTATTTATACTCTATCATGTTGTGCTCTAATAGCTTTCTAAGGGACATGCTGTGAAAGAGCTATGCTTGAAGCAGAATAAACAGATGTGCTTTAGCACTTCTTGAAAGTTGAATGCCTTCAAGGAAGACATATCAATGGCAATTGATAAACATGGTATTCACTCTGTTTCTATTAAATAACCTGATTAAATCTGCAATATCAAAATGAAAGTTTAGAACTTCTATATTCTCTGCTTTTTAATCTTTCAGCTGTGCTTTTCCTACAGAATTAAAAAAGCAGAAATTACTTACAGAGAATGCAAAGCCTCAACGTTCATATTTTTTTGGTAAGACAACTATTCCTAAGCTTTGCCCGCTACTTGCCATGCTGAAAGTGTCTTCTGGGTAATGAGAGGTATTCATTTAACTGTGAAACTTCCATCAGGTGCTGGAACAAAAAGAGCAAACACAGTCTTTGGGTTTGTAAACACAAAAAAGCAATGAATAGACAACATTACTGTCCTATATAATTAGATGCTGAATCTGGTTTTGGCGTATCTGTTTAAAAAAAATGTCCAAGACATAAGCTATGAAGGTAATCTCAAGTCTAGAAAATCTGTCTTGAGAAAAGTTAAAAAGAGTGCAACTTATATAGTATTTAGGCAGGTTTTTTTAAAGCTATTCAGTATAGTTGGATGGTTAATAAACAACTGTTTATAAATTTTCAACCCTACATTTTTGATGAAAGATTGGACCTCTGCCAAAAAATCTGCTTCACTCAAAAGCACCTTTTTATCATGTGTTTTTGAAATGCCCAAATTATTCATATATCACTTGACTTTTTCAGTGTACAACTGCCACATTTCAATGCTTAATCACATTGCAGTTCAGGGACCCTGATGCATCCCAGTGATGAAGCCCGAGTCCTCCCTTCTGCAGCACCATGTGAAGGAGCTCTCCACTCTGTCCTGCCACCAATGTGCCAAGGGACGTCTTGCCTCATAGGCAGTGCCTCTCTGGAGGCTGGGAACTGACCTTTTGCTGGGCATCTGCACAAAACTCCCTGAAGGCATGTAATGATTCCTTGAGACTTACCATTGACACAGTTTCTCTCACCCCAAGTTTTTACTTAACACTGTAAGTTACTTAACACTGGGTAGGTGATCTAAGCATAGCTGCCAGTACAATCCCAACTGTAGCTCACGTGTATGTTAGAACCTGTTTTATTAGGGAAGGAATATGTTTACTTAACACTGTAAGTAAAATTACAGTTTTACTTTACAGCCTGCCATTAGATAGAGCAAATATAATTTGCATGCAGCATGCTGAGAGCTACTTAAATGACAACCCCCTTTTAGATATGCTGTCTGTGTCTGACCATTTAGAGCATTTGAAGAGCAGCAAGAATTTCTGAGAAAAACAGCTCAGGATTATTCTTTTTTTTAAGTTGTCTTTTATTATTGTAATTGCTAATGCAATTACCACCCTTGAGACATGCTCATGGTCCTGGCAGTCTCACAAATCCTTGGGTCAGAATTCAGTTCTAGCCTACAAATGGTAATGTACTAATCTCACATCTCTGATCTAGCCAGTGCTGCAACATTAACATGGGCAAGCTGAAGAGGTGTGGCTGGCAAAGTGATGGCTAAAGATGCAGATTGTCTAGAAGTGAGTTTTTTAATGTAAAAGCTCAGTTATTTAAAATGGGAAAACGCTTGTGTTCCCAGGCTGACACTGTCCCTTTAATAAAATGGCTTGGTCTCCCACTCAGCCCTGGCTAAGTGCCTGACTATCTTCGTTTAAACTTTGGCCAACTAAACAGCAATAATGGATCATAAAAGATCTAGATGCAAGGTAGAGCCATTTACAAGTGGATAGACTGTTTATTTACAGATTGCTTTATTTTTGTAAACAAAACATATTTTCCAGTATGACCTGCTGGACATATTTTCAACACTGAGAAATCTACAATTTGCTTTCTGAATGCCTTCGAAGGTAAGAGACTTAGTTATTTCCTTTCTATTTTTAGAGGTCTGTACTGATGGTTTCTGTATATGTAACTGCTTGATGGATTTGAAAAGAGGATTTAGGAAGGATATTTAAATTTAATATATTATCTTTTTAATGACATTTAAAATGAATTATTGTAAATTACAGGCATTTTTTGTAAATCAGTTTTAATGGAGTTCAGTTTTCTCTAGAAATATGTTGAATCACTGACTTAAAAGTTGTAATGTTCATTTTATTGGTTTAAATTGTCATTATAATAGAATATTGTCTTTATGGAAAATATTGCACACATTCTTTACAGCCATGTAACATTAATAATACATTCATGTATTGAGTTTCATTACTAAGCCATTGTTTCTTAGAAGTTTCTTAGTTGTTCATACTGATGCTCCAGGCCTAGGTGATATATCTGCATCCCAAAACACCCAGATCTTTGTTTATTGCTAATGATTAGGGATTTCTAGAAACAAACTATATTCTATTTTTCTATAATACTTCTGCTAATTTCATATAATTATTTTAATAGCAAAGTATGTTAATAGCAATATGCATTACTAAAAATTTCTTTTACCCTTCTTTGTTAAATGTTCAGATGAAAGCTAAAGATAGCACTGGCTTTTTTTAAGAAGGAAAAGGGAGCACTATGTTTGTTCTACCCATATTTCTTCCCTAATAAAACAGGTTCTAACACCTGTGAGCTACAGTTGGGATTGTACTGGCAGCTATGCTTAGATCACCTACCCAGTGACTTTTTATAATTGTTTTTTATATGTTGTCTCTAGAATTGTGCTTCCCACAAATGTGTATTCTGTATGTAAAGTATCTGTATTTATTTATTTGCATCTATTAATGAAGTATTCACAGGTGGTTTTTTCCTTTTAACAGGAAGGAAAAGTCATCTAATTTGGGATCAAAGTCACTATGTGGAAAAAGTATTTTTTCTTTTGCTTTTTACTTCTGGCTGTGACAACAGACCAGATAGTATATGGGCAAAAGAGAAAGAAAGGAAAAAATTCTTACTCTCTCATGCAAAAAGATGAAGGTAAAACCATTTTCTTAAAATTTCTGATTGACCATGTTCTATGTCTCCACATATTTCAGGATAATTAGCTAGTAATTGACAATTTATGTATGCATTTATAAAATGTGGTTTATTTTGATTATCAGGCCTGGAAAATACTGTGATGACATTTACTTGGTCATGGACTCTAGTTTGATCTATGATTTTCATTGGCACACATCTCTCTCTTAAGATAAATGATAACAAGCCTAATTTTTAGTTTGAAATTTCATGTGGAAAATTTTGTATACAAAATCAACTAAAATGCTAAAACAATCCCATCAAGACCCTGATTTGAAAGTTTTTGTCTATACGCTGTATTTAATAATACTGCTATGAATTAAAGTAATTTAAATTCAGTTACTTGACTTAGTAGAATTTCTTGGCATTTACAGTGAAATGTATCCTTAGAATTTTTACTGGGAAGACAGAGGAATCCTTGGGAAATGATTTCAGGATTGGGATTGTTGCAGAGATTTATCTGAAATGTGTTGTGCACGTGTGCCCATTGTTCATAGATTTAACTTTCTTGTTCCATTACAGGTGATACGTGTCTCGTTGATATAGTCTTTATCTTGGACAGTTCAGAAAGTGCCAAAAATCAGTTGTTTGATTTACAGAAGACTGTTGTTCAAAACTTAACTGACAGCATTTTCCAGATGAAGCCAGTTAAGTCTCAGAAGTATAATGTCAAACTAGCAAGTATGCAGTTCAGCAGCACAGTCAGCATTGATCATCCCTTTACAGCCTGGAAAAACATGCAGAATTTTAAAGAGAAAATCAAGTCTCTGGGCTTTATTGGCCATGGCACCTACTCCTATTATGCAATTTCCAATGCCACTCAGCTGTTTAAAACCGAAGGTCGTAAAAGAAGTGTGAAAGTGGCTTTTTTGATGACTGATGGTGTGGATCATCCGAACAGCCCTAATGTCCAGGGTATAGTCACAGCAGCTAGGAGTCTTGGAATACATTTTTTTACCATTGGCCTTTCTAAGAAAAAAGTCCAAGAAGAAAAATTGCGCATGATATCTGGTGATTCATCCTCTAAACATGTCTTATGCCTGGATGATCAGAACCTGATAGTTGATGTAGCATTGGAACTGGTAAGTAATGCTGATGTTAATCTTGTCACCCATCTAAGTCCTGAAGGCAGTGCAGAGGTTTGCAGGTGAACCAGGGCTGGAGCTGGCCTCAGGTTTGGAAGTTCAGGGAGGTTGTAAAGATGGTGTGGGACATCTGCAAGAGCTGGGCTCCAGCATTGGTAGCAGAGAAGTTCAGTAACTATGGGCTTAAGAATTAACTTCAAGAAAGTCTGATGAAGCCAATACAATTTTTTAATTGACTTGAGTGGGATCAGGTTTCCAAAGTACTGAGAATCTGCCACTGTAGTTATTAATTAAGGGCACTTAGCTCTCTGCCCTTCTAGCACAGCATAAGGCACACATAAGAAAAGGCAGGGAATACTGCTTAATTAATTTCTTAGTTTAGAGTAGACAAAAGTGTTTCTGTGAGAGAGATGTCACCTGGACTTGACCTTTCTCACTTCTGAGCAATGATGTGCAAAGTGTTAGGGCAGCCTAGGAAGTGTTTGGGGTTTAAAATCCTAGAAAATATTTTTAAGTAATAGAAGACTTTGCAAATAATAAATTAAGACAATTTGGAGGAAAATAATTCTTAGAAAATGCAATGGCTTTAATTAGGGAGTTGTCCATACAGAATTTATGTAATATTTTTGTTGTCTCCTAAAGGTGGTAAAAAAATAATTTGGAAAATTTAAAATCAGAAATGGAAACTTGCTAGTTGATATTTGTAGAAATGAATGATTATGTTGTGCAATTAAGCACATGGCTAGCAATCTCACAGATACATTAAGCAAAAGGCATTTCTGAAATAATTCCTGTTGTTACAAGTCTATGTTTTGTACCTGGGAAGGTATATATTTACAAAAGAAAAATTCTTCCCTGAGATCTCACGGAATGGTGCTGTTGTGAGGTATGTTTTTGTGGTGCGTGTCTCTGCTACGTGAGGAGTCAAGACAGAGGGAGCTTCCTCCTCCCAGCCACTCTCCAAGGAGTTGCATGCCTGGACAATAATAACTCGGCTGCATTGATCACTGATGGAGGGAGAGGGTATTTTCCAGCACATGAAGTGTGTCTCTGAGCATATGATAATACTTTAGAAGGTAGCTTGTTCTCATGGATAAGGCTAATAAAATCACTGAGTCCTTCCCATATATATTTTGTTAGTAAGACCTTCCAGAGTAAGGCCTTTCATTAGGAAGTCTTTTCATATTCCCCTTGTTAACACTGTGCCTTAATATTGTCTGTTTAGCTGTCTCATTACATCTCATTTGTTATCTGATCATTATGGGTCACGTGAAGCAGCCCCCTATTGCCACCGGAGAACCCTTTTTCATACGAGTAGTTCCACAGACTGGTTCTTACCACTGTGAGGAAGGGATGAAGGATGAAGGTATTCACATTCTTTACCATTCCCCTTGGAAATTCTGTAAACTAGAGAAGAAAAATGGTTAAATTAGTACCCTGTTAAATTCAATCTATATGAAAGTAATATTTTTCTTTTCTTTTCAGGAAGCCTTGCTTCAGAAGCAGGTAGGTTTTTTGAGTTTTGTGTGTTTTGATTACTCTTATTCATACTAGATCTCCTGATGTCTGCTTCTTCTATAATGCAACAATGCTCCAGGATTAATCAACCTTCCTTCCCTGAGTAAAGTTTCTGACCATGGTTACTTTTATTTTAACTTTCATCCATTTCTTCCATCCCTTCGCCTGAGAAATCTACAGCTTCTGTTCATTGGTGGGTAGTATCAACAGCAAGGCATAAAGAACTCTTCCTACCAGAGTGGAATAGGACTAGTACAACACATGCAAGTTCATTAGTGGTCTCATTAGAAAACAATAGCAATATCAAAATTGTCCAAAAATTATGTAGGATTTCACGGTACTATATACTAGGTATATGCTACCTTAAGCGTTTGTAGTTACAGTAGTAACAGATTTATTTGGTTTTGTTATAAATAAATCAAGCAACTGATTTTGATTGGGCTATATAGAAGTGTAATGTTGATTATATAAGAAATATGTATGTTAGAAGATCATTTATTTCCTGTTATTCCACTTTTATGTTCTCTAGTCTGTGGCTAGGCAAAACCAGAGTTTTTGCTTTAAGAATTTGAAATAACACATTTGAAAAATGTTCTCCTTAATGTTTCTATTAACCTTTTAGTGTATGCAGAAGAACTGTTGGTGTGAAAAGGGAGTAAAAGGAGACAAAGGTGATTCTGTAAGTATGCATTTATTTGAAGAGCCTCCAGAATTGGTTACTGTGTCTGTAAAAATCAAGGCATTGGCTGTACATGTACTGCAAAAAGAAGTGATGTATCATAGCATATCACTGTGAAAGGCCACTATTATAAAAGCTTAGGAAAAAATCTATCCATAATCACATACTATCTTGGAAATGTATGTATATTATTGGGTAATAAAACACTGTGGATAAATACATACATGATTTTGAAGCCCAAATCAAAAAGTTATTCTTGAATCTTGCAATGGGGAAGGAAAGGTCCATTAGACAAAGGTTTGCTTCCACCAGCAGCTTCTATTTGTGCAAGGGATAAGGGTTCAAAAGATTGAAGGTGATGGCATATATGAAGAATGAAGTCTAAAACTCTGCTTCCAACACTCTCTTTTCTCCTGCGACACTTTAACACATAACTGTTTCTTAGCGCTGGTAAAGAAGAGAGAGGTGGGAGTTCAGATAGTGTGTGACCTCTCTGATTCCTTTTGTATCTTTAATAGCTCCCCCAGAGACAACCAAGGTACATACAGAGGTTTTTGCCTTTCTCCCTAGACACTAAGCAACTGATCAACCATATGTGTAGCAGGTTATGACAGCAGGGCCTATCATCCAGTCCCTTGGCTCTGGATAATGCGTATCTGGAACTAAAACCCCTGTTTCCAATTTAAAATTTAAGATCCAAGAATTTTAAGTTATTTTATCCAAAAGGATTAGATGTAACCTATTATATATGTATTTTATATATATACACATATACACTAAGCTTTCTAGTCCCCACTTTCATGATCCTCCAAACAGGAATAATGGTGTAGTATTTTTTTATTTTGGAGCTGCTGAATATTGACACTAAGCTGTTCTGCGCATATTTTTTTTTAAGCAGAGAAGATCAGATAGGTGTGAGTAACTCTGAAAAATAGGGAGGAGGAGCTGTGTATGGTTTTTGTAACATCCTGGTTAGATTTTCAAAGGCTCTGTAGAAAATGTATTTATCATTGAATATTGATTAAAAAAATTCACAGATACCTTATAATACCAGATTTTTTTTTAGCTAAGGGAAAGTAGTGTCACACGTGCCATACCTGAATCAGTGTGGGTTTCTACCTAAGCTTATTCCAGAATGATTTTGGCCTGCCCCCAAGATACAGTCTTAGAGAAACTGGAGAATTTTATCCTCACAATGGTAGTAACATTTTCCTGCTTTGTTTCAGGGCAGTGCTGGTAACAGAGGAGAAAAAGGTGAGCCAGGACCAAAAGGAAACAAGGTAAAGTGAATTTAAAAAGTAAAGCAAATTTCTATCTAGTTGTATTCAAACCATAGAAGTGAATATAGCAAAGGGCAAAGGAAAAGTATGTTAAAATATTATTTGAAAGATTGACTTTTGCTTTGAGAGGTTTATGGTTAGCTGCTTTAGAAATGAGAGAGAAAAAATTGAACCTAAACTGCTACGAAGTTAACACGACCTATCATTCCAGTTTTTCTCTGACAGCAGAGGTCATTGAATCTAGCTGAAGGCTCTCTAAGCTCCACAGAGCTTTCTAACAGTACACAAATCTCTTGAGCAGAACAGGTTGCTCTGATGACTAAGATTTCAGTCATCTAATAACAGTAGTTTTCTGTGTTAATGTTCAGGAATTGTGTGTCCCTGATTGCGGGAGGAAGAACTGTGGATGTTTGTAAATAGGAAAAGCAACTTCTGCTCCTTAAACAGTGTTCTTGGGTTTAGTGTAATAGTGATAAATAAAAGAGCAATACATATTCAGTTGTATCCCTTTCCTTCCAATAGGGTGATGCTCAAAAAGGAGATCATGGAGAAAAAGGTGAAGAGGTACGTGACTACTACAGTGCTAACTCGTATTTGGTCTTTTCAGATTATCTTCCAGATCCTGATTCACAGTTGAGTTCCACTGAACTGAAAATGTGTTTTCCGTTTTTCACACGTCTACTTTATTCAATTATTTAGAGCACCTCAGCTAAGTTCTGGTTTAGAGAAGCATCTATAGTGAGAGAAACAGTCTAACCATGTGCTTAAGTGTAGAGATGGGATGCTACTGACAAAAGGAACTTTTGAAGCTATGCGATTTTGTAGTGACTTGCGTTAGACTTATCCCAAAGATAGAACTGAAAATGTCAACACTAAAAACATCTAGATAGTCCTCCAGTGGCTTCTGACATCTGATATTTCTCAGCTTGAATTCTTGTTGATTCACAGTGGAAAGATTAACACTAATCCATGCATAAGATCAATTCAGTTTAGAAGTCCCATCTCCTAAGAGGCTGGCAAACTGAGTGACATATTTACAGCTAATATTATGAGGAAAAATACACATGTAAATTTGCAGAGAATTATATGTTAAATGATTCCAGAGAGATATTTTATTGTTGTGAATAGTTAAACTTCTGAAATGTAATTCTTTACTAGTTTTTTTTTTTCTACTTAAATTAGCAGTATGTTACATATTTACTTTCTCTTTTATGATTTTTTCCTTTTTTTTAAAAAATTTTTGAATAGGGAGCTCCTGGCTACAAGGGAGACAAGGTAAGATTTTTATAGAATAGAAGTAGTCTGAAAATAGATTGCCACTTGCTGACAGTGTATGTGAAAGAATGGAAAGAAGAGCCTGTCTTGTCTTTTTGTCATGAGAGCTCCTAATGCAATCCCTAGAAACTTATGTAAATGCTTGCAGACTGGCTGTTGGAATTAAAAAAAAAATCGGAAAATGTAATCTAACTGTAAAAAGAAAAATGTCAAAGACCAGAAATAAAGCTGCTGGAAGGAAAAAGAAAGTTGAGGGTTGAATAAGAAGTTAAATAGAAAGAATGTGAAATTGTTTACTACAAACACAAATAGATGTGGCAATCATTAGCTTTTAAAAAACTTACCACAACGAAGTTTACTTTTAGGCTAATTATAACTTGCAAGGGCTAATGCTTGATCAAAAATATCTCAAGATAGGCTCTCCAAGAAGCTAAAAAAATATACACTCCAATGACTTGCAAGATACTAGAGCCGAAACTTACGTTGCAAACTGGACCATCATAAGCAGGACAGAAACAGAGATAATTCCATTTTGACTTTGCTTGGTTTGGACACTTATCTCCCTACAAGGATTGTTAATAAAAGCAGTGCCTCTCTGAATCTTTGTATTCATTAGAAAAGTGCTTCAGTCAATTTTATGGAAACATTTCATGGAAATGGGAAAAGTAGACTCATATGTCAGCTTTTCATATGTCTATTAATATGTTAAATCATCAGTAGAACACATTAGTAAGTCTCTTTCTTCATTCCGTTTGTACAATCTCACAATTGTTATTCAGGAAAATCTCAGACATCACAGTAATGAAATCAGAATATAGAGAGGATCTCTGGAGGCAGCACAGCAAGGTGGAAGAACACAGCAAAACTTACTAGATATTAAATGTATTATCCTCTTAGGATGTAGGTTGGAAATTTTGTAGGCATTCTCAGAGAGAAAAAGTGTCTATCTTCAGTGGAGGAGACCTTATCTTCTACAGACCATATCTAATGATGTCACTCTCAGGTCCTCAGAATCTATTAAACCTCTTGTGCTATTGCACTGCTTGCACAGTCTTTAATGCATGTAGTGTAATCAAAACTTGTTGTTTAGCTGTTAACCTTTTGATTTCTTATAAAGGGTGAAAGAGGAGAATGTGGATCCCCAGGAATAAAAGGGGAAAAAGTAAGTATAATTTTTATTTGAAGTCTTTCACGTTGATGAAGATACTAGAAAATCATGTAACATTTTCATAAACATAGCTTGTAAAGATTATTGTAAATTTGGAACATCTTGTAATTCCCTGGTAGTAGAGATACATTCATAGTAGAAATACGATTCATAGAAACTGAACCCACAGTTCACCATATTCTTTTTTCCATTTTGCAGAAGAAATGTAGTCACATACCTAAAACAAAAGCTGTCCTGACCAATGCCAAGCCCTGCTTACAAAGCAATGTGAGCATGTTACAGGGTTCACCAAATTTTTTTCCTTAAAATGTTAATTTTAATTCAAGTGTATGAAGTTACATTACAATAGAAGCAGGTTCTTACACAACCTGAAAAACTTTCAGGTCTACCAGCCCATCTGTGCTGATATGCATTCACACTTCTATCTAGTCCTCCTCTTCTTTTAACCTGAAGTGCAGAAGTGATACAAGTTAATATAGATTTTTACCTGGTTTTTACACTCTGAAGGATGGAAAGATAATGTACTCCTGAGTGAGATAATCATGTGTGTTGAGTTCATGTAAGCAGGTTTGTACTTATATGTACTACAAACTACTGATCTATAGTTAGAGTTGTTAAGTACTACCAACTAGATTGCAATTGATCATTCTATTAAAGCACATTTCTTCAGTTCTAACATCCATATTATCCTTACTTTTATCAAAGACCAACTTGAACAGTTTGCGGTTCCTGGAACCTGTTATTTAATGATGAATTTCAGGTAGGAATTAGGAAGTATTCAAAGCAGCAGTATTTGTCACAAAGGAAAAAGGGCATTATACTATAATAAAAATTTAAAGGCTAAGTATATCTTGTGAGATGCTGGGGTTCAAAATGGCAGCAAGTGAATCAGAAAAGGCTGAAATATCAATGAAAAATAAAGAGTTGCATTTCTCAGAGGAATAAAGAAAGATCATAACTTCTTTGTCCAGGCAATATGTGAGAAATAGCACAAGGTTATGTGAAATGTCTACTAAGATAAAAGGAAGCTGGCAAAGAACATAATCAAAGCAGCCAAGAAATCTGGATGTAGAAAACATATGCCTGGGTTTCTGGGAATTTGCGTGTTTCATTTCTGTTGAGGGCAGTGATGAAAAAAAAGTTTGACATCTGCAGAGGATCAGAGATTATAACGGATTATGGACTTCAAGAATTTAGTGAACAAATGAAAATTATAGTCACTTCCAGAATTCCCAGCTTCACATTTACAAATGCAGAAGATAGAACAAAATGATTTTTTTTTTTTAATGAAAGTAGCCTATGCTGGACAAAATCATCAGAAACAGAACATACATGGCCAAATGCGCCAAGAGGGATCTGGGGGTTCTGGTCGACGGCAAGTTGAACATGAGCCAACAGTGTGCCCTGGCAGCCAAGAGGGCCATCCGTGTCCTGGGGTGCATCAAGCACTGTATTGCTAGCCGGTCGAGGGAGGTGATCTACTCTCCACTGGTGCTCTACTCTGCACTGCTGCGGCCTCATCTTGAGTACTGTGTGCAGTTTTGGGCGTCACAGTACAAAAGGGATACAAAGCTACTAGCGAGTGTCCAGAGGAGAGCCACAAAGATGGTGAAGGGTTTAGAGGGGAAGCTGTACGAGGAGCAGCTGAAGTCACTTGGTCTGTTCAGCCTAGAGAAGAGGAGACTGAGGGGAGACCTCATCGTGGTCTACAGCTTCCTCACAAGGGAAGGAGGAAGGGCAGTGCTGATCTCTTCTCCCTGATGACCAATAATAGGACTCGAGGGAATGGCAGGAAGATATGCCAGGGGAGGTTTGGGTTGGACATTAGGAAAAGGTTCTTCACCCAGAGGGTGGTGGAGCACTGGAACAGGCTCCCCAGGGAGGCAGTCACGTCACCAAGCCTGACAACATTCAAGAAGCATTTGGACAATGCCCTCAGACATATGGTGTGAATTATGGGGTTGTCCTATGCAGGGACAGGAGTTGGACTCAATGATCCTTGTGGGTCCCTTCCAACTCAGGACATTCTATGATTCTATGTTTCTATGAAATGTAAATTCAGTATTCTGTGGTGGATCTTTAACTGCAGTGATGGGTATTGAAGCATAATTGGCAGTAGTGGTGTCTGATTTGAAAATGTTTGATTTTTCCCCTGCTGTCTTCCAGTCTTACTAATCAGGCTGACTTCAGCAGCAGTTTTGATGCTGTGAATCTGAGTTTCTTCTAAAGCTAATCAGGCTTGAAATTCAAAAAGTTTGTGTTCGGCTTTGAAATAAAAACTGACTCCAATCATGTGTGTGTATTCTACCAAAAGTAGCTATCATTGCATCAGCATATTGTTGTTTGTGCCATCCATTGCTCATGTAGTTTTGTAAATAGGCTTGAACTAAGTGGGGTTATCTGCTCTCTCTGGTGGCTGATGCTTGGCCTGGGAGCAAATGCCAGGGAGTAGAGAATTGTTAAAAAATTCTGAATCTGAATCTGTAGGGGAAGACTGTCAGTGGAGTGGCTTGTGAGAGATAAGCCTGAAGGCAGCATGCCAGTGTTTGAGGGACGGTGTGCTAGCGAGGTCCTTCGGTCTGCCATCTCAGTGGAGGCAGGGGATGGAGATGCATGTGGCAGCAAAGACTCAAGGGCTATTGATGTGTTAGAAAGCACGGAAGCGCCTGAGAATGGTCACGTAGGACTTAGGCCTTCTTCCCCCAAAAAGGTGGCAGGATCAATAGCCCAGCTGAAGTGCATCTACACCAATGCACACAGCATGGGCAACAAACAGGAGGAGCTGGAAGCCATTGTGCAGCAGGAAAACTGTGATACAGTTGCCATCATGGAAACATGGTGGGATGACTCACACAAATGGAGTGCTGCAATGGATGGCTATAAACTCTTCAGAAGGGATAGGCAAGAAAGGAGAGGCAGTAGGGTAGCCCTGTATGTTAGGGCGTGTTTCAATTGTCTAGAGCTTAATGATGGTGACGATAGGGTTGAGTATTTATGGGCAAGAATCAGGGGGAAGGCCAACAAGGCAGATATCATGATGGGATTCTGTTATAGACCACCCAGCCAGGATGAAGAGGCAGATGAAATATTCTATAAGCAGCTCGGAGAAGTCTCACAATTGCTAGCCTTTGTTCTTGTGGGGGACTTCAACTTACCAGATGTCTGCTGGAAATACAATACAGCAGAGAGAAAACAGTCTAGGAAGTTCCTGGAGTGTGTGGAAGATAACTTCCTGACAGAGCTGGTGAGTGAGCCAACTAGGGAAGGTGCCCGCTGGACCTGTGAACAGGGAAGGACTTGTGGGTGATGTGATGGTTGGAGGCCGTCTTGGGTATAGCGATCACAAAATGATAGTTTTCAGTTCTTGGAGAAGTAAGGAGGGGGGTCAGCAGAACTGCTTCCTTGGACTTTTGGAGGGCAGACTTTGGCCTGTTTAGGAGCCTGGTTGACAGAGTCCCTTGGGGAGGCAGCCCTGAAGGGCAAAGGAGTCCAGGAAGGCTGGACATTCTTCAGGAAGGAAATCTTACATGCGCAGGAGCAGGCTGTCCCCATGTGCCGAAAGACAAGCCAGCAGGGAAGAAAACTGGCCTGGCTGAACAGAGAGCTTTGGCTGGAACTCAGGAAAAAAAGGAGAGTTTATGACCTTTGGAAGAAGGGGCAGGCAACTCAGGAGGACTGCAAGGATGTCGTGAGGTTATGCAGGGAGAAAATTAGAAGGGCCAAAGCCCAACTAGAACTTAATCTGGCTACCGCCATAAAAAAACAATAAAACATGTTTCTATAAATACATTAGCAGCAAAAGGAGGGCTAAGGAGAATCTCCATCCTTCATTGGATGCGGGGGGAAACAAAGTGACAAAGGATGAGGAAAAGGCTGAGGTACTTAATGCCTTGTTTGCCTCAGTCTTTAATAGTCAGACCAGTTGTTCTCAGGGTACCCAGCTCCCTGAGCTGGAAGACAGGGATGGGGAGCAGAATGAAGCCCCCATAATCTAAGAGGAAATGGTTAGTGACCTGCTACACCACTTAGACACACACGAGTCTATGGGGCTGGATGGGATCCACCCAAGAGTATTAAGGTGCTGGCGGAGGTGCTCACCAAGCCACTTTCCATCATTTATCAGCAGTCCTGGCTAACCAGGGAGGTCCAAGTTGACTGGAAGTTAGCAAATGTCACGCCCATGTACAAGAAGGGCTGGAAGGAGGATGCGAGGAACTACAGGCCTGTCAGCCTCACCTTGGTGCCAGGGAAGGTTATGGAACAGATCATCCTGAGTGCCATCACGTGGCACATACAGGGCAGCCAGGTGATCAGGCCCAGCCAGCATGGGTTTATGAAAGGCAGGTCCTGCTTGACCAACCTGATCTCCTTCTGTGACAAGGTGACCTGCTTAGTGGATGAGGGAGAGGCTCTGGATGTTGTTTACCTGAACTTTAGTAAAGCCTTTAACAGCATTTCCCAGAGCATTCTCCTGGAGAAACTGTCTGCTCATGGTTTGGATGGGTGTACTCTTTGCTGGGTAAAAAACTGGCTGGATGGCCGGGCCCAAAGAGATGTGGCAAATGGAGTCAAATCCAGTTGGTGGCCAGTCACAAGTGGTGTTCCCCAGGGCTCAGTACTGGGGCCAGTTCTGTTCAATATCTTTATCGATGATCTGGATGAGGGGATTGAGTGCACCCTCAGTAAGTTTGCAGATGACACCAAGTTGTGCAGGAGCGTTTGTCTGCTGGAGGGTAGGAAGGCTCTACAGAGGGATCTGGACAGGCTGGATCGATGGGCCAAGGCCAGCTGTGTGAGATTCAACAAGGCTAAGCGCTTGGGTCACAACAACCCCATGCGATGCTACAGGCTTGGGGAAGAGTGGTTGGAGAACTGCCTGGCGGAAAAGGACCTGGGGGTGTTGGTTGACAGTGGGCTGAATATGAGCCGGCAGTGTGCCTAGGAGGCCAAGAAGCCAATGGCATCCTGGCTTGTATCAGAAATAATGTGGCCAGCAGGACTAGGGAAGTGATCGTCCCCCTCTCTTTGGCACTGGTGAGACCACACCTTGAATACTGTGTTCAGTTTTGGGCCCCTCACTGCAAGAAAGACATTGAGGTGCTGGAGCGTGTCCAGAGAAGGGCAAGGAGGCTGATGAAGGGTCTAGAGCACAAGTCCTATGAGGAGTGGCTGAGGGAGCTGGGGTTGTTTAGCCTGGAGGAGGCTGAGGGGAGACCTTATCGCTCTCTACAACTGCCTGAAAGGAGGTTGTAGCGCGGCGGGGGTGTCGTGGTTTAACCCCAGTCGGCAACTAAGCACCACGCAGCCGCTCGCTCACTTCCCCCCGGTGGGATGGGGGAGAGAATTGGAAGGGTAAAAGGGAGAGAACTCGTGGGTTGAGATAAGAACAGTTTAATAGTTGAAGTAAAATAAAAGAGAACGGTTAAATAGGTAAAGCAAAAGCTGCGCACGCAAACAAGGCAAAGCAAGGAATTAATTCACTACTTCCCATCGGCAGGCGGGTGTTCGGCCATCCCCAGGAAAGCAGGGCTCCATCACGCATAATGGTTACTTGGGAAGACAAACGCCATCACGCCAGATGTCCCCCCCCTTCCTTCTTCTTCCCCCAGCTTATATACTGAGCATGACGTCATGTGGTATGGGATAACTCTTTGGCCAGTCTGGGTCAGCGCCCCTGGCTGTGCTCCCTCCCAGCCCCCCCACCTCCCCCGTGCACCGGGCAGAGCACGGGAAGCTGAAAAGTCCTTGACCAATGCAAGCGCTACTTAGCGACTATTTAGCGGTACTTAGCATCGACATTGTTCTCGTCCTAAACCCAAAACACAGCCCCACACCGGCTACCAGGAGGAAAATTAACTCTATCCCAGCTGAAACCAGGACAGTATCCACCCCTTATTCCATACCATTTACGTCATGCACAGGTCCCACATTATCTAATACATCCTCATTAACCACCACCCCCCTTCCCATCCTTTGATACAATACACAGGTATCATTCCCTTAGTCTATGGACCACCCCTGGGAAATGTTTGTAGTTCATTTAGTCCATGACTTTGGGCTCCATTGGTGACGGTGGTCACTCAGGACAGGAGAGGCAGCATGTTGTGTGGATTTATTGGGCACCAAAGCCGGCTCAGGTCAGGTCACTGCTGCACTTGCACTGCTTCTTGTAAGGCTTCTCCTCCATTGGTTCAGGTAGTTCCTGCTATGGTAACTCCTATAACGTGCAACTCAGATCATGGGTTACAACAATTTAAAGGTATTTCCATTACAATCTCCACCCCTGGCTCCTTTTGGCCAGGTTATAGGGTTTAACATCACAATGAACTCCTCCCCTTGCTGCTAACCTGGCTAGCAACAAGGGGTTCCTGCTATAGTAATTCCCACAGCATGCAACTCAAATCCCGGGTCACAACAATTTAAAGGTATATCCATTACAATCTCCATCCCTGGCCCCTTTGGGCCAGGTTATAGGATTTAACACTGCAATGGACTCCTCCCCTTGCCCCTGCTCTGGCGTGGGGTTCCTCCCCTGGCAGACAGTTCTCCATTAACTTCTCTAACATGAGTCCTTCCCACGGGCTGCAGTTCTTCACAAACTGCTCCAGCGTGGGTCCCCTGTGGGGTCACAAGTCCTGCCAGCAAACCTGCTCCAGCGTGGGCTCCTCTCTTAACGGGTCCACAGGTTCTGCCAGCAGCCTGCTCCAACACGGGCTTCCCACAGGGTCACAGCCTCCTTCGGGCATCCACCCACCCCAGCATGGGGTCCTCCATGGGCTGCAGGTAGATCTCTGCTCCACACTTAACTTCCATGGGCTGCTCTGGCATGGGATTATCCACGTTCACAGATGCTTTGGGGTGTCGTGCTCCCGCAGGGACTCATCCACAGGTCACAGTCCCTTCGACTCGAGTTCACACTGGAGTTCCAGCCTGTCCAGTACAGCAGTACAGAAAAACAGCAGAGATGCCCTGGCCATCTGCCAGCCCAGGCGCATGGCCATTGCTGTTATCAAAATGTCCCAGGCACAGCACAGTAAAGTGATGAGCAGTACAGCAAGCAGAAAAGCAAAAAACAGCCACTAACGAGCACTAGGCTCTAATATACAGTAAGGCAAGCAAGCCCCATGGCAAACACAGAAGCCTGCGGATTAACAACTAAACAGCAATAACAGCTATAAATTCGATCTAGCACATTCCAATTAAATCTGTCGTTATCTCGAACGCTTCAAGCCCCACGTTGGGCGCCAAAAAGGACTGTCATGGTTTAACCCCAGTCGGCAACTAAGCACCACGCAGCCGCTCGCTCACTCCCCCCCGGTGGGATGGGGGAGAGAATTGGAAGGGTAAAAGGGAGAGAACTCGTGGGTTGAGATAAGAACAGTTTAATAGTTGAAGTAAAATAAAAGAGAACGGTTAAATAGGTAAAGCAAAAGCTGCGCACGCAAACAAGGCAAAGCAAGGAATTAATTCACTACTTCCCATTGGCAGGCGGGTGTTCGGCCATCCCCAGGAAAGCAGGGCTCCATCACGCGTAACGGTTACTTGGGAAGACAAACGCCATCATGCCGAATGTCCCCCGCTTCCTTCTTCTTCCCCCAGCTTATATACTGAGCATGACGTCATGTGGTATGGGATAACTCTTTGGCCAGTCTGGGTCAGCGCCCCTGGCTGTGCTCCCTCCCAGCCCCCCCACCTCCCCCGTGCACCGGGCAGAGCACGGGAAGCTGAAAAGTCCTTGACCAATGCAAGCGCTACTTAGCGACTATTTAGCGGTACTTAGCATCGACATTGTTCTCATCCTAAACCCAAAACACAGCCCCACACCGGCTACCAAGAAGAAAATTAACTCTATCCCAGCTGAAACCAGGACAGGGGGTTGGTCTCTTCTGTCAAGTAACAAGCGACAGGATGAGAGGAAATGGCCTCAAGCTGCGCCAGGGCAGGTTTAGATTGGATATTAGGAAAAATTTCTTCACCGAAAGGGTAGTCAGGCACTGGAACAGGCTGCCCAGGGAAGTGGTTGAGTCCCCGTCCCTGGAGGTGTTTAAAAGACGGGTAGATGTGGTGCTTAGGGACATGGTTTAGTGGTGGACTTGGCAGTGCTAGGTTAACGGTTGGACTTGATGATCGTAAAGGTCTTTTCCCATCTAAACAATTCTATGATTCTATGAGTGTGGCTGCATAGGTATCACTGCTTGAAAAATGCAGCAGTATGCCAGTGCCTCTGTGTGTGGAGATGTTGCTAATTAAAAGAGAAGAAAGAGAAAGAAAAGACCAGTAAACTATTTGCTGAAAGCTATTTTTGCTTTAGAAAGAAATTATAACTGATTATTGAGTCAACTGGAAGTGAAATCCCATAGAATATGGATTCTGGTGAGTGAAGAAAAAACAGTGCAGCAGAAAGATTTGTGAACAATCTACAGTGGCGATGTAGATTGTAATGGTAAGAACTCATTAAATGGAAAAATTACAGCTAATGGAATAAAAAAACATGGCATTTTACTTTTTTTGGATGCGTTTTTTAATGGTTTTTGTAAACTATTAGTGTGATTCTGCCATGCTACTGATCAGCAGTTTTAGTTAGTGAGACAAAGTTACCTGAAGTTATTCTGGTATAAGCACTGCAGCGTTTTTTTAAGAATTCTGTATCTAGTATACTTCTAGAAATGGAATTTAAAAACCTGTAGCAAATAACAACTAGTTAATCGTATAGCTAAGATGTTAAGTAGCCATCCACAATGTTTGTTGTATATGAAAAGTATTTTAACCTTAACCAGATATTGAGGATGGAATGTAACAGGCAATTATTGAATACAGAATGAGAACAGCAGTACTCTGGAGAGAGAATAAACTCCCTAGAAAATGCTTGAACAGAGATATGAGTCATTATATGTACACTGCGGTTTTCAATACTTTAAAGCAGATAATTGCAATTTCCTATAAATCTGATAATTGAATCTTATTTTTCCTCAGGGTTTGGAGGGTCCTTTTGGCCCTAGGGGACCTCGGGGACCTCAGGTAAGGGAACTAAAAGCTACCAAGTAAAAAGAAAACACATTGTATTCTGTAAGTTTTTTCTACATACAACCTGTCAACTCTGTGGAGAGCAGCACGTTTGGTGCATGAGGCACTAAGACAGCAGAATCTGGTAAACCTTTATCTTTTGGAAATAATTTTCAAAGATAAAATCTTGGCTGCTTCTGCAGCTTAAAGTTACTCAGAGGTGTGTGGCCCACTCAGGCTCTCCAACTGCAGAGCTCTCCTCTAAGAGTAATTACTATGGGAACTACAACCCGCTTAATGACTAAAAGGAAGATAGCATGCAATGAGCTTGAGAATGATTTATTTTAACTTATGTATTTATATTAACAGATTATATTATGTATTTCTATTAGCACACCCTGCCTCAAGCATGTTGCCATTTTACTGCTGGGACATTTGTCCATCTCACATCATGATCATAATTTTTTCGTCAGGAAGAATAGCTTATAAAAATGTGATTTTTCAAGGTCTCTTTTGGAAATGCTTTTCAAGTACTAAGTGATTTTAAATAAATATTTTGTTTCTTTATATGACAGCAAGGTACTGAGAGAATAAAGTAGACTTTGCTTCTTTTAAAACAAACAAAACTGCAAGATTCCTTTTAGTAAGTAGTACTCAATTTAAATGCGTAAACCAAGGAGTAAGGCCATATAACTGATTTTGTGCACAATACAGCACTTGGGACATCACTGTGCTCTTATGAAACAGTTATTCCCTAGTTTGTAAAGTTATGATTTCAGCATAATTTGGAACACTAACTATATGCATTTCATTCACTGTTTTCTCCCCAATAATTAATTTGTGGTCATATAACTGTTATTTAGGTGTGTGATTGCAGTTTTGCATGCTTTGTGCAAAAGCTACAAAAGGAAAGGAGAGAATAATAAATATTTTTTTTCTGACTGGAAATCCATGGGAGATACAAAATCACAGATATTCCAAAATTTTCATATCTGTTTCTGAGCCAAAACACAATATTCGGGAGGATTTACTATATCTGTTAATGATGGTAGCTGAAAGGGATTATTTTTGTTTCTTTTTGGATAGTCATGTGTTTCCTGTAGTTTATTATATTTAAGAAAAGGAATGAACACACTCTGAGCACATTTTTGTGTCAGCAATGAAACAATACATTTAGATTTGGGCCAGTTTGTGTCTTTTTATAAGCATAAAATTATCCATATTTGGCCCAGCATTTTTACTACAATAAACTGTAATTTTGCAGTATTATTCTTTTGATAGCTCATGATTTTTTTTTCTCCAGTCACTTAAAAAACTTCATAAGGCTTCCACTTCATTGTGATTATCAGCTCTGTTAGTGGTAGTTGCAACAACGTTGACTGATCTTACCCAACTGGGCAGCCCAGCAGATGCCAGTGGGATGTTCACTAACTCACAAGTTGGTGAACTGGAGAGTTTCAGTAAGAGTTAAAGCTTTAACACCAGACTTGGGTGTAATCTATTAATCCTGTGGTGTTATTGCCCTTCATAATTATCAGACTTACTTTTTTCCAGCTATTGTACCAGCCACTGTATTGGTGAAGGGACCCCCTCAAATGTCATCGCTCCAGACAGAGTACCTTACCTGCTCTGTCTCTTCCAAAGAGCCATTAACTATTTTCTTGTGTGAGGGGGGACAGTTTTTGTAGTAATGTCAGGGAATTAAAGTTAATCTCAGCTCATCATCAGACAGAGATGTAGGGGAAGTGATTTCTTACAAACGGAGCTAAATAGGATGCGACAGGTTAGTTTATTTGCTTGGGCAGAAGAGAAAATATGAAAATATGGCAAAGTCAGGAGGAGGAGAAGAAAGGAATGGAAAGCTTCAGATGAAACAGATGCAATTCACATGGAGTAGTAAGATATCCTTTCTGCCAGCACTGGTTATTGAATATTAACAATAGTCAATATGTTGGGCACTTCACAGGATATGATGCAGAAAACTCTTGTCCTTTAGAGCTTAGTGTTGTGCTATGTTTTACTGTACCCTGTTCAGGCCAAATTCAAAAGAAACTTTACATGCATCTTCAAAGGCAACTCATTCTATGCTTTGACTTTTGTGTAGGGTATCAGTGGACCTCCAGGTGAGCCAGGCCCGAAAGGCATTCAAGGAAGCAAGGTAAGATGAGGTTGTATATGTGTAGATGTTATTTATATAGGGAGAGAGGATGCAGAAACTCTGTGTAGAATCTTTATACTCTACTATCCTTTTTCCTCAGTAGTTTTTTGTTAGTGATGTCCTTTGCACAGCAATAATGTACATCACCTGCTTGATGCACCATAGTGTTGTCATGTTAGGAAGGCTTTGTATCGTTGGCACATACAGCCAGTTCTTCATCTGGGTCTCCGAGCCCAGCCATCAGAGCTTGGGAGAGCATTTTGTAGGGCCACAATAGGGAGCTACCAAGGACCTGCTTAGAGCCACAGCACATAGGTTGGAATTTAAATCACCTGAATATATGTCTTGGCTTCTGCCATCACTTGGGAAGTTTTTTCTAGAATATTTTTGACTAAAATGCCTTGTGTTTAAAGATTTTAAGTGATTCTAGATGGTGGTTATAAAATCTTTAGACTGAGTTTTTAAAGTAGTTTTTAATTACTTGTATACTGTAAAAACTCAAGACAACTTTGAAATTGGTAGAGGTGTAAGATTTGATGACGATTAATGCCTTAGTTATATTTAAAATAGATCATTTAGAGTTAATGACTACGGCTTGTCAAGCAAAATCAGTTGGATAAAATATCTGATTAATTTAGGCAGCCTCCTAGTTTGCAAACCTTTGGGAAATTGCTTTATGTGAATACAGTTGTCTTGCCCATGGGACAGCTATTAACATCATTGTTCAGTACAAAAAGATCTTTAATGTATCAGTTTGAAAATGTAGTGTCTAATGACAAAGACTTGCTACCACAGGATTATTGACAGCCTGGTTAATGCAATGCCATACCTAAGTTACACAAGGCAACTAAATTCACACAAAGCAATTTGCCAAAGATGCAATATTTAAACACTCATGTTTTGTTTCTTAGGCAACAATTTCATTTGAAGATTCAGAGAAATAAATTTAGATATGGGAAACGTTTATGGTAAAAAGTTTGAAATACTGGCATCCATCATGATTTTCCTCTTCCTGACAAATGCTTTTTCATATTTCTTCATCTTCTCAACAAAATGCTTGATTAGGAAAGCTGCTACAGAATATTTCAGAAGTGGGGAAAGAAAGGACAATGGGTCTGAAAGAAGCTATTCATACATGTGGTGGAAAAGTCATGCCTCTCTAACTTCAGCACAGCAAATGACAGTAATTTCTTTATCTGTCATTTCACACTGATAGTCAAAGATAGTACTACCAGATGCTTTTATTATACACTAAACTGTAGTTGTTGAATGTTGTTTGTCCTCCTGTCAGTCTCTTCACACTTTCATGTCTGTAAAATACATGCAGCTCTCTACAGAATTCATCCACCTGGATAATATATTTATGGTTTCTTGTTATACTTTAGCTGCAGATTTTCAGTATGAATAAGAAAGTTCCCTCTTTTTTCAGCTTCTAACTCTGCAACCTGCTGTTTAAAGTCTATAGTCAAGTTTTTTCCAGGCTCAGACATATATCATAATAAAAATATTGCCAGGCATGTTTAATTAATATGCCTAGGTAATTATACTTAAAGAGTATAGCAGAAACATATGTATGTTTAGAGGTTATCTCTTGTCCATACCTAGCGCCAAAGCTAACCTTTGGCGTTTTGGAGCTTATTTGAGATGAGTGAGAAATTTTTTAATGATCAGTACAGATAATCAGTGGTTGTTTACAGCTTAATAAACACCCATTCAACTAGTAAAGGTCAGGCCTTTTTTGGTTCAGACATAGCAGTCTTTCCAATGTTTTGTGCTTACAGAAGAATTATTCTATTGCTCTTTTAAAATTAGTTTTCATGACACATAATACAGTATCTCTGAAAAGTGGCAGTTATTTATGACTGCCTTGGATAAAATAAATAAGTCTATTCTTAGTCCAGTTCCTTATACCCATGGCCTTTCCATGCTAATACTTTCTGCTTTTTGAGCTGAACTAGTGACTTCCCCCTGGTTTAGCAGAGCTAAAGGCAGTTGCATGGCATTAATACCAATGTGACATAATGCAGAACACTGCTGCTGAACACTTTTATTCATTGTTAGTGGGCCATGTTGAGGTTTGAAAGGGGAGATTCAGTTCCTCAAAATATAAACTCCGGATCAAGCTCAGCCTACAGATGTTTTGGGTCTCATTTATGAAGTCTACAGTTCATTCATATATCTGGCCAGCTCAGTCCATCCCACAATTCTGTAAGGCAGTGCCATACCCGTTCTCTTGCTTTGCAATGCCAGGCGGCAGACACAGCTGGGGACAGTGTCATCTGTGTGCTGTCTGGATGCTGCTGGCTCTGACAGCCACCAGCAGGAGAGGGTTGGTGGCATTGCAACTTCAACTAATTTAATTTGACTTGTCTGAAGCAAGGTAGCACGGAGTCCAGAAACATTGTCCACAAATGACTTAAAAGAACTTTTCATACATTACTTCTTCTGTTAGTCATATGCATTTTCTTATTCTCTCTTAAGCTGCTGGCTAATCTATCAGTGTGAAGCCTTACTGGCTGCACAATACTCTACTTCCATCCCTTTTCATGATATTGCCTTATCATTTTGCCAGTAACGAGTTGAATCTCTCTCAGAGTCCCACTGCCTGCACTGACTAGCTTTCCACTGACTACAACAGGAACTCAGCCAACCTGTTTCCATGTAGACACCTAAGTTTAGGAGTGATCATATGGAGGTAAATCACATCCTTAACCTCTTAAAGTCTTTCTGATGCACTTTGCAATCAGTCCTTATCTTTAATAACCTCTTTAATATACAAGTAAACTTTGTCACTTTACTTTCACCCTCTTTTCAAGTCATGTATGAATATGTTGAACAACCTATATCCGGCACAGAATGCAGCTCAGCATGGTGTTAACTAAGACCAGTTTTTGCTATTAAGCAAACCTTAAAAAAAGTTTTCTCTATTTGCATTTCTACAAAGTTATAACATCTCAAAAACATCTAAACAGTTTTATTACCATATAGACAAACCTCCATAAAGAGGCTGAGGCATTTAAAATGACAAATTTGAACTTCGCTTCTATAAAAATAAAAATATAAATACATGTTAACTCATCTTATATTATTATTAATTTACCTGACTAAATATATTTCCATTTAACCAAATGCTGAACTTGCATGTTAACAGTAAACCTACAACACAGTATAAAACATAATAACTTTTAGAGAAAAACATTAGAGAGTAACAGGACATTTCACTCAAACACAGTTAGGAGTTGGGAACCGGCTATTTTCACTGTGTATCTCCTGTCTTCTGAAGCAGTCATCTTGGTCCTGTTACCCAAGCATGTCCTGAGCAAAGGACCAGGATTGTTCTGTTTGTTTTCTATTTTACTGACTTTCTATTGCCTATTGGCAATGTTTCAGTAGAAAGATGTTAAATTTACAAGAGAAAAATTATGTTGTTAAAGCCAAATTGTACGTTATTTTCCCTCTCTCATTGACTTAAAATACCAAGAAAAAATACCATTCACAGCTGTGCTTTATATTTTCTTAGATGTTTGCTTCACTTTAAGGCATTCTTCAGCTTCATCAGCCACCACATATTGTCTGCATTGTAACATAAAACAAAAACTTGAATCAAAGTATGCCATATACCTCATTCCGCTATAAAACATGTAAAGAAAATTACAAAAACCCCATAGGAAAAATTTTGTAGTTCTTTTAAGTTATCACACACAATTAATTAATTGAATTTGCAGAACACCAATTTATAACCTTAGGTCTAATGTAGCGACACTCAGTTCTTGTCAAACTACAGCTTGTAGGAACAAGGAACTCAGATTTTGTGTTCCTTGTCTCACTAAGAATGCAAGGATGGCCAACAATAGGATTTTGCTGGCTGATGCAACCATTTCAAAAAACCCAGAAGACACTATCGTCTCACTTAGAGAAAGACTAGAAGTACCAGAAACGGAAAGTTGGCAAAGAAAAAAGCCATGCGCAGCTTGGTTCTGCTCCAGTAATATCCCATATTCCTGCCCAGATGGCCAGGAATTGTCTAGGTGGCTGGTTAATAGGTGGTTTGGGGATTAAATCAGTTGTGGTTGCTTTTGCTTGGTTTGCTTCTCAAATATCACATTGAAGTTATTACAGGAGCCATAGGCTTTCAAAAGGGGACACAGGACATAAAGTCAGTATTCCCTGTTAATAGAAACAAAAGATTTATTTGCTCTATAAATGTAATATATTCTGTCATAAGCAGTAGTGTCCAGAAACATTATCCAGTGAGAATCCCATTTCTCTTCCAACATTCCCAGTAACCTGTTTTCTGTCATTTTCATACTTAGGTTCTACATATCTCTTAACTCCATTGGTTAATACAGTAAAATAGCATCCTAACTGGCTACTGCATTTACTTTTCCTGGATTTATTTATTACCACATATATTATGTGGTTATGTTCTCATTAGAAGACAGCTTTGCCCTTCAATAGCAATAAAAACCAGGAAAAATGCAAATATTCTTACACAAAAGGACTTCATGCATCTTGGTTTCCTCTCTAAAAAGGAAACGGAATCACCAGGATTTTTCTGGAAAACAGAGTTCTAAGAATTAATATAATGCCCTTTATTTTGGTCAAACAAACTTCTCAGCCCTAAATTTCTGCTGCTTACATTTTTGCAAAGCTAAAGTACCTTATTGGGGTCAAAAATGTAAAATGTGCACATCCACTTTCCCCTAGTATTCTTGGTGTTAGATAAAAAAGTGAATTTTGAACATGCATACGTCTATTTATTCAAAATAGTAGGCATTATTTTGTCTGTTTTCATTAATTTATTAAAAAATGTTTAACTAATTTATTTTGAAAAAAACCCAATGTATTCTATACAATAGCACCAGTAAGGTTCCATAAGAGTGTTTATAGTCAAGATAATTTTGAAAATGTGTTTGTTAGTGAGGGAAATAATAGTGACTGTTAGCAAATTTCAGTGGACCATTTACAAACAGAATGATATGGTTACAGGTTACAAAAGTGGGGCATAAAATCAGGAAGTGGGCATGACCAGTGTTCCATTCATAAAGAAGTGATGAACAGGGAGGACTTATGGTTATCATTTCAGAAGTGACATTGGGTTTGTTTGTTTAAACTCTTAGACCAGCTGCTAGAAATAAAGTACACATTTCTAGAAACCATGATATATTCATGGAAAGACTGAAAACAACACATTCTTAAAAGCCACTGCTATAGTAAGAGCCTCTTTGGAAAATTTCATATGCATATTAAGATTCTGAATTAGAGTCTAAAGTTGTATGAACAGACGTGTATTCAAACTTTTAAGGAAACAGTTAAGTTTGAATGTGGGTATTCAAAGCAGTTATTCCCATAAAAACATCTGGGGATAACGCTGTGAAAAATCCATCATTGCATATTTCTCTGAAAATGTGTCCCAGAATGAACTGCTAAGGGATGCTGCTTCTTTTCTGATGACTTATAAATTCTTTCCTTACTTATGTGGCAAGTTACATCTTTCCCAGGAGACTGAAAAATCCAATTTCCCTGTTAAGAAGTATGGTTCCTAGGTACCTCAACTAGCTTAGAAATACAAATTATCAATAATATCTGTTAAAATATCTATATCTGCTTGCATTGTTGTTGCTAATGTTTACCTTAAATATAAAATCATTATATTTGGAAGATTATTTTTTACTATAGCTTAATCATTATCACATTATAGACTGAAATACCTTACAGTATGTATGTGCCTTCCTAAAAGTAAAGAAATTATTTACATTGGCATTGACTGGTACTCATCATAACATAACAAACTATTTGGGGAGGGGGTAGACTGTTAAGTATGTTCCAAGCTTAAAATGGTACAGTTTTAATATGTAAAAATACTAAGCTCAGATCAAGTGTAATTTTCCTTCCCATTGTTCTAGGTGATACTAGATGCCACCTGAAGGAAAATCCCAATAGGGAGAGAAAAAAGAATTTGAGCAGGGTGTTAGACAAAGAAAATAATTACAAAGAAGCTGCTTGGAAAAGCAAACTTTTCCTTCTACCTGTAGAGATAATGATATTATTGCCAGAACTTCATGGTTTTAATAAATTCCACGTTAACTATAGCACCAAGACCACAGAAGATAAAAGCCAGGCTTACTAATAGCCATATGAAGTTTGAAATATACAGTCTTTAAATAGATTGAATAGTTTAAGTTTCCAAGTTTTGCATGTTGTCTGGTAGAAAGTGGGGTTTCTTTCTCCATTAACATTCAGGCATCCTCTGCTATCAGTGAGAAAGCATTCAACAGAACAAAATTTTCATACTACCCTACATGCTTTTTATCATAATGGCTGTTTACGCTGCCTACACCAGTACCTACTAGTACAGCTGCTGCGAGACAGATTACAGGACACCAGTCACTGGGAAGAAAACTATGTAATGTTTTTATCATGGTTAAAATAAGAGCTTTTGGAAAAACATTAATTTCAGTAGGACTCCCATCTGCATTCAAGGCAGCACATATATTAGCATAACTCTATCATGTGGGTGAACTTGCGAAGGAGTGAATGATTTGCAATAGGAAGCATCCCTCAGAGTTACTGTCCTTGGGAATTTCTGTCAGGGGCTGTCAGAAATAGATACGAAACACAATGTCCGTTTGGATGACAGGGCAAAAAATTTGGAAGACACTTCCAAGGCTGCCTTCTCCATGAAAGAAATGAGGACTGTGAATTTGAACAGCTAGTATTTAGCATAGTGCCTGACCTTACAGCAGGCTGTGTAGCTCCATCTACTTCTTTCTCACTGAGGCACCTTTTCTTTGAAGTGGGGAAGTCCATCCGTAACTAGACTATCTCTAGGCCCTAAAGCTACATGGAGCTGTATCTGTTCATGTTGCTTGTCAACTGGAGAGCTATTGAAGTGAGAGTTGGTGGGGAGGTAAGGGAGCCTATAGCCTGAAAGGCAAAGCTTCTTGGGCACCAGGTTGGTGTGCTTGGCTTAACATTCTTCCAAAACCCATGCTTTGTGCATCTTGACCAGCTTCGCAAGAAGCACAACTATGGGTAAAAGTGGCAGAAGTGTCTCTGTCCTTGAGGGAGTGCCTATGCACAGAAATTTACTTGCAAAACTTTCTACTGAAACCTTAATATAACAGTTTTACTTGTATAGTTCCCATGGGAATGATTTTGCCCTGGAAGCAGAGCACACCACGGGGCTGGGTGTGTGTAAGTATGGCACTGTGGCTTTGCTGATACCATTCTGTCCGCACACTTCTACATACTGATGCACAATCAGAAGCTGCCCTTCCATTGATGCTTAGATGCTTGTAACCTGTTGGCATGAATGAAGTTCAGTAGCCTAAATTACTACCATTGGAAGTGAAATGGAGGCTTCTAAGTCACTAAAACCCTTCTGAAGATGTGCTTTTAGTATATATTATTTTCTAAAGAAATAGTATAAAACATTTCCTTGCATATTTCCCCTATTTCTTGTCTAAACAGAATCAGCCCAAAAAGCCCTGAAATTCAGCTAACTGTTGGCTTAAAGGACAACAGCACTTAAAACAGAGAGTTTGTGAAGAGAATTAAAGAGGATACAAGTACAAGCTTTGGTTGTATTATTTTTGGCCTTCCCTAAATTTCCTGCTTTCCCTGCTGATGGGAAACACTTAATAAAAATGATTTTTGATCAGCTGATCTTAAAAGGACAGTTTGTTCAATGCCAAAGTAATCTCATGAAAGAACTGGAACTCTAGAAGTTGGGCCATTTGAGGAATTTTTGTTGTTGTTTGATCAGTTTCAAAACAAACACAGGAGGAAAAAAACAGCTATGAACAAAAAGGGTCAATTTCTAATTGGCTTTATATCAATAAAAATTGCATCATTTACGATAATCTGGATACACATCAACTGAGTTGTGACTCTGGTCCAAAGGCTTCATGAAAATATTATTAGGAAACCCAAACAATAAGGTCTACCTAGGAATACAATAAACTTCTTTCATAGAATCATAGAATGGTTTGTGTTGGAAGGCAACTTAAAGGTCATCTACTTCCAGCCCCCTTATGTTCTGTATTTTGGCAAGAGCTACATGCACAGAATCCACACTGAAGCAATGTCAGTGTTGCTGATACCCTGTCAGTGTGCTATGTGGAGATACATGTGCTATTCTGCTGAGTTACACCAGCTTTCTCTGATTTTTCTCTGCCTTTTAAGACTTATCTCCTGTTGATGCTGTATTAATTTACTAGATTATGAAGGTGTACTATAAAACCTTGTATTTTGAATAAGCATTCAATTTCATAGCTGCTCTTCAAATTATCATATTGTCCTGTAATGGAATGAATTTAAGACTGGGCATCAAGTTCCACTTTATTCTAGATTTAAAGCTGCAGTAGTAGCACTCCAAGTGCATAGTTATCAGAAATTAAGCTTCAAGGATAATCTGTTTATTTACTTTCACTATATATTCCCATTCCTGCATCTTAGCTTCATTCTTTGGCAGATTACAAACTGGTAGATTTCTGGAGAAATATCTGGCTTTGAAGTAGTTTCTTACACTTCCATTGACCTCTCAAGTGCAAAAACCTCATTGAAAGGTTTTAGAACTCTGCATATAAAATTCCTCGGTATATACAAAATTTCAACCCCCCCAAATATGAATACCTGCCCAGAAAATAAACATATTTTGATAAAAAGCCTTTTTAATAATCGTGTGGCTATACTGGCTTTGTTAGAAACATATTAAACACGCAAGAGAATTAGGAGCTGCAGTCAAAGACAGCAGCAGGAACAACAGTCATAATATGCACATGTTGCTATGGGAAGAAACTTGAGTGCAATGTTTAAAGCATAAACACTGCTTAGTTTCCAAATGTTCATCTTTCTAGCAAGGAAAAAGCTGAGGAAGCACCAAATTGTGGGATAAAGTCAGGACCAAAGATATGACAAAGAATAAATATATTCTTTATCTTTCCTGATGCATATGAACAAATGGCTTTATAATATTATTATCTATCCCAGCAACTTGTATGGCCAGGATATTGACCCTGCTCCTAATCTAAACATTTATCTTTAAGACAGGGTTTTTTGGGGTTTTGTTTTTTGGTTTTGGGGGGTTTTTTTAAACATATTTCTATAGCCCTAAATGAAGCTGTGGAAAGACACTCTGGTGGACTTTGGTTAGGGTTCCATTTGCATTAATAGTTTCTTTCAATTCTTTTTCCTTTAGGGAGAGCAAGGCCCTTCAGGTCCCTATGGTCCTCCAGGTCTCCCTGGTGTTGGACAGCCAGGACCCAAGGTAACTCTCAGTAACATGTCTGTTAAAGTGCTAACTGTGGGCAGTCATTTTTTGGATGAAAGTTCTCACCTGCTGTTTTATCAAACTCAAACTCTTATCATCTAAATGTAAAACTGATACACTATCGACAGGTTTTTGTATTTGCATACAATGGAGATAACAGACATGCCTTTCCAGCAACCCTAAGTTTTTATTATGATCCCATTGATACAATAGAAGTCAGAAATAATGCCATTTAAATGGGGGTTAAATATGTGAGATCGTTTTCAAGCACTAGCAGATGCTTGCACTAATGAGTAAACCATACTTCAAGGCACAGAAATACATCTCAGTCACTGTGATACATGTTCAAGTGAGAGATTTGCCTTGTTATTTCTTCACTAGGGAACAGATATTCTTATAGGTTATGAAATTGTCTCTCTCATGCAACATTTAATTCCTCCATCTTATTTTATTGCAAAAGACTAGAAGGTGGAATCCAGTCTTGCTAATTTGGAAAAGTTCTATCTGCCTATGCTGGTCAGCCAAATCTCCTTTTGGCAAATTGCGAAAGCATCTACCTACTTAGTTTATGAGAGCACTAGATTGTATGACTACTACTAAGCATACTAAGCATACTTAGCACTACTAAGTATGACTACTTAGTTTATGAGAGTTTTGTCAGAGACCTACAGCTCAGACTCAAACAAGAAATCTAAATTGGGCAGAACTAGAACTCACCCTAGTGCTTCTGGCTGCTAAGTCTTTGGTGTTGCTTTATGCCATTTTTTTCCCTATTTTTTGGAGCCAAGTTCCAGTGTCTAAAATACCTGCACTTTTTTTGGTTTTACTGCTCTAATTTGTACATTCATTGAACTCCTGCATATTTTCTGTGCAGTGAGGCAGACCCTGAAACATAGAGATGGTTTATATAGCTCAGGAACTAGTAATTTGCCATAAAAGGAACAACACTGAGTCATTCCAGAAGGGAAAATAGTTTATGGAGAAGGAATGTCACTCCCAGTCTCTGTACTACTCTGGGGAGAGATAAAAATCCTCTGTGCTTTTATCCTTGAAGCACATAGTCCTCAGTAAACTGGAGGAATTGTGAAGATTATGACACCTTATAAATAGAAGATACAGAAACTATGCAGTTCCTGGAGTTCCCATGTAATCCCATATTCCACTGAAGCAGGTTTCAATTCAAGTGCCTAGATAGAGGCTACGGTGAGGATCCCTCACACATGAGCATTTCTGCTTCATAGCTGGGTTGTACTGCAAGCAAATTTAGCCTGACTTCGCTCCCTCATCCCTGTCATCTCTCAGGTCCTGCACTTTTAAACAGTTACCCCTATGCAAAGTGATGACACTCCTTTGCTGTTGGTGTGAGGGCTGGTATGCAATCTAGTGCTCCAAGTATTAATCGAAAGGTACTAGCAAATGTTTCTAAATTGTTATTTATGGTTTTTTTACATCAGGAGATGGTACACGTTTGATTTCAGACCTTTCTGATGACATCATTAAGTCATCTATATGTAAATGTTATGCTTTTCAAAAGCATCGAGTTGAATTAGGACTGAACTTTCTAATATTCTTTTTCACAAGGGTGCTCAAGGTCAAGAAGGTAAAATTGGATTCCCAGGACCTCCTGGAATTGGTGAGCCAGGATTACCTGTAAGTCAGTGATACATCCATTGGAAGTGGAATATAATAAAATAAGTCTTAGTGAGTGCAATTGATCGACAGCAGCTATATTGGCCACTGATTCCATAAACCACCTTGGACCTAGTCTGGAGCAGCAGAAGTGTGTTTGGCTATGCCAGCCCAGTATTGCGGCAGTAATTGCACGTGGCTTGCCCAAGTAGGAGAATAAAGCCATGTCCAAACAAATTTTGGGGAAATAAAAAACTGCTTTGTCCATGTGAGCAGGATTGCAGTATCCAGTTTTCAGAAAGACATGGAGTTGTATACAAATAGCTGTACCCGTACTTGTTTGAGGTTAATCTTTAAAAATTGTCTAAAAATCAAACTTTAAGAAGAAGAAAATCCAAGAGCTGAGGCATTCTTCAACTCCTGTGTGTAATTTAGATTGCATCAAAAACAAAGACCCAAGTTATGTGCTTTTAATTATATCTTTATCTTCTGAATTACAGAACTTTAGCAAGCTTTTTGTAACGTTGAGTTAGTGCTCACTGGCTGCTTTTTCTCCCTGAAATGTATAAAATGTATGGTTTTCTTGTATATTTCATTAAAAACCTGAAAGAGATTGTTAATTAAGAAGCCATGAATGTGGGTGGGTGTTAGATTCATTCTAATAGTATTTTTGAAAGTCACTTTGTGGTTGTAAAAGACTTTTTCTCACAAAAAATGTAGAAACTTTTTGCTTAATCAAGATCATCCTTAAAAACTCTTTATTATCTTTAAATAATGAAAGATAGCTGAGTTTTGTGGAAGAACAGAAAGTAGTACAAAAATAATTATTTCTGTACTTGTTTAAAACAAAATTGGCATTCTCTAATTTTGTATGTTTAACCTGCCATTTTGTATGAAAAAACCTATGTTCAAATTAATGATTTTCATTATGAAAATCATGGAATTATATGGAATTATGGGGATTAAATTTCACAGCGGTAAATGTATTTATTATAAATTAATCTACAGGTTCATTTGAGTTTTAAGGGTATAATCTTTAGACATTAATTATGTAATTCACACCTTTTCAGCATTAGTTTATTCTAATCTAAATCTTCCAATTAAGGGTTGCTACACTTCATTTTAATTGCCTGGGCTCAGCCAGCTGTTAGGGAAGCATTTTTATTTACCACTGTCATAAATGTTGCAAGAACCTATACTAGCAAGTTAGACAAAAAGTCAACAAAAAATAGAATTGCTGATATAGTCTGATTATATTTTTCTTTTCTTACAGGGGCCACGTGGCCCTGATGGTCTGCCAGGTGAGAAAGGTCTGCCAGGAGAGGGCATTCAAGGCCAAAAGGTAGTTTTATGGAAATTATTTTTTTTAACATTGTGGGCCAAATCTGCGGTAGTGTCTAAATTATTTCACTGGTATAAAATGTCAGTTGATGGATCTTGGTCTTCTGAATCACTGTGCTCTCTGAATATCCCTCCGAGTTCAGAAACTCTATCAAGATGTACAAAATGTTGTACAGTCCCTCTAACAATAGTAAGTTAATGATTCTCTTATTTATGTATTTAATAAGATACCTTATTTTGGTAGCATTAATGGGATAAATTGTCTTCTGAAAGACCACTTAGCTATTTATGTTCTGTATTGGAAGAAAACATTCAGGAACAGTTTTCATTCTGTCTTACCATTTTGGGAAACTAGAAGATAGGTTGTATGAGTCTCTATGGACAGTTACCTCATTAAGGGGACTTGCTAGGTTAATATATGTGAACCTTCCTTTTTTTAAACATAAGTACAAACAAGGAAAGATTTATGATTAAATCACAACTGGACTTCCCATCAAAATGTATCCCTCTTTTTTAGTGGCTTCAAGATTCTCTAGGGCCTTGAACTACTAAGCAAAGAAGATTTTTCTTCCTTTTATGGAAAAGATGTTAGTCGTGTCCTTGCACGAGGTTCTGAACTGCTCTCTCTGACTAATGAACATATTATTGCATTTTCAAAATGTAGCTTCCTTCTTCTTACTATTTCATATTCTCCTTTTGAAGTCCTGTGTTCAACAACACAGTGAATGCAGATGAAGCATGTTATGAATTGTAACTGAATTGCTTTTCTCTAATACTGATGATTCCATTGACTATTTTTCTTGTTTGTTTGTGAAGGAATACTTTTTTCCTCATTACCCACATTGTGATGACCAGTTTGTCTAGGATGGTGTTCTTTAGAAATTCCCAAATACAGCTACAAAACTGTCACATATTTCCAGGGTGAAAAAGGCTCTGAAGGTGTAGCTGGTCCTCCTGGACTGCCAGGTCAACAAATCAAAGGTGACAAGGTGAGGCACAGAGTATTTTTTTAATCGTATCTATAGTTAATTATATTTATAGTTAAATTAATGATTAATTATTCACACAATATCACAACAATACAAAGGTGTGTTTTACCTGGAATCTGAAAAACTATGCTACACTGTTCCATGCAGCTCCATAGGCTGCACTCATCTATACAAGTAGCTGAGCCTGTTAATGTTAACTGAGATCACTAAGGACTATATTCTATGCAGTTGGGAGTATGAGGGAAGAAATGGACTTTTTTCCTCCTAAATTTTTTTCAGAAATATTGTATTTAAAATATTTTCAATTTTATTTAAATATTAAAAAAAAAGTAAAAACCCCTTTGTGTCATCTAATCTCATGGACCTGGAACAGGCAAAGGAACACTCTGGCTTTTGAAATTTGTTAGCTTTTTGGTGCCTAGTCCCTGAAAGAGGGATCCAGAACAATTTTCATTCCCTTGGCCTGATGAGATTCCAGCCTGTATCTTGTGCATCCCCAGAGAGTGGCTGATGCAATATGTCCAAATATCCTACAGAGCAGAGACAGTGATTCCAGATCTACCTTCTCATTATTAGTGCCATAGCCCTCCTCCTACTCCCCGTTGTTTTCCTTCCCTCCTGTCCCCATGAGTCCTGCTCTCCTCTTTGCCCCACATTCAATTTCAGTGAGAGGACACCACTCCCATCCAAAGTTGTTGACAGCTTAGTCAGCAGGGAGTGCTTCGCAGATGTGGGAAGTTTGACTTGAATGTACTCATCTCGCTGTCCAGTCAAATGTCTCTCCAGAATCTTCAGAGCAACCTGGGTGGTGTGGTCAGATTTGGCCTGCCTATGAGAGATGTGCTTGGTGAGCACCTGCCAGGCCATCTTGCTCGAGGCCTTAGTTAGAGGAAGGTTGGTTATCTGTGCAGGAATGAGTCATCTTATTCCCATGTCTGTATAGGAAAAATGCAGCAATGGCCAGGACAGCAAGTGTTTGGGACCATTTCAGTAAATAAGTGTTTCTGGAATAAATGAAACTAATTATTTTTTGTTTTCTAGGGACTGGTGTCACACATCCTTGACACCTGCATGGGTTTGTGCCATTTCCAATATCCATGTGACCTCCCCATATTCCTCTAGTCCCATAATTCCCTCTGCCATAATTCCTCTATTCCCTCCCCAAGTGCTGTACAATACCATTACAACACCACGTGACAAAGATTTTTCAAAAATGCTCTCTAGCTGCTCTGTTTACACTTGCAAGTTTTTCTTCTGAGTGTTGTGCAAGAAACTGTGCATATTTCCATACAAGAAAAGCTTTAAAATTAATCTCAGTATGTAAAGATAAACTATGGATCCTTCTAATAATAAAGTTACAGCTGTGATCATCTCATGTTAAAAATGAGATAGAGTTTGTAGGTAGGAAGGGGTATTATTTTTATTACATGAATTGCCATAGGCAGACTTTCAGGTATTCCAAACAAACACATTTAACTCAAATAGAAGCAGCAAACTTCAAGATAATACAGCTTGGGGACTGTTGCTATGTGTTTAGTTTAAATATGTTAATCGGCTAGCATGGACTATTGCAATATAGCTCTTAGGAATACTTTTTGTATAGGGTGAACAAGGCCAAGTAGGACCACAGGGCCCAGCAGGACCACCAGGAATAGGCAATCCAGGAAGCCAGGTAAGTCTACATTTTGGACATGTAATGAGCGTTCGCATGTAGTTTTTGTTTTATACTTTATCAGAGCTCTAGTTTTGATGTGAAGACATTAACAATTTCACAGTGATTTTTCATTTTTAAAAGTATCAAACTAGTCTTTAGGCAAAGCTTGTAAATATAAGTGATTCCAACTGATTTGAATGGTCTTAGAATCAGGCAAACAGAAATTTGGTCTAATCTGCATGATAGTTTGCATAGGAGATAAATCAGATGCATTACTTGGATGATGATATGTTATAGATAAGAGTTTCACGAGGTAAGAATCCACCACTTCTGAATTTCAAGCCCTTTGAAGCTTGAACACAGCCTTTAACAGGTGGATACAGAAAAACTGAAACATCCCAGAAGACCTTTTCCTTTTTGTTTTTTTGGAAAGATAAGAGTTCATGCCTCCGCCATACTATCCCAATGAATCAGGGCTTAGATGCAGATACTGAGACACTTCTCATTTGTTTTCTCCCTAAACAGTAATTGTCATTACACTTGGATACATCAGTGAGATCCACAGGATAGTGACAAAGGAAAAATAAAATAAAGATCTCAGAACTAAGCCTGAGGACAGGCAAACAAATTGTTTTCTTTTAAAGATAAGATAGAATCATTATTAATTGAAAGATGGACACATGGTGAATTTCAGATGTGGAAGAGTGTAATGCACTAACTCATTTATTTTGCTTTGTAGGGTATACAGGGTCCACAAGGAAACCCTGGGGCAAAAGGATCTAAAGGTTTTGGTCTGCCAGGTCCAAAGGTAACGATTCAGACATTATTTTTTAAAAACAGCACCAGCAAGAAACAACAAGAAACATATCTTTGCCAGGCTTTTCAAGAGTGTGTTTGATGAGATGAAAATGTAACTCTTCATTGGAGATAACAATTCACTTTTGAATCTTTGAGGGAAATCCACCCATGTTATCAAGGTGTTCCCCAAATGCAGCATATGGCTTCTGCTTAGCATCAGCCCTTAACCTTTGTGAATGTAGATTTTAGGTTCTAAATGAACACAAATTTATAAACAAAGTATCTTTCAGACATGTTTATATCAAATGACTTTGGTGCCACATACACATTGTGTTCAAGTAAAGCATTTTACCAAACAACTTAGTTGTAAACCAGTGATGGTTTTGAGACTTAAAGCTAGTCCCACCACGCCTTCCACCTGTCCTTCAGCCTTCCATGGTCATCATGATAAAGAACCAAACCAAAGACAGAAACATTAGGAGAGAAAAAAGAGCTTAAATGTACTTAATAACTGACACTGCACCACAGAAGGAGGGAAAGTAGGAAGAGAACAGGAAACTGGGGTAAACAATTACTGCTGTCAAAACTCAAGCCTCTAGCAATACAGTGTCAGGTGAGTACTATAAGAGGAGAAAAAGGAATTGCTGAAATATTAAGGGGAGCAAGTGGAGTGAACTGTAAAGCAGAAGTGTGCTTTGTAATCACCTTGATTTACAAAAGGAAGACGTTAGTCACTGTAGCAAAAGCAAAGAGAAATACAGTCATTTTCTTCTGGGCATTACTTTGGCATGTAGCAGTTACAGCAGCAATGTTTAACATTAATGTAGGGAAAGATAGGCAGCTGTGAAACATGTTATGTATGAGGACAATTTTCCTAGTGTGAAAAAATATTTTTAAAAGCAAAATTGAAAAATGGTATTCCTATTTCTTTAACTGTTTTAGAACTACTAGAAGGAAGAATCATGTTTGTCTTAAACAAAGTCTGATTTTTCTTTATTTGGACTCACTTTTCATTAAGTGACCAAATTTTTGATATAGTGGTATAAAGTAAAAAATAAAATGTATTAAAACAAAAAGGAGAAAGTTGGAATGATTCACTTAGACTTTCTGCCCACTGCAAGGTTAAATAAAATAGATGCAGTCCTACAAGTTACTGGGGTTTCTGAAGAACAGAATTTTCCAGTTGAAAACTGCTTGGCTGAAAACTTGACCAATTAGAATCATAGAATCATAGAATATCTCAAGTTGGAAGGGACCCATAAGGATCATCAAGTCCACTTCTATGTGTAAAGCAGTTAGTGAAATAGTGCAAGTAATGAATGAAGCTAAACTGTGTTCCTGTGTTAAACAAAAGACTTTTTGTTACTAGGGTCAACCAGGTGAACCTGGACAAAAAGGAGAACCAGGACTTCCAGGAATTGGCGTACGAGGACTTAAAGTGAGCCTGTTTTTACTTTTAGCTGCTCCTTACAGGGTCTTCTAATTCTTTCACTAGTTGCTGATAAACTAAGTAGAAGATTTTTTGGTATAGGTTGACTATGAACAAAATAGGAAGGAATTTCAGTAACAGATATTCACTTAACTTCACAGTTTTAGCTTTTAAACTCAAAATGCTGTGCTAGAGCTCCCACCCTCTCTCCTAAAATCATTACTGCAGCCATAACCGGAACAGAGTTTTCCCCCATGTTTTCTAAGCTAGTGAGGTATTTCCAAGGCCTGTTAGGAACGTTACTACCTCTGTTCATCTGCAATGATTTGAAAAAAAAACAGTCTATGTGACAACAGTGGTCATACTGCCTATGTGTTAGAAGAGTTGTTAAGCACTTAAAGCTTTGACTTCAGCTGCTATTTTGAAAACTGTATACCGTGTCCTTAATGATTTAAGTAGGTCTTCCAAAATCTTGGGTAAGATGACATAGACATCTTGGTTTTCATGATTTTTCCCAGGATCATGGAAGAAGCGCTTGGAAGGACTAGTTCCTATGGATAGTTTCAACTCTGTGGCAAGTCTTAAAAGTAATGCCTAGACCAGTTTGTAAAATCAGCAAGGTGTTAGTCTCCAGTCAACAACTCCACTTAGGCATTTTTGGCTGGCCATTCCTTAAGTCCCAGATGTTTGATCTTCCAAGTAAATTACAGTCGTATCATATTGTTCTTGTGCACAGAATAACAAACAGCATTCAATTATGTTTTTACTCACTGAATAAATGTAAATTTATTTAATACAAAACCAAGATTTAAGAAGTAGGTGGGGAGGTTGGAAAGAAATTTAAAATACTTATTTAAGAATGTATGAGTAGAAAAAATTACTGGCTCTATAGAATATTTAACTTACTGGGAATAACAACCTTTATTTGAGCAAAAATATTGTATATCATTAATATTTTAACACACTATTAAATCCATTTTACAGAAAAAAGAATGTATTGAAGTATTCAGATATCATTATTTATTCTTCTTTAAGGGAGATATAGGTCTATCAGGACTCCCAGGAGAGAGAGGGCTGCAGGGAGATCCTGGGAAGTCAGGGAAAAAGGTAAGGAAATATATTTTACCACATGTAAAAGGTGTAGACGAAAGAAGAACAAACCATTATTTGCAGGTATGCAATGGCAAGGAGTTCAACCTGGAAGAGGGCATGTGCCAATACTTTTGCCAGGGAAAAGGGGCTAGGCTAGTTGAGATGTTTCCAACAAACTTTACTAACAGTGGCTACCATCTGAATCTGCAACTGATTCAGCTGCCCTGCTTTTTGTGGGTTATTGACTCCTGTTAAATTTCATGATCTTCTTGGAGAACAGATAGCTCACGTCTTTAGCCTGTTCCTTACAGCCTGATCAGATTTTTCCTGACACCAAGAAGTCACGCTCAAATTGATGTGACTTAGGGCGTCTGAGCTGTGGCTGAAACCTGTCAGCCTGGTACAGAAACCGTCACAAACAGCTGAAACCAGGGCTGCTTGTTTCCAAGGGAAATTCTTAGATTTTAAGAGAAACTCTGCCACATTGGGAAAAAGAAGCATAAATTCAAAATGGTGGAAAGGAATTTAGAGCTGTACAAAGCAGAGTGCCCAAAATAATCCCTTTAGGGTAAGTTAAATGGAGGCTTTTAATTTTACTCTTTCCAAATAGAATGAGCTGCTGAGTGAGCAAAACTCAGTGCTTTGGCTGATCGTTGAATTGCTGCTGAGAATCCAGGCGCCTCCAAACTCTGCTACTGTGCAGCACTTAAATGAGGGTAGCAGCTGGCCAACGTGTAGAATTGATGAACTGAACATGATTCAGAGTAAGCAAATCAGCTTTTCTTGACTGCAGGTCTTTAATCAGAAAATATCTTAATAGCTGTAATAAACATCTATTAAGAATGGAGCTTCACATTTTTTTCATCTACAAGGGCAGTGCAAATACCAGTTTGAGAAGCTACAGCCTGAGGCACTAAGCCTTCCACTGTGGAAAAATATGTAGCATTTCTGTTGCTACTTAATTATTTTTTTAAAAATTGAAATCACACACTATGTAAATGCTCAAAAATGAAGATCCCAGTGTATCAGAAGTGAAACATCAGAATTAAAAGTAAATGTTGGGTTAAAGTTACAGGTGGCTTTTGTATTTGAGAATGCTGGGGTTTTTTTCTCTTGCATATTGCCTTTATTCTGATGATCAACTTGGTGCTGTCACCTTCACTGTCATAATTCATTATAAGTGAAAATATTAGTACTGAGCAGCTACTTTGGGTATTCAGGACAGTGCAAAGAACAGCTTGATGCCTGCAGTGAGTAGCATGGTGATGTTACAGCTGTTACTTGCAGGTGTGAAGCTGTCTCACAGAAGTGGGATCCGGACTGATGCCTATCAACACCAGGCTGTGTAATGCCACTTCCATCAACAGCTCAAATCAGAAATGGATCTTTAAACTTCATTATAATCTGCTTTTCAATTTCTGAACTACCTACAGGCATTCTGATATAGAATCATAGAATCAAAGAATTGCTAAGGTTGGAAAAGACCCTTAAGATCATCAGGTCCAACCGTTAACCTACCACCGCCAAGTCCGCCACTAAACCATGTCCTCAAGCACCACATCTACCCGTCTTTTAAATACCTCCAGGGATGGAGACTCAACCACTTCCCTGGGCAGCCTGTTCCAGTGCCTGACTACTCTTTCAGTAAAGAAGTTTTTCCTAATATCCAGCCTAAACTTTCCCTGGCGCAGCTTGAGGCCATTTCCTCTCGTTCTATCACTTGTTACTGGGGTGAAGAGACCAACCCCCACCTCACTACAACCTCCTTTCAGGTAGTTGTAGAGAGTAATAAGGTCTCCCCTCAGCCTCCTTTTCTCCAGGCTAAACAACCCCAGTTCCCTCAGCTGCTCCTCATAGGACTTGTTCTCTAGACCCTTCACCAACCTCGTTGCCCTTCTCTGGACACGCTCCAGCACCTCGATGTCCTTCTTGAAGTGAGGGGCCCAAAACTGGACACAGTACTCGAGGTGCGGCCTCACCAGTGCCGAGTATAGGAGCACTATCACCTCCCTGGTCCTGCTGGCCACGCTATTCCTGATACAGGCCAGGATGCCATTGGCCCTCTTGGCCACCTGGGCACACTGCTGGCTCATGTTTAGGTGGCTGTCAACCATCACCCCCAGGTCCTTTTCAGCCAGGCTGCTTTCCAGCCACTCCTCCCCAAGCTGGTAGCGTTGCCTGGGGTTGTTGTGACCAAAGTGCAGGACCCAGCACTTGGCCTTGTTGAACCTCATAGTTATATACTAATCTGACATATTATGCATAAATATTTTGTAGATAATGTTCCTTAATAGAATGTTTTATGTGGATTATTTGTGAATTATTTGAAGCAATGTTTCTAGGAAATATTTGCAGCCTGGATTGGCCTTTGGATACAGAGTTGCCTAAAATTACTGCTTCTTAAAAGTTGTTTTTCTTATAATTGGTCAACCAAGACCTTTTCTGATAACTTTGGAAGCATTTTTCTTCCTCATATGAGTATATGCATGCAATTCTTCCTACAAAAGATTGATGCAATTGGAAATGGCACTATTACAAATGTCTGTGAAAATAAGGAATATGAATGCAGGAGGGTGGAAGTGGTTTAATAAGACAGCATACTTTAGTTTTTGCAGGAAAAAAAATAACCAGATATTTACTGACATTTTTGGGAAAACTGTTTATGCAAGCATTGTTTCTCATAAGTCTATTGACTCAATAAAATTAGGTACATGAAAATTAATTAACCATCTAATCTCTGTTAGGGGGAAAAGGGAGATCAAGGTCCAAGAGGCCCAGAAGGACCCCCTGGCAAAGGAAATGTAGGCCAAAAGGTATGGCTTGACATGCACACTGGAGAAATACTGCAAACTTTAGAAGGACTTGTTTCATAAGAGTTCAGATACTGGCCTCTTTGTCATTCATTGTATCTTACGTAGCAACTATATTTTAACTGATGATTTAAAAGGATTTAAGAGAGAGCAATGTGTTCCTTAGCCTGAACAAGTGTAGCAAAATCAGACTATAAACAAAGACCCTAAAGTTAATTGGGCAGTAGAGATTTCCTAAAAATTCAGTACAAAGTTTTCATTAAAGTTAAGAGGAAGCAAATTATCTCAGTATGCTGATACAGAGAGAGAAGGAGCTAAGAGAAATTAGGTGACTAGTTAGATACCTAAATGTTAAATTAAAAGCCTGGAAAGATGTATTAGTAGACAGACAGCTTTTATCTCCCACCTGGTTAAATTTAGGACATTTGGGGCAGATTCTAGAACTGAGTGGAATTTCAGTTGGAGTGGAGCATCTAAATACCTTTCTAATTATGAATGTCATTATTGTCGTGTTTTTGGTTATTTGGGTATCTCCCAGTTGTGAATGAATCTTTGCTGTGATTGAAAAAAAAGGTGTGTTTTCATCAGGGTGACCCTGGAGAAAAAGGATCCCAAGGACTGATTGGTTATAAAGGAATACAAGGCCCAGCTGGACCAAAAGTAAGCTTGTTCCTCCAGGGTAACCCTTCACTTTGTATTTTATAAAAGAATCTATGAAATTTATGTAATGTACAAATTTCTGAAGCATCTGATGCTTGGAGACTTAACAGAACAAAGGAAAAACAGAAACATCTTCTGTCCTGAATGACACAAAAGTCCCAAAGAGAAGAAGAATAGGCAAACATATAATTACAGACCTTATAACTATGCATGAGCACTGAGAAGCTAAATTAAATTTAAATTGAAGTTGTCCAGGTGATTCTAACCATGAGCATTTTGCAAACTTTTACTTTGAAACATTAACTTTCTATTATAATATTTTGTGAGTAAGTGTCAGTCTGAATGATAAGGAAATTGAAATAATACAAGTATTCTGGTTATTCCATTGGCTTTGTAAGCTGGACACAAAAATTAATTAAAGTTAAAAAATCAAATACATGGTTCAACCAGTAGTTATTTAAAACATGAAACTTGGACCAGCTTTCACAAGAACAATAAGTTAATTTATGGTTTTTCCCAAATACTGTCTATTTCGTAGATAGATATTGTAAATATTTTTATAATACAAAGTGTTGAAAAAACTTTTTGCTAATTGTGCAGAAAATGAAACTGTCTGTTTAAATCTAGATGATACCATTTTGTAACAGGGTGAACGGGGAGAGAGAGGACCACCTGGTGTCACTGGATCGTCTATTCAGGGACCTGCTGGACCAAAGGTGATTATCTGATATGTGTTTGCTGGAGACCAGAGTTTGGAAAATTTCTAGTGCACATTTCTGTCAAAATTAAAAGAATGTAAGTTAAAGAAGTTAAAATTCCTTGTTGTGATAACAAAGGTGACTGAATTTTAGAAATAAGGACTGAAAAGTACTAAAAATTAATAGAGAGTGTTTGAGGGCCCCTTAACAGGATGCTGAACTTAGTACGTGTTATTGCCTTCTGAAGGCATTTGTTTAAAAAAAAAAAATCCTTATTACATTTCTGTTGTGTTTTGGCCCCTCCTGTGAAATTAATCACTTTGGAGTCTTTTCTTTTTTTCAAATTTACTGTGCATTTTGTTTCTTAAACTAAAGGTTTCCTGAATGTGGGAGTAAATCCCTGCAGTAATGTGTCTATGTGTAGTTCTAGGGAGTTATATGCTGAACTAGATTATTTTTTGGAGATGAATGTTTGTATGTCACCTGCAAGTGAACAGCTACATCCACCTCATTTTCCCTACGGGAAATGTACCCAAAATGAGTGAGACTTGTCCTGCTGCAAGCAAGGATTCAGTAACAGTCAAGCTAACTTCAAAGGTTTTAAAAACATTTGAAAATTCACTACCACCCAATTTTTATTTTAAAAATAAAATTGTTGCTGTTTTGATAGTATGTCAGTTAACTGCAACTTTAACTGATGCTTTTCAGCTTTGGTGGTAGTTTTTAGGGTAGAGAAAACACTAGTGTACATCCTATCGCTCTGAAGTAATTTCATCCCCATTTTTCTTCTTCCTTAAAAATATGCGTTCCCACACACAAGCACATGTAGGTATTGTACATACAATGTACTCGTCAGCCTGGCAACAGGACATCACAGAGGGCTAGGATGTAGTTTGGTCTTGCTTGTGCATGGCGGAAGGATGAAGAGAACGCAAGAAGCTCAGGGTACACCTGGAGTAAAAATGCAACCACAGAGAAGAAACAAAGGAGAGGATTGTGGGGTGCTCATACCTCTTAGATTGGTTTAAAACCATAATAATGTGCCAGACTTTATGTCAGGAAAATATAAGTGGCATGCTATAAGGCATAACTTGTATGAAGACAGGTTTCACTACACCGGTCTCCCATCTTCACATTTTCCTGGTTACTGTGACATTTTTTAATAGACCAGTGAGTGAGTCAAGATTGTTTATTGATAAAATTCATGCTGAAAAATAAGAACTTTTTAGACTTTATTGCCTTTTTCACTCCGATTTCATTCTGTTCAGTACAGTTCATATCACTTTCTGTCCTGGTTTCGGCTGGGAGAGACTTAATTTTCTTCCTAGTAGCTGGTATAGTGCTGTGTTTTGGATTTAGTATGAGAATAATGTTGATAACACACTGATGTTTTAGTTGCTGCTGAGTAGTACTTACACTAGTCAAGGACTTTTCAGCTTCCCATGCTCTGCCAGGTGCACAAGAAGCTGGGAGGGGGCACAGCCAGGACAGCTGACCTGGACTGGCCAAAGGGCTATTCCATACCATATGACATCATGCTCAGTATATAAGCTGGGGGAGCTGGCCGTGGGCAGCGATCACTGCTCGGGGACTGGCTGGTCATTGGTCAGCAGGTGGTGAGCAATTGCATTGTGCATCACTTGTTTTGCATATTCTTTTATCATTATTGTTATTATCACTTTCTCTCCTCTGCTGTCCTATTAAACTGTCTTTATCTCAGCCCACGGGTTTTACTTTTTTTTTCTCCAATTCTCTCCCCCATCCCACTGAGGGAGGGGAGGGTGAGCGAGCGGCTGTGTGGTGCTTAGTTGCTGACTGGGGTTAAACCACAATACTTTCATAGCAGATTGGCCATGATCCAAAATGCAGTGGAGCCTGTAGGAGTTTTTCCAAAGTCTGTACTAAATTTTAGATCAGGGCTTTTATGTGCAGTGGCTGATGCGAGAAAACAAGTAGTTTGGGTAATTATAAAATGCAAGTTGATTTTTAGAAAATATACAAAACATTGTCTCTTTAGCTCCTTAATAATTTCTTTGTTTAAACAAATATCTGCTATGTTTCTGACAATTGCTCAATGATGTAACAGGCTACACAGGTTCGTTTTCTCTCTCCACTGTGGAAAGTGCAATGGTTACTAGTAATTGTGTTCTTGGAACATCCTGTTATCTGCAGTAGTGAAGCCAGACATTATAAATTTCTAATGCATGGACTTTGCATGTTTTTCAAAGCTGGGAGTTATCATGGTCTGAGGTCTTTTTAGTACATCTCAAGTATTTGATATAGCAGTGGGTGATTGCTAGAGGTCTTAACTCCTGGACAGCCATGGTTGTGTCCACCAGAAATTTATTTATTTTACGCTACACCCACGTTTGAGGACTAGAGTTTTATTTCCCTTGACAACCATTATGCTGTTACTAATATGGAGACAGTAACATTAGATAGCTGTTTTTTCTCATATTCCTTTCTCATGGTTACAGCTGCTCAGTAGTTTTGATAGAACATTTGATCTGCATTCCCTAGTGAATATTCCCTGAAGTACTTCCTGTCCTTCTCACTAGCGTTAAAAATTGCAAAAGTTTCATTGAAAATTGTAATTTTCTTTTTAAGATCCTTAATGTAAAGTAGAACATCTGTTGCCAATAGATTAAACACTAGAAGGAGCCAAATTTTGCTCTGTGAAGGGATAACAAGAGGAACTTGAATTCTAAGCCCGATTGCTTTCCAGGAAAGCCACTGACAGAGCTAAGATTACCAAACAATTGTACTGGGTTATATTTGAGGAAAAGCTCAAGTTTTTTCCTGGGTCTTCAGACTGTGGAGCTTGCAATTTTGAAGTGCTGCACCATTGCATCTGTAGCCTTTCTAAACATACTCTGTGTCAGCACTTGTCTTTGAATTTCTTTGGTGTTCTCTCTGTGCTCTGGCAGAAACAAGGATATGCAGCCTTGCTTGTGTGGGCAAAAGCAGGCAGAAGCCACAGGTGAATTGGGCCACTGAAACTGAATTATGATATTCAACCTTCGGTTGAAAACTAAAGCCATCAAGTTATTCATCAAGGCAGAACAAAGTCTTTGACACAGTTGCAGAGAAGCAAAAGTATAAGAGAGGTCAGAATCAAGGTAGTAAAAGCTTCCCCTAGAAATACTGATTTCCTGTTACCTAGCTCAATAATTGTCACTGTCAGAAAGAATTGAATACTTGTTCTTTTCTATAAAACTTTGCAAAATAAAAGCTGAAAATAATGAGTATGGTTTTGTATTTGTTTCTTTTTGGATAGGGGGATCCAGGACCCAAGGGGCCACCGGGAGATGATGGACTTCCTGGAAATTCAATAATGGGACCAACGGTAGGAGTTTTTAGACAAAAGATGGAAAACAAAGAAATATGAGACATATGCAAAACTCTTGTGAAAATGTAGAAACCACTTGAACAATTTTTTTAGGAAAGTAACTGACCCATTCTTCAACTTTTCCATCATTTCAGGTTAAACCTGTTTTCAAAAATCAACTTATTGTTTTTTCAAAGAAGAAACACAAAATAGATTAAATAACTAGTCCAGTGTACCTCACCCTGCAGACTTCCCTCAGGAAGTCATCATTAGGAAGGTAGCTCTTCAAATTTATGTCCACCTTTCACTATCTCATGTGGTCTTTTTTACCTCTGTATGGGCAATATGCTCTTTACTGAGTATAAACTGAGAGATATTAGTTAATTTAACAGTGGTCTTTCAGTATTACCAACCTTGCACATTCAAAAACATAAGACCCAAAATAAAGAATTTTAAAAATAGATCTTTTGGAAGTACTTATTTGCATATAGGTCACAGAATAGGATTTACTTGGTTATATCCTTTACATTTTTAACTTCAACTCCAAGAAAGGAGTACAGTAGTCTGTAGCAGGATTGCTGTGCTTACTGTTTGAGCCTTTAGTGGTTAACTGGCAGGATCAACACACAAGTGAAAGACCAGATATAAAACTGAGGATTCAGTGGTAACACAAAGATTGCAGTCTTTGCAAAAGTGAGACTGAAAAATTCTCCTCTGTAGTACACATGAGTTGACATAAGGCTGCTCAAAGAATAAGGTGAGACCAAGGACCATCCTCTTGCCAGTCGGAAATAAGGTAAAGGAAAAGGATGTAGATTAATTTCAAAAAGATGAAATTTATGGAGTTTTATCACTGTTGAACAGGGAATTGACCTTTTCAAAGAATGGTTCTATGTCTCCTGTTTCTTAAGTGGTAATAGTAGTTCAGGATGACTGTTAGGTACATAAAGTTATGACTGCTTTTTTTCCTTGCATAATGCATTACAGTTATCAGCATGGAATTTTGTCTGATATTTTATCACCAAATTACTCAAACCCTTAAGTAGGGTTTTTCCTCACCTCCTTGGAATTGCCTTTCATTTAACTAATCAGAATAATATGGTGTCATTAGAAAACAGTGCCACTCACTTTTCTACATTATTTAAGAAAAAACTGAAAAGCGCAGTCACTAGAACAGATCCCATGTCCTCTACTGCAAAAACTGGAGATATATTTCCTTTTACTTTGCAGCTTTCACCTCCTCCCCTCTAACACATTTTGTGATATCATATTGTACTTCTGTAAGTCATGATCTGGGTTCAAACTTCCTATAAGCCTTTTGCCACTTGTGATAAGGGAATAGTTCAGGAAGACTTCCTTCAGTGTTTGGGAAAGGTACCATTCTTGTGATCTCCTTTCCAGACTGAAATCAGGAACCTTCCTAGTAAACCTCTTTTTCTTTTTTTTTTTCACATTTACCATGTCTGCACACAAAATGTTCCACATAGTTCCACTGTTTCACTTCTTGGGAATATAGTCAATAGACCCAAATTCAGAGACCAGTTAGTTTATGTTTGCCTAACACAATGTAGTTCAAAATAAAGCAACTTAATGCAATAACTTTTGTGTGATAACATCTTAGGAATATCAATAATGCTTTACTCCTGGCTTGACAGACTTCTACCAGTACACTTACCAGAGGATGCTGGATAGCACATTGATCCATATGCATTCAGTAGATTGTATTTTTGAATTTTCAAAAACTCTGAATTTATTTACTTTGTCTATAATGTAGAATGCTACTTCACTCTGTTTTTCTTATAAAAAGAAGTGATGAACATGACTTAATTGTCCAGTCGTATACTTAATCATCTAAGTTTTGATTATGGCAGTTGTGGTTTTTTTCGTAACAATGACCATGGACACAAGATTTATGTTATATTCTGTTTATCTTTTTTTTTTTTTCTTTGAAAGAGCATAGAAGCAACTATCTCTGTATTACTGCTTCAGAAAATTACTTTAAAACCTGTCCTGGAAATTTTGGCAAAGTAGATGAATTAATTCAGCATGCCATCTGTGACATCAATGGTACTTGCCTTTTTGCCAGTGCACTGACTTAGAGTGAGTTGCTGGGATTGTCTTCTCCAGACCCCACAAAACTGTGGGAAGCGGTAATCACAGAATTGCTCCTGGGCCATCTCTTGTGTATTTTCGATGCAGCTATTAAAAAAAATAAAACTAAATAACCTGGACTAGAGAACTGTTTCTCGTAGCAGATTTGACCATAGATTTGACTTAAGTAGATTTATTGCTGTGTTACTAATGGCAAAACCAGCCACTTGACAAAATCCCAATTCTTACAGAAGAGAATGTGTTAACATGTATTTGGTATTTACAATGGTCTGCTAAGATTAAATGAAAACATCTGTTTGGCCATTTTTTACTCTAGAGGAATTAGAAGTAAAAATAGAGATGAACTCATGATGTGTGGTTTCCTTTCTTGTTAGAAAAAATAGTTATTAAACATTTCTAAAACATTTCTCATTTTGTCCACATTTAAGAACTATGTATATTAAGAATGAGGAAGAGGTAAAATTGGCTTTCCATTATAAAGCTCTTTATGAACTAGAAGCACATTTGTTGGTAAGATTTTCACAGAACTGGATCAGAATTCCACCATTTGAAAATTAGGAAACATGAAGAAACAACTTCCAGGGCTGATGTGGTTTGAATCTGGTGGTCAGGTTATGTTTAAAGTCTTCAAGTGATACTGTCCCTTTGGACTGGAGAATGGGAGAGAATCATACAGGAGTGACCTACCATTTTCTTTAAGCATAAGGCATGCTTGCATCCCTATGCCAAATTCCATCTTAAAGTGGTTTCAGGGTTTCATCTTAACCAGAACATTGAGTCTACCTTGTCTTTCTTCATTCACTTACCTCCTAACCTAAGCCTTTGATGTATGTCTTTAGCAGAGCCAAAGCAGCTCTTTAATTTTTCCTTGACAGGGCTAAGTTGGTTGCTTGTGTCTATGGTAGAGACGTTCCTGGGACAGGAAATTTGGACCTGAAGTCTGGTTTTGTTGGATATCTAACTAGAATATGAGTCGGTTTGTTCTCCAGTCATGGACACTGTATTCAGACAGACCAGCCGCTGAGATCTGAGCTGCTGTCAGGGCTCCATTCGTGGTTTCTTGAAGCATTATGTTAGTGCAGAAATTTCCAGGCACAATGCACTGATGAAACAGCAGTTTTCAGTCATTTGTAGTTTCTTTTTTGTAGCTACTTATTTTTGCTGGGAAATATTTGCTATTTGTATGTAATTATTCTTCAGGATTTGTTATCTGTATGCATATTAACAACTGACACTCCAACACTCTGCAGCAGAGTCCATTTACATTTCTTGGTTCTGTGGGACTGAGTGAAGGGTGTATGTTTCTCCTTGTATGGCCATATTCGTACTGTGCTTAGGAGTGGGGTGGATGTGTGGCATACAAGTATCAATAAGGATTTCCGATTGGCAGAGCTGTCATGTGAACATCTACAGTGCAGACTGCCAGCATGTCTTGAGGGATACCTCAAAGTAATATGTTTTCTTTCTTGGTTCTGTGAAGAACAGTCTATTGCAAGCTCAGTTAAGTTTCTCATTAAATGTCAGGAAAATGATCACTGGAGTGAGGGAAGAGGAAAAGATTGCTATTTGCTTCTCTTCTGGTCATGAAAGGAAGCACTGACGTTTTGCAAATGCACAGATCTCTAGTGGGAGTCAGTGGAATAGTCAGCTGGAAGGAGTGGTTGTCTCCTGACACAGATCATTTTAGGCTAAACCAAGAGAAATTATGTATTTCTTATAACTGGTTTTATTTCTTTGTTTTACTTCTTTCCCTTGTAGAATGCAGCTTTGCTTTACTGTATGAGAGAACCAATGTGATTACCTGGAAGCACAAAATGTGCAACATATGATAACTTAAGGCTGGCATATTATCTTTCAGTATTGTTAAATTCATTGTTCAAATGTCAGGACTTACCCCCAAAGTCATAAAAATTTAACTTTTAAAAAATAAATTTAACTTTGTATTGGCTGAAGATAAAGTCAATGTTCTGAAGATTTCTCTCTGCAACTACAAATCTAGAAATTAATAATTTCCTAATGAGAACTTTTATTCTTCTGAAATCTTAATTTGATCAACTGAAGCAACAATAAAAAAGCACAAAAATTCCTGAACTTTGCGAACAAATTGCAAGAGCCGGTAGCTGCTATTCTATATTTCCAAAAGGGTATTAAATAGTTTCCTTACATATTTGTTAAATCATGATGATCCAGTTACTGGCATGATGCCTGACTTACTATTTTGTATTTAGGGTAACCGGGGGCTACCTGGACTACCTGGACCCCGTGGAGCAAAAGGCGATGGCCACAAAGGTGAAGCTGTAAGTACAATTTTAATTATGTGTTCTTTGTGTTCTACAAAAATATGAATTACTGTGTGATAACTCAATATTTAGTTACTTAACTAGGTGCAGTTAATCTTCTGTTTCATCCTTTAGCTAATTTAAATATTTCATATATCTTTTGAAGTCCTTTCCTGTCCTAGATACAGTGCCAGTTCTACAGGCAGTTGGACCTGGATATAAACTGTTCTCATTTCAGCATCATGAAAGGGATACTGTGTAATTCCATAAAAATCTTCATGGCTGCTCATACATGTTTAATATAATCACTGCTTTGCATTCTTTTCCTTCCCTTCTTCCCTCCCTCCCTTTACTGTTCTTTGTTCAAGATCTCTAATAACATCTGCTTGGCCAAATCTTGCAGCCTTCAATTCCTTCGTTTTTCAGCTGCTTTTCATACCGGGGGTTTAAATCCTCTTTTTTGAAGATTTACCACCACCACCACCTTGCTTTTCTGATGGTTAGCTCCGGAGGGGGTTAATGCCCAGTAGTCCAGCTGGCACATTCCATTACAAGGGAATATCATCCTAAATTTCAGTCATCCAAAACCACACAGACATGTTTGACCAACTTTCACTAGAAAATGAAAATACTGTTGCCATCCTTCAACCACCACATGTCAAACTTCTATTAGCACTATTTTCTTTGTGTCTGTAATCCAGCTTTATTTCAAACTACAACCACAAAGGCAATCTCAAATAAGCTGAGGTGGGACCTGAGTGCTTCCAAATAAGTCAGCTCAGCTCCAATTTCCTAGCTTTCAAACTGTTCCTGGGAAGATCCTTTGGCATCAGAATTAGTTCAGAGGGCATTCACTCAGAATTCCTGCTGTAATGCTATGAACCTGACACATTTCACAGCATGTAGGGACACTGGATCAGTTCAAGACTCCTTGGAGGGTCAAGGAGTGCCAGTAACAGACCCAGACATGCTAAACAGAGGACATGCAAACAAATCAAAAAACCCTACTGTCATCCCAAATAAAAATGAAAAGCAAATGCAAAGGCAATCATGAAGAAGGCAATGATGCAAACAGATGACTGATGAACTTTTAGTAGGCCTTAAAATGCCTCATAGGAGCTGAAGTTTTAAGCTTTACAAGTTACCTGTTTAAACTATATGAAAAAGAAGTATTTGTAGATACAGAATCAAAGAGGTCAGTGAGAAGCTGAAAACTTTTCATTTCTAATTAATCAAAGAATTCAAGAGAAGCCTGCTTTGGTAACCATTGATTAATAAAACTATACAAATACTGGTTGTAGTCTGCCCAGTCACAGGATGACAAACTTATGTGTATGCGCTTCCTGCATTTCTATTAGTGACTAGACAACAACAACAAAAAGAGCTTTGCTCTGCAGTAGTATTCCTGAAATCATGTCTATTCTAGGATTCCCATCTGCAACTGCCATAAAAGTCATGCTTCTCTGCAACTCAATCTCAGGCTTCAGTAAAAGCTGGTTGTGTTTCTCCCTGCCACATGAGTACACATCCTTGAAATGCATGAAGGTTCTGTTGTGCTCTAGCATGCATCTTTCCTCTTCTCAGGCTGCCTTTCCATGTCCCATGATCTGGAAAGACCAACTTCATAAACCACTGGCAGACATGGACAAGATTTATGTAGCTAAGTCTCTGTAGCATGATGGGGCAAGGACATCTGCCTTATGAATGCTGAAAGGGAGGCTGGGGATGCCTCCAACAGTATGGAGGGCAGCTGAAGGGGCTGTGACAGATTGAGCGGGGAGTTCAGGAGAACAGACTATCTAACACAAATACACCGAAGTATGTTAGGGTTACCCAACCCCCAAATTTAGATGGGTTAGCTCTGGTATCCCAGATGTGTAATGTCTGCAGTGTATGAATCATGGAGCAATGTCTGCTTTCTCACTGGTTTCTCTGAGCTGAGAACAGCTCCAGTGTTCTTCAGTCAAGAATTGGACTTTTTTTCCACCACTCTGGTAGTCTTTTCAGGTTTCCATCTGGGACTGAGGAGGACTGTTGCTCAGTACACATCGGAAATGTGAAGAATTTAACAAAATACAGCAAAACCAAAGAGATTAGTAACTGTTGCTGAAATTCTTTTCTTTGTTGAAGAACGGAAGTACTCTTCCTTTAGGACAACTACTGACATGCTTTATTCCTCTGCTGTATCAGGGACCTCCAGGACCAGCAGGCCCCCCAGGACCAGCAGGCCCAAAAGGCGTGGGAGATGCTGGACCAAAGGTACTTGTACAATGGCAGTACATGCATCTGACTAGTAGACAAGGTAGACAAACACCTTCCGAAAAATGCATTAGATTAGAATGGCATATATATGACAAAATGCTGCGATCTCATCTCCCGCTTTCCATTTCAGTTAGAAGAAAAGCTTGCCATAGACCAAAATGCCATGATAGATACCAGCCATTTCTTGCTTTATCCCCAGGTTTGATGCAAATCTGCAGGTTTTCCATACATCCAAAGACCCAGGATATTTCTAAATGCTGGAGTTTCCATGGGGAAGTCAGAATCCAACACAGGCAGAGTATTGCCTAATAATTATGCACTTCCTTTCTCCTACAGAAGTGCAAGGGATGAGGCCTCAAAGGACTCAGGGGAAATGTTGGTTATGTGGAACTAGTGAGATATTTTTAAAGTTCCTAGAAATTAATTCCTATAAACCTTCATCTAAAATTAATATTAGTTTAGAGGCAGAAAACTCGGCAGGAAAAAAAAAAAAGAAAACTGATAAAGGGATTAGAAATACAACACTGAAACATTTCCAAGTTTTTTTCATAAAACACAGAATAGCTAAAGTGTTATAAAATTCTAGGCAGTATGTAATTCACCTAAAAAGTTGCATTGTAACTACTATGTTATAAAAAGTTGGAAAAAGGAGACTTAAGACTAAAATCATACAAGAAGTTGTTTTAAAATATCCCACAGAGTGGTTTTATTAATGATTTCCTTATTTCATATGTGAAATAGGAAACAGGCAGCCTGCTGCAGGAGAAAGCAAAATAAATATTGCCCAAACAAACTTTTTCCCAAACAGAAGGAACTTTCAACTTCAGTTCCCAGAACATTAGAATTCCCATTTAAAATAAACAACAACAATAACCTCTTAAAAGCATATCCACAATAAAGGAAAAACTGAAGGACATTCATCCTTAGAATGACCTGACCTTAAAATGACCATAGAATGGCGTGACAATGGGATCTGGGAAACTTGGCTTTGTGCTCCTATTCTGAATTACTGCTTATCAATACAAGACATTGCACATAAAGTAATGCAAGGTCTGGCCCATGACACAAACTACTAAAGAACTAAAACTGATTTCAATTATGTTATTTGTACATATGGCTAAACTAATTAGATTTTTTTATGTGAGATTATACCTTTCCCAAATAGAGATATCAGAATTGGTATGACAGTCTTATAAGACATTTTTCTTGGTACTACAGAAGAACATTTCATTAAAACCCTAGAATCTTGTATGAAATTATTAAGGGAGATATTGATAAAAATGTAACTTATGACTACAGAATTTCTAGGGGCATCATTATGTCTGGAATTCCCCCTCGCTTCCTAAATGTATAATTCTGGAAAGTAGTGTTTCCCAAAGAAAAGAATTTGGAAGGTCATGTCAGATAATCAAATAAGATGATCTCCCACTGTGATGCCATGGTTGAAAGATTACAAACCCCAGAAATAAAAATCAGAATTTCAGTGGGAATATTATATTTCAATATAAAGAAATTTGAGTTAAATCCAAAATGGTAATAAAGGATTTTACTTTTTTTTTAAGTGAAAGGAAACCACTAGAATAATTGCAGTGAAATTTCTCACAACTGGAATTTTTTAAATTAATGTTTGTGGCTGTGTTTCTGAAAAGTATCACAAATATACAAGAAATGCACTTAGGAAAATCATAGTGCCTGGCTTATATGAGAGATCAAAAAGTGGGTCACAAATCCCTTTTGTTTTTATAATCATGAATTCATGTAATTGCTGGGACAAGCAATTCTTCAGCTGTGTAATTATTAGGGAAGTTCCAACCCAGATCATGAACGATGGAAGTACAATATGGTATCATAAAATACATTAGAGAGGAGGAAGTAAAAGTTGTGAGGTAAAAGTTGTAAAGTAAAAGAAAATATATCCAGGTTTTGCAGTGGAGATCATGGGATCTACTCTTTTTATGACAGTTATTCTTAAACCACTGTAAGTCTTGTGATATAATAACATATATATTTAATTAAATCATAGATTAGCTATTGCAGTACTTATAGTTTTCACTTTCAGCTCTAGGTGATGTAAATCATTGCCAGTTGAAGTGAATTCCTTCATATTCCTTTATAAAGACATCAGATCCTTACTTCTCAGTCTCTTCTCCACCCATGAACAGCATAAGAAGTATTACCATCCCTCCAGATCTGTGGGCTGAAGTATATTCATGGTACTAGTAAAGGAGGTTTATTGGTAGTATCTTTTTGTGGAGGAATACGACCTGTGTTGTGTTAGTTGAACATAACCAATTAATAATAAATTTGGAAATAGGCCCATTACTTCAGCCTGAATTTGACTGAGCAAAAGTGAAATAGCTGTGACCAAGAGGTGAGGCTCTTATAATGTAATAGTATTTAATTACAACAGGAAATAGTATAATGTAATATCTAGTAACAGAAACTCTTATCCTAACTCATTATCTATAAACAAGCCAGCAAAACATTAGGCAAAGGCAAACTGATAAATTGTTATCACTATTCTCCTGTGTTTTCTGATAATTTCAGGTCAGATCAGGGTTGTCATGTAAATTAAAAGTATCTTCCTCATTTCCATCGAGTCATCTCCATTGTCACAAAAATTGTCAGAATTAGGTAGCTTGATTCTAAGAACCAAACTGTTGAAAAACATGGATGCAAAGAAAGCTGTGTTTTCAGGTTAATAGAACAGGGCCTCCTGTGGTTGTGGAGGCTGGATGTGATAACAGCCTAAGGAGCAAGACTTCAGCATGTGCAGTCGGTCTAGTTCAGGCAGCCCCACATACAAACTCAGAGTCTTCTCAGGTGATCTGCATGGCCGTTTTAGGCTGGATCAGAAATGAATCTCACAGTGGACCCATTTACTGTGCTTTGGGTTCCAGACCAAAAAGAGGTCTGAGCAGTCCCACAGCCCAGGAAATGGATTTCCTTCATATGAAGCTAAACTAGATGATCTGATCTGGAAGTGCTCTTAAAAGTACTTCTACCCCCAGCAGGTGATCAGGCCACAGGAGCAGACCAGGAAGGTCTCTTCACATTGCACACAGTGTAAACATCAGGCTGCAAATTCATTACTGTTGGGCCTGTAGCACTATTTGTTGATGGACATGTAGAGTTAGAAGCTGCCTATCAAGCAGAGGTTTCTACTCATAATAACCAGTCGTGGGGTAGATTCAGAATGCACCATATCCATGCGTTATGAAGAAGTGGCATTCTGTTCTAGGAGGAGTTATATTACAAGAAGAACCCTGTAGAGTAGCTGTCTTTGCAAGTAACACAACACACTTAGGGCAAATCAAGCTCACATCAAATTTTGTATGAAAAGTTTTGCATGAATCTACAGGTTTGGTTGTGTTGCAGCGTGATATTGCCCATCAAATCTGACTGCTCAGAGTAGTGCTTATCTAACAGTCTCTGTCAGAAAATTTTAAAAAATCAAGAGTTAAAAACATACGATAAAAATTTAATTTGTATTTTTTATTTTAAAATAGGTAAGTTTCTTTTTTATGATGCACCTAGATCAGTGGGTTAATCCTATGGAGGGAAATGCATACTGCTTCTATAAGTGGTGAGCGCTGTTGCTTTTGCAGTGTGTGACTGCTGCACCAAAGCATGCATTAGCTGAATAGATAGTCACATCTGTGATTTAGTCCTGTGCATCCACACTAGACATGGTGTAGAGTACACTGGAAAAAAAAGAAATTAAGTATATAAACATCTCTTCTCCCTCCCTGATTTTTTGCTGCTGTTTGCTTATACAAAGTTCTGAATCCTTAGTCTCTACATAACTTCCTGGTAGCAAAGGTGCCACAAGCAAAAACAATTCACTTGAATTGCAAGAATTCCCCCAGAACTTAGTTCATAAAATGGACAAATCTTCTGTTTTTTCAAATAAAATTTAACAGCACTGGCTACCTTTCATCCCTTCCACATACAAAAATGAATATAAGAAGAACAGCAACAAGCTCTGCATATAAAAAAGAACATTTATTTGATAAAAGAGACTCATAAATTTACACACTAGTTAATCTGAAATTCCTTTGAGTATCATTATTTAGGAATGTTCCACTCAGCTGAATCATAGCTCTGTTCTCCCCACTTTCAGAAATGGCTCACATATGTGCACACTGCTAGATAGGAATTCTATATATCAGAGGTCAAATTCACAAGAAAACAAAATTGGAACATATGGGATGCATTCAATCCTGGCAGCACCCTATTTTCTGTAGCATTAAAACGGAAGCACACAATGTCAGAATATAATAAAAAGTAGATTTAAAAGAACTGTTGCCAACCAGGAGGTGGGTTACAGACATTCAAGAGCAAGAGCCCAGCACTAGAAATAAAGCAAGCTTCATTCTCAGTAACTGGATAGCAGAAGGATTATTAAAACCCCTAGCATAGTCCCTAGTGCATGAACATTTGGGCTGGGTCCAGTTGCAATATAAATAACTTTTGCAGCTTGGGCCCTGTCTATTTGAACTAAAATGTGGAAAGTAGACATGCAATGTCTTTTTTTTTAATATATTCTTAGAAATACTGTTATATCTTCTAGCTCTCACTAAAGAGAGTATTGCAGTGTCTGTTGGATGTTTCAGTATCAAATACACATGCTTCACAGTAAAGGAGGTGTATATATTTGGAAGACAAGATTTATTTTTCAGGTGACCATGAGGTCATTTAATGAATTTTCTTGAACAAATGGTATGGAATAGACATTGGAATCTCATACTTTACACTGTCTTGATTCAGCTCTTAATTTCTTGTTTCAGTGCTCTTTTTCTAGTTCACTGTTCTGCTGATGAAGACAAGCTTGTCTACAAGCACAATACAGGAAATAAATTAGACCTCATCAAAGAACAGTACTAATCCTTTTTGAAATGAATTCTCTGGAGGACGGTTTAGTGTCACACCTTAGTTAAAAGAACTGCTCCACTTCGCAACTCATAAAGCAAAATAAAAGTCTTTCTCTCTAAGCCAAGAAATACAGAAACTTTGGGGATTACTATAAAGCTCTACAAAAGAGCTTTTCAGTGAGACATCTGGTATTAACTAAGCATGTGAGGCTAAAATTCAATCCTTCACCTGCAACGACCCTGTGTAAGAATGTGTTACCCATGGGAGGAAGAGGCAGATGACTTCAAGTCACCCTTATGCTCTTTTTGGTCAGGGCTGGTCTAAAAGCAGTTTGTAGGTATATTGGATACTGGACCATAAGGAATCATTTACTTGTTTGGTAACCTCCCATTCAGCTTCCATCACACCGGCTTACAGGCTGTTTCACAGGCCACAGCAGCCCAGGATCTCCTAAAAAAACCTTATAATGCAAAGTCTTATCTGTATATCCACCTCTTAGCTCTGGCACCTCTGGCAGTTTTTAGAGGGAGGCTTGGGCAGGGAAAGCTTTGGCTGCTCTGCGCAACTTCTACTCATGAAGAGTTGTTCTACAAACAGCTTCAGGTTGTATTATGGTTTGTGGGGGACATTGAGGACCAAAAATTTTTCCTTTGATAACAGATGGTACTAAATAGGAAGATGACTACATTTGCCTAGACTCTCAGCATTTCCTAGTAATATAACAATCTCAAGCTAATTGTAAGAAAATGCATTGCAGGAGGACTTGAGGAACTGGGCATGTTTTAAAAGATCGGGAATATCTACCATTCATCCCGCTGCAGACGGGTATTTCCCAGCACCATGTACCAGACCTAAGTGCTGCAATCTTTAAGTACTTAAGATTGTAATCTTCAAGAGCTAGAATTTGGGGAAAAAAAAGGCAAAAAGGTCAAGGGCATTGCCAATATCTTGGCTTTTTGCATTAGCAGGGAAGGTGTGATATAAAAGCCTCAGGTCATCTGAAAAAGAAGAACACTACTAAAGAGAGTAACGCTCTCTTTAGTTCCCTTTTCCAAACCAGACTAGACAAAAACAACAAACTCCCCTCTCTGATCAAATCTGGGGGAGAAATTTCCTCCCAACTGAACATGGCAATCAGTTTAACCCAATCATCAGCTTGACATACCAATTTAAAGCTAAGAGCATCCATGTACCATGCCTACGTCCTGACTCAAATTGGCCTGTCTCCAGTGCTTTGTAAGAAAGAGGAATTGAAAATACATTCAGAAGCCAAATGTTACATCAAGGAGGAAAGCATTATAAGCTCAATCTAAGCCTTAGCCTTTGAATTCCGAGTTCCCACCTCTCCAAATCTATCAAACCTGAGCATAGTTTGGGCCCTAATATATTTACATACATAGCACATATGTCAGGACTTAGCATAAGAGTATCATAGCCGTATACAAAAAACAGATTGGAGTGATCTCTCACTAGGGATTGAACCTTGAGCACTGCACCTAAAAGCAGTTGTTATAATGACTGCACACATTCCTCCCAGAAAGTGAAGGAAGTCAGGAAAAGATTCTGTACTTTTGTTTCCTTCCTTTTTAATCTATTTGATACGTTGTTTCTTTTCACCTACCACAACTCAAGTATCATCTGTGATTTGTGTGATTCATACTTGCAGCTCTCTCCTAGTTAGAATGCTCCCTCTGCAGGCACAGCCATTTCTACGGCTTTTCCAAGTGCAAAAACAAGTACAATGAAGAGGGTTTATAATGAATTTTTTTATTTTGTCAAGAAATACAATTTCTTCTTCGCTCCGTTGTTAATATATTGGATGATCAATAGCTTATCAGAACATTTCTTTCTTTTGCACTTGCCTACACAGGCATAGGTTTAGGAACACTTGCTAAACCTGATTCAGAATTTTCTTCATCTATAACTTATCAGTTATAGATTTCTTTTTTTTCTCAAACTGATGGGAGTTTTCTAGCGATCACGTGCTGAACGTGTGCCTATTCCCTCATTTGTACAATTATGGACTGAGGAAAACAAAACTGCCTCTTATGTCCCCATGCCTTCCCCCTACCAACAATGTCCCCTGACCCCCATCTTCTTCACTGGGCTTGTCTGCAGCACGAGGGGCAGCACCAGGCTCTGCGTTACCTGCATTCCCCCTGGCCAGCCAGCTGCTGCCTTCTGTCTGCCTGCTGGTTAAGGGATGAGTCCCCTCTGTTTTTTTTTTACCCACTAAAAGCATAAATTGAATCGCTGTCCTTCACCCAGCCTCGAGTTATCACCAAAACTGTCGAAAATGAATATGCTCAAGGTCTCTACATTTCTGATGAATTTGGCTGAAATCAACTGATGAGTTCAAATATACTGGGATAAAAAAGAGGACTAACACAGGCAAGCAGAAACACAGGCAGAGTATCACTTAAGCCTCATTTCCTTAAGAAATCAAGCTAAACATATATGCATTAAGGCTTTTTAAGAAAACAACGAAAGGGATGTTCTTCTTGTTCTTCTATATCAATGCTATTAAAATTCATTTAGTTTTCATAAATACGTTAGTTTGACAGTCCTGGAAATTAAATATCTCTAGTTTCAGAAAAAGCATAGTGTCAGTAAAGGGCATGATTACTGTTGTGTCCCCTGTCCATCCTGGTAAGCCTCTGCAGAACGTGATGGAAAAACGGTGTTTCCAAATGAGTTTGCTTTTCTTATTCTCCTGTAGCTGATAAGTTTGCAAATTAGAGTCCTAACTCTGCTGGTGATTTTGATCACGTGGACCTTTGCTTGGGGAATAATGTTCTTCACCTAGAGCTTAAATAATGTGGGTGCCTGCATTTTGGGCTTTTTAAATATCTATCTATAAAGCAACTGTTTACATATGTAACATTTGTTTGTTTTGTTTTTTAAACTCAGTAGTTTCACTGACTGCTTCGTAAGTGGATGAAAGATGTAACAGTTAATAGGTGATAAATTACTGACATTTCTGTGACTATTTTCAGGGAGACCGTGGAATGAGAGGCTATCCTGGGCCCCCAGGGCCACGGGGAAGTGGAATGGTTGGTCCCAAGGTTGGTACAATGCCATGTTGAAGGTTTTGTGCTCTTTTGTGATGCTGGCTGCCAGACTCTGATCTCTCAGACACCAAAATATCTTCATCAGTTATTGATTTACATTGGTGCAACTGCAGGAGAAATCAAGCATAAAAACGTGGCCACTGACCATACACTTCTACCAACCAGATTAGGAAGGAACACTAACTGAATGAAAATGGCATTTGCAGCTAAACGTTATGACGTTATAGCTGGAAATTGAACAGAACTATCAGGCTGATAAATTAGTTAAATGATGCATTTCTTCAGTTTGTATCTATTCTGTTTCCAAGAGATTCTTTTGTGGTGGAAAATATGTTAAATGTGAATTTTATGCTCGCAATTTTTGCTCAAGGAAATTGAATCCAATTAATTTCATTAGTAAAACCATTACAAAAGAAACATGAAAACAAAAAGTTAATTCCATAAGCAGCCAGCATGCAACATCTGGGCAATTTTTTCCTCCCCTCACTAAAGTGATTTATAATTCAAAAAAGACATACTGGTAAGAAAAGAAATTCAATGCATGCCTGGATTTCTTTATTATAGGGCTATCCATCAAGTATTTTTACAAAGGCAATGAGGAGAAACATTGTGTATATTTCTCCACTTTAAGTTAAGTTAAAAATAGATACACCTTTGTAACTTTTTCTGTGATTTCCTTAGCAGAGATTAACAGAAGTCTCCACTGCCATTTTGAATAAACTAGTATCTGAATGGAGAAACATTGCTATTACCAACCTGTTACAGAAATGCAATGAGCGACAGAGCATGAATATTTTCTCAGGATGTATGTCTGACTTTGCCCTGCTTTCTGAAAGCTGCAGCTATTTCAGTACCTTGGTAAATCATACAGACATAGTCTGTTTAAAAAATGTTTGGACCGAGTGTCGAAATCCTACAAATGTGTGACACTATGTGCTGCTTCCGCAAACCTTTGAGAATGAAAAAATGTGTTCTCTTTGGGGAAACAGTATTTTGTATTCAAGGGTGAGGATCTGCTTGAGCATCTAGTTCTTGAGATAAGCTATTTAGCAGAATGTTTTGTGTGAAACCTTGCTTATAAATATATAGATTAACAGTGTTTTTCACAAGAGATTCTGTCAAAGTTTGTGGCAAATTTTTTGTCTACACAGATAAGAATGATGACTTTTCAAACATCACTAATACCTAGAAGTTAAATATTTAGAGCTATATATTTCTGTTTAGTAATGATCAAGTTTTGATACACTTCTTTCTAAATATTCAACATATGCAAAATGTAGGTAGTTTACATACCACTGAATGAATTCCATTTACTGTATTGGAGCATGGTGATTATTTATTATAAAAGAGTAATCAAAAATCCAACCTGAACTCTACAGAAACTTTTATGAAGCTTGATCAAATTTCAAAAGCTTTTTTCAACTAAAAATAAAGGAAAAAAAAGAAAAACAAACATTTAGTTTTGATGTAATCAAAGGGATATGCTTCACTTTGTCACTTTGAAATGTTAGATTAGCCTGCCTCCAAAGCACAAGGGCTTTACATGGCTTTGGCTGTATTGACACAAATCAGCAGGTGCTGCTTTGGCTTTTCGTTCTTCCCCTCCCACTTACGATTTTCTGAATGACTGGTGCTCCCAGAGACTGTGGCACCCCAGGGCCTTGGCATATATGTGTGGTGCACAGGAACTAGATAACATGCCTGGCAGATTTACTCGTGCTGGGTTTTATTGCTCTGGTCCTTTGTGCCTCTACTGTTCTGCCTCCCTTGTGTGGAGTGATTGCACGAAGTTGTTGTGTAAAGATGGTTTCTCTTGGTTTCTATGCAGGAAAAAAATGGGGAAAATACCACACTGTGTCATGGGCAAATTTTATTCTTTAATTATTTTCAGTTTAATTGTTCCTTTGCTTTCCTGGGAATTTGCTAAGGATAATTACTAAGGCCCACAGTGAGAAAGCATAAATGAAAGAAGAATCAGAACTAGAGTCTTTGATATGGTTTTACTTTTTGCTTGCAGTGGCTTTGAGATGACTTCCTTAGTGTTACCAGGAATAGAGTTTACGTCCTAATTCTTCTTGTTGTGCCCCACTGACTGTTATAGGGTATTATGGGACAGAAAGGCTTGCCTGGTCCACCTGGCCTCCCTGGCGACAGCATACAAGGAAGCAAGGTAATCCAGTTTAATGTGATATCTGTCCAGTTTCTTCTCAAAACTCTCTCTTAAGGAGATTCATTGTCTGTTTTTCTCTTTGCCACTGAGTCAGTGAACTCTTGCAAATATTCATTGTATATTTAAGTTTCTTGTTCATAAGGTATGTAATATTTAATTTAACTGTTGAGTTTTCAGTATTGGTGGCACCCAATTGCTCTCCTATTATTCTTGTCATTATAAATACATTTAACCTGGGAAAAAAAGTCTCATCTCTGCCACATTTTACTGATTTACTTGGATTTAAAGGATGCTCCAAAGAAAACATCCAGGGTTTTCTCTGAATGCCCTTGTAAAAGACAGTAACAGGTCTACCATGTCAAAATAAGTCAACCACCACATATAGGAATATAAAAGAAAGTAGCCAGTCTCCCACATACTCTTCATCAGGTTTTTACTCACCCAGTTCCAGCCATAACCACAACTTCTCTCCTTATAAGGAGAAAGACAAACATGGTAACATATTCTGAACATTCAAAGTTAATAAATTGCCTTGTCATAAATGTGCGGAAGAAAATTATTCAGATTGGAGGCTCTAGTGGAGAACAACCCAAGTTTCTCTTATTTCTCTTAAATCAGTGTGCTTAAAGTTGAGCATGTGATTGAATATTTCCCTGGATCAGGAGGATTGTGCTCAGCTCTCCAACACTAGGTTATCAAACCACCAGTGATTCAGTAAGAGGGGCACTGTTTCAGCTGGGTTAGGAAAGATGCCTCTCTATACTGCGGTTGGCTGTAGACACTAAAGCCACCAGGGAATTCATTGACAAAATAGGTTTTTGTTGCAAAATAGTGACATGCAGAAAGAAAAAAAAAATCATTAAAATGTACCTTGTTGGCAAAATGTTTCAGAGGAGAACCTTTCTTTGATTCAGCATGGAATTACTTCATACAAGCTTTACCAGAAAAGCACTGATTCCTTCTGAATTTGTTTTGTTCAGTACTTGCTCTGATTCCAGCTCCAGTGTCTTCTATTTTTATATTCATGTTCAATCATTTCCCTTTTTGTACTGCAGAGAGCCCTTCCTTTTTTCACTGTGAGGTGTTTCATAGCACAAAAACATACTTTGCTGTGTTCTTTCTTTTCTCCTTATTGTATAACTGTCTGTAACAGATTCTGATCTATCTCATCTCAGGACTTTCCTAGAGAGGGATCTCTATACAGTTAGAGTCATGACTGTCTAGACCTTTGGTTCTGATCTGTTTGCAGTTTTCTTCTATATTAGCTGTTATCAGTAACCACAAAGCTATTACGTGTTTTAATGTGAGGGCATAAGGAACTTCTTATTTTCTTTTCTCTTCTTCCTTTGTTTGCTGAATCTCTGAAGGCTCTTTGCTCTGTTCTTGTGGAAAATAGAAAAAATTCTTCCATCTCTGTATGGCTTTATGGTACAGGAAAACTATTTCCTGCCTGGCTTTAATAGACATTTCTGATGTGTTTCCAGAATCTAATACTTGGGACATATCTTTGTTAATTCTATGGGTATATGAGGTTATTTATAAAAGCACAATTGCCATTCTGAACAGAACTGTTTCAGCAGTCAAATGCATCTGATGATACATGAAAAAATGGACAGATTATATAATATTTTTTCTGTTCCTGAAAAAAGATAAAGGTTAGTCAAAATATTCCCAGTGTGTACATACACATCTATCTATCTGTCTATCTATCTATCTATCTATCTATCTATCTCTATATAGGTACACACAGAGTTTTGGATGTTATGTTGGCATTGCTATGAGTAAATACCTAAAGCATATTTTAGAAGTGTAGAGAACTCCATTTCATCATGGAAGTTTTCCAGTGGAAGAACATGGTCCACTGACACACACTGTCAGACAAAGGCATGTTTGTAATGTAAAGATGTGGAATTTAGGGATATAGGAAAGTAACATGTGCTCTGGCTATGGAAAGTCTTTGTCTTTGGGTTGGAAACCAAAACTGTAATGATGTGGTGGATCAAACTCAGCTGGTGGTTTTTTTGTAGCATTCCATGAGTTGTGTAGGTACAGTCTTGTCATTTAAATTTTCTTCCCTTAACAATCACTTTTTAAAATTATGATTATTTTTATATAATTCCTTGGAACAACTTCTTTCTGAACAACTTTGGCAACTGTCTTGTTCCTGTAGTACCTGTCTCCTCCATACGCTGATGCTTGTTGAGCTTCTATCCATCTCTTCTGTCCTTCTATCTCTTCACAGCCATGTCAAGCTTCATTCTCTTTGGCCACTCTTCCTCAGCTTAAAGCTACTATACTCCTGCATTTGAACTATCAATATCACTCCATGTATTTTTTTTTATACATACATAGAGCTCAGTCTGCATATGGTAAGAATGGAATGTCAAAAATGAGATGGTTTTCGAGTAACTTTATGTCGATAGCTACATTCATAGGTCGTCCTTTTTTATGCTTGGTTTCCTTTCAAAACCACAGTCTAGACATTCTCAGATCTGCACTCAGTTCATAGAATGACATTTTTACATAGAAGTCTGCTTATTGATCAGTAATCTAGCAGGATATTAGGGTCAGGGATCCAAGGGTCTGCATTTTTACGTGCATACCACTTTGTTTTTTATGATAAGACGGATGGTCAAGTTTGAATTTAATTATGTACGTGGATTGAACTGGCAAAGCAATAAATATTTTTAAATTAATACAGCATACTTCTTGAGTTTTACTAAATGTTCAGTTACGGTATCTATGATAAATCTTTCTTATATTGATTGATTGCACAAGTAGAGGAAGCAGGATTTGGTTCTGCAGTTGACATTTTAAAGGATAAAACTCACATGTGTGCCTGTGAGAAATGTCAGCTGTACAGGTATGAATTTTTTTAGAACAGTAGGTCTCATTCAGTTTTCATTGCATGAACAACATCCTAACAATGTCAAATGGGCTGTAACAAATGGCAACAATAAATCTATAGTTCTGTCAGATCTGACATTTATTAATAGTGAAGGACCACTAGAATGCACAGCATATCCTAACTCAAGTTCATACGTATGTGCTCTGCAGATCTGCAAAGGTGTTAATCACGAAGCTGTGTGATGACCCTAGTCAGGAAGGACAGTCAGTCCCAGTGCTGGACAGCAAACATTGAAACAAGCTGACACACTGTTTCACTATGTTTAAAAGCCATTTGCATTAATAACCTACATGAAGGACCCAGGAAGCACAATCCTGCTAAAAAGTGACTTAAAGTAAATTAGATTAATAGTCACTGTGCTTCCTACAACAGCACAAAATAAATTGCCTTGTGCATCCCATTGCCTTAGGAATATTGTTTGCGGGAAATAGTTTGCAGGAAATTTTTTTTTTTGTTTTCCTAGTGAATCACCTATGCAATTTGGTGCATCATAGTTTCTTTTCCAGTCTCCAGAGTCTACATAACAGGGTTTTTTTGCTGCTGTAAGCAACTAGGGAGAGAGAAAGGGGAGAAGTTCTGCTTACAGAGGCAAGAGGCTGCCAGTTAGCAGGTCAGTGATAGGTAGCCCCAGTGATGAGCAGAGCATTTTGCCTCCCCGAGTTAGGACTATGTTGTGGTTCAACCCCAGTCAGCAACTAAGCACCACACGGCCACTTGCTCACCCTCCTCCTCCTCAGTGGGACTGGGGAGAGAATCAGGAAAAAAAAGCAAAACCCATGCGTTGAGATAAAGACAGTTTAATAGGACAGCAGAGGAAGAGAAAATAATAATAATGATAAAAGAATATACAAAACAAGTGATGCACAATGCAATTGCTCACCACCTGCTGACCGATGCCCAGCCCATCCCCAAACAGCAATCGCCGCTCCCGGGCCAGCTCCCCCAGCTTATATACTGAGCATGACGTCATGGAATGGTATGGAATAGCCCTTTGGCCAGTCTGGGTCAGCTGTCCTGGCTGTGCCCCCTCCCAGCTTTTTGTGCACCTGGCAGAGCATGGGAAGCTGAAAAGTCCTTGACTAGTGCAAGCACTACTCAGCAACAACTAAAACATCAGTGTGTTATCAACATTATTCTTATACTAAATCCAAAACACAGCACTATGCCAGCTACTAGGAAGAAAATTAAGTCTCTCCCAGCTGAAACCAGGACAGACTAGTGGACCAAGAGGCTGTCGCAGGGCAGGGCTGTAAAGGCAGTGCTCCAGTGGAGATGTGAACGGTGGGGTGCAGTGGGTGCCTTTGCCTAGCACGGGGCAAGACCACAACACACCCGTGTGCAAGCAGAAGCTCCCATCTCAGCAGGATCTCAGGCAAGTCTGGAATTTGGACAGGGAAAACCATCCATGGACCATGACTTGTCCTATACTGCCTCTTCTAGGAGCTACATCTCATTGTCCAACTCCTGGTGAACTCCCTACTCATGAGAGTCAGGAGCCTTGAGCACAAGGAAGAGGAGGTTGACTTGGTTGTGCACTGTGCAGCTGCTTCTCCTCCTGCAGACATCCATAAGCCCCTGTCCAGCACAGCAGGAATGGTCAGTGGTCAGTCCTTCTGCACTAGTGTGCCTTTGGAGAAGGCTGGAGTCTTGATAAATTTGGAAACATTTTTGTATTTCTCTGCCCATTATGAGCAATATAACTCCCTTAGGCCCATTTGTGAGCGGCTATACAAGTATTAGTAAAAGATGCTTTAGTGAGACAGTCTGAGAGCTCTTGACTAAAAAATAAAACTAACTCCCCTTGTACTTGCATCTCATAGGCTAGGTTTGGTACAGGTGATGACTGCTCCTGATCTCATTGACATTCTCTGGAGCTGGTTTTGGTAACTGCACCAGGCACTGCTGTTATGTGAACTATGTATGTAGTGTGAAGCATTTATGTACCAGGAAATATAACCACCTCTAGCTGTGTTTAAAATGTGTACAGCAGTTGATCTGAAAAAAATGTTTGTGTTACCCTATTAAATAAAGCAGGAAGGTTTCTGGAAGCCAGATGCTGTGAAGGATTTTCTGTACATATTTTATAATAGCTGTGTTTTATTACATGTTGTATACCCACACTGCTGGCTTGAACATGCTTTTCAAGTCTGCATGCATGCAGCAGGGCATGTGTAACAATCATTATAAACAAATTTGAACTTTGTAGCTGGACTGATAGTGTCTTTTGAAGTATTAGCAGAAAGATGTTCTGCTCTCCACGTTGTGAAAAGGACAGATGTCTTTTTATTTACTTAAGATCAGAAAAACTAAGCCAACCCTGCAGAGATTCTGGCTGTGTATTTCTACAGGACCTTTGTGTTGGACCTCGGTTTACTGCTTGTAGACTGGATGAATAACTGTCTGAGCCTCAGTGAGGTTACTTTTGTCTTTCCTCTGTTTCAGTGAAATGATGCTATTTCATTTAATTAATCAGGAATAAATTCTTCATTATATACTTTATAAAGGCTTCATGTGTGTTCTGAATCATACCCAATTGCTTATTTCTCCAGCTTCAGATCAATTCTGTCTTGAAAATTATGTGCTTCATTTCATAATACAAATATCTGGCTTTCTCTATGATGCAGAATGTTATAAAGTGAATAGATACAGCATAGATTTTACTTTCATTTTCAGTAAACTTACTTTCCATATTCTGTTCAGGGAGAAAAAGGAGATAAAGGTTTTCCTGGATTAAAGGGATCAATAGGAATTGGCCTTCCTGGACCAAAGGTAAATCCTAGGTTTGCAGTAAGGGAAAAAAAGGTAATTTTTTTTTTCTTCCCTTATTGGTTATTTGGTGTGACAGGTCTTTGAAGATAAATAGAAGGCAAAGGCATTGCCTTGTATAGCTAGCAAGGTAAGTGCCTATTACTTATTGTCAGCTTTGGAGTCTGTGAAAATCCCAATTGTCATTAAGGAACAGGCTCTGAAGTAGGATCTAGAATGAAGTCATACCTGTCAGCAAGAGAATAATATCAATCAAATAATGTATTCAGGTATCTTAGATATTTTTCAGGTATTACAAAACGTCCTTTTATTTGCCAGGCTTTGACAAAAAAAGAATTGCTTTTTGACTCATGTCTTTTAAGGGCTTTGTTTGATTTGACTCATTTTTTTTACAATACTTGAAGCCAAAGCTTGAATCTTTCCTTGCTGAACAACTTCCCAGTTGATATAAAAATTGTAAGAATTTCCTACACCTATTCCCATCTAACAAATTTTGCACAAAGAGAATCTAAATACTTTGTCCATTTATTAGTGATTTTCAGATGTGCAGCTTCTGATGGGAGCAGCCTAGCCAAAGGAAACCAATGCTCCTGGTCAATGTGGATGTGCAGACCAACTATGTGCATACACAAGCGAGAACAGTGTGCCCAGGCGGAATGAGAGTTGATGTAAATGCATGATTTACACCACCTTTAATTCACAGCATATGTCTGGGCCATCTGGGCAGACTGTCTGCAATAATTACAACATAGCTGAAGTATTGAATTTATTGTGAAGGCTCTGTCTGAAAAGCCTGAGAAAAAAAACCATGGCAGTCTTTGTGGGAGAGCAGAGATGATCAGGCTCCCTAACTTTAAGAAGTTACCCAAGTAAGAGTTCAATCCCCTCTGTAGTCACCTGAGGCAGGCAGTACCCATTCAGAGTCCCAGCCATGTGTTGCCTGCACTAATGATGTTCATGGTACTATGGTCTATACTAGCTCACATTATGTAACACTTTCTCAGACTCCTGTGTTATCAGGCTTCTGCTACAGCTTGGAACTTTTATGCAACAGTGAATATCAAGGTCTTTCACACAGATTCAAATTGCTGCCTCCTAATTCTATTTTCTCTCAGATGCCAAATGCTATATACTGTAATAAAAATTGCAGTATTTTCACTGTTCTTCATATTAATCTTGTATCTTGACTAATCTTCATGTACCAATGTAAATCTCCCCAAATACTTATAATTTTTTCTCTTTGCTATTAATATAGCAGACTTGTCACACATGAAAAGGAATGCTTTAGTTCAGTAGGAATTTCATATAAGTGCCAAATACCAGAGAGATCAGGTTTTAGTATATTTATGTGTAAGACAGTAGCAGCACCACCACAGTCAGTAGATCATATTTGCTCTCCCTTATGCTGACATTAACTTTGATGAGGTTAGATTCAATTCATGGACAGGTAATGGAAAGTAATATCCTTTGCTGGATATTACGATTTTGTGAAATAGAATAGAAATTGTCTTCTAAGAGCTTCTAAGAGTCTTCTACTTACTGGAGACAGGTTTTCTTAATGCTGTGGAGGAGCTGTGTACAATTTTCAGGTTTATACCAGTTTGAATAAGATCAGAATCAGACAGAGTGAGTCAAAAGGGTTCCTTAAAATTTATAGCAATCACCATGGCGAATGGCGAGCGATGTAATACAGGAGGTGTCTGTGTGACTCCATTGGCTGGGTAATCGTCGTGGTTTAACCCCAGATGGCAGCTAAGCACCACGCAGCTGCTCGCTCACTGCCCCCCTGAGCAGGATGGGTGGGAAGAGAATTGCAATGGTAAAAGTGAGAAAAGTCGTGGGTTGAAATAAGAACAGTTTAATAATTGAAATATTATAATAATAATAATAATAATAATAATAATAATAATAATAATAATATAATTTAAAGGAAAATAATGAAGAGAGAGAAATAAAACCCAAGAAAGACAAGTGATGCAAATGAAAACAATTGATCATCACCAACCAACCGATACCCAGCCTGTCCCCAAGCAACAGCCCCCCCAGCCAACCTTCCCTTAGTTTTATTGCTGAGCATGACGTCATATGGTATGGGATATCCCTTTGGTCAGCTGGGGTCAGCTGTTCCAGCTGTGTCCCCTCCCAACTTTTTTTGCACCCCAGACTACTCACTGGCGGGGTGATATGAGGAGCAGAAAAGGCCTTGACTCCATGTAAGCACTGCTCAGCAGTAATGAAAACATCCCTGTATTATCAACACTGCTTCCAGCACAAATCCAAAACATAGCCCCATACTAGCTACTATGAAGAAAATTAACTCTATCCCAGCCAAAACCAGCATGGTAATAATGAGGAATAATATCAAAATGGACAGTAATCTAGATAAACTTCTAAGCTTTAAAGTTTCAAGTGAAATGTAATGTGCTCAGCAACTTCCAGAGAGAAGTAAAAAACTGTCCTGCACAATATCCTTCTTGAAGAAATGTCTAATGTAGAACCTGAATCTTTTGATAGTATATTTCATACCTGCATTATGTGAAAACTGTCTCTTGAAACACCATAATGTTGAACCCTTTCTCTTTTTGGAAATCAAAAGGTCTAGTCACTTGAGGAAAAATGTGCAGAATTGCTGCTAAATGTGAAACTATGTATTTTCCAATGGATGTAACAGTCCAAGCATGCCTTTTCCTCTGTTCTTTGCAAGCTCCCAGTTCTCCGTGTAGGTTCTATACAAAGCTGATGTGAGTTTCAGTACATGGGCTGATCTGAGGCAGTTACATCTCTCCATAAGTCTGAATTAACATAGGTCCAGTATAAACACTGTTTTAGAGTTCAAGAGAATCAAAGAAGAGTAAAAAATTATATATTCTCTTATATATCTTTGCATAAAAATGTCTTTACTCCTCATTCCTGAATTAAGATAATTTTTCATAGAAATTTCTTAAAGATGTTTTTACTGCCCATCTTACTTTCTCTGAGAGCCTGCTTTGAGATGCTCTCTTCTTAATACTTTCAAGATAAACCAGCCACACAAAAAAAAAAATCAGAAAATTGATCTTAAAAGCTCATTGAACCATAACTCCAGCTCTGACTATCAACAAAACTGGAGTTACTGACTGTGTTTAATATGGTTGTTTTAAATTAGGGAGACTATGGAGATAAAGGTGATCCAGGGAGCAAAGGTGCCAAAGGAGAGATTGGAGACCCAGGACCTCCAGGACCAAAGGTAAAACACATTTTCATATTACTTAATTTTACACAATAGAAATTAGACAAATTTGGCTTTTGTTAATTATCTCACTCTACATGTTTTCAGGGAATTTGGGGAAGAAAAGGTGAACCTGGTCTTTCGGTAAGTATGTACATGAATTAATTTAAAAAATAGGAGTTTATTTGGGGAAAATATTTAAAGGTTATGTGATATTACACACGGTTTTTTATGGGGCATTGTATTGCCTGCATTTTTGTAAGTAAATAAATAGATTTCAGCATTCTTAAAACTAGAACACACTGCAAATTAATTAATGCTCTTTTTCAGAGAGAAGAAGTTATCAGACTTATCAATGAAATATGTGGTAAGCATTCCAGTATGGAAGAAAACAGTTGTAATAAAACACACTGAATTTATATTGACTGAATGGATTTGTCCTCTGCATGTTTGTGTGTAAGGATACCATTGATGTGAAAACGATGCTCACTATGTTGCCAGAGCCATACTGGAAGTAATTTGGTCATCTCTGTTTCTATTTATCAGTAACAATTAATTAATTAATTAATTGAGCTTTAACTGGGTGTAAATCTGATATATGAGTTCAATTCATTTTTACGAAGGTGGTTTCTCATAAAATGTCTGAAATGGTTATTCTTCTAGGTTGTGGTATCAGATGTAGAGTAACACCACTGGAACTAGTATTTGTCACTGACAGTTCAGAAAGTGTTGGACCAGATAACTTCAATATTATCAAAACTTTTATGAAAACAGTCATTGATGAGGTATCGGCCAACCACGCTACAACCCGCTTTGGCATTATCAACTTCAGCCATAAAGTGGAGTTGGTGTCTTCTCTGAAGCAATACACAAGCAAAGAATACCTGAAATCAGCTGTTGATAAAATGCCCTACTTAGGAGAAGGCACGTACACTGCTTCTGCTATCCAAGAAGCCATTCAGTTATTTCGGGCAGCACGCCCGGCAGTAAGAAAAGTGGCTGTTGTAATAACAGATGGACAAGCGGACACTCGTGATAAAGTACAACTGGATACTGTAGTAAGAGAGGCCCATGCTACAAATATTGAGATATTTGTCATTGGTGTCGTTCAAAGCACTGATCCTCATTATGATGATTTTCTGAAAGAAATGCAGCTCGTTGCAACAGACCCTGATGAAGAACATGTTTACCAGATAGATGACTTCATGACGCTTTCAGGTAAAAGAAACTATTTTAGTAAGAGGAAACTTGAAATAAGCATATAAGAGAGTTCAGCCTTTCCCATAGCAAGGCAAGGCAGCCTGCTGAATGGCAGTTTATGTTTCTCTTTTGGATGCAGCTCTTTCTTCTGTTTCTCTTCTTCTTTGGCCAAATGAAACCTTTGCCAAATTTTTACCTCTTGCAGAAACAATAAAACACCATGAACATCAGTTTTCTGAGCCAAGGCCTTCTTTGGGGCACTCCTCTTTTGCAAGAGCTTGCATCAGCCTTCCCTCACAGTCCTTTTGTGCTTGGCCATGGCTTCATCCCAGAGAGGTGCAGATTTCCTTCCACCTTGATGCAACATCTCTGTCTCTTTCTCTATTTCATGTGGCTCTTGTCAGTCTTGGAGTCCCTCCACCATCTCTTAGAAGCACTCTTTTTTTTTTTTTTCTGAAAACCATAGTGAAACCTACGCTTTCATCCTGATTCTAGGGGAAAAGTGGTGGAGCGACACACAAGGGAATGGGCTCTGATAGTACATTGTATATTTCAAACTGTGGCTTGAAAAAATCCTGTTGCCACGCTGGAATCAGGAGAAAATCCAGAGGAAACCTATAATGACCCATGAAAAAAAAAGTACATTGATCTAGACTAACCGCAGACTAGCTCTATAAAGTATATTTTTCCTGAGCATAAACTTACTTTGCTATGCTGAGCCTGTGGATGGGGTTAAGTCTGGATTTGAGGTGTTAACAGTGAGAAGAAAGTCCAAGCTAAGGTTCTGGTCCCAGATGGGGTTAAATTTAGGGCTCTGACTCAGGCTCCAGCATTCAACATAAAAGTATTCCCAGTCACTGATTTTTTTTGAGCAAATAAGTAGAATGTGTCGCCCAGTTTTTCTTTTTCCTTCTTACACGTAAACACTTTCTTTCCTTCACTCTGTTTTTTTTTTCTTCAGTGTTGAGCAGTGACTTCTGCTTAAAAAAGGGACGTGTTATTTTTATCTGTTTCTTCTTAAAAGAACAAAAGGGCCTTGAAATCAAATAATTCAGAGTGCATTACTTTATTACCTCTCATTTGCAATTGGACATAAGTTTAGAAGATGGTCTTTCACAAGTCACTATCCCTCAAGATTTAGGGTTAATACTGCACTAAAAGCTTGTGGTGAATTGTTACGACTTTTCTTGATTACCCTTAATAAATTCATCATTTTGTTAATCTTTTCAGCTCTTGAAAATAAACTGATCACAAAAATCTGTGAGAATGTGTCTGAAGTCTACACCAGAAAAGATAATGTTTTATCTCCATCTCCAAGTCCGGAATCTGAAATTGCTAGTGAAGATACCAACAGCCAGTTACCTAAAATGACTACTTCAGATACACTCCCTACAGAAGGAATCAGTTACCCAGTAAGTAAAGAAGTAACAGTTATCAAATGTTTTTAAAAGATGTGTGTCTTTATTTGAATTCAAATACTCTTTATTTCACCATTCACCAGTCTTTTAATATGCAAATAATGTGTAATTTGGCTAGACCAAAAGATTTGAACAAAACTTTTAAAGTTAGAGTGAACTTAATTGGTGAGAACAGAACCTTACAGAAGAAAGAGGGTAATACTGTTCCTTAGTTGCAATAAATGCCAACAGGCCTCGTAGTTTTTGTAGTTGTTATTCACCTTAGAAGTGAGTTAGAGATCTTACAGATACATCTCTATTGAGGCAGATACATAATGTATAAAGCATTTATTTATGTGGAAGCTGATTAGTAGTACAATGCTTCTTGTGGTGGTCAGCACTTTCCAGGTGTTATTAAGTGTCGTGGTTTAACCCCAGCCAGCAACTAAGCACCACGCAGCTGCTCGCTCACCCCCCACCGGTGGGATGGGGAAGAGGATCGGAAGGGCAAAAGGGGAAAACTCGTGGGTTGAGATAAAAACAGTTTAATAACTAAAGTAAAATAAAAAAAAAAAATAGAACAGTAGTAATACAAAGCAAGCAGTACACTGTACAGTTGCTCACCACCCGCCGACCGATGCCCAGCACATCCCCCAAGCAGCGATCGAACCCCTCCCCGGCCAACTCCCCTGCTTATATACTGAGCATGACGTCATATGGTATGGAATAGCCCTTTGGCCAGTCTGAGTCAGCTGCCCCAGCTGTGCCCCCTCCCAGCCTCCTGTGCCCCTGGCAGAACATGGGAAGCTGAAAAGTCCTTGACCAGTGTGAGCACCACTTAGCAAGTACTTAGCACTACTTAGCAAGAACCAAAACATCAGTGTATCATCGACATTGTTCTCAACCTAAAGCCAAAACACAGCCCCATACCGGCTACCAGGAAGAAAACCAACTCCATCCCAGCCGAAACCGGGACATTAAGCCTTCAGTATTGTTTTGCTTTCCACATGGGGCTGTACTTCTAGGACTCCTCTTTCATGTTAACTCTTTGTTCTCCAGCTTTAAATTAATGTGTATCACCTTAGTTCCCTTATTAGGTCTTTGGTCTTTTTCAGCCACTGTCTTAGTATCAGAGTAGGATATTTGTCACCTTTAGAGTATATCAGCACTAACTCTCTAGGGTGTTTTTATTGCTTTGCCTAAAAATAGCTGATGATAAAAACTGAGCGTTGCTTGCCCCTATAACCTGTTGAATAAACTATTGAAATGTTTGATGTATAAACCCCTGTAGCTGCATGGACTGGATATAGTGGACCATGATACTAGCATTTAAAGATTAAGTGAATTGAATACAGATTGGAGCTAATTAAATATTACTGACTTACTGTGGAGGAGTCAATGGATTAGCCAATATTAATCGTTTGATTATTGTTTATGTAATATCATTCATAATTAAATAGTTCACTTTCAAAATTCAGTTCAATTTCTTTGAATAAGAGCTCCCTCAGTAGGTGTGATTGATTTAGGTTTGGGGCTTGTAATACCTCCAGACAGATCTGTGTGACACTGAGGGTCAATTTTGACATTCTGTATCATTAAGAAAAATAAATGTAAACCTGGATTTATGAAGTGTGTGATAAGGATCACAGATAGGATTAGTTCTAAGTGACTAGATGCTCATACGCTTGGTTCTGGCTGGCCATGGTTATAGTTAAATCTTCAAAACTGTTGAATTACTGTCAGAAATAAACACAGCCTTTTTGTCGACCTGGAGAAGAAATGCAATATGCAAAGGATTGGATGAATTGTCTCCACATTTACATTTCACCTAGACTTCAATTTTCAGAGTCCCAGTGACGCTGAAGAGTTTTCTTAAACTGACTGAGCATGTCAGTAGTGGCCTGTAAATGGGAAGATACTGAATAGTATCAAATTCCTTCCTATTCTCAGTATGTAATCAATGTGTGGGATTAATGTAGTCATTTGTATTGTACTGTACTAAGATCCTTGCAAATCTTCTTGAATGTACTAAAACCCTAGAGAGGCAAATTTTTATATAATAGTCTTAAGTTGAAGAGCAGGGTTGACTTCTTAACACTTCTATCAAGGTAAACTCTAAAATTCTAATGATTAGCAACTGGCTGTTAGCTAGAAACAGGACAACGGGCAATTTGTCACTTGGCTTGATACACGCAAGGACACATCTATGAGACAATCTTATTAATAGGATGTGGTTCCCATAACACAAGTTTTGGAAATTTTTGCTATACTCAAGGGATTCCACATCTAAAAAGATCTTTGGAGGAGCATAACATACATGTGTTTTTCTATCAATAATAAGTGCCCTGTTCCTCCTGCCTGCCATTTGCCATTTCTTGACAGATTGAAGATGTCAGATCATTCTCCATGAGGGTACCAGATGTTAAGAAGCACTGGTTTACCCCAGAGTTCCTTCCATTTTTTGTTTTGTTTATATTGCAGACTAAGTGGTGACTGAAATTTTGCTTCAATGGAATGAATTCAGCTTAGTGACTTAATCAAAGGCATGACTTTGCCTTTTCATTCAGCTCTCAGTGTCAGAAAATTATGGTCACGTACTGAGTAATCAGTAGAAGGAGGTCTGAACCCACCTGCTGTTAACAGTATTTTTTCACACGTTATTTAGCAAAAGTTTCCTACATAATTCTCTAAGTTTTTTCTCTTAGCATCTGAGCCCAGACAGAATTCTAAGTTGTAAGATTTTGACTCCTTTTGCAGCTTAGTCCACCACGGACCAGATATACTGAACCGCTGCCGTCTGCTCAGGATCACACTGCGACCACCTCTGCTCACAGAGAATTGAGATTTCCCCCACTTTATGACATATCTGAAATCAGACCTCAGAGTCCAGTTGTCAATCCGTTGTTCAATGTAACTACTACTGAAGATCACCACCTAACTGGGTTGCAAACACAGGTAGCAACAACCCTAAAAGGTAAGTAATAAACACTGTCCTCAGATATTGGGTAGCAAGTCTGCACCAAAAAAAAAAAAAAAGCAAACCCCACTCCCTCCCCTAATATACTTATTAGATTTTATCACCTTTTGTTTTTCTGGGTGCTCTGTCTACAGACATCACACACAGTGAGAGCCAGATTTTGAAACCTAGATGACAAACAACCCTTGCATACCAATTGTGCACTTAGGTATTTAAATAGCAGCTTGGTTCTTACATCAGGATTTAGGCAGTCTCCTTTCAAACTAATTCTGTATTTGTTTAGGCCTGTTCAGGTAACTCATTAATAGAAATGGAATTTGGCTACAAATTTGAGAGAGGCGTATATGCTCCCAGGCATTACAAGAAAATAAAAAAAAAGGGGTGCTGTTGTTACTGAAGGAGGCACTTCTAGGATAATGTAACTTATCCCCGGAATCCAAGCTAACTTTTACCAATATACTTTCAGATCCAAGGTGCTTGGAACCTATGAAACAAGGGGATTGTTGGGACTACATGGTGAAATGGTATTATGACAAGAATGGCAATTCTTGTGGCCAGTTCTGGTATGGAGGTTGTAATGGTACCAACAATAGATTTGAAACAGAAAAAGAATGTCGAGAAACCTGCACTGATTGATGGATAAGTAAGTTGTCTCCGTCAGGTCCTCCTTCAATCACCTCTTTTCCATGCTACAAAGATTTAGTCTATTTAAATGTCTCCCATGCTATACATACATATTATATCATCTTTTATACCTTTGATCAACCTCGATATGTTTGTCTGAACCTTTTTGAGATGGCGGGACCAGAAATGCACTTGGTAGTCATGGATTATACAGTGACACAGTGAGGTTTTCTACTTTGTTCTCTCTTCCTTATCTTACAGTTTCTAACATTGTATTTGATTTTTTGTCCATTACTGAGATAGGAGGTGATATTTTCATAGATCATCATTCCAAGACTTCATCTATAGGATCAGCTGAGAACCCATCATATTATATGTGAATTTATGATCATTTTCCCCCTTGCATATTATTTCACATTTATCAAAACTCAGTTTTCCTTTTCCACTCACAGCCTATGCAGTCAATATCACAAGGTCCTTCTGCAATTGCTTGCAGTCACCCCTTTACTGCTTCAGAGAAACATAGTGTTGTCACCAACTTTGTCGCCTCGCTTTTTACGCCCTTCCCTAGATCACTTACAACTCTATTGAGTAGGACAGACCATAGCATACATCCTCCAGTGACTTCTTCCCACTGACCATTTATCCCCTTTCCTTTGTTTTATTCTTTTCAAATTTATTCTTTACAAATTAGAAGACCGTCCCTCTCAAACCAGTATAACTTCCCTTTGGGGAGGGACCTTACGTTTTGGAAATCCAAGCAGACTATACTGACTGCCTTAGGTCCACATGCCTAGTGAGTGAGGCATGGATTTCAGAGAGGTTGCTTATCAGTAGTGCATAACTTCCTTTACAAAAGCCATATAGCTCATCCCCAATAAACTGTATTAAATGCTCTATTTCATCTTTCAGTACAGGAAAATTCTATTGAACTGCAGCATGTGTGTTTCTAAACATTTCAGGAAAATTAAACAATTCCTTATTTCTTCTAGAAATGACTGCTGTTTGGAGTTTTTAAAGCTGGAAGCTCATGTGTATTGAGGAAGAACTGACTGAGAAGAATCCAAAATGATGTGTTAACATGAATATATTACTACCACGCTCTACTGCTTTCCCCACTATGGTATTCACATTAACTAGATTCCTGTATAACGTATGTTATCTGCAACACCATAGCAATAACTTACAATTACGCATACACACACACAGGAACATACCTTTTCCCTCCAAATTTATATTAACTTGTTACTACTACATGTGGCAATGATAAGATTCTATTTTTAGGATTAAAATGTCGAAAGTGTTTACACAGCATTTAATGACAGAGGTCTCTTAGTTTTGTGGAAGAATAAAATATGCTCTAGTTTTAAATAAGAGTAAGTGGTTCCTGAAATTAGCACTCTTAATACAGCATTTAGAGACATAAATTAAGATTTCCTTTAATTAAAGTACCTCTTTGGAATGTAAATACCAGCAGCTATAGGTAATTAGAGGGGCATCCCCCCATTAAAGCACATTTGGATTAACATCAATATAATCTTTTCAATTATAAAGGTAGGACTTTCATTCAGAATTACACTAAAAACAGGATTCTTCATGTCCTTCAGGCTAGTCAGTACTTTTCAATTTCTCAGGGCCTTTGTGTTAAAAAAAAAAAAGTTATTTCACTCTAATATACGCTATTAATTAAAAAAGGGAAAAGCACTGAAAGATGCTTAAATGTTTACTTACATTCTTTCTACTTTTAGCCATAATCCTATATAAACATCGTTAAAACTGAAAATGATGAGCATGTAATTAAAATGGAAAGCAATACCTGATAAAGAGTCATGCATTGTTATTTCTTTGCAAACAGAAGACTAGTATCTACACAGGCAGCATGGACCGTTCTTGATATGTTTAAACAATTGCTTGCACAGTTCCCCCCCACCATGTAACCAAATGATAGCATGTACCATGCAAAATGAACTTGTTTACAGCAGATGGGATGCAAACCTAATTCTATGGAAAGGTGTAATTGAAGTACAGTTTAAAAGTTTTAAATTTTTTTTTTTTTTACAAAAATCTAGCCTTGTTAGCAAGTTTCAAATGAGAAAAGAAAAAACTGACAGCAGCCCCAAAAAAACATCCTGCTCTTATTATACTCTGAACTAATATGATGATCACTCAAAAAAAACCTGAGGGCACAATTAATTTCTGTGTGACGTGGAACAGTAAAATTCAAGGACATTACCATGTACTACGTGTCCTGTGATATCCTGAAAATGAAGGGACTCAATGGTGTAGAATAAAAGTCAAGCTGTTGAAATCAAGAACTACTTTCCTTTCACAGAAAAAAAAATCAGAAAGTAAAATTTGACACAACTTTTAATAAGTCTGTTAGGGTTTTTTGCATCAGAAAAATAAATTGCTTCAAAGTGTACAACAAATGATATAGATGGACTCTTGTGATAAATAAAATCAGCTACATATAAAGCTGGACATAAGCAGCAAATAAAATAAAAGGTCAAATAAAAGGCTTCAAGCAAACAAACTGCCTACTAGTGGCGTAGAAAGATCATGGAAAGAATCAAACTACTGTTCAGTAGTAAAGTCAATGCCATCATACCAAGAATATCAATGCGCTGGAGACCTTTAATAGTGAACAGATGTCCAAAACAAGAGAGGAATAAACACAAAGTTTAGGGAAAAAGAAGAGCAAGAGGGATAGCCACAATGATGCTTTCAAATTGGCTGGAAACAGTAGATTCAAAACTTAAAACATACTAAAATATAATGTTAACATACTATCAAACTTGAAAGATGTATTAAGAGACTTTTTCTAGGCTAGGTCTCAAATCCAGTATTCAGAATTCATTTCAGTTAGATGACAAAGGCAATGTAAGAAATATTAAAACAAAGAGGCAGTGCAAACATCTTTAAGAAAAAGATTAGCACATAATATGACCCTCAAAAGAAGAAAAAATCATCTGAAGAAAAAAAATCACCAGCATTCCCCCCGTCCCAAAAGGACCCTCACCCCATAGCAGCCTGGAGTCAGTAACGGTGAGTGTGACATCCTACACTTCAGCAGAAATGTTTCATTGCACTGATCTAGGCAAGCAAGTTATTTAATTTGGAGACATAGATAGATATAGATAACTAGAGAGAGAGAGAGATAGATAGGTAGATACATACGGGGATAGAGATACATATCCAGATGAAGATACAGAGAAAAGATCTTTTCATCCAGAAAAGATGAAAAATTTGCACAGTTAAACTCTACTGTAGATTACCTTATGGATAGCTGTGAAAAACCTCTGAGTGTAACAGGTTCCAAGATCCACTTCGTTTCACACCTACTGGGAATATTTTAAGTTTAGCTGCTCCTGGAAACCCACAGCAGCAAAGCCCACTGGAATTGCAAGGAAGTCCAGGAATTTGCAGGATCTTTCAAACCTGTTCTGATCTTCTGTGCCTGGGCAGTTGCTTCAGGGCTGGGGTTAGCTGTTGTGTTCAGCTCCAGATCTCCAAAGAGATACATCGTGTCTAAGAAATACTGGGGATAATGACTTTGAGAATAAATGTGAAGATGTGAGTTACAGGTTTGCAATTTGTTTTATCTTCTGTAATGTTTAGTGCAAACCTTTCTGGTAAAGCTGACAAACCTTAATAAGTACAAATAGCGGCACTGTTTGCTACATAACAATGCTAAAAAAAAGAAGCAGTTACTCTTTAACATGCATACGAGGAATCTTCTTAATGCAGTTAAACCAGTGTGATCCAGAAGGTCACTGCTTTCCTTTCCACTTTCATGTAGAGTTGACTTTTGTAGCAAAGAAGCAAAAGTGGAGGCTATAAAGGTTTTTTAAAAGTTGTATGCTGTTCAAATCAGATTATCCTGAAATAAGCATCCTTTTCTATTCAGGTCTTTCTGTGAAATCCCAGACTGCAAACTCTGAATGTATGTTCTGATACTTAGTATACCATGAATAAGCACGTAAATCCCTGCTGAAAGTACAACTCTTCTCTAAATCTGCATCAGCACTGACTGGCAGCGTTGGCTCCTGTGTCTCCTCGCCCAGCTCTGCATCCTCAAGGGTGTCATGGGTCAGTAAACCAGGAGAGGGCACCTCTTGCCAAATGCCCACTGCTTTATTCTCGAGTTGTATAAAATCATAAAACAACATTACTAACTGAAAGCATTACAGTTTCCACTGGCAAACAAACAAACCCTTTCTTTACATCACAGGCAAATGTTAAAAGCAAGAGTAGTTTAATAATGAAATTCTTAAATCTTCTGCTAGACCAGGCCAAATGCTATAAACCATAAAAGCTACAAATGGTTGAGAATAACACAGGCATTTCTTTTCTATAGAACTGATTATTATAAGGTGAATTCTTTTTCTGACATCATTGCTTCTAACAATTCAGAAAAAGACTCAGAAAAGTAACAAGAAAATAGTATTCCATCTGTTCATCGTAGAACGGCAGCAGCTTTTCACTTTGAGAAACTCTACCAGTCTCTTGCTAATGACTATCAAATTGAATTAATCTTCTGCCTTAACCCAGTTCAGTCGCTGTCTGTCCCTAGGGCCCATTCAGACTGTTTAATAACACTGCCTGTTCATGGACCATCCTGCTGTCTGCACTCCTCCATTTCTTCTACATCTTCACATTTCCTCTCTGTTACCCTAAATTGACTGAAAATATGCAACATTTCCTGCACTGCAGTTTTGAACATCCTTGGAAAACTGATTACTACGTTTCCTCATTTGGAAGTTGCTGTCAAAGACATTCCTGGGGTGAGGGGGGAAGACTTTACTGATAGCATGGCTGAGACCAGCATCCACTTTTTTAAAGAAAAATGTTATGGACAGCATAGATTTATCACAGCATTCCTGCACTTTTCTTGCTTAGCTGCTTTCTTAGCTCTTTTGGTGCCATCTGTACCTACAGCACACCCTTCTCGAAGCTTGCAAAGGCATCCAGCTCACAGCACATAGTTTAAAACAAGTTCTCATGGGTAACTTGATGAATTTTTAAAAAAGATGTTTTGTTTTTAATAAAAGAAATAACTCCTCTTCCTGCACTCCTCAGTGAAAGAGCCAAAGTCTTCATGGGCAGGTGTGTGGGCTGGGACAGTAGAGCAGCTTTTCTAAGGTCTCCTGACACATGAGGTACTGTAGGTCCAACACCAAGATTTTCGACATCCCCATTATCTACTGTTATTCCTCCTGCAGCTTCTTATCAATCGTCCTTTATAATCATTATAATCTCCTCAGACTTACTTTTTACCTTCCCAGTTGCAAACCTCTTCCAGCTGCTGCTGAAGGTGAATCTGCAGCAGATCAAGGTTTTGAAATCGGACAGACAAACATAAGCAGACATCTCAGCTATCATACTTGGCAGCTATACAAAGAAATATAAAGCATATTTAGTTGCTAGGTTTTTACTTGAGATGGCCTTAAATGTATCTTTACTTCCAGGAGTATTATCACATCTTTTAGTAGGGACAGAATCAGGTCTAAGCTTCAGCGATAAATGAAACCCAGATTTTGAGCCAAATTCTACGTAAGCTTGGCTTTTTTTTTCTAACCAAGAATATGTAGAAATTCAGCCAAATGAGTAAGGCTCTAAAACGTGATCCATAAAGACTTCCTATTTTGGCTTCCTAACAGTACTTAAGACCTATTTTAGAGCAATTTCTAAGACGAAAGGAAGAACACGTGGGCTCTCCTCCTTGTCTCACAATCTCTGCTTTCAGCAGCCGTAACCTCCCTTGCGGACAGGAAGGGAGAAGGGAGAAGGGAGATTTTTGCATTTTATTGTCATGGCAAAAGGGATCTCTCCAACGTCTGGCACAGTTGACCCTGGGACACAAAGAAAACCATTTCTTATTGTAAAAATAATGGTAGATAAGAGTTTTGACAAGAATAAATCTGGCCACAAGGCTCAACATGTAAGTAAACCCCACAAAAGAGTTTTGGATTAGCTTTAAAATTGTTGCAAACTCAGCTAATCCCAGGTGCTGCTGGAAGCATTTGGGCTGGTGCTCCTCTCTCAGCAGCTTAAAGCTTTCAGGACACTTAAAAAAACCTGCCAGAGCACTAAATAAACAAGGAACAATTCAAAAAAGCCCCCAGGCCCAGGATGTGCCTGGGTACATCCCCTTCAGTAGCAGGGCTGGAGAAGAGGGGCTGCAGGGGAGAGAGGGTCAGCACATGGAAAGCATCAATTTGGAGAAGGATTTCAGGGATTTTGTGGTCTGGTTGCTGCCTGCTGGCCCAGGGGTGCCCCGGGCTTGCTGAGCACACAGGCATGGGTGTAGCAAGCGGGGCAGGGGAGGGAGGCTGGGGACAGTTGGTAGCAATTTTTCCATGGAAAGCAAATAGCTAGTAAGTCTTTTGAATTACCATCATGACATAATTGGCAATTTCAGCTACTTCATATTTCATTCAGGGCAACGCCCTAGTGCATCATGTTTTCTCAAAGGATAGCTTCTATCAGTTTTAACTACATTGCAAATTAATAGGTAAAATATGTTTCTGCTGACCAGAAAGACTGTATTTTCCAATTAATCCAAGCATAATGAGATTCACATACAAAATCCGGATTTGAAAAGTAGCATTTTCATTGCAATAACCCTCACAGAACTATGACTGGGACTCCATCAGGCTGCACGCTGCCTAACTGTGCAGATCATAAGTTACTTGAGGCACAGGCTGCCAAAGTACACAAGTCACTGTAAGAAGCAGAAAGCTTACTGATGAGGGTGGCGCTGGAGGCAGAACTGCACTCTGCCTGAAGGGAATAGTGTGTTTGCAAATAGAAATCTTCAATTTTTGTTCTGGATGAACTGTACAATATAGTCAACCAAAAGCCACAGTACTCGCTGGATATTCTAGAGCATACAGGTGAACTTGTGTGAGTGAAAACCATTCTTTGAGCAGGATCCTTGAGAATTTAGTAGTCAGGTCAGGCTTTTTTGAGATTTTTTGACATGGTCAGTGATGCATTGGATTTGTTTACAATTCAGAAGCTGGTTGAAAATTTCCTTTTTAAGAGGAGAAACCCAACAAAAGTTCCCTTAAATAAGTTGAAGTCCACATCAGTAATTTAGGTTAACATGCAGTAAGGATGTTGTACTGGTCCTCAAGTCAAGCATTACAGCAGCTGCAGTATAGGGCCCCAGTGACCACAGCTTCATCCTACCGTGCCACCAGGAGGAAAACAACAAAATGCCTCTACAAAACAAACATAGTAAGACATCAACAGGTTTTTACAAATCATATTGAAGTAACAACTTCCAAAACTCAGCTCAGCAGCAGTAGCTGGTTGAGGGCTTTTTAAATCACCTCTTGATTCATCTCACAAAAGTACATTTTCTACTGGCCACTGTAGCTGCCTCATATTCCTCAGTCTCTTTGACAAATTTATAAATTGTCTTATGACTGATATTTAAACTGGACATTGTGGAAACAGGATGTTGAGCAAACCAGGTATTGAAAATGTGGGGACAAGTCATATAAGGTATTTACACTGAAGCAGGAACGCAGCTATAAAAAAGGGCCCTTACATGCACTATACTGTAGTATGAAAGGCAAAGAGCAACATACCCCATAATCACACCATGGATCCCCTTGCAGCACCCCACTTCATCTGTAACCATTGCAGTACTGCTGAATCTAGCGAATGTACATCTAGCAATAAAGGTCAAACCTAGGAGCGCTTTCTGGAAGCGCCCAGGGAAGTCAGGGCTCAGTGTAATAGCAGTGGCAGTAAACGAGAGTCCCTGGCCCCAAGCTATATCTCCAGTACAAAGCCAGGCAGAGAACGTGTCATACTGGAAATGAAGCTATTACACAGAAGCGGCTTTTACTCTCTGCCAGGTTACTCATCCCGGTGATCTGAGGTTAAGGGCTCCAGAGCTCGTGAGCTGGTGTGCAGGGAGGTGCAGGAGGTCTGACAGGAGTAAAGACTTTGGTCTCTGCTTTTGGATGGTGCCTTGATGTGCCCAGCGTGACCCCTCCTGGATACAACCTGGGATACAAGCTGAACCACCTTCCTAGCCCTGCCGGCAGCTCAAACTAGCAATGCCCCACACACCCATTTCTCTGTAAAGCTTTCTCACATTACAGATGTGAGAACAAGGCTTCATTCTGGGAACATCATTTCACTGAATTCCTTTTTTTTTTTTTAATTGGTATACTTTGCACAGGGAAATGTTTTCGCTTTCATGTATCTTACACTCTTTTCTGTAGCATCCTGTTCTGTAATGAGAGCCCCTTCCAGCTTTCGAAAGAGCAGCATCTATTAATCAAAGAGTAGCAATGGGAGAGGGCAGCATTAGCATCGGGTCTGGAAGTTATTTGTAATGTAGAACTCATTCCAACCATTGCATCAGGATCTTTCTCACTCTCAGGCGTGCGTTGACCTTTCACACTCACGACATGCCAGCAGCACACCTTGGTCTCCATCTCCACCTGTTCTCCAGCACTCTGCTTGCCAGCTGGTTATCATGGGCTGGCAAGCATTTGTTTGAACATTTTCTTCTGTGGGTCTGGGCATAAAGTTTTTGCATACTGGCTGTCTTTCTTTAACTGTGATTTCTTTAACCAGCTTGTTTCCTCCTCTAACACAGAACAGATGTATTTGTGAAACAGCAGTGAAACGCTAAATATCAGCACAATGCTGAACTAAACATCAAGGGAAAGTGTTTCCTGCCCTGTTGCATTTGTTTCCTGTTCTTTATGTATTTGCTTTTTAAGAATTACAACAAATAATTCTTAAACACTGGGCTTAAGTTAGGCACAGGTGCTGCAGGCAGTGCAGGCTGCCCTTTATTACTTCCATGTAAGAAAAACCATTTTGGATCCTGTTCACACATTGCCTCTAATCATTTTTTATGGCATTTTTAATAGCAGCTACCTCCCGGCTGTCAGAGATAAGAAGCTTTTGTAACAGAGAAAGGAACTGTGCCAATACCAGAGTTAACCTTCCAGCTCTGCACACCAAGGAAACGTGATCTCCGAGTTCAGCAAGCAATAAGCACAACTATTGTGCAGGAACAGAGAGAGAAGGGAACCTTTACACTGATAAAACCCATTGTGCATTAACCAGGATACAACATTGGAAGGAGGGCAAACTCAACCTATAGTTAGTCACTTATACGATGCAGCAGAACAGTCCCTTCCCCATGTGATGGAACTAGTACACGTGAGCATTGAGACGAAACAGAATAGTCTAACTACCCTTCTATAAAATGGGACATAAAAGAGATGTTGTGTGTCATACTATTCAGCATGATAAGCAGAACTTCCACAATACCAATTCCTCTGGTAAGAAAGGGAGAAAGTGAAAACGCATGAGGGATGAGATGGGCACGACCGAGCCCCGCCAGTGGTCAGGCAGGGGCTCTCCGGGCTGCAGAAGGGAGCTGACTGCAAAGCAGCAGCAGGGACCAACAGGACCCGGAGGAGCTGAAGGGAAAACATGCAGGTGCCAAAACATCTCCCTGCAAAGTGACAAAACGTCTTAGGATTGCAGGATAACTCCGGTAGGAAAAGACCACAGAAGTCATGTAGCCCATCTAGAACTCCCGCTCTAAGGAGAGTCAACGACAAGGTTGGACAGGGTTACTCAAGCCTCTACGCTCCTGCGTACGGGCCAATATCTTATGAAAGTGAGCCTCATCCTCAAACCTGACCATCTTGAACAGCCCAAAGCTCCTGAGGGCAGTCAGGACAGTCAGATGGAAAGGCTTGGGCAGGTATTAAATAGAGAAAGGGCTGCCCAGCAGCAGGCAGTACAAAGCATTGCAGCCTTACACGGAAAAACTATCAGGAAGGTGAGATGCTTGATGAGATGCTCCAGCTGAAACACATGTTGGAGTTCAGCAATCCAGGCAGCAGCATAATATAAAAGTGTAAAATCAAAAGGGTTTGTCCTCTCTTCAGTCATGTTAGAATGTCTCTACTGCTAGTGATCGATATATTAGCATGGGACATCCACATGCCTCAGACTAGCATTTTCTTTCCTTATGCTCATCCATTAGAGATGCTACCTCTACAGTACACAATTATATGTTTAGAAGTCGAAATACTAGGTGGTCCAGCTGAATGTATGTAATTAACCTTTGTTTAATTGCAAAAGTCATAGGACCAGCCAACATTTTTGGTTCATTTATATGCTGCAATAGTTTTCTCACTCTCTCCTGGGCCCAGACATCTAGCCCACAAATATATTTAGGTAATAGGACACAGCAAATATTTCCTTTTTCCAACCACGCTTTCATTTTTTTCATACTGTTAAACATTTCTAACAGTTTCCTCATTTTACAGTCATGTCAGGAGTAAAATTCCCAGATGCTACACATAAGAGTAACTCATGCTCCCTCCACTTCTTTGAGGCTCATGAGGACGGAGCCTTCAGGGTGGCAGCTTCCCACCAGTACATATGGATCTTTTAAAAAGCATTGCTGAAAATATACATGAAATCCACAACTTCAGACCCCCCAAAAAACCATTTGGCAATACTGAAACTCTTTGCTGCAGGACTGACCAGTATGGCAAAGACCAGATCAAACCAGAGAGCCACCACACATCTATAAGGCATTGCTTCTCAGTCGGTGTCGCTGAAAGCGCCTTGAACAAGAAGCGCTGGCCAATGCGTGGGCTAGCATAACTGCATTTATAGTGGGATTTTTCTACAATTGCAATAGGATTATAGAAAATAATGAAGGGTCTGTGACTCCAACTTATTCTCCTGGAGAAAGTATTAGTATTTGTACAGTGACTAAGACCCAAATGCTACTTTTATAATGATGGTTTTAAAGCAAGAAGGTACAGCTGATGCACGGGACTTGTCCCACTGGCACTGGTGTGAATCTGTGAACATTCAGATCTACGTTTGATAAGACAACTTCTGCATTTAGACATCATGAAGCTTACCTGAAATGAAAACATAGCCAGTGCATTTTGAGAAATATTTACCTGAATGAGTCTGAACAACATGCATGAAATGCAGCTTTGGAAGCTGACAAAATTAAAGCTCATAAAGCCCAAGCTAGCTGACAGGCAAATACTTTAAAAGCAGGATGCTGTTGATTAGACTGACGATGTTCGAATCTGGGTAAACAGACACCACCTACTCTCTGCTGAAAAACGGGGCAACACTGACAAATAGGAACAAAGGTTTCATTGTTCACATTGAAGCACTGCCAGCTACCGAACAGGAGAGTTTGCTTTTCTAAACAGTGTTTGCAAATTGGTTTTAGACATGATTACCCTACCTGTCCTTGAAACACTAATCATATTTCAGATACGATTTCAACAGAATCCACAGCGGAATAGGTGAAACCTGCTGTTTTCAAGGTGAAGCGCTCTTCTGTGCTGGGAAAATTTCAGACCCTCAGGCGTAATTTTCATATGATTTGTGCTTAATCCCTGCAGGGTGCTCACCTGGGCTATAAGCTTAGGAAGGATATGGACTCCAGTTTACAGCCACCTCCTCCACTTGTGATAGAACAGCCAGAGAACAGACACTTAACAATGTTGTCATACTCCCAAATTTAGTAGGACTAGGAGATTGGAGAGAAAATTAATTTAAAAAATTAATTACAGGGATATGTATTTGTTTTGATTTCTACCAAGTACTCAGGATTTGACCCTAAGTGAATATTTGTCTTAAATGTTATGCTCTCCATCTCCAGGGGCAGGGGGCAGGAAGACAACGCTTAACAGCACAACACTGGGGTGATTCCTAGTTAAGAATTCATGTGGGACAGTGAAAGGAAAAAAATCACAGTCCAAGGTTTTAAAGGTGCAGGGTACTAATACACACTAATTTCTAAGTCTCTTTGATCGGTTCTTAGACAGAGGAGGAAGAGTCAAGACCTTGAGTACCTGAGACCACGCAGGATCCAGAGCTCCTGGGGAACACTGAAAACTCAGGGTGGAACTGTGAAGCAGGAGCAGCAAACAAACCAGCCTTCTTGACTTCAAGATGCCAAAGGGATGGGTTCACATGTGCCATAGTTTGGTTCTGTACAACTGAAGGACTGTGCTGCAAACTTAGATACCTACTCAAGCAAAGGTTTAGCATTTAAATGAAAGGAAATAAACAAGCTGCTCCCATCAACTTTTTATTTAACAAACATTCCTGTGAAACTCCCATCTCTATTCCGATCTAAATTTGAAATTCTGTTGCCACTCAGCTTCGCAAAAGATGTTTCACCTCTTTGTGCAAAAGTAGAAAATAAGATCGTGACTGCAGCAACACTTAGTGGACAGTTGGAGAATTCTTGTGCTTTTAGAAGAACGTTGCCACAAAGAATTCCCGCTTCTCTAAGGAAAACATTTTTCATATTTCTTTAGCACAACTGGCTGCTAGCGTTTGGAGCCAGTCCACCTGTTCATCCCACCAGACTGGGAAGTATTTAAAGTATCAAATGATAAAACATGGTTCCAACTCTTGCTTTGGTAGTGGCTCATTTAGGCTGATTTTAACATAAGTTGTAAGTTAGTAACTTTACCGAAGGCAGCGTACCATTTCCCATACAGACCTGAAGGAAGCCGCAGCCACTTGGGAGCATGAAGATGACAGCAATCCACCTGGTATCGCGTACTCCTCAAAAAGCACTTGGCAGAGCAGAAGGTGAAACTATTGACAGGGGAAAAAAAAGAGAGGGGGAAAAAAAAAAAGATGGGAATCTGTTTAAAAAACAAATCACACCTCCAAAGAAGGTCACACCTTGAATATGCGACAGAATTGACACTTTCTCATCCCAAGAGCTGCCCCATGCATGGGAGAAGCCCCCAGGAGAAGTGGGACACTGGGGTATGAAGTCTTGGTCAGCACCACTGCAGGCTCCAGCACCCGAGGCTTCAACCCACCCTAAATAAAACAAAGCTTACAGAAAGGCATTTTGAGGGAGGAAGGGAAGAAGGGACTGTACTTCTTGGCGTGTAGTTTCACCACGGAAGAGGAGTGTTACACACAACGGAGCAGGGGGCTGAGGCAGTCTGGAAAGAAGAGTTAAAATGAAAACGTGTGGGTCACAGCTCAAAACCACATCAGATCCAAATGCCAGTGCTAACAAAAGCATACTTAGAAGTAGTCTCCCTGCCACATTTTGTTGACCAACCAGCATTGAGGGCATCTCTACAATTTATTTTTATTCGCATTTCAAGCATTCTTGCAGGAATATATGAAAGCTGAAAAAACCCCACTTTTCCAAATACTTTGCCAAATAGTATAGACTTTACCTAGAAGCGTGATCCCATGATGCAGCTGTTTGCCCATCTATGTTAAATTACTTTACATGTGGAACAATGAAAACGTTCACTGCGGGGCTCTGATTTTCTCACTTATTCCTCATAATAGCTGTCAGAATAAGCTGAATAACACTGCCAAGTTTCGGGAACCCATAGAAGGGCGTCATTAAGGTGAAACATTGTCAAAAAGGAGGAAAGCCTGCTAAACATTTTGCAGCGAGAGCTGGAACCAGCAATATGCAGGCTTATCTTCCCCACAGCTTAGAACCACCTTAGCAGTCCCTGGGTGTAAGATATTTGCTTACATTTCTTTTTAGTTCACACTAGTGCAGAGAGAACCCTAGGAAAATTCCCTTGAGCCAGTGAAGCTTTCTGTAAGTGAGCAGGTTACGAGAGCTTACCGTCACTGAGTGACATTTCACTTGTGTCTACAACAATAATTTGTATTAATCAAATATGAAGAGTTTGTTACACATCAAAAAAGCAAGCAAAGCAAACCCACACTTACAAAACAGTTTTTCTCCAGCATAGCAGCTGTAGTTTCTGTTCTGCTCCAGTACTCGCATCGCCCTACGATTTGCTGGATCCAGTTTGATCCTGACAATTGAAAGTTATAGTAGCATCGCGCAAAAGCATAACCTACACCTGAAACTGCAGAGAGGAGCTTTTATCATCCGTTCAATTGGCTGTTGTTCCTTAGCTGAAATATTCCAGCTTTTGAGCACAGTCAAACTGGCCGTCACACACTTCCTGCCCTTTGCAGACGTGCTTGCATTCCAGTCAAAAGCAATGAAACAGTTAATTCATCCAGGTTAACAGTACTAGCGGGGTCTGTTACAGTACTTAAGGTAATGACAAACAGCCGTACCGTGCTTGTGCCTACTGTGTCCAACAACCAGCATTTCCCACATAAAGACACTTCCCATCTGCATAAGTGGAATATTCTTTACTGGTGAGCACTATTCTGCGTTGAGTAGCAGAAAGCTAGGTCAGAAAGCACAACATTTACATCTTAACTGGCTTTATTTTTTTTTTCCAGAAGAGATTCACTGAAAGACTAAATCCTTTTTTAAAAAGGTGGTTAATTTTGAACATTTTTGCTTTATCTTTGAGGTATCGGCTACAGCCAGTTCACTCAGGACTCTGTAACAAGGTGGAGACACTGAAAAATCAGGACAATGCAGAAACAACAGCCTGTTTATGCGAGTCTAGTACTAGCACTTACGATTAATTTTACACTTAAAAAAATACCACCTTTGTTTTCAAGGTAGCTTGCTATTTGTTAATAGTATAAATAGAATAACAGAAAACATAGCAAGTGTGAGCAGCTTTTTGACTTTCCCGTACCCACCCAAGAAGGCAAGTAAGAATGTTTTTATTAGCTGTGCCACACTACTAGCATACAGGAGGGGTAAATGAAGACAAACATGCACTGTGTATGAGATAACTTATTTTATTTATTCAATTCTCAACTTAATTTTGATGCTAAAAATTGGTCAAAGGCACTTTAAAGAAGGTATTTAAGAAAGAAATCCTTATGGTGATCATTCCAGACAAGTCACCAACTTACACCTGCCGTTAGGGACATGACTACCTATAATCGCAGAGTGAAACATTCACAGGTTTTAAGTGGAGCATACTGTCCAGCAGCAATATTCAATTCTTTTAGAGCATTAATAACATTTGTGGAGTATTTTAAATACAATGTGGTAAAACAAAGCAAATTACACTTTTGGAGTTCCACAGAAGTTTTTCTTGACAGAAAAAGGACAAAATTGTCTTTCCAAGTGGTCCTGTATTGAGGGATCTATTTTCATCTGTGCGTGCACTATCAACATCAGTAGCAGGTACGTCAGAGAAATAACCCGCACCTTTCTGTCGTACAAAGATAAAACACCCTGCTCAGAGAGCAAACTGTTTGTAAGAGGTCTGTCAGCTACTCACTAAAATTTATACTTCTGGAAGTGTACAGAACAAATGGCAACATGTGAAGAAACAGTGATTTTTAATATATACCCCCACCAAAGCAAAACAAAGAAAGTGTCCTTAAAGGTAAAAGGTACTGGGAGAAGAGCTTCTGCAAACTGAGAGACAGTGCTAACATCACCAGCGTTTAACCTCTTCAGTAAGACCAATATAGACTGCAAAAATTAACTGGGAATGAAGGAAGATTAAAATTGGTCTTTTTCTGCAAACAAAGATTAATACTATCCACCGATGAAGAACAGTGATCAGAAGTAACTTCTTGGCATTCTCATTCCTTCTGAACTAGAGAACACTTAACGCAAGGTTAAAATGTTACTCTGTTACCCTAAGTGACATTCCCACATCCAAGTGCAAACAACTGCTGCCTAGTAATTTCAAAAAAACTAGTTCAAAATTTTTAGATGGGTCATTTAAATCACTACAGTGCCGATGGAAGCTTTTAGGTTTTAGAAAATTAAGAAACCTCTTTTAGAAACAAAACAAACCCGAACCAAACCACAGAGCAATAATCGGTATAGCCTGAGAGCCTATGTTGCTGTCCTTCAGAAAGGTCTCTCCACCTGAAATACAGTAGCCACCTTGGGCTGCAGAAATACTCAAACTCAAGAAATACTTTCTCAAAGCACAAAGACCTGAGAGTGAAATAACAAACTACTAATAGTAGTGTAATATTGTACATGAAAATTACACTAGCTGTTCACATTCCAACCTTGTCTACTGAAGCTTTTGAAGGCGGTGAGATACAAACCAATTATTTCAGAGGCATCAGCTCATTGTTATGGCAATAAAATTCAACAGAGAACAATACTCCTCTGTTATAATCACAGAATGTAAAAACTGATACTTTTCTAGCTTGTCTGGAAGGGAAAAAAAAAAAAAGTCTTCCAGTGCTGTTAGAAAGGCAAAATAAATAAATTCAGAGGCCTAAGAGCAAGGACACTTTAAAATAAAGCAAGAATGGATGTTTGAAGAAAAGGCTAGTCTTATTTCTCCAGATAGGCTACCTATTTATCACAAGGTAGTATGTTCTTAGCCTTATTCCCTCAAGAAATGGAACTTGTTCCTTTATTTCTCCGTTCCCTCTGAGGTCCTGCATGTTTTGTGGAAAGGGACGTTCCTGCCGCCCCACTCCGCTGAGCCCAGAAGCCACAGCTGGGCGGCAGACGAGAATTGGAACTGCTGCTGAGAAAAGGCTTCACCGTGAGTTCAGCAGTGGCTAGTTTGACTTGCCACCTCAGCAACCAACCTGCGCGGAGCTCAAACATCTCACTGCCTGCTTCCTCTTGTCCACCAGACTTACGCATGATGAAACTGAAAACCCAAAGACGGGATAGTCAGGACAGTAAGGAACATGAAGAGGAAATGATGTTACTTCACAGGGCAGCACAGGGCAAACGCAGGACACAAATCTGCAGAAAATATGCAAGATTAGTTCTGCCTGTTGTGGAAGAAAATCTTTAAATCCCCACGGATGAGCGGAGGAAGAAAGCAGCAATAAAGGTACAGTACAGTAGTTTGGTAAATCTTCTACATGGGCTGAATTTACAAAGAGATTAAGTTGGGATCTTGATTTCATAACTTCCTTAAGTATTCCAGAAAATTTTAATCGCATGTTTGAACAATACCACTGGAGTTATCAATACCATATGGATTTCACAATATTATTGGTGCGTGTTGCACGTGGGATAAACACTTAGCTCACAGAAGAAAGCACCTCTCAGCACGGTACCATCCATTCTCCTCTGGACAAGCATCCCTCTCACTAGAGCAAACCAGAGACTTTTTCCTTTTTTAAACAAATACAGTTATAACTTTCTACTTAAGTCAATTAACATAAAATAAAATTCGTGTCCCTTTCAGTACTTCAGAGGCAGCCTTGCTCATAAAAGACCAACAGATTTAACCCTGCAGGAACTATTTGTTTAACTAATACTTGATATATGAACTCAGCCTATATTCAGGCAGAGATGTACGTAATGTTTCAAGTCCATGAGATATTTCAGTAACTGCCATCATGCTGCAGAGCAATGGTCAGAAAGGAAGTCACGACTTTACTGTTGGACAACAGATAGAACCCCAACCTGCCTACGAACTATCTTTGGAAAAAAAAAATTCCAGTACTTTATGGTAACATCCTCTTCCAGGAACATCCTGAAGGACAGCAGTAGTAAATAAGGCTGTCTGCTACCAGTATGTGCCCTTTCCAAAACAATGACTGGAGGTAATTAGGTTATGTCCAAATTCATCAATATGATGAAGGTGAAAAGTGACAAAAAGATGAAGAAACTTTTGTTCAAGTGTGGAATAAAGACACACTACATGTCAAGCTTAACCCCATCCCCCATACTGCTGTTCACTCAATTCAAAAGAGAGAAAACCAAAAAGTTTTACGTTAACTATATAAAACACAGGCTTGGCCTCTGAAAATTTTTCAGTAAATAAAACATCTATTTTGTCCCACACCAAGAAAGTGTTTTCAGTTAAGAGGCAGAGATACTCATGAAGTAGTGGAGAAAGTTAATGCACTTTGAAAGATTCCTGCATTCAGGCTGGCTCACCTGAATAACTATATACTTCAGCTTCAAAAAGAGTGAAACAAGGATCATTTAACACTTTGTTCTGAAAAAGGTAACAAGAAACAGATACAGAAGAAATTTTAAAAGTGGAGAAAAGAAAATGTTCAGAAAAGTGAAATTAGCTTTAGCCAAATAAACCAGATGTGTAGGGAAGTAGTCAAATCAGCCTTGCTGCAGTTTTAAAATAAGACCTGTTTGTATCTGTAAAATTGTAATGAATAAAGTAACTCCACAATCTCAAAGTATAGTGATGTAAAAATTAAATGGAAACAAACTAATTATAATACTGGCTGAAACCAAGTAATTATAATGCCGTTGTAACTTTGCTAAGATACTATTCTTTCTGGTTTACATGGAAGGTGTGATGGAAGAGAGACTTCTATTTCAAAAAGCATCTACTTTATCTTATGCTGAGAAATTCTGAGATGAATTTTAATACACAAAAAAAAAAACCACAGGCAAATATGTAAGCAGCTTGCATCACCTCAGCAATTTAAACAATAGGAACTATTTCTGGGTTTCTCCCTAAAAACGTAGTGATCCAACTTCATATTGTTTTGTACAATAGAGACTTAAAAATTTTAAAAATAATAATTCATAGCAGTGAATTCCATTTCTGAAACAATTCAGATCAATCTTTTGGGTGGATCTCTGCCTATTCATAATAACCAGTCTGTCATTAAGGCAAAGCAGACTTGAGACTCTACTTTCACGCCTCTCCCTTCCTTACAGGGCAAGGTACACACGGTAACTTCAAGATATTGAGAACACTAGAGAAAGCCATCATGAAGTATTTGACTGTGCAGCATCCGATTTCTAATATTAGAACTGACCTAACAGAACATCTGGAAGGAAATAGAGGAGAACAGAATAAGGAATAGAAATACCGTATGATTATCTTTGAACCCATCCACTATGTTTTTTATACAAATTCTTCCAGATATTAGTGTACCAGAACAACCTCCCATTTCACAGCTTTAGGGCCCCAAATCTTCATGAGCAGGGCTGCAAGGTCACACTATCCCAAACAGTCAGAGCCAGCACCGGACTCTGTTGTACACAGACAGTGACAGGAAGTACTGCCAATGTGATTTTTGAAATAAGAATCGCCATGAGTAAATTTAGTCCACAAGCTTCATGCAGGAGTTTGAGGAGACTCTTATTCATTGTACTGGCTTCTTTTCATTTTCTTCAAAGTCCAATTAATTCTCAGAAACTTTTTGCTTTAGCTTTTGATTATCCTCCAGTGCTTCATTCTTGCTCTGCTCTTCTGGATTCTTTGCCGAATCAGGATTGTACCGATACAAATACCCATATGGACGGAGATGATAAATCAAATATTCCAAATGATACATAGTCACGGAATCAACATAGTGGAATGAAACTGCTAGATCGGAGCAGCATCCAGGACCCTAAAATACAAAACAAGTCAAAATAATCAGCAAGAATTGCAAAGCATGCCCTGGATTAAAGATCCAGGAAGAAATCAAACACATACTTGACTTCATGGTAAGAAATTCACTCTCATCAGTCATTCATGTACTTCAAAACTTAATGTTAGGCAAGCAAAATGTATGAGACATTATCTGCCAAAGCGTCTTTCCAAAATAAAGTTGGACAAAGTCTTCTGCTTCTGTAATCAAACCAGTGAAAAAGCTATCTGCTCTCATTAACGTTAGAGATTTTTTGCTTTTCCGTTCTTTTTTATGTTGGTGTTTAAACTAAATCAAGAAGCAGCAAGCAGGTCTAAATGCATTGCATTTATATATGAAACAATACATGCTTGTTATTCGTGACAGCATCCATCCAGAGCCAAATGTGTGTGTGCGCACACACACCTCTGTGTGTGTGTGTTCACACATTATACATCTGGCAAAATTGTCAGTCTCTAACTTCTTACATATAGAAAGTTGTAACAAATAATTTTGGAACTATTTTTTAAAGTTTATTAATTTCATTCACATCATGAAACGTTTTTGTGAGCTAAGAGATCATTGTTAACACGTTTGTTACAACTTGTTTTTCCTAGCTCATATTCAGCTCTCAGAGCGCTTTTCTGGAAGATAGTTTGGGGCAGGGGGGTGTCATCAGATTTGATTGCAGAGCTGCTAATATTCCATCTCTAATTGGAAGCAAGATCAACATTTAAAGACATTGAAGAGTACAATTTTTACATAATTGTAATTCTTTCAATACTTACTACATTTGACCAATATAGCTTGGTTTTGATACCAGACGAAGTAGTCTCTATCCAAACACAAATATGATAGGACAGGATCAAATATGCGATTTCCATTATGGATCCCCACCACCACTGAGTCAGTTACAGATGTAACTGTTCACAGCTCAGCCACCCGTGAACAGCAACCATAGCTAAAGCTGCTGCATCCTGACACACTAAATACAGTACTGTAGTTGTTTTAAGCTACAGAAATGCTCTAGCTGCTGAATACAAGTATAAAAATAGATGCTTTACAATGAAGAGAGTCTACTGAAGAACTAGACTTTTTCTTTTCAGCTTTACTGTGTAAAAAATCCCATATCCTACCCTTGATTTTGGCCACTTACGCTGATCTCAAAGCTTGCTGAAAAATAATACCTTTAAAATAATCCTAAAAAAGAAGCCATTTCACAGATTATATGATCATTGAAGTTTACAATGCAGAATACCTTCAGATCACTTAAATTTCAAGTAGCACCCTGCTCCTCCCCCGTCTTTTTTTTTTCTCTCTCTCCCCTTTTTTTTTAAACTGGAGATTTCAGATGTGGAACACAAAGAACAATCTGAATTTCTCGCAGTAAGAATGTTTCAGCTTATAAATGCTATTTTTAAAAAAATTATTTTTAAAGAATTTTTTAAAAATTAGCTTTGCCATCTCTCGTGCTTGCTTCCACTTCAACAGTAGGTAGACGAGAGTCCAATACAACTACATAAGGAAATCTAATCATATTTCCTTGTTTGGGTCATGCCTTTATTTAACTTCTAGGCAACGTTCATTCTTTTATAATCTTTTCAATGGAATTGACTTACATGTACATTTTAACAACCTTCAATAAACAAGTGAGGGCAGGGCAGCTAACAGTGTTCAAGCCAGGTATCATTGCACACAGTTATCAGTGACACGAGAAGTATATTGCAGCACATCTCCATTTGAAGGGAAGAAGACTAGCAGGCAATACACTTAGGCATACCATTACCCACCAGCCCCTCCAGTAATTTGGGAATCTCTTAGCCAATGTCAACCAACTACAATCATGAGCGAGTCTCAAAATTACTTCTATTTCTACAGGTTTTATGAAAAGTTTGCTGTTGGGTAGAAGATAAAGGTGTATCAGTGCCACATTCCCTTTCAGTAGGCTTTAATGTAACTAAGCCATATTGTTTGACCTGCTCTGTACAGTCAGCACACACAGCTTGGAATGAATCACGCTGGTCTCGCTTCTCACTGCACACTGGGGGCTGGGTGGCTGGAGGAGAAGCTAGGGAGACTGTGTGTGAGCTATGAGGGAACAAAAACAGAACAGTAACTTTTCATGGAAGGTAGCAGTGGTGACACTAGACAAACGTGTCAAAAAGGTTTCATCATCTTTTGCTGTCCACAGAACATAGTAAAACTGCAATAATATTTAAGATTCACTAGCTCTTCTAGAATGTTAAGTTCTTAGCATCAACTTCCAGTTGATGACTAGTGAATTTAACACATCTACACACAGGTGTATCACAGGATATCACAACAAAATCTTCTTTTCTAAAATATATTGAGCTGCTATTAAACTGCTAATTCACACATCATACACATCATAAGATATACTTCATAAAATGAGTGCCAGGTTCCTAAGGACTCACCTCTACAGCAGGATAATAATTATAATTCCAGTACCAGAATGTTTTTGGTAGGTATCCTCTGATTAAGTGATGTTCTGGAATGAAGGGATGAAAGGTTTCTCTACCACTTGTATCCCTAGAATCTCCTGCTTCCACATTAATGATCTCCATGCATTTTCCTAGTGCTAGGTCTTCAATCGAGGAACTGTGAGAGCATTTGTTCGTTTTAAATGCTGCAACAAATCTCTTCAGAGCTTCTTTGCTTAGAACATATCCTGCTCCTCCACTCATGTAGCCCTGTTTCACGTAAGGTTTAAACCTTCTTCCAAAGTATATCGGTTGTTCAGGACTGTATCTTGAAAGAAGCCATCTCAAATTGTCCAATATAACATATGTATCATCATCTGCTTTCATAAACCAGTCAGCATCATCAAAATAATGGTCATATACATATTGAAAAGCTTTAATAGTCTTCCAGTACAGTTGGTCCCTGCCTTCTTTGGTTTCTAGGCCCACAGTTGGGAAGTCTTTATTTTCCTCAGAGCTCATAAAAAGTATTTTATTACAACGTTGGGCCCAAGTGGCCTTAACATGCTTGGCTTTCTTTTCTAGATTTTGAGGTCCAGTCATGACCCAACACAGTATTTTCACCTTCTGATACAGTCCCTCTGCAATATTTTTATTCTCATCTAAAAAAAGAGGAAAGTTCCAAAACAATATTAGACTTGATTGTAAAACAAACATAAGAGCAACCTCCCCCCAGACATTCTGTTTCTAGATCAGAAGAGACATGCAGAGAGAGAAAAGGAACTTGCTTCCAAATGTACCAGTTAATGAAATTAATGTTAGATTTAGGAAGAAAACAAACAACACTTCCAAAACCAAGAAACTAAAATTCTTAAAGCTACTTCAACTTCACAGGATAAAGGTAAGCGTAAGGGCCATATCAAAATGGGTATCTGCTCAGGGAAGCGTGGCTTTAAAAAAACCTTGATTTGTACATAAAAACTGTTCAGAGATGACTTCTTTATGGTATTGGAAGACCAATGAAAATTAAAAAGCTGAATATTTTTGCTGTACACAATGAACACAACTTAATGATTACAACACAGAAACGTCAAAAAGCTACTAAGCTCTGTTATATATATATTCATGTTAACTAACAAAACCTAATAAATATTTCTAAAACAGCAACATATTTTTGAAGGAAAAAGCAGACAATAAGCCAGAAAGAAAGAATTTATCAACAAATCAGGTTAAATCTTATTTGTAAAAAAATCAGATGAAATAAGTTAGGATACTATGAAACTAGTAGTATTGTTGTGCTAAAATGTTTTTATTTGCAGACAATCCAACAGAATAAATAGATACAGTTATTTGAGGTGTGTAATATAATGTCTTCCAAGCTGCGAAAGCATTCATTTGCCTCAAAGAAACATTTTCACTTGATACATGCAGCGTGATTTTAACTCATGTAAAAGAATATTCCATGGAGCACGAGATCTGCATAACTGGTCCTAAAATATTCCTGCTTACACTTTAGGCAATGAAAGATCAGATTTCTTTGTAACAATTTTCTACAATTATATGTGAAACACTCACAAACTTGTCTTACAAAGTCTGTAGTTTAAATACGTTTAAATGGCAAATTACTAATTAACATCTTCAGCAAATGCATTATAGTGCATTTTTTCTCATCCCAACCGTCCCAACTCAGACACTATCTGTATTTAGGATTTAGAATGAACTCATTTAATGAGATGTGTAAAATTTAAAAGTATGCCTGAAATATTAGAAGGGTCTACCTTCTTTGGGGGTAAAAAAAAAAAAAAAAAAAAAAAAAAAAGAGTGCCACAGAATTTCTCTGTTTTTGACTGCGAACAGCAATCTGTGTTTGGACTGCTGCACGATCAGCCTGGCGAACAATGCCAACAGTGACCCCCTCTGCCCCCCCCACCCCGCCCCAATTCAAAGTTTTACTAATTGTGTCAAAAAATGAATTTTTTTTTCAGCTTTATCAGAGAGGCTAGATAAAAAGTTAGAGGTGGTCCAAAATTTGCTTCTTAAAGCTAAAAAGCAATTCAAACACATTCACAATGCTAGCAAATATATCTGCTTAGCAAAACCACTATATTTGATGTCAATAGTTCATTTGAGAAGTTCCCGCTCCAAACAAGTCTGGATACAGAAGCTGGAAAAACAGTTGGGCTCTAAGAAAAATAATCACTACTGTAATAAAAATATAAACAAAGAAAACCACCATTCAGGATACTTCAGGAGAAGAAAGTTATTTAGATGTAACCTGAACATGGAGAAAGTGAAAGAAAAGGATTTATGCAAATTCTTGGCAGTGAAGAAAGCAACATTTTGCTATGCATGAAAAGGGGACGTATTATATAATTAGTCAGGCGTAACAAAATACCTTTATGCTGTCCAGAGTCTGCATTGAAATTCATTTGTCCTTGCAGCTGATTGTTATCGGTATCTGCTGAGTGTTGACCATGTGGATCATTGTGAAGGATATGAGGCTGGATCTTAACTTGTTCTTCTAGTATAATGCTGAACAGAAGATAGCATACGAAAAATCCTATTGCTGATCCAAAAGTGAAGGTTAGAAGGTTCATCAAAGACTTAGAAGAGGCCATCTCCTGAAAGTGATACACTGTCAAAAACAAATGAAAAATACATTAATCTTAAAGCTGCTTAACACAGAAATTGAGTCTAAAACTATAGGAAGAAATCAAGGACTAAATCTCTGGAAGTAGAGATCTCAGTTCTAGCTCAGATTCAGCTCCCCTGGACTTGCATGGAAGTTTAAGTACAAGAGCAATGCAAATATTCATATAAAATTGTATAACTATTGATAAATTAAGTGCAAAAGGCCTATCATATATTCTTTAGCTTAAAATTCTAAGGGACGGTCATAAATCACGAGTGACTGTACATACAAAAAACATTCATTATAGTTACACAATATTTATACAAGAATGTATACATTTAAAGTGAAATATCTTAATTATAAAATTGTAATAGATGTTCACTTCTTTATTCTCTTCATTCCAAGAAATCTGTGCTTTAAAATGTAATACCTAAGTCTTTTACAAAGCTAAAAGATGATGATCAAAGACAATCTACAGGTCAAGATACAATATGGTCATGGGATGTACTTAAACTCCAGGAGTAAGTATATTACAGGAATTCTTTAAAAGATGTCAAAGCAGATTTTGAAGAGTTATAAAAGCACATCTACTCTCAAAGTAGGGCAGTTTTCCTTCTGCTTTCAAGAAGTACCGAGGACAAACTTTCAGAAGAAAGAGTAAGACAACATCTGAATTTTCATACAGAAACACCCATTTTTAAAAGGCATTTGGAGGAAGAGGAGAAGAAAACACATCAGCATCAGGGCCTCTTCTACACATCAAAACTCTTGTATTCCAGTAATAAAAAACCCCTTCACTTCAGCCACACCCCTGCTCCTCAAAAACTAAAGGACTTGGCTGACCATTTGTATAAAATGAAACAAAACCAGCATCTATGCCTGCATAAAGTGAGCTTTATACAACTGAAACAAGTGTGAATTTTTATATATTAAACACTTGCAAAACAATTTCAGGCTGTTGAGGCCTGAGGCCTTTTCATCATTGTAAAGGGTTGACATATTTTCTAATAATTCATGACTAAACTACAAAAACATTGACTGTTAAATATATACTGGATTCAAGCCAGTGCCTTACAAACAAGTTGATGATGTTCCCTCCATTACGATCATTCTTAATGTCACTGGGCAGAACCTAATTTAGTTAGCTAGGGAGCCAAAAAAAGGAAATTATGGAATGTACAGAGCATCGATGAAAACCATTGATCAGAAAAGAGCTGCAGCCACCAAAACAACTCATTTAGCTTGCACCCGCTTCTCTCATTGGCTGTGCAGAGTCTATTGGAAAAAGACTGTCCCCAAGCACGCTGCATGAATCACTTTGCAGTGACACGCACTCCAAATACCAGCTTTCTATCTGAGCGCTCTCCTGAAGGGAAAGCAGAGAGGACAGAAAGCAAGTATGCATATTGTTAGGTTGGCACTTTCAGAAATCATCAGATTTACTGCACGCATGCAGATCTAGATCATTTGAGAGCGAAACAGCTCTAACACGTGATGTGCTTTTCTTTCCACACTGCTCGAAAAAGGAAAGAAAACTGGAAACAACTTGAAACAAAATAAAAATCAAGACATTTAAAGGTTGTATAAAATTCACATAACTATAACTGTGGTTGATAAAGAGCTGTAGTTCTTTAATACAAAAAAGCAGATTATACAATTTTTAATCACACGTTGTCTTCCCTCAGTTCAGTATTACATCTTGGTGGAGACTAATGATTGCCTTTAGACATCGCATCTTAAAGTATAAAATTGACTGTATTATCATTTGTGGCCCAAGCCTTGAAAAAATGACTTGGTTTCCAGCTTTATTTCTGTTGTCTTACATGCCACTAACTTGGGAAGAAAACATGAGGACTTAGATCAGGTGCTTTAAAAAAAAAAAAAAAAAAAGCAAAACCCAAAACATTTATGGAAAAGCCTATATGCCCAAGCAGCTTATTACACTGAAAAGTATCCACTGTACTAAAATTTTTTGGTTTGTTTCCATTTTCCCCATCTATCACCACAAAGTCCCCTCAAAATTTGTAATATACAAAGGGAGAGGGCCAGAATAAAACAATGCCTTCCTTCAGCATATTAAAAGGGGAAAAAATAAAAACCCATGCATGCACACAGCATAGCTACAGCACTTTCTAGAAGAAAAAGTCTCCATTGTTCCACTTTTCAATATTAGGTGTCTCTTTGCCATACAATTTCAGTTATCTGCTCTAACAGCTGTTAAAATTACTCTTGCTTGGAGAGAAAAAAAGAAAATCACTTGAAAATAACTGCTGCTTATTAAACTATGGAATTATGTTAAATTAGATTCTTTAGAAAAAAACTTTAAGTGTATTGGAAATGTTAAAAGAGAAAAAAGTGCATTCATCACATTTGGAAATCAGAAGTTGATTTGGCAGTATTCCACAAGCAAAGAGGATTTCTGGGAGCAGGTAGGGACAGATGCTGAACCTGTACTTCATATTTGATATGAAATGCCTCTACTTACAGTTTTCCATCTAAAATAATCTGCTCATCATTCTATCAATTTCATATCAACAGACTGGACCACTATATACCTGTGTGTGTATCCATATGTTTATAAACTCCAACAGTAAACAGAACAGAAATTTTCTTTTTTTATATTATCTTGACATTTGACATAACTAGAGTCTTTTAACCTGCCACCAAAAATAACTGAATGCTATAGCATTGGACTAGAACCACAAAATGTCTAAAAGGAAGGTCAGTTATTATGATAAGCATCCCCACTCAGACTCTTTGTTGACATTCTTTTCTATACAGGGATTTATTCAGGGGCAAGACAAGCAAAATATTTAACTGTTCAAGGTCAGGTTGGATGAGGCTTTCAGCAACCTGATCTAGTGAAAGATGCCCCTGCTCATGGCAGGGAGTTGGACTAGGTGATCTTTAAAGGTCCCTTCCAACCCAAACCAGTCTGTGATGCTATGATTCTATGACATACAGAGAGGTAAAAGGTAAGTGCAAAAGCTACCAAGAGATCCCCATTTTTATCCCTATTTCTATTTTTACTTCTCTTGAGTTAAAAAACAGAGAGTATTTAAAAAACCACCTACAACAAAAGCCTAGGTTTAAATTTAGGTTATGCTCCACTGCTCTATCATGGCAGCTTAAACAAATATATCTATTTAGATATTAATGTAGGTAAACCTAGTCACATCAACCAGACCAATGAATTTTTTAAAATTCTATCACAACTTAACAGTCATTGTAGATTTGGCTCCAAATTTAAGTTTTGTGAGTCAATGATTTGTAAAAAGTAATTTTTCTGTGTTAGGGGCTGCTGAACCTGGCAGCCCAACCGAGACAAGGCTGCTGCAACTCCACGTCCCCAGATCCAGCCAGTGGCAAGGCTGAGGATGTATTCCCATACTTGCACATGCAAACATTCATATACACATGGCTGACCATACAGATCAACAGAGCTAAAAACAGCGTTCATGCATACACAAACATGGTCTGGCCTTATGCTGCTCCTCTCCCTAGCTGGCCAGGACAAAAGTCTGTTAATGGGGAATATACACATACATACAATGTGGATCCCTCCAGTAACTGGCCTCAGACAATCTATCCAGGAACCAACCCTGAATCCTCAGCCTCCCCAGAGCCCCACTCCAGTTGCTGGTACAGACCTCCTCACCCAGATACACACACACACGCAGCTCCCCACAGGCACACCATGATCCCCCAGCAGATGGCCTTAGACATTCAGTCCACTCAGTAACTGGCCCTTGGATCCTCTTGTCTCCAATTGTCTCACTCAGACACACACACACATGCAAACAAGCCTCCAAAACAACGCCCAGATCTTACAGTCCCTCCAGTAGCTGGCTCGGAAATCCTGGACTCTCATATGGCCAAACTGAAGACCCTCTGATCTCACTAGTACCTGTCCCGCACTTAGAGCTGCCTCAAAACCTGGCTCCCAAGCCTCTTATCCTACTCACTGGCTAGCCCCGCATGATATTCACTAGCAACCACACACTGGCATACTTGCCAAGACAACACACATGCACTCTGGTCTCTCAAGTTACTGGTACTCCAGACACAGAGGTCCCTATAACTTATGGTACCACTCCAGTTGCTGGCCCTTAGACCTCAGTATGCACACAAGAATATAGCACAGAGTCCTCTCATCCAAGAAAACAGTCAGAAATGGAGTTTCATGAGAAAAGAGGACATGCTGTGGTAATCTGGCACAGGGCATGGCCAGCCACTTGTTTACAATTGACCAGGCCCTTTATCCCCTTATCCTTCTATTTTCCCACACTTGGTCCTCCTTAAACCACCTTGTTCCATCCCTTTAGTCCCTCCCCTAAGCATCCCATAATAAGTTTTGTACAGTCAACAAGATGCTCTTCTCCTGCATCCCATACTATGTCCCATATTCTGTAGGCAGTTACCCCTCTCAATCTTGTCAGCTGTTCCAGAGAGCCTTTCTGTTGATTTATCTTGATGCGTGTCACACCTGGGCTAGGGGGCTGATGGCTCTCCAGTGACATAACGGGGCCTGCTTCCCCTGACGAGATTAATGGGGGTCCCCCTCCGCTGTGCTTCTGTGCCATCCTGGTGATGAGCCTTTTAATACTTTAACCTAAAATACTGTTCTCACTCTGCTAGCTGTTCCAACATGGGTTAGGGTCACCTTCCTGAGCCAAAGCAAACTTAGGGAATCCCCATGCAATAGGAATATATGATACTGGTGCTTGCCCCATCCCCACCCCTCAAAAAAACCCAAAAAACAACCACCTTTAAAATTAATACTTTGAAGCAAACTCAGATCATCTAACTTTCTGAACTTGTTTCAAGAGGAAACACATTCAACAAAAAAAAAACCAAATCTGGGATTTTGAAATTTACAGAATGTGGGACATAACTCTATATATTTTTGTACATGTTTCATCCCACTATAATCACTTCAAGATTATGAGAAATAATAAGAAATCATTATTTCTCATAATGAGAAATATGGCCAGCCTACACGTACAGCTGGCTCTTCCTTGTATCCCTTCCTTATGAAGTGAGGGGGAAGCTCTGAGGCCCCAGCATGAAACAGAATGTAAATGTCCCTTGAGGGCTGCATAATTAGCAATGAAATTGATCTCTACTACCACATCCTTAAGAGTTGAGCAACACATCAGAATAATTAAAGTCAAAATGTAGAAAATGTAGTTAGCTATGCTGTGCTCAAGGTCTTCTGCTAAGTCCCATTATTTCCAGAAGCTTTATACATACATAGCCATATGCTTCTAAAATGAAGCTATATGCAAAACAGCTGTATATTTGCTAATGCTGCCTGCATCAAGGATTACTGTGAACTGCTGCAGTTTCCTGTCAACTCAGCACAATTATATTTTTCACTTTCAAAAATATTTTATTAAAAAAAAAACCCTAATGTTATAAGCATTTCTTGGGAGAGGAACTTTTTCCATCAAAAACTCTTGGTTGTTCTATCCAAAAATATAGACAACAAAAGCAAGGTATTTTGGTACAGGTGGACAATAGCAGCATTGAAACAAGATATGTAACAACCCACAGCACAGGTGAGAAAGATCGTGGTGATCTCCTTCCTCATTCCGAACGCTGACACCCTCTTTCAGCCACGAGTTACCATGTCCAAAGCGTGGCTTCCTAGACCTCTGCTAACCCAGTTCGCCGTGAAGGGAACTGCGACGTCAGTCCAGGAAGTCCCCGTTACGAGGAGCAGAAGGCGGATGGGTGGGGAGCACCGAGCAATTTCGCCCCCAGAAGGCACCTTGCTCCCTCCGCCGGGGCTCTGAGACACTCGCTGTCTTCCAAGGAGACCCCTCCTCCGGAGCCTCTCCTTCCCAGCCGGGCACCTGCTGTCCCCGCAATCACGGCTCCTGCGGGCGCCCTTCTCGCCACCGCCGGGCTGACACGCACCGCCTCGGCCACCTCCTCCCGCCCCGTCACCGCAGGGAGGCACCTTCCGCACCCTCCTTCACGTCGCCTCCCCAGACAGGGCACTGCTTTCAGGGCCCTACCCGCCGCCCTCCCCCCCCAGCGACGGCCCGGGGCCCGCCGCCGCCGCCCCCTTAGCGCCGCTCGCCCCCGCGGCCCGCCCGCCCCTCACCTCACCTCCCCTCACCTCGCCGGCCGGCGGGGGCCCGGCGCGCGCTCAGCCGCGCGGCCCGCAGGCAGCCGTTGGCCGCGCGCAGGGGAGGCCGCCGCCAAACCCGCCGCCCCGCGCCGCCGGCGGCACCATCCCGCTGCCCCGCGCTGCGCACCCCGGGGCAGGGGGGGCGGCCACGCCACGCCACGCCCACTCCCCGCCCCGCCGCCTGCTCATTGGGTGGCCAGCGCCGGCCCCGCCACGCGCCTTTAACCCTTGCCCGCCGCGCGGGCCGCGCCGCGTGGCAGCTCGCTCATCGCTTCGCGTTGTCGCGCGCGCACGGCCGCCGGTGGGTGGCGCGGGAGGGCGGTGGCTTCCCCGGCCGCTCTGCCCCCCGTGCCGGGACGGGAATCTGTCCCTCCGTCCTTCCCCCCCTCCGTTTGTCCGCCGGGAGCCCGGCCACGTCGTCGGGCCAGGCCGCGAGTCGAGCCCGCGCCTCCCGTGTGCGGGTGCCCCGGGCCGGCACTGCAGCGTGAGGGCGGGAGCCCGCTCGCCTGCCGCGCTTGGTGGCTTACTCGGGGCTTTGAGGTGTGTGGGTGAAAAAATGGCACAGGGCGGAAAGGGGAGAGCATGCGAGGGCAAGGGAGAGACCGGAGAGCGAAGAGGAGCGTCACCGCCCCTTGGCCGCTTAAAGGTTTGTACGTGCTGAGGTGTTTTGCGGTGGTGCCTCCTTCTCTGCCTCTTCAGACCCGTTTAGGAAAGAAGTGCCCCGGGGCAGGGTTGTCCCCCCACCCCCTTACCGCGTTACCTTGCTCGTGTCTGGTCTTGCCTGAAAGCAGCCGTGTCGTGTGCTCAGGGCGGGCTGCGGAGCTCCGCTGCTCTCCAGCCCCTCATTCCCTTCGCTTCAGCTGGTCTGGAGCCTCTGCACTTCCAAAATACCATTAGGCAACTGCAAGGGACGTTGCTAGGTAACTGAACATTCTGAATCACTCCTTATCTCCCTGTGCTAATGCTACCTACCTTTTTAACATCTGTGACGTTTCTCTCTTGATATAGTTCCTTAGGAAAAAAAACTATTAAATATGAAGAGGGATTATAGATTTAAAAGGTGTTTTACATTACAATGTAACCGAAGGATAGCATTTTGCAAACAGCGGGTAGTTAATGGAGCTTTGCTGTTGAGGTTTTATGGCTTGGTTTTTTTTGGTTTTTTTGTTTGTTTTTTTTAAAGGACTGGGGTGCAGGTATGTGCAAAGAACTGGTCCATGCTGAGGGCCACTAGTGTTTCTGTAAATGGAGGTCACTGCACACACTGCTTTTGATGTCTCACCATATCTCCTCCCTCCCCGTGGTTCTCAGTCCTTCTTCCAGCCTGTCCAGGGGTTCAATCCAAACCATAGCTTTGCCTCTTCATGGCTATAGAGCTGTGTGTTCACTTTCTGCCTCCCCTCTCTTCAAAACAATTCCCCTCTCGGGGGCATGCCCTTTCCTCCTTTCTTTTTAGTTATTTTTCGCTGGACAATTGGTCATTCAGGAGATCCTGGCTTTTGTACTGTTTTAAGAAGCCCCCATGTCCCACATGGCTCCAGGTCATAGTTTCTCATTCCTGCCCCATCGCACAGTTTGCTGCCCCCTTAAAATAAAAATTACAAGCAACTTGGTGAACGGTATCTCCTTGAGCTAGTTTCATCACAGAAGAAAGGGCAGAAGTGAGGTGAACACACTTGTAGGGGGGGAAGGTTTGAGTGTTTGGAATTAAGAAATTCAACTATAAACAATAACAAAGACAATGGAAATTGCAAAGTCTGCTGAAAAAATAGAGGTGTCTGTCTTCTCATTTCCTGCTCCCCTCCCCGCTTCCCCCAGTTTTGGTAGGAGTTCTGTTTACCATGTCCAGGGCATGCCTTAAAATTCTGAAATAGATTAAGTGAAATTTTCAAAGTGTCTCATGTTTCAGATAATGCAGTATTATTGATTTGAATGTAAGACTTCATTTTGCTTGGCAAACTCTAAAGCCTGGTCTTGCATCATGGGAATTCTACTGTCAAGAACTGTGGCCCATGTATATTACATGCGTGTATATGTATGCATGAAGTGCTACACCTTTTCATACTGACAGGTTCATTGAGCTGTTTCACTCTTTGTTAGGATAGTTTGAAGGGAAAATTTCAAAGAGAGAAGGTGGAAGGTACTGTAATTTAACAAAAGTCAGTCACAGCTTGCCTATTTATATTGGTGTACACAGTGTTTGCTGTAACAAATGTGACTGGTCTGGCCACATTGTAATGGCTGTTTAACATTTTATGGAGACATTTACATACCACACATACAAGCAGGTTTTTTTTTTACTTGAGGATAGATGAGCAATCTCTGGCAGTTCAGAGTAAGGGAACATTCCCCTCTGAGGGGCTGTCCTGCATGTGCAGTGGTAGCAAACACACTTCCACACCTTCTGCTGCGCAGCACTGCTTTGCATAACAAACTGCCTCTGGGTGGCTGTGTAGAGGGAAAAGCCATTCTCTTGCTCAGGGTCAGGAAGGAGGAGAAGGCCTGGTGCTCTCTCTTGCTTGCAGGGTGTGCAGATCTGCTTGACCACAGTCCCTTTGTATATAAATGTGCTACTTCTATGAGAGACTCTCCGTGCTACTGAGAAAGCCCAGCAGTGATAGGAGCACACTGGTATCATGGTAATTTGGCAATGAGATCCACATCACTTACCTTCTGGCATGTGCAGCTGGGAACAAATGAGAGGGAAATTAAATTTTTAGTAATTTAATTTAAAAGGAAATAAATCAATTTGGTCTTCATGTCAGTATAGACAAAAGAATGAGATCTTTCCCTACCCAGGAGGGCTAACATAAAGACTGTTTCCTGCATGCTTCCAAAAGGTGTAGGGCAAAAGCAGGGTAACAGGCCCTTAATCCCTTTATTCATCACTAGGTAGGTCTTCATGAGCTACCTGGCTGCGCATCTTCACCCCTAAGCCCTCTGGAGAGCACTCCAGAGCGTGTGCCTACTATAAAAGCCCACTCACAAATCAGCTACTGCTCTCAACTCTCTTCATTTCCATGCGCAGGAGTCTGAGAATACAGGTTTCTAAAGAAGAAAGCTGACACAAAATTAAGGTGGAAGGTAAAATGCTACAGTGTTGTGAGGCTCTGCGATTTGGCAAATGATCAACTACACACATAACATTTAAATATTTAATTGGATATCTAATAAATATCTGTGGTAAAACTGATTTCTTTCTGTAAGCAGCTTCCTACATGCTAATGGCTGACAAGGAACCAGCTTTACCATATCAAATTCTACATACTTCTATTCATAACTATTTTGTTTTCTTAACATTTTGTTCAGTTGTAAATTGTCTTATTTTGACTGTTTATGGCATTACTTTTATGGATCATCAACAAGACCATGAAGATATATATTAATGAGTAATTTCCACATATTTTGACTGAAAGCTACTTTTGTGTTCTCTGTTCACTCCTATTTGGTCAAACAGACAACCAGGTTAAATGTAATGCCTTATTTGCTTAATATTATTTATAAAAAAATCCCACTAGCTTGACTGTTCAGATTCAGTAAGACCATTCTTCTCTGAAGAACCTATTACCCATTCTGTGTCAGCTTGTGAACCCACAAATTGTAGTTGCAGGCACACTGGACCAGATCAAGTATGAGTAATATCCATGCCTACCTTAATTCCTAGAGTGGAACAAAAGCCTTTAGGAAAGCAAATGGAGTTTCACTTTACCACACCTTCACCCGCTTGACCTGGGACAGGACACACTAATTTGGTGCTGTGGTGTCCTGGAACAGTCAGAACCATATATAGAGCTGTAAAACTAATTTACCTTATTTACTGTAATCGGTTTGATTACTGCGTGAGATGAAGCAGATTAGAATATAATAAAGTAGTAAGAGGGTTCTCTGTGCTGAAGTGTATCACCCCACCTGCCTTTTACCCATAAGAACACCGGTTGGCTGAAAGTCTGACATCCTGTTAGGATACGGAACTTCACTCACTATTTTTCTTGTACAAACAATAGTGGAATTGCCATGTAATAATACATGTTACTGATCTGTGAAGTTAGAAGCATTTAAACAACGTACAATCTTTACACTGCTATTCGTGTTAATAAGATCTGCTTGCAACAAATAATTGCCTTAAACCAAGCCATTGTCAACTTACAGATTAGTATTCAGTGTGTGCTAAACACTTGAGTGATACATTTTGAGTGGTAGAATAAGAAATTAATCACTGGATCTTGCTAAAAATGTAATATTTTAAAGAACACTTTAGAACAATTTGAAGTAAAGGGGTTTTGTTCATTACCGAAATTAAAGACTATTAAATGTCTTTACATTTTGTCTGATATTTCCAATCAAAATACAATAAGCTATCATTCTGGAAATTCTGCAAGAAAAGCACTTCCCACAATGTTTCTATCCCACTTACAGACCTGCCCCAAAGCCTACTTCAGAGTGCTCTGGACTGCATCCATATTTCTATGGATGAAACAGTGCCAGGGACCATTCTTTGACATAATTATTTTACGATTTTTCAGTTCAAAGTAAGTTGAGGGCTGTGTTGCAGCCCAGCAGAATGAGATTTTCTTATCATGAAACTGAGAAAGTGATACTCATTTTCAGCGCTGTGGGATGTGGTGGGAAGGCATGCAGGAGCACTGACGGGTTAGGAAGTCTGCTGGGATTCCCTTGGAGGGCTGCACTGTGGATGGACTGAAGCCTCAGTCTTGTCCATACTGCTCTGTAGAAATAGCTCTTGGCAAGTGTTACTCTGTAAACCTTGCTCAGAGATTTTCTCAAGGAATGCTACTTGGCATGGACATAAATCACACCGATGAGTGTGCTAATAATTAGTCAGCCTCCCATACTTGAATTTACTTTCTGACCCCGATTTTTTTATAGAAATGGCCTCAGAAAACCTACTTTATGCACTTAGGAAAAATACATCTCTCTTTTTTTCTTGTTACTGATATATTTCTGTATAGATAAGTATATTTCTGTTTATTCTATATATGCGTGCAACTTAAAAGTTAGCCAGGGCAAGTGCAAATATTTTCTTTGTCAAATCCTACAATAATAATAAAAGAATAAATTCTCTAATAATAAAATCTCTAATAAAAGAGATGCATTTCAGAACAGCTTGAGGTGTAGCCAACACTTGCGGATACGTTCTTTTTTTTTGCCTATCTTGTACCTGTTCCTGGCAAAAGCAAAGAGGTTCAGGGGATTGTTGTCAGCTAAAATGAGATTGAAAGTAATGCTGCTATAACATATTGTTCTTGTATGATTGTATTTCTATGAGAGTTGATAGAAGATTTTAGTTTGCTCATGTTTCTTTACTTTCCTTTGGAAAAAAAAAAGCTTAATAAAAATGTTGGAATTAATATTGGAAATTATCCTGTTAAATTAGTAGAAATACCCATATTATTATCTGGCATCTGTGATAACAGATGAGGTATTGTTCGGTAAGAATTAGAATGCAGAACTAACTCTTCTTCTACTTTGCAATCATTAATTGTTTAATTCTTTTAATCCTTTTGAATTGATACTGGATTTTGAGTTCTTTAGAATTGGTTTTCTTCTCTTTTTCTAATCAGGAAGAATTCTCTTTCTTTTTATATGTAAAGAGACAAAGCTATTTTTACAAAGTCTGTTGTTAGAGTTTCTAGCTAGGGAAGAATAAGGAGGAGAGACATTCCATTTTACTGTTATATGATAGCAGTAACAGCAACAGAAGTTTACCTCTGTACAGAATTCAGAATTAATTCCTAGGAAAAAAGCAGAGTAAGTAGCTATAATGAAGAAACAAGGGTTTGAAGGGTTCAGTACATCTTGATTTAACAGAATTAGTAAGGCGCCAATACATACTGTGAAGTGAGCTCTATTTTAGCGTGTACTTCTGTGAGAAAACGGGAAAAAATTGCTTTCACTGTTAATTTTTTTTCTTTTACAGAAAATAATTGGTTTAGTGTATGTGATAGTGCAGGTGTTTATTTTCCACACTGCAAAGTGTTACATTTGCCAGTCTAGTTATTTCATTGCAGACCTTTGTTGTATTTTTTCTACATCTCTCTTTCTGGTAACAACAATACTAGCAGGGTGATGGTTTCTCATTTTGAGGTAGTAGCTCGACCTAGTGATGGGAAAGAGCAGCTGCAGTCTTAGTTTTAGAATAGTTTCTCAGTCTTTTATAAACCAAAGACCACCTAGCTTTCTTTAAAAAAAAAGATCCTCGTGCAGTGTTCAATAATTGTTATTCTTCTTCCTCTATTGTTCTTAATTGTATTTAGGAGAGCATGTATGTGCATTTAAGCACATTTCACTGGACACTTTTGATGACTTCCAGACGCAAATCACAAAATTAAATACAGTGCTTTAAAAGACTAAAGCAGCACAACTGATGTGCATCAAAATAACTTTATTAGAATTATGTCCAGTTATTCCAGCTGAAAAATACATTCCAATGTATTTTAAGTCTCTGTTATATATGTTCAAGCATGGATGTAGCTATTACAGCTTTACACCAGCTAACCATGTCTCTTACAGCAGAATTTAGCTGTATTCTAGATGAAAAGGATCTTGTTTGTATTAAACAAAACATCTATTGAACTGGGCAAAATCTCACAATGGGCGAATTACAATGAAAAAGCGAACTGAAAATTGTAATTTGCAGTTAATCCTGCTATATTGACTACAACGGTTAGTTTAAATGCTAATTCAGCTGACACCTAATCTTTCTTACTGTATGAAAAAGAACTGGAATTTAAATTAGTTCTACCATTATGGCTTTAAAAACTCTAGAGAATTATTTCACTTTGTGTTATGGAATCAATATCAGACAACTATTTTTCTTTCTTATTCTGCAAGTGGTTAAAAAAGCATATGTAATAGTTCTTTGGGTTTGTGGTTTGTTTCCCACCCCCCTCCCCAGGACGAGAGAATAAATTACACTGGATTCCTCCTCATTAGCCAAGACCACTATTCACTTAAAGTCAGCAATGTTTCATTCCTCTGTGGTCTTGGGCCTACTGACAATAGAGCCATTGGTATGCCATATGCCATGCCTGCAATGTGCACTGTATGGCCAACAGCTCTTTCAACCACCCTTTCTTGTCTGTGCTAAGAAACACGGGGGATAATAGAAGGGCTGGCATGTTAAAAAAAGGATGCAGCAGTAGAGCAAAATGCTTAGTCTTTTGTGAGGCAATAACAAATCACCTTGCTCTGTGTTCTCCCTCGCTGCTACACTAGACATGCCTTCCTAGTACTTTACTGAAGTTCTGAATGCCCGGGCTCTAGAAAAGATTTTCTTTTAACACTTCAGTGCTGTGACCTCTAACTCTGAGGTCAGAGCAAGTCTTATTTGTTTTGAAGCTTAACATAATTAAGCAGAAAGAAAAGAAAAAGGATTAAATAAGAGAGACTATAGCAGCAGGAACTCCCAGTGGGAGAGACAACTACTTTTTATACCACGAGAGAGAGGATTTTGTCTGGAGGAGAGACAAGTAGTCTGCATGTCCTTTAAATGTCTTCCAAAGGAAGAGCAAAGAACAGAGAGGAAAAAAAAAGAAAAATAAATATATTCAAAATTATAGGAACAAACAGCTCTGTTAGGTCGATAAGTTCTTTAAAAGCTGCAAGCTCAAAGCTCGCTGGCATGAGGTGCAGTCCCACTGGGTAAAGGGCAGACTAAGTGATACAAATGTGAGCCTACCTTGCTTCAAGCTATGGATCTCCAAACAGCTTTTGAATTTGACAGTTTCTCTTTTCCCTTTCCACCCCGACTCAGAAACAGGGATTAAAGTATGGTTCTGCCTGAGATCTTGAGTGCAAGCACTCAAACTTTAAGAGCACATCGTGTTACTATTCTCCTGGGGAAGGAAAACCAAAATAGAAAAAGGCCTTTGCTCTCTGCATGTGCGTATCCCTGACGTATAACCATACGTTTCAGATGCTAAATGTGTTACCAGAACACCTGGCACTACAACTATTGCCTGCTAAATGTACCTGTATCCAACATGCCTTTATATTTGTAAAGATAGCCAGGGTATGAGATGCATTATTGCGATTGGGGAGGGAGAACTGATTTCCACTTTCCCCTGAGTCCTGCCCACCGCTGATCTCTCCCAGTGTATAACGGGCTGCCAATCCCACCATGGTACGTGGATGTTTCTGTGTGGCTTCATTAGTAGAAACAACCTTCTGCTTTCAAGCTCAGCCCATGCCCTAGAAAATATACTAGGCTGCTGCCAGAAAGAGCATTTGCCACTTGATTTTCTGTTATCGCTACGATGCTGGATCATGAAGCAATGTCTGTCTTAAGTCACACTTTCCTGGTGGAAGGGAAGCTGTGCACTAGCTCCCTGCCCCAAGAACGGCATTAGGTTCTTATTACTGCGCATTCAGGAACAGAAGGTGTAAACGTATAAAATATAGTACACAGATTTCAACACCAAATTTGTAGATGCTGACAAACACAAACAAATCAATAGTAGCATATCCCATTCAGTTGGGCCTGTGACAATGTGTAGCAAATTTTTGTGCAGCAAACACAAAAAGGGAAAAAATCAAGCTGGAAAATACAGGATTCTTGGTGATCTATGCCCAGCTTACATCATGAATATTCAGTCACTGGGGGTCAAGAAAAGGATAGTTTGAGGCATCTGGAAACTTGAAGCTGCCTATTCCCATGATTCCATTACTACACAAGTCAGGATTGGAGAAGGAAAAAAAGTATTACTATTGCAATTCAGGATGTGTTCAATGCCAGATGGAAAGTAGTTGGCCCAAGCTAAAAGTGGATACTGGATGCAAAGGGATACATCCCTCTCCTTCCCACAGTCAAAATCTCCCATTTTTCAAAACCAGAAAGTGTTTCAGCATTATGCTTATTATCCCCCAAATTGTTGGTGATGAAGCATCTTTAGTGATCCATGACTGTGTAGCTGGTCCAGCGGGATGCAGAATGCCTGTGTTTCTCTGCTACTCACTAGCAACTGCCGCGCAAAGAGCTGATGCAAGGCTGAGGCGAGGCATATCAATAGAATTTCTGATGTTTTACAGTCCTGCCCATCGTAAAGACCTGGCCCATGAATCCACTTGTGGCAACCTTCACCATCAACAAAGGGTGTGCAATTCCTGTCTGAGAAACTGCAGAGTACATGCGTTTGATGCTGACAGAAAAAGGAAAGTCTTTATCTAATATTTCAATCTGGCCATTGTTTTCTACTTCAGATCTTGTTTTCTTGCACAGTGCCAGTGAGAGCAAAGGATGGGAAGAGAGAGCTGGGAGAGCCACCATCACAAAACCAGCTGAAACATGTTCTCTCATGCAAAAAGCCAGAAATCATGAGGGATACCTTCAGGAGGCTACTCCCTGTAAAACCCCCAGGTACTATAGGTTGTTAACTTGTTAGTCATCGCTGTGAAAGCAAAAGGCCTTCACTGTATGTCTCTCTTCATTACAGCCTCTGACTTCTTCACTTTCCCCTCAGTTCTGCCTCCTCTCCAAATAGATTTCATAGATCTCACAGAACTCACACATTTCCAGTCTTCCAGGCATGCTGGTGGCACCACATTCGATGGATGCAGCAAAGGTATTCGTCTTTAGTGAGAAAAAATGAGGAGCACAGACTTCAGTTACGAGCAATGCTCAACCGAGAGTTGAGCTGACAGTGACCACCTCAGTGTAACAGTCATGCAGCTGGAACAAACAGTTCATTCTACATTGTACTCATTTACCTGTTCACTTTGACCTTTCATTTACTCATTTACCTGTTTAATCCACGTACTTCTTAATTAATTAATCAGGAACTTTCTTAGAGTGTTTTTCAGCCATTCTTAAATGGTTTAGCCTGTGGCCAGATGGTTACTCTCAGGTATTAAACAGATGATACAAGAAGGTAGAAAGTCTCTTAGCTACTCATGGCACCTGATATTTATGTTCAAACCTCTTCTCTCCACCCAGCCAGCATCAACTTAAATTCCTCTCAACAAAAATTGAGGAAAAAATCAGCTTTAAAGGAGTATAGTGGAGAAGAAAATGCTTTGGAGAAACTGTTACACATGGTAATGTCTGCAGGAAGGAGAAAACCGAGAGGGAAGATGTGACTGAGAACAGAGCTGTGAGACTGGGGTGTAATTACATCTAGTGCTATCTGCAGATAGGCTGAAAGAAAAGACTGGATATTGAAGAACTACGCTTAATGTAAAGGGACTGTAACGGGCTACTTGGCAATAGTAGAGAAAAGGCTAGAAAAGGACAGGGATATATCAGTTACCTGTCCTATTGTAACCACCAAAGAGTAACATCGCCAATGTTTAAAAACAGATTGTGTGTAGTATTTCTGCCATTAGTCCTATACATAACACCATCAACTCCATTAAAATAGGGGATTAAACATGCAAGACATAGTAAAATGCAGCAGTTATCCCCAGTTTTTAAAATTGGTAGTAAAGGGGAGGATAAATATGTGGCTGTTACCCAGCGTGCCCTGAGGATGCAGACATTAGTGAGGACTTAGGAGGTTTCACTCTTCCCTGGCTGTGCTTGCCTAGGCTTACTGGGCCGCTTTCTGCAAGTTGCTTCTCACCCTCCCTGCTTCAGTTTCTCCATTAAAAGATACTTATTTTACCAAATGGTTTGTGACTTACTGTCGTAAAGCACTGTATGAGATCTAGTTATGAACTGGGAATTGCTCATAAAATGAAAACGTCCAGACAACAACTTAAGCCTACACAGACTCGTCCAAAAATCTTTTCTCTGTACAAAGAAGTAAAGATGTAAAGAAAAGCTGTTTACAAAAGTCTCTGACAAAAAAAATAGCAAAACCAAAACAACCTAGGTTAATACATTTGTCTTATTTCTTGTAGTTTTTCCAAATGCAGAGTTTGTGACGTTCGGATAGCTGGAAAAAAAACCAAGCTGTAAGGTGTTTCCCAGCACAACCACTGCTCTCCTGTGAGCGGTGACTGGGCGTGCTGTTGCACGCACTTTCACTCTGCTCTGCCAGGCAGCGCACACAGCACCTGCAGGCTGCCCAAAGCCCGGCCTCTGCTAAGGCTAGGCCTGCGTTCACATGAAGCTGTGCTGAACAGAAACCTCCTACATCTATTCCTGATCAGTGCTGAAGCCTACTTCTCATGCATGGGATGCTTCAACACATTTTTCTTTCTAAAGCCTAAAAATACCCTTTTAACAGCTTCTTAAAGGTCCTTTTAAAATTCTACACACAGACCGTGCTTATTGCTGATGGTCTGCATAACCTGAAGAACGGTATGCACAGCACTGCAGTTTTACACTAAGTCCACTAAAGTTAGCTATGAAAGCGCACCGCATGCAAATTACTACTAGTGGTCTCTTGAAGTATGTGTGGAGAATTAAGGTTTATATTTAGCACCTCACATCCCAGTCTTCAGAGTTGAATTTCATTTACTTTAATACTCTCAAAGGCAAAAAGGCAAAACTGTCCAACAGTGAAGTCCAGGTAGGCATCAAAATCCCTTTTTACCCATAGCATCTATTATTCAGAACCGAGTTTTGCACAGCAAAATCTTAAGCCCTCAGTAAATGCTTCCAAAGGTGTAAGCTTTGCAAGCTCTCTCTCTCCCAAATCAAATAAAGCAGCTTTAAGGCAACCACATGCAGGTGTCAGAGCTCTTTTCACTTTACACGATACAAGGTACAGCGCAGGGCAGATTTGCAGGGACAGGACTAATGATGGCTGCGAGTTGCCCTCAGTGAGCCAGCAGTGCCTAGCGGTGCGTGCTTGTCTTCACCGCGCTCCAGGGCAGGCGGCAGACCCCGCATTTCTTGGCCTGCGAGCTGGCCCTTGCCCTGCCGCGGGGCTCCCCGAGCCGGGGCCGCAGCGAAAGGCGCCGGGCCGAGCCCCGCGGGCCCTGCCGGCGCCGGGCGGGAGGTGCATGATGAAACTTCGCGGCGCGTTTCAACAGCAGCAGGCGGCGGGGGAGGAGCCGGCACCGGCGGGAGCCGCCTTCTTCATCACCCGCCGCGGCGAGGACGGAAGCTCTCCCCACGCCGGCGGCCAGGACCGGGTAAGGGACCCGGCCGGGCGGCGGCTCCGGGGCTGCGCCGGGCAGGGCGGGCCGGGGGGCGCGCCGGGATCGCGGGCCGAGCGCGGCCGCGCCGGGCGGCCTCCAGGGCGAGCCTTCCGCAGGACCCGGCCTTCCGCCGCCCCTCCGCCGCCCTCGCCCCGCCGCCGTGCGGCCCCTCCGCGCCTTGCCCCGGCTTGTGAGCGAGGGGGCGGCGGGCCCGGCGTGCGCTGCAGCCGCCGGAGGAAGGGGCGGCCGTGTGGAGGGGGGCCCGGGGGGTGGCGGGCGTGTGCGGAAGGAGCCTGCCCGGCTGCCTGCGGTCGCCTGTTAGAAGAGCCCCGGAGACCGTGGGGCACACGGAAGGCGCCCCAGCTGGAGGGAAAGCCCGGCTCCATGTGCTGAGGCTGCGCTCCCCAGCGCCATGCCTTGTCCGGATGAGAAAGGTGTGGAGGGAGCAATGTTGGTGCAGTGCCGCGCTCCCCTTGGCGTGCCTTTTGCAGCGCCAGTGTCCCTGGAGCTGTAGGCTTTGTGGCTCTCTGAACCCTAACTAATGGTAGAGGTGGGCTGAGACTGGGGAGCTACAGGTCAAGTGATGGTGCTGGGGACCTCAGCCTCAGCCCCAGGCTCCCACATTGCTCCCTCCACACCTTTCTCCTCTGTGCCACCCATGTACCTGGGGACCTCAGCCTGAAATCTAAGTTCCATTACAATTAGGGTTAGGGTTCAGAGAGCCACAAAGCCTACAGCTCCAGGGACACTGGCGCTGCAAAAGGCACGCCAAGGGGAGCGCGGCACTGCACCAACATTGCTCCCTCCACACCTTTCTCATCCAGGCCACCCATGGAGCTGGAGAAGTCCCGTGTAAACCTACCCTCTTTCAGTTTAAAACCGTTGCCCCTTGTCCTGTCACTACAAACCTTGGTAAAAAGCCTCTCTCCGTCTTTCTTATAAGCCCCCTTTTTATACTGAAAGGCTGCAAACTGAAAGGACTGTTAATGTTTCTGCTGAGATGATGTTACTTCAACAGATCATACCTGATGCCCAGTAACGATTTGTTCTATTTGTGCTCTATAAAAAAATCAGGCAACCTTGGTGTACCTAAAGGTAAACTTAAGCCTAGTTTCTTGCTGGCCAAAGGTTGCTTATCATATTCTGGGCAAACTGGATTTTACCTTGTGTTAGTGAAGTCTGCTGTTCTCTTGATCAGTCCTCTTGACAGTTAAGCGATTAATAGTCTACATTTGTTATTTGTGTTTTCTAGGTGTCAGCTCTTGCTTATAACGTTCATGTCTTTCAGGTTCTCCACTTTCGGGTAGATCAACAGCCTCACCATGTGCGGTATCTGGGCCCTGTTTGGGAGTGATGAATGCCTTTCTGTCCAATGTCTAAGTGCCATGAAGATAGCACACAGGGGTCCTGATGCATTTCGTTTTGAGAATGTCAATGGTTTCACCAACTGTTGTTTTGGTTTCCACCGCCTTGCGGTTGTTGATCAGTTGTATGGCATGCAGCCTATCCGGGTGAAGAAATTCCCATATCTGTGGCTGTGTTACAATGGAGAAATCTACAATTTCAAACAGGTAAGTGTTGTATGGATCATACGGCATTTTCTTTTTTTTTTTTTTTTTGTAATTTCAAAACTGGTGGATATTTGGAAAATGTTTAAAACATGGTGGACTAGAATATCAGGAAAATTTTATAAAGTTATCGAATGACTAGTATTTAAAAGGAAGTAAATTATCTTCATGAGCAGTGAATCTGTGGTGGCTTAGATAGTAATGTACTTAGTCTTGAGTACTGAAAAATCACTTTATAATTGACAAGAAGAGCAATAGTTATTTGTATCTTCAGGTTTGATCAGTTTAAAATAAAGATGCATTCTTCAGTATCTCTTGGGGAGGGGAATTTCAAGCCTCTTTCTCCCCTTCTTCTCTCTTTATAATGCAAGTGCTTTCAGACTATCTTTCTCTTCAGTTGTTTTGGGTCCTTCTCCAAGCTGTCAGGTATTGCATTTTTATTTCTGCATATTAATCTAGATGGGATATGTCACTTACAATGTATTAATATATAGCATGCACACTTGTGTAGTTCTGTAAAAGTAACAAGCACTAGGGATATGTTTTCAGTATGCCACCAAAGTCCTTAGGTGTCTGCAGCTTAAGGCAGATGCTTTGTGGGGTTTTTGAGAGCCATCTAAGCAAGTCTCGTGGACACAAAACAAGCAGCAGCTCTGTACTTACTTCCTAAAGTGCCTGAATGTCCCTGATGGGTGCGATACTGGTGCTGAACATTGTCTATGATGTGCCTTAGTCCCTGTGCTGAGATGTCCAAGCTGTTTGTGTTACGTGTAAAGGGAAGTGATTCAGTGTCGCGGTTTAACCACAGCCAGCACCTAAGCCCCACCCAGCTGCTCGCTCACTCCCCGCCCCGGTGGGATGGGGGAGAGAATCAGAAGAGTAAAAGTGAGAAAACTTATGGGTTGAGATAAAGACAGTTTAATAGGTAAAGCAAAAGCCACGCACGCAAGCAAAGCAAAACAAGGAATTCATTCCCTACTTCCCATCGGCAGGCAGGCGTTCAGCCGTCTCCAGGAAAGCAGGGCTCCATCACGCGTAACGGTTACTTGGGAAGACAAACGCCATCACTCTGAACGTCCCCTGCTTCCTTCTTCTTCCCCCAGCTTTATATGCTGAGCATGACGTCGTATGGTATGGGATAGCCCTTTGGTCAGTTGGGGTCAGCTGTCCCAGCTGTGTCCCCTCCCAGCTTCTTGTGCACCCCCAGCCTCCTTGCTGGTGGGGTGGGGTGAGAAGCAGAAAAGGCCTTGACTCTGTGTAAGCACTGCTCAGCAATAATGAAGACACCTCTGTGTTATCAACACTGTTTTCAGCACAAATCCAAAACATAGCCCCATACTAACTACTATGAAGAAAATGCCCAGCCAAAACCAGCACATTCAGATCATCCAAATTTGGCGTATAAAGCATCTTACAATTGTGACCGTTTCTGAATCATGCTGAAACTGAATGCCTAAAATGAATCATAAACTGAGCGTGGTAGTATCAGGAATGTATGAATAATCTGAGATGTCTTAGTACTTCTAACATCACATTTTTGAAGTCAGAGTCCGGCTGATGTCAGTGATGTCAGTGACATCGGTTACATCATTGGGAACTGGAATAGGCAGGAGGGTTTTTTTTTCCCAATCTTTTAAGTATCTGGCTGTTTGAAACATGAGATACACTTTGCCCTGCAGTCCATGTGAAATGTATTGTACGAACAGTCTGTAATACTTGCTGTGTTTTGCATTGTGGTTTTTCTGCTGTTGAAAGCAGTAAGAATTAGTCTCAATTGTGCTCACATGCAATCCTAAGGGGAATTTAATTATGCAAAGCTTGCGTTGCCATCAGCAGGAATTTGTTTGGTTGTTCTCTACTTTATGTACTCTCTTTCTTTATGAAGAGATTTTTTCTTTCGGGCTTGTGACTGAAACCTACCTGGGAAAGGGTCATTGGCGAAACAGGTGTTTTGTTTAGGACAATGACTTAGTTATTTTAATATTGACTCAGTTTGATCCAAGGCTTTGCCCCTTAAATAACAATTAAAACCAAAGAATTTAAGTTAAAATGCTAAAGCATTGGTTTTGTGGGGTTTCTTGGCTTTTCTTGGCTAATTTCTTCCTCCCCCACTCCATCTGGACAGGCAGAGTGAAAAGGTTAGTTGAAGGAATGGAGTAAGATTAGGCAGAAGGAAATGCTCTGCATAAAAGAAACCACTGAGGAATTGCAGTGACTGTATAAGTAAACCAAAGTTTATTTCTGAAGTACTTTACTCTGCAGAGAAGTTACCAGTGTCTGTGTGTTTTGGGGTGAGGGGGACTTACATAAATGTCATTATTATCTGATAAGAAAGTAGCACTGAGTGATTTGAGACTACAAAAACTGATGTCTTTGTTTCTGGTCCTATTTTGAGTTGGATTTTTAGAAGCAGTGGCTGCCTGCTTCTGCCATTTGTCTGTGGGAGATGGGGAGGCTTCCGAAGACCAGGGTCATGGGCTTGCAGTTTGACATCCTCAAATAGAAATGTATCTCTAAAAACTTGCCATAATGTGAATTGCTTAAGAATGCAGAGTCAATCTACATTATCTGAGGGATGATCCTGGATAATATTTTGAACACAAAAGTATAATTTCCTTCTCTGACAGAAATGTTTCTGTAACTTTTGAACTGTCATTTTACAAAAAAAGCTTAGTTTTCTTATTAAACAATTACATGAATGTTTTTTTTTTCAGTTAATAAGCAATGTTATTCATGCTTTTCTTCATATTTTTTCTTAGTTGCAGAAGCAGTTTGGATTTGAATATCAAACATTAGTGGACGGTGAGGTTATCCTTCATCTTTACAACAGAGGAGGAATAGAACAAACAGCATCCATGCTAGATGGTGTATTTGCTTTCATCCTTCTGGACACTGCAAACAGAAAAGTGTTTCTGGCGAGAGATACCTATGGAGTCAGACCACTGTTTAAGGTGCTGACTGATGATGGATTTTTGGGCGTGTGTTCTGAGGCAAAAGGTAAAACCAGTTGTATTTAGTGCCTAAATAATCTTAGGTATTGTTGTCGGAGACAAACTTCTTTGTCAGACTTTTCTTGTAAGTGTGAAGAGAAAGTCAACTGTAAATTCAGTAATAAATGAACTATATTTAGTAGTATAAGAACTGCATGTCATTAAAACAAAAACCACAGCAGTAAACCTCTAGGATGTTTAATTGTCCTTAATATCTCTTGCTTATTTAAAATAACTTGCTTATTTAATTTTGTAATTCCTTGTGTTCTGGAATCATAGCAGTATTGAGCCCAAAATGTTTTATGTTACCCCAAAGTTAAATGTAGTCTATAGAGTTAAGCTAGATTTATGCTACAATAAATTACATTAGAATTTGTTCCTGCTGTTCTATGGTGAACTGGGAAATAATGCCACAAGAACTGCTAATCTGGAAAAGCCAAGAGTTTTAAAACCCTACTGAAATTTCCTGCAGCAATTTTCTAGTGACACTTATTTTATTTGATGACCTTTTTTTTCCTTTGACACATCCACTACTCTTTTGTTTTGGTTTGGGTTTTTTTAAGTAATTATCTCTAGTCTTGACACTTGCATAAACAAATCCAAACAGTGCCAAAAGGGAGCTGATTGCCTAAAATGCACTTTGGCTAAAATTGACTTTGACGATTACTTGTATCTGTATCCCATGTACTGTATATCAGTTTTATTATCAGACTCCAATGTAGATTGACTCCTCTAATAGTAGTACTAAGTACTAGTACTAAGAGCTGTACCATCTCTGCTTCTTGGGAAGGAAGAAGGGAAGTGAATATTTTAGGTACTGTGTCCTATAACCATCACAGTGAACTACCAGTCCCTCTCCAACAGCAATTCCATATCTCTTTTGTGGAGTTCCTCAAGGGGCATCCAGGTGACCAGCAGGTGCAAAACATCCTCTTTCACAAGAGGAATGGAAATGAGGTTTGGCTACAAGTCTGATTCTTGGCGTTCATTAGCAGTGGCGTAGATCAGTCTGGAACTGATGAGTTATGAAATCACTAAATCAATGTCATTTAAGCAATCACTTCAGTGATGTAGTTTTATTACAAACCCCTTGTTAGCTTGACCACACTTAATTTTAAACACAAAATCAGTTATTAACTGTCATTTGAATTCTCGTAAGCGTATTACACCTTGACCTGGACATCATGTAGTCAGTTAGAAAAGTGCTTTTCTTAATGCTCACAGGAATAAATTGCCACTTAACAATTAGTAAAACTTGCTGGCTTCCTTTCTCTGCTGTCTGCCTCAGCTTGAGATGGCCCAGATCTATGTGTGCAACCTGCCAGAAGCAGAATCATGCTCCAGCCAGGGCAGACCCAGACTTAAAATGATATTTTTTAACACCAAATTTAGGATCTGGAGAAAATATTTGTGTATAGTTTTAGTACAGAGGCTGTTGAGTGAGATATAACTTAACCATCCTAGGTTAAAAACTCTGACTTTTTTTTCCCATGTTATCTGTAGGACTTACCAACTTAAAGCATTCAACATCCTTATGTCCTAAAGTGGAACCGTTTCTCCCGGGTCATTATGAAGTGTTGGATTTAAAGCCCTCTGGCAAGGTTGCATCAGTGGAATTAGTAAAATTTCATAGCTATAAGGATGAACCACTCCATGCTGCATGTGATACAGTGGAAACTTTGCCTTCAGGTAGTACAGCAAAGCATTTGCTACTTGGTCTGATGAAAAAGTGAAAAAAATATAATCTTTGAATGTATAATTTGTATTGATTGCTTTAAAAAAGTGCCATTTAAAAGAAACCTGGAAGAACCTTTATAATGTAGGAACTTGAGAATTGTTTTTGTCGGCAGTCATGTACAAAGATATTTCAACTTGCATGCCCTCATTATCAAAGGAAATTCAGAAAAATATCTTTGTTTTCCTGATTGCATAATCCAGCAAAGTCTAAGTAACACTTCTTGGTTTGGGGTTTTTTTTCCCCCTCTTCTTTTCTGGACAGGCTTTGATCTAGAAAGAGTGAAAAGCAACATCCGTATTCTGTTTGAAAATGCTGTTAGAAAACGTTTGATGGCTCACAGGAGGATTGGTTGTCTTTTGTCAGGTAAGTAGCAAGAATCACAATTTTTGTGTCTTCTCTCTCTTTTGCCCATAATCTACCAGTTAGAGGAAAGTATGCTGGCTGTTCTGCTGTGATGTACCTGAAGTGATCTGAATATTCATTTGCTTTTTAGTTACAAAAAACTTGTCAGCTTGTGATGAAGTTTTCCGGTTTACGAGTGTCTTGAAAGTCTTACGGTTTTGAAGTTTACTCTGCAATGTTGGCTTGTTGAGACACTGACCATTTTTGACTAAGAAAGAAGTACAATACTCGTACTGAAAAATCACCCAATATATTCTTAAACATATAAGATTTATGCTTAGGTTGCTGTGTAAAAAGAAAATTTAATTATTACATTCACTGTGCACGTAGTGAACACAGAAAAAGGCCTCAGCTAGCAGGAGAAGCTGAAGTTCTTACTTGTCACCTTCTTAGCTTTAGCCTCCATCCTAGACTGCTCTTGATTCACCAAATTACAGGGGAGCATCTGGATCAAAATTATTTACTCCACTTTTTTTTCAGGTGAGGTAATAGCTTGTGGTACAGGAAGTTGTTCACTGAATTTGCTGTTACCAGATCAGCGTTACAGAGGTGCTTTACAGAAGTAAGGCTTTGTAGCCATGGGACTGACATCTTATTTACTGTGTTTTTGTAGCACTTTGTACTTGTGGTTAGAGTTCTGATATCATAGAATCATAGCGTAGTTTGGATTGGAAGGGACCTTAAAAGGTCATCTAGTCTAACTCCCCTGCAATGAGCAGGGACATCTTCAACTAGATCAGGTTGCTCAGAGCCCTGTCGAACCTGACCTTGAACGTTTTCAGGAATGGGGCACCTACCACCTCTCCGGGCAGCCTGTTCCAGTGTTTCACCACCCTCATCGTAAAAAAATTTCTGCCTTATATCTAGCCTGCATATACCCTCTTTTAGTTTAAAACCATTTGTCCTATTGCAACTGGCCTTGCTAAAAAGACTATCCCCATCTTTCTTGTAGGCCCCCTTTAAGTACTGGAAGGCCGCAATAAGGTCTCCCCGCAGCCTTCTCTTCTCCAGGCTGAACAACCTCAGCTCTTTCAGCCTTTCCTCATAGCAGAGGTGTTCCATCCCTCTGATCATTTTTGTGGCCCTCCTCTGGACCCGCTCCAACAGGTCCATGTCTTTCCTGTGCTGAGGACCCCAGAGCTGGACGCAGTGCTCCAGGTGGGCTCTCACCAGAGCGGAGTAGAGGGGCAGAATTCACCTCCCTTGACCTGCTGGCCACACTTCTTTTGATGCAGCCCAGGATACGGTTGGCTTTGAACATCAGTAATTACACTCATTTATCATGAACGCTATTAAATATGCATTTGAATGAGAGAGAACTGACTAGGAGATACTGTTGGACTGTTTCCTTACTGTGGCATCATAAAAAGTAGGAGGGAGGTAAATGAAACGGGGAGATACGCAGAGTTGGAAGATCCCAGTATCAGTAAAAAGCCTGTTCAAAACTCAGATTTCACATATCGAATTAGAAGGCAGTCAGCAGCTCCTCAGATGCACATGCAGAATGTGTTAGTAGCAAAACTAAGTGCCTGTGCTACTATAATACCAGAGTATCTCAGTGCTTCAGAATTTTGAGTATGCTTGGAGCATCACGGCTGGAGAAATGCCTTTGTTTCCAGTCACGGAGGGAGTTCTGCAACTTCACAGTGGAAACTCAGGTTTTTATTTCCCTGATTCCCACATCTCAAGCACTCAGTTTGATTTCTGTGCTCTCCTTTTTTCAGACAGGCGTGTCATTTCTACAGAAGGGGATTTTTTTTACAAGGTAGCATGCCTACAAAGGGGATCAGGGTGGGAATGGACGCTAATGCACCCAGCTGGAAAACCATGTGCAGACTATGGGAAACAAAGAGAAGAGAGGTTTACTTCATGCTTGTCAGAACTGCAGGCAGGTGTGGGGGAACAGGTACTGTGTTTTGCTCAGTGCTTCAAAGGGGAGCAGCAAGTAGAACTAGTCAAGGATTAGCAGAACTAGCTCATGAGAATAAGAAAGTGGAGCCTTAGAGTACATCTGGGCACCTTGTGCATCTCTTGGTTTTATTTTTTGTTTGTTTTCCAAACTGTTCAAATCCTTCCACTGTCCTCCTCTGAGAAAGAAGGGGGCGGGGAGAATGTCACTAATCAACCTTTTCACCTTGAAGTGATGTTTAAAAAAATTAATTCTGCTCAAAATGTGTGAAACACACTTTTCAAAAATGGTTGGGGAAGAGTGGAATCCTTACACTAAACATTCTGCTCTTTTACTTAATTCTTTTTTATTCAAACAACCCCCCCCAAAAAAACCTTACATTGTTCTGTCAATAGAGTATCAAATGTGTCAGTAAGAAGAGGCTAGAGAGCAGTTTTGAAATGGAGAATAAAACCCATTATAGCAGAGTTTGGCAGGGGCATGTTCTGTAGTGGTACAATGTTCTCGGAACACTTTTTGTGTATCTTAAAGAAGGATTTCTACTGATGCTTCTGACACCAAAAGTACTAACAGCTGTTACTGAAGGTGTTCCACTGAAGTTGCCTGATTCTCTTGTTAAGCAGAGGTAAATGTGCACTTGTACAAGAAGTACCTTGGATTCACACAGCTTAAAAATGAAGCCCACTCATGAGATTCCGCTATCTAGATTCAGTGTCCTTAAGGGGAAACAAAAAACCAGTCAAACACCTAACCATATAATTTCTTCTGTTGGCAGGGGGCTTAGATTCCAGCTTGGTTGCAGCTGTTCTTCTAAAACTGATGAAAGAAATCAACATCAATTATCCATTACAAACCTTTGCAATTGGAATGGAAAACAGTCCCGACTTACTGGCTGCCAGAAAGGTATAGTAAGTGTTGCTTTCAATTTGTTCTGAGCTGCTGAATGCTAAACAGTGTATATTAATGGTGCTAACTTCATGGTATGGTATTAATAGTAATACTGAATATTCATGTGTTGCTATCATGTAAATCAGTTTGCAATAGATCCTTTAGTACAACATTTGCTGCTTAGTTAAATCTTATGAAAGAGATAATTGAGCCTTACCTGTTTTCTCTTGCATTTGGAAGACTTTCATGACAGACTCCCATTGCATTGTTACCAAAAGGACTGTACTTTGGAGTTGTCTGAATTCTGCCTCTGGGTTTTAGGGTAAATCTCCATGTTATGGTTCCTATGCTATGGCATTTATATATATGTTAAATATTGTAAGTTAATCACCAGTTTACTGAATTAAGAGCCACGTACAAACTCTTTGGCATCTGGCGTACCCTTTAGGTATCCAGGCTGTCATGGCTTTTGAGCTGCTTTTTCTCTTCAGGGCAAATACCCAGAGTATTTAGAGCCTCTACAGATTCAATTATGCTTTGGGTGAGCAGCTAGATGGTCTGTTGTAATCATAATTGAACACTGTAATTAGGGAGACTGTTCCCCCTGGTGAATGTACCAGTCCAAGTCAGAGGGGCTGCTGAGTATCATCTTCTCTTGGCCTAATGTCATATAATTCTCACTGTGGCAGAAGGGAGCTGGTGTTTTCACTCAGCGTGTGTGTTTTAAACACAATGTATGTTTAAAAAATGTTTTAATTGACAAGCAATACCATTATTGTGACCTTTTACAAACAGGTGGCAGCACATATAGGCAGTGAACATCATGAAGTAATATTTAATTCTGAAGAGGGAATTCAGGCAATAGAGGAGGTTATCTTCTCCTTGGAAACCTATGATATAACAACAGTAAGAGCTTCAATTGGTAAGATTTTTTTAATATCAATCTTTGCTTTATATCACCCAAATAAAATTTTATGCAAAATCATGTAGTCATCTACTAGATCCTGTCACAGAACCTGGGAACTGGGAATCCCAAGTTCTGCTCCCCGGTCTTGTCTGTGATACCACACTGACACAAAAACAGTTATTAGTTTCAAAGTCACCGACTGTACAAAACAGTTGTCAAGAGCTGTTCCTGAAGCTTTGGGATGAAAAATAAAAGTTACATGAAGAAGAAACATTAGATCTACAGGTCTAGGTTTTCTGCTCTGACAAGCATGAACCTTGGAGGAAGGGGGAAAATTTACAGGTTATCTGAGGTACTGAATGTTATGATAGCAAAACAATTATGATTACCCTATCCCTTGCATAATTTTAATACTAAAGTGAAATATTTCTTGTCACCTTCTAGTAACACACATGCACTCAAGCCAGGTAGACTTCTTATAGTGTATGTTTGATTCTGAGAAATGAAGGAAGTCACCAGCAGCTTCTTACAAAGGGTTGCCAACCTGATAAGAATGAAAAACCCTAATCCAATGTGACCTTTGTAATGCCAGCTATGACATTTTGCCCAGTTAATCTTTTGTCAGCCTAAAACACTGTAAAAAAGTTAACAAGCCAACTAGGCAACATGGTTTTGAAAACCCAGGTCCCTGAGGGGAATGTGATACATGAAGATAGGACTTCGCAATGTGAAATATTGAAAGTGGTTCTTCAAAAAATAAATCCAACTTTTCATCTATCATCTTTCTTTGTGACTGTGGCTTAGTATGAGAAATAATGAACTAGATCCTTTTCACTAGATCTCTAATAATTTTGCTATAAAAGCATATTGTTTGGAAAGATGTAATGAGGGGAAGGCATAATTCTGATTAATAAATAATTCCTTTAAAAAAAAAATTGAAAAAAAGGCTTCATCCAGTTCAACCCACAGTGGCAGAGAGTTAAGCAGCAACTTTTGCTGGTAGTTTTGTTCTCCAAAGCTAGAAAGTTTGTTCAGGACTGTGCTGGAATTAATCATGTGCTTAATTTCAAACTGAGTGAGAGCAAGTCCTAGATGTGTTCCCATGGGAATCCTCCAGCATTCCTAGGATCAGAAACACACACAGCTTTCTGATATTTTGAGCGCTAAGTATAAGTACACAGTTTAGATGTATTTGCAGCACTTACTTTGTGTGGTTGTTGATGGCTTTGAATAACAATGAGATGTTATTTGAGTGTATTGCAGTTGTTTGCTGCAGAAGAAAGTAGTGTAGGAGAGAAACTTCTATAATGCTAAATTTAAAACTGTACTAGCTGCATATAGCATCATACATTTAGCTGTATTTTAACAACTTTATACTTTTTTTTTTTTTAAGGTATGTATCTTGTCTCCAAATATATACGGAAGAAAACAGACAGTGTGGTCATTTTTTCAGGAGAAGGATCAGATGAGCTGACACAAGGATATATATATTTCCATAAGGTAAGTATATTCATTACACAGAAAGCCCTTGAGCTGCTTGTTCTCCCATTCAACAGAAAATCTTTACTGAGATTTCAAGGTGTGAAGTTTGAGAGTTGTCACAGCTCTATATTTGCTGAGAATTTCTCCTGAGGTGGCATAAAATCCAAGGGATTCAATTTAATCACTTGAAAAATAACTTTTTTTAAACTTCAAAATTCCTGAGACTGTTATTTCTTGTATGAGGTCTTTGCTAGTTCTGAGATCACTCAGTGATCATTACAACTCAAACACCAGACAGCAAGTAATGGTTCCCTCAATGCAGCTGTATTATGTCTGTGTGCTACATGCATATATGTCTGGTTACAGGCGCCATCTCCCGAAGAAGCTGCAGAAGAGAGCGAGAGGCTTCTGAAGGAGCTCTACTTGTTCGATGTACTTCGTGCAGACAGAACTACTGCAGCACATGGGTAAAACATAGTCTCTTGGATGCTGACGACTTGTGTGATTTAAAAGATGTTCAAGTGGTGTTCCCCAGGGCTCAGTATTGGGGCCAGTTCTGTTTAATATCCTTATCAATGATCTGGACAAGGGGATTGAGTGCACCTCCAGTAAGTTTGCAGATGACACCAAGTTGGGCGGGAGTGTTGATCTACTGGGAGGGTAGGAAGGCTCTACAGAGGGATCTGGACAGGCTGGATCGATGGGCCGAGGCCAACTGTATGAGGTTCAACAAGGCTGAGTGCCGGGTCCTGCACTTGGGTCACTACAATACAACCCCATGCAACGCTACAGGCTTGGGGAAGAGTGGCTGGAAAGCTGCCCAGCGGAAAAGGACCTGGGGGTACTTGGTCAACAGCCATCTGAATATGAGCCAGCAGTGTGCCCAGGAGGCCAAGAAGGCCAAAGGCATCCTGGCTTGTATCAGACTAGACTAGACTAGACTAGATTATTTCAGCTGAAAGGGACCTACAGTGATCATCTAGTCCAACTGCCTGACCAATTCAGGGCTGACCAAGTTAAATCATGTTATTAAGGGCATTGTCCAAATGCCTATTAAACACTGACAGGCTTGGGGCATCAACCACCTCTCTAGGAAGCCTGTTCCAGTGTTTGACCACCCTCTTGGTAAAGAAATGCTTCCTAATGTTCAGTCTAAACCTCCCCTGGCGCAGCTTTGAGCTATTCCCATGTGTCCTATCACTGGGTACCAGGGAGAAGAGATCAGCACCTCCCTCTCCGCTTCCCCTCCTCAGGAAGCTGTAGAGAGCAATGAGGTCGCCCCTCAGACTCCTTTTCTCCGAAAAGACAAGCCCAAAGTCCTTAGCCACTCCTCATAGGGCATTCCTTCCAGCCCTTTCACCAGCTTTGTTGCCTTCCTCTGGGCACATTCAAGGACCTGAACATCGCTCTTAAATTGGGGGGCCCAGAACTGCACACAGCACTCGAGGTGAGGCCACACCAACACTGAATACAGCGGAATAATAACCTCTTTTGACCGGCTGGTGATGCTGTGTTTGATGCACCCCAGGATGCCGTTTGCCCTCTCGGCTGCCAGGGCACACTGCTGACTTGTATTGAGCCTGCTGTCGACCAGCACCCCCAGACCCCTTTCTGCAGGGCTGCTCTCCAGCCACTCCTCTCCCAATTTATATGTGCCTGGCATTACTCCATCCCAGGTGCAGGATCCGGCATTTCGATTTGTTAAATTTCATCCCATTAATCATTGACCAGTGCTTCAATCTATCTAGATCCCTCTGCAAGGCATCTCATCCCTCAAGAGAGTCAACAGCACCTCCCAGTTTGGTATGATCAGCAAACTTGCTAATGGTGCATTCAACTCCTGCATCCAGATTGTTGATAAATATATTGAACAGAACTGGCCCTAGACTTGAACCCTGAGGAACACCACTGGTGACCAGTCACCAGCCATTCATTGCAACCCTTTGAGCTCTGCCCTTCAGCCAGTTCTTCACCCAGCACAACGTGAACTCATTCATCCCACAGTTGGACAACTTGTTCAGAAGGGTGCTGTGAGGGACAGTATCAAAAGTCTTACTAAAATCCAGAAAAACTACACCCACTGCCTTCCCTTCATCCACTAGGTGGGTGACTTTATCATAGAAGTATATCAAATTAGTTAAACAGAACTTTCCCTTTGTTAACCTGTGTTGACTGTGCCAGAAATAGTGTGGCCAGCAGGACTAGTGAAGTGATCGTCCCCTTGTACTCGGCACTGGTGAGGCCGCACCTTGAATACTATGCCCCTCACTACAAGAAGGACATTGAGCTGCTGGAGCGTGTCCAAAGAAGGGCAATGAAGCTGGTGAAGGGTCTAGAGCACAAGTCCTATGAGGAGCAGCTGAGGGAACTGGGGAAAAGCCTGGAGAAAAGGAGGCTGAGGGGAGACCTTATTCTCTCTACAACTACCTGAAAGGAGGTTGTAGTGAGGTGGGGGTTGGTCTCTTCTACCAAGTAACAAGTGATAGGACAAGAGGAAATGGCCTCAAGTTGCACCAGGGGAGGTTTAGATTGGATATTAGGAAAAATTTCTTCACTGAAAGGGTAGTCAGGCACTGGAACAGGCTGCCCAGGGAAGTGGTTGAGTTCCCATCCCCAGAAGTGTTTAAAAGATGGGTAGATGTGGTGCTTAGGGACATGGTTTAGTGGTGGACTTGGCAGTGCTAGGTTAACAGTTGGACTTGATGATCTTAAAGGTCTTTTCCAACCTAAATGATTCTATGATTTTAAAATTGAAGTTGTAGCCTGAAGGAATTTGAGCAAACCACACTGCAAAATCTAATCCGGTCTCCTGTGATTGTAGAGCCCACTGTATTGCCAACTGATGCAGGACATATCTTTTGTCTGGGATTGTACTGGTCTTTATAGAAGCAGTGAATTAGAAATATAAATACGCAGAGTTAAGGAAGGAAGGCGAAGTTGTATTTCAGTTTGGGTTTTTTGAGGTTTAGACAAAGAGGAATCTTGAATCTGATAATCAGCGTGCATATGAAGAATTAAAAAACATACTGAAAGAGAAAAGTATGTGCATTGACTCAGGTGGCTGACTGTAATAAAGAGATGTTAGGATACAGTCCGTGTGACTGATACCTTAAAGAATCACCAAATTGTACACTGCAGAAAATAGCATTATTTTACTAAAGAAATACATGAATTAAAAGGAGAATATTGTTGGGAAGCTGGCTATAGATGAGAAAAAGATGGTACCTTTGGCAAAGTAAACAACTTACTGATTAGGAAACTTGCCTTGTATATTGATCCTACCACAAAATGACTTGCCCAGGTTTTTATAACCTTCTTATCTTTCTCTTTCTTATATAAAAGATGGACATGGTGCAGGAGACCTGCCATTTGCCTCATAATTTGTTTTGTGCTGAAAAGTTTGGCCATGTGTTCAAGGCTGTTTAATATCACAGTCTGGCCACTCTTTGGAGAGTTGCCATTTCTTGAAGAGAAGCTGGGGTCAGTTTCACAGCACTGCTAGGAAGAAAGAACCCTTGTATTAATACATTCAAACTGAATTTAAGGTGTTCAGATTTATGGAGAAAAGGGAGAGGAATTAAGAGTAGAGAGGAAATGATGGGAGAAAGGGTGAAAGTACCTTTATCAGTTAGAAAAAAATAACTGTAGGGAAAGACTTGCAATGCAAATCTTGTCAGTGTACATGGAAACTGAGCCTCAGTACTTGATTGCTGAATGATGATGCCTTTTTTTGGTAAGGTGGGTATTACCTGAAGTAGTTGAAGCTTTTTATCAGAAGAGAAGCTACAGAGACAATAAAATTACTAGAATGCAGTATAACATCTCCATTTGACGTTGAAGCTGGGCAGCGTAATGTCTCCTGAGGAAATACGCTGGGAGGGTTTCTTTCTACTGAAGACACAGTTCCTGTAATTTTATTTGTTGCCTTCAGTGTCCTTAGAAGCCATGGTATGCATAAGAGAATGTAAGCAGGAAGACTTTGTATGTGTATATCTGCCACTGGTGGTGGAGAGAACTTGGTGTACAAATGCTGCAGGATCAGTAGTCAATAGCTTCATGGTGGCCATGTAGGCTCCTTTTCGTTGTTTCTTGAAAACACAAACAAATGTGGATTTCAGAAATGACAGCAGAAATCCTTGCTCGGTTCTGTGGCATCTTCACAAATGCTGATGCAAATCCCAGTGAGCAACTTGGTAGTTCTCTGGGGGCAACAGGATTTTTTTTTTTTTCAGTTTGTTTTTATTTACATGGAACAACGGTTGTTGCAAATCCTGCAGGACTGTAGTCTTTAAATTCTTTGTACCAGAAGCTGTCCAGCAGATGGCATCATAAATCATCGAGATCTTTATTTAATCTGTGCAGACCATATACTTAACTTTCCAAATTGATGAATTAAATGCACATAGTCATGAATATGCAAGTGAAATTTCTTCTAAGTAAATGCAGAAAACCTTGTGTTTATGTGAAAGACAGGGAAAGCTTAACTGTTATGGAATTTGTAAGCAGATGACTTGTTGGATTAATTCAGTATCTTTTCCATTTATTTCCCTTGTTTAGTCTTGAACTGAGAGTTCCATTTTTGGATCATCGGTTTACTTCTTATTATTTATCTCTACCAGCAGAACTGCGAATCCCAAAGGTATGTAAAACTAGGGTTGGACCCAAGTGTAAGCTTACAAATTCACTGATACGTGTTCTAAGCATGACCAAATTGCTGAATTCAATAGTTCAGTCCTCTGCCCAAAGTCAAGCATGCTCTTAAATATTTTGCTGGATTGTTGGACTACTGGGAACCCTTTTCTGACTAGACCTTCTGAAAAGAAACGGTTTCTTAAGCGTTTAAAGCCAGATCTTTGTACTGCAGTTCCTGAGACTCATGACATTGTTTGTTATTCTGCAAACAGAATGGAATTGAAAAATACCTTTTAAGACAGTCCTTTGAAGATTCCAACTTGCTTCCCAAAGAAATACTCTGGAGACCCAAAGAAGCTTTCAGTGATGGTATAGCATCAGTAAAGAAATCCTGGTTTTCTATTCTTCAGGACTATATTGATCAACAGGTACAGTAGCACTCTTTTTTATTTTTTTTTTCCCTTGTCTTTCACATTTAGGTGTATTAGATATGACTGCCAAGGAGAAGCAGCTCACATGCTTAGTTGGGAGAATAAATTTGGGTATGACAGTAACTGGAGCTTCATGGTGGAGGAGCAAGAAGAACTTTAATCAACGGTCTTCTAGCTGTCTGAGTTGGTTAAAGGCATTTGAAATCCTAGATACAAAGAAATGGTAGAGCCTGACAGAAATGACTGTGTCAGGAAATGAACATCATTTAAGTATCTGGATTGCAAATTAGATTGTGTGTTGGCAAACACAATTTCAGGGTTACATGCAAAGCAGCTGCTTCAGCTGAAGGCACTTGCATGAACTTTGCAGCTGAGTTACAGCATAATGACTTTATAATGTCCTTTCTTGTTTATGTAATTTGTTTTTCCCAGCCATGCCTAGCTAAGCCCTTTTGGTTTTTAAAGCCTCTGCTTGCATTGCTAACCAATGAAGACTTACAGCATTTTGGCTTTGGACAAAGGATAATCGTCTCTGGTGTACAGAGGTAGTTTAATCATCAAGAGGAAGGAATAACACCCAATTTACACCAGAGCGCTGTTCTACAGAAATACATGTAGTCTGGCCTGTGGACAAGTGTTTGTCTGTCCTACCACCAGCTGCTTGTTTCCCTTCTGCTTTCTCTGTATCTACAGGCAAGAAAGTAGTTAGGTCAGGCAACAGTGTTGTGCTGCCTGTACTGAGCCTGTATTGGTGTAGTAGGGGCAAATTTATTTCATGGCTGTGAGGAGTTAGACAGCACGTTGGCAGTGGAAGCTGGCTGCTTTAAAAATTGCCTCAACTGGTGCAACTATTCATCCTCCCTTTCTTAGCCAACTTAGCAACTGCAGGTGTCTTTGCCTCTGCATCCCAGGTCTTCTGTTGCTAAGAGCTTGGTTATACAGGCAGAGTCAACAGTCAATGTGAGCGGAAAAAAAAAACAAACAGGAAGCCCCTTAAATGGCAAAAAGACTTCTTCAAGTTGTTCTGGTTGATTCACAGCAAAGAGAAGGATAGGAAAGAAGTTTTTGTGAGCTTACTAACAAAGGTGATTGTAACCTAAAGAGAAATGGGCTTCACATATAATGCAGAGAGAAATATTAACAGCACTGGAAATATACTTATGTATTAATAAAGATCAAGGGAGCCTATGACAAAAATTCACCTGTCAGAAACCTCTGCCTCTAGAATAGACTTTTTTTAAACCTATGGGCATTCAGTGATTGGTGAATCCATGTATGTCTTTAACTTGCAGCAAATTGACTTGTAAAAGTTAAATGTATTTGGAGCTTCACTTGAGTTTTGCTTATGTCTATAGGTTGATGACCTTCTGCTGGAAAAAGCAGCGGAGAAATATCCTTTCAATCCTCCTAAAACGAAAGAAAGTTATTACTACCGCCAGATCTTTGAAAAGCACTACCCAGGGCAAAGCAGCTGGCTGCCTCACTACTGGATGCCAAGATGGGTTAAAGCTACTGATCCTTCTGCTCGCACGTTGAAACATTACAAGTCGGCTACACAAGAATAGGCTGTTGAAATAATCCCCCAAATAGAAGTGCTGCAAGCAATTTGCATGCACTCTGCTTTAAAAAAACCAAACAAATTATGCAAACCTAAAGCTTAAATGGTCTTTAAAAGATGCATTTTTGACAATGCTTTTGGAAATAAGAGCTTTTTGTGGTTAGTGTACTATTAAAAATTCACCCTGCTGTACCAAAACTTTGTAATTCATGGGAAAATACTTTATGGACAAGGAACTACCTACCTTATTTGGCAGCTGTGTTCCTCATGTGACCTCGATTGTATTAATTTGCCTTGCAGCCATTTAATATATTTTAATGTTAGCTCTGTTTTGAGGACTTGAATAAGGGTAAGCGATGCAAACTGCTGCAGGCCCTCTGAGCAAAGGGGAATTTGACCCTAGCTATTTAGTGACTTGTGTTCCTGGCTGTGGGATTTGGATAGTCTGTCTATATTACTCTATTCTGAATGTCTTTCTAAGCATTCCTGAGAACCTTGGTCTGGTTTTCAAAAGGTGTTTGGGTACTCATAGCTATGCAGAGATGCTTACTAGAGTTTATAATAGTGATGGTGCTGGGTGTTACTTAATTAAATGAATGGGAATCTTATTCGTTAATGTAAAGCCACCAGTTGGCTGTTTTGAATCTTGTAAATATACCAGCGGTCTAAACATATTGTGACTGTTATCAAAGAGCAGAACAGACATGAGAAGCTGAGTTATGTCTTTGTTTCTAACTCAAGGGCTTCAATTTTTAAATGTATTTATTATTCTTGAAAATAGAGTGTTAACCAAGTGATTTGTATCAGTCTGATGGAAGTTGCATGACTAAGTATTTTAAGAAATTTTGCACTTATTGTGAGAGTTTTTCCACCTGTATGCTGAAAAGGTAGACCGTATTGCTGCTCAACTGCATGTGGCCAACTGTGTGGTGAACCAACCCTGTTAACCATAAAGCATCATTGAAGACAATGGGCTCAGACACTTGCTTGGAAAAATGGGAAAAAAAGCTTCAGAAACCACAAGAACTTCTAATACCCTACTGAAAAACACATGACTTTCTACCCAGGACAACTTTTTAGGCATGGGGACTGCTTTTTTAAAGGCAACTTAAATGTAAGGGTGGTCAAAAAATATACGTGTGCTGCAGATTGACTTAGTTAGCCTCATGCTCTTTATGAAGACAGAATTCTAGTTTATTGTCCCTCTTGACTAGGAAACCAAAGCCAATTGTTATTTAAATAATAAAATATAAGCAATTCTGGTTTAAAATCTTCATAAAATGACTGTTTGTCTATTTATTACTCCCCCCTAATCCTGCATTTGAATCTCTATTCCAGAAACCTTCCTGAACCTCTTGGTGGTACCACAGAGCCCATGAACTGTCCAGCTGTGGCCAGTAGTGGCCATATTTTGACATAAACTTACACATACTAGTCATTTATGGATATATGATGAGTAAGGTAATACATTCCTGTAGCCTTCTTTACTTAAGGGCCATGTGCTTGTCTTTTTGGATTTCTTTGAAGCAGTAAAGTATATTTGGACTTGGGAGAGGAGTAAAGAGTATGTTGATTAGGTACTGATGTATAAAGGTAAGATTTACTACTCTCTGTAAACTTCCCAAGGCTGAGATGATAAGAAAATTGCATTTGCCTGAAGTAAAAATAGGCTCAACACATTTTGGGGCCGTTATCTGAATGCACTTTCTGCTGCAACGTTGTCAGGTATTCAAGGAAATCCACCTTAATTTTTTTTAATTCCTAAGACATTGGGCATTTACATAGTGAGTGCAAGATCCTAGACTGGTAATCCTAATTATTTCAGCATTTTACTGTTGTGCAGAGGAAAAATACAGTGTTTGCTGCCTTATTCTTGTTAAAGGTATAAATGCTAGGGGTCTCAGGAGTGAAAACCTATTCATTCCTTCTCCATGTATAGACTCGAATTCTACAGCCTTCTTGGCTTCTGTGATGCTCTGTACTTTCTCTTTTCTTTTTTTTTAAGACAACAGCTGCTTTGGATCATCTGCTAGCTGCAGACGCGTTTGTAGTTTGTCACAGGAGGGAATGGGATGCAGGTCCAGAGTGTAACACTGTCTTGTCCGGTTTTACTTTTTATCTTTCTTCCTGCTGTGGTTGCCTCCTTTTCGCACTCCATTTCTTTTGGAGAATATTAAGCTGGACTATTCTGACAGCTTGAGTAGGTTGGTTTCGGTAGTGTGTCAGAGGTGGGGATGGGGAATTAAAGTCAGTGGTCCACCTGGGAGGGAGGAGATGGATAACTCCTTGGCTTGCAGGACTGCTGAGGCCTGGGGGAGAACCTGTAGGGATCTTGCAAAGTGGATAAAATAGTGTGAGGGGGTTATTTTTATTGATTTGATTTTTGCTTTGAATCGATTAAATTATTAAATTATGTTTTCACTGCAATCTTTCCCTCTTTTGAGGAAGAAGAAATAAACTGTACCTGCCAAAGAGAACACTGCAGTGTATGGGACCTACTAATTGCTTAAGGTTGCTCAGTGACACCCATGCCCTTCATCTTTTTAATAAAACCTACCTGCTATTTTAACCTCCAGCTGACCGGCTTGTGTGGAGCTTCGATGGCTGTCTCCACATCCAAGTGTCCATAACAGTGACTCTCCAGAGAAGCTCCCCAGTGCAGACCAACATGTAAGAGCCAGCAAACACTTGTGAGGACTTTGGGGACCCTTGGTCCTTTGGGGAGAGATTTCTATGTGGGATGGTTTGAAATCGTATAAACTATTCGAAATTGTGTTTAAAATCACAGTAAAGTGTAAAAACAGCCTATTTTACGAAAGAGAATATGGAGAGTCTCTTTGTGGAGGACCTTTGGTGTAGGAAATGTCATTTGATGAACATCTACAAGGTGATGCATATTTAACTGTCTTCACCAAGAGTAAAAAAAAGCTTTTGGAAAACTAGGTTGCAGGAACCAGTGTTTGCTTTGCTGTAGAAGCTAATTCCTCAATGAGTGTTATGATTTTATTCAGAGTTAACAGTCAAGGTTGTTGGGTTTCTCCACTCAGAACTGAGGTAAAATATGGTAAATGGTGGTTAAAAGTAAAATATCAAAAAAATTATACTGAGACTCTGGAAGGGTGGACTTAGTCTTTTGTTCTGACACAGACCTAATGTCTGATTTCCATTAGTAAATAAGAGAGAGGAGTTGTCGAAGGAGGATTTAATACTACGTAAGCCTGTGTTTGAGCTGGCTGTTGAGCAGTCAACCCAAAGGAGAGGGGGGCTGAAGTGTGAGAGAGGCTGCTTATTTCTATAGCGAGGTAAGCCATGTATTCCTCAGTGGCTTTCCTAGGGATAGCCAAAGCACTGTGCTGGTTTTGGCTGGGATAGAGTTAATTTATTTTTTCATAGTAGCTAGTATTGGGGCTATGTTTTGGATTTGTGCTGAACACAGTGTTGACAATACAGGGATGTTTTCGTTATTGCTGACCAGTGCTTACACAGAGTCAAGGCCTTTTCTGCTTCTCACACCACCCCACCAGCGAGTAGGCTGGGAATGCACAAGAAACTGGGAGGGGACACAGCTGGGACAGCTGACCCCAACTGACCAAAGGCCTATCCCATACCATATGATGTCATACTCAGCATATAAAGCTGGGGGAAGAAGGAAGATGGGGATGTTCAGAGTTCAGAGTGATGGTGTTTGTCTTCCCAAGTAACCGTTAGCATGATGGAGCCCTGCTTTCCTGGAGATGGCTGAACACCTGCCTGCCGATAGGAAGTAGGGAATGAATTCCTTGTTTTGCTTTGCTTGCGTGCGTGGCTTTTGCTTTACCTATTAAACTGTCTTTATCTCAGCCCATGGTTTTTCTCACTTTTACTCTTCTGTTTTTGTCCCTGATCCCACCCGGGGGGGGAGTAGGCGAGCGGCTGGGTGGGGCTGAGCTGTTGGCTGGGGTTAAACCATGACAAGCACATACATCGCCTGCACCATGCTTGTCACAGTTCCCGTCTTTCTTTTTTTTTTTTTTTTTATTTCAGGGCCTCTTTTTTTTTATTTCCATATGAATTAATACATTGTAGTTGACATAAAGGCTGCAATTAGGAAAATCTTAAAAGGTTTCAAATGAATCTGCCTCTGAGTGAAGGTAATGCAGAAAGTTTTTATTTAAATTTAGTATTTTGAAGTTAGTTTAATTTATTTAAATTTAAATTAATAATTTCAATTTTTTATTTATAAAGCTTGAGGAAGGAGAGAAGGGACAGAGGATGATGAAACAGAGAAGTGGTTTATGCTGTCATGGTATCTTGTGAGTTGGTAGGGGTAGTAGCTAGGGGAGGTGATACATAAACAGGGTGCATGCATGCTGCTTTTCAAGATCTGTTCGTGGTATTTCACCCATCCCTTTCCATAGTGCCACTTTCCATCTTTTAGTTGCCTGGAAACTCTTCCAGTAAGGGAAAACTAGCTGGGCAGCTAGTTTTTCTTGCGCTGTATGTTCAGGTTTGGATCTTTCAAGTGTCCTATGAGCTACAACAGAAGATGTTGACAGTAAACAGATGGTTTAGAGGTAGACCTGGCAGTTAGATTAACAGTTGGACTCGATGATCTCAGAGGTCTTTTCCAACCTTAAAGATTCTATGATTCTATACCCTAGAATCCACCCAAAGCTCCTATTTCTGCCGTGCGAGCGAGTCGAGTTGGGGCTGGCCCTGCTCTGCAGCCTCGCAGCTTTGCCTCTTGGGCTGTATGCTCGGCACAGGAGCCGGTCCTCGCACCGCGTATGTCCGAGGAAGCCATGAGCAGGCACGTTTGCTCCAGCGGGCCAAAAAGAGTATGTCAAAGTTTGAATTCAGATCGAGAGGTTGCTTTGAGGGATGATTTTTTAATTTCATTTTTTTCTAGCCGGCAGATGGCAGCCGCTGTTAGCGTGTCAGTGCAAACAAGCTCTTCGTCCCTGGGGAAGACTGCTTTCCATCCTCCTCTCCCTGTGCTTTTAGCCCGCTCCTTTACACGTGCTTGTCAGTGGGGTTTGTGCGTGAGCTTCATGGAAGAGAATTTAATAAGTAGTAGATTAGAATAGGGATCAAGCCAAGCAGAAAACAAAAATGTTTTTTAATCAATCTTGCTCACAAGATATTGTGCAGAGCTTCTCATGCTGGTGCTGCAGGTGAGAAGGCAGCTGAGGGTTGAATGCATTAGTATTGAAGGCATTCAATATTCAATTTGAAAGTAATTAAAAACCAGTTATGAAATTAAAAATTAGAAATGTGAGTTAGAACAGGTATAAAATGCCAGTTCTAGGGAAGATGGAAGATAATATCAGGCTGGGGAATGGGAAATGTTAATTTTACCTCTGAAGTTGTTAAGGGTTATTTTTTCCTATTTTTGTCATGATTAACATGTGGATCATAGGATTTCAGATAGTCATACAGAGAGAACACTATGAGTCCTCCTAGGAAGTTTTACAGGTGTGCATCGGAAAGGCTTAGGGCCGTACCTCTGCTTTTTTCTCAAAAGAATGATTAAGAAAAATTATATATATGCATTATAAAATGCAGTACATCATGTAAATTTGAAAGATTTCCTATTTCTGTAAATGCCCAATCCAGCTGTTTTATGAGTTCTGTGTGATGATGAACAGCTGCAGACTGTATATACCTGAGCACCTAGACGCAAACCCCATCAGGAAACAACATCCCCCAGCCACCATCATGGTATAATGGCTGTCTGATTCGACAAACACGGCCTTTCACCTGCTTCAAGCTCCTGCTGGAGAGAGGTCTTGTGCCTTTTTTTTTTTTTTTTTTTTTTTTTTTGTGGTACAGGGTGCTTAATTGATGAATTTTCACTAAGGAGAAGATAGAGCAATTAGGTCCAAAACAGTCCTTTAGAGAATTATAATCCCAGGTACATAAAATTCTTGGAACTGACCTGAATTCCTACACCATAATCACCCTGCAGAGGCCAAGAGGAGAGTCAGAATGATCTGTCTGCAAAAGCAGCCTCCATTTCTGCTACTCTCAAGGACAGAAGGAGTTGTCTATATTAATAAACTATATTACTTAACATCTCTCACCACTGCTCTTGAAGACTGCTCTTAACACCTGGGGCAAGATGTATATTAATACAAATTACTTTTGATTAAAACCATTATTATTTTAGCACAAAAAGGAAGGGGGTGGTAGAAAGGAACATTCCCTTTTTAAATATTTAAATACTCATTATACCAAAGTGATACAAATTACTGGCTGACTGACAACTTGCTAATAATAGCTTAAAAATGCAAATAGAGCTATTATCTCAATTGACACTAATTGGAACTCCTTTGGCAGCCTGGGAGGGCAGGGCAGGAAGGTTTGATTGTTTCCTTGAGCTGAAATCGGGTTGGTAAGGAAGCGTGGGGAAGATGTGCCGTGGATAAACAGGTCGCCATCTGTGGACATCAGGATTCGTCATATTATATTTCAAGGATATATTCTGAAGTGCTGTCTTCCACCTATGTACAATTTTGGTGAGATCTGCTGGTGCCCTGGGCTGGTCCAGCTCATGCCTGCGTGGCACAGGCTCTGCCTGCACTGAGTTGGTGCTGTGGAATCCTGGAAATGCTCGGCTCTCGCGAAAGAGCTACCATGTCTTTTCTGAATTATTAAAAATTCACTGCCTTAAAATTCACTGAATTACAAAAATTTTCACTGCCTGTAGCCAAAAAGTCTGCACTGCAGGGTGACTCCACGCAGAGCAGGTGTCTGGGAATTTCGAGCTTTATGGACCCCAAGTTGGTACAAATTTTTCTTGCAGAAGCTGGTGTAGGAGATGACAGAGGTGCCTGTCAGAGGATCGCTGCCCCTCAGCAGCATTCGCATTGCGCAGCAGAGAGGTCCATATGTTGGATGTCATGGGTTACTTTCAAAACATGAGAGACGGCTTCCCAGGTTAAGGTGAGACAGCTGTTGTGACATTCCTGCCACGCTCTCCTGGATGAGAGGCTGTTATATCTCTATTAGTTACTCCCTTGCTGAGATTTTTATTTTCTTAGCAACCAGGAGCTTTTGCTGTCTGTGGTTCTCCACCCTGGAAAATCCTTCCTGCCTCTGCTTCCACAGAAAAAGTGGCAATAATGCCAGGGTTAGGAATTGTGCTGAGGTCAAGGGTACAGCGTGGGGCACCCACGTGTACCCTCAAACTCCCTATCTAGACTTGCATACTTCTCAGCTGTGTCTGTCATCGTGTCATACAGCCTCTTCCCCATTGCTGCCACCACATTCCAGTGTGGTGTACAAAGAAACCTGGCATGACAGCCTGCTCTTTGCAGTAGGTAAGTTATTTATGGAAAAGATGCGTTAACAACTGAAAGGTCATTAGGAAAGGGGATATACGTATGTGTGTACCGTGACCCCAGCTCTGTTTTCTGAAATAACACGTTTTATGTCATATTGTGAGGCACAGTGAAATGCCACTCCCAGCACAGCTCTTGAGCCATCTTTAGTTTTCTAAGAGGATAGAAAACTTGGGCTCAACACCTCACTCCAATGCAAACTTCCTCAGTGAGCAGGAGGAAAGCACTCTGCCCTCTCCAGTGCAGCCATTTCCCACTTTCAGAAGGATGCTGTGAAGGTAAGTTGAGGAATGACCAGGAGGGTTCAGACTTTCTTCATTCCCAGCTGCACGTGCTCTCCTTTGCACTCTCTAGAGCACACAGTCCCAGAGGGTTGTGTCTGCCACTCTCTAGCAAGGCTTCCTACTTGGCTGCTTTTGTCCTGGCCAGTTTTTATGGCAGATCTCCCAACTACTGATGAAATAATCTCATCTTGGAGTTTTGAGTGGGAAGGTGAACTTTCTTCTCCCCTGGAGGATAAAAGTATGGGGATCTGGGGCTTAAATAAGGCATTTAGGGACAAGAAGATGGACTTCCTATCTCTCTTGAGTGTAACTCTGCAGCTGACCATGTAAATTGAGCAAGCCCATGCTTTTCTGTATGTCAGAAGGTGCTGCTCAACATCTGTGTCCCTACTTGAATGATGTTTGATGCCTGGTTGTGTCTGGGTGTCACCAAACTCATCTGGCCAAGAGCAATGTGCCACTATGCCAGTGCCTGTGGGAACCCAGCCAGGACTTCCAGCTCAGAATCTGGCTGGAACACGGAAGTCAAGGGGAAAAACACTGCTATAGTGTTATTCAGGTGAGTGAGGGCTTGTAGGTCCCAGATTGGGAGGAAGATGAAGGCTGGTTTGAGTATACGTTGGGAGTATGAAGTTATGAGGTGGATATCATGAGGGTAAAAGTCTGGATCCTGTTTGGGTAGATGTGAGGCGAGGGAGGGGATGGAGCCATACCTGTGCTCCCAGAAACCTACAGCCTTGCACAGGCATGCCACTCCTCGTGGTGGTATCTAAGCAAATTAATTTGGGATCCCCTCTGGTAGGATATATCATCATCAAATGAATGGGGTCTTTCCAAAACTTGGTGTCAAGGACAAGTTGTTAATCTTGCTCCCTGCCCATGCCCCCTGCCCCCCAGCTTTTATTTAAATACACATCCTTTATCTCCAAGGAGGTTTGGAGACAAACTTGTCTGATTCTCTGAGCTATAAAAATGCAAACCAAAATCAGCTGCGCTACAGGCTGGGTGAATAGTAGAAAAGTGTTTTGCAATATCTATCTGTATTAGGCCATCTCCCTTTAAGCGAGGTGTCTTTTAAAAAAAAGCTGTAGAGTGGAATACTGAGAAATGCCATGACATTCTTTGGGGGACTGAAAGTCCAGCTCCAGTGAGCAGGTGACATGTCTAGGAGAAAAACAATACCTCAGAGGGCTCTGGATGCAAATGGGCCCCGTGTCTGGTGTGCCTTCACTACTCCTGCAACACATCACTGAGTCGAGCAAATTTTTGCTTGGGGAGATGAGCAGAGCCAAGGCTGAGAGATGCATGTTAAGCAGACTGACGGCAGCACTCATCTCAGCTACGGCACCAGGTACTGCAGAGGCATGTGGCTCAGTAGGAGGTGAACCCCTGCAGGTCCAAAGTGCCTTGGGAAGTAACACAGAAAAGACAAGTCATCTTACTCTTACCAGTGATGGGATCTGACCTACCCATCCCACGCTCTGGTCTGCTGACACATCCCTTAAGAAGATGTGCTTTGCATACCCTGAGCGTGCAGTCCCCATTGAGAATGTGGCTTGTGCCTGAGCTGGACTTAGTGTGGTTGACATTGGTTGTTGTACAAGCTGTGGGATATGTATTTCAGCTAGTAGCTGATGTGTAGACATACCTTTTACATGGGACCTTCCTGCTCCTTTCCTCCTCCTTGCCAGCACTTTTGCAAAGCCCTTCTAGGGGCAGATCACGAGCTGATGGAGACAAGAGTCCCAGTATAGCACACTGGGAGCTGCTGAAGCCTGCCAGGCCAAAGCCCTCACCCTACAGTTGCACAATTTAGCTTTCCTATTGCCCTGTTAATTTCACAGAAACTTTTTACAATAATAACAACAAGATTGTGCAGGACTGGAATGGCAGAAAATAGCTTTCCTTTTTATTAGTCACTTCCTTGGCATCCCTATATGCTGGAGTTTGGGTGGGGGGACAGTGGCAGCTCATGGTGATCTGTATCTCTGGATCTTGAGCATCTCTGGTGCTCAAGTCTGGAAGGACTTTTTCATGTTTCTCTTTATTCTGCAGCCCCAGGAAAATAAATGCAATATCTAAATTGGAGCAGAGGAACTTCTGTCTCATGGAAAGACAGAGAAGAGGACAAGTCCTCTGGGATGCTCCCTCCTGGGGCATGACCACCAAGCTGGGGGCAGCAAGTGGCTCTGAGACCTTTCAGACTTGAGCCTTTGTGAATCCCAGATTTGACTACACTTATTGACTGATTTTTTTTTTTTTCCAAGCCAGACTAGCGTCATTTAAGGAATGTGTTATATCTTCTTGGCAAATCAAGCTAAGAGTTACCAGAAAGCAATAGCTGGGTGGACACTGAACTTGCTTGGTATTTTTATGCTTACTTTGGAAGCACAATTTAGAGGACTTTTAACTACGCAAGGGGTCTCCCAGAATTTTGTGTGCCTAGTCTGGTAGATAAATTAATTTATTTTCTCCTTAAGTCTGCTCAGGCTCTGAGGGTTCAAATTAGCCACATGCTGATGAGATCCAGTTAAATGTTTCTGTTGCTCAAGCTGTTCATTCTAGCACAGCGTTGCCAGACTTGTTCTGTGTCATGAAATTGTTTTCTAGAAAAATAATTTAATTCAAAAAAAAACTAAAAACCTTAGTTTTGCCATGATCTACAGTAAAACATTTCTGTTTTATCTTTGGAAAAGCATCTGCCTTAAAATTATACCCAAGTCTAATGAAATAAAAATGGAAGAAGTAGGTCCCTTGAATGCTTCATTAAGACATCTAAAAATGCTCCTTTTGGATCAGCCTAGTGACTGAAAATCAGTAATTTCTACTGTTCCACTCCCCTTTCTCAATGTCTGATCTCAGCAACTTCTGATGGTGCTCAGGACCTTGAAGAAGGGACTCAATATCCACAGAGCAGAATCCCAGAGAGGCCAGTCATGTACCAGGCAGGGTCTGTGTGGGGAAAAAGGACCTGATGTAAAAATGAACCGATTAACTAGTTAAGATTGATGCATATTGTATTAGGTTGAATGCTGATTTTTATGGAATGCCTCAGGTCTGGAAGAAGAAAAAAAGCTCAGCTACCTGGCATGCAGCTAGGCAGAGTTTGGCTGCACATGGGTACAGGAGCAAATATACAGTTTTGCTTTTGAGACCTTGCCGAAAGCCAGCTGAAATCACTGCAAGATTCCCCTTGCTTTTGTCATGCTTTAGGGAAGGTCCATAGGACAAGGTTTTCCCTTTCAGGCTTAACTGTGGTGGATTATGGTTAGGGTAGGAGCACCATCTTTCAGTGCTTTATGGTTCTGTGTAAAGACAGTAAGATACCCCAGGTAAGCTGCTCCATATAGATAGAAACAGCATAAAATATGTATGATGATCTAGAGGTTGCTTGGTCTCCCTGTATCTTCTAAATAGCACTTGTGGAGGATGCTAGGTTACAGGAATTTTGTTCAGACATCTCAGCGTGATTTATTTATTTTTAAATCACACCTCCTTCACCGTTAAAGAATTAACTGGTTTCAATATAGCTCAGGGTGATTAATCTAGAGTTTTGCTCAGATATTTTTGCTCTGGTGCAGAACACAGCTAAAACAGCTGGAGCTGTCAGACAGTTCTCCTGTCATGTTTAAAATTAAGCATGGCTTACTGCCCCAGCTTGAACTAGAAAAGATAAATGCAGTAAGTAGCTCTCTGTAGAAACTTAAGTGTCCTCTACACAAGTGTTTTATTGAAATAGTCTATTATGGAAACTATTACTATGGTGTAATTTTCTTAATCATTATGGCCAAAACAGACTTCCTATAATTTTGATAATTTTTTTTCTTCATAAATACACTTTTTTTTTAAATCTTTTGCTCCATGAGATTGTGAAGAGCTATTTGCATTAATTTCCTATGCCTCTTCAGTTTTGTTACCATTCTTCTTCTCCTAGCATGCAAAAGACTGATTAGAGGCATTTATGAGATAATGAAACAGTTTAAATATGCAAATATTTTTCAGTGATGACCTGGCTCTCTCAAAGTTCCTAGGAGGGAATGAGAGATGCCTACATTATTCCTGTGAATAAAAGTTGCCCTGGCACAGCAATATTTGCAGCCCTCTGACTCACTGATAATTCCTCGCTGCTAATTTTGCAGTGCCAAAGAACAGGTCACGTGCACATAGAGTTTGTAGTGGGTGCGGGATACGAAAAATGTCATGCGGAGTTAATATCTTCCCATCGCTGCCTGTGCTTATCACATATTGGTTTTATTTCTGTGTGCACACGCGTGCTGAGGACTGATGGTTGGAAAACCTTGTCATTTTGCACGGGAGCCATCACGCTGCCTAGCCAGGTGCTGAAACGACACAGCTGGAGGTGATGCTTTCTGTCAGGGTCCACTGGAAAGCACTGCTTCTGCAGCTGGCAATCTGCACAGCAGAAAGCCTGCTGTCAGCCTGGTGCAAAACTTTCAGGCTTCATCTGTTGGCAGAGGTGTTGCTTTAATACAGACAGACGTAGTAAGGCTTCACCTCAGCCAGTTTGACAGAAAGAGCCTGGAGCTGAGAGTGTTATGGTTTTGTAGAAAATGGGTGTTATACAGGGGCATCAGCAGTTGTTAAGAACTGGATAAGAAACGTGTGGGTGGCACCCAGCACAAGTTCAAGATAAATATTTTTATCATTAGGGTGCTGACAACAGAATATTATTTACTTTCTGCCTTTAAAGTACTGGCTGATGTCTGCTAAGTCTCGGGAGTCACAAAGAGCAGCGAGGGGGCTGGAAATCGAGCAGTTTTGTCCTCAGCCACTCCATAAGCCAGGGAAAAGAAGTTCTGCTGTGTTTCAGCATATAAAGAGGTGTCTTTGTGTGTAGTGCTAAACTAAAAGTGGAGCAAGATAAAGTTTTTTTTTTGTTTCAAATACAAAAAAAGGTGATAGGTAAATAGCAAATTTAATTTTATCTGAAGTGATAACATTACTCAGCAGACAGAAATGGATGGCTCCATCCAGAATACTCGGTAAAGTGTGTCCTTTTACTCAAGGCTTATCTTTACTCTACATCTCAGGATTTTTTATTGACTTGTTTAATTGTTTCTATTTAAGATAAGTCTGAAGGAATCAATATCAAAAACCAAAGTGTAGAAAGTATCGGTCATGGTTTTCAATTGAGTTATCTTAAAACAATGTTGCAATCACTCAGGGGCATTTTTTGTTTCCATTACAATTTTGATCTCCTTTGCTCTTAGGAGATAAAAATAGAAAGATTCATGAGTGTTTTAGTAGAACAGGGCTTTGAAGAAATATTGAGCTTTAGAAATTTGCCGTAATCACCCTTAAATGATACAACAGCTGCCTCAGCTGGATCAAATGCTTAAAGCACGTGTTTGGGGGCGTCATGATTATTATATCTTTTGAGATGTGTTTAAAAGGTGCAATGATACGAGAGGAATACAGCCACAGTGCTGCTCTGAATCACTAAGCATACTGTTTCTCTCTACGGTAGCTTCTGTTTCCAATTGTGGTTTTGTCAGTGAAATCTGGTTGAGAGAGGGGGCCTACAGCTGCTGGCCTGTGCTGGTAGTCCCCGGCTAAAAGTTTCCTTTAAGAAAGAACTTGTGTGGCTCTTAAGAAAATATTTCATGATATAATGTAACTCATTACACTCTTTTTAAAAAATTGCTGTTTTTTTTCCTTTTTTGATAGCCAAAGAGCCTGGGGCTTGGTTGCTCTGAATCTGAGGTCACTGAAATATCACATTCAGATAAAGTTGCTAATCTCTAGTACAAATAGAATTAATGTCTCTCTTTTATTTTCTGGAGGGTCTATTCCTTAACATCACCACATGAAGTAAAACCAAAGAGTTAATAAAGATTAAAAATACAATACTCCATGACAGTTCCTGCACTCTTTCTATGTCAGGAAAGTGAAAAATCTTTCTTTACAATTCTAGTAGTTGACCAAACAGTTGAAAGTTCAAAGCAAAAGTCCTCCTGAGAAGCACAGAGAAAATCTTTAGGAACATCCTTTGTAATGAAGAACGGCATTTCTTTTAACAATTGTCATGTGAAATGTATTTTTCCTGAAGTTGGGACCTCTCTTTGTGCACTCAAATCATATACCTGTGCCAAAAGGGAGTGCCTACCTGCCTTCAGCCATGCTCTTGGGCTTGTTGGACCAAACCAATATGGTGTGCATCTCTTCTGGTTGGGGACTGTTGTAGCAGCAGCATCTCATGGCTATGCTGATGAAGCCATTAACAGAATAACAAGGTGGTGATGAAAATCCCAAAGAGGGCATAGTGCCAGCTCTCCCTTGGGTTTCCATGGTAAGGGGTATATTCTGTAATGCAGAAATTATTCTATAGAATAAAGTTTCAGTGCTCTGTGAAGTTGCAGAGAAAGGGAGTAATTAGCACAAGGTGACACTTTTCCCTCTGGGAACAGCATTTTGATGGCTTTGAGAATCTGTGATTGAGTTCTAGTGTACAAACATATGGAGTGCTGACAGTGCCAGGCATTTATCTTTTTTTTTTTTAAAGCATATATTAAAACCATAAAGTTTTATAAAAGATTGTACCTGGAATTTCTCCTTTCTGAATAATTTCAAAGTTTTCCTCTTAACCTATTACCTGGAGACTTTATTTCTTTTTCAGCATAAAATGTGAGACTCTCATATAGTCACAGGACTCCAGACCATGGCACCTGTGGAAAACACCAGAGGAACTGAGATGTGGCAGCACTGCCCTGGCCATCTTTCTCAAGGAGTCTCTTGAACAAGTTTTTTGAAGAACTCACATTAAGAATTATGATATTTGTTTTGCTTGGCAAAGGAAAAAAGAATAAGAGGTTCTGTCTTAGCTGTGTAGTTCGCCTATAAAATCTATCTAACAATATTAAATAAATACCTTTGAAATGTACTAATAATATCAGATCAATACCAAACGAAGTCAGTATGAGCCATAACACTTCCACTGACTCGTAACATGTAATGGGCTCATCGGTTTGTGTTCAGCACAAATGCTTCCCGATGGGAGGCAAAGTAAATTCATCATTTCCGAATCTGGTATTGTTTTGTTTGGAAGTTTGACTTTTCTGTTTGCTCTTTTTTTTTTTTTTTTTTTTTTTTTTTTTTTGCTAATGGATGTAAGCTGTCTGAGCTGGAAAGTGCTCCAGCCCGAATTCATTCTGCCATTGTAACGGTAAGTGCTGGATGAGATTTACTTTTCATATTCAATGCAATAAATCATCTCCTCTGCAACGCAGGCAGCTTTGTACTTTAGATGCAGCAATACCAACAGTGATGGTAAAACAAATGTTTCCCTAGAAAACACTTGAAAAGATAAGTGAATAAACTCTTCTCAGACTCCTAGCTCTGAATAGAGGCAGGTGCTTTAAAACTAAGCTGTTCATATATTCAATACACTTACAGTGGTGACTGACCCCATGGAAAGAAAAGGGGTGTATAACTTTTGCTGACACAGCTAGGTGCATGGGACCGAGGGATGATCTCCTCTTCCTCCTCCTTGGCAGTCGAGGGCTGCAGCTGGGGGAGAGTTTCCTCGACAGATGGAGAAAGGCTCACTTAAGTGGAGCTGGAGAGTGCCTGGAAGACCTACATCCCCTCTGTTTGGACAGCTCATGCCCTGTGACTCTTCCAGTATCTATGTGCATAGAAAAAGGTAAAGAGGAAAATATTTTGTGCCATTCTACTTTCTTTTCCAATGATTTTCATAAAACAAGGTCACTCAAACCAGCAGCCGGTGTGGCACCAGGACCTACATGCAGAGCAGCAGGTCCCATGGCCCGGAGCTCCTTGAGCCGTAGGTGGGACCATGCTGTATGCCTTAGCATGGTCCCACAGCACTGCTGCAAGGGGCTGTCCAGCCACCTTGGCCCCACTCTGCCAACCTCAGCCCACTCCCCAGCCCTCCTCCTCTCGGTGGCAGGCAGCATAGAGCTGCACTGAAACATAGTCAGTTTTGCTGGGCTGCCCCAGAGGTCTTATTTTTAAATAAATGCAGCATCTATATTTCTAGGTGTAGTGCCAGGGCCCCATAATCCACCACAGGGCGTTACCTCAAAAATAAAATATTTTTAGAAAATGAAACAGCATGCAATGTTATTTCTTCAGCTATGTGGTATACTTGTATTAAAATAAACGCAAGTGTATGGGTACTTCATATGAGCAGTAAAAAAACACAGCTAAGTGCATATGCAAAATTTTTCATCTGCAAACAGTTAACTGCAGGTATATGCAAAATATCTCTTAAAATATCTCTTTTCTATCACACTGAAAACTTCATTTCTCAGTTGTACCCATCATGTAACTTAACAGACACAAATATAGCCTATTTTTCACACAGATATGCAGAAAACCTGTCACCATTGTTTGATTCCCTACCAGAAGGATTTTACTTTTAACTTTTGCTTTTAAATGCAGTTTTAATGTAGCCGCACTGTATTTATATGTTCCTTCAGTAATCAATGTGTATCTTCTCCAAACAAGATTTACTTCATTGCTTGAATCTTAATGCTTTGGTACACTGAATTACAAAGTGCCTATTGTCTTCTGAGTATTATAACAGTGAAAATAAAAAGCATTTCTATGTGCCAAAAACTGAATGTCTGTGATTAAAGGTGTTCTGTTGCTCAGTTAGGTGTTTTCAATACAAACTAGTTCCTGCAGAAAGCAATGATAAAAGCTTATTGACATATGTTGGTGCAGCTATGTCTTTTAACTCTCTTACAGCTGAGCTTCTAAAATAACAATGTAAGACATGGTTTAGATAGGAAAAAAAAAGGTTGTTTGGTTTTTTTTTTAATTTGCAGAGATTTTCTTAACATTCAACCATATGCTTTCTAGTTCTTCCTAAGTTTCTTAGCGCTTACATAGCACCTTGCAGAAGTGGCCGCTTGAGTACAGGGTGTGCATTGCATTTCTAGCTCGGCCACTACTGTTACCTCTGACCAAGCCACCTCACCTTGCCAGCCTTCCTCCTGCCAGGCTTCTGGGAGAGCGTGAAGCACTGTGACAGATGAAGAGTTTGGCTTTTTAACGGTCTGTTCATGTTTCATGTCTCCTATATACAGCAAGCAGTGATATTATTTCATTTCAAGCTGGACGAAGAAAGCAAGAGGTGAAGTTTGTTGCATGTGCTCTGTGTACCTCTCTAAAAAGGAGTTTCTGAGCTGATGAGTTGCTAGTTTATTCTGACAAAACCAGATATCTATCAGGGATGGAGCAGTGATAATTTTTAATTAATATCATAATGAATTTCATACAGCCCAGATGCCCCTCCTGTTGACAAATGTTTCAGTCTCTGCTCCTTCAAAAACATTGGAAGAATAATGCAAAGAGAGTCTGTTTGTCTTCCCTGAAAGACTTAGATAGGTTGGAAGACATTTTTATGCTTGCTAACAGAAAGAAAAAAAAAAAAAGCCTACTCTTCCAGTAATTACTATTTTCTGTAAAGGAAAATGAGCCATTTTGGAGGTAGCATGAGGACACAGAGCTGTACCCGGAATTGCAGGCGGCTGCATCCTGACACAGTACAACTCCAGGGAAGGAGCTGCTGTGTGCTCTCGTCCCGGCGCTCCGGAAGACGTTCTTTAATGCAGTCTGTGGTACTATGGCTAAGGGAACTGTTCAGGCTCATCGTGACAAAATTTGGTCATTACCGAAGTTTGCACTGGGACTTGCTCGGTATCTCTTTATGCTAAAGCAGTTATCTAAGCTGTAGTTTAAGAAGAGACAGGGACAAAGCCTGCATTTAAATAATGGCTCTTGGTAGCTCTGAAGGAGCTGCTACTGGTGTATTCTGAATAAACAACATTTTTAAGAATCACTTTAATAATTAAAAAAACCTCTTGGTGTTATTCTGCTCTAGCTAGTGATGGCTGGGGGCTGGGTTCTCCGCAATGATCTCCGTGCCCAGACATTTCCAGATTCTTCCTTTTCTTTTGGTTAGGACCATGCTAAAAAATACCAGCCTCCTAATGTGAACACAGCAAAGGGCTCGCTCATGGCAGCTGGGTGGGCAAGTGCTGCAGAGCCCAAGCTTCCCTGGCAAGGTGTATACAGGGAGCCAGAGCCCTCTCCCTGCTCCCTCTTTCATGGGCGGCTATATACACTGTGGCTCTGGCTCCCCAGGGTAAATTTGGCTGCACCTGCGCAATGGGGGACCAGTCTCCATGCAACCGCAGAGAGATGGAGGTGATGGATGGAGCTGCTGGTCCTCCGGGTCACGTTTGGGCTAGGCAGGCTGCTGCCAGCCTGACTTCAGCATCCCCCGGCTGGGGGAAGGGGAGTGCCTGTGTGTGTGAGGGAGACAGTGCCTACCAGAAGAGCAGCCACCTGCCATGATGCAGATGAATGATGTATTTCAGGGGGCAAAGAGAAGCAAAAAGGGGGCAAAGCATGTTGGAGGCGGGCTGTGGCATCAAACTGCCTGTAGCACCTCCCCAGTGGGCACAATTACCAGCACCGCCCTGGGTTTACTGTCTGTGCTGATTTCCTAGAAAGATTTTTATTACTTTATTTAAAGCTCGCTTGCATTTCACTGACAAATGTCCTTGCTGCAGCTTTATTGATTAGCGTACACAGCCTGAGGGATGTCAGACTGTTGCTATCAAAGAAGAACTAAGTCTGTGTCACGGTCATGGCTGGCTGTTGTGGAGATGACAGGGGATTTAGTGAAACCCTCTCCAAAGCCTGCAGTGGAGCTGGAGAGCTGGCATCATCCAGTGATCCAAGGCATGAGCGGCTCGGGACTGCAAGCAATGCTGCCCAACACATAAAAGTGTTTAAAAGCTGAAGGAGCCTCAAAAGGGATATTAAAGACCATAGAAATGATTAAAAAGTCCCTTTGAAGTACTCAATAATGTATAGACTATATTGCTTCATACTAAAGGCTGTATGAAGATGTAAGAATAAGAATTCCTGATTGAATTGTGAGGACCCCAGGATGCCTGTGAGGACAAGTGTTTGGGCTAGGAGGGTGGTGGGAGTGAGCCTGCGGTGGGGACGGGCAGCGGCTGGGCTGGATGCCTGCAGGCGTGCATGGTTTCCGCGCCTCCATGCCTGCCCCAGACCCACTGAGCAGGCACAGCCCCACAGCCCCAACACGGCATGGCTCGGCCGAATGGGCCCCAGTGCTGAAATATGATGAGGGGTTTTTTGTATTGTTGGTAGAGTTAGTTGGAACATCTCAGGCTGTGCCTTTTGGTGTGTGTTTGGTTTATTTCTAGCTTGGAATGTATGTCTGTACAAACATATAAATCAATGCCAATTTTAATCTTATTGTTCAAAACCTAAATTAGCACAAATCTGACATTATTTTGCCTCCAGAAATTAAAATGAGTTGTTTCAAATGCCAAATTAAAACCACTCATCAGACAGTCACCTAACAGAATATTTTGATGCTGGAGGGTCGGCCTTTCCTTCTAGAGAAAATGATGGTGGTGCAGTTGATGATATGTTTGAGGGAAGGGATGCGATCCAGTGGGACCCTGACAGGCTTGAGGAGTGGGCCTGTGTGAACCTCAAAGTTCAACAAGGCCAAGTGCAAGGTCCTGCACATGGGTCGGTGTCGTGGTTTAACCCCAGCTAGCAACTAAGGACCACGCAGCTGCTCGCTCACTCCCCCCCGGTGGGATGGGGGAGAGAATTGGAAGGGTAAAAGGGAGAGAACTCGTGGGTTGAGATAAGAACAGTTTAATAATTGAAGTAAAACAAAATAGAACAGTTAAAGAGGTAAAGCAAAGGCTGCGCACGCAAACAAGGCAAAGCAAGGAATTAATTCACTACTTCCCATCGGCAGGCAGGTGTTCGGCCATCCCCAGGAAAGCAGGGCTCCATCACGCGTAACGGTTACGTGGGGAGACAAACGCCATCACGCCAGATGTCCCCCCCTTCCTTCTTCTTCCCCCAGCTTATATACTGAGCATGACGTCATGTGGTATGGGATAACTCTTTGGCCAGTCTGGGTCAGCACCCCTGGCTGTGCTCCCTCCCAGCCCCCCCGTGCACCGGGCAGAGCACGGGAAGCTGAAAAGTCCTTGACCAATGTAAGCGCTACTTAGCGACTATTTAGTGGTACTTAGCATCGACATTGTTCTCGTCCTAAACCCAAAACACAGCCCCATACCGGCTACCAAGAAGAAAATTAACTCTATCCCAGCTGAAACCAGGACAGTCGGGGAAACTCCCAGTATCAGTACAGGCTGGGGGATGAAGGGATTGAGAGCAGCCCTGCAGAGAAGGACTTGGGGGTACTGGTGGATGAAAAGCTGGACACGAGCTGACTGTGCACTCGCAGCCCAGAAAGCCAACTGTATCCTGGGCTGCATCAAAAGAAGCGTGGCCAGCAGGTTGAGGGAGGTGATTCTGTCCCTCTACTCTGCTCTCGTGAGACCCCACCCAGAGCACTGCGTCCAGCTCTGGGGTCCTCAGCACAGGAAGGACATGGACCTGTTGGAGCGGGTCCAGAGGAGGGCCACAAAAATGAGCAGAGGGATGGAACACCTCTGCTATGAAGAAAAGCTGAGAGAGTTGTTCAGCCTGGAGAAGAGAAGGCTCCGGGGAGACCTTATTGCGGCCCTTCAATATATAAAGAGGACTTAAAAGAAAGATGGAGAGAGGTATTTTTACCAAGGCCTGTAGAGACAGGACGAGGGGCAATGGTTTTGAACTGAAAGAACGTAGATATTTTACAATGAGGGTGGTGAGGCACTAGAACAGGCTGCCCAGAGAAGTTGTGGGTGCCCCATCCCTGGAAGTGTTCAAGGTCAGGTTGGACAGCGCTTTGAGCAACCTGATCTAATGAAAAGGTGTCCCTGAGTTGGACTAGATGACCTTTAAATGTCCCTTCCAACCCAAACCATTCTATGATTCTATGGTTTTGCCAGAAAATTCAGTTCCAGCCCTTTGCTGTTAACTAATATCTGTGCTCTCCTCCAAACACTTAAAACCCACTCTGTCTTGCGTGGCTTTCCCTGAATGCAAATATGAGTGCTGTGATTGCTTCTGCAGGGAGGTTTGTAAGATGTGCAGGCTGCAGGCAGCAAGCAGCGGGGCTTTTTCTTTCCTCTCTGTGTCTCACAATTCAGCGGACACGGGCTGTGAGCTCTGGGAGCATCATGAGCCTCCAGGCTCAGACGACAGCATTTTAAAGCTTTTTCTTTCTTCTTACCCTTCACTGAGTGTTATTCAACACGCATTTCTGCGCTCCTTTTGCCATGCTGTTAGCCCAGCAATCAGCTTCTCCCCTCATTGAGCTCAGTGGGAGCTGATACAGAAGTTTACTAGTCTGAAAATTAGCCCTGGCAAGATGAAGAGCTGGCAGAGCGCGAATAAAACCCTGTATCTCACATGAGCGTGGTCCCCGCCGCAAGTCTGCCTCAGTTTTCCTACCGTGTAGCTCCCTACCTCGCTAGAGCTGGCTCCTACTTAGTTGGAAGTGTGGTCTGCTTTAAGCATGGGCAGGCTCAGGTGCTGCTGCTAACCCAGCAGTAGAGAGGTCCTACGCCCACCCACTCTTAATGGGTGCAGTTGTGGGGATGCCCCACATAACCTTGAAAATGTAGGTTGCTGAATTCACTTCTGAAATGGAAAACAACAACCAGGTAATCACTCTGTATTATTACTTATTTTGAAATTTGGTTTGTATATGCTGGCTGTTTTCACTGCTGATTCATCTGTGACGAAAGTTTGTATGGTAGCATCAAACAGAGAACTGTAGCTTTTAGCTGGTGGAAAGAATATAGATCTCCAGATGCCTTGGCATCTGGTGAGACGTATGTAGCATTCTGGGACTGTCCTGGAAATACAGTAACCAGACATTTTAATTAAAAAGATAATTACACTCACATTTTTTTCTCTTATATTGCATGGATTCAAGCCAACAGGTGCTTTTACTGTGAATCTGAGAGCTAGAATTTATTAAAAGCTTGGCTTTCAAATAATAAACCTGCAATAGCGGATGAATTCCACAGCAAATTATTCCACTTGGAGCTAGGGGATACATCAGGCCCTTTTCATTCAGTCAACACACTTCTTAATTTCCATCGGGTTTAGGATGGACGGCACCTTGTGTGACCCAGAGCAGTCCTGGGAATGCCTGTCTGCAGTAGCAAACCCCCCCAAAGCATCACCAAACCCGCACTAGGAGGCTCACAGCCTCCCTGCAAAAGGAAGACATCAATTTGATATTTCTTTCCAGTCTCAGACCACTGTTGCTTGGATCCGAGTCTCATTTCGGACCAACTTGGGAAATAATGCCATCACTATCACCAAAGAAAGTATGTTGCAAAATCCCCAGAGTAGTTTTTATTTAAAATGTTACTATCATAAAATTCCAGACTATGAAATGAAGACCTCAGATTCACATTCAAACCTTATCCCTCATTTTTAAAATATGTAGATACGTAGTCACAAAACATAAAACATGCTGCAATGATACAAATATATTTTTTGATACTGAAATTACAGTACATTATAAACCATGAAAACAAATTGAGGCACTAGACTGTACATCAGCTCTGTTCTGCACTGGCTGTGAAGCTGATAAACTCATTTTCAACAAACAAAAGAATATTCTCTTTGTTTAGTGAACATAACTTTATGGGTCATATCAAACAATGTGCTTTGTTGTGAGACATCACCAGGGTTGCTGGTCCTTTCAGAACCACAACGCACCTACACAACATGTATCGCTGCCACAATATGAAAAATAATCATTTTATTGAATGTACAACTCAAAAAAAATTGGTTATTATTAAATAAATAATTATTCCATACAGTGGTTAGTTTATATTACACTGCATTGGCCATTAGAACAAATGGGGTTTAATAAATAATGCATGGGAATGTCTCATTTACGCCTCCGTTCGTAATTCTGTGCTATGCTCCTTTCAGAGGAACCTGCAAAAAACGAAGCAGAATGAAGCATGTGGTACAGCCTCGCGTAAACCCCAGCAAGCACAAGGAAACGTCAGAGACCTGCAGCTTGCTGGGTCACCGCCGGACCCCGTCAGAGCATTTGGACCCAAGATGAGGGATCCTGACACAGCCCTGAGCTGCTTTCAGTTGGTTTTACCCCTTGGACTACACCACCCTCCAGGAGCCTGAAGGTCTGAGCAGTGCTTTCTACCTCTCCTCTATCGAGCTGCTTGAAGCACCATCAACTCAGAACCTTTTTACGTTCCAGTAATCCATCTAACTGATGGGGTCTGAGCACTCGAATCAATTTGTGGGTCGAGGCTTTCTGCATCAACATGTCCACCTTCTGTCCTGCAGAGTCAGCTCTTTGCCAGGTTTAAACCCTCCCTGTCCCCAAGCCCTGCACACAGTGATACCTTTTACTAAAATCTGCAGCAGGAGCTAAGCAAACCTCAGACTACCCTGTGGACCAACCACAGCCTAAAATAGTCTTCAGTAACATATTTAGCATTTAGTAGCAGTAGATCTCTCCTTCTTGCTCTTTTAAAATGAGAGGGAAACCCAGAGAGCCCTTCTTCGGCAGAGCTTGACCACAGGGTGACACAGCTGGTCACCAGAGTCATCTTTGCTTTGACCCCAAAGGGAGGATTGCTTGCATGGAGCATGCGCATGCCTATTGCATGCAATGCACGGCTAGTCTGGGGGGATTCAGCACTGCATCCTGCAGGGAGCTGGCATTTTGGATCAGTGACAGTTTTAAATTAACAAGACTTCAATTTTCACTAGGCTAAATGCAAAATCAGTTCAGCTTTCTTTCTCAATATGGATTGTTATAGTATCTTTACTGTACATGTGACTGTTTTCTAACTTCTACCTGGAGCGTTCATCTGCCAGACTGCACAGCTTGGGAGGCAGTTAGTGTCAGACCCCATTTTACCAAAGCAGGAATTAAGACACCAGCATCCCGGTACTCTGCTTTGTCGCACGAGGCTTTAAATCAGCGCCGCACTCACACCTGGCAGCAGGGCGGTGTGAACTCCTACCCATTGCCAGGGGACTCAGGGGCTTTCTGCAGAACAAGAAAACCATGGCACCAAGAAAAGGTCCTGCCCAGTTCAATACCTTTCAGTAGGGAGAAGTAAGGACAGTCCTAGCACGTAGTCCTGATCCTGCTTTGACTATACAGTCCTTAGGACCTATCTTCTCCTCCAGAGGAGCAGAAGCAACTTCTTACGATTTTCCCCACAGGGAACTGGGCTGAAAAGCAGTGAATTCTAGTTTTACCTGTCAGGCAGGTATTACATAGCCCGACAGGGTAAACTTTCATTATTCCCTTGTTACAAATACCACATAACAGTATCTTGACTATACCAGCAATTTTGAAATTAGGGCAATAAAATCTTTGCTTTTTTAAACATTTGCTGTATTTTACTTTCTCATATTAATGTAAATGTAATCCCAATGGAAACCAGACCCAATTTATTACTTCCAGGCTATTTACTTTTGTGATAGCAGATATATTTACAGGTATTATGCACTTAATAGCTATTGCCACCACAGATAAAATTGTACAAAATTATTCATGATACATAGCAATTTGCAAAATGATGCAGAGAGCAATATTACTAGTCTGAACAGGGTTTAATTGAAAATAAAAGTTACTGACAACCATAATTGCAGAATATAGATCACAGCATGTATCCACATAATATAAAGGTGTCAGCTAGTAATTTAACTTTTATCATCCATTTAACAAAACAGTGAGAACTATTTCAGAGACATGAAATACGTATTAGGTTTTTTATTTTTTTAAATTCCTGTTCTGGGGAATTAACTGACACTTTATGGTTCACCGTGAGGGATTTCCTCAGTAGAGCCCTATAGCACAGGGAAGCTAGAGCTCCTGGCAGTCTGCAGTTACCCGCAGGGGCTGCGCACGTGAGGGAGGAGGATTCCGCCCTATATGGATGCTATGGGAAAATAACACAAATTCACAGTTTCAGTTCAAAGCTTAAAATGTTGTTGCTATTTTTTTTTTCAGATAAAATGAAAAGCTGGAAGAGGCTGGGAATGTTCAACAGTTTGACCTGCAGAATGAGGGGGCAGATCTCTGCTCTTCTACCTTCTGCTCCAAGTCTGAGGAATAATGATCTCCAGACACAATGAGGATATCCCTTTACCTGGGGAGATCTGGATCACAAGTTTAAATGAGCTTCATATTTTCAGCCTCTGAATTTTTCATGATGTGTCAGTAAAATTTAGTTTTTTCTTATATTAGCACTTTGGGGACTGGCAGAACACGCTGCTGGCAAGGACAGGGCAGTAAGGAAAGTGCCCTGGGGACTTCTACCTGACCTTGCCTGCAGCTCAGACCAGCCTGATCATGTCAAGCATTGGAGTGAAGTGGACCCTGAAATATCTTGGTTAACAAAGAAAATCCTCATCCTTTTTCACAGAACTCTGGGTCTACACTACATAAAGACTGCTTCTTCCATCCGCTGGGAGAGAACAAAGAGGCAACAGAATGAAGAAGCTGTGTATTACCGAGTACCAGATTTAGTCATATACATACCAGAATTTAAAGATCTTTTGCCCATAAGTCCAACAAAGGAGTCTGGTTTATGCCCTGGAAAAAATATATTTGGGGGTATTTTAATACATTTTAAATAGGCAGGCTTTTAAGATAACGTATTCTCGCGAGGAAGGAAGACACAGGCTCCAAAAATGTTCATCTCACAGACTAGTTGTTCACACCACTCTCAGACAATGGAGAACAAACATCAGTCTGACTAATCAGACTGAACAGGTTAGACCAAGGCACAGGCCAGTTAGTGGACATCTCATAACTCAGATGATAGACTTTTTGTTTTGTGGGGTTTTTTTAAATATAATGGTAAAACAATGGCCAATAACTGATTCTTATTCCTGTCCCAGTACAATTCCTATTGATTTCAGCAAATGCATAAGAAGGCAGTGTCTTGGTATAGCCTGCATCTGTGTGATGCATCTCTTCTACCTGTTGGTGTTTTTTTCTGTAACATGGAAGAAAAATCTTCCTCGCAGGCCAGGCAGAGCCCTTACTGGAGAGGAAGCCAATGGGACTCTATGTCTGGACACGTCTGAGCTAGACAGTCTGGCTCTATTTTTGGAATATTTATGAGTTCAGATATTACCTTCGTGTTCCATTAGTACTTCTCAAGGCACTGGATATGTAGAGGATAAATTACTCCAAGTTTTGGCCTACAGCACGTATCAGATATAGTGGTAGCTATAGTTTCAGATAAGGAATGAAAAGGAGCCATTCTTCTTTCTCTAAGCTGACTTTTGAGGCAAACTCAGAAATTTCTCCTTGGAAAGAATTTTGCTTGGCTAATTCATCTACAAAGCAAGTTGAATGATCCCCAGACCTCACAGGTATTAATTCAAGCTGAAGCATTTTCAGAAAGCTACAATTTTTTACTTTAGTCAGCAGGTTATTTGGCATGAGCTTTGTATCTGACTCTTTATTGGTCTTCCAATACATAATCCTAGTGATAAAATCTTGTGGCTAACAGAACACTGGGACAGTTATTGACCTCTGTGGACAGAGGAGGTCTCACAGAATATAAGATCATTTTTACTTATTAAAAGTCTTCCGGCTCCTGTCTAAGCATCTTCAGATAAATTCAGAGAATAAAGCTATCACTGTGCAGAACAAGGTAACAGCACACTGCTGATACCATCTCCCACTTGGTGTTACACAGAAGCAAAGCAAGGCACGCTTATTAATGGGGCAAGATACACTTGTTTATATGGCGGCACATCATCAATCAGCCCCTGCTGCAGGCGGGGGGCTGATTCCCACCCAGACAACGCTGCAAGTGCAGATACAGTATCTCGCACGCGATGACATGAGCTCTCTCGTGGAATCATTCTTGGGGATTTGGGAATTCACTATTCTAATTTTCCAGATTTTGCAGTCTTAATTGCTCCTCTCCAAGTCTGGCAGTAAGCCTGCCTTGCCTACAAGAAAGATTTACAGAATCCCCCCCATGGGAAATAAGAGAAAGCTGCAACATCCACACAGTAATGTGGATTGAAATCTCAAAGCTTGTGGCGGCTCAGATGAGGTACAGGCTCACAGCTGCACTGGGGAGTTTTCAGTCCTTTGACAGAACATTTTTCCACCACCGGTGCTGCCAGTCCTTAGCTGAACCCCGTCACCTTCTAACTAATCCCCTCAAACACACTATTCCTTATTGGAATATCTTCTAATAATTACTTAAAATATTAGCATTTTTTTAACTTACTTTTGTGAGAGATCTGGCCGTATCCTGATTGGAAGAGGAAAGGAAAGAGAAAAAAAGGAAAAAGAGTTGTTGAAAAAGGATGGGCATATACATATGATGCTACTGCAATGCTTTGAAGAATCAAATACAGAAACTACACTACACATTCCACTTAAGGGAAATTAAGGTGATCATTTACAACTGCATTTCTTTTTGAACAGACTACAAAATCTTGTTTCAGCTAAACCCACACAATTTAGATCTGTTCAGCTCCAAATTGCTTTGAGCAATTCTTGATTCAGTAAACATGTAGAAAACATGGCAATAATTGTATACACAACCAATTCCCACACAATTTGGGGACTGTGCAATTCAGTGCACGAGTGTGCACATATTGCACAATAGGTGCAATTCAGTGGCACCTATGCTGACTTGTGAATTATCGTGATACTCCTTACTGGTATTTACATGCTGTAACCGGTGTGCGCTTAGCACTTTAATGTGAAGCCCACTCTTTTCCAATCAGTGGGTTTATCTGATATTAAACTTGGGAGGGGAAAAAAAAAAAAAAAGCAAAACTAAAGCCAAACAACTCACACCGCAACTTTTCAGAAAGGTTTAACGCGTTCAAACCGAGCGACAACCGCTGTAAAGTTGGGAGAAGAGCCCCCCGCCCCGCTCACCGGCATCCCGCTTGCCCATCAGGCCGAAGAACTGCTGGGGCCGGGGTCTGCGGGCCATCCTCTGCAGAAAGTGCTCCAGGGGCAGCGGCAGCTCCTCCTGCGGGGCGACAGCGCCGGCGTTCAGCGGGGACCCCCCCACCCCGCCCGCGGCGCCGAGCCGCCCGGGGCAGCGCCCGGCCCCGGCGCCCCCCAGCCCGCACCCCCGCGGGGCCGGCGGGCGGAGCGGCGGCCGGCGGCGCTCACCTTCTCCTGGTCGCCGTCGGACCAGTCGGACCAGTAGCTGAGGTCGTCGGTGGCGCCCATCTCCTGGGCCAGCGCCTGCGCCGAGGCCAGGAGGAGCAGGGCGAAAGCCAGCGGGAGTCTCATCGCCGCCTCGACGTCCTGCGGGGGCAGAGGGTGAAGCAGCCGCGCCCGGGGGCGGGCAGGCACGCAGCCCTGCGCACACACGCCCCCCTGCTGCACACCTGGGGGCACGCTCCCTCGCACGTACAGACAGACAGACATGCACCTAGTTACACACCCACAACCCCTCCACCGGCTGCTACGTACACCTCTGGATATACACACGTCCCACACGTATAGAGTCGTTTGCAGCTGGATGTACACACAGATAGACGTGCCCATCCAGAGGCACCCCTCCACACACATACATAGAGGTATACATACACACACCCTCACACGTAGATACACATCTAGATAGTCACACCTTCACACGTACGCACACCCATCCAGATACTCACACACACATACCCAGGTACATACACATCTAGTTATAAACTCACAGCCCCTCACACAAACAGCTACACGCCTTAGAAGCACATGCCTACACGGAGATACAGCTCTCCACACACAAGAGACACACATGCCTAGAGGTACACACACATCCCTTCGCACATCCAGATACACGCATTGGGACAGGCACAAAAACATCTTTGCACATCCAGAGAAACACACGTGCGGACACACAAGCATGTATAGGCACCCCCCCATAGATGCACACATATATAGACACACACCCCCGCCAGGCACATAGGCAGACACAGAGAAGTACACATGCACACACCCTCACAAACACGTAGACAAGCGCATCCTCACGCATATAGGTACGGACGGACGGACGGACAGACAGACACGGTCCCGGAGGCACACGCACCGTCTGCAGCGGGGAGGGCGGGCGCTGCTCTCCGTGCGCATTGGCCGTCCGCGGGAGCGCTCCCCACTTTATATACCTGGAGACGGGGAGGGCCGAGGCAGCCTCATTTGCCTAAATGCAATTACCCCCGGTTTTATCGTCCCAGCCCCGTGACAGCCCCCGCCCCGTCGAGCAGCCCCCGCCCCCCGCTCCGGCTCCCGCCGCGCTCCCGGAGGTGCCCGGGGCCGGGGAACGCGGGGCGGCCGGGCGGCTCCCCCCCCCGGCTCCCTCCCGCTGCCGCTCCGGGCCCCCGGGGCCGCCCCGTCCCAGCCGGGGCCAAGGCGCGCCCCGGCGGAGGGGTGCGGGGTGCAGCTATAGGGTGCGGGTATAGGGCGCGGATGTAAGGGTGCAAATGCCTCTTTTCGGTCCCCCGCCCCGCTGCCGCACCGAGGGGAGAGCTGCTTTCCGCAGCGAGCGGCACCGCCGGGAGGGCGAGCAGCGGGCAGGGGACGGGGGACCGAGGGACAGCGCCGAGCGGGGAGCGAGCGCCGTTGGGCACGGCAGAGGGGCCGCCTCCCGTGCCTGGGCGAGCCCCTTCCCTCCCCAGGGCTACCCTGCCTCCCCCTGTGCCGCTGCTGAGGCGGCCCCGGCCCGCCGGGGGAGCCTGGTGGGACCAGGAGTGAGGGATGCACAAAGCCGAGGAGGGCCTTGCCCGGTGGGTGCAGCGTTTGGGGGGTCGGGCACCCCGGGGCTGGTGTGTGCGCTTGCAGAGGGGCTGCCAGCGCAGGGCAGCAAGCAGGCACGGCTGGGCTGGCCGCTCTGATGGGGGGAATGCCTTCACTGGAAATGAGCCAGTCTCTCCAGCAGCACATCTCTGCCTTCATCCTTTCCCTACGACAGCTTCACACTGCTGCTGGCGTTCGGCTCAGATAGCTGTTTAGGTTATCTTCCATTTCACTGGTGTTCCAACCTATTTCTCCAAAGTCAGCTGTGCACAAGGCTTCTCAGTTAACCTTCGTGGTCCCTCAGCACCTGTGTTGTCATAGTGCACGGTACCACAGCCTAAATCAGGCACTCTGTGCAGAGTTTAGCAGGAGCTAAGAGTATTTCTTCTGAGAAAGAAGAGATTGCTCAGGAGCTGGAATTGGCTCCCTGGTACCACCCCTCTGCTTGCTCCGGGATGCTACCATTAAGATGGCCTTGCTGGCAGTGGTAAACCTCCTCTCCAAGGACCATTCATTGGCATGTAACTGTGGATCCAAGGGGAATCCGGCACCTTGTTTGCTAAATAAAGGCATGATTAATCCCAGGCCTCCCCATTAACTAAAAATGCTCCTCAGGCCCCACAGTATTCCCCAAAGCACAGCTAGGCATGAGCCTCTTCCCGACTCTTGCGGATGTCTACACTTTGTCTATAAGACTCTGCACATAAGTAAGAAAAACTGTGGCCCGGCGATCTGAGGGTCTCTCTGAAGTCAACACGGGCTGCTTGAGAGGGTGGTTGAGAAAAAGAGTGGTTTGGAGGAGCCCGCCGTGCGACTTCGTGCAGCCCAAGCACCTGCTGTGGGCACCTCTGTTGAAACCTTGAGCGTTGGCGGTGTGAATGCTCCTCATTCTGCCTATCAACAAGCTGGCAGAAATGACATTGTTTAGCAACTCTGGGAACCCAAACCATCAGATTTTCGTGCTGCAGCTTTGTAGCATTCCTTTTGATGTGTGAACTTTGAAGATTCTTGAAGGAAAATTGTTTTCTTGTGTTTTTTTCATTATGCTGTTTCTGTTTATGGACAAGGGAGCAAAAGGTCAGATATATCAAACTAGGCTTGCCAATCCTACGAGTGTCAATGAAGCTCAGGTTTTACAGAAATCCTGAGAACTCCCAGCTTCCTCTGAAGTTGATTCTATCATCCAGGAGTCCATTGTAAGTATGATAAATTTGACCTGAAAAGTCCTATCTGTTCTGTAATTCAGCATTTTATCAAAATGGATGTAATCATAGCTTGATCTATGAAATTACAGGAATTTTCGTTTTTGAGAGAGCAAGAGATGGAAAATTAAAAAGAGGTCTTTTCTATTCTTCAGAAATTTTAATGAATTCAAGTACTTTATCTCAGACTTGTCTAATAGTTTGGGTGGGAGTGAAAAAATGACTAATAGGTCAAGCTCACTTTTCTCTTTCTCAGTTTCTAAAATAAATTGACTGCTTAATCTTTCTTTGACCTGCAATACCTGGACATTACACTATGGACTTTTCAGGAATTGAGCAGATTTCGTGACTAATGAGCAAAACTGATTCCTAGGAAGACTTGCTGAGTTCATTTTTTTCATGTGGAGAGGAGATAGAAGGCTCAAATAAGGGACCAAGAGTGACATCTTGACCTGGAAGCACCTGAAGCTCCTGCCTTTGTGCTGCCCTGTCCCTGCCCCAGGGATACATTAGAGCATGGTAAAATGCCCTTTGTGCACAAATAAAAAACCCCTCAATTTTGCAAAAAACTGCCTCTGCCTCAGATATAAAAGAAAATGTCTTTGAAAGATATTGGTGGTTTTATATCCATGAGTTACCTTGCAACTAAGTATGTGAGAGAGAGAGTGGGTACAAGGTGCTTATGTTGAATACCCTTGCTCTATCCATGCTCAGGGCACAGAGCCCACCCTCCTGTTACAGTTAGACCGTGTGATTCCTAACAACTAGCATGAAGATTTTTGTTCATGAACCAAGAGATCATTAGACCCAAGGTTACCCAAATAGGAGTCTATTTTTCCTTTGGAAGTGACAGAGAAAGGCATTTTTTGAGTTCTTATCCAGACATTTCCCTAATCGAGCTTAGGAACTGGATTAAAGGCGCTTGTTGTGGCTAGAATCTCAACAGCAATAGAAAACTATTTGGGAAGCAATTACCTATGAAACATACCTCAGAGAACTGCTTTTTCAATGGATTTAATATGATACGTCCTGTGTGATGATCCTTGTGAAATATTTATTTGAGTTTTATGATAATGTTTTGATTTCCAGTAAAAAGTCCAATAGTTTAATGATAAAACACATTGGCTGCTACACAGTTATCAAGTAATTCTTATACCATCAACAAACAGCTCATGTGCTATGGGAAAATAGCAAATTATATGATCATGTAAGATTTTGTGCAGAATGCAAATCTGAATTGTTCGGGTATACACAATTTCACAACACTTGACACAAAATGAATGTATCTGGCATTGTTCTTCAATAGCCTTATGCTATATAATTATATGCTATATGCTTAAACCTAGAGCCTAATTCTCATATCTATTGAGATCTCTTTTCATCCCTTTATCAGGGATCTACAAATAACAGGGAGAGCCCCAGAACAGTTATTTTATATAACTTCAAAAAATTAGGGATGAGATGCAGTTTACCTAAGCACAGTGATCCTGTCTGTAAACATACCAGACCTCAGCTCTGTTTTCTATCATGACAAGAACACTGGAAATGTTCTTATCCAAAGATACAACCTTATAAACATTAGAAAGAGAGACCATGACTGATGACCTCTTAAATTTTTCATAGGTATGTGTCTCCAGGGGAAATAGAACGATTTCAATCACAGATGAGGAGTCTTTGTAACACAGTGATTGATTTTGACACTGTAAGATTTTTTATGGGCAAAGCATCCAAGTGGCACTGGAAAAATTAACAGAACTCACAACAGCATCCTGATTTTCTAATTAAGTATGGCCAGGTTAGCGAATTACTCTTTCACCTGTATTTTAAATTTTACATTACAAGTTTGTCATCTTTAGTTTTTGCTTTAATGAAGATTTACATTTTCAGAGCATATGCTTGTACATATTAATGCATGTGAAGCATATGTGACAATTATGCATATCTCTCCCTCTTCCCTCTCCCCTCCATCCATAAAGAGTGAGAGATTATTCTTCTACTTGTGAAACCAGACATGATAGGTTCAATTATATTGTGCTCGCAGGCAGGCAAGAAGGGAAGCAGTGAGACCTGTATGCCACAGGAATGCCCTTTTCTAGGCAGGTACAGGCAGAAGCAAGGCTGATCTTGCACTTACTCAATCATCTGGTAAAAGCTGGAAATGAAATGTTGGTCTTTGGTTCTCATTTTGAAAAGAAAAGTTAATGGCTTTCCCCACTCTTCTGATCCCTGTCATCTTTTACACTCCCATTGCTGTTCTCCATCCTGCCAAGCCACTAGTATCACTTGCATCTTACCTGGAGTGAGCTTCTTTAACCCTGATTTGAGGCCCATTTTTGTCCACACTAAGTTAGGCATACAGGTGGGATGTGGGACCAACTGAAATGAAAATAAATGGCAGGGTATTAAGATACTGAATGTAAACATATAATGGAAATACCTCAGTCAAGGCTATCCTCCCAGCCTAGTAGCTCTATAGGCAATCAGCTGCAAGAGGAATAAACGCAGTCCTGTCAAGCTCCTCGAGCTGCTTGAGAGAGCATGTCCTTGGAGGAGAAAAAGTATTTCCTCTCAACCATTTGGAGGTCTCAGAGAGCGAGAAACAAAGCCATGCAGAACCACCTCTGCATTTGCAAAAGCTATGGGGAAGCTGGCAAGGAGAAGGAGGGAGGGTGGCTGTCTGACTGCCCAGAGATGCCTGCTCTTTTTCTGATCACAGGAGCTGAGCATCTGCCAAAGCTTCTGTGACATTTCTAGATCTGTATTCATTCAAAACAAAAGCGAGAAGATCTGGACTTGCAGCTACTTGGAGACGCCTTACCGTAACTCTCCAAACAGTTTTCACAAGAAACATGGAAGATGCAATATTTGTTCATTTTTCTTAAAAAAACCCAACAGTGAATGACATTCTAACTACACATTTTAATAGCAAATACAGAACAGTATTTGCCTCACAGAAACAGTGACTGTCTCTTTTAACCATGAACCCAGTTTTTTCCACATTTGCCATCACCAACAGAATGGCCAGGGGAAACCATAAAATGCGGTGCAAAATATTTCCAGAAGCTGGGGCAGATTGTGAGCATCACTGGTGTGAGCTTGACCAGAAAAAGCTGCAATGTCAACTCTCCTAGCAATGCAAAGGACTCAGAGCAGCCACGGAGCAGATGCTTCAGATTAACCAACTTCATCACTCTTGGAAGAAAACTGCTGACATCACTTTGTTCTGATGCAAACAGAGACCCTGTTTGTCTCCTGAATACTTATTAGATTACAAATATATTTATAAGTCAGTTGATTTGATTCAAACTGAACCTTCTGAGTCTGGAGCTCTCTCTCTAAGCCTTTTTGCTTCACTTGTCCAAGCTTATTTGAAAGCTACCTCACAGTGACTTGTGAGGATAAAGGGAGGGTTTAAACTTACTTTATCAACAGGTGAAAGCAAAAAGCTGACTTTTAATCTAGCCCTAGCACATCTTCTGTAAAGATTTTCTGTAGGAAGGACAATCTTTTCTCAGAGACCCCTCAAAGACTGGCCCTGGTCTTATTAAATTTTACAGATCGATCATCAAACCCTTGGCCTGTTTTCAACACCCGAGTATCTATCTGATCCTGCCACCAGAACCTGTCCTCATTGCATTGAGTGCCAGCTGGCTCCCGTCATAGACGGCAGCAGCAGAGCAGGATGCTCATGATGGAGTGAGTGCCTGGGAGAAGCAACGACCCCAGTCCCATGCCATGGGAATACACAACAGCACTTCTTCATTATCTGGGAAAGTGATGGACACGTGGCTGTTCCACTTACTGTTTTTTTTCTCCTTTTTTTATCCCTGTGCAACAGCAGCCCCCAGTTCCTGGGCATGAGGCTGGGTATCCTTGCCTCCTGCCCCTACTTCCAGACCTTCTCCTACAGGGAGGATGAGCCTTATTTTGCACTGGGTCCTTCTGCTGATCCCCCACAGCTTCCCGGCGTTCATCGCAACAGCAGAAATGGATTAATGCTTCTCATGGCTGCTACGATCTGCGCTTAATTGAAACAGTTTCTTAACTTGGGATCAAACAGTGGTGAATCATCCTCTTTTTTACTCTGTTTTAGAAACTAGATAATTTATATGGCTATGTCTTCATTGAATATTAATATTTTTCTCAGTAACACAGCACATTTGAAAAATAGATTCAGAAATCAGCAGGATAAAAGGGTATAGTTTCAGCAAAATTTAAGTGAATTCTAATATCACTACAACTACCATTTTTTTAGTGGTTATGTTAAACAGCTTTTACAAATCCATAATAACACTATCTTTTTTGTTATTTGCACTTGTTGCATCTCAGTGTGTCTCTCTCCTTCCTCATGTATCTTCAACAGAAGTTCACAACATCTCCAGAAGTCCTTGAAGTACTCAAAAAATTTGCTTATGACTTTTCTGCTTTTCGTTTACCCCACAATTTTTGGGAGACTACATTCTAAATCCTTAATCCATATACAAAACCCTATGCAACAACTTGTAAAAGCAAGTTGGCATTTCTGGAACAAACATCCACGAACTTAGTCTTGGAAGTAGCATTGTGTATGGTGAGATAAAAGCGAAGTAAAGAAAAAGAAAATACCCGAGGATGAAATCAGTGGGAGACCTAAGGAGCTCAGATGCTCAAATAAAGCAGAAAAAAAGCAGAGAAAAGGAGAAAATAGCAAGGACAGTCTTTCGTGCTGCTTTGATAATCACTTGAAGTAAAGTATCTTTCTATGGCTTGGCTGTCTTTTCTTCCAGTTTTGTATCTTATAATATATTCATTTTTTTAAAACTCTCAAGCTCTGAACTCATGCCTGCAACAAGTTCATTTTTAAGTAGGTCACTTCCTGCCAAATCATTCAACTGGAAAGATTAAAAAAAGTGTGAAATAAATTTATGGGGATCGGTTATTACACAGAAGTTTTACAAAAGTAGCTGCCTAACCAAAGAAGGGCTATTTGTGCTAGAATTCAAAAGTGTATCCTAAGGAAGAAGGTGACAGAGTTGCTGGTGGATGCTATGGAAACCTGAGACTTTTTCATCAGATTGAATGTGAGGCTATTTTATCTGTTTGGTTTCGTTGTTTCACTGTCATCCTTTCCCACTCACTCCATGCTGACTTCTGAGCAATTTTAAAACCTTGCCACATCTGACGCAAATGCTTTAACAAGCTGCGAGCCCAGCCTTCATCAGCAGAAAGACAGGGGGACACCCTTCTCACAGCAAGTCTTGGGGGGCCACCTCCATGCCCAAGGAAATCAAAGAAGCCTCTCCCCCCGCAGCTCCCTCTGCTTGATGCGAAGTCCCTGATATAGTGGGATTTATATTTAGTTTATTTGCATCCGTTTCTTCTAGAATTCCTTTTGATGTGCATGATGAAAGAAAGACTTGAGAGTGTTTGTGAAGGGCTGGAGGACAGAGCGGGAGCATCACACAGCTTTGCATGTAGCTAAGGAGGAGGGACTCCCTGTTGACTATTTGGGCCCTGGCTGCTGTGCCCTGTGGTGCCCTGAAAGTCAGAGCTCTGTAAGAGCCCTCTTCCTCACGCTCCCTTTCCATACATTCACGTTGCACCCACTATAATGACTTTGCTCCCAGATTCTCCTGCTGGTCAATGGAGACCAATGAACAAGGGTAAATGAGATGTTAACCTGGAAGCATCCATGCCTCTGGGAGAGTCCTCACATCTACTGGGCTTGCGTTCATCTGAAATGAGATCACTGGATCGGCCTGACACACTTGCCAATTGCAGCCCAATTAGCAATTCCAGTCTTAAAGGAGAAATTAATTCTTTGTAAGTTTGCGATATAAAATAAGAAGTACTCAAATTAAGAAGATGGCAAAATTGAGTCTTTCAGGTATACCTATAAGAAAACATCACTGGGTCATCACTTGGCTAGCAGCAAAAGCTTTCACCACTTCAAGGCTTCACACAGCAGAGGACTGTGTCATTCCCAAGTCTAAGACCTGCTTCTGCTCACCACCCAGGGGCGCTCACAAAGGGTTGCACAACTGTGGGCAGGCATCTCCCTTTCTGCTGAATTCCTCCCTTTTCTGCTCACTTGCAGCAATAAGAGGTGGGTCTCATCTAGGTTCACAGCATTCTCCAGTTAAGGCAAAATTGTCATATTTTAGCTAGTCAAGGGATGCATGAGGTCTTATCTCAGACTGATCATTAGGGGCTGAGACCATTAAGGCCTGTGCTCTGCTTCAGTGCCAATGCCTTCACAGATGCATTGTAGTATGTCTATGCAAATATTTTTGGTAGTTTGTATTGATTATGAAAGAGCACCCTGAATGGTTTCCCAGACAGCTGATTTACCCAGAACATCCAGAATAATGAATTCAGACAGAAATGATGAGCAAATTTGCAGCTGTGCTAACTCCCACATAACATGCCAACTTGCAAGTCTGCTTGGCTCTCTGCACCGACAGCTGCTCATGTAGCTGGGTGCATTGGCTGTGCACTCCACAAACAACGCTGCTTGTCTGCAGCCAGGAACATGAGGAAGGAATGGTTATTTGGAAAAACATAGCTCAGGTGTCATGGCATTTACCTTCAAATGATGGAACCATATCGCACACATTGCATGTATTCCAAATTATGGAAGAGAAGTCTTCCTATATTTTCATATAAAATTACTAAAATTTTCAGATATTTTAAAAGGTTTTAGGTACATAAAAAACTAAGGACCTCAATGTTTAAGTTTTAGCTGCTTATTAGAGCACCTAAAGGAATGAAATTCAGGTTCCTACTTCTCTCCAACACCGGGAAGAATTAGATGCTTGAAAATGGAGTTCAAACATCTAGTGCACAAACAGTGAGACCACCTGGGGTTAGTCAGTAGACAGTGTGGAGCATTCCTATCCTGCCCATCTTCAATTTAGGCATTTCATCAGCTGTGTGCTCTTCCCTGAAAGTAAAGATCCACAACCACTCTACCAAAGGGCTGAGGGGAACTGTTGTGGTCTTTTAAAATGACAGGAATGATGCCATTCATTTTATCTAATCTGAGAAGTAGATTACACGTGGATCTGCCATAATTGGTGTACATTCACTGGGCAATGCATAAAAGGCAATGCATATTGCCGAGTTATTTATTCTTAGGTTTAGAAAAGAAGGGTGAAGACACCAGTCTTCAGGTAAAGCTCTGGTTAGTGAAACTAGACTAAAAGGTGATGTTCTTAGCAGTGCTGGTAAGCTTCGCAAGTACATCAGTACCTCCATTGCAGCATTTCTAATCCATATTTAAGTAAAATTCTTCATTAATAATATTAGGATAATAAAAAATTTACACCAGACTAAAGATGTCTACTGTAAGGATGTTTAATAAACATGCTCCAGATGAAAGCTAGCATGGTGGACAGTTTCCTCGCCATCTTAGGATGAAGAGGGCTTGTGCTCATAAAATGTTCACATCTTTCCACATGAATGTGCTGATATATAATTCATAAAAATACTAGTTATGATATTTCTAAGTTTGAGTAGCTTACCCCAAGTTTTGTGCAGCAAATGAAGAGAAAGATGTTAAATAGATTTGGACACATCAAAGATAAAAATATTACTCATAGATCTGAGGTCTGTTACCTCAGGACACATGTATTCTGTTTTTCATATGTTCTCAAGTATTTCATTAAGCACTAGTAGTTTTCTCCACTTTTTATGCTTTTCCCTTGATATTTTGCTTAAGAAAGATGGAACATGACAGCATTTGCTTTCTGAGTCAAACTCTGTACTATATTTTTTATACCAACTTTTAAAAGCAAAGGAAGACTGGAAGACTGTGATTTGATTGCAATTCTTTTATTAACGTACAGCCAAGCTCTACACATGTAGTCAAGCATACAACATGGAAAACTAACATCAGGTGAACAAAAGCGTTTTCTCTTAAAAATGTCATTAAACATACTAGCTAAGGGCTAGAGTAATTTTGTCATCACTATTGTTATTACTTCCACTTTAAAGGCATTTTATCTCTTTTATACCTTTTTCAGAGAATAAATGATTTTGGTGTGACTTTTCACAGAAGTAAAGCAGTGATTAGGAGAGCATCCTCAGTCTAGAGCATGCATAAGCACCACTTTAATCACCTTGATGTCAAAACATGCATAAAATTATCTGGTGCCTTCTCTTAAACAGAGATGACTGTAATTTTTTGCTGTAGCTGCACATGGAGAACAGAGGCTGTGATACTGCAAGCAATTCTGGGTCTTTTGTGCTCCAAGGATCTTCACCAAATGCCATACTCCACATGTGCTCCCAAGACCTGCAGAAAAAAAAGGTGACATCTGTGTCTTAGGAGCAGGAGGTGACAACAGAATTAAAGTATGAAGATCCTCATGAAGCAGCAATATGCAGCCCTGTATGCAGACAATATCTTGTCTGTCCTAGAAGACTCTGAAAGAAGTTTTGTTGGCTTCTTGAGGGGGGAAGATCCTGGTAAAGGGTCACCAAAATGTTAAAAAACACCTGTGGATGAAACCACTTCTTCAAGTTACCCTCAGTTGCATGGCCAGTCATGAGGACCAGGACTTGTATTTGATTGGTTTCATAATGGGAGACGGGATCCCACACTTGAAGAATGTGAAAGGCATTGGAGAAGAGGAGGAAACAAGTAGAGCAAGACAGGTTAAAAGCTAAAGGCAGAACTGCAGCTCAGGCTTGCATGCAGGAGGTGATACTTGCTTGGAGGAAGCAAGAGAGTTTGGAACTTGGAGAAAAGTTTTGAGAGGTGTTTCGACTTTGATTCCACAATCAGAAACTACAGTGTCCCAGTCAGTCTGGGTGGCATCTCTGCTGTAGAAGATGATCCCCTTCCATGTGATGATATGCAGATAACTGCTTGAGAAGCACGAGTGTGTACTCTCAGTCTATTCATGGCTAAGAAGTGCAGAGCATGCTTGCTGTCCTCTGATCTAACTTTGAAATTATCCTGGCATTGAGAAGGGCTGGACGGGGTGACCTCCAGAGGTACCTCCCAACCTAAGTTCTTCTGTGGCAGAAAGGGATGTGCTTGGCAATGAATGGCATGATCAGGTTGGGAACACAGGCAGAGTTGGTTTGGGAACCGTGTCTCTAACTCCCTCTTTTCTTGCTACTCACCTGCAACTGTTGTCCCACATGTCCCAGTCAGCATGGTGACCACCAAGTGAAGAACGTGCTGGTTTCAAGCCGGACACTCTCCTGTGGTCAGTGCCACAGTCTGGCCAAAGGGCCAGTCTAATGCAAAGCCAGGGCAGAACAGGTGCTGTCGTCTGAGGTGGTAAAGGCCTGCTGCTTGATTTTGGCTTAACACTCTAGCACATCAGCAGATAATCAGTGTTTTTAACATTTCCAGACTCAAGAAACTCCCCTTAAATGGAGGTATTTTTGCTTGGGATAAATCAAAAGATGATGTATGAAGAATGGGCATATAAAGAGCTCAAAAAAGATAGTGCTGTGCTTCCTGAGCAGAGGGAGAGGTGGGGGCCAGTCAGTATTTTTGCACTTTGCGTTCGTGACTCAGGCCACATAAATGTGCTGCTAGTGATCAGGGCTGCTGTGGTACATTTATTCAAGAGGAATATTTGCTTGTCCAGGGCTGCCAGTACAATCAAGAGAGAAAAACAGTTATGGTGACTATTTCTTTGTACTCACATGGGGAAAACAGATGATTTGGATAGTTCATCACTGCCTAGTGCATAGTAATTCCATTCAAGTTGTAGATGGTCTGAATATAACATAATATAGCAGTAGGGTAATACAAAAATAACAGATAGATGATTTTTTTTCTTCCTTTCCAAAAAGGAACTATTATATTTATAATTGCATAGAGCAATAGTACTTTTCTGGTTTCTTCAAGATCCATTATACAAATTTCCTGCTCTCTTCTCAACCTCTTTTTCTGAGTGGCTATGTTTCACAGCTGAGCATTTAGAACTATTTTTGCTTAGTGGACACTCCAGGGTGGGATTTGTCCTATGACAGGAGGGATGAGCTGCCTTCCCAGGACCCCAGAGTTTGTGTCTTGAGTCACCTTCTGATGCAGACTGTGACGTGCCACAGGACTGCCACCAGTTACCCACAACAGACACCTTATTTGCATCATTCTGTGATTCCTCTCCCACATCCTGGTGGTGGGCACCTAAGTTTTGCTGACAGAGTTGGTAAGTGGCTAAGTTATGTACCTGAACTCAGGAATCCGTCTACATCCCAAGTCCAGTAATATAAACATTGCCTACATGAAGGTGTTTTACCATAATTAAATATTATACGAATACAGTTACACATTAATCCTGTCCCAAGGGTGCTTTAGGAATCTTATAGGGATCTTAATCAAGATCATGTTACCTATGGCATTAAAACACTGGAGAGTGACTGCATCTTCAGTTTTCAAATGAAGAGAACTAGAAATTCCCATTTTCAGTGAATGCTCCGGTGCCTGACCAATTTGCCCTAAGGGCTGCAAAACACGATTTTTGGTTTTCTGGAAGGAGAAGTGAGCTCAGAATAATATTTAAATCAGAGCAAACAGGAATGATGAGAATTTGATCCTGTTAGTTCTGAAACCTTTATCCATCATATATTCCAGCTGGGTTTGGTAGAAACCAGTGGTTTTCAGTACATTCATATTTTACATCACTCTGTCAGAAACCCTGGTTTTAATCTAAGAAGGATGCATCTTGTAAAATAACCTTACCTGTGACACTTTCACTAGAGACACTTTTATGCATTTCCCTAAAGCACTGACATGGACCGTCATCCTAATCATTCATACAAGCAGAATCTGGTGTATATTCTGACTGGAAAGTTTTTATTTGAGTAGAATAGGTAAAAAATGGAAAGACAAAAAGAAAACTATTGAAACATTAAGCAGCTTGCCATGTTAGGTAAACTGCACGTTGTTTTGTGCCCTGTGGTAGGACATTATAAAATGATACAATAAAAGCACAAAATATGTTCAAGGGATTTTTCTACTTAAACAATCTGTCTTGGTGAAGAAAGTTAACTGATCTTCAAAGCTACTTTCACTATTCCTAAAACATGTTGCAGTTTTTTCCTCTTAGTGATGAGCTGTGCACAGTGTCTAAGTTGTCAATGTCATCAGCATGTCTCAGCTAACAGCAATCGCTGTTCAACATTTTAGAGCACAGAGGGAAAAACATCACTCTCAAATAAATCTTTCAAGACCATATATCACAGCCAAGATGATCAGGAGCTGCTCAACAGAAATGATGCCAAGAGACAACAAAAATGGACAGCTTCCATATTGGTCCAAAAGCACCTGAGCTGCTTCTCCGTGTCTGAAATAATAGGAAGGATATGGGAACTCATTGCAAATGCATTGAGAGTATCTGCATAATAAAGAAGATGCACAAAGGCATTAAGCAAGCAATTTTGGATTGAAGCCATTGAATCATATTTGGAAATGAAAATGCAGAGTGGTGTTATACTGTTGTGATAATCCACAATGTGCCAAATGTGCCAGTATGTAGCATAAGGTTGCTTTATCAAGGGTGGACCCAGTTTCATTTAAAGAGGATTTAAATTTGGGGTCAGGCAGGTCTTTTCTCCCCCTTCCTCTACCTCTACCACTACCACACAATCAAGTCTTTGACTAAATTATTCCCTCCATATTAACATCTTATTGTAGAATTTCCTTCTCTTTGCCAGTTTTGGATCAGCATTGATATTTCAAAGTAAAATAATATGCAGGATAACTAATTTATTAACTAACTCATTCTCTAATTAATTCAGGATTTCTCAGCTTTTGAATCACTAAAACAATAGAAAAAAGAAGATAAATGCTTTCTTATTAAATTGGTCAAAAGACTTTTCATATGTAAAATAAAAATACTTTTATATTAGCAGGTCTGTTATCTTGTCAATGAATGAAGGATTTACATGCCTAATATTCCTTTCTGCTCATAAAAGAATAGATCATATGAAAAATGTGATTTGGAATGAGTAATAATTTATTAGTTCAATGTAGGCTTTAGCTCAGCTTCCTAGGAAATAAGGCTTATATCATTAAGATGTCTGTGTGTTTCCAGATCAGTTCTTCAGCCCACCATGAACATTTTTTAACATGATAGTCACAATTCCAACCAAATCTGGTAAAAGTATTGACCTCTAAAAGATTTTCCTCAATTTTCAGGAAAACAGAGTGCCTCTTGTAACAACAGGGCTGAAACTACTGCTCTCCATTGGACAGAAGGCCACAGGATATGACTGCGGAAAACTAAAATAGGGTAGAGCCTAAAGAAACTAAATTCATGTATTTGTCTGCTCACTGATAAGCTTGTCTACTTTAAGCTATCCATATTTTGTCTTTGGACCCCAGACTCTCCCTTATTTATATGTGCAACAGAAACATATACAGAGCCTTTGCTGTCTGGTTTGAAGCTATGGAGCTGATAATGACATGTGGTGCTTGGGGGACTCCAGGTGGGTGGCAGGAAGAGGATCTGGTAATTTTTCAGACTGTAAGAGATAACAGTCTTCTGTAGAGAGATGGATATGGACTGTTTTTTCACCACCGCTCCCAGTACAAGAAGCAGGAGGCATTACAGGGCAGCCAGTAGGAGGAAGGTTCACAAGGAGGTTATAGCACAGGGGTGAGTTGTGGAGCTCCTTCCCTGGGATGCTGCAGATGCTAAAAACATTTCTTGGGTTCATTAACAACCAGCCATGTTCCACAATCAAAGGGGAGAAAAAAAATCCATTGTGAGCTTCCTGGCTCAGGAAGTCCTTGACATTTAAGTTTAAGGGGAGAGGAAGCATTCAGAAGCGTTACTACCAGTTCTCTCCATTTGTGTGCTCTTTGCTATCTGCTTCTATGTTTTGGGTTTTCTTTTCCACAAAATGCCTTCCATTTATGTTATTTAGGTTTTTCTACATTAGTTACAGTAGCATGTATTTATTGATAATTTTACTGCTTTCAGAAGACAAACCTCTTTAGACTAATTTATTCGCACTCAAAATAATGATTTTACATAAGACATCTGAGGGGTCTAGGTGTCACCACAGAGCTGCCCTTCCTTACAAGCTGGAGGCAAGACATCCATTTTTGCACCATCAGCTTCTTCTAACTGCTCAAACTCTTTTCCTGTCTAAGTGACACATTGTCTACTGGACTCTTTTGGAGAGGTAATCAGGGTATGCTACCTTCTCAGAAGGATGCTTGTGGTGCAAGCACCATCCAGGGAGCCTATAGCACTTGTACCTCTTGTAAGACATGCCACCAGGAGAAAAGGGGATGATGGAAGGCTGAAAATCTGGATTGACTCTTCCTCAACTGATTTGAGCAGTTGCATGGCTTTCACCATGTGCTGCTCATTCCTGTGTTCCTCAGACTGGTCCCAGATGCAGACAGAGAACTGATGCATGACTTGGAGGACACACCAGGAGCTGAGGTCCCACAGTGATTTCCTATCAAGCTTCATCACCTTCCGCTGGTGGGTAGGTACTGGCCCGCCTTTTTTTTTTTTTTTTGCCTTTCAGTTATTTTTAGTATTAGTCTTTTGCAGGAGAGTGAACACAGCCCAGTTAACCACAAATGGTGCAGCTGAATTTCCTACGTTTGGGAAAATTAAAGGTCAGCACTCTAGGAATGCAAAGGATGATCCTCACCCTGGGAAAATCACCTTCCTGATCAAGCTGTCCTCCTTCCATGCTGGGTAAGTATTGAAGAAAGAATATTGGAATGAATGTATTGGATTTTGTGGTCTGGACACAGAGTACTAATTGTGGGACCCATACCCATGGCTGCATCTGGGTGACAGCTTCAGATTGTATGAGAGATTTGGGGGCTTTTTTGATAACTTATCACAGCATTGACAGCCCAGTTGCAACTGGGAATGCAACTGTTCTCCATGCATCAAGATATCAAACCATCAGAAGGAAACAGTGCCGTTTTCATTGGCATTCTTCAATATAAAATGTCATAGTATATCTGAAAGCTTGAACCTGATCATTTAAGCAGTCACTGAATGCCACACTATGAGGTATATTAGGTGCATGTGAAGTAGCTGTCCTGACAGTTAGGACTGCTTTATGGAAGCAGTCTTTGGCAATGATTATAATTGCTTGAATAGTGCATATGAGAGCTGTTGGAAACACTAGACTGAACAGTAGATTACTTTTCATTTGACTGCATTTATGCCTCTTCACTTTCTTGTCTGCAGGTATGCTTTTGATCCCAGGGAATCACTGGGGATGAGTCTTCTGCATGTAGCCTGAAAGACTTGCACTTCTAAGCATATATATATATATATGTAAGCACTTGCATACTTACAAGCCTGGAAGGCTTATACTTCCATAAGAATAAAAATATTAGTCATTTACCATTCATATTCTCCATCCTAAAAAGTTTCAGTCATCCAGATAAAATGATGAGAACATCCCCTAGGTCAGGTTTCATCCTAATTAAATTAGCCTAATTATATTAGCCACAAGAAGTTCTTAAGCCTACTAGCTAAGTGGGTTATTGGGCTAGTCAGGTAGAGAAAAATCTTCTCTTTCTTTGGCAAATAGACATTAAAAAACACAACCACTTTTGTCCTTTCTTTCTCTCATACAGAAAATTGTGCCTCCACAAAAATGAGCTGTGTGCAAATACTGATTAATGGTCATAATATGTAGACAGCTGTGGTAGTCACAATCATATTAGGTGGTCAAATAAAGGTTAAATAAAATCTAGAAGCATTTTTCCAATTCTTGAAAGTGAAGCTGTACAAAGAATGTTAATACCTATTGGACATGGTTTTATCCAGTGCAATGTAACTCTAAATGTGGTGAAGGAGAGCTCACTTTAAGAGATTTTTCCCTGAAAGGTATTGCTGGGCAGTAGGGAGTGGAGCAGGCAGATGTGTTTGTGAGACCTCACTGTGAGGATGAACTTACTGGTGTGGAGATGATTATAGATGAGCAAAAGGACAAGAACAAGACTAGTAATATTTGGAGAGGAAAAGTTTCATAAGCTCAAATAGCAACTAAACCTTGACGGAAAAGCAAAGGAGAATTATTCAATGTTTTAGAAATGAGATCCTGTATAGTTGCATTATGTAAAGATAAACAGGTACAGCTTTTTTCAGTTTAAGGTATCAGACTAATCATGAGATTATATCAAAGGGCAATGTCTAGGTGGCCAGTTTTTCCCCTCTCACATATCTACACATAGATAACAAGAAACATGCACACACACTCACATGAACAATGCTGGTATTGCTGATGAATGTGACAAACTAAAATGCATTAGTACAAATTGTTGATACATGATAGACAATTATATCTGCATAAAAAATATTTTAAACATATCAATATCATGCAATTATTTAATCTATGTCCTATACACTGAAACTAAGGTCTAGACAAAACTTTTCAGTAATATCTGGAGCAGGCATGGGGAGTCAGAACGCTAATCAACTTTTGGACGTTAATCAGGATACACTCCATGCTTTACTCTCATGGAGACAGAAACTCATATACAAACCAACAGGCTTCCTCTGGTTTAGAAACCCCCATTTATAAAATATCAGGCAACCTAAGAAACTTTCCTCCTAGGATTAAAAATCTGTTTCAGAAAGTTTAGTCTGGCTAAATTGGCACTTCTCAAGCAACATTAAGATACTTTTACAGCCTGGCTTCCGTAGGGTTTTGAAACAAGAGGCTCACAATTTCATGCTTGTACTTTAAACACAAACCCTCAAAAACATTCATTTTGTTAACAGGCTCTGGAAAACTGATGAATCTATTACCACTGTGTTTTGTATCCCTGGAGGAAAGAAGGAAGAAAGTCCCATAAAGTCTTTGTCTTGCATTTTTTTCATGCTCTTTTTCTTCTGTTGAAGTGTTATATTATTGGTGCTATAGTTACAAACTCCATTTGGGCTACAGTCATTGTCCAAAACCATTTCTTTTTTAATAGAAACACTCTGAAAATTGCCATAAAATAAAGAGGGAAGGAAAGGCATGGAAAAGACATTTTCAGTGTAGTTTTGTTACTGCCTGTTGCAGAAAATGTAGGCTTTACTGGGACTGAAGTAAAGATATGAGCTATGTCAAGAAGCCATGGACAATTATAAGAAAATGTAGTTCCATCAATATTCATTACTGGACATCTAGAAATAACTGTGTTGACTTAACTTCCCAAATGAAAGTCTAAAGAGGGAAATGAAATCTCGAAGAACAGATTTCTCATTTCTGGGAAAAGCGAGCATTTGCAGCTCCTGTACTCCTTTTACTGCCCCACAACCCCTCCTCCCCTAATTCACACCTCTTTCCCAAACTGTTTCTCCTGGTGGACCTTCATTCTTAAATACTTGTTCCCGCTTAAAAAAAAAAAGTAACAAGTCTGAAAGTGAGCATTTGCTGCCCTCTTCCAGAAATTTTGGAAGACCCTGTGCCTCATTTGGTTGTAGAAACTCAATGAGAAATGTACAAGCTAAGGGAAATTCAGTTGCCTTGAAGTATTAGCCAGTCCTGATTAACTGCTTATAATAGTAGCCCTCTTCTGAATATTTTTCATATCTCCATCTTCCCCATCCCAGTGACCCTGGCATGTTTTTTTTCTGGAAATCATCACATCTGGGTCCAACAGCACAACACTGGAAAATGCATAAACATAGCAACAGCATGAGTCAGCCTGAGGATCTTCCCCTTATAAATGCTAATGCACTCTAAATAATCAGATAGGAGAGAGGCCACAGGAACACTGTCTTTCTCACGGTTAGGTGGATTTCCAGGCTGCACCCTGCTCTAGCACTGCACTCGCCTTTCACATAAGCTGCGCAGTAAGGGCTCTGCCCTGGTTTACACCAGTAATTGCACAGAATTGCCAGGGCAGATCTGATGGAGCAGCATCAGGGCTGGTCAGGCACATCTCAGGCTTCTGAGGGGAATGAGGGAGAAGAGGATGCTGCTCTGCCTTCGGTGTGCAGAGAGGCCCTGTGTCCTCATCTTCCCTGCAGCACTGATAAGAAACAGATAAATGGAAAACCTGAGCTGGGGGCAGACACACCAGAACACTTTGGGAAATTTTAAAACAACTGAAAACAAAGTTTTACAATGGGAAATATCAGCGTAAGTTAAACATAAGTGCTGCCATCTGTACTGCTTATAGCATAAAGTACAAGATGTACGTCTGGGGCTGTCAAAGGTTCAGCAGATACATCCTCCTCTAAAAGTCCTGAAATGCAGCACTGATGGTGGGACTGAGACAGCCTTTGGCAGACAGAGCTGTGTTCAAAACTCAGAAATGGAACCACCTCGGGTGCTTTGGATGGACATGTTTGTCAAAATACTGTTTTATTGTAGCAGCAGCGGAGGCTGAGGCTGTTGCTTAAACCTCCATCAAAACACTGAAGGGTGAAATATATATACTTGCTCAGAAAAGAGCACAAGTCACAACCAAATAGACTGTCTTTTCCGCATCGTTAATATTTATAGTTTTACACTGAGTAACACCACTCACAACCAAAGCAACCACTCACCAGGCTTCATTAATATTCATAGCGGCAAGACAAGTAACACAACTTGTAACTGGTGCTCATTTCCAATATTCGTTAATATTTACAGCTCTATAGGTGATTTAGTTAACTTATATATATAAATTCACAGTGGTAAATCATGATACTAAGGTTAACTTGCAGTGTGACCTTCCAGGTTAAGTAGTATCTTAAAATAAAGGCTCGGGCATGAATTAATGTTACTATCTGCAATAACTTCCATTCTCATAGCATTTAGCCTTGTAAATCAGCTTGTATTGAATAAAGATTTTTCATTTGCAGCATAAAGACTCTTTGCAAAGTAAAATTGGTGCAAAGTCATGTCCTTGGCCTACTATGGTAGGAAGACTTGTCCAGAAATCATCAGCATTTTCACTTTGAATCCAGGCATACTTAGGAGATGCTACAGACCTGATTGTGCTAGTATAATAGAGTAATAAATTATTCTTATGGTTAATTAATATTTGATACAAACTTTAGTGACCTACTAGAGGTCATCCCATGTATCTTTATTTAACAGTTAGCTGTTTAGTCTAAACTGTTTCCCAGAGTCCCTCTGTATTCAATGGGGGTAACCCAGCACCTCCAGAGGATGATTCATGCCCTCTACCCAAAAACTGTTTAATTCGTCTGTCAAAAATTAAAGGGTCCATTTCCCAGCTGTGTGAGGGAGCTGTGAGAATGACTGGAGGAGATCTGGGATGCAGATTTGGGGAGAGCCATGATTCATGGGAGGGCAAAGTGGGTTTCCTTATCTACTATATTTTTTACTGTATGTACTTCTGGTCTCCTAAAAGTGGTTCACAATTGTCTTACATGTACACAAATGTGGTAATAAGCAGACATCTTCTTAATTGTTTCAGACTAATGAAGTGACTAATGGAGCTTTATTTCATGTTCACAGCCTCTACATTACATCCAAAACTGAGGCCTGGGCTCTTTGTTCTGCATACAGGCAGACTTTGGTCATGATCCCCAACAATTTCAATTAATTTCAAAATATTTTTCAGACCCTGAAAACCTGTAACTTGATGTAAAGGATTCCTATTCCCCACCCTCTAATCTTTTGAAAGACATCGACAGAAACCCGGAAAACTCTATCTACTTTCAAGATTCTTTAAAAGAACCCATGGAGCACAAAAGAACGCTAGCAGAAAAAACATCTTGCTGGTGCAATCTCTCTTGCTCTAAGCATCAGATTTTAGTCTTGCACCTTAATATCACCATTTTTATCTTTTCAGTTTTCAGGAGCAGAAAAAGGTATCTCCTCTTTATATCGTTTAGAAAATACGATTCCAGTTTGGCTCCAGTGTAGTACTGTGCCCACTGGTTTTTCACTTGAGCAATTTCATCCATCTGTTCTTGCAAGAAACAACCAACCAGGAGTTACGTTTTCAAGTTTTAGCTATTACGTGCATGCACAAAACCTTTATAGTGATATTGATTGCCCTACAGTATTGGTAAAGCTGCAGCAATGAAGCTGATGCATTTCAGAATCAGTTCAAGCGTCTAAATTCTCATATTCTAACACAGAGATCTTCAGGCTTTTAAGGGTGGTCTGGCTGGACAGACTTCCTTTTCCAAATTACAGCTGAAGCGTGCTGGCATGAGGTCAGCAGAGGGTGGAGATGCTGTTCAAGGGGCAAAATGCAGTTGATAGACTAGTGATGCCCCTTTCCCTGTAGGGAGACAAGGATTTACAGCACAGCTGGTCTTTTCTGCTTACCTCAATGCTCATCTCTTAGCCATGCCCACTCCCAAAATCTGCCCAAGTGCCCTCCATGTTATGTGATAGAAGTTGTCAAATCCTGCAGTAGCATAATGGTGTTTAAGCTACCAGGCACTTTATGGCGCTGATATGTTAGTATGCATAAAATTAGCTAATGATGCAGAATCTCCTAGTGTTCATCCTTTTATATCCTTTTGCTTTCAAACTGATGATGTAGCAGAAACCACTCTCCCACCCACCCTTCTCCTTGGGTTTAGAAAGCAATTTCCTTTTCTAAAAAAGGAATTTCGGGGCTCTAGCTAACCTCATAGTAGAACAAGTATTGCTCCAAGTGCCTGGTACTTAACGGGGAAAACATGACTGAGATAGGGAAAGCAGACAAATAACTGTGAAGGTTTAAATGTGAGGAACAAATGGGGTTTCTCAGTTCAAGGCTTCTCTCTACTCACTTGGACAGAGTGGTTCAGTAGGACTTGACCTATGGCTCAGCGTGGTGGGAGTGGTACAGCATCCTGCTGTGCTGGTAGTGCATCCCTGCCCCAGCCTTAGATACAGAGATATGTGTAAAACACATATGTAAACCTCAAGCAAAGCTTCAGAATTACATGGCTCTGTTCCACAAATTAACATTTACATTAGAAGAAGCTCTAACCATCTGCTGAGGCAGCTTTAATCTCTCTTTGAGCTGCTGCTTGGCCTGGGTGTCTGTCCCAAACTCTGTTTTGTTTGTTTTACCCTTTCACTTTTCTAGAGGGGGGAACCTTAAGGATAATGGAGCATATTCTGACAGTGGAGTAAAAGTGGGGAGAAAGGAGCTTTTTCCCAATGATTGTTTGAAGGCTCTCCCAAGGCCAGTACCATCAGCTACAAATGTCAATGAAATTAAGAAATGTATGGGGGGAGTAGTGGAGAACAGTTAACATTTCTGGTCACACCTGCTAAATGGCTCTGCCCATAGGCAGCAGCTAGCACTAGAGACAAATGGGAAGAATTATTCTTCAATCTAAGAGCAAGCAAGTTGCACAATGCAAACTGCATGCCTTGATATCACGAGAGGAAGGCTCTTGGATGTAATGATTAATTCTAACTCTTCTAAGTGCTGGGGAAATTGCACCCACTAAATGAGGCATCAGGCACACCCACACAGTCTCTTAGGTCCCATCTCACATCACCACTCAGTGCCTGCACTGTGGTCTCTTTCTTGCATTGTCCCAGCTGGGTCTGAGGTGAAGAGTCAGGAGTGGGAGCAAAGCCTTGGTGTTGTGCTGCAGCTGTGGAGTGAGTCTCCAAATGGGAGGCCTATGCTCCAAAAACCCCTGTTGGATGGCTTGATGCTCGGCTTGAGCTTAGCATTGCATTGCCTCTGTCCATCACGCGTGGAGGAGGTCGCAACAGGAGACCAGAGGTTTGAGAGGTGTGTCACTGGCATATTGGTTCTGCTGACATGAACACCACAAACCCAGTGAGGCCAGGGTTTCACTCCCAGTCACTCTGTTTGCTTTGCTTAGCATCTCAGAAGGTAAATATGTTGCAGATGTAAGACTTTGCAAACAATCCATCAGAAAGTAAAGCAAGTGTATATGTGTTTTTGGGACTGGCGATGAGAGTGACTGTGAGCATGCCGTCAACTAGAACAGCACAGCAGTGGATTAGTGCTTCAGCATGTCACCAACCCCTGTGGCCAGAGGAAAACTGGCCAGCCTGTCGGGACTTGTAGTCTCCCTGCTACTCCAAGTGCTGTGAGCACATAGCAGGAAACTTGGGAAGGGGAGGGGGAACTGCTCATAATAAATAATTTTGAAGTATTTAATGAGCTAGAGAGGTTTTCTTGGAGGATGATTTATCCTCTGTCACCTCTCCTGTTTACTTCCAAATGGTATCTTAATTGCTTTTCTCCTACTTGTCCCTCAATTAAAGCCTCTCTTCACTTTTGCCTTCGTTTTCAGCACATCACTTAATTTTCCTTATTTACTTTTTAATTAATCATCTGGCACTTTTTGCCTTCTCTAAGTTCATTGCATTGAAAACTCTGTCCTTCACTACTGTTTCTTGGGAGCAGGAAAATGAAATTTGTTTGCTACAGACAAAATTAATTTGACTCTTTGCTTTGTTTCCTGTCTTCTAATGAAGCCAATGTAGCTTAAATCATTGACTGCATAAAATGATTTGCTGGGATCAGATACCCTTCTTCTGTCATTTTTGGCAATGCAGGTGCATTAAAGAGAGTACTCTTCTGCTAACAGTATTTTTCTGCAGGGTAAATCAATACCTGCAATAATAATTTGTGGGATTTAAACACTAGCAGTATTTTCTACAGTTTTTCACAGATCTACAATTTTTCCAGTCTCTGTTCTGCAGATGTCCCCTTGGCTATGTGCAGCAGATGTACATATAACTCTTGAATAGCAAAGTGAGATAAACATGTAATATATATGCTTACTGAAAAATCATCAGTGTAGAAAAAAAAAGGCAATGCACTCATTAGCATGGCTTTTAAGCAGATGTAATTTATTCACTTTCTCATAGGTCTGAATCATTTATTTACTGTTATTTTTTTCAAGTAGTACTCTATTTCTAGCTGTTAGCCATATCATCAGGTTGTGAGTAGGCGAAGGGGAATGTGATGCCTACCGCCTATTTTCCAATTATGCTTAAAATATCGCACAGAGAATACTAAATTTTGGGTTTCCCAGAGGCAGAACCTGGCACACCACTGTGAGCAGATTGCCTCAGGGTAATTCCCTCTCAGTCCTTCCATACTACAAGCCCACCCTATCCCAAGTTTTTCTGCATCACTAAGTGGGGCTGCTTCCCATTACCTCAAGAGAGAGGAATGTGTTTCGATGACTTTGGAGCATGGTCTTGTGCACTAACAGTTCTGCCGTGTGGAGAAGCACACAGCTAATCAGTCAGTCTCCAGGGGCATTACATTCTTCAGGAGACAGTTGATCACCACAGGGAAGTAGACAACAGGCTCTTGGGAGACTAGGTAAGTACTGAATAATTAAGACCATGCTCACATGTCAATGTTGATAGCCAACCCCTTATTCACCAAACACTAATACTACTGAAATCCAAGACTATATACAGATCAAAGAAGAGTGAATGGGAAGACTTGAATTCTATGGAAATGAAAGAAATTTTCCATATTCTCTCATTCAAAGTTGTCCATAGCATCTCATGAGATATACAAGAGACATCCCGCATGAACGATTTATCCTCAGTGCAAACCAACAGTGTCGTGCTGCTGAAAGTAGAGGCAATTATTTGTGTTCAGCCACATGAGGCAAATCATTGTCTTTTATATTTGAATTCTTTTGTGTGTTTAACAATTGACCATCTAAGCAAGTACAGTCCTTGAAGTACATTTTACACATTGGTCTTACCAGCTGCTTAATACGTCTCAACATCTCCAAGATATATTTTTGTGATTACTAAGGTGCATGTCTGTGGTATAGTTTAATTTGGCGTTAATGTAATGGTATAAAAAATAAAGCACTAATAGCTTTATGAATATTCATGGTAAAGTCATGTAGCTACTATTGGTAACATTATTCTCTTTTGTGAGTGCTTTAATGACTTGCTGCTTTATTCATGCAAACAGTTGTAACTCCTGGGTGTTTCACAAATATTAGCATGCATATCTCCCCATCCTCCAGAATTGTAATTAGAGTCATGTCCCAGTCTAAATTTGCCTTTAAAAACCCCATCCATTTGGAGAGCAAAAACATGTGACTGGGACAAGTCATTGAGATGCTTTACTTAAAATACATTAAATACTAAGCAGTGACTACTGTACAAAGAGCCTGTGAACTAGAACATGGTGAGCCACCTGAAATCAGGCCTAGTTCACAAAAAAAAATCACAAGGAAGAATACAACAATTCTTCAGATTATTTCTTTGAAAAGAAAAAATTAATCAAACTGTGTCCTGATGAGTATGCAAGTCATTCATATACCACCTGGGAACTGGTTTCACTACCAGGAATGTGCTGCTGAATCCCATTGCATCCTCGAATCTGGTCATAGTCATTAAAGTCAGACCAGCACCACTTTGCTTACAATTTCCACATCTACATTGCAGTATGATTCTGGGGATCATAGAAACATTTTTGAGAGGTGGAATAAAGGTGTTTACTAAGCTGATCTCCAGATGTAATGAAGGTGTTAGAACATCTGCTAGTATTGGTGATTTTCAGAGTTCAAGATAATAAATTTTTTTCACTGTAATAAAAATAATCTCTGCTAGGATATGCTGAATCCAGGAATAATTGATCACAAAACTGCAGTCTTTTCAGAAAGAACCATGTAGAAAATTCAGTCCATTTAAAAAGAACTTCTGATGCTGGCCAACGGTGTGCATTGACAGAAAGGAAAAAAAAAGGGAAGTTTCTTAACAAGATTTATAGCCAAAGTGCTGATTTCTCATCCAAACCTATGACATTGGTAAGTACAATAAAGGTCTTTCAGTAGATGGATAGTCTATATGGCCCTTCTTAGAGAATAAGACACATTTAAGAACAGTAATGAATGCCCAAAATACAAAATTAGTTACCATATTAAAAAAAAAGTCATATAATTCCCCAAGCTGCAGAATCTTGCAAATTATCCTGTTCCACAACTTTATGCAGTTCTTTAGCTCTGTCCTCTATGTTTACTAGTAAACTATGATTTTTAGTCAGCTTCCTGTTGTGATACATTGGAAGGAACTGTTGGATCATTGTATTGCTCCAGAGCAGATAAAATTGCTATGGCTTATGGAAAACGGCATATGATTCATCTGATTAAACAGTCAGCTGATCAACAGGGAAAAAAAATAAAATAGAACAAAATATACCATATATTGTTACTACTGTTCTTTGCTTTTACTAAAAGAGAGATAAAGGCATCAATAAAACTTCAAGAATGTGGAAGGAATTGTACAGACATCAAGTAAAAAAAAGTCTTTGCCCAAAAATTCTAATGATCTTGATCTCATTCTCCAATGTCATCTCCCAAACTGGGACATAAACCCCATCCCCTTCTGTACACCCATCTCAATGAAGCAAAGTCACAGCCTTATAACCTCAGGCCAATGTATGCCCTCCAGCTCTACCCCTCTGGGCCACACTCAGAGCCCCAGAACTGTCCTTACAGACACCTAAAGCAAGCCCACATGTCTGTACTCTGCCTCCATGGGCCTGGCCTCGTGTCCTGAGGTGGAAATATTGGTCCCAGCATTGGCAGGATCCCTGCAGCGGATGCTGTACTGAGACAATTGCCCCTCCCGTGACATAATTCATGCAGGAGGCAAGTCCTGCACAGAAGAATTTAGGGAGCAACAGTAGCTGCCTGTGTGTATCTGCCATGGAATTCCCTTCACTACAGCCATCACATACCCTTTTTGAGATGATTTCTGTTCTACCAGCAGTAGACTTACCATAGCTTGGGATCTGCTGCTGCTGACAGAGACAGTCCCATGGGCTTACACCGAGAATTTCCTTCCTTCCTGTAGCTTTGTAAAATAAAAAGGAAATTTTGTCCACTGTAAAAACAAGGGGAGACAGCAAGGAGGCAGAAGTACTGTTTGAACACAAGAACCTGGCAGTTTCATGAGTAAATTTGTTGTAGCTCTGAGAGTAGGTTTACATCATGGACTTGCAATTTTCCTTCAGTTTTCATTGTACCACCCCAGTCCCTGACACTAACACTGGTACAGATCCTCTAGGGACTAACATCAGATGATCTCATGATATGCTATTTAAAGCAAAATGTGGCAAATATTTTCAAACTTGTCCTTGTGTGTACTACAAGCATAAAAGGAACTAATTCAGCATGAGTCTCTCTATCAAGATGAGAAACATGGATTGAGAGGCAGATTCTCATCATTAAAAATCCCTGAATGTGCCCTAAAATGACTCACCAATACATGAACTAGTGCCCTTGTGTGAAGAAATTGTCTTCAGACCTAATTTGGCTTCATCCTTCCAGCAGAGAGAGAGGTAGACCTGCAGTGATGGGAACAATGGTTGCACTTTAGAAAACAGCTGGCGAGAAGTGAAGCTGACCCTAGGAAGGTTTTAGAAACCAAAACAAGAAAATAGACTGCATGTGGACTCAGCACATGTAGCAAATACAGAAACCTTCACAACTAAAACCTCTTCCCTAAAGTGGTCCTTCTCCTGGACTCCTTGACTCACTATTGGCTAGCTGGGCAATTTAGAGCTACTTTCAAGAAATCTCAGCATTAGGTGAGAAAATGTTATCTGCCTTGTAGCTTGTTTCTTACTGAAGGGGAAAAGATTGCCATGGCAGAATAGGGAGGAGGGGTGACAAAACACCAGCTGGGACAGAAATCCTGCCAGAACTAGTCTCTGCAGAGTGGGGAGACTGGGATGTGACTGGAGATAAAACTGTGATTGCTCTGGTTACATCCATGGCAGAAAAAGAGCCAAGGTGTCTGACAAAAGCTTGCTTCATTTTTGGTCTGAGTCCATCCTGACCAGAGCAGGCTAACACAAGCATCCCTGCAGCACAGCAACTGCTCCAAGCTGGTTCAGGCCAGAAACTATTACCCATAATGTTTTTCCTGGTTTTCTTTTCACTGCCAGCAAGGAGAGCTCCCATCAATTCTGGGATATCTAGCTGGCTTGCTGGGGAGCCTCTCTTCCCCAGGGCAGGATGGTCTCAGTGTCTTGTTCCCCAGAGTTATTGGCCACACACTTCCTAGGGCCGTGGTTGTCATCAGATGGCTGGTGACCAGTTTTCTGGGTCAGCAGGAAAAGTTTGTCTTTCTGACAATATAAACAGTTAAGTATTTAACCAAGTCTTCTTTCTAAGACTGGTGGCTAGAGGAGTTTTGCTTTGGCAGATCTCCCCCATGGTACTGCTCAGGGGAGCTCTGAGAGAGGTACTCAGGAGTGCAGTGCAGCTTCCACCTTGAAAAGCACCAACTGTGGGCATGAGGAGATCTGTACCCATGATATGGAGGCTACCATTACACTCTACAATAGTGCTGGCATAGTGGTCTAGTTAATGATAGGTGAGCGTGAAGCATCCTAGGATACTCTAGTCCCTTTCTGTCAGTGTTCTGCATGGGGTCTTGGGCTAATCCTGTTGCAGATAACTTTGATCCTTGGGGACCCGAAGACATGGGAAGAAGACTTACTTGGCTGACTTTCATGCTCTTGTTTACAAGAAGCAGCGTATCTTCACTATGTGCTTTCTAGATGTCTTCACACTCTTTTTAAGGATACGCAGAGTCCTCAGTATTTCTGTAATTGCTATACTCCATGAAGTATATGAAGTTCTCGAAAGAAGTATTAAGTAAACATTGGCATAATGAAGCCTTTGTTCTTCGCTTGTCCACTGGGGAAGAAGAAGTACCGCTTGGAGGATTGCAGCAACTTTAACGCAGAGAGCTTTATAAAACCATTTTTTCTTACTCTATGAAAACTGGTTTCACAATGGGAGAGGTCAGCGTATACTCTTGCCATATGCTGAGGTAGCTGAGAACTTTGCTTACTCATTCCGGAGGTGATATTACTAAATTGAGGCAAAAATGTTTTGGTTTTCATCTTTTGAAAGGCAATTTTTTGCACTGTTGCCATCAAAACATTATGGTGACAAGTGAGATAGCACCTTGAAAGAAAAGCTGCTACTGAGCTGCTTGACAAAGAAAGCAGAAAAGACAAGATTGCTGGGAAAGGATTTTAATTTTCATTTTGTGAACTCATAATGAAACACAGATGAAATGAGTTTCTGGAAAATGAATGCAGGTTTGTGAACTGAAGTTCTCAGAGGTTTTAGTTTTATAATTTAAATGGCCCAGATTTTAGATTAGTGAACTCTCTTTCAATACTTCAGTGCTAGAATCTACCCATGTGATAAAATTGGTTAAACTAATCTTTACAAACAAAGAAAAACAGGTAGTGGCTCTAATTTATGTCAATTCACATTTGCACAACTCTGTCAACCTGAGTGGAGCATTTACTTCAGCTGTCAGAAGAGAGAATCAGATCTTTGAATTTACTCTTAATGTATAAATTCGATCAACAAGCTCCATTAAACAGCAAATTGAATTGAGAATATGTGGATTACAGCTGTACTTGAGATAGAGAATTAAAAAGAGATTCCTCAAGACAAATGGGCTTGACTAACTGAGTGCTTCCTTCAAAGAATCATTTTAAGGGTTTCTGAAGAGATTTTGTTGGGCATTATATTTCTATTCTGAAAGGAATGACAATGCCTTAAATAGCATGACTTCAGTATTATGCAGGGAAGTGCTGTAGTTCGTTAAATGGTAGAGGACTGGGAAAGCTGCTTTTGTTCACTTTAATGTAAAAAGCTTAAAGCGAAAGTGTTTAAGCAGTTTGAAAGACAGAAGTCTGCCATATTGCGAAATGTTGAACATGTTCCCCAACAGTTAAATAGTTGTGAAGCCTTTAATAATATGGACATTTTCACTGTTACAAGCACTGATGCAGTAATACATGAGTAACTCACCCATCTTTGGTGGTACACTTACATGCCTTGTGCAATGAAGAAGCAGATGGGAAGAGTTTTAAAAGCTAGTTAGTTGAATTCAACTGGACCAGTAAGAAGCTTCAATTTAGTTGTGAGGTCTGCAATTATAGTGTCTTACATCAGCTGTCCAATGGCCCACTGTGCATGGCTTTCTCCAGGCTAGAGAAGTGCCCTGTGCTGATTTTTCACTAGTCGATATATGGGTCTAGATCCTCAAAGAAACTTCACTGTTGACCTGATTTTAGGTGCCTCAATGAGAGTGTCAGTGTGCATCCCGCTGAGCCCAGCTCAGAGTACCCTCTCGTCTCCACTAGAAATGTGGGGATCCAGATGTCCCCGAGGGAACAAACCTGACTCTCAAAGGCTGAAGAATAGCTGAAGGGGAAGGAGCACCGGAGAAGTGTTGATGTGGAGCAGGACAGGGCGCCTGGCACCTCTTTTGTGAGGACAGGCTGATGTGGTGTCCCGGCTGCTCAGGGGCATGAGATGCCTCTCTACTGCTCCAAGTGAGGTGCCTCTGTTTTGGAAAGAGATGAATCTTACAGACATCCTCATGGACATTTCTAATGAGCTAGCTGAGATGACTCCCAGCTCAAGGTCCTGGCTTCTCATTGTCACAAACCTGTGCTTGCTGTATAGAGCAAGGAGAGTATAAGGTACTTCAGTCATGGCTGTGACTTCTCTGGGAAGATGGAGGCCGGGTCCTATATAACTGAATCTAGGAGAGTTTATGTTCCATGTTGGATCTAGTCCTTTGTCGAGAATAATTTTCTAGAATCATTTTAATTGTCACAACTTATTACTTGTGAGATATTCCTAGAGGCAATGTCTTTTATAGAGGTTTTTTTTATCTACAGAAGACCTTCATTGCACAGATGTTATTCAGAGAAGTCAGTCTCTGCAGAGAGGTATTTATTTTTAGTTTATATTAAGTATGCTATTTTTGTGTAACTTGCAGTTTATTTTCCCCACAAATATACTTACAAATGTAATGGCCACTGGCCTCTCTAATACATGTCATGAAAATCTAAAAATGTAGAGAGCGTATTACATGCTCGGAAACGGTAGGAATCTCTTTGCTTCATTCATAATACCAGATACTACAGAGTTGAGCAATGACTATTTAAAATTATTTTTGTACTTTATTAGTAGTAAGGAATAATTTAATACATGATTTTAAAAGCAATTACATTTATGGATATCCTATTGGATGGAGAAGCGTATCTTGTACTCAGAGAGAAAACGCTCACTGATGCCAGGAGTTTACAGTAACGTGTTGCTCTATTCCAGAAGTGTGCAAGTTGAGCACAACGCTGCACAGTAACAGACCATAAGCAAGATAAAACCTGCTTCCATATGACAAGCCATTCATAAATCCAATTTCTAGACTTACTTTGAAGGACTTATTGAAAACTCTTCCACAAAATATGATTTGTCTTTAACAGGTCTTAAGGCACAGACCCTTACTGGGATGCCACTAAGCATGAACCATTCCTAGGGAAGCCAGTGCTATTTTGGCAAGAGGCTGCCCAGGGCAGGGCAATGAGGTGAATACCCTGTGGCTCAAAGGAAGCAGTCCTATGGGAAGTCCAGGGGGTAGGAGTGGAAAGTACAGGAGCAAAATGTCCCAGGGCAGCAACTTCTCACTGCAGATGGGGCCATCAGTGACCCTGGCTGCAGAAAGGAAGGCAGGATTAATTCTCCCTGGGGAAGAGGAGTGATTTACAGAGCTTCACACACTCACATGAGGAGGACCATACTCCCGACAAGAGATATAATGTTTTTTCATCCCTGCAGATTTTCTTCCTGTAAAATTAACCTAAATGCAGATAGCACTTCTCCCTAATAATAGGTCTTAGACCTCATCTTCAAAATATGACATCATTTCTGCAAAATTTTAAGATGAGAATAACTGAGATGATAGATGAGAGTCTCAATAAACTGTGACATGATATTGTGCAGGGATACCTGCATGTATCTGTTCTGCATCAGGATGATGGGGATTGGTGGTGCAGGATTCTTTCTGGATGTTTGTAAAAAAGGCACAGCTACAGATGCTGTAATAAGATAGCTGTTTTAATTAGCTAGAATAAAAAGAGGAATATAGATAGTGAGTAAATCTTATGTCCCTTCACATGCTGCGGATCCCGCTTTCGTGCAGCAGGGGACATACCCTGGCTGCATTTTCCCACGGCACGCTGTGCAGATCCTGTCTATGGAAGCGTTCCTCCTCCCTCCCAGACAGTGGTACCTTTTATTGTTTGTAACAAACAAAACCATATACCTTCTTCTGACAGGTGTCTTTCATAACACTCACCAGTGTGGAGCACAGGCCGGCACAGGATGTTCCAGCTCATTCCCTTACAGCAGCTACTTATGCTAACTAACATGGGCTTCTGTCGTGGTTTAACCCCAGCCAGCAACTAAGCACCACACAGCCGCTTGCTCACTCCCCCCCGGTGGGATGGGGGAGAGAATTGGAAGGGTAAAAGGGAGAGAACTCATGGGTTGAGATAAGAACAGTTTAACAATTGAAGTAAAATAAAATAGAACAGTTAAATAGGTAAAGCAAAGGCTGCGCACGCAAACAAGGCAAAACAAGGAATTAATTCGCTACTTCCCATCGGCAGGCAGGTGTTCGGCCATCCCCAGGAAAGCAGGGCTCCATCACGCGTAACGGTTACTTGGGAAGACAAACGCCATCACGCCAGATGTCCCCCCCCTTCCTTCTTCTTCCCCCAGCTTATATACTGAGCATGACGTCATGTGGTATGGAATAACTCTTTGGCCAGTCTGGGTCAGCGCCCCTGGCTGTGCTCCCTCCCAGCCCCCCGTGCACCGGGCAGAGCACGGGAAGCTGAAAAGTCCTTGACCAATGTAAGCGCTACTTAGCAACTATTTAGTGGTACTTAGCATCGACATTTTTCTCATCCTAAACCCAAAGCACAGCCCCATACCGGCTACCAAGAAGAAAATTAACTCTATCCCAGCTGAAACCAGGACAGCTTCTTAAGACCCAAGTACAAAGCCCAACAGAGCAGATATGGCTTGCCCAAGATCACTCGCTCATTGAGTATAATGTCTTCCACAAAGCTCCTAATGCAGTATCACAATGTCTACTAGAACATTACTTAAACAGAAAGGAAAAAATAACTAGCATTTAATGTAATTAAACATTATTTTCACACATAAGATGTCATAGACAAAAACATTCTTTTAGCTCAGTAACTATGTCACACAGGTTCTTCCAAGACATAGTTGAGAAGCATCTTAATGTCTCAGAGCTTAAGCCTACAGCACGACGAGGGATTGGTTAGAGCTCATGGAAGGACGCGGTGGTTCTGCATCACGTGGAACTTTTGGTAGACTGGATAACTTACTTCATAAACTAAATCATAGTCTAACTAAACTTCCTATGACCTCTCTGATCATTCATCAATCTGTGCTCAACTTCAACAACAAGATAATTGTGGAATTTACCCAAAGAAATATTCCATCAAATACCAGGTTAGTAGGCTGAACAAGTCCTTCTGGCTCTGAAACAGACCAGTCTATGAGTGCTTTTCATGTGCTGCAAGAGTGGAGCTCACCAAGCAGCACACCCACTTAAAAAAATGATGCAAACAGCAATGAGAAATGAGCTTGTGTTTTGACGCCATGAAGATCTAGAGTTACTATCAGAAGATATTTTCACAAAGTAAGGAAGAATTAGAGCCTTAGATGGGAGCCCAGTGAGTGTGCCGAAGTAGAGCTGGGTGAGGGTCCGTGTCTGACATGCACAGTACAACCCATGTAGTTGTATGCGAGTATATATTAATTAGCTTTATTATGTCATCAGTTATTTAACTTGCAGAAGGTGCTTTGTGAACCGGTCTTGGAGCACAAGCCTATTCCATTTTCAATACCACCAGGACAGTCCTATCTTCAGCAATTTCCTCTGGTGTTATGTGAATCGGAGCATGACACTGATTGCCTCATGGCCTCTAGTTAGATGTCAAAAGAACAAAAAGATTTATTTCCTTTAACAAAGGGTAAGAGACAATCCAGCAATTACAGCTTTTGTTCTCCAAAAGGCCAAATGTTATTTGAAGTGTTTTGGGTAATAAAATGCCTTTAATTAAACTTGTGCCTCTTCAGGTTGACAGGCTTCTTTTGAGATGTTAATGACACTCTTGAATCCAGCGTGGTGGTGGTGCTGCATTCAGCCCCTAAACCAGCACGTGTCCCCATCCTTGCAGTTGCCACTTCACTTTTCATAGCTAAGCATCAGCTTTCAGATTGAACAGTGGTACTTTACAGCAGAATAGCCACAAAGCTGGCAGTGTCCGTCAACAGCCTCAGAAAAAAGACAAGCTCAGAGCCCAAATCAAATAGTAGAAACAGGTATGATGTTTTAGCATGCCAAAAGATGCCCATGATATATATGTATGCAAGGGAAAAGGGAGAAAGAAAGTAGGAAAGATAATCTGGAAGCCCATCAGTGTTTTAGTTTTGCTAAAAGACATTCCCAATTTTTCCATGCTTAATGCTATTTTAGGATAGTGTGATGAAGGGAGAGTCTGTCCGATGAGATAGGAATTGATGGGTCTGAGGAAGCTCTGTTTCAAAACAAGATTGGAACAGAAAAAATTCAAGAAATGAAAAATAATTTACTTTTATTTTCCTGTCTGCTACCCTGTTTCCAGCATATCAAGTACAGCAATTCAGACTTTTAAAAAGTGTCTCCTCAGGCTAGATTTCCTGTCAGCCCCACTGTGGCTCTGCCCTGAAGGTAGTCTTTCTTTAAGGGAAAACTATCATCCTTAGCCACAAGGTATTTGTCACAGCAAAAAGCTTTTGTCCAGGACCACATTTAGCTTTTTGGAGCCCTTAATTCTCTTATTTAGATAGGATAATACATCTCTGGGGACACCACAGGGTTTGGAAACCCTGCTACATGCAGGATGGCATGAAAATAAATACTCTGAATTTGACGATGTTAGCTTTTGCTCTTCCATCCCTAGAGTGCCTGCTGAAGTAATCATCAGCATCAGCCACTTGCTGCGGATGGGAGATTTTCTGTTGTTCGCAGGAGCAGCCCAAGTCCTTTCCCATGGTGCTTCTGAATCTCAAATGCCTGTTGGGAATTCCTGAATACCCAGAGGGTTGGACTGAAAGGAAGAAAAAATTAGGTGAAAACCGTGATCTCTCTGTCCTCCTTACCAACCTGAAGTGAGGTCAATACAGCAATGGTTTACTGCTATTTCAGACCTGCCAGATCAACTTCTCTATTGCTTCTATCGGCAATTGCCTAAATTTCCTGACAAACCAGTACTGTGGAAGAGGTCAGCACTGTACAGACAGGTCAGACTTGCTGGGGACTTGACTGAAGCATCAGTCTCATAGCGTGGGGCAATGCTTCCTGCTGCCGCATGAGCTGCTGTAGAGGCTTTCCTCCAACTTCTAAAGATGGGCAAAATGTGCTGCCTAGGTCCAGCAGCTGCTACAAAAATGCCCACTCTTTCTCCTAGTATTGGGTGTAGGCAGCAAGCCTTTGGTAGCAGGGTGGCTGCCTTATGCTGGACACAGCTGATTCCAGATGGCTCCAATGGACCCACCACAGGGCACAGCTGAGCCCATCAGTGAGGCTGGTGGCACCTCTGGGAAAACATATTTAAGAAAGGGCAAAATGCCACATTGCAGACAGAGGAGTGAAGAAAAAAAATTGTGAGAAACAGCCCTGCGAACACCAAGGTGAGAGAAGAAGGAGGAGGAGGAGGTGTTCCAGGCACCAGAGCAGATTCCCCTGCAGCCCGTGGAGAGGACCATGGTGGAGCAGGTTTATCCTGAAGGACTGCAGCCCATGGAGAGGACCCACGCTGGAGTAGGGGAAAAGTGTGAGGAGGAAGGCGCAGCAGAGAGGAGCTGTTACGGACTGACCACAACCACCTATCCCCATCCCTCTGCGCTGCTCAGGTAGGGGAGGAGGTAGAGAAGTTGGGAGTGCAGGAGTGAAGTTGAGCCTGGGAAAAAGGGGGAGAGTGCAAGGAGGTGTTTTATTTTTTGTCTTTCTTTCTCACCATCCTACTCTATTTTAATCGGCAATAAATTAAATTAATTTTCCCCAAGTCAAGTCTGTTTTGCCCATGATGGCAATTGGTAAGTGATTTCCCTGTCTTTATCCCAACCCATAAGTTTCTTCATCCTATTTTCTCCCCCTGTCCAGTTGAGGAGGGGAACTGAGAGCAGTTGGGTGGGCATCTGGCAGATGGCCAACGTCAACCCACCACACTCCTTTACCAGGATCCTTTTATTGGATTCTATATATATACCAAGCACACAGTGCCGATAAAGGAAAAAAAGATCATTTAAAAATGACTTAAAATGCAAGGCTCCCCTATTGCCTCCATACAGACCCCACCACAGTTTGGATAAAACACGTAGAAGGAGTACAACTAGCTAGGACAACAGATTATCAAAGCAGGCAGTTTGGGATTTGCAAAGGCCCCCAGCCCAGATGAAAGCGCTTCACTGAGACAGTTTTTTTGAAGGTTGATGGATTCTTCATCACTTGCCACCCCTTTCCCTTTTCTTCACACAGATGGCTCATTTTGGTCTTTTCTAGAAGTCTTCTGCAGTGTTACGTAAAGTCCCACCTGACAGCGATCTCTGCTCACAACCAACATTGTTTGGCTGAACTCATTAAACATCTGCTGGGAGGCTTGAAAGCAGAAATGTTCTGTTCTCTGAGGCCTGTAAATGGGAACAAAACCTGCAAGACAACTGTTCCCCTATGAGGGAAAGAACAAAAGGGTGCTAAAAAAACACCTTGTTTTCTTCCTAGTAAATACTGCATGAAGGGATGTTTTCTTTAATGTAACCTTTAGCTCCAGTGCGCAGCAACGCTTTTACTCAGCTAGCAGCTTTTAAAGTTTTTGGTTATGCTTTATAAATGGCAGTGACGCACTTGCCAGGGTGGTGGGAGACTGGCATTAACTTCGGTCTGGAGAAAAGGAAATAGTTTGCCTGGGAGAGGCGCTCCAGAATTGCACAGTGCTACCGTTTAAGTAGGGCAACCATCGCATCATTGTTGGGTCAATCACAAGGGGGTATTAAAAAGCAAACAAAAAAGTGTGGCTGTTGCTTCTTGATGTGAAATGCCAACATCTTTCTATTTAAGGCTTTGCATGGGTCTGTTACTGAGCAGCCAGAGATGCAAGCGTTCACTGAAGTCCCATGTCTTAGCAAAACCATAGACTTGCAGCAGGCTGAACAGACAAACTCATACTAAAAATTGGCTGGACTTTGTGTACCCCCTCAGGTCTTTCATGAGGAAATGAGCTGTAGGGGTAAACTGAAAATAAATGGGGGACCATTCAAACAATCTTCCCACTTTGGACAAACCATGGCTCATTCATCATCTTGATGCCTCTGTGGTTTCATCAGATTTTTTTGATTGATGTTCAGCAATATTTCAGTACTTTCTCAGATGGGCTTATTCATCTCAAGATAATGTCTAACACCTTATTTCTTAATTAATTCAATCTAGTTTTCCAGAGAGCAATAACATATAATCCTGGGCTAAGAAAGAAAGCTATAATTAAATAATCTGCTGATGTCATGGACTGTCATGAACAGTGGAAAACTACAATTAAATTATAACCATTGGCTCTCAATGCAATCTGGAATTGATGGCTGTTTCCATATGTAATTAATATGTCTATTCTTATTTAGAAACCTTGGGCCAGACCAATGGCGGTTATAAATTGGTGTTTCCTTGCAGACTTCAAAGGACTACAGCAGCTTAAATTGGCTGAAGATCTGGCTAGTCAGATTTTGGTGACTTATTCTGGGAACAGTAATGAAGTATCAACCCCTGAAAAAGGACAGCTGAGCAGTATTGGTTACAGAAAGACATATGGCCTTGCAAAATCACCTTTGTCCAGCTTGATATTGTATTCCCCATACCTTGTGCACATTTGCGCCTGCTTGTGTCTCCACTCCTGGTACTCAAGCCTGCCTTTCAGTGGTAACATTGAGCCCATGTCTAAAGATTTTGGAAAAGGTGAACACAAATGACAACTGGTCTCTTCATTCCCATCCAATGCTACAATCCCTACACAACCTCCATTTTATTTTTTTCCAGGTCCTCCTGTTTCACTTCAGTGTGTGATGTTTATACAAACAGCCCTACTGAGTTGCTATTCATTTCATATTCAACACTAATAAATGAGGAAAATCACAACTTTTTAGCATGATTTGAGAGACAGTGAGCATTCACCACTCTTATCAGAGCTCAGCAGAAACAGCTAATGCTCAGGGCCTTTGAAAATCTGACATTTTTCTCCTTGATAATCTGTTTGTGCAAGGGCATTAAGCAACTGATCAGATCATGTTTTAAATAAGCCATACTCACGGCCAAAATCTGTAACTTTAGAGGAATAGTACCCTGTTTTAGATCCAACACATGAACAAATTTTACAGGAAAAAGCAAAATAAACTTTTTGCAGCCTCAAGTAAATAAGCTGAATTTTTACAAAATCACCAAATCCTTCTTTTCCTGATTTCTCTTTCACAAATTCTGGAGTCTTTTTCCTACCTATCCCTTCTGACTGGCCATGGGCTGTAATTTCTCCCCATGGATTCCTCAGCAGAAATGTGCTGTTGGCCGTGCTCTGAGAGGCTACCAGTGCAATGCGTCTGGCTGTTTCTCAAGCAGGTGCACAAGATTTGGAGAAAAGAGGCAGCAGCCAAAGAGGGCAAAAAGGCTGAGAAGATTCCCACCCTCTCCCGTTCTCCTTCAGCACATAACGCCCCTGCACCAGAGCACCCTATCGCACTGCGTCATGGCAAAGTGGATAATTTTCCCCGGTGTAATATTCTCTCATTCAAAAATACCCTTTAGGCAAAGCTGAACATTCATGTAGTAAAGAATTTAATTTTATTAATGGGGTGGTTTAAACTCTTTGTTTGTTTGTTTGTTTGTTTGGGAATGTTTAGTCTTTTCCTTTCTTTTTGAAATGACTTTGTAATTTCTAAGTATGTTGAACCTTATACTGGGAGGAGGGGAAAGAGAAGATAAAGTGAAGTGAAACATTTTACCTTACCTACCTCCCACCCATCCTTTTCCTCAAATATTTGTTTCATCAAAATTTTCTTGTGGTGTTTTGTTCTGCTTCAGAATGAAAACAAACTTCAAACTAGTGAAATCTCCTGTAAAATGAAAGTTCTGGTTGCCACCTTGCACTAATATTTACCTGTCTCAAATGCTAAATAAAGCCTTTGAAATTCCCAGGGGCACTAAAGTGTAGAAAACAAGTTGTGGTTAAAGCAGGCTCCTGTCCCTTGCTAGTCCTCTTGCATAGTGAATCCAGCCTTCCAAATAAGAGAGAAGGAAGCAATCAGCATCATGCAGTGTTATGGGCATTTAATTGACAAGGTGAAGGAATGAAGGAATGGTGCATCTGTCTCCATGCAAATTTCTGAGTTTTGTGTAGTGCTGGCAGAGAGAAGGGACATTTCTGAGGCAATGTGTGCTGGACACAATTGATGTTTCTATTAAATATCTCTTCCCCTGATGACACAAACTATAAATGTTATGAAATGTCCCCCCAGGTAATTTTGGTGAAAGAAGTTTGTGCACACGAACAACACATATATCAGAAAAATAATAAATGAAGGGCACGGTGTCATTAAGCAGTGTTTTCATATCAGCATTATGAGGAGTTTGTAACAGGATCTAAACAAAGCCATTAGTCACTGATGGAACCATTAGTAGAAATAACATCACTTGAAGTCCTTTTAGCATTTTTTGGTACACAGATATTAAGAGACTTCAAAATGAGGTTTAAAAGTTCATTTCCAGTCAAATAAACTCTCCTACAACTGGCTAATACCTTCAATGGCAGATTTTTTCAGTTTCCAGACTTGGAATGGCAGCTGACTCTTGCTAAAGCAAAACTGAGCTCAGCAAAGGCAGGGAGCTGGTAAACACAGATGTACTGCAGACATAGAAACTTCTCACTGAATTTCAGCTTCACCAACTTTTCTTTGGCTTCAGTTTGATTGATTAAGACAACTTCAAATAAAAGAATAAAATTAACTTCATTCATACATTGCTTTGTACCATGCTCAGAATTTTTTAAAATTACATACTTCAGGTTAAAGGCATGAGCTGGTTAAGAGAGGACTGCTTCTTCAATCCTGAGAAGCTTGGTTTACCTTATATCCTTTCACATTTTTAAATCAGTTGCAATTTGAAGTCGTGATTTTACTTGGGGGAAAGTGCCATTTTTGTTTCTTACTAACAGTCAGATCAAAGCTAAAATCTGTCATTGATTACCAAAGGACAAAACAAGCAGATAAAAGCAACCAAACAGCTTTTCATCAAACAGATTTATAGGTGTTTCTGCCAAGGACTTATATGTCCTTCATAGCTCAACAGGGTTGGTCAGAAAAAAAGGCAACATAAACTGGCTCAACTGCAAATCCTCACTTACCACTTATTCTGTTTATTCTATGACTCAGAGAGATAAGAAAAATAGGGTAATTACCAGAGATCATAATGCTGTCAGCAAACTGGAACATTTTGTATTATACGACAACATAATCAGAATTGCACCCAAAGAGTCTCTCACCTACTCTAACACCAAGCAGAAAACTTCTGAATGCGTCTCAGAAAGTATCCCTCGATCCTGACAGAGGAATCGGAGCATGGAAATTATGCCTTAGGAGGAAAAAGATTGGAAAAGGGGTAAAACAGACCAAAAGAGAGCTTTATCAGGCTCAGGCTTTCCTTGCAATTTCCTCTGTGAAATTGAAAGATAAAAGGAAACACACTGGTTTTAATTTAATGTTTTAACAAGCACAGTTTTTAAAACTAATTTCTTCATCTCTCTTTTTTTGGTGAAACATTGCAATGAGAGCCAGACTGTAAAACCTGAATACCTCTAAAATATAGAAGCTATGACCATGCATAGGCCGGACTAGCAGGGAGGATGGTCACACTGCAGCCTGGGGATGTAAGCTGACTTGTGGAACGCCGGGGAGCAGTGTGAGCTGGTGTGCTGGGAGCCATGCACTGCTGCAGCCACCAGCTTCCAGGCACTCACCAGGGCCCCCTGACCCTCGCCAAGCGTCCGGGTCTCTGTCTGCTGCTGGGGCAGGCTCTGGCACAGCCCCCCTAAGTGCAACCACCACTGCACCATTCAGGTTAGGCAATGACCGCAACCAACGCACTGTACTGCAGGGAGTTTCAATTGCTTGAGATGACGCCATGACTTCTTATTCTATTCTGGCAACAGATGATGCGCAAGCCTTTGCTTTGGTTCAGTCAGTCTTCATCGGATTTATGAGCTTTGCATAACTCATGCTCCTTTTAGAGTGGGAAATTATTGTCTTTCACGCTCTTGCTCTAACTCACATCTGCATTTAAATAACCTTAATGAAACTAATAATAGAGTTGCTGAGGACTGAATATGTCAGTGAGAGAATATTTGGATGTAAGTTTCCACCAAGCTGATTGCAGTGGTCTCTCATTCCATTATCAGATCACACTTTTACCATCCAAAATAAAGGAGCCCTTCAAGCAGCAACAGACAAGTTAAGGGGAAAAAAAAGATCACCAAGCAGCACAAATCACAATTTGGCATTGAAGTAGCTATGGCAGTGCCTGTAATGCGTGGAGTTAACCTGTCATTTATTATATTAGATAGTCAGATCAGCCATAGTTTGCAATATGGCAGTTTAGATTGTGTATGTGATAATCACAGGTCATGTATCATATGCACATAAGTAAGAGTGATAGGTTTCGCAGCAGGGACAGCTGGAATCTACCTAGTCATTTAGCACTTAGGCTTGAGCAGGGCTGAGCTGTGATCTCATGATTTCAGGCAGTGCTGTAGGTCCAGAGAGGCTTTGAGGTCCCAGTGGTCTGGCCTCCACAGTTTTCCCACAGTGAGCGTGGGGAGGTGGTGTGCTTCCAGGGACCTTTGCCTCTGGGGTCCTGCTGGATCTGGCCCTTGTTCAAGGCAATCTCTGAACTAAGTTGGCACCTTATTGCAATGTCAACAGTTTCAGTGGTGAGTAGTCTTTCTTCTCTTTAATTTGTCTGCCAGGTTTAGGGCGGTGATAAAACAGAAGGATGTGCTGAGAGCAGCAAGGCTAAGACTAACACAGTTTGCAGTGCAGGGTCAGTAGAGACGACTTGACTGCGTTTGGTGAGCCGAGCACTTGTTTTACTAAACCAAGCCTCCCAGCACAGCAGGTCCAGGGAAGTGATTCTTCCTCTATCTTCCCCCACAGTGAGACCACATCTGGAGCACTGGGTCCAGTTTAGGGCTCCCCAGCATGAGAAAGACACTGTGAGACTGGAGCAAGCCCAATGGAGGACACCAGGATAGGTGGGAGCTGCAGCGCGTGAAGGGTAAGGGGAGGCAGGGAAGCTTCTAGCCATTATAAGAGCTGGCGATGACGGGAGCTTACTGCTCTCTTCAGTTACCTACTTGGCGGAGATACAGTGGAGGGAACCAGACTCTTCCCAGAGGTACACATGACAGGACAAGGAGTGACTTACACAAGCTGCGACATGCGAAATTTGTAAAGTAGTAGCAAACACATCTCTAACCATGGGGCCCAAGTCTAGGTATAAAAAGGAAATAAGGAATGAGCATGTACTCCATTTATTGTCCTACTTGGAAAACAGAGCACAGTGATGAGAAGATGGGATATAGTGCTCAGCTGTAGTATAAATATCAACTATCTGGCTTTTTTTCCTTTCATGACAATGCTTTGGAAACCATGCCAATGTATTAGCAATTGAAATAGCATTAACATTGCAAACACAGGGTTTATTGAAAACCACTCACAGGCATCCCAGCTGTACGGCGTCAGCCAAATGTACAACTTGTTGGTAAAGTAAAACACACTCTGGGCAATGGGAACTGACATGTCAAGCAAGACAATCTCTCTGCCTATGGAGACATGGGTCTGAGGGTGGGTGTCTCTCCTTTACTTCCACAGCAACATGTAGGAACGAGGAGACACAAGGGTGAGAAGTGCAGGACTAAGAAACTGTAGGAGGGCACAGCAAAGCTATCAAGACCATCCAGAATGCAGAAGGCTACTTGGGAACTGGTGTTTAGATAAAACCTGCCCTGCAGGCTACACCTTTAGCCCAGTAAATCAGGACTGCAGGCATACAAGCCCAGTTCAGAGTGCATGTCTGTGACAGAGAGGTGCTGATCTACACCAGGACTGTGTCTGAGCTTGCACTCATCTTGAGGGATAGTGTAGAACTGCCCTTGGAAGACCGTTGGAAACAGGGAGGCTTTGATTTCTTTCACTGAAAGCTGTGTGGGGCTGTAGCAGCATGGATCGCTTGGCAGAAGCAGGCTGGTTACCAGCCCCATACGCAGCTTCTCTTACAACTTCTGATGTGCAAGTAGAAGACAAATCATCTTCCCTCCACACAACTCTTCTGTTTGGCAAGCCCGATTGCTGGAAAAGGTACCAGCAGCATTAGTTTGGTTTTTTTTTCCTACGCTTTCATGCTCAATTATTAAAATGTCCTGAGCTGCACTGAATAATTAATTCAGACTTTGTTTATGTCATGAGGAAGGGCAGTTGTTGCCTTGGAATGACTGTGGATAACTTCCAAAAGACAAGGTCTGAGTGAGGAGGACATTTCTAAGCCTGATCAGTGGCATGGAGCAGCCAGAGGCAGCTGGTGTTTCTGCCCACACTCTTGTTTACATCTGTTTGAAGCAGGACTACCATGTTGAAGAAAAAGTTCCTGTCAATGGCAAAGCCTTCCTCTCATCCTAACAAAAAAATAACCTCAAGTGACCCTTCACAGTCAAGGTAGAGAGGAGTTTTATAAAGCCTTTTATAAAGTTCTTCTTTGCTGCCACTACTTTCAAAACCATTTCAATTTTTGAAGGAAGCTTGGTATCAACACCAGTATCATCCACCAGATGCTGTGGAGACAGAAGTGGTTCAGGTGTGCCTTCCACCTGTGCTGATGAACACCCAGCATTGCTACCCCAGTTACAGCATAGCAGATCTTGCAGGAGGTGGAAAAATCAAGTGAGTTTTACCAAGCCAGAGGCCAGGCAGTGTGGGCTTCCTCAGAAATCAGCCAATGGTGCTGGAAAAACTCTCTTGACAAGGCACTGCTCTCTCCCACCTCCCAGAAAATACCCCCTTCAACCTGCACTTTGCCTGCCCCTTTCTTTTGTCTCTGTTGGTCTTCCAGTCACCACTTGTTGCTGCAATACTCCTTGGACCATCTGCTCTGTTCACTGTGACATGTTAGCTCCTTTGAATGACTCCTGCTGACTCCGCAGCCCTCCGGTGACAGCAGCAGTGGTGGACAAGTGTCCTGTGATCCTTGCCTGCAGCAGGATAATCCCCTGGGAAATGGATCTTCTCTAGGAGATAGCTGGGGAAAAAATGTCTCATGTTTTTGGAGGGTAAGCAGGTTTCTCCTGGCAGTTAGGAGATCATGTACCAGTAAGGGTGGGGAAGTTAATCATCTTGAAAGGGGGCAGGAGAAGCTCGGTTTCTCTCTCAGCAGCTCTGCAATGCCCAGGCTGACCTGGACAGACTGGTCTGGAGCAGCCCTGACATCTCCTTTTCTGCTGTGGAGCAGCAAGTGGGAGCAGAAAACACCCCTGACAGACACCTCTAGAAACCCCAGTGGAAAGCAAACCAGGGGGTTGTCTGCAGTTCTGGCAGTAAAAGCCCCTTTAGAGAGAGCTGAAAATATGTATCAAACTGGAGTCAACCACAGTGATTTGGGCTAGCCCTTAAAGATCCTCTGTGTGCTCCTCTGCCCCTCTGAACTCTGTCCATACCTGTTTCCTCACATACAAAACCAGCACATGGATTCAAGTGGCCACCACTATGAAGACTTTTTGGGGAGCTGCTCAAACTGAGGCATGGACAGGAGCAAAGAAATGCATTTGCAGCAGCACAACAGGTTCCAGTTGCCGATTCCTCACAGCTGTCCTGTTCAGTTTGCTCTCCACTGGCCTTTCGAGGCAATATTTGCAAAGGAGGGAAACTATGAAGCTTCCATGGCACCTCTATTTGCCAGTGATTTGTCCTCCAGTTCAGCAGGGCAGGGTAACTGGCAACAACCAAAGCAAAACATTAAATATGATGTGATCCTGGGGTGAAAATAATGAAGTTCAGGATCAGCCAGTTTGAAGGATGACACCAAAAGCCCTCATACAAGGTGGGAAAGTATTTGCTGAACAATAGCAGTGCTGAGGAACACCTCAAAAAATCATAAACGTCTGCCTGGTGCAACAGCAGTGGACGAGGCACATACTCTGAATGAGCATCATTATCACACATTGCACCAGGAGGGAGTTATTTCCTCCCCTTCACTGCTGATGAGATTGCACATAATTGCCTTCTGGCTCAGGCCCTGAGCAAAGGATTCAGGAACAGGATACTCCAATGCTTGAGAAATCAATCATCTAAGGATCTTTCCACTCAGCTTACCATCTACAAGGCCAGATACTCATTCAGGCAACACTTCCATTGATTTAACTGGGGTGTTTTGCTTGAAAGAGGTTTTTAGCATGCAGGGGAGAGAGCCCACTGGAGCTAGGGGACACCCCGGTGCTTCATGAGGACTTTACAATGAAGAGAGAAAGAGCTCCCAGGACTTTTTTTCAGTCAGAAAGAGAATGATGATACCTTCCTCCATCAAGGAGAGTGTTTGTCGGCAACTTCTGGTCTGAAATATGACTTCAAAGCCGTGGGCCTTGATAAAAGCTCCCTTCCTACCTGTCTGTCTGTAGTACCATTAGTTTTGCAGCTAATAGCTGATAAACGCATCAGTCAAGACGAGTAAAGCTGTCATGCAGAGTGCAAATTCTTCCCATTGGAGAAGCTTTTTTTAGCCCACTTTGCCTTTGGGAAACAGTCCAGGCTTGGATTTTTATTTTTGGAAAAAGAACTTGTCATGGTTTAACCCCAGCCAGCAACTAAGCAACATACAGCCACTTGCTCACTCCCCCCCGGTGGGATCAGGGACAGAATCAGAAGAGTAAAAGTGAAAAAAACCATGGGTTGAGATAAAAACAGTTTAATAGGTAAAGCAAAAGCCACGCACGCAAGCAAAGCAAAACAAGGAATTCATTCCCTACTTCCCATCGGCAGGCAGGTGTTCGGCCATCTCCAGGAAAGCAGGGCTCCATCATGCGTAACGGTTACTTGGGAAGACAAAACGCCATCACTCCAAATGTCCCCCCTTCCCTTCTTCTTCCCCCAGCTTTCTATGCTGAGCCTGACATCATATGGTATGGGATAGCCCTTTGGTCAGTTGGGGTCAGCTGTCCCAGCTGTGTCCCCTCCCAGCTTCTTGTGCACCCCCAGCCTACTCGCTGGTGGGGTGGTGTGAGAAGCAGAAAAGGCCTTGACTCTGTGTAAGCACTGCTCAGCAATAATGAAAACTTCCCTGTATTATCAACACTGTTTTCAGCACAAATCCAAAACATAGCCCTATACTAGCTTCTATGAAGAAAATTAACTCTATCCCAGCCAAAGCCAGCACAGAGTTTCACTGAAAATTTTGAAGGAGAGTCTCTTTGGTGTTTAGGAGCTGGGTAAGTATTCCTTGATCCTTGCAAAATATCTCTTGCAAGCCTCCCCTGCAGGATAGTGGAACCAATACTCAAGACGCTTCTCACTAAGAGCTAAATGCTTTTCCACTGGTGGGGAGCGAGTGGAAGTATATTTACAGGAGGAGGCCAATGCTGTGTACTGTGCTTCTGTATGCAGCGTTTCTGCACACAGCAGATGCCTGACCTCGCACAGATAGCTACTGACCACGGATGTGCTGAAATCTGTGAGCCCTTACCGGCTGTGCCTTTCCGCATTGGAAGGGGCTTACCAGGGTGAGGGGCCCAAATACAGCCTTTGAGCAAGTGTTGAAGTTCAGGACTGGCGAGCACAAGAAGAAAAATAGCCCCTGAAAAGACCTGAAATCTAAGGAAACTGAACTGTATGGAAATACTAGTGAAGTCTATACATAGAACACAACAACATTCTGCACTAAGCTGAAGCTTTTCATCTTCAAGGACTCTCTCATTTTTCTCAAAAAATTTGGAAGTCTCATTTGGACAAGACTCCACACGCTGTATTCACATCGTATACAGATGCACAGAGTAAATCGCTGAGCCACACTGCTAACATTCAACCTGAATAATAGCATCAGGGCACATTTTTAATGTTATGTCATAGTCAATCGGTTCCTTTACTGTGGGCCATAGGTCAGCTGGCACACAGTGACATATTAAGTTGGATACCATCTACCTCACCTCCATCCTGCTTTCAGACTTGAAAATAAGGAATTCTTTTGGCTAATGAGAAGTATTAATGGTTGAGACCAGCCCACTGTAGGAGGCACAAGGTTATTGATATAATCTTTGTGATCATTCCTAATTTTCCCAGTACACCCATTGTGCACATAAACTGTATGTGCACATGTCAGGGAGAGAGAGTTTTCACGTATGATGCCTCTCATCTGGATTTGTCCCTCCCTGTGGTCGGTTGGCTGTGAGGGGAGCAAAGCATCATTTGACCATGACAGAGGCTTGCTCCAAACTTAGCTTTGAAAGTTATGCTGAAAAAGCAAATATACAAATCCTCAGCGCAAGACCAGTTCCTGGGCGAAAACCTTAGAAGAGAGGTAGACTGTATGTATGAGCTCCTGGTGCAGAAACGTGTTTCAGTACAACTGGCTGTAAGAGTTTGGAAGGTAATAAAGAGTTTAGAAGTAGTAAATGACAGAACGCTTTTAGGGAGATTTTTCACAGCTGTATTTGGGGAGGAACCAGTAACAGAAAGAGGGAAAGAATATCTGCAGTGTGAAGACACAGACATATAAAAAGGAGAATAGGGCACTATTACTAGAATGTTTTTTGTGGTCATATGAGAAAGATCAGTGCACCTGACTTGCAAATGATAGACCACATGCTTCTGTGTTTTCTTTGGTTACATTTTTAAAAGTTGCCAGTTTATTCTCAAATGGTTAAAAGTTAAAGTCTTAATGCATCAAACAGCGAATGTTGACCAGGGTAGAGATAGGAGTTTTGGTTTTTAAACTCTCTTTTTGAGGGGTCAGTTGTGCTGATTTTCCTGATCTGATTGGCACAGTCTCTGCTGAGGCATGTTGCAATGGCCGGTGAGCCTCTCTAGACACTTGGGAAATGTTCACCTTAAGCCTTTTGTCTTCTCTGACTTATAAAGGTCAATGTACATGGACCAGCTTGAAGTGGATAGACAAGAAAATACAAAATGTGAAAATACTTTTTTTTTTTAATTCACAATTATTCTGCAATGGTTATAACCAAGTATCTCAAATGCACCCACAGACAATCTGTGTTCAGTGCAACATCAGCTGGCAAAGGAGGCGGACACAACCAAAACAGAGTCTAGTCCCTGCAGTGCCATATTTTGGCAAAGAAAAGCTTCTTACTTTGGGTGTAGAGACGAAGGTTTTGCCAAGTAGAATCTGTTCATTTGTTCATTATGGTTCTGTGGGTCAGAACAAGGGATATCCTCTCAGTGTTTTAAACTATCCACAAAATGTCACAGTAACACTCTACTTTGCGCATATTAATGGTACACTAAAACTGGATTGCCACAAAAAGGAAATGGCAGGCTTGGTTTTATAGAATAATTATTCTCAATTAAATAAAACATTCTGCCTAAACACAGCGTGCAGATTTGTGGAGGGGAAAAAGGTACAAGGGATCTTTCCTTTTCCACTTTAACACTAGTCCGTCCTAATGGGGAATGAAATTCTGCAGAACCCTGTAATTTCCCTAAAAGCTCCCAGACTGAAAATGCATCTCGTACTGATGTCTTCATGTTTTCTTTGTGTACTTGGCACAGCAGGCAGACACAGAAATGACAGGGGAGATTTGTCCCTAACTCACTGCTTAATCATTTAAATAGATACACGAGCTACTGTATTTTATTCAAAGCCTGAGGTCATTTGTGCTATCATGGGTATGACAATATAATATGTCGGAATTTTCCACAGACACAAAATGCTCCATCAGGCTGTGGCTGTTGCTGCTGTAGAGGTAAGACTTTTTCACAGTCAAAAACTATTACCAACTCTGGCACCAGGAACCTTTAGGCAGGGAAAGTCACAGGCCGATCTAGCTCAACCTTCTTTTGTCTGACTTTATAAACAGTTTTTAATTATTATAATTAAAAGGCTGTCAAAAATGTGTTCCATAAAGACAACATTTGCAGCATTTACACATCCAGTGAAGGGTATTTGAAATGAAAGAGAAAAAAATATTCTCACATTTTAATAATAGCAACAGAAGTTCAAATCACTTCATCTGGGGAGTTGTCTCATAAAAATGCCATCAGAGGGACTTGATTTTAACCTCTTTGAACCTTCCCAGCTTCTACTCTCCTGCTTTTCCTGAAGGTCCTGGTATTTGCAGGCAGCATTGTCCCTGCCTACTCCAGCAGCAAACACAGGCTTGCACTCTCTTCCAAATGCCTGGGTAGAAGCTACTCCCTGCAGGAAGGAGCCTTTGAAAAAATGAATATTTTTAATATTGCAAAACAATTTGTGAAAGAAAATAATTCCCTTCCTCTTGCTGTGTGATTATAGTTAGCAATTTTATTATTAGCTGATGGCTCTCTGGAGCTCTTGTTCTATATTTTGCAGCATGTTGGGGTGGGTATAAAGCACTCTCTTAAGCAACCAATGCTGCTGTTCTATCAGGAATCTGTACAGTCATCAAACATGTCCTAAGGCCCCCATATTGTTCTTTTGTATGTTCCATTCAATGCTTTTTGTTCAAAGAGGTAAGAAGAAACTCTGCTCCCTAAACCAAGCTAGAGCACACGAGCCCAAAGCCGGAGTATTTCATAGGATTCAAGGAGAGACTCTTTGCTCCTCTCCTGCTTTCATAGGACAGTTTCTCACACCCCAGTTTTGGGTGCAAATGGTGCCATTGGGTGGGTGCTGCAGCAGGCTGCCTTCGGGTAGGCACGGCGCCTGGCAGCAATCCTGCTTGTCCCGCAATTATATGGCAGGCGCAGCACTCCCGAGGAAAGAGCTGCCGGGCGAGCAAATGGGTCTGCTGAGGGCTCCAGTGGACAGGATTTCTCACCATTCAGTGCTAACTGGCCAGAACTGGGATTTAATTTTGTACAGTGGGCATATGGGAGTCAGGGCAGCATCTGCCTTATTGCTGGCTGCTCTCTGGCACCAGACAGCTACAGCTTTAATCCAAGAAAAGCTGCAGCCAAACATTTGAGGTCCTTATTTTCTTTTTCAAGTTGGTCCCCACAGCTTTCAAACGGCCATGCGGGGATTTACCCAAGTGTTTCCTATGTTCTTTAATGAGAGAAGCTCAGGCAAGAAGGCATCCACTTTTCCTAGACCTGTGTATATTTAGAACTACAGAGCAAGCAGTGGTGGTTAAAATGTGCTCATCATCAGATAATGTCCCTGCTTGGTCCTCAAGCAAGAATAGGGACAGTAATAAATATTGTGTTGGATAAACACAGGGAAGGTATGCAGCTAGCTGCAGGCCTGATTTTGGGAAAGTAGTAGGTGAAAAACTGAAAGAAGTGTTTTTTCTCCCCCTGATAAAAGAAAGGGTGTGTAGCAGGAGGAATGGAAAGTCATGCTGTTTGCTGTTGTCACCATAGGCCATTTCTCAGAAGTGGACACTCACTGAGGGACAAGCAGCCCTGGAATGCGGCCATGTCATGAGCCACCAGGCTGGGACCGTTCCCAGGCAGGGGACACAGACCTCCTTGTCCCACCAATTACAAGTCTCTGGTGTGATGCAGGTTCTGCTGCTCATTCTGGAAGAGCTACGCAGTGATCCGGTAAACTCAAGCTAAAATGTTTTTCAAGATGGCCTCAGTTTTAAATTACCTAATATCTTCTGGACCTCCTTGCTTTATATGAGCATAGTGAGGTCTCAAAACCAAGCTGAGTGGAGCAATCAAGGACTGGAAACAGTGTTATCCTCATGTCAGCCAGGTGTTCCAAAATATTCTGTCAAATCTTACATTATTCCTTGGGAAGAAAAAGTCATCTCGCTGTAGGCCTTTCTGCTTTCTTGATATTTAGCCATCACTATATTTTGATTTCTTCCATTTCAGTCCATTTAATTTGGGTATTTTTAACCTGAAGTGATGTGACTTCTGAATTAAGAAATGACAAATTCCTGCCAGATGAAAAATTTTAAAATTCTTAAGAAAGGGTAAAATCAATTAAAAGGACTTGGCAAAAGTTTCTGCATTAATGCACATGAAATGTGTATTAACACACATAGCACTTACATTGGAAATTCAATCATCTGCATTGATCCTATAGGTGAAATGAGTAGTATGTAATTTTCACTTTTATTTTAGGGCATTTCGACAAGATGCAGCTGATGCAATACAAGTTGGTAACACAACACACAGAAATCTCCTAGTATCTATGGTACCAACAAATAAATATGAATTACTTTTATACAAACATATAAATGCAGCAAGGACTATTAAAACTACCTGATGCAGTGAAGATGGGGAAGGAAATAAATGTAAGGGAAAAAAACTATCGTGAGATAGTCTTCACATGTTCTAAAATTCCTTTTGAAAAAAATATTTTTAAGACAACATTTTACAGCTAAGAAGAAAGAAAGAAATCAAATTTAAAAAGTCCCAAATGATGAGATATCAATGACTAACCATTCTGGCAACACAAGTCAAATGAAACTAGTAAATCTGTCATGTAATAATTTATTGCAAATGTGGTTTATGGTAGATTGAATGTGAACAAAGACAAACATAGGGTAGAATATAGTTGAGGGGGAGAAAAAGAGATTTACTGTCCTCTTAACCAATGAATTTAAGAAATTTCATTATGTTTAAATTGTTGGTTTTGTAGCTTAGAAAATGAAAGTGGGAGGACATTAATAACTCTGGTGTCAGCTCTTAGTGATACACTGAATCTTGTAGGTCTGGAGGCCCGTACAGTTGTCCAGGTGCTTATTCAAATCTCATTTAAAAAGTCAAATTTCACAAGTCTGCAAGACTAATTTGGAAATTTTGCAATTCTTTGCAAGATTCTCAGCGGTTTGTGTTCCTAGTTAGCATGGAACAAGGACTATAATTAGAGACTCTCTAGTGGTATTAACATTTTGCCCCCTGGCCCTAACAAGCACAGGTCACATGCCCTCCTATATGTCTTCAGTAGTTTCCAGACTTAGTAATTGCTGAAAACCTATTACAGTTTGCGACTAGAGTTGGATTCTGTTTTTTCTTTCAAAGAAATTGTGAAAGACTTCCCAACTCTGCTGATTTTGGTAGGGATAGCGATGCTGCTGCAGGGAGCCGTCCTCCTCTGCCACACGGATCTTGGGGACACTTTGTACTACTGGGTACAACTACAGAGGATAAGCAAAGACCACTGCCTTCCCGGCATTAAGTGCTCCCAAGAAAGATGGGATCCATCTCATACAACTACATTTTTCTGAAATTTAACAGCCTACTCTGATAGAGCCCTCTGGGCTTCCTCTCTAATCAGCAAAGGAAGAGCAATGCCTCCACAGGGAGATCAGATCAAGCCTGCTGCTGTGGCTATGGAATTGATACCTGTTTTCCTCTATTGATGACAGCAGTACCCAGATTCCTGCCTCAGACTGGATCCCTAGCCTTTAGACAAGTGGTGTTAGAGGAGATGAGCCCATCTGGGCTTATCTATCCAGCCACAGTTGCCACCTCCTCCTTGCATCTTGCTTAAGGTGCAGCAGTAACCAAATTCCCATCTGACGCTGTCAGGCTACATCACCCCCATGTGAACCATTGTCGTGGTTTAACCCCAGCCAGCAGCTAAGCACCACGCAGCCGCTCACTCACCCCCCACCGGCGGGATGGGGAAGAGGATCGGAAGGGCAAAAGGGGAAAAACTCGTGGGTTGAGATAAAAACAGTTTAATAACTAAAGTAAAATAAAAAATAGAACAGTAGTAATACAAAGCAAGCGGTACACTGTACAATTGCTCACCACCCGCCGACCGATGCCCAGCACGTCCCCCAAGCAGCGATCGACCCCCTCCCCGGCCAACTCCCCTGCTTATATACTGAGCATGACGTCACGTGGTATGGAATAGCCCCCGCCCAGTCTGAGTCAGCTGCCCCGGCTGTGCCCCCCTCCCAGCTTCTTGTGGCCCTGGCAGAGCATGGGAAGCTGAAAAGTCCTTGACCAGTGGGAGCACCACTTAGCAAGTACTTAGCACTACTTAGCAAGAACCAAAACATCAGTGTATCATCGACATTGTTCTCAACCTAAACCCAAAACACAGCCCCATACCGGCTACCAGGAAGAAAACCAACTCCATCTCAGCCAAAACCAGGACAACCATGCAAGGATTTATCCATGTGTTAATTGGACGTTAAACATTAGGAGGTAAGGGCTCATTGGCACTCACGGAGAATTCATCTTCAGGAAATTGCTCTTTGCTCAAAAAAGGGCACTGCCTACACATCCCCACCCAGGTCATGCACAAACATATTTAAATTGCAGAGATCTAAAGAGTGTTGGCTTAGAAAGAAAAGCCAGTAATCTCAGTGCAACACAGCAGGTCACTGTGCACTGAAGAGCTAAATAATCCTGGCAGTCATTAAACTTAAGTGGTAAGGGATCAACTGCTCTTTCTGTACAGACATCAATTGAAAAATTAAAAGTTATCCAAGGTCATGAAGCTTCTTTTTCCCCTCTCAGTGGTTTTTTGCTTTTGTAAGAACTAACTACGTCCCGATTTTGGCAATTTTTCACCATTTCCAATAGCAAATATTAATGTAATTCAAAAAAATTCATATTAATGTCACTAATTTACTGGCACAGCATTAAAGTTTTAAAAAATACTCATCCATTTAGATGTTAGGCAAGGGCTCCACAAATACACAGATCTTCAGGTGACGTATGATGACTGAGAAGCTAAGTTCCTTCTCAATCCGTGATACGCTTTTGTACCTTGCATAGTCTTGTTATAGCTCTTACTTTGCATACTTGATCAACTTACCATCATATCTCCTTAAGTGTCACAGCCTGTATACTTGCTTTTGCACGCACAAAAGCAGCACATTTAGTTCCACATCAAACATGTTTAAAATGTTTCAAGATCTTGTGCTTCTCTGGGATGAAGATGAAACTCTGTGCCCACTGGTTAAGAAGATATTCTGTTTTCCAGGGTGGTACAGAGCATTACAGACAGATTTGAAAGTCTATTTAGGTTTCAGAAACAGCAAGTAGAGGAACACTAGAGATTTGCAAAAGGGTTCCATTCCTCAGTGCTTTTCATAATCCCGGGAAGCCTCTGTCTCTTGTTCAAGGCAGCAAAATAGCTTTAAAAATTAGAGACTTCTAATCCAGATGCAGAGATATTTGACTTTGAAGCTATAATGTCTTCATGCATGGAGAATCCATTTATATAATTTATGAAAGTTTTTCCTTAATAATAATATACAGATAATTGATGATGTTAGGCTGGAAATTAGCAGCAGATTCTAGTAAACAGAGTGATCTTAGGAAGAGAGAGATGGGTAGCAGCAAGTGAAAAGCGTGAGTTTAATCAGCTTGTGGGAAGGATTACATGATAGGCTTCCTTGGCAGAGCCAGTTCTCATCAACGAGAAGGACCTCTCCAGCCCTTGGTCTCTAGTTGTATTTTTTCCCTCTCTACACGGTACAGCTCATGATATGAAAAAAATCCAATAATTACAACTGGAGAAATGCAAAAAACAGCATACATAATTAAGATCCTCTTCCCCCAAACCTCTCCAAGTCATTGCTAAACAACCTTTCGATCTGAGATGGACCATTTGCAGCACGCAAAGTGCTATAGGGTGGTTAAGTAACATTGCTGATTGACGTCCTAGTGTTGTACCACTTCTGATTTTAAAACTCTCCAGAGTTCATCCTGTTTTCCCACTGCAGGGAGGCAGAGACCCCCATCTGGAGAAGCAGCTCTCATAGCTGGGAGCTGGAGCAGGGGCCAGGGCTGTTCCTGTCACCCCATGAAGCCTTGCTAGCTGTGTCCCTCTGATCGCCCCTCGGAGAGGAGAATCTGAATGGTTTGTTCCTAACTAACAACAGAAAAGCAAAGCAATGTAAAGACTGAATAAACCTTTTTTTTTGCAATAACACTTTCACTGTGCAAGAAGATGCTTGTATAATACAAACCCTTTTCCAGAATGACCTGTACTTAAGTATTTCTCATTAGAAAGACTGTGCCAAATCCCTCCACGTCAGACTGTGGTCCAAGAAATCATGGCTTCAAAGACAGAAGTGAGAATAAGCTTGCAACAAAGAGAATTAAAAATCAACAGCTCCTGTCCTTCCTGCGTCCCTAACTCAGCTCGCAGCCGGCTGCATCAGTGCTGACGGTCTGTCGGCAGGATGGCATTCTTTCACTTAATCAATCCCCATGTTTACACATTTCTAAATCGTTAGTGTTTCCTACCCTCCTACAGTAATGTTCCACACAAAACATAAATCATGTTTCTGAGGTATCATTTCTCTAGGCAATTTAGTAAAAATGTATCACATATGGGTTTTTAACTCTCTCAACCTCAAATTAACTTTGTGAAATGATGCACATTTAAAATATACATTGTATTTTTTATTACCTCACTATCAGCTGCAAATCTTCATGGTCAATGACTTTAGAAAGTAAATTACAACTAATTACTGAAAACATTGTTAATTGATCCCAGAGAATATGTATTGAGAACACTCACATAATTTAGGAGTTTGAGCATTCAAAATTATATTTTAACATTTGAGTCAAAATTTGATACTCTTCCTTGGCATCCATCCTTTCACAATCTCACCGTCCCTTGAACCTCACAACCTCCCACTTCTTATGTGCAACGTGCGGGTTTTTTTGACCTTGGTGTTTAACAGAAATTTATAGACATACAAATATACACATTCACTTTTGTGACATTATATCTCAAAAACATTTCAGACAAAGAGCTCCAAGGTACCCACTTCTCTCCCTGAGGAGGGGAGGTGAAAGTAAGGACATTACAGAAGTTAGCCAGGTTTCTTGAAAAAGTACCACAAAATATTGCAATATGATGAACACGGTAAGAGAATTTATATAAAGAGGAAAGGAAATTGTTGGGAAAATTATTACAGGGTTTCTCTCACAGAGAGAACTGTGAGAGAAAGGAGATCTTTTGAAACACGAACTTTTCCATTTCCCTTTGATATGTCTTCTGATGGTGACTACTAGATGAAACATAAAAAAGGAAAGAATTAAATCTGGGACTCAGTGAATCCCTGGCAGGGTTATCTTCCAGAACATAGCTGAGCCTTGTGGTGATCCTACAGGCTCCTCTGAGCCTGCATGATTCACCCCGCAGGATATGTGCTGATGATTTACAGCCTTTGACATATAGGTCAGTTACCGATGTCCATAGTTTCATTGTCCATCTTGCTACCTTGAAGGTGAGAGACAACATGATTTTTTTTTCCTTAGCAGCTTTATTGCACAGTAGAAGTCAAAGGCTTGCTTATTCACCAAAGGTTTCACTGGTATATGGACAAGAGTCATGGATGATGCATTTCAAGCACCATGTACAAAGCGAGCCACTTTTGCTACATAGTGGATATCAGGTGGAGGAGCTAGAGGGGATTCAATCAAAGAAAGCGCTGGCTGCCCTGACTTCTTCTTGCCTGAAATAGTTTCTGTATCCTGTCTAACACCATGGAGACACATATTCTGCAAGAGAGATGTGACTATTTAGTTTTCTGAGTCTTATGGAACAATAATTAGCCAATTGCTATCTTCAGCGAGGGTTTTCAAAGAAACAAAACTAATAAAATCAGTTTTTCAAAGCATGCAATCAAAGGCTGCCAGAGAAAAAAACACACATAAAACCTACTCAATAGGGTCAGACTAACAGGTACAGTGCAATGTTGTTTATAATAAAACATTTATGAATTACAGTGTAACTACTAATAGTTTGAAAAAGGGTAACAAAGTTGGCAATGATACAGACATTTTATCTTGTAAGCATGCAAAGAAGGACACTCAGGAGAGCAGGATAAAGAGTAAGAAGTTTCTGAATCCAAGTGAGAATAAGCAACAGAATAAAATTACAACCATCTATTAGCAATTGCATATGCTGCAGCTTTTAGTACTGTTTGCATGGTCAACATTATTTGTATTGAGCACAGTACAGTTAATACAACACTCCTAGGAACAGACATCCTTTTTTTTAAAAAAAATGGTTTTATACAGTTTTTGCCCTGCTCTTTCCATCACATAGAAGATTCTGGTAGTTGTTTACAATCACAAAGATACAATTACTATTGAGAATGTTGATATGCTAAAACCCAAGGCTCATGTGCATGTATTTTCATATAATTATGCTAGTTTCTCAATCACTTCTAATGTTTCCACAGTTTTCATCATTGCTAGCAAATCAATGCCTATTCCAGATCTTTTATTATTCCCATTTGAATCCACTAGTGGCACAGTTAAGAGTCTAAAGTAGAAAAGATGCTTTCATTAATTATTTACGCTGAAGAGAATTCAACACACCACAGCATGGGAAACCTGTCTAAAACAGAAAGAGGGAAGGGAGCAAACTCAAGAGGGTTGCACAATGAGGATCTGGTCTGAGTTTGGAGAGCAGCAATGGAGGTGGGAGAGGACACAGCAGAAGAGGCCCTTAACACGAAGCCTGCTAGATACCATGGGCAGACCTGCAGGAACTGATAGGAAAACAATATCTTTGCTGGGTTTATTATGTTGGATTTCTCTTTGCTTGTCTGGGGTTGTTCCAGAAGACTCTTTTGTCTATTGCCAAACTTCTAAAAGCCTGAATTTAGTCCTGAGTGTGCCAGAGCTTTACAAATCGGCCACTTATTTTCTGATAGGAAATAACATGCCAAGTCAAGTTACTGCTGATAACAGGATTGGCAGGTTCTTTCCCCAACTCAGAGTTCATCAGACCATTGTCTCTATTAGGAGGACATACTTTAGCCTTGATTACTTGAAACAATATTATGCAACCAATCATGTTAGCAAAGAAGCAGTACAACTATCAAAGCAGCAAAGAGTTAATTCCCATTCACGACACAAATCCCTTCCAGCCTGTTCTTCCTCATGGATCCCTCACCCTGACTCCTGGCACATCTGTACAGGCAGGAAGCACAGGGTGGTTTTACACAGTGCTGGCAGCAAAGTGTGGCTGAACAATGCTCTCCAGTTTGTGACCTAAAATCTAAGCTATGATGTCCCTTTCTCTGTAAATCAGGGTCACACTGAGATAAGGTGCTGTCACAGATGGGATTTCAGACTGGTTGTTCTCTAGCCACCCCGTGGCTGTATTTTTTTTTGTGAGCTGTATGAATGAGATGTTTCCCTGCCTGCTTTCTTGTAGTGGTAGACATGACGAACAAATGTTTTGAGTCCATCAGTATGTTTGTCTTCAGCAAGCTCCCTGTCACCCTGCCCTTGTGACAGTCCTGCCAGACTACATGGTAAGATGGACAAGACTGCTCTTATAAAGAGGGCTACAAACTCACAAAAAGAGCTCTGGGTGCAGCCCAGAGGTGAAGTGTCTCCATCAGGGGCAACTTCATCCATGGCCCTGAATAGATGGCCAAAAATAAGATTGAGATTTTTTCCTCCTCTGCCCCATCCCTTGCCTGTTTCTGTTGTCAGGTTTCTTCAAGTGTAGGGATTCCTGTTAAACGCAACCGAAACTGCATGGGCAAGACTTGCCCAGGAAGGCCTGCAGAAAATGACCAGATTTCCGGAATAATATACATACTTCCAGGAGAGATGGAGCACACAGTAAGTAGTAATTGGTACCATATCCCCACACACCCAGTAATGTGGGGAGCTCAGTTAATTTACTGTGTTGTATTAAGAAAAGTATGTGACCACACAGTTAATGACACAGAACACGCACAAGGAGAGGAGCAGATCTAAGGTCACATTTTCAATGTCTGGCTTGTCCTACCTTCTGAATGATTAATGATATTTAGGATGCCTTAATATGTCTTGAATCTCACAGGTAGTTTTTTCTCTTGAAAAAGAGGCTTGACTGCTGCCCCAAGCAGAGAGGACCCTGAGTCAGCAATAAAAGACAAAGTCATGGTTAAGTTAAACATCTTTGTGATTGAAATTCACACACAGTCTTTGAAATATGGCAATAGGTTCATCTTGCAAAGCACAGAAACCAGGAATGAATGCTTAAGAGATGAAAATTTTCAGGCCTGTGTCTTTGCTATGCCATCTTTGTAAGCTATGCAAACAGCTCAGCCTGATACCTGTTGTTGAACTCCTTATTCTCCAAAGCTCTGTTCTATCCAGGAAAGGCATATATTGATCAGGAGATGAATCATATTTAACATATGAAAGATGGATTTGAAAAGGCTGTGGTTATTGAGGCCATATTTGTGAGTACCCCTATAATACGGATGCTGTATGTCACTGCAGTTGCAATGCCAAAAATGCAGCATGGTAAAACAATGCCACATAGTATGGCAGATTTTTGTTCTAACCCACTGTAAACACAGTTGTCCTAAGACTAGGTTTTAGGATAATAGCATGGATTACCTCAAGGAAGTATGTTTACACCTACACTAACAGCTACGGAAATGCCCAATCCATTTTAGTCCCAGAATTTTTTATATATGCTAATGATTTAACCAAAGTTGAAGGAAAGTTAGTAACAGACCTTTTTCAACTCAATTTCTGTCTGAAAAATCAGTACCTCACTAAATGAAAGTGACTTCCTTTCATTTCTGAGTCACGATATAATAATTTCATATCATTTCGTATGGAATATGACTCACTGCTGTTGAAATCATTGGGACTGACATTGGATTGTAAATGTGAGCAAGCAAAATGTAAGGTTAGCTCCTGGAATAATACAGCAAAGAAGCTCAACTTCTGAAAGGAAAGCTAGACACCACTCTGAATTCTGAAAATTGCCTTCTGTTAGTTGCAGCCAAATGTGTGTGTCCAGTGGGGGAAAGTTTGGTTCATGCAAAAAAAAGTAGATGTCATACTAGGTGACAGCTATTGTCGTGTTCGCCTACATCCAGGGACAGTATTATCATGCTTTGCAGAGCACCTAGCCAGGGATCAGCACTGTGGTCACAAACAAGATGGGATAGAAGACACTTAAAACAATCATTGTAAATGGATGGTTTGCAGCTGTTGCTGGTAAAAGTAGGAAAATAGCTTTCTTATAACAAAAGAATCTCTTAGGAAAATATTGAATGTGATACTGTTGGAGATGTAGCATTCCCACGTCATTCAGTATAATTAATGAGGGACGGAAATTGGTGTTGATGTTAGCTAGCACCCATGTGCAGGTGCAGAATTGGGCTGGCCAAGATGGAGATGTTTGAATTGTTTTTGAGCAAGAGCTGGCACGAAAAAAATGCACAGAAGTGGGACTGTTATAATGACACAGACATATGCAAATGTGGGGACTTGGACCAGGGAACATCCACTGCTCTATGCTCTCTGGGGAGAGATGCGTAATATCAAAGGTCTGGCCAGGAATACAGATGAAACATGCTTAAGCCTCAGGGAAAAAAGCACTGAGGACAAAGAGGACAAGACAAACTTCAAAGTGCAATTAAAATGTGTCCTGGTTTCAGCTGGGATAGAGTTAATTTTCCTCCTGGTAGCCGGTATGGGGCTGTGCTTTGGGTTTAGGACGAGAACAATGTCGATGCTAAGTACCGCTAAATAGTCGCTAAGTAGCGCTTACATTGGTCAAGGACTTTTCAGCTTCCCGTGCTCTGCCCGGTGCACGGGGGGGCTGGGAGGGAGCACAGCCAGGGGCACTGACCCAGACTGGCCAAAGGGCTATTCCATACCATATGACGTCATGCTCAGTATATAAGCTGGGGGAAGAAGAAGGAAGGGGGGGACATCTGGCGTGATGGCGTTTGTCTTCCCAAGTAACCGTTACGCGTGATGGAGCCCTGCTTTCCTGGGGATGGCCGAACACCCGCCTGCCGATGGGAAGTAGTGAATTAATTCCTTGCTTTGCCTTGTTTGCGTGCGCAGCTTTTGCTTTACCTATTTAACTGTTCTCTTTTATTTTATTTCAACTATTAAACTGTTCTTATCTCAACCCACGAGTTCTCTCCCTTTTACCCTTCCGATTCTCTCCCCCATCCCACCGGGGGGGGAGTGAGCGAGCGACTGTGTGGTGCTTAGTTGGTAGCTGGGGTTAAACCACGACAGTCCTTTTTGGCGCCCAACGTGGGGCTTGAAGGGTTCGAGATAACGACAGATTTAATTAGAATGTGCTAGATCGAATTTATAGCTGTTATTGCTGTTTAGTTGTTAATCCGCAGGCTTCTGTGTTTGCCATGGGGCTTGCTTGCCTTACTGTATATTAGAGCCTAGTGCTTGTTAGTGGCTGTTTTTTGCTTTTCTGCTTGCTGTACTGCTCATCACCTTACTGTGCTGTGCCTGGGACATTTTGATAACAGCAATGGCCATGCGCCTGGGCTGGCAGATGGCCAGGGCATCTCTGCTGTTTTTCTGTACTGCTGTACTGGACAGGCTGGAACTCCAGTGTGAACTTGAGTCGAAGGGACTGTGACCTGTGGATGAGTCCCTGCGGGAGCACAATACCCCAAAGCATCTGTGAACGTGGATAATCCCATGCCAGAGCAGCCCATGGAAGTTAAGTGTGGAGCAGAGATCTACCTGCAGCCCATGGAGGACCCCATGCTGGAGCGGGTGGATGCCCGAAGGAGGCTGTGACCCTGTGGGAAGCCCGTGTTGGAGCAGGCTGCTGGCAGAACCTGTGGACCCGTGAAGAGAGGAGCCCACGCTGGAGCAGGTTTGCTGGCAGGACTTGTGACCCCACAGGGGACCCACGCTGGAGCAGTTTGTGAAGAACTGCAGCCCGTGGGAAGGACTCATGTTAGAGAAGTTAATGGAGAACTGTCTGCCAGGGGAGGAACCCCACGCCAGAGCAGGGGCAAGGGGAGGAGTCCATTGCAGTGTTAAATCCTATAACCTGGCCCAAAGGGGCCAGGGGTGGAGATTGTAATGGATATACCTTTAAATTGTTGTGACCCGGGATTTGAGTTGCATGCTGTGGGAATTACTATAGCAGGAACCCCTTGTTGCTAGCCAGGCTAGCAGGAAGGGGAGGAGTTCATTGTGATGTTAAACCCTATAACCTGGCCAAAAGGAGCCAGGGGTGGAGATTGTAATGGAAATACCTTTAAATTGTTGTAACCCATGATCTGAGTTGCATGTTATAGGAATTACCATAGCAGGAACTACCTGAACCAATGGAAGAGAAGCCTTACAAGAAGCAGTGCAAGTGCAGCAGTGACCTGACCTGAGCCGGCTTTGGTGCCCAATAAATCCGCACAACACGCTGCCTCTCCTGTCCTGAGTGACCACCGTCACCGATGGAGCCCAAAGTCATGGACTAAATGAACTACAAACATTTCCCAGGGGTGGTCCATAGACTAAGGGAATGATACCTGTGTATTGTACCAAAGGATGGGAAGAGGGGTGGTGGTTAAAGAGGATGTATTGGATAATGTGGGACCTGTGCATGACGTAAATGGTATGGAATAAGGGGTGGATACTGTCCTGGTTTCAGCTGGGATAGAGTTAATTTTCCTCCTGGTAGCCGGTATGGGGCTGTGTTTTGGGTTTAGGACGAGAACAATGTCGATGCTAAGTACCGCTAAATACTCGCTAAGTAGCACTTACATTGGTCAAGGACTTTTCAGCTTCCCGTGCTCTGCCCGGTGCACGGGGGGGCTGGGAGGGAGCACAGCCAGGGGCACTGACCCAGACTGGCCAAAGGGCTATTCCATACCATATGACGTCATGCTCAGTATATAAGCTGGGGGAAGAAGGAAGGGGGGGACATCTGGCGTGATGGCGTTTGTCTTCCCAAGTAACCGTTACGCGTGATGGAGCCCTGCTTTCCTGGGGATGGCCGAACACCCGCCTGCCGATGGGAAGTAGTGAATTAATTCCTTGCTTTGCCTTGTTTGCGTGCGCAGCTTTTGCTTTACCTATTTAACCGTTCTCTTTTATTTTACTTCAATTGTTAAACTGTTCTTATCTCAACCCACGAGTTCTCTCCCTTTTACCCTTCCGATTCTCTCCCCCATCCCACCGGGGGGGAGTGAGCGAGCGGCTGTGTGGTGCTTAGTTGCTAGCTGGGGTTAAACCATGACAAAATGACTCCTAATTTTCACTAAAACTGCCAAGTTTAATTAATCAATTATTATATACGGAATCATAGAGCATTTTAGGTATTTCACACTCTGGTTTGGCTTCAGGGAGGATTCTGCATGCCAGGACTTTCCCAGATTAGGCTTATTCCTACAGTGATTTACACAATTCCCCAACCTCACATCTAGTCCTGCAGAGAAAGTCCATCTCTCATTATTTCCCATCTCATTATTTGGGGTGCAGTGTGAGCTCACCCTTGGGACATCCATGGGTTTTGGCAGATGATTCAGGGAGAATACGAGTTGATATCTGCTACAGTACTGCTTGTCCTCTTGGACAGAGGCTCCCTTCATGTTGTGAAAGGATGCTCACGACATGCCTCTCTCCTTGCGGCAGGCTGTGCCAGGACTAACACTTAGCAGGCTATAAACAAGCCAAGAAAATGTGTCTTCTTGGCAGACATACATGTGGATACGATTTTATGTATTTGGACTTTTTCTTATGTGATAGAATCAGAAATAAACACAATATAATTACAAATTACTATGCAAATGAAAGACATGAGCAAGGCTTATGGTCAGCCTGGATACGACTAGACATGATGGCAAAAGGAATGCACTGGAAGATGAGAAGGTGAATTAAAAAGCTGAGTGTTAAACACGTTTTGCTCAAAGTTGGGGGCAGCATGCAGCCCCTCTCCCTTCCTGCCACAGAAAAGCTGAAGCTCTTTGTTGGATTTCAGCTCTATTTATTGGTGCTGGCTGTTGGGCTGTGGGCTAGGAGCATCTCTCAGTCAAGGTGTCTTTTTGCACAACTGCTATTTTCTCCACCCCTTCCATATTATGCACTTACAAGCCAAATTCCAGCTTTAAACCCTGTGGGGTTGGAGGTTTTTGTTTGGTTTTACAATGTAAGTTATTAAAAATCAGCAGAATTCATGGATAGAAAAAAACTATTTAGTCATCCCAGAAAGCAGAAAAGTTTTTAGCTGATAGTTAAAAAAAAAAATCCAGCAATGAAACATGGCAGGTTTCATCCTACTATCTGATCACTTCAGAAACTTATAAAACAAATAAAAATAGTGGTTTAGAATGAATAGACTTAATGTAATCTTAATCAGTGTTGCTTTTACTATAATGTTCTGAAACCACTGGCACCTGAGAAAAGAGACATACAATGAAATAAAATGTTACAACATAATATGTCAATAAAATCTTCCCAGAAAAATGAATCATTCGAATGTCTTTAAAACAAGATGAATAGTATACTATTCAAACGTGCTGTTCCCCAACATATTCCCCCTACATAAGCTGATCATATCTGATGTGCAGGAGCAAACCATGTTTGTTTTACACCTTATTTGGATTTTTTCTTTTCTTGTTCTTTCTTTTATTTTATTTCTTGTTCAGAAATATGCTGTAGATGCCCAGCAATGGCTTGTTTATAGAATCATAGAAGCATAGAATTGTTTAGGTTGGAAAAGACAAGTCCAACCATTAACCTAGCACTGCCAAGTCCACCACTAAACCATGTCCCTAAGCACCACATCTACCCATCTCTTAAATATCTCCAGTGATGGGGACACAACCACTTCCCTGGGCAGCCTGTTCCAACCTCCTTTCAGGTAGTTGTAGAGAGCGATAAGGTCTCCCCTCAGCCTCCTTTTCTCCAGGCAAAACAACCCCAGCTCCCTCAGCTGCTCCTCATAAGACTTGTTCTCTAGACCCTTCACCAGCTTCCTTGCCCTTCTTTGGACACGCTCCAGCACCTCAATGTCCTTCTTGTAGTGAGGGGCCCAAAACTGAACGCAGTATTTGAGATGCAGCCTCACCAGTGCTGAGTACAGGGGCACTATAACCTCCCTGGTCCTGCTGGCCACACTATTCCTGATACAAGCCAGGATGCTATTGGCCTTCTTCACCACCTGGGCACACTGCTGGCTCATATTCAGCCAGCTGTCAACCATCACCCCCAGGTCCTTTTCTGCCAGGCAGCTTTCCAGCCACTCTTCCCCAAGTCTGTAGCGTTGCATGGGGTTGTATTGTAGTGACCCAAGTGCAGGACCCGGCACTTGGCCTTGTTGAACCCCATACAGTTGGCCTCGGCCCATCGATCCAGCCTGTCCAGATCCCTCTGTAGAGCCTTCCTACCTTCAGGCAGATCGACACTCCCACCCAACTTGGTGTCATCTGCAAACTTACTCAGGGTGCACTCAATCCCCTCATCCAGATCATTGATAAAGACATTAAACAGGACCGGCCCCAATACTGAACCCTGGGGAACACCAGTTGTGACTGGCTGCCAACTGGATTTAATTCCATTCACCACAACTCTTTGGGACCGGCTCTCCAGCCAGTTTTTTACCCATGCTTTACTTCATGTTTCATGAAGATTACATCTAGATGAGTGGAAGCCATTGAATTAATATGCTCTAAGAAGCTACTGTTTCCTAGCTGAGAGTCCCTCAGGCAAATCCTCTGATTTGTGTCTTAATGCACACATGCACATGCACTCATACAACAAAAGTAATTCTGGAGGTTGCTCTCTTCATTAATAAAGCAGGCAACGATTCTAATAGTTCTCGTCTTCTTCTTTGTACATTCTCTAGAAAATCAATCTGGATTTCATTCAGAAGATGTAGGGAACATGTTTTTGTTAAATTCTATTAACTGTAAAACAGAATAGCGGTACACAGTTAGTCAAAAGCTAGTAGCTAGAAAAACCAATATGCGCTATATCGAGTAGGAGATTTCTAACTCATAAATATGTCATTCATTTTATTCTAACTTGTGAAGTTCCTGTCCTGAAAATGCATAACATGGTCATTATTCTTCAGAAGGGAAAGAGAAATCCTGTGCATACAGTAACCGATAGAACTGTTATGTATTTTATTAAAATAAGGGTGCAAAATCTTTGAAAACATGATTGTAAGTCAGTAAGTATGTGTGAAATACTATTCTAGGCGCATACATTTCAAGTAAGGAGGCAACAGAAACTTTGCTACCTGTCTCCATGCTTAATAATGCTCCTGTGGTTTGACAATGCCAAGAAATCATAGCTCCTGCTGAAGTGCTTGGTGCCTTGCATACAGCAGGGACTTATCATTCCTTTCCTACATTGCCTAATGGACATTTCTGAGAACTGAGCCTATGCTTAGAAAACAAACAGCAACAAATAATCAGTATAGCCTCCCTCTCTTATTTTTGCTGAAACCAAGCAACTAGAATAAGAAACAGCCAGAACAACAAAATCCTATCAGCCATATGGAATGGAATACTTGCATTTTAAGATGACATCTTTTTACAACTTTATAACACAGAATTTGTACCTGTTTAGACTAATTTATATCCTACAAGGATGAAAAGGTATCCAGAAGAGTCAGATGATACATGTCCAAGCCTTACCAGCCATGGCTTTGCACCAGTATATGATCTGAAGAGTAATTTGTATTTGAATCAGCTTGCTCTATGTTTCTTGCCCAGGAAAGTGATTCAGGTATCTCATTTACATGTGATGGCTGTGAGCAGCTGTTATCATGCTCTACAATACTAACATTCATTACAATTAGTTTCTACTTTGGTTATGGATTACTTTGCATTGGGAAAAATGGTAAGGTTCATATCTTGTTTTTCAGAAATTTATTTCCTTGTCTATAACACCATATGTTTTGAATTTGCAATTTGCAGTATAATACTTACTTAATCTTTGAGACATTATAATGATTATTTAATACCACAAACAGAAAAGTACAAGAACAAAATCGCTGTGTTGAAGTGCAAGATGATTCTTGGAAACATGAATCAATTGAGCAGATGAGCATTATGTTAAACAAATCCACAAGGTAGGATTGCTCGCTAAGAATATTACAAATATTCCCTGAGTATGAGTCAGCTAAATAACCTGGTAGGTGAGGGGGAAATAACCACATTTTCTTATTCTGGAGCAATGAATTAGTTGCAAATCACTGATTTAAATTAAATATGCATGGATAATAAGGCCTATATCAGAGAAAAGATGCAAGCTGTATTTGAACAAGCACTGAATCACTAATGTCCAAATCTGTGTTACAGCCAAAAATAGAGAAACGTGGGAAATGTAAAGAAAGGGACGCTCTGAGTCATGTAGTCTCTTGACATATAAATTGATTTGATGAAACTTGGGCTGTTCATATTCATCTCTAAAGTCCACTACAATATTCTTTCCCATCTGCATTCATTCCCCTTCTCTCTGAGCAGTGACATTTCTCTGTTTGCTTCTCTGCCCAGATCGTTGCCTCACATCACCCCTTCCCTATGACTCAAGGATCCCACTGTAGTATTTGGAAAGACTCTGCATTTTCCTTTTTCAAATTCCTCCTCAAGCCTCACTTCTGCCAAATAATAGTGGTTAGGGATGAGGGAATACTGCCAATAACTGGATTATCAATAATTACATCCTCCTACCATTTTATAGCATCATGTCCATTGGCAGGTTCAACATGTTCAGCATCATGTTCCACTTACTCTGAAATACTTTGCCCATAGCATACAGTGCAAAGGCCACAGACCTTGTACCATCTATATATATATACTTTCATGGGAGGCATCATTTTCCTCTTTAGCAGATAATAGAGAGTCTGCAATGAATCACATACAACTCCACTGAAAGAAAAATTAATATGGCTGTCACAGACAGTAGATGACAAAAACAGTGTTTGGTTTTTATAAATAATATATTGCAGAGATTAATCAGTTATGGTTCAAAGAACAAGTTTTAGCACCATCATACCTTATTTCCTGTCTAATTTGGAAACAGCCCTCTGAATCTGAAAGGGAACAAAGGTATGTCATCTGTTTGGTTATCCAGGAGTTGACATTTTATTGTCTAAAGACATCTGATGAGCTAAAGACTTTATTCTCTCCGATTCCCTGCTCTCATGTGATCACAGTTAGCATTTCTCCACATCCAGAGGAATCCTCCTGGGGATTAGCTAATGAAAAGTGCTGTAATTCAAGAAATGCATCCCCTCTGGCTGCTGTTATTTGCTTTTCTTTGGCAGTAAAACAAATATTGATATTTGAGGGCCTCATCTACTGACTGAAATTTCTTTCTTTGGTCTCTCATATGGATGCAGATTAATAATGCATGTAATCCACTCCCACTCAAAAACTGTAATTTTATTTTTTGTTGCAAAAGTGGTTTTTCTATTTACATTTTTTTTTGTTGTTGAAGAATAGATCATTCTTTACCATGGCCTCATGTTTCTCCTGATTTGCATAATCACTGGGAATTAGATTGCTCAGAACACAACGCAAACCTGATTGTCTCTTGTATTTATGCCAACAAGATCATGAGCCAGACACTTTTCTGTTCACAAGGAGATGTCCAGGGAAAAAAAAGGGAAAACTTAAAATCTCCTAAAATAATAGAGAGATTTATTATTTCTTAAAACCATTTAAAAAAAAAAAAAAAACAAAGGGAAAAAAAAACAGAAAAAACAACCAAAATCCCAACTGTCCTGCAGTGTTGCTGCTGCAGTCAGACCTCTTGTAGCTGACCCCACTGTGAGCCCTGTGCAGTTACTGCAGCGTGCTGCTCCATAAGGACATGTCTCTGTCTTGCACTAACCCAAGGCTTGCTGCTTTTGACAGAACACCCGTCCCACCCCAAAGCCATCCAACCACTGCACAAAGCCAATGGTACTGGGGTGATATTTAGACTGGTAAAGACCTGGAAGACCACAGACATAGACATTTGTGCTGCTGGCTTTTGCTGACAAATACCTGTTGAGATACAGGTGGCTGAAGCACTGGAGCAAATCGATCTGGATAGAATAGCCAACTATCTTTGAGAGGAGAATCCCGTGAATCAAGGTGTTCATATAAGCACTTTGGTACCATTTTTGCATGTCCATTTCCCCTACAATCTACATTAGGATTGAGCCTTAGACACTCAATCTTAGAGGCTCAAAACCTATGGTAGCTACAGGTAGCATGTTGTCAGAACAGGGGAATATAAGGAGGTCTTTCCTCATTGAGAACTCCCCTGGAAACAACAGAGGGCATCTCAGATCTTGCAGAAACTCTCAGCTAAATGAATGCTGCAAGATACATTGCTTAAAGGACTTTTGTCATATTGAGCATTTAAGTAGCACATCGATTCTCTTTACAGTTTATTTAATATTCTAAGTGTGTCAGATCTGGATTCCATTTGCATTTGAAAGACAGCTGGTACGGTCAGAAGAATATTGAGAGGAATTAATTCATCTCATCCTGCATTAGGAAAGCTCTTTCATGACTCCAGATATTAAGTTCTGTAACAGTGACAGCTTCCAATTAATTGCTCTCAATGACATTTTCTTGTTCACATACCTTTGCATAAAGAAATTTCCTATACTGTCTTTTTACAATTATCTGATCTACCCAGCAAAGTTCGACCATGATATCTGATACCACCATCTGAAAATTAGTCAGTCAAGACAATGCTAATGGATTTTTGAAGCTGATAATATTTGCTATATCTCTTCGGTTTGGGACAGTGACTTCTGACATCTTCTCTCCTTGAAAATGTAGTGGAAACTGTTCCCGTTTCTGGTGTGGTCCCTTCCCAGGATAAGGCAGCTCCAAAGGCACTTCAATCACACCCATCCCCAGAGGTACCACTGGAGAAAAACATAGCGTTGATTTTCAGACGGAGGTAGTCACGATAAGTCCAACTGCCAGGACTGTTTCTGTGCTTCCTAGGGCCCACTTTATCAGGTAAATAATTAGGTACAAGAGCCACACCACCCTACATTCCTTACATTTTTGCACAGAAGAAATCAGCAGAACTGGCTATTGATGTCTCGTTGATACTTTCCTCTTAGCTCTTCTCCTCAACTGCAGAACGAAAGGAAACAAAAACAATCTTGCGACTAATGCAAGAACTAAAGTTTTCAAGATACCACCGTAGTCTAGTTCATAGAAAGCTGAGATATTCTCAAATGCAGGAATTTGTGTTTGTTAAGGAGGTTTTTGTATGAAGCTGAGGCTAAATTGCTTGCTAATCTCATCCTCTGAGATTCTCATCCAGTTTGATTCACCAGGCTCAGGGAGAGGAGTTTTGCCTGCTCCAACCTTCTGCCGTATTGGCTTAAATGCAAGATAAACACATCCAAGTGTTGCAAAGCAAAACTGAAGTTTCACAACTGATATCTCAATTGAGAAATTTTAGAAAATAATTCAAAGTTCATAGAACTGAAAGGGTTACTTATGCTTATTTATAAAAGCTTACCTCTTAAAAAGCATTATTTAAAAGAACTATATTTTGAGAAATATCTACATTACTCTCTAGTAAACTCAAAAATGCATGATTAAGCACTTCTTATAATGCTTTCGCTAACTTTATTTTCAATCATTTCACAAAGTATCTGAAAAACGTAACCTTTTTTTGAAATAATTTGTTCCACAGCACAAGTGCACAGATAGATTCATGTTACTATTTGTTTCATTTCCCATTATATTTGCATTCCAAACCCTCAGGATATTGGTATTTGCAGACATCAATGTTGCAGTAATTCTTAAGAGCAATAAGGATTGAAACTGCACAGTGTTAGAAGTGTTCCCAAGTACAGCTTCATGCAAAAAGTTCATAACATAGTCATGAGGTGAAACAACAGGGTGACTGTAGTTACACACACTTGATCAGTAGACAACGGAAGGTATAGATGGAAATGGATTTAACTCCAAAGCTATGGCAGAGCCAAGAACCGGTCTCAGATTATTTGAACACAACTGAAACACGCTGTGAAATTTTACTCCTAAAAGAAAAAAGTTCGTGTTCTAGCTGTTGTGCTCTGTAATGAGCATGAAAAACAAGGCCATCTTAAGGGCTTTTAAGTGTGAAAGATTACAATATGGGAGCAAAACTGAGATGTTTCTGCCTTTTGCAAATGCATAGTACTGGATTTGATAAACAAAATATTTAGCAGTACTGAAAATTAATGATGGACATTTCTGGCACAACACCAGAATCAAACATCTAGTACATTGACATAATTTTTACTTCTTGTAACTGAGCCTACTGGAATCTGATTTATTTCAGCCAGCCCTTGTTCCCTTGCAGGAATTGTTGACACAGTATATTATAGCAATCAATCAATATCTGATTAAATGAATGAAGCTCTTTCATTACCTTCAAGCCCAAATTGAATTGCTGCAGCCGTAACGGGAAGACAATATTTTACCTTGCTGTGGGGAAACCCCCACCCTGCTTCCAAGCCCTGATACTTATTGTTCAGCTCGTTCAGTTGGAGAGGAAGATTTATGTCCCCCCTTTCCCAGCAGCAGTCAGGAAAGAAGGCAGAGGATTAACCAACCATGGGGCAGCTGTGGCATTGCTTTCCCTCTGAACTGAGTGTGCAGTTTCAATTTTGACTGCTAGGGAGGGAGAAGGAAGGAAGGAGGATTTCCAGAAATGAGCAGTCTGAACCCAGAGAAGTGGAATTACTCCTTGTCTATATTAGCCATGCTACATCACCAAAAATGCAAGCCCTTATATTGGGCCTATCATGTATCACTTTGTTGTCAGATTGCCAAGGACATCTGTGCTAAATCTTTACCAGCTTCTGGCCTGTTATTATTAGGAGGCAGAAGAAGAAACAAGGTAGGCTCCAAAACTGCTTTACCAACAGGATTAATTGCTGGTGGCCCAGTGGCTGGCTGGTGCAAGCGACCATAACTCCAGTGCCCTTGGTGGGGAGGCGTGAGTCTCTTCTCTCTCTAATTGTAATATACAGTAGGGCTGTGTTCCTTCCTGCTTTTCTCATCTTTTCCCTTTCCATATCTCTAGCTTCATTACTGAGAAGAAATAATTTACCAGAGCTAATAAAGTCATTTTGCAGCACCAGCACTGGTGCACCTAAAGGGAAAGGAGTATCATTGGTCCCTTTGAAATAGCACAAGCAGAGCTAATGGCATCTAACAAGCACGGTAGCTACTGATTGTTTGCTCCTTGACCAGAGAGGAATATGGTCCTGGCTTTAATTTTGTTAATGGGAGATTAAGAAACTGTATTTCCACCAGCCTAACAAACCTTGTTTGAATGGCTGTGTATCATAGCACTGGCTCTTTTAAGTCCCTTGAAACTATGCACAGAGGTATTTTGAAAATATTACAAAACCAGACTTAAATTAGCTTAGTGCTCTGCAGAGATGTTCAATGCTAAATCAAGCTCTTACATGTGAGATGAGCCTTTTTAGTTTGTTTTTGCACAGTCAGTCACAGCAGAGGTGTGGTGTTTCAGAGCAGAAGCCATTGGCATGTCCCCTTGCAACATTGCTAGAGCTCTGCCTGGGCTGCACCAAGCCAGCGCTGCAGCTCCAGCACCCTTGACCAGCCCCGTCCATCTCCAGACAGAGTCGTCAGGGTGTGGAGCCAGCTCTAGTCCCGATCCTGCAGGCTTGGTTGGGGTTGCAAGGGAGGAGCCTGCTCCCAGATGTATTTTACAAGAGCCTGTTTCTGGAAACCTCCAATTTTCTCTTTGCTCTTGGGCTAAGAGCAGTTGGCCAAAGGTTGCTCATACTCCTGGTCCCAAATGCAGCAGGTCCTCAGAAGGAGAGGGCTGCCTGCCATGGTGGAGGCAGGGGCTGAGCATCTTTGCAGCCTCGTTGACGTCCTGTCATTTCCTCCAGGAGAAAGCAGCAACCAACAGAGACACCTGTGCAGACTTCCCAGTGCAACCGAAGCCTCTAAACCCCTTACGCGCTCTGCAAATTCCACCCCAGGGCTGAGCAGCTCTCAGTTAGTGGCACAGCCAGGATTACCTCTCCAGTGCCCTTGACTCTCATTTCTCCAGGCAGCACTGTCATCAGCACGTAATATATAGCCCTCTTGAGCAGTGAGAGAAATAGGTACTAACTAGCTAACACAGCCCATTTTGCTGGCTATGGCTGGAAGTCGATGTGTCTAGAGGAAAGCACAGCACTTAATCACTCACTTTGGGTGCAAATTTAGAGTGTGAAACTCTTGCCAAGTTGAATCAATTATTTTATTGGCTGGAATAAGTGATTATGAAGCTTTCTTGGCATACAATTAGCTCTTTCTGTTTCCTTTTTCCAAGCATTGTGAACCTTTTAGAAGAAACACCAACCAAGAAAAAATGATTCAAGAGAAAATGATTCAAGGATCACAGGGCAATTTTTATACTTTAATGTTATCTGCACTATAAGAAACATGGCAGGTTCCACATTTTAAATTTGGGGAATCAAAATGAATGCTTTTAAGAATTGCCTTTTATGCTAAGTGAAAGTAAGAGCAATGACTGACTCTAACAAGGGTACAGCATCTTCCCAATGTCATAGATGGATTGTGGGTTAAAAGTGGACCCTTAGCTGCTTTTTCTGATGGTCTTTGTTCTGTAATAATCTGATTTAGAAAAACTTAGGTAAGGCAATTGAAAATATATGCAAGACATATCAGGGAGCAGAAGTGACATAATTTATGGACAGCGAAAAAAAAGAGTAATACTTTGGAAAAACTCAAATGGCTCCTTCCCATCATCCTTCAGCAGTAGAGGATGTATAGATAAGGTTTTAGACTTGCAATTCTTCCTACTTTTTTGCACTTTTAGGAGAAATTGTGGGTACATTACATTCCATTACCTCCATTAACCTTCACAATGTGATCAATTCAGGCTGTGATGGGCCTAGACAGGGGATGGGAAGCAGAGGACGAAACTCACAGATGAGGATCCTTTACCTTCAGACAGATTTTGTCTTGTTCTTATAAGAAGATGTGAGCAAAGCTGGGAACTGCACCGGGCTCTTCCATGGGACAGGCCTGTGCACAAAGCTGTTTGCTTTCTCCGTGTGGAATCTCCTGCCCTGTAATACTGCAGAGACATGGTGTGGCTGAAGGGAGGCCAGACTCTGGGGATGGGGAGCACAGCGGGCAGCATCTAGTATCTGTCTAAGGCATCTAATGCCACCTATTCTCAGGCATTGCAATAGGTGGTCCCCTAGTCTAATCCAATATGGCAGCCTGTTTCATGCTCTAAATTCAGACTCCTTTCTGCACTTATTATAGCTGAGTTCCATCAAGAGTCAGTCATGCCTATTTAAACACAAAAGGGCAAGTAAGGATCGGTGTCCGGCCACTGTAAACCTGGAGTAATCCTGCTGGTTTTACCAGCATTCACATTGCTTCCTACGGGCTCATCAAGGCAGAAGCTGGAACAGGGGTTACTGGTGATGAAAGTCAGGATTACTTGAGCTGGAAAAAAAAGCCACACCGGACAGCTCAAAAATACATAAAACCACACCAAAGGTTACAGAAAGTCTTTGCTTTAAATGTCTTAGATACACAGTTCCTAATGCATGCAGTTAATTAAAGGCCCTATGGGAAAACTAAATGATGTAAAGTATTATGTACAATTCAACCAGTTTATTGCAAGTTTAATCCATATAATAAAATGAATATTGCTAGAAGATTTGATTTACATAGAACCTATTAATGTTTTATGTTAAATTATTTTCATCATAGTCTCAGAATATTTACAAAATTATATAAAATGTATATTTTCTGAAAGCACTAACAACTTCTCTGTATAGTAAAGATTTGTAATATACTAAATAATTTGTGTTATTTCACATTCAGAAAGCAGTAGAGGTATGCAAAAAGAGTAGTCAATTATATTCTAATGATGGTGCTGATATGGGTACTTGCTCATGGGAATAGTCCTGCTGAGTTTAACAGAATCAGTCATACGCACACGGCTACTGGTGAATGTATAAGTGGGAGGAACCCAGGTCTGCAACATTGTCTTTCACAGGGACACAGCAGTCCCTCAATGTCTCAAGGAAGAAACTAGAGCAAACCTCTGCATTGGGGCTTTCTGACATTCGTCAAGACCCTCTAGCCCCCATGCTTTCACCTCAAGCGTAGTCACTAAAAAGCATGGCAGCATTCACCTTTGAGCCACCTAATATAAACGATGTGGCTATTAGTTGAAAAAAAAAGTAGAAAGTGTGTGTAGCATAGTGATCTTTGGTAACTCTTTCTATGCTTCATGTATTAAATATCTATGATCGTATCTCTTCCCAAAGAATTTGCATCGGCCTGTGCTTCTTTCTTAGGAATGGCAGAAATAGTACCAAAACTTCTGTTTTTGAAGGGATGAGGAGAAAAGACAGAAAAAGCTGCTTTTGTCTACCTGAGTCTTTCTGGAAATATAAAGATACATGATGCAGAGCAGTTTTGTTTTAACTTCTTTTGTTACGTTGCAGTTTTTCCCCAATTTCAAACAAAGAGAGGATATCTCTATAAGGAAGAAACTGTGCTCCAGAATGGATTAATTGATCTCAAGGCTAGCAAAGCTGATTTTCATCAACCAGTCTGATTTAATGTGATCTCCTGGCCTTGCTTCAGCAGAGTTGTACCTAAGTTGGAGAGAGCAGCCAAAGCCACAGACCCTTTACATTCTGATGGCTCTGCATTGGAGGTGCTGCTGATTCCCGTGGGAGGGAGGGAGAGCAATCCTGGTCCCTGCTGTCGGCTCACTGGCAGAGCCTCTGTGCAGCAGAGGGAGGTTCACCTGATGTCCTCCTTATGTGGACACATACTCGCGTCAAATATTAAGAGATGCACAGGACATTTAAGGTCTTGGTCAACCAGCCCATCCAGCTGAGCCCCTGGCACTGCTGTTGGTACTTTAGGGCAGGGTGACCATGCCTCTGCAGGACAGCCGAGGCAGATTCACAGAAATTATTACCCAGAGACTTAAACACCAACTGCTTTTAACTCTGTATGCATCTTCTACACAGAAGCACTGTAACATGGATGGAGGGTGATAATGCAATAACAACCTGTGAGCTCTCAGCTTGCAAACCAACTACCGGTTTTCAGTTGTCTGATCGATTATCCAGTATACCAAAAATTTGCAGGGGCACAAACATAACAGGATGGTGGAGTATACTGGCTTGGGGGTTTGCCTGTTATTGGGTTTACCTTCTGCTGCACAGAGCAGGAAAAATCAGCCATGCATGATCTTGCTTGGGCAAGAAGTGGTTTCTCATAGCCCAGAGAATTCAAAATGAGCAGTGGCTCCATTTAATGAGTCAGTCTGGCCTTCTTACTATTGAATAGCAATAGCCTGTGCTAGGAATGTATTAGAGAAAGAAAAATAAATAGGAAAAAAATCTATTTTGTGAGTAATTGCAGCTGTCAAGCTGCTCTCAGTCTCTTTCTCATTTTTAGTTTTATCATTACACAAAAGATGTTTGTTTCAGTCTCTCCCTCTCCAGGCTGGGCTGCCTTCTCTCAGGGATTTAGATATTCAAAGCAGAGAGGAGCAAAATGTAATCCCTAGGCAGCCAGCAGCTCTATGTGAAACCTGGAGTTTCCAGAGAGGACAGATGTCAGTGGAAATGCTACAGAAAGAGGTGTTTCAGAAGAGACCCATGACAGGCACGGAGACCTCTAACGTACCCAGGAACAAAGTGTTAACGGGAGGTGCAGGGAGACAAGTCTGTCAGCCAGAGCAGGAGAGGAACAACTAAAGCCACCCAAACACTATATTGTCTCATGTCTAGCTAAAATGATGATTGTCCTCCCTATACCCCGTTCTCCTCCTGGCAGCCTGGCTCTAGGCCTGCTTGAAGCAGGGGCTGGACAGTTCTGGGTAAACAAGGTTTGGTTCAAGATTGACTAGTTTGTTTAATTCTAGAAAGAAATATTTTGGTTGGGAAATGCTGAACAGATCTTTACATACCTCCAAAGGTAGGGCTGAGTATTCTGCCTAAACGCTCAGGGTTTGAAAGGGCCTATACACCACGGTGAGCCCTTACAATTCTCCTAACATTTATCCTCAGCCATTAGAACAGCAGCTCTGCTACCCCACAGACATAAAAAACTCCTTTATTAATCAAAAGCTTTCTCCCAACCAACTTTTCTACCAGCTGCAACCAAAATCTGCTTGTTCCCATGGGAGCTGACATAGCCTACCCAGCATGCCCGACCCACCTGGGAGCAAGGGGGAGTTTTATTCAGCGCTTCTCAGGTTGCCCCAGGCACCTGTTTCAGGTGTTTCTACAGGGAGTGCAACTAGTCCTTGCAGGACTTCCTACAGTGCTGGGATAGAGCAAAATTGTTTATGCACAAAGCAAGCTAGTGTGAGAAACCACAGTGTGGTAACTGCAGCGTAGTTTGTACTGGGTCTGGCTGGGATCCTTCTTCATAGCAGCCCCCGTGGTGCTGTGTATCAGATCTGTGACCAAAACAGTGTTGATATCACACCAGTGTCCTAGCTACTGCTAAGCAGTGCTTGCACAGTGTCAAGGCTTTCTGTTTCTCACTCTGCCCCCGCAGTGAGATGGCTGAGGGTGGGCAAGCAGCTGGGAGGGGACACAGCTGGGACAGTGGACCCCAGCTGGCCAAGGGAATATTCCATACCATATAACATCATGATCAGCAGTAAAACTGTGTGTTTGGTCTTTCCAAAGTAGTCATTGCTGGGAGACTAGGTGGGCTGTCTGCTGTTGGGGTTGGTGAGTGGTTGCCCTTGCATCATTTGGTTGGGTTTTTTTCTCTTCCCTTCCCTTGTCTTCATCTCAACCTATGACTTTTTCTTGCTTTTGCTTTTCTGATTCTCTCCCCCATCCCACTAAAGAGGAAGTGAGAGATCAGCTTGTGGGCGCTTAGCTGCTGGCTGGGATCAACCCATCATACGTTACAGAACTCATTGCTTTCCTGGAGTTCTGAGATTACTCTAGTGGGGTTTTCTGGAGGTCTTGTAATAATTTCAGCAGTGAGTCAGCTACTTATGCTGCAAGATAGATGAGAACAGCAGTTAAACAGGCTTAACCAGATATTTGTATTGGTACACACAGAAGCTTGTCTAAAGTGTTGCCATTCATGAGGGGTACTCTTCATGCTATTTTCTATCTTTAAATACCTTTAGATTGCTGTAGAAAAATAAAGATGAAATGTGTACTAAAAAACGGCAGCACAGATCTGTTGCAACGTTAGGAAAACACAGTCATGAAATGGACTTTCCAGTCTGGGAAACTGAGATTACAAACTTTGTTTTAGGACTGGAATAAAAAATTGTGTTTTCCTGTTTCTTGTCCTACAGGAAAAAAAATACTAAATAAAAATTCAAGCTTCATGAATTGTTTGCATTGATTGCAAAACCGTTATAAAACTTTTAATGATGCTTATGTATTCTGCTTAAAAGACAGTGTTTCAATTAAATATTTCACTCACATTAAAAAAAAAAAAGATTGCTGTTTGTTAGTGAACTTAGAAAAAGAAGCTTGACACTCCTGAACTTTCCTAGACATCATGAGTTCTTGTGTTGGTATTTATTTCTCAATATGGCAAATGCATTTCTGTGCCTGGGGCTGGCATCTGTAAGCAGGTGTGGGTGGCCTGGCAGATGATGGAGCCAGCAGGGCCGGGAGGAGGTCCTGCTGCCACCCACCTGCCCTGGGGCAGAGGCGGCTGGATTCCAGCAACGGCCCCAGGGCTCAGAGGGGCTGGGGAGCGCCTCCTCCCTGTGGGGCAAGGAGTGCTCCCTTAAAACTTCAGCACTGAGACAGAGAGCTCATCAGTTCCAGGGTGCCTAAGGAATCACAGCTGTGTGCTCACCACTGAAGAGGTGTTTGTCTCTCCTGGGGCAGTGCAAAGCAGGAGCAGCAATGCAGCTTGTCCAGCTGCACCTGCCACGAGCCGATATCCACTGCTGCCGTCTCTGTCTTTCTGGGGTAGTTCAGGATGTCAGATCTCACCTCTCCTGCCTGATTCAAAAGCTTTGGTGGGATTGTTCCACCCACCTCCCTTTTCAATACCAAGGGGCTGCATTTAGCTGCGCTTTCCCAGTGCGATGGCAAGTCAAACACAGCAATGGCTCTCGCCTTAATTTTCATGGTTTTACATGGCAGCTAAAACCATCTGCCTTTGCACTTAGTCGAGTATGTTTTGCATCAGAATTTAAGAAGAGATTAATTCTTTTTCAGTGATAACAGTGGCCTCAGGTCACAAGTGTTTAAAGAGATCTGGTCATATGGTAACCCTTTGTACCCCGTCCAACTCACCCAGCTGTTTTCTCCCATCTTTAACAGAAAATTTTGTTTCCTAAAGCAACACTTATCCTGAGGCAGAATAGGAATTAAAGAAACTTATAGAAAACTTTCCTGACAGAATCAAATAATGTGTTTCTAGCTGATCCTACCACATTTCCTGAATGATATATCACAGCAAACATCTGAAGAGAACGCAAACAATTTCAGCGTGTTTAAAGTTAGCCCAGATCCTGCATCCTTGTCATTATTGATGAAAAGGCTTATCTATACTCTCTACTACTAGCCCAAATACCAGCACACCACAACCAAAAGTCAGAGATTTTCTTTTTATCAGCTGTTCTGGAAACGTGGGCATGCTCTTCTTCCTCTAAATTCCCCAAGTTTCTCCAATTTTTCCCCTTAGAAATAAGCATACAGTAGCTTTTTCTGGCACTGCAAGATCCCCTTACAAACTCCTTAGAGTCACCCAGTGGTGCATCCCTGGTGGTGGTGGCAAGAGGTAAGTTTGTGTCATGTCTTGGGAAGTGCCAGGTGATGAAGTCTTTCTCCCAGGCTCATGTAGGTCCACAAAGAGCTCATGTGCCAAGTACAGCTGACTGAAGGGAGGCTCACTTTGGGTCTCAGCCACACCAGTGTCAGCCCAGTGTCCACGGATGGCAATGCCATCGCTGCAGCAGCAAGGGAGTGATGGAGACGTTAAAACTGGATTGTCACTTGGTCACTGACTGGTGGCAGCTTCCCGCAGGGTCACACAGTCCTGAGATCCCTTGCTTGAGCAATCTGCATCAGAAGCTTTGCTGACTATAGTTAAAACACTTCATAGTTAGGCAGGATGCAGTATCAGCTATAGGCATGGCTAGAAAATGTGGGAGAGGGTTTTAAGTCCCTGGCCCATCCTACCTGTGATATGAACTGTGGTTACGGAAATTTTTATAGCAGCATAACTGTTGAAAGGGTGGTTTTATGACAAAACTGGGCATCTGTGCAGGGGATGAGTCTAAAGCAGGTGAGGCTAACTCCCCCCGAAGGGCAAAACATATGTACTGGATCATATAACCCTGTCCCTTCCCTTCCCTCAGTGCAGCTGCATCCAGCCAGCATAGTAGATATAGCTTTAAATGAGATACAGCCAGCATGGGCATGTGAACAAGTGACAGTGTAACATCAGCTCTGCTATATAACTCCATACTGTCATTGCTGCTCAGGCCATTAACCAAGTTGGTGTGTGTCTGCCTCTGTCCTGCAGAAATGTAGTAGGTGTAGTCAGGGGGTGATGGAGAGGGCAGGGAGCTGTACTGTGTTTTCCAGATTTTCCTATGTCGGATGACACAGAACATGTGCTGAACTGGGCAAGATTTAGCAGGGGGAGGAGAGGGAAAGCAGTCTTTGGTCTTTTTGATGTCCCCAGGAAATCTGTGCTTGAGAGTCTCCATTATTTCCTATAAAGACACGTCTCTCACACAAATCTGCAGTGCTAAGCAGAATTTGCACAGTCTGCTTTTGCCCAATGACAAGTAAATTTGTTTTTGTAGATAAGCTTGTAAGTAGAGCACAGCTGGTGCAGAAATGATTGGGTTTAATTTCTCATTTGTTTATGTCTGTGATTTAATTACCGCAGTCCCTGTTATCAGCTTCTTTAAACTTTACTTATTGGGCTTCAAGAATATAATTTATTTCTTTTTGACAGAAAACTACTTTCCACAAAGTGACAATCCATCAGGTAAAATTGTCATGTTAATCAGTCTATTCACAAATACGCCACGTATGTGAATAAGAATGACTGCAGTTAAATTGCATTAACAAGAGGTCAGGAGATTGCAGGATGTTACCGATAGTCGTGGTCAGGAGCAATCATCAGGATCATCTCTGTAAAAACACGCAAGATTCGAGTGAAGGTTTTCCTCCCAGTTCCTACAGAACAAGGTTTCAATATCAACACACTTGCCACATGGCAGAGACCCCGTCTGGGTCCATGATGGAGGCATTACATTAGCAAAATGCTTTTCAAATTATAGAATCATAGACTTTTTTGTGATTAGGCTGAATGTGAAGCAGTTTTTCTTCTCCCTAAATTTTCTATACAAAACATATAAAAATCAAGAAGGGAGATGCTAAGAACATGAAGCAAAACCAGACAAGCTGAGTGCCAGCTCCCTTCCTCCTTTAGGAGAAGGAAAAGTTGATCCTTCCAAGCTGAGAGGACCCATGGATTGCTTTACTCAACATTAAACTTTTGTATGCACCTGTAGTTTATTAAATTTCAAGTGCCATCCTTATGTTTGTATTTTAAGCATTAGACATTCTTCTGCTGTGCAGTTGAGTCAGTAGGCAGAGGGCACAGCACAATCTCTTCTTCCAAAAACTGGTATTTTTGACATCGTACATGGAAACCTGTCTCCAGAGCCAATGTGTACCTACAGCCCATTTTCCTTGGTGTAACTCTTTCTGCTTGCTGGCTGGAATGACTGTTTCGCCTTTGCTCCTCTGCAGTCACAACAGGTATCTCTAAGTTCAAATCTCCCAAAGTCCTCATCCAGTGCCCACTTTCCCATCTAAGCCTGTCCTTCTCAGGCTGGTGTGGAAACAACTCTTGCAGGCCACAGGAAGGACAAAAGGTGTATTTTGAGACTGAGGCAGAAAATAAAAGATGAGTTTTACATTTCTGCATAGTTCCCGGCTCTGCACAGGGTCCGTGGATCTACCTGCCCAGCACATTTCTCAGTGGGCTGTGGATCAGGCCTGTTGACTTCTTTTGAAAGACATATCTGACTTGCTACAGCTGTACAGGTTAAGCTACACTTTAGAAACAATTACATCAACAGTTCTGAAATGCAGGTCTTCAAACATATGAAAAATACTAATTTTTTGGAGGGGGAGGAAATTATTAGTCGTCATGTAAGAAAAAAAAAGACTGAACTTAAAAATTTATAATTTTATCAGTGAACATCTTGAATGCATTAGCTTTGATGAAACTTAAAATTGCTATAATCCAAGAATATTATGTCATTCATTTATATTTAAGTCAAGAAAAAACAGTCTCTCCAGACCAAAAATAGTATAGAATCCAATCAAAATATATAACACCATCTATATTCTGAGCCATATGATATCAAACATCAGTCCTACTTTAGAAACCAAAACCCTACTGCATGGCTTATTCAGTTATTTTGGGGGGAAAACCCACCTCCTGCAAAGCTCACAGTGAAACTCCCATTGATGGAGCCTTTCTCTGAGTGTTTGCCTGGCTGAAGCTGAGGCTGCTGGGGCTGCAGCTCAGCACCTGGGGCACGCGTCGATGCAGCCCCAGTGCAAGTCAGTGAGGTTGCCGTGGTCACACACACACCCGGGTGATTTGCAGCATCCCTCATTCGAATCCTCTTAGGTTTTCTCTGGTAGTTTTTGCAGGCTTTTCCCACACATCTTGGGAAAGCAAGCACTGATATAGCAAGGTATATCACCATTACTTAGTTAATGTAGGGTTTATCATGATTTATTCCTATTACCTCTATGAAATAGAGGGACTTCAAGCATGTAATTTATGCCTTTCCTGAAACACACATGCACATGCACACACAGAAAATGATTAGATGTTTCAGTCAAATATTTCTGAGATTAAAAATGTAAACAGCATAAGGTACCTAACCTGTCAACTGACTGATGTATCTATTACTTTTAATAAAATCAAACATGACTTAAGCCTACTGGAAGGCTACAGCCTACCTTTGGATAAGTGTATTATGCTATTTTGAGTGCTGGAATTAATTTCAGAAGGTTACTTAATGGTGCTGCTAAAACAAATACATTTCACAGAAGGAAAATACTGGCAGAACGGTACGCGACTGAAGAAAAAGGATCTGTTCTTAAAGGATTCTTCTATTTGATTTTATATCAATAAATTAATTAGAATCCATGCAATTATTGGGCTCCTAAAGGTCTGCTGCCTGTTTGCTAAGCTGTGCAGTGTACTGAGTTTATTATAAATCTAATGCTGCTATGGTTTCCTGAATCAGACATCTTTGGTATGAGATATCTTATAGCTAACATATCTTCCCATATTCACTGTTACAAGCAAAAAGAGCTCACACACAAAAAAGAAACAAAACAAAACAAGTTTTGAAAAGATGCATTCAATTCAGATTTCTTCTAAGTGCAGCCTCTTTAAGGACATAAATACTTAATTCTAAATTTTCCAAAGTGGCAAATGATTTCAGATGTCTTATTGTGGATACTTTTTGTGTCGATGCTTTTCTATGAGCATAGAGCAAATCCTGTTCAAAAAAAAGTAGTATGTTTTGGTGGCTATTACAATGTGAAATTTGAAGTCCAGCAGTAATTTTCTATACTACATCTTACAAAGGACTTGACCATCTGTCTATGATATTTTCCCAACACCTACTTTCATCGACATCTATTGGGAAATTCAAAGTTCTCAGCAGTAGGTTTAGATATCTATCACTGTTTAAAGATTGTGAGTTACAGGGAAATTTAGATATTTTCTTTCTGTTTCCTTGGTGGTGATAGCAGGCATTCTGGGAATCAGAAACAAGAGTGAAACCGAGAGATAATACCTGTAAATCTCATTTCTACACTCTGGCCGGGCTCAGCTTGGAGGATAGCACAATGTAAAATGGGTTCTTGGAATTGTAACTTTTTTCTTATACAAAGTCTTAATGCTCTGGGACTTGGTTCTGCAAAGTATTGAGCCCTCTGAAACAACCGCAAGGGATTGGTGAGATATATGCCTGAAGACAATGTATTTCAGTGTGCTGTTGCTTTAGATCTGAACACCTGCTTTGAATGAAACTAAGGGGAACATCGCTGCAGCAATTTTGTCTCTCCCATTAGATGTGATATAGAGCACAGTCGGCTATAGGTGATGGTAACTGTATAGCAGAGGGAGCTTCTTACCCTGCCTGCTTCAACCCCGCCTGCCATGCCACACGCGGGATCCAGCTTCTGTGTGGTGCTGAGAAATATCTTGCATGAAAGATTTCAAAACAAACCCATTCTTCAATTTGCTTGAAGTCGCTCCTTGTCTTTTAGTACAACCTGTGAGAAAAAACATTGAGAAGGTTTTGTGTCTTATAAAAAAAACTAAAAAATTCAATTAATGATGTTCCACAGGCTATTCCATTGATAGGCTGTGCAGATCCATGGCAAAACCCCATGGCAAGTTGAATCACATCTTCCTCAAAGCAAGTGTCTCTGCCTTTCCATCAGGAAAATATAATCAGAGGACTGTGCTGCCTTCCCCAGCAGTGGAAGAATGAATGGGCTCTGCTAGGATTATTTGTACAGGAAATTTGATTGCTAATATGCATTAAAAGGTGATGTTAAAATGTTATGACAATGAGGACTACCAAGATCAATAGAGAAATTGATGTTCTGGAAAACCAGATCCAATTAGATGGAGATCTTGAGGCACTGAATACGTCCGCTCCGCACGGGCAGTACATCACAGCCACAGCAAATGCATTGAGTTTGCTGTTCACAGACCGATCTGTCTCCAACTCTTGTCATGGAGAGACCTGCAGTAAAATGTCAAAAGTGTCCAAGAGACTTAGGAGTCCCAGTCATTAAAGTCCCCTAATGGGCGAGAGCTCTTCAGACAAGCAAGCAGAGCAGGGTCAGTGCTGAGCAGGCAAGCTGTTCCTAGGGCTGCTGCCGCAGCATCGCACTGGCTTCAGCATCCTGGGGAGGCAAAACAGGTGATTGATAAATTAATCAAGTAACTATGCAAGCTGGCAAGAAAGAACAATTTCCTCACAGTGAAGCTTCTCCATTCTGGAATATCCTTGCCAAAAAAGGGGTAGAAATACCTGTAACCACAAATGTTTAAGGGAAAAAAAGTTGGTACAAATACAGAAAATTATACTCCAGCTGTTATTTGTCTGTCTAAATGTTCTGTCTCCTGCTGTGTTATGTTTTGTAACACTTATACAGTATTTCTGCCTTTAGTAGGACACATTTTGAAGAAATGGAGAACAGTTAGTGTGGTGGTTTTTGCATAGAATATATGATCAGGTTTTTTCTATCATAAAGTGTGAATGCAGGTTGAGACCTGGAATGACTTCTCAGTCCTCTGTGCCTTAGAACAAGGCAGAAGATACAACTTTGGTCCTGAATCTTAATTTCTTAATATGAATAATATATGCCTATAATAATCATGTTAAGCATAGAGGAAAGATAGATAAAGCATTACAATAATATTTTGGGCTTATTTTAATATGATTCAGAAGCCAGCAAAGCAATCTAGCATAAGCTCAATTTTAAATGTAAGGCCTGTCCTGCTAAAATATATTATGTACTTTGCCAGACCAAATCTTATTACAGTAAGGCATTAGGAAAAAGGAAAAAACTTACATGTTTTATTTAAATAACGAACTACAAATTTTGATATTTTGTTTCCAGGCATGCTATTTTACATTTATTTGTAATGCATAATTATGCTAAGATTGGATTTTCTATAGGCACAAGGATTAGTATGACCTGCCTGCTTAAGCAATACCAGAAATCAAATGTAGAACAATTGCATGCATAGACCAAGTGGAATTTCTCTTTGACGTGAAACAAGCGTCTGTGAGCAGACACCAATATTCCCCAGAAATTTCTGACTGTATGATACCTAATAGTATGGAATGAATGAGAATCTGGAAATAAAAACAAGAAAAAAGGAAGAAATATGTAAGAAAAAAATCCAAATGCTAAAAGCATTTCCCCCAGATCCTATTACAACTTTTATTATTCATCTGTTAGGCTGAGCACAGAAAGAACCTTCCTTGTAACTGTAGTGGACAAACAGAAAGAGGGCAGATGGTGTCAGAGGAGCTTTCAGGGCCAAGATGTCCAGTCAGTGGTAGCACAACTCAAGGCAGCTTTCGTAAAGTCATACTTGTCAGGGAGAGCAATAGAGCCGAACTCAATTCACAGGAAAAAAGAAATTGCATTCCTGATTCCTTTATGTAATTATTTTGAAACCGGCATTGCTCTCTGAGCTGCTATGTTTGCATTTATTTAAATTAAGCAGAAAGTTTATGTATAAAGGTGAAGCTGGAAATCCAGCAATATTAAGAATCAGAACCTAAATGTACAACTAATTGTACAACTAAATAGCACACAAAATTAAAATTCGTCTCTCTATCTTAATGCTATATAATATTTTAGTTTAGTATACTTTTTACAACCTTGTAGTGTGAGCTTTTCATAAGAAAAATTATAATAATTTGAGCTGCAAGTCAGAATTCATCTTCCTTTAAGTTTTTACACAAACTTTGTAATGTCTGCTAACACAATTCCTGTGCTTTTTTTTCCTGTTTCCTTCAGTATCATTTCAGGATATTTTCTCCTGGCAGAACTAATAAAATATGATCCTGAAGTGAGAGCAGCCCTCGGTGCTGCGCCGGGCTGGGTATGGAACAGGGTGGCTTCTACAGGGGAGATGGGATTCCTTTGTGAACAGGCTTTCTCAGGAGCTTGGCTTTTATTTACTTTGGTTTCTTATTGCAGGGCAAAAACCCCTAAATCTATCAATGAAAACTCACAATGCTCTGAGACTAGTTAAAAATCATAATGTTTTGCTAGTGGTAAAAATAGAAAATGTGTTCTTTTATGTGACAGGGCTCCTGATATATGAGCCCCAAATGATTCTCCCCTTCATTTGATGTGTTACAAACACTGACATGCACAAGGTAAATATTTTTCTTCAAAGAAGAGTGTTTGTAAGAAAATCATGAAGAAATAAAATTAAATAAAAAATTAGTCAGTTCATGTAAATGCCAAATATTATTTATAACGGAATGAGAAAGCAGAACAGAAAGCTTCTCTACACATGGATAGCTCTTCGGAGTATGAGGAAATTTCAGATGAAGAAGTAGAATCAAAAATGCGTGATACTCTACTCTCTAATATACATCAAACTGTTAAGGAACTGATGATGATATCTCTCCCCATACGTCTCCCAGGAAAACAATGGTGTCCATGCATACCCCTGAAAAACTGCTTGCAGAAAATAAGTATCGAGGCTGAAGGCTGATAATTTCAGTATCCTCTATTTAAGAAATGTACTGATAAGTAGGAGAGAAATGAGAGACAGGACCCAGGAAAAATTACAAGATTGAAAGTGGTCTTATTTACAGTTTCTGTAGCATGGCTAAGGAAAGCATTTTTCTCAATGTTTGAAAATAGTCAACAAAGATGTAGAAGCTGACAGCTTTAACATCTGACAGCTGCTGTAGTTTAAATGAGGCTTTAGTCAGGAAGTCCTAAGGCTTTGTACTCTCAGAAACACACTATCCCGTGGTCAGCAGATTTCAGATACAAAGTTCTGGCTAAGCTTGTTATAGAAATAGAGGCAAAAGCTGAGGCATGCTCAGCGTTTTTACACTTACCGAGTTTGGGACACCAGTTCCTTCAGCCCGGTGTCCTGGAGAAGCCCTGGACAAGAATTAAGATCGAAAAATAACCTTTGCTTATTTATTATTGGATTACAACATTTTTTTGGCATCCCTGATGAAAAGGTGAGATCTCTGCTGGTTCAGATGTTATACCCACACAAAAAAATGTATCTGCCCCAAGGGTAGAGGATGCTATCCCATACCACGAGCAAGCACAGCATCTGATGGCACATGTGTGGGACACAGAAGGCAGACAGAACTCTGACCTCAGGATGTTGCTTGGGAGCACCTAGCACTGAGAAAACATATAACAAGGGGTGTAGTCACACTAGAGGGTCTGTGGAGTGAGTTGGGGTGACCCAGGAGTGACTACCCATCAGCGGTCCTCTGGGCCAGCTGCAGCCATGCGGGCTGAGCTGTCTGGGACAGGACTCCTGCTCTTGGGGTCAGCGGCAAAGCTGCACCAACAGAGTAGCCACCCGGCCTTGGTGGCCATAACCTCCCAGCATTTTGTCTGCTCTCCACAAGACATTTCTTTGCGTGCCGCTAGCCAGGAGAGGCCCTACAACTTCCCCTCTGCTCATCAGGCATGGTGGCCTCTGCTCTGCCATGGAAGCTCAGGCACAGCAATGTGCTGCCCAGTAGTGATGACTCCACTCACGACTGAGCCCACAGACGTTGGAAGAGTTGGGTCTTTGACTCAGCATCTAAGGGGGCATCTTCCCCAGTTTCTGACCTGGTTTGTGTAATTACTTCAATGAGAAAGTAAGTTATTTCATTAGTCGTTGCAGTTAAACCTTGAACCACCTTAGTTAAGCCCTCTCTTTCCAAAGATTTCTTCCTTTGCCATGGAAGAGCTGTGCAACCCCCTAGACATGGCACGTTTTCAGCCAGCACCATCGTTTTGAGTACAGGTGGATGCAATGATGTATTTCCCTTAAACAATGGGCCTCCTATTCATCTACCAACATAATGATTTATGTCTCGTTCCTGATAGCTCTGTGACAAGCCTACCTTCAGTGCAGCGTGCACTTTGGTATTTCTTCAGTGTTTATTTTCTCCTTACTACTAACTTCACATACAGACTGTGACTCACATTTACTGCTGGGAGGATGTAAGATAAACTTGTCAGCCAGTGATAGTATTCCAGCAGCATCCCACAACACCACGCAGGCTTCGCAGGACGGAGGGCCATGTGTCTTTGAAGGAATGATAGAGCAGCTCAGTTGATTTCCACGCAAAGAGCAGCTGTGTTTCCAGAAGTCCTAGCCATGGAGTGATAAAACTGCTCCTTGAGCATTGCGCACACCGGGCTAGGCCAGTGTCAGTCATTAGAGAACTTCAAAGTGATGCCCTGTCTTTAATTTCTACTATGGTACTTAATTGCAGATGGCTTGAGACTTGGTATGAGACGATGAAAGCTTCAGTTCCCATAAAACTTCTGTGCATACCAGTGAAACTGCTTGTCCCCAGCATGTTAGAAGAGGTGCTCAGTAGCTTGTAGAAGTAGGCTTCTTAACACAGATAGTCTTATTCCAGCTGAGCTACTTCTCCCTAAATTCCAGTCTAATTTCCCAGTAGCCAAACACCACATGTCCCTGCCTTACAGCTGCCACAGTGCCCTCCTTCCTGGAAGAGGCAATTCCAACACCTCCTAAGATGGTTCAGAAGCAGCGAGTAGGCTGGAGATATTGTGCAGTCCATATTATTCATCTACATAATTTAGTAAAAGTGTCCCCCTCTTCTTTTGAAATCCAAAGATGTTTCAGTTTGCATGGCAGGACTGGGGCTTATAAGGGACCTTCCAAGGGGTCCATCCACCTTGCCCTTTGCTTTTCATTACTGCAGGGATGAACCATAGTGACTCACAACCAATGTTCTCTTCTTTCATTCAACTTTATTTAACATCAAAGGCTGGATGCTGCAAAATTTTAGCTGCATTCTCCCTGTTGTATCATTGTGATTTATTGTTATCTGTCCTTCAGAACTATATACTTTATGTATTGCAGTTACTCTGCATTCATAATCCATTGCCACAGACTTCCTGTATAACCTGGGACAAAACACTTATGAGCAGAATTTTGTAAAGATATTGTGGTGATTAAATTTGGTGGAGTATTCACTAAATACCTTGATTATTATGTTTCTTAATACCTCTTTGTCTTCATTCCTTATTTAAAAAATGAAGATAACAATACTCAGATATTAAAAGGCTTTGTTTGGCTAATGTATGTTGCTTACTGTCCTAGGTAAGGTCTTTCTTTTACTCTGTTTGCATAGAGCATAATTTAACAAATCCATCTCAGGCAGAGCTGCGTATGTCCTGGTACTTCAAGACATACAATTGCATCTGTAAATGATATTTTAACATATTCCACTTTTCTTAAAACTACTACAAAGTGATAGCACATTTATAATGTCAATTGTAATGCAACTTTTGCCATCAAACTGCTAGTTCAGATTTAATATCCTCAAAACTATCCTGTTCATAGCTGTAGACCAGATTCATATTTTAAGCAATTCAACTCACATTTAAACTGGGATCTGAAAAGACATACTCAAAATAGCTCTGAATGACGTTGAATAAATATAATAATTTTTTCTTAATTATCTTAAGATTATTTGCTTCTTTACACATAAAATAAGTGGGACTTAGTTCACCTAGTTTGTATATAAAGTAGGAAGTGAATCACCATAAACATAAATGTTCCCCTGTTCTCACACTCTTTATCACTTTGATACATTTTATGGGCAATATCATTGCCAAAGTGGGTTTGTGAATCTTTCAAAAATATTTTTAACAACACCAATACACAAAAAGCATCTTATAAAAAAGTAACAACGGAATTGGCATGTGAGTAAAGAACTGGGCTTGGCCAAAAGTCATCAGAATCAGTCTTTTCTTGGACTTCAATAGATTTAGACCACCACACCCTAAACATTTTAACATTGATTTAGCACTCAAGAAAATCAAGAGTAGTGGAGAGGGCCTGGGTGACCAGAAGCTACAGTTCTGCTTCTAAAACCATGGGACAGCTGTGTATGGAGATGGTTTCCTAAAGCAAATAGGGGGCCTTAAGGCTGCTCTAAATGAAGTCCAAAAAGAGTGTCCATAAGGAGTGTCCATGAGGAGCAGAGAGTGGTAGAGCTTCTTGGGATATTCCTATTAGTCTTTTTCCATCAGGAGATGCCACCTCTTCAGAAATGAGGTGTTTCATGGGAAAAAGGTTCATTTTGTGGAAGTTTTGCTATAACCACATTCTACTTTTTTTCCTTGGGAAATCTACCTGGTTTTCGACTCAATGCTCTACTCAGTACGGAGGAGCCTGGACAGCCTTGGTGCCTGGCTGAGGAGCACCCTGCAACACTGATCGCAGAGCCAGGGACTCTGTGCACCAAGGAGAGCTGGGATAACTGGCTGGCATGGATAAGAGACAGGTCCTCTGGGATATTTCTGCACTGAATTAATTCTTACTTCAAAAGCCAGTAAAACTCTGGAAAGGTCAGTTGCTTCCTTAAATAGGAACTATTTTTACCAGTGATAGAGTTACCTTACCTCACTGTTTGCATCACTCCTTTATAATTCATCAGGAAACACTGTACATATAAGCTGTTAAGTGTCCTGATGGGAGATGGACACTAACAACGTTAGGTGGGTATGTCTGGAGCTGCATGGAGCTGATCAAGCAAAACAGCTGATAGTTTATGCCTTACTCCAAAAGTCAATTCCATGGAAAATTTAATTTCTGAGTAGGAAAAATAAAGTTACATTTTCTGTCTTTTCTTCCCCCTGTGCAGCTAAAATGTGAAAAATAGATCTATCAGCAGTTCTCAGGCATTTATTAAAAATACCACTAATGGCTCCTGGTAAAAGTTGTGCTGATATAGCCTTACACAGGCATCTCCACCCGTGAGCTCTTCACCCAGCCATAATCCCACTGTCCTCAGGGCAAATCCACACACCCCAGTCTGCACCCTCTGTGGCCGCAGCAGCCCGGTCGTGTCCCACACAGCTGCCTTTCTCCCTTGGGTGCTAGTGCTCTCCCTGCAAGCCCAGGAGGCTGTTGTCCATCTTCACTTGGCAAACAGCATCCGTTTGTTCTCCCCAGTCCCTTCCTCCCTCTCCTCCTGCAGCCAGACCTGGTTTTGCCTGCTTTCTCCAGTAACTTGAGTCATTATCAGTGTTTGGTAACTTCCTTGCCTGCTCAGGTTATGAACATCTTCCAGAAGGGCACAAGTATCTCTAAGAGCATCCACCCACGAAGCTGTCAGCACATTCAGTACAAATATGTCTCACTTTCTCAAGTACTGACTGTACTCCCTGGTCCTGCAATGCTCAGGCTTTGTGGCACTACCTGTGACTCCAGCTTTCTAAATTATTCTCCCTGACAGCCATTTTTCAAGAGCATTTTTGTGTCAGCGTTCACCAGTGATGTGCTGTTGTAAATATTTCACTGTATTTAAAGCCTGCAGGTAGTTTTCTTCTTATTTCCAGCATTTCCGTCCTGTGCTGTTTTGATGGGATACTTGAACGAAGACTGAATAATTTCCATTTAACATTTGAGCTTCAATTTTAATTGGGTGTCAGGTCAGGTTCTGAATCTAAATTGATCTGTGCATTGCCTTTCTTTCCTTCTTCTCTTCGTTCTGCTCCTGATCTTCAGTCCCATGGGACAAGATGACTTTTGCAAAAGCTGTTCTAATGCTTTTCCCGTCCACGCTCAGTGCATTGCCAGAGTTAGCACAAAAGCACATAACAGAAGGATGAGAAATCAGAAAAATCCACTCAGACGTCTCTCATTTCCTTTAATGTGCCTTAAAATGCCACAAATTAACATAATCCATCTTGGAGAACTGGTCAGAACATTGCATTTTAAAAATGTAGTTGTTGTGAGGGGTTTTTTTTTTAAAGTTATTTTCCATTAATGTTCCTCATCTTTCAATAAAAATAAAAGCATAAGGGGACATTCTTTGGAAAAATCAGGTTGCGCTCTCCTCCCTGTCCCCACGTGTCTTTCCCTACTTTGCTCTTGATAACAGAGGGTAGGAGCGAGACACCAGGTTCATCCAAGGTCCACACTGCTCTCTGCCCCCAGACCTGTCCCAGGCAGGCGCCAGGGAGCTGGAGGTACCAAAAAGCATCAAGGGTTGTTGGGGGTCCTCCCGGGGACCCCACTCTGACTGCCCTGGAGGGGCACAGCCCCTTCTGTGCACATTTGCCTTGGTAGGAGGGAAAAAGGAAATTAGTTTAAAGCCAACAAGTGGTTTGGGAGGAGAGAAGAAAATTCAGACAAGCTGAAATGTTTCAGTGAGCAGCTTTGGAAAATAAGATTTTAAGAAATTGTTTTCCACAGGTACCGTTATTGTATGCCAGCCAGCAAATTTAACCATGCACTCATCTGACATCTCTTTGTAAAAGCCAAGCCTGCTTCTGGCTGTGAATTTGCACTCTTAAAATGCTGCTTTAAAAGCCACTTGCACTCCTTAAATAAAAGAAACAGGGAGACAGTCTGCCTGTTAACTGAGCAGGAGAAGAGTCTGTGGGTCCCAGATAGATAATCCTGAAGCAAAAGTAAACATCAACAGAGCTACCAGAGGGTGAGGTGATCCATAGGTTTTGGAGAAGTCATTCACACGAGGAGGGTTAGCACTGGGGTTTCTGTCAACCAAAAGCTTTTTGAGCTTACCTGGGTACTACTCACTGCCATCAGCAAGCTCTTACACGTCCTCTGTTGATCGCATTGGGGTTGGTGGTGGAAGGGCTTACTAGCAGGGATCTGCCCTACAGACTCTGCCACTGCAGGAGTCCACAGCGCTACATGGGAATATCTACTGTACAGTATAGCTATATGAAATCCATGCAACTTGGTTAGAAGCACTGTTTCATTCTCCTAAATAGCTTCACTGCTGAAACACTGACATGGTCTCTGTGAGTTTCAGTTGCACAGACAACATCTTTATGAATTTCAAAGACCAGGGGAAGAAGGCTTTTGCTTGGTACTAAAATGACAATTAGAACAAAGCAGGCAGTCTGTCTGTAATTCTGTCAGTAACATTATCTACTCCATAAAGTTGCATTCAAATTAGCTGGCATGGAGTAACAGCATGGATGTGGATGAGGAACTTCATCAATTTTCCTATGCCTTTCCCTGTACTTCTTGCAAGACCCCGGAATGCTATCTGGCTCAGAAAGCCAAGGAGTTTAATTGTGGTCTTGTAAAAGAAAATTAAAGACATGTCAGCATGATTGTTGTATCTGCCAAATCATGTAGTGACAATTAAAGTTAAGGCTGTTTAAAGGTGTGAAGCATGTGGCTCATTTTTTTGCTGGAGCAAAACCAGGTCACTCAAACTGAGTAAGTATTTGTTTTGTTGTATAGTAAGCATCTGGCTTTAAAGACATTTTGTCTCCTTGGTCTGCCTTTTTTTGTAACCTGTCCTTTCAGCTGCACTGGGTTTAACAAAGCAATGTCCCACTGCCTGTGTGTTCAATTTTCTCTCACAGGTTGGATCCTCAGCAGGATCTGCACCAGCTTGCAATAGCTGGTATTGAATCCACCAGCTTTAGCCCTCTCCAAGCTCTTTGTGAAGACCCAAGTAAATATCTCATCATGATACTTAATGAGGCACTCAGCCCTTGGTGAAGTCAGTAACCTCCTCAGGAGAAATGAGCATTTTTTATTGTGGACAAGATCCAGAGACAGTGGGAGTGTATGACAGCCACATACAGAGATGATGATGCAGTTGGCAATGGGCAGGACAGGAGGTAGGATAGCTCAAAGGATCCTGGTTTTGTTGGTTTATACTTGCATTTGGATACAGAGGAAAAGTGCTATTTCCTGCAATTTGGCTTTCCGCTGTAGTACTTTCTTGATGTATTTTCTTTGATATTGCCTTTACATCTCTTCCATTCAATGTCAAGAGTGCAATTTGCTCTTACAGTCAATATGATCGCCACTGGTGTTGACAGTCCCCTGTTGCTTCAGGAGACCTTATGATCCTCTGCTGCTTGCCCTGCAAAAGCCTCTCTTTGGGCTGCAGAGCAAGGGGTTGGCCCAGGTGATCTCCGGGGTCCCTTCCAGCCCAAATTACTCCATGAATCTATGAAGGAGACATATAGTTCCCAACCAAGAAGGTGAGAGGTGAGAGGTGGATATGTGCTTGGGCAGCTGGAAGGCAGCTGATGGGGGATGTGTTGTGTGTTGGTCGACAGCCAAATCTGAGGGGAGCTGGGAGCAGCCAGGGAGACGTGGGCTGGCTGAGGAGCAGGCAGCAGGGATGTCTGGCCAGGCGCTGACTTCTCAGGTGTGGTGGGAATGCTGATTTCAGTGTGTTTTGTGAAACTTCTCATGGACTCTCTCAGGAAAGTACGATGGATGATTGAATTAATCATTATGAGTGTGTGGGTTCTGCCTTCCAGTGGGTGAGATCTGTTTCACTCCAGCTTTGTCTCACATTATAAAGAAGTAAAAATGTGCTCTTCTGGAACTTTTTATTTATATTTCGCAATAAAAGCTCTGACAGCTGAAATAAAGCTGTTCATGGATTTATTCTTTTCAAAAGTACAGACTCAAAGTCAGACAAGTAGAAAATGTGGGAAAAGAAATAGAAGATTTGGACTTACAAGGAAAATAAGTGATAAATGACAATAAAGTGGGAAGATGGTGGGCAGGTAGCATGGCTTTGAGCATCAAGGCTGACAGCCATTTCTCGCTGTCCATTTTCTGCCTCAGTTGAGTGGTACTCAAATTGAGCAGGAGGAAAGGCCATAACAACACCACCATGTTTAGAGAGCAAGGACCAAGGGTGGTCTCCCACTAGCCGTAGTTTTTCAGCACTCAGGGGACAACACAGTCCCCATGACAAGATGTTGTACCAGGGTAAGTAATTTCTGAAGGTACATAGAGCCCCTGTCTGTGTTTCTGGTGCCAAAGGAGGATTGAGGTGCTCATGAGATGCGGCTTCGAGCAAGACCTCTTGTCTGCTTGTGCTTTCACAGCCTGGCTCTGCATCTCCTTCATCCTTCTCTTTCTTTCTTGCAAGTCACTGTGAGCTTCTGCTTGGCCCATGCAGAGAGGGGATGGTCATGGAGAAGCCTTTCTGATGCCAAAGAAAGTCTGAAGAAGGAAAAATGTTATAGATTGTGTGTGCGGGGAGGCTCATAGCTGGGGAGGAAGGAAGGAGCTGCATCACGGAGGAAAAAGTGGTAAGTGCTGTGTGTGTTTTAAAATATCCTAAACATCCCCAGTAAGAGAAAAGGAAAATGTTAAGAAAAGGAAAATGTTAAGAACCAGGCATAAGGCTTGTGAACTTTATTCTCTCTTGTGTTACTCTTACCGTATGTGTCAGACCATAATAATATGGATAATGGGATGTTATACAATGGGCTAAATGTACTGGTGACATAGGCACTGAAGATGAGGACAAGGAGGAAGATGTTACCTGGAGATTAACTCTCTTGCTATTGCTGGTATTATACATCCCTCCAGATTCTGTCTTTATCTCTTTAGTGCTGAAATTGTTTGATTTTGGTGTCTTACTGAAAGTCAAACTTTCTACATAGTTCTAACATGTTAAGGAATTAAAACTTTATCAAAGATGTTCTAAGAAAAGCCTTTTTTCTATTTAATTTGTTGTTTCAAGAGATTGACTTTCCAAGATTTATGCACATTAGTTCCAGCTGAATACTGTGAGGTAGCAGTTAAAATCTAGTAAATAAATATTGAGACATGTCAGAAAACTGCTCAAGAGGTTATCAGTCTTCCTCTCAGCCCCTACTTCTCAGTTGTCAGCAAATCCCTCCGTCCTTGACTCACTTTCTGCTAGGAGTTTCCCCAGCCATCTCTACTGGGAATGATGCCAGTGTAGCTGGATGACATCTGGGACTTGTATGTGTCCTGGAGAGCAGCAGAGGTGGTGTGGTGGCTAACCTCCACAGGTGTTGCTCTTTTTTTACCATTACACACTCACACGAAGCCACAGTAATAAATGAGTGGCAAGTTTCCCACCAGCCTGTCCACAGATGAACAATTTTATTACTGCAAAAAGTTTTGTTAGATCATTACTCCCTGAAAAGAGGCAAGACTTGAGTCTTGCACATTAAAGGCTATGTTCATGAGTAGTTAAATGGATATTTCAAATCTCTTAGTACTCGGGCAAGAGAAGCCTGTGTCTACTGTCCTGACATAGTGCATTGCAGACCCTTGATGATTCCCAAATCCCATCCTGCAGCACAGCCTTACAAATCGGCTCAGCTCATTTAAGCCTGGTGATTTAAGACAGAGCTCACAGGCGAGTGTCTCAGCTCTAGACAAGGCTAGGCAGTGACTCAGCAAGGGGACCAGATTACCTCCACTGCATTTCATTATCTGACTAGGAACCCAGCACAAGTGATACCATTGCTTCATCAAATGGCTATTGAGTTTTTGCCTGTCCACAGTCTCTTTCTGTGTTGAATGCTAACAGCAGAACTTTTCCTTTTTTTTATCATTAAGCTCTTGAAAAACAGATGTAGTGGCACAGCTTTTCCTAAGCCTGTGCAGGGTGCCTGAAAAAATGAGATGGCTTTATGGAATTAAAAGCCAAATGTAGGGAAGGTGTTTGTTTATAACAGATATTATTTCTCCTAATGATAACAGAGCCCATGCACCAAAGCTAGGCTTGATTCATTAACTTCCATTGTTATTGATGAAAGGCTTTAATTTTTTCCTTATCTCACACAGGTTTATTGATTCTTAAATCAAATATACATTATTTTGTTGTTTCTCAACTGAAAATGCATGTTCTGAGACCAATTAAACTAAAGTATGGGGTATATTTCTTATTCTGGCAAACAAATATAGCAAGATCCTTGTGAATATTTTTCCTTGTAGGAATCTGTATTTCAACGCTGGTCTACTTTACTGAATATTTTGATACTGCTTTGTAAGATATGTGGCTGTATTTACTTGTTTGTCTGTGGATATACACAGTTTATTTTTTAAAAGAGTTCCATTTTTTTCTTTAAGGAGCAGAAAACTCTTGAAATTGAAAAACAGGGCTATTCCTTCTGCATTTGGACTTTCCACATTTCTCTTTGGAAAAATTGAGAATGAAGGGAAAAAAATATTTTTAAAATCAAATTTGAAACCTATTAACCCAATGGGGTTTCCTAAACATTTTTTTTCTTAATTTTCTATGAAAAGTTTACATTTTTTAAGTGTTTTTAGTAAAATTAACCATATTAATCAATTGTTACAAATCAGCTGTCATTAAAGAAATGGAATATTGATAAAATAAGAACCGTTTTTGCCCAAGTCTTTTATTAAAATATGGACATTATAGATATTCAAAATGTTAATTACAAAATGCTTTCCTATCTCCCTCAGCATTCTCAGAAACAGAAGTGCTATGCTATCATAAGAAAGTTCCTAATTTGCTGGCGATGCCACATTCAGGACTGATTGCAAATTGCACTAGGGAGTATATTCTGATAATATTTCCAGACCCATTTTGATGACTCGAGAGGTCTGGATAAGACTTGAAAAAAACAGGTGGTCTTCTAAATGCTTCTTTTGTTCATCTCATTATTAGTTAAAAATCACTTTATATGGAGTAGATCGAATTGGCCAAATGTCCAGATACAGTTCATTGCTGCTGTTATGGCCATTGTTATTATTAACATTATTATTAATAAAAATAATAATATGGGAAATATCAACAGTAATAACAGCATCAACAAGACAATTATACAAATATTATGGCCAGTTCTGCTGTCTGTCTCTGACTAGATTTCTGCCAGAAAACTTGGCTTAAAACAAAAGCCTTGAGAAATCAAACTTTTAGATAAAATCATAATAGAAAAAAGATAAATTACTTATCACAGCAAAGGATAAAAAGCATCAGCTTGCTAAATGATGTGGTAAATTTTTCATGGATGAAATTTTTACATAAAGATTTTTTCTTCTGGACTATATTCTATGGAACAGAACTTATAACCAACCAACTAAAAATTTAGGTTTTCTACTGGAAAAATACCTTCTGCTGAAAATAAATAATTTTTTGCATAAAAAGGTTGATTTTTGCAAAAATTCACTCCAAGAACATAAAGAAATTGAACATTCTGAAAAAGTTAAATGTTTTGTTTAAAACAACAGGCCATTTTATACCTTCAGATTCTATTATTTTATACTGCAGGATATAAATCAAAGTTGGAAATAATTTTCATCCTTTCAAGGGAAGGGTTTAGCTTAGCCTCTGCTACTGTTTGTTCAGCACTTCATTCACTGGGGAACATTTCTTTTCTCAGTTACTTTTCGGAATGGAAAAATTCCAAATCGTGGGATGATTATGAAATGAATGATCAGATTTCCATCCAGCTCTAGTTTTGGACTTGCAATACAACTTGTTATATCAGGAATTGGACTAAATAATCTATACCGAGAAAATCCAACAATCTATCTGCAGGCATTTTGTCCAGTCAAGGCAAAAGAGTTGCTGATTTGGCGATGGAGGGGCTTTTATATATACTTAAAGTTAGGTAATGGCTGAAATATATTTTCTTCAATTACAGTAAAATCCAAGGAGATGTGTTCATAAATATATATTTGATGGGTTGTCCATAAATTGTCCAGCTGCAGTTTGTAATCAACATCATACATTTGAGAAAGTACTGCCATACACTTTTCTTTTAAACTAGATTTGTTCTTTTTGATCTGTTCTCAAGAGTAACATCAAGGAACTTTCACAAAAACTAACGCTTGGCAACAATCATTGCAAAAGTTATATTAATTGAAATTCCTTTTAGAGAGAAGCTATCTCCAAATAGTGCAAGTTGTAAGGATAACCAGCTTCAGTGGAGCATGCCCTGTTGCTCTCCTTCTTTTAACAAATATTCACTACTGCAGCTATTTGGTATCCTTGACACTTTCCAGCTATGTAGACAAGTCCTACATAAATATCACTGATACACAAGTTGTGTAAAATATGTCTGCGCTTTTGAATTTTTTTTTAATGATTAAAAAGTAGGTCCAGACTTAGAATCTTTACTCAACAGTAATTGCAAAACTGTGCTTCCACTTGTTAAATTATGAGAACTGACCAAGCCCACAGAGAGGAATCACATTATTTTTCTGAGTTTACTCATTCCAAGGAAATTTCCGCTGCTTGTAGCAATACAGATGTAGAAGAGCAAAAAAGCATTTGCTGAATCTTTGCAATGCATCTCTGGTAAATGACCACATTGTAGCCACACAGGGATATTCCACACACAGACAGCACTTTGTAACTCAAATCATTGCAGGCAATGGTCTAGTTATTCAATTATTACCATTTCTGTAGAAAGAGGAGAAGCTTTGCACTATGTACAACATCCTATTTCTTTCTCAAGTATCCCATATTCATCTGAGATCATAAGAAAGCAGGAATGGAGGCAACCTTGTCTTGACAACTCAGGTGCTTTACTCTCCCAAAGACTTACAAGGCCTGTAGAAAGGATTGTACTAACCCTTACCTGCTGGCTACAAACCTGTCAGACTGACAGATCACCTGCAGACTTGTTTGCAAATGCTCACTTTCTTTCCAATGGTGAGAAATAAAGTTTATATATGTATAATGAGAAAATGCTTCATTACTGTTCTCATTCTTAGATTCGCACACACAGGCTAAACTATGAAAAAAAAAAAGAAAAAAGAAAACAAGGAGAGACGTAGATCTGGTACATGTCTAAAGCTGAGAATGTGTTCAGATTAAAGAGGATAGCTGGAGTGCATCAGAGGGGTAAAGAGTAGAGTTGCACAGAGCAGAGCGCCTTTAGAGTAGAGTAGAGTAGAGTAGAGTAGAGTAGAGCAGAGCAGAGCAGAGCAGAGCAGAGTAGAAGGACAGCCAGTGTACCTTTTCCTTTTTTTTCAAGATTAGCTGCTGCAGGAACAGTTCCACAATGGGACTACTGTGAGAAGCGGCTGTGGTCTGTGAATAAAAGGAGCTGCTTCAGGGGCTTTAATTGGCTCTTATGAGAGACAGTTGTACTATAAGAAGAGGGAAAGATAGTTTCCACTATGAATGCACTGTGGTCCACGGATGTAACAATGAATTTTCCTCCACTTCTTCAAAAAAAACATGCACTAGAAATATGCTATGAGGTAGTGGAAGGACTTTCCACACTACCCTGAGAAAGAGAAGCCTAGGCAGGAGGATCCTACAGGACCCACAGTCTCTCAGTCTTGGTGTTCTCATTACTTATCATAAAAGTAATGAAAAAGACCATGACTGTCACTCTGAATCACCTTCTGCAAAGTAATTGCATCTCCCGGATTTGATTCCAGGTGAATGGACTGGAGTTAATCCAATTGATCAATCCCTGGAGGACTTTACAGAGAAGGAGTTCCTTCTCCATCCAAATGTGGATGGTAGGACCAGAATAAATGTACAGTTTATCATGATGTTTTATATTAATACTTGTAACTCATGAGCAGAATAAGCATATTCAAATGCTTCTGTAGATGCACACGTAATATGTGAGTGAATTAGAGGATATAATTTATCATTAGCTCACTTTTTTTGCTGCTCACCTGGAATACTTGACAATCTGAAATAGTGATAAATGAAAATGGTCTGAGTACTACATGGTATAAGAACCAGGAGTGATCTATCCTAATTCTCTTCTGCCAGCTAAAAACCTGATTTTAAACAAAATGTTCTTCCTTCATTCTTTGAAGTAACTTCAATTATGTCCATTTGGCCCAAGACTAAATTTAGCCCTCGAAATTCAATAAACTCTATTGGAACAAGAAACTAACCCCCAGACTCCCGTGGATCTAGAGACATCAATTTCTCAATGATACAGCTAAATAAGCCTTATGCTTAGATCAAAGTGTTCGACTGCAATTCACTCAACAGGACTAATCCCATTTACCTCATTTGTATGAAGATCCTCCCTTGTTTTGACCAAAGTCAAGCCTAAGAGGGCAGATGCTGGACATCATGCTGTAATTCTGATGCCTGGGCTACAGCAGGATTAAACATCCTGAGATGTTGGTGACAAGGTAGTCAGAGGCAGAAGACCATTTTCATGTTAGAGAACCAAAGGATGAATTCTACAAAGTCACATACATCTTCTAGATCTTTTCAGAGACCATCTGAATGATCATCTGTAGTGCTCCTTAACCCAGGGAAAAAAACTAGCTGCCATATATTTCCACCCATCCTTTCTGCCTCAGCCTAGGGACCAGCTTCTCAGTCAGTGTAGGCTGAAAATGTCCATTAGTACTGAAGCTGGACCCATCATGGGCAGCTGAGAGTTGGGTTTCCAACGCTCATCTGTAATTCCACTTCAGCTTCCTCTTTTCAGTTCACAGCAGGGTTCACCTTTTTATTTCTTGGCCTCTGATCAAAAACTAGCTAATTACCAAAGCAGCATGGAGTTTGGATGACTGACAGATAACATCCCAGGAGAGAACAAAAAGCTGCATTTTGAAAAGATAAGACAAGAAAGATATTTCAACAAGAAGTCAAACAGCAGGCTTCCAACAGGGAGTGCTAAAAGACTCCCAGATCATCACACCAGAATGGGTCTTTGTCAGCTGGCTTCATGAGAAGTGACAATTTCAGCTCAGAGTATTTGATCAGCTCTAGCTCTTTCGTTCAACATGTGAGGCACTTGAACTCAGTTACTAGGCTTATCAAAATGAACAAACACATCTCTAGATCACCACAGGAGAGCGGAACATGAAGTGTTTCACACATGATTTTGTGTTCTTTTCCATCTTTTATATCACTTTCCTGGAGACATGTCACCAATAAAAAGCATGTCAGAACTGCACATAGTATTGTGACACTTGTGATGCCAGCTTTGCTTTGCATTTTAAAAGTACTTTCAGGATCTCAGCTGCTTGGAAGAGCACTGGAACGGTCCAAGAACCACTTCCCTCATGAGGAACTGACCTGACCTGACCTGACCTACAGATGTCTGCTTCCTGGCATGTAGAGAGGAAAGGAAACTAGATTTCTACCTATTTTTTTTCCTCTCTTGACCTCTAATTTCAGGGGTTGATTTCTTTTCTTTGATATGAGCGGTAAGTGTAGAGAAGTGGAGAGCCCAAGCCTGTTGCACTCCCAGACCCCCAGACCAGAAGGTGTCCAGACTCCCACCAGCTGCCCCTGGACACCAGATTTTGCTGAGAAGATATGCTGCTGACAGCAGCCGAAGGGTGATGGGCAAACCTCCTTTCCACCCACTACTTTTTGACGAGCATGCCAGATCTGCATTTTGTTAATGCATTTACAGCTGTACAGGCTCTGTGTTGCAGCCTGCTGAAGCGTTTCCACTGACTTCAGTGGTCACAGGATCTCCCTACAGACACCAGTAACCTCTCCTCCAAACTGCAATGGCCAGCTTCGGTGTGCTCTGGTATCCTTTTATTCCTAGCCAAGTGTTTGCACATCAGACTTATATCTTCACCTGCAGCCTTGCCCCCTCCACCTGCATCTTAATTCTTTACCAAAAGACATGCTGCTTTTAGCCTTGCTTGGCTGACCTGCCAAGTGGCCAGCTTTCCCAGAGGCCAGGTGCAGTGTGACATCAACTCCCAGGTCATGAAGGCAGCTCATCCCTGTCCCCAGCCTAACCAGTTCAGAGGACTGCAGCAACACCGTACACTGCGCTTCCTTAGGAAAGGATCTGGTATCTGGGAAGGAGGCAGCCTGTGAGACTCTCCCATGTGAACTGTCTTAGGGACCCTATGTGAACCTGCACTTCCCAGCAACCAGTGAGGTTGATTTACAAACATCAGTGCAACACCAAGGGCATTACTATTGCTACACGGTTAAGATTTCAGGCTGTTTTCAGATGCTTGAATCCTTTTCTGACTGCACTCAAGAATGTTCAGATTCAGCACAATGCCCCCCAGCAAGCCACCAAATATATGACTGTATTTGTAAGCAACACTTTAGAGCTTTTCAATCAGAGGTCTCCTCTTGGTAGCTGTGAACTTTAACATTTGCTGTCCTCCTCAACTGTAAAGCAAATCTCAGTGTATTTGCTGTGGGACAATTCCTCCAAAAAGAAAAACTCTAATTTAGGGCAGTTGGTATCATAAGCAATGACTCTGGTTAAAAAAAAAAAAAAAAAAAGAGTAAAGCATGATTTATGTACACTATAATAAAGGTAAGAATTTCTCAAGCACATGTAATTTTTAATACTATATGCAGGCTAATTACTGTAATAGAAACATAAAATTGCTTCTCGGGCCCCAGAGAGCAGTTTAATCAAATGTGCTAATATATAAAGAAAATATTTGTTGCAAAGAAGACAAAAGTTATTATCAACACATTAGTGTCACTGTTTATCACCAGGGATGATGAAGAGGTGTTTTGTGGCATATTTCTCCGCGGGCAGGAATGTCTCTATGTTTGAATTCAGTTGAGACATGAAAGTGCTATTCCTGAACATAATCAGGAATCGATTCTCCGTGACACCACCAAGCAATTACAGTACCATTAAGTTCCATTAAGGTGGAGACACTGCCAAATTTAGACTCAGCAATTAAAATACTAAATGAAAGTGTGTGATCCCCGTACTTTCCTATCTTTTGCATGTCAAAAGAAGGCTTGTCAAACAAAATCAGAACTGAACATTTTGACTGAAACTTGTACAAATCAGAAGTTCACAAACTTTACCCACATTTTGGCAAAGCCATAAGCCCTGAATGAAATGAAAAATTCACAGTGATCTGCATCATCCTTCACTTGATAAGAGTTCTGGAAGTCACCTATTAATTTATTTGAACATGATCCATAGTTGTTGTTTTTAAATCATACAGCTAGGTTCTAATAAAAGATGCACCATTTAACTTCACTTTCATTTTTATGTGTTGAAACTGTTCAAACAATGATTTTCCCTGAGGGGGGAAAAGCTCCCAAGTAATCAGTGATCACTGTATTATAATTCCATCTGGGAAATATAATAACTATCAAGGAAAGTGCCTGAAAACAATTTAGGAAAGATATAAAATTGCCCAGGGCATTATACGGTCAGATTTTGAAATTAATGGATAGATCCTTAAACCCTACCAAATTATATTTGCAAAATATTTCTGTCTGATGGTGTCTTTTGCTAGACAACCATGTTTCTGCTCCATACAGAGTGCATTCATATGCATACTTGCACATCATAATATAACTGGTGCCATATGAGTACTTCCAGCCGTGCCATGCCATTACAATGCATCAGCCAGCTAGCTCCCAGTACACTGAAATACTCTCTAAGAAGCTGTTCTGAACAGTACAACAAAGAAACAGCTTTATTATCTTCAGACTACAAATGCAAGCAATACATGGTGTATGATTGTCTTCTCCCAGAGCTCCACCTGCTTTTCATATGGAAAATAAAGCGCTTCCATGATTCAATCTCCCATGTGCAAGGGGAGCTGTTTTCAGTTCAAGCTGCCCATACCAGTGCCCTCCATACCCTGGGATAGGAAAGGACCTTGCCCTTGACCACCCTTTAGGGCTAGCTCAGTCCCAAATGAGAAGGCGGCTTCACCAAGGGCAGTCCTCGCACCAGCCCATCAGGACCACTGCCATGGGTGGTATCAAACAGCCGCTCTCAACAAAGCCACTTGTCACTCTGGGGTCCATGGCCTTTTCCCAGATGGGGTGGTGGTAGGCTCCCCATGGGTTCACTGCACTTTAGAGTGGCACTGTACGCTGAAAAAAACCCAAGTTTTCTTTTGTGCTCCCTGTGCTTTCCCTGATTTTTTTTTTTTTAAACTAGTTTCTTGTAATTGTTTTGTTCTGTTTCTACTGCAACAAATATATATTTCTGGACTGTAGCTCTGGGAGAGATTCAGCCCAGCAGGTTAATATCAGCTAATATCACTGGATACATCCCAAAGGAGGAAAAGGGGAGTTATGGCTGCCAGGGGTAGAGCCTACATCCTTCCTGTTCATTTTTATTCGACTTCAAGAGAAGCCAAACTACTTCCTGCAGGCTGCACCGTGCAACCATATATCCTTGGTTTATATGCACATTTCTACTGGTTTCAGCATCACCAGGACCCAGGGGCAAGGGGAATGGAAGAGATCTGTGCTCACTTGAGAAAACAGCCCAGAACCTGTTACCTCTCAAGCATCTGGAAAGGCTCACAGTGTACCCAAGGGGTCCTGTTACTCTGAAACACCAGATCTTATCCAGCAGTTTGCTAAAGAGTGCAAAAATGCCTGACCTTCCACAATCCATATGTATGCCTCTTCTACAGCAGGCAACTGAAAGGTGCTGATCTAGGCAATTTAAAAGGGTTAGGCCACAATGCTTTTTTTCCCCATGCTGCTGCTGTCTAGTGGATGTCACAGGCAGCAGCAGGGTTAATGGCGTTGGTGTTAGGCACCAAGTGCACTGGGTTAAAGCAGAAGATCCATTGGTTTTGTGACAACTGAGGGTAGGAAGGATGGTTTGATGGACCATCTGATTTTAATAGGCAAATGCAGGCTTCTTGAGGGTGCCTTCCTAGTGAAAGGGCCCTGCTTTTGACCCAAATCACTAATCTCCTTTTTTCCTGTCACTCCATTACACTGATGAGAATCAGTCTGTAGATGCTGGAAACAATACAGTTCCTTCCACTTTGTATTAAGAATGAAAACATTACCATGGAAATGACCTGGTAAATGGTCCATTCAGCTGATAATTTTACTTTAAGCACTGAAAAAAAATTGGCATCAGAAAATATCCTCAGTTAGATCCCAAAATATTTTCCACGCCACATTAAAAAATATATGTGACTTCCACTAATAGAATTAACCTTAGACAAGAAAAATACTCAGATTTTCCTTGAGTTGCAATTTTCTTCAAGAGCACTAGACTCTGAATGCTGGGGACCTTTCAAGCTTAGATACAGTAAAGTTAAAAGAGGCTTTCCTGTCTTAGCTGTATTGCCTTTTTTCTTCACTGCACTTCAGGCCTGAAAGATTTAATATAGACTGAAACAACCACAAACCCCACGCTGAGGACAGGTATTTGTAACTCTGTCATTCCTCCCTTGTCTCTCCTAATCCTGACAGTCGTGCTAACTTGACTCCTTGTTACACAATTGCCATATCACATCATCCTGAATTTACCAAACAGATTGCACTGCCAAACAGGTAGGTGGGATTTGCATATGTCGTACTTGAAACAGACAGGGGCTAACTGCAAATTTATCCATGTATTTAAATGATTCCTGCAAGTGTATAATGAGAAAAAAATAGATTAAAATAAAAGGCATACAAGAATGAAATGTTGTGGTTTAAGGCTCACAGAAGTAAGCTTAAATGCAGTGGGAGTAAAAAATATTAATAAAGTTTTAATTATAGCTAGCTTCAAAATAGGGATGTTAAATCTTAATTTCAAGCTTTGAATCAATGTAGCATTTACTGCATGCTTAAACGCTGAAAATATTTTCTTAATTCATTCTTTACATGGATATAACCTGAGAACATGGATTTAACCATATACTTAATGGTTTTACTGAGCTGGCAACAGAATACTTTAATTGTGGAGAATCTTTATTTCCAGTCAGCGGTGAGGAGCAATCTGCTCAGCAAGCAATTTATGCAAATTGACTTTAATGAAAACTCTTCTCTGCTTTACTAAAAATATAGAAACTTCCGAATAAGATTCTTTATATCTTATAGTGCTGACTGTTTCACTTCTTGTAGTTCTTCAGTGTTTTTCATCAAAATGAAAATTAAAACATCTATTTAGGGGACCTACTTTCCTATTTGAAAAGTTGATTTCTTATTTCTGAGTGTGATGCAAGTAATTTTGGCAGAGGGAAATGAATAGAGTGTTTATATTCAATAACAGGTTGTGTGCATCTGGTAGTGTACCAGAGATAATTGAAACTCAGTAGAAATGAAGTTCTCAGACTCCCATTCTAATCACATCCTCTCATTGAATTATGAGATGATTGCATATTTCACTTGGATGAAGGGTGGTAAATACAGGAATTTGGGATCAGAGATTAGGAAAAAACATAACAAAAACTGTAGGAGATATCAGTAATAGTTGTATCATATGATGGGTTTTTTCCTCTTAATCTGTTGTGTACTAAAGGGCATTTAAGAATTAAGTCAGTCTTATGTAGTTTTAAGAATACTCAGGAATCTGATGCTTAGCTGAGCTCACAGGTGTCAGGGCCTCAGAAATATTATCTTTAACATGGGTATAATCTTTCTTCTGCTGTATGGATCAAAGCATCAGGATAGAATCATAGAATCATAGAATCATTTAGGTTAGAAAAGACTCTTAAGATCATCAAGTCCAACTGTAAACCTAACACTGTCACAGATACCAAGAAAACCTCTATCCTAGAGACCAGCAGATTGTGGGCAGAGAATCTACAAGAAAACGGGGAGAATCCTGTGTCCCATGACTGACAATACTTGGAAAAATTAGGACCTACATAAATCTTAAGGTCATAATATAAGTTAGGTAAAACAAAGAGTTGTGGAGGCCCTTTCCCATTTTAACATTCTTTGACAACTCTTACAGCCTTCTGAATATACTCCTTATATTATGTCTTACAGCATTTTTTATTGACCATGGCTTCTATAGAAGTCTCTTACGAGCACCAGACTTGTCTGTGTGTGCTAGCACAGGAGCAGTTTTTGATCCCACATTGCTAGAAGGGCAGGTGGGGGCTCCCCACTTGAAAATGATACTCCAAATGAGATTGCAGCAGGGGTCAAAGATGCAGCTAATCTTGTGGCTGTGACCACAAACCAGAGGGAATATTGTTGCTTCAACGTGATACCTCACTGTGAATGGGTTAAAACATATTATTGTCCATTATTGCCTAGCAGCAGCCAAATGCAGCAGTCAGCACTTTAAAATGTATCCCGCAAGCATCCTCATGCCTATAAGGCAGACAGAGTGAGTGGGATTTCTCTCTGCTACAGGTTAGGTGTTTAACATAATTTATCACACAAACTCTTTATAGTCAAGACAGAAATGGGCACCTCGAGAGCCAGCTCCTCCTACCTGGACAATTAGCTCAGATTAGAAACCTCACTTACAGATTGCTGAAGTTGGGGGAATTTTTCTTACCTCCTAAGAATGGCTTGATTTTTTGAGTGAAGCTCCTTTCAGCAGCAGAGACTATAATTTACTGCAGTGTCTCAGTGTGGATATAGGTTTCCAGCTTTTGACCCCAATATTTAGAAATGTTGGCAAGGCCAACATTGAATGAAACCGCTCATGCCACAGACATGAAACTTCAAAGTTTTTACAACAAGACCCTGGTGAGGTTCCTGCGGGTTGACAAACTGAATTGACACTAATCCTGGAAAGGATTAGGCAGGGGGCTGCCTGCATGGGCAAGCCATACTCGTGGTCCTTTGCTGAGGGCTCTTGCATGCAGTTTGAAGGCTATTCAAAACCAGAAGTAGTTTACTCCAGTTTTAGCTACAGTGGTTGGTGTAGCTGTTGCATACTTACCACAGAAGCAGCTTCTTCAAAACAACAGTGCTTCATCCTGGACAGACATGGCAAGGAGTTGTGACCTGTGCAGACTCTTCCATGTGAGGTGAAGATACATGGTAGGAAGCTTGTGGCTGTCCTAAAATCCTATGGGTCCTTACCAAACCAAGCATGATATCAGACACCAGGGAGTCACAGCACTCATTGCGTTTGCACTGTGCTTTCGTTACTCTCACCTGAGGACTCACAAAGCTTCTGTGCTTTCCAGTAAGAGTGTAAACAACCAGCAGCCACCAGGAAAGACTGGAATGACCTTTAATAACTTGTGGTTGTTTCGGTTACTAGTCACTATTTTGCCTAGTTTTTACCACCTTCGTTGGTAGGCCAAAAAAATAAAAAAGAAGAAGAAAAAGTGATATTGTTCTCATATGAATCATCCTTCCCACTAAACTGTCTCCTTGACTGGCAGTTGAGTTTGTTAGTCATCCATCGTTTCAAAATTGTGGGTGGCAATTATCCAGCATTTCCTCTAGGTGTCAAGTCATACGGATAATCCCCCGGGGTGTTTCATTACACCCACTGGAACCGCTGTGGTTTTGATGTACCCATCCTTCCCAAGCAGAAAGAGTATGTTTTTCCTTCCAGGCTGCAACTGCAAAGTTTTGCTACGTTTCCACAGATTTTACTCACAGGTGCCTGATACTTTCACAAGCCGTTACAGGCTCTGTCAAGTAAGCCCAAGTTGGCAACTTCATCAGTGGTGATAAACTGCAATGAAAAGAAAAGAAAAACCATGTGTCTTGAACAGAAGGTAAGCTGCTCAGCTGCTCAGCCACACCTCCATAAACAGAAGTCAAATAACAGAAAACTAAGGTGACAAATGCAATTCCATAATTTCATTTCATGGAAGTGGCTACTTTGATTTTAGCCTCAGCGCTCTCACGAGCACAGCTGGCTCAGCCTCTTTGGCTATGTGGAGAAAGATGAGAATGGCAGGGTCTCAGGAGGGAGTGGGGCAGATTTGGGAAGGGCACTTCAAAGGGAAATGCAGCCCAGGGGGGTAGCAAGCAATAGAGCAACATGGCAGCAGCCCTTCCTGGGTGATAGAGAAGCCTGTCCATGGTGGGTGAAGGGCAGGGCCCCATGTTGGGGTCCTGCGCAACTCTGTGGGGTGCATTTTGGTCTGCATTAATTGTATATGGGATACAGTGAGACTAGCCTCATATTTTAGGACCAAAAATCAGGCACGATAAATGTCTCTGTCTGAGGTGGCCTGATTTCATGTAATTTCAAGTCCCTGGTGTGGGAGACCCCAGTGCTCCTGGGTCTGGAGGTGCTTTCCCCCTCATTCCCCCTAGACTGTGGGCCCTCCAAACTCTGAGGGGCTATCCATCAAGCTCTAACCCAAGGTTACCTTCCTGAATTATTTCACCTGTCTGACCAAATATCACTGGAATAGTTAGGTAGCCCATACTGCTTAAAATCATGACATTTTCTACCTCTGTAAAGACATCTCAAAAGCATGAGCCCTAGTATGTGCACATAATTGCCACAAAGAACCAAAAAGCAAATATCTGAGCTGTGTCTGCAGATCACCATAAACCCTTCAGGTCCCATAGGAGCCTTTCTCCCATGGCAGTTGGTGGGGTTGGAATCACTTTTTCATTTTAATGGAAACCTTCAGCAAACTCATCAGTTTTAATTTCTCTGACTCACATATCAGCGCAGCAGGTATGCATCTGTGGGGTTAGTTCTGACGTTTTCTATCTATAGAAATAAGGAATTTCAATAAGCTAATTATGCCTTGATAGTACTGTGCATGTTAAATTCTGTAATGATATTGGACAATCAGATGGCCACTGTTCTTGTTGTTTACTCCAGGATATTTTTTGTTCCAATTGAGTCAATCTGGTTCTTAGGACAAGCATTCAAAGAAGCACAAAGTGAAAGACTGACATGCAGTATTATGTCAGGCTGACTACCTGAGAGGCAGTACCAAATTACTGATATACACTGAATGAGAGCCAGGATGAATGTCAGCTGAAGATAGCTGGATGTATCTGTTAGACAAAGCTTAATACGGTTTAGATGCAACAAATTGTCTCGTAACTATATGATCATTATTTTTATTTTTGTCCTCATTTCCTCTTATTTACAAATAAGTTCCTACTAATGCAACTCAGTATAGTACATGTTACAGTGAAGTTCCCATTGAATGGGAAGCCTCTAAACTTGAGGTCATTTTCAGAATAAATCCATTATCTAAGGAAAGCAAAAGAAGGAGCAAAAAATGCCAGATGTTTCGTCCAGTCACCTTCTGTCTGATTTCAAATGAAATTTCAGCCAATAAGAACTGAAAATTATAATTCATAGCTATTATTATTTGAAGATGTTCTTCTCATTGTTACTAGGCACCACCGAGAAAAGGCTGGCTCCATCTTCTTCACACCCTCTTATCAGGTATTTATACACATTGATAAGATCCCCCTGAGCCTTTTTTTCTGCAGTCAGAGCAGCCCCAGCTCTCTCAGCCTCTCCTCATATGACAGGTCCCTTAATCATCTCCACAGCCCTTCGCTGGACTCACTCCAGCATGCCCATCTCTATTGTACTGGGGAGCCCAGAACTGGATCCAGCACTCCAGATGTGTCTCACCAGTGCTGAAGAGAGGGGAAGGATCACCTCCCACTACCTGCTGGCAATGCTCTGCCTAACGCAGGTGAGGATGCCATTGAGTTTCTTTGCTGCAAGGGACCATTGCTGGCTCATGGTCAGCTAGAAAGGAATTCACCTACCAAAAAACAGAACACAAAGCAAAACCAAAAAACCAGCATTTGCCCAGAATGATGGGTCTTGGGGAACCTTTGCAGGCTACCATAGAAGGAAGCCAAGGAAATGTGGCATATGGGTAGTAAATGTTTTATTGTGTGATCTACACACCACTCTGATTGGAAAGGATTTTGACCCCCTGAATAACTGTAACTCTAGAAGAAAGATGATTTTGTTGCTAGGGAAGAGTTGAATCATAGTGGGAAATCTGTCTGAACAATGTCTTCCCAAAAATGTGGAACTACCTATATTTTAGTAGCTGCTATCTTAGGCAAAAAATATATAAAAGAGACCCATGAAACCCCACATTGTTTATGCTTGATTAACAAACAGGATAATGCGCTAGCTCAACTATCAACCTCAGGGTTAAATCTCACATTAAAAGTAAGGAAATCAAATATAATTAATGTATTCAAAAAGAATCTGGTCTTTCAATGTGAAGCTGCAATTAAGATATTTGATTTTTTTATTTGCCTATGGCTCCACAGTAGTTCTTTGCTAGTTTGTTTTTGGTTTTTTTTTTAAATGACCTAATCTATCTTTGATTCTTTTTATCAGAACATGTATTAAAATCTGTCCAAGAGAATGCCATTGGAAAATGTGAATAGCTGTAAAACTTTTGTGTTGTAGAGAGAGAAAAAGTGGAAGAGTTGGCAAATCATTCTTTTTTCTTTCCCTCTCTTTTTCTGAATGTTTGTTTTTAGGAGAAAAACTGCCCTTTGACTGGAAATGTTAAAGAAATGAAGCAACTTTTCCAGTCCATGTGCACCACGCACACTGAAAAAATATTAGAGTATTGGACTATGTATTTCTCTGATTAAGTCTTAAGGGGTTTTGCCAGTGAGAAATGGCAAACTATTTCATTAAGAGCTGAAATTATGTCCTCTCTTGAGATAGCATTAGTCTCTAAAAATGATGTTCATTTACCTAGTTTTCATTTAGCTTAAGGACAGAAGAGGTAGCACTACATAGACAAAAGCTGGAATACATTTTTCAGTCACGTAACGTCTGCCTTTAAATTGGGGAACCTTTAACCTTGGGTGTTTCTGCCAAGATTGATTTTTCACATCTGCCCAGCTAAAACGAATTGTAGGCAGAAAAAGTATTATACGTGTTCATTTTTACTTTTCTTCTCTATAGCATTTGACTAGCATTGCATCATTAAAACATAATGGTTGTTTTTGTGCTTTTTATAGTGCTATTTTCTTTCTTTTTTTTTCTTTTTTTCTTTTTTTTCCTTCAAGATTTTAAGCAAAAGAGAATTTTGGGTCATGTAGATGTGGACTGTTTAGAGATAAAATGCAACATTCAGAAGCAGTCACTTTAGAAGATGCTTTAATGCATTAAAATAAATTAATTTTAATGTACATATATTTGAAAAAATATATATAATACATGCACTATCCAGATCTGAAATGAAATACTGAATGTCACAAAAATAAGGCAATTACATTATCTGCTGCCTGCCTGTTGAAAATAGTCATAGAATAAGTTGTGAGTCTTAAAAATATTTGAAATAGTTAAAATGTCTTTGGAGTTGGAAAAGTGATTATGTAAATGAAGACATTTAACCAAGAAGTGCGTACAGGAAACCTGAAGAATGAATTCTCACATTGGAATGAAGCTGGCAGTGGAGAAACATAGTTATTTGTGAGCACAGTAGTTCACACTCAATAGTATTAAGATAGGAGAAAAAATATCTTAACCAAGTCAATAGCTGTTTCTTAGTGCTCTATTGCTAAAGAATCATCATGTTTGTAATTTCATTCATGTTAATGGATATTATGTACAGTGACTGGGGCAAGCTTAAGTCTTAATAGCCTATTCATAATACATATTGTTCATACCACTGTAGCATTTAGAAATTGCAATTTAGGACCTTCTATGCATAACAGCTGAAGAAAATATCAATCCTGGTTCCTTGAAACCAGGACCAAAACATAGACATGAGACAACACGCAGCTACAGCTCCTAAAAAAAACCAGTGGGCAGTTCTAATCACCATGCAAGATACGAATATCGCTGCACAGGAAATCCTGATGTTGTGTGTTCTTCATGATTACGAAAAATTCCTAATGCAGGTGGACCTCCATGGAAAAGAAAGAAGTGGCTCAGTTATTCAGGAGGAGCTCCTCCCAAACACAAGCAGCAGCAGAGAAGAAAACATAAAGGTGACTGAAAATGTACTAAACATAAGGTAAAGGACAATACCGGGGAGAACTGGACATACTTGCACAACTGGAGTGGCCAAAAAATCTCTAAATACAGTAATGTGTTAACAGAGTAGTTTGGAAACCATGGGAGAGAGCATGCTGTGAAGTAATGGAAGTGAAAGAACAACATTATATCAGCAGAGAACTTGGCTCATGTTTTTTCTTTTTCAAATAGCATTTAACGTTAGTTTGCATGTTTATGTCAAACCCATTCACAAAGATGCAATTAGACATTTTGAGAGAAAGCATTCCTTTGACAGAAGAGTTAACAAAAGGAGTTGATTTTCAATGATAAAATCAGCTTCAAGGGACACAAATATCTACTGTTTTGTAAACATAGGAAAATAAACTGTTTTATCATTTTCATGTTGCAGATATGATGCTCATTACATCAATGAAACTAGCTAATCAATATGTTTAGGCATAACAATCAATGCAGGAAAGTGAAAGACCCACTATCAGAATGCTTTTTAGAAGTCTGTCTGGCAAAGATTGTGATAAATTGTACATCTCTTACTGTGATTTCATACCAGAACTTGAGGAAGGACAGTAAGGAAATGTAGAAAGTAGTTGGGCTGATGCCATTAGAAAGACTCTGTCTGGCTTCTTTGTTTTTGCCATCAGAGTGCTGTTCACTCTCTCCAACTGCGCAGCACATACCCACTAAGGCATCTCTCAAGGATAACACCAGGTTTTCCCCAACAGCAACATGGAGAAAATGCCTACCTGCAGCAGTGTGGCTCTGCTAGGTGTGACAGGGTGGCAGGGCTTGCCTACTTTCCACGGCATCTTCTCGTACCAGTGCCATACTTGCCCTGGCTTTTGGGGTATGAAGCTTTTGCCTTTGCGTGGACAAAGGATGCATTGCTTCTCCTGGCAGTGGGATGGGCTTTCTTGGTCTCCAATAAATGTAACTGTCTCTGGGAACTTCTTGAAGGTGGAAATCTGCTGTGATAAAGCATAGAAGAGGAAAATGTGGTTACACAAAAGGTTATTCCATTCATCTGTGTAGCTTTTCCTTGGATTTTCTTTGCACTTTAAGGAGCCCAAATTTCTCCTCAGTCTGTCTGGTCAATGCCAAAATCTAGATGTAGCTGCTCAGTGCATGTTGCCCTCCTATGGTAGTGGAAATGGCTGTGGGAGTTGCTGTGCAGCAACACATCCACTTTTGCAAGGTAGGATCTCACCTGTCGCAAATGAGATCAGATGAACCTCAGGAAGATGTTGTCAGTATTGCAGCAGGGTCAGTCCTGGTCTCATGCTTCTGCATGAGAATGGAGAGGGCCTGGAAGATCCTATGTAAGGTGACAGCTCCATATCTTTGTCTGGATATTGGCTGAAACCTGAATAATCTTCTTCCAAATATCCTTGTCTACCCATGTCAGGCATGTGCTACCTCATGTGCCTACATGTATCGGCATGTTCTGCCTCAAAAAAGACCTCAGGGCATACTCTTTTCATAAACTGGTTTGCTATTAGTTTTTCGGTTTAGTCCCTGTTGAACACTGAACTTTTTCTAGCCCATGGATATGTATCACTGATATTATCAAGCAATGTTTAACTTTGAAGAAATGCAAACATGAGAAAATAGAGTCCTGAAAGACCTATTTGTTCAAAAGGTTTTCCATTTGACTTAAGTGACTGAACTATGGGCAGAACCCTTTTACTAGCTCTAGTTAGCTGGGGCATAGAGTGTAAGAGATGTTAACTTGCTGCCTTGGAGTGTGATGCAAGTTTGGCATATGTGTAAAGGATTGATCCAAGTAATCTTGGTTACAAGAATGAGAAATTTTATGTAGCAATTAAATAAGAATTAAGAATTGCCTAGAAAATGCATATGTAGAGTGGATAAATAAGATAAGTATTTGCAGAGATTCTTTGCAGCTGTTCCTGTGCTGATGACAAACTCAAAGTTTGGTACCCTGTTCACCAAGCTGAAGGAGTATGTTTGTGAGCATGGAGACAAACAGCAAACTGCTAGAGAATCTAATTCCCACATGTTGTTTCTTGTGCCTTCCTAGGAGAGAGCAGTTTTGATAACGAGTAATAAAGCAAGTTGTGTCTGACTGCATGCCAAAGGGAAACTGTGATCCTCCAAAAGTGGCTGGGGAGTGACTGGTCAGAAATGAACCTAGAAAAACTTTAACTGGGCCCTGTGTAATCTGACAGCCAATAACACTGAGAATGTCATCAAAATAATAGTCGTATAACCCCATGTACCATCAACTATCCTGTATATCAACTAGAAATCGAGAAGCATTTTGCTTGATGGTGAGCAGTAAGAATACCCCTTGACAGATGCAGTGAAGTCTAGTCTGAAACCTAATGCTGTGAGGGAGTAGATTATTTAGAAACTAGGGTTTAAAAGAAGATATGCTCTTTCTTTTGTTTAGGAGCTAAGGCTATCGTATCAGGAAGCACAGTGTGGCAGCTCTGCCTAGCAGGCTGTCTGAATCACTGGTTTCTTGAACTTCTATTGCCTCAGTAGGCACCTAAATCCACCATGGGCACAGCGGCAGGGCATCTGCGAATGACCCTATGGCAGTTGTCCCACGCGGGAGATGAGGCTGCACCCCAAGGGCAGGGGCTGGTGCTGAGCACAGCTGCGCTGGGTGATCCTGCCTCCACGAGCACTGGTGGAGCTGCTTCTGCTGGCCAGGAGCCATCGCACCCAATCATCGCTGAGGGAAAGGCAGTCCTCTCTTTTGGCCTGGGGCGGGAGACAGTTATTTTCACAAAGCAGTTCATCCCACTTTGGATGGGATGAATTACTCTTCCTCCTCCGCTGATCATTCAGGCAGCCCAGATCAAAATACTAGTTGCAGCTGATACTAAAGATGTTTTGTGCAAACATAGTAAAAATAACTCGTGCAGGTATTGGAAAAATTAAAGATGATCAAATCTGACAATAGCAAAAGTAAATAGGAAAGGCATGTTCAAGCCATTCTGTACTGCTGCTTTAATCTATTCATTCAAGAATTGCTTTGAGTGGAATACAAAATGCAGAACAGTATCTCTCAGAAGAGCCAATATTCTTTAGAGATTTCGGAAAGGCTGTGTCCATGTGAGACAGACTGGAAGTCAGGAAGCGGTTCTGGTTGGCTTATTTGTAAGCCCATACCAGCATCATCACGTTTCCTGCTCAAGGAGCAGACAAAAATTTTCCTGAATAATCCCCATGAGTTGTGAATTATGGATGTATCTCTACAAACCCTTAAGTTTCTGACTGAAAGTTGAATAAAGCAGAAGAAAATATTTTTTTTCTCTTAAGTATTTTGATTCTCTGCACAGATTCTTCTATCTGCTATTTTTACATAGCTTTTATGTTTTCCTACGTAGTCACCCTTAACCCCATGCAGACAGACAGCCTTGGGGCTTTTCTGTATTTCCAGTATGTTTTTAATATTTTAAATAATGTGTGTGCATTCTTCCTAGATACTGATCTTTCTTCTTTTCTGGGTAGTCAAATGCATCATAAATGTTGATGTTCATACTGCTTTTTACATGCAAATTGGTATTTTCATCAGGAAAAACTTGCTGTATCTATTTCAGGCACCTCGCATGCCTGCATTGCCTTTCGTCAAGGGTCAGTCACTGAAACCAGCTGCTTCAAATCCTATTAGCCAGCCTTTCAGATGTACTTTAGCAATAGGATCTAGGCTTTTAGACATCCCCAATATGAAGCACCTCTTTATAAAAATAGCCAGCACTGTTTGATGAGTGACTTCAGTGAGTTTCACAAAGCAACCTGAGATGGAGATGCGAGATGGCAGCCGTGGGACGGGGCCAGAGGTGCAGCAGTGGGTAAGTCGAGGTCATCCTCTCTCACAGTAGCTGTAGCCAGGACCCATGCTGCCTCCATCCTCAGCCTGGAAGCATCACCAGCTCTTAGAGCAGAGGCCAGCCTGTGGAAAGTTGATGTTTAGACACATGGTTCCCTAAGCTCTGGGAGTAAGAAGGACTCTTGTCTGTGCTGTTTCACCTGTATAACCCCATGCCATAACTACCTTCCTCTCCTTGAAGCAGCCGCAGCTCCAGAATCAGTGAGGTGGGGCAGGGGCGGGGGGGGAGGAGCTTGTCTCCTTCCAGCAATCACATTTCCATCTCTCAGAAGCTCTTACAACAGTTGGCAATGATTTCCAGCTTTCCTGGAAACCTCTATTTTGCAGTAACAGTTACAAATCTGAGTCATAGGTACTGTCCTCTCATGCCTGCCTCCCTATCATGGTTGAGATGCAATATTGAGAACACTAAAGAAACAAAATTTATCCCTTCCAGGTTACTCTTTACAGTATTAAGAAACTTTTCCAGGTATGAGTCAGTTGGGACTTGCTGATGTGCAGGGGAGAAGCTCATTTGAAACACTGGTGGTGCACTAGGGCTCAGCAAACTCAGTGAAGCTCCCCTCCATCCCTCAGCTTCACCCTGATTTCAGGGCAGCACAATAATCGCTGCTGGACACCCAGACTGGCGTGTGTGCGCTGAGACCTCCTAGCATCATGCTGGAGCAAGACTTGGCACTTGGAATGTGGCTGTGCTGGTGTCATTTCCATGACATGGTCACCTCCAGTGCTGCACAGTTGCCAGTCCCTCACCTGTCCTTCCAAGCAAGTTTTTTGAACAGTTTGGGAGCCAGCACAGTCCTGGAACTGTTCCCGACAGGCAGTTTGCATGTAGTGCCTTGTTTCAGAGGTGACAGATTTAACAGCTGTGACTTTCAAGTGACAGACATGGCCAGGAGGTGCTGCCTGTCCTTGGAAAGCACCTTAGTTCCCTTGGGAAATGCAGGCATAGGATGCAGAGTGGAGCCAGGCTCTCCCCAAAACACTGCCTGATCTGCAGCACGCCATAGGGTGGGGGCAATCCGTCCAGGTCTTACCCCCCAAAATGAACACAGGGATGCCAGCAAACATGGGAACCCTGGCTGAGCAGGGCTAACTATCTGGGCTTCCTTCAGCAGAGCTGGGCACAGATTGTGGGAGTGCTGGGGGGAGGAAAAATGTGACCTCTGCTGACCAAAAGCTCCTGTTTCCCTCTAAGACTCAGTTATGTCCGGGTGTACAGGGGTGGTGGCATTAGCCACAGGGAAGCTCCTGGGTCTACATGGGTTCACGCATTCAGCGTGACAGCTGTGTTGTGATAGCTGCATCAGAACTTGCCACAGCAAGTCATTATTTGGTCATCTGAATTTTGTTCGTTTTTAGTCCAGGAATTGTTTTCTAAAAGTACAATTCCTCTGCAGAAGTGTGTCTTCTTGATTTAATGCGCTTGTAAGGGCTTTAAGAGCATCTTCTTTTAATAATGTCATGTTCTTGAACACTGGCGATTTCCCTAGAAAATTATCCACAGACTCCTCAATTTGAATTATCTTAGGGGTAAGAGCATCTACTGTGCTGACATCAATTCCAATCAGTCTGGATGCTGTTTTCAAAGAGAATCTGGCTGTGTTAGTCCTTAAAGCATCTTTTCTGTGGCACTACCCTCAGCAGCAGCCCTGCCCTTTGGTTCTGTGCAAGGCTGCTGCTCTGTGTGCGTGCTCAGGAGGCAGTTTGCCTTGAGCTCTAGCTACTGTTTAATTAAACAGAAAGGCTCTAAGTATTAATAATAAACTAACTCCGTGGCAGGCAGAGGAGGAAGCATCTGCCAGAAACTTTATCCCTCCATCTCCTCTAGGAATTCCTATCTTCCCTGTTATTTTGCCATGCTATCTAGCATCCCAAACCAGGACCACACTTCCCCCTCTCTCCTCCTGTGTCCCCCAAACAGGTCCTGCTACTATGGTTTTATCTGCCTTCACAGGAGTGTGCCAGGGGACTGTTCCTGCCTCATGTCACTGCTTCCATCCAGGCTCTTACAGGAGCTGTTGTTCTGCACAGCAACAGGTTACACCACCGCACATCTCCACCTCATTGCTTACATGGGCTGACTTGTCCTCAGGCCCCAGTAATCTCCCTCCATACACACAGAAATGTTTCCGCCTAACGAACTCCTGCCTTTACCAGTATTTTCTCTGTTCTGCACCAGGCAGCACTGAACACATGCAGGTAGAAATCTCTGCTAAAGGTCTGAATGTGTTTGGCACAAGCCAAAATCACCCTTGTCACCAGTGGCAGGCTGAGGACTAGACATCAGCTCTCCAGATTCCCAGTACCAAAGGGCTTGTACGTCTTGGCAGTGATGGTAAGGGGGAAGAGGAGGAGAATTTTTTCTTGTAATAATGTGCTCTCTAGGGCTAGGCTGGCAACATCACAACAGTCAGATGAATCCCTGGTAGAAAGAGCCCAGAATCTAAACACACAGAGAATGAGAGGAAGAAAAGGACAAGTAACTCATGCAGATTCACCCAACAGGCCATGGAAAATGCCCACAATTAATTTTCAGCAGTATGTGTTCTCAGTCCTGCAGTCTTCTGAGATGCTTTTGAAGAAGAAAAAAACATTTTTTGGCTTTCAAACGATAGTAATAAATAGCCCAAAATAATTAAGATCCCTATTGCTGTATAACTGTGACAACTCGTTTGGGGTGGGATGCATCCATTATGCATTAGGTATGAGCCACTCCAACTATCTGCAGGGCTCTTCTGGAGGCGGCTTTGCCTCCATGTACACCAGCTGCTGAAATCCAGGCCAGCTCCCAGGCTGCCCTCCCTGCTGCCTGCTCCCCTGCCCGCTCGCCCACTCTGCCTCTGCCAGGCTTTTGCGTCCCCCTCCTGCGCTGCGATGCTTGGCTGGGCAGCTCCAATAGGGCTTTCCCTCCCCAGTCTTCCTTCAGGGTTACTCTCCCCAGAAGAGAAGGAGGGAGGAAGAAATCTCTGCTAGACCCCTTCTTTTGTCACTGCTCCCCTCCTGTTCCTGAAGTACATGGCATCAAAAGGCCAAGGCATGCCTGGTTACCAGATGGACCCTGAACCCTGCTGTGTATTTACCAGATGCATAAGGAAGAGTTGCTGCACACTCAATATTTGCTCTCTGCTGCTGAACCTCTCTGGGCTCTGATATATTCCAGGAGCGTTAGTCAGGGGCTATCCACTGGACTATTGAAAGCGCATGTGGCTTGCTGTTTTAAAAATGCAGCCAGATTGAAAGAAAATTTAATTACAGTAGATTTCCACTAATTTAAAATCTTCCCCTTGGAAGACTAAATGCCACTTGTGTTGGCAGAAGGATGCAGGGCTGTTCCTGGCCTCCATAACTTTAATTTCTTCTTCAGGTTGAGACGAGGAAGGCAGAGTGCAGGAAATTGCCTCCTGTTAGAGTGCGTCGTGGTACTAGAGAGCTGCCTTGACCAAGGAGGGTGCACCCTCATGTGAGGCTGCCCACCCGCAGCTCCCAGGAGCACCACAGGGAACTCTCCTGGGACTGGAAGGGAATTTTTTCAGTGAAACTGTCATTTCCACTGCCAAAATGGGAACCCAGAAACACCCCAGTGACTCCCCAGCCTGACCCAAGGAAAAATTCCCTCCTGAGCTCACATTTCATTTAACCCCCAGAATATAAGAAAGATGTACTAACCACCACTGGGGACATTTCTTTTAGTAGCAGTAAACCTGTCTAACACTTTAGCTGTTTGAGGTCAATAACAAATGCTTCTGAGTGATAATACAAAATACAGCAGATGCAAATGATGCCTCATAAGAGAAAAGATAATCCCCAGAGGTTCCTCTCAACCTCTATTTCTATAGGTTCTAAGTTCCCAATGCCATGCCTTTTAGCATCTCACAAAGACAGCAAAATAATTTATTTGCTGAATTTTAGCCTTTTGCAAATTAAGTTTTGTATGTTTTTTTCGTATTTTGAACAATGGTAAAAATATCAACTGTGTAGAGAGGGCTGCATTAGGGGGACGCCAGGCAGATGAGCCAAAGAATTGAACAGTAAAGATGGAGAAAACTAGAAACAAGTAGAGATGGTTGACTGGACAGAAAGCCCCATTTTTCTGTGCATTTAGACAATTGCCACCTAGGTTATACCACTGACTTAGACCAAACCATTTCTGTAAACAGGTTAGATCTTCTGACAGACTCACAGAAGTAAAGAATTGAAAGGATCCTAAGGCATCATCTAGTCCAGTTTAATCTGAACCTAGATGGTCTCTGAGAAGCTGGTGCTAAAACTCCGGGGACAGGGATTGACAGCCTAAGTGGTCTGTTCTGCTGTTGCACCGTCCTTACACTAAGGAAATTGTTATGCAGCTGAAAGAGATATAGTTAGCAGGCAAGCTATAAGGGTCTTCTTGTGAATATTCAACAGCACAATTGAAATATCTCATTAATCTTACACGGCTGCTTTCAGCTGGTCACCTGCACTGTTATGGGTCACTGATTAAATGAGCATGATACAGAGAAGCAGGTCTCTATGTAGGGGGAACATCAGGTTTAAAAGTTGCCATTTGCGCCCAGGCAAAAAGAAACTATGGATTTTATTCTCTAATATGCTTTCAGTAGCAGTTTATTAGGCAGTTGATGCAAACATTGCAATGAGAGTGAAAAAAGTTACAGATGTCTGCAAATATTTTTCCTCATTGCAAAAAGTTTAAGTGTAGCTATTAGCAAAAACATCACAGCAAAAATGTGGAGGCAGAGACCTCAGCAGCTTCTTGTCTTCAGAGACAATGTCATCTTGTATTCACAAGATAACGGTAACAATCTATTGTCTAGGAGTTGTAGCTTTACTGTGGCTTACTATGAATCATAACCATTTGCCCACCGAGAATAAAGAACAGGGAGAGAATAAGCAGAGAACACATAAGGACTCTTCCCCTTTGTCATTTAGTAATCGCAGCAATCAGAATACCTCCTGCCCCGGCCTAGCATGGTCAAGAAACAGTAATTTATATTTATGAGAGTGTCAGAACAGTGCTGACATATTTTATGCATGAGAACATGGCAATAATTTTGGATTTTATTATCGGGCAAAATATGAGTGTCAGTAGCTACCTGTTTCCCCTCTGGTTTTGTTTATGCAATCAGAGGAGTTTCAGTGCAGAGAAATGAAGGAAGGCTGCCTGTTTGGTGAAATCTCTCAGTCACATGTGAGATGGCTGGTTTATAAAACTAATTGCTGTAGAAAATGTCATATATACATATAGATATATGTATATTTTTATGCATATGTATATAAATGAGCCCATAGTAAATGTGAAGATTTGTAAAGTACCGATCGACGCACATCACCTGAGTAAGAAGTCTGACTGTCTCAGGGTGCGTGCAGTGTTGCATGTCTGGACACCTGAAGGATAGCTGCCAAACTGCTGTCTGTAAAATCACAGCATGCTGTCCTTTGAGAGGGAGCTCTGGAGATCACCAGGCCCAAGCTCCTGCCCAAAACAGGGTCATCTGAAGTTAGATCAGGTCACTCAGGGAGGTGTCCCGGCAAGGTCTGAGTATCTCCAAGGATGTCTCCACAGATGTGTCTCTGGGCACCTGTTCCAGTGTATGACCACTCTCATAGCAAATTTTTATTTTTTCTAGTATCTAACGGGAGCTTTCCTTGCTGAAACTTGAATCTGCTGCTCCTTGTCCTGTTATGTGCCCCGCTGGGAAGAGTCTGGCTTCCTCTTCTGTGTCTCCTCCAAGTGGGTAGCTGAAGAGAGCAGTAAGCTCCCATCACTGCCAGCTCTTACAACGGCTGGGACCTTCCTTATCCTGCATGTGCTGCAGCCCCCTCCTATCCTGGTGCCCTCCACTGGACTTGCTCCAGTCTCACAGTGTCTTTCTCATACTGGGGAGCCCCAAACTGGACCCAGTGCTCCAGGTGTGGTCTCACTGGGGGAAGAGAGAAATAATCACTTCCCCAGACCCGCTGGCCACACTCTTGCCAAAGCAGCCCAGCGTGGGCCTCCCCTGCTGCCAGGGCACATGGCTTCCCCAGGCTCAGCTTGTCCACCAACTTTCCGCCCAATTAATCACCCATTTATCCAGGCTTTATTTCACCAATTTGGCTTTGAGCATATTATGGGAAACTGTTAAAGATGTTTTAAAGGTCAATGTATACAACATCCACTGCTCACCCTCATCCAGAGCCAAGAAGGCAATCAGGTTGGTCAGGAATGATTTGTCCTTGATAAATCGATGCTTGATGTCCAGATTACCTTCTTGTCCATCCTATGCCTGGACTCACTTCTCCAGGACCTGAGGTTAAGCTCCCTGGCCTATAGATCCCCTGAGCCTCTTTCTGGCCCTACTTGAATATGGATGTAACATTTGCCTTTTCCTCATCATCAGAACCCTCCCCTGATGATCACGACCATTCAAAGATAATAAAGTAAGGTTTCAGGTTGACATTGACCAGCTCTTTCAGCATTCTTGGATGATCCCATGGGTTTATGCATATCTAATTTGCTTGAGTAGTCCCTAACTTAATTATCTTCTACTGTGGGCGATGCTTCCCTCCCCCAGGCTGTGCTCCTCAGGTAGATTAATCTGATGAGAAATGTATTTTCTTTTGCCACAGGTACTCCAAATTATTGTAGTTGAAGCTTTGGCATTGCTTCCACACGCCAACTTTCTAAACCTTTTTTCTAAACAAAAGTTTCAGTTACTTTTGAAAATGGTGGGGTTTACATTCAGTCCTTGTTGGTTTTATGCTCATTGTAGCTTTTGCCCAGCCATTGCATCAGCAAAAGATGTCATGTAGCTGAATTATTAAAATCTTTTGCTCCAATCCAGTGATTTGACATTTGGGGAATTTGCATGAATGAATGGATAAATATGTCTGATTCAGATGATAAACAGATGAACAAATTTCACCAAATGTATGGAAAGCTTCAGCAGCTAAGTTTAAAATAACAGGTCAAGATCATCTCTGGGTCAGATATAAAACCTTCTATGCCTTCCCATTGAGTTGAGTGGCTGGTCTAGAGGGTTGTGTGACCCAAGTGTCAGGTCTTAAAAATACTGAGTGTTTACTGAGTAAGGAGAGCTGGACTGGCTTTGGAAATGTAAATTTTCAATGTGGCAGATGGTAAAGCCGGACCAGAGTTAATCCAGTTGCATCTGTATTTTCATGTGCACAACAGAGAGCACAATTTAGTCACTTTATTAGCAATTTGTAAGAACATATGGTTTGTTGCTACCAAAATCTCGAACAGGCAAGACTGAAACCTGGTATTTCTTTACACAAGTATTTCACAGAAAGAGAAAGCTGTGCTAATGTAGTGGGCAGACAATACTGTTGGAAATATTGATGAAGAGATTACTGCCCATAGAGATTTTTGAGGCTTAGAAGCTGAGAAGAAGCTGAAACCTTATGTGCATGCAACTCGGAGAAGATGGTGTTGAATAACAGCTCCTACTGACTTGCTAACAATGTTTTCTAACTCACTTTTAGTAGCTTGTGTACTTATTCATAATGTAGAAAATATAACATATAATTTGGAATTTCTGCTGGAGGTTTGAAGATGCCTGTGCTTAAAATAGTAAAGAAAATCTTTTTTTACCCATAACTGTGATGAATGATAGCTTCTCTTGTCACATTTACTTTGATGTAGAAAAAGGAATGCTTTACATTTGAGATTGCCCTTTGTATAGAACTGTAGTCAGAAAACGAGGACTCTTTCTAACACCATATATAAGAAAATTACTTTAGTGGGACAGGCTTCATCTGACGACTAACCAGGGGATTTCAAGGGAGAGGTTTGTCTTTTGTATGATGAGAAATTGAAGTGAACACCTAAACTTAGGCTCCTGAATTGACTTCTAATTAAAAGTGGTCTGGATTTCAGACCTGCTGAATGTGAACTCTTTGAAAAGAAATTAATGGGAGCTGCAGGAAATGAGACCTCTCTGGTTTGAGGTTTAAGGAAGTTTTGAAATTATTTAGCAACTTAATAATAGTTTATAACTCTTAATAACTTAATAAAGCAACTATGTGCTCTATCTTTAAGCAACATGATTTAGAGATGTTAGTCTGAACTACAAATGATGTAGCAAACCCATGTCCCAGAGACACAGTGCTGTCTGTAGCTAGATACAGACTCCATGTGCTGTGCAAGAGAAAATGGATGCTTCACCATGCATTGAAACAGCTATGGTTCACTGTACTGTAAAGCCTCTTTTCTAGTTTGCCAGAGATTATTCTAGGAACCACCACACCCAGCTTTGTTTCACATTTCTTCTGTGCCTCTTTGGTGCATAAAACACTAAGTGGGCTGTGGGCTTTGAAAAGAACATGCATCTTATCCATGAACAAAGACAGGAGAAGAGGTGGTGAGAGAGACACCTTGCTAATCCTCATTGACAAGAGGGTTTGCAAGCTTTTCTCCTGAAGTTCTCCCTGATGTTCAGGAGACAGCCCCAGATGACGTTGTGGCCCATCAGACTGACAATAACCAACAGACACCTTGTGAGGACTTGGCTGAAACCTGATGCCAAGAGCTGCTCCTGCCTCAGGTTACTCTGCACGGCCCTGGGCAGGCCACTGCCATTCACATTTGTGAAACTGGTGTAGTAATATGTATTTTTCACTACTTTCGGTTATCTTGTCCAGCCATAAATCTCTTCGGCTTCCTAGATGCCCAGGTCAAGGAGATCTGTGTCTCCACTAAGAAACAACAAAACAAAACAACAACAACAAAAAAGTATAAGACAAATAGAAAAGAAGAAGTAGTTCTATCTGGATGCCCTAAAACTGTTGTTTAGAAAATCAAAGCATCTTAGCCCATCACATTTTATTTTAGTGTGAACAAACAAAGAAAATTGAGCTTAATGCCAAGCCTTTATTTGCATATTCCTCTGTCACTCAGGAGACTGTTCCTATGCTGTGCACATCAGGGGGGATCAGTTTTGTCCAATAAACCTCCTTCAGGCAGCATGTCTCTAGTGCACATGAATAATGGAAAGGAAATAAACTCCAATCTGTGCAGTTGTTTATGAAATACATATCTTAGAGCCAAAATGCCCAACAACCTGAAATCACATTGCTTTTGCCCAGAGTTATACCCAAGTGTTCAGTACCCTGCCTTGCCATTCACTAGTGGAGTATGTTGCAGTGCCTAGCAGCCTGCAGGACCTGCTCCAAGGTATTTAACTACAATGGCTGAAAAATAAAATAAGGAGGAGGCCTGAAAAGCAGATACAGACAGAAGGTTGCCTTGAAGGCATGGAGTAGCTTATCGGGGAAGCACAACATGAAAAGCAGGTTAAGCAGGTCATTAAGCAGAAAAGCAGCTTATTACGATCAATCCATGCTCTCGATGGTTGTTTAAAGATCTGTTCTTTCTGCAAGTGTCTTCAGTGTATCAGGACTGAAGTTCATGAGATGCTCAGAGCCACCAACTCAAAAATGAAATAGACAAGGTTTTCCATTTTAACATGGAAATAACAACAGCAAACAAAATTGTTGTAACAACAGGAACTGTTTATCTGTTTCTCAATAGATGCCCACAAACCCAGAAATGGATCTGATTGTATGCTAATCCTTATAGTGTGTCATCACTACAGTGTTTCAGTCTGTTTCACACTATGTTTAAATCTCCTGAAGCTCAATGTTATGGGGAAGATGCATCCTAGTCACACTGTTGTGACCACAAGCAAGGTGTCAGCCATGTGGAAGCAATGGGGTCAAAACTGCAATGGGGTCAAACCTAGCAGAGCCAGATTTGATCACAGTCAGTGAGTGTAGAAGGCACTTTATCACAACATGCATTGGAGAGACAAACTGCTTACTGCCCCTAGAAGCACTTGTTTGACTCCATGTATTCTCCCTTCAGTGCATTCATGGACTTCCACACCTGGATGAAGAGAAACCATGCTTGTATTTTTAAAAAGTAAAAGTTGTTAACATTTGTAACACAGTAAGGAGAGATGACTGAGAAGTAGGCTAGGAAGGGCAAGGGGAAAATGGCATAAAATGCATCTACACCCCTCTTATTTCATGTAATCGCATCTCTGACACAAAGAGCCCAAATGTACGAGGAGCTTAGAGATAATGAGACTCTTTAGCAACCTTGACTCCTTAATGTGCTGAGAAGCTGCTACAACTGGCTGCATCCATGGATTTACCTCTTAGTGCTGAAACAGAGGGCAGGAAAAGAACTGTTTGTGGGTGCATTTAGTCCCTGGAGGCTAATTCTTCTCCTCTTTCCTTTTTCCTGCCTAGGTGCTAACTGGCTGTCCTTCCTTGCCTACTGCCCAAAGCTAGAAGCTAAATTAAAACTCTGAGGTCTAAGAAAGTTTGGCAAACACAGCTTCTGTTTTGTCATGATCATGTTTCTTTCTGCAAAATTGTGACACCAGGAGCAGCACAGTGAAGAGGAGGTCAGTCAACACATCACTGGGGACTGTTTACCTTTGAAGTATCTTCTCTGTATTCCTTTTTAGACCTGAAACCTCAACGGAATCACTCTCTCTCATTGTACCCAGGTGTTCATTGGCTAAAAAGAGCACAACATTCGATCAGTCAGATGTACTGTTTTTCTTGCTGTGGAAAAGATCACCAGAACTGAAATAGAGTGATAGGGAAGAGAGCTGAAACCTTGTGAAGCTTTGGGAGCCCCGGACTGCATGTGAGCTTTGGCTCATGCTCTGTATCAGGAGCAGGGGAAAGGAGGGGGAATGTGTTTCCATGGATATGCTCACAAGCTCTTTATGGAAAAAAGGTCTCTCTTCAGCACTTTTGGTTAGATCGATGCAGCTAATGCCAGGGGAAACTCATTGCAGAGCCGCTGTAGCCCCCCTGCCAGGCTCCTCTCTCCCAGGTTCCTCCCTGCTGCTAGTCTTCCATAGCCTCATCCCTCTACCAGGGCATCCCCTGCCCCAGTTTATTTATTCTTATCTGAGGATTTATTTTCAAGTCTCAGTAGTTCAAAAAGGATACAGACTGACTGAGGGAAGAGTTATGCATGTGAGTGTGTAGTAACTGAAGCCCAGGGCTGAGCTGCAGGCAGCTCCCTGAGATGATGACCTCAGAGCAGGAAGATTTTGCTAGCGCTGGTTTTCAGGAGATAACATGCTCTTTGTCACTATGTGAGTGGGTATCGTGAGGTGAGCAGGATATCCTAACTTTTGGCTGCCAGTCCTAAGCTATAATGACCATATCTTTCTTCTGCAGGTGATGACTTTTTAGGACAACAATAAACAATTTGGTCTCTGTATTGTTTCCAGTCAAATATATCAAAGGACAGACTTTCAGAACACATTTTAAGGGAAATAAAAGTCCCAGCCATACAGAAATCAAACAAAATAATTTCTTAGTACATTAAATTCTTTACTTTCTTTTCTTCCAAAGGTTTCTTTTTAGTGAATATCAGATGAGGATCCCAGCAAGGATGTATTTCAGGCTGATGTTCTCAGAAGTGAAAAATAATTAGTGAACTTCAAAGTGGAGCTACTGTAATCTCTGTGTTCGGTATGCTACTTTAGTTCTTCCAAAGCCTTTGCCTCCTCTAACACATCACAGCAGGTGGCCTTATTCATTGTTTTAAAATATAAGAACAGAATTAAGTTTATTTAGTTGAAATCCTGACATTCTCTCTAATTTCTGTTCATCACCTAATTTGAGATTATGCTTTACCTTGTGCACTTTATTGACTGGTGTAAGTAATTACTTTTCATTGCCAGCCTAGTGTCAGATGGCACAAAATGTTTTGAATCAATATGGCAAAGAGCTTTTTCTCCTAACAACATCCTGGGAGCAGAAAACACTTTGAATGAACTTATGAAGGGAACAGTTGGCTGTGAAAATATCCTCAGTGATTTCCTTGTCACCACAGAGCAGTATTTATTGGGGCTTTTGAACCTATATGGAACAAAACATGAAAGTGTGTTATTTGGATATCCTCTGTTGATAAGCAGGCAATGTGTATCTAGCAGATATTTTCTTGTTATCACTGCCTGGGAGTCTATAAATAATTAATTCTTAGGTATTCCCTGCTAAATAGGATATTTTTGCACAGTTCCAGAAATCTTTTGAAATTTCAGTACTGCCACATGGTGACAGTCTACAAAACTGGTAAGCTTCTATAAAATGGAGAGTATAAATTCGAATTGCAGAAGACCAAAAAGTAGGAGAAGGTACTATTGTGTATCAGTACATTTGTTCTTGTCCTCCCTTCTGTTCCTGTGCATAGCCTTGTGCAACAGAGCCCTGGTCCTGGTTGGAGCCTTTAATAACACCAGGATGCAAAGAAGCAGACTGAGAAATAAAGTGTGTTAGCAACAGGAGCTAGGGTAGTATAGAAAATGAGGGGTGGCCACAGAAGACCTTGAGAAATATAGTTCTTTCTTGTAAAAGGCAGAGGAACCTAAGCAGATGATGTATAGCTGTTGCATCCCCGTGATCCAGGCTTTTCAACTGGAACCTCTCACCAGCTCTGGCTGTCACTGCTCCTCTTGCATATCTTCATTTTTCTGTGTCTTCCTTACTGACACCATATCGGTCCCTTATATGTTCTCACTACTCCTTGTTTTTGTGCTAATTTTGCTGAGCACAAATGCTGTGGATGACTTGATGAAGGTAAGATGGAGTCCCAGTAGAGATTTATTTTCCTTATTTTCTATTGTAAGTCACGGCCCGTGTTAAGAAATAGAGACAGAAAGTGTTAACACGGCATTCATAATGTTCTTCACTGTTTTTTCTCCAAGTCTCCCTGGCCACCTGTCCCCTGCCTGGAAAGTGTACCACTATCTGGTGATCAGACCCGAAATTCAGACCGAAGTCAAAAGAAGACTCAGTGTTCCTAACTTTGACTTTCAGCTCTTGCTCTGGAGCTCCTTTCTGAAGGGATGTCTGCAGGATAACAGACTTCATGGCTGCCAAGGACTATCCATCCTTTGAGATGTGCAAGTACAAATATTCTTCTGAATACCCTTTAATTTGTTTCAGTGAAAACACTGAATTAGCACACACCTAGTAACTGAAGTTTTGGGTTTTGTTATTCCTTTTCTCATTGCTGATACAAATATTATTTAGTGAAACATAACTGAGTGAATACTGAATTTATATGAAGCGCAGGCAACTTTGGAAGTGCAATGAGTGACATATCTGTTAGCCATATACCCCTGTAATTGTGGAGCTGTTGCATCTACAGTGCTCCTTGGGTTTTGTCTGCAAGATGCCTTTGGGAACACCGTGGCACGTGGCAGATATGAGCTGCTTGCAAACCTCTCCTCGAGATCGCAGCTACTTTTTACTGGAAAAGGCCCGCAGCTTTCACCCACCAAATGTGTTGTCCATGCTAACTTCTGAAAAACAAAACCACTTTAAATAACCAGGTAGTAAACTACTGATCTCACTAACTGGGAGAAACCAAGTCTGTTTCAATCTTTCAGACTTCAAAAGCCATTTTCATAACAAATCTTCTCAAAACACGCTATAATTAACAGATTTACAGACTGAGTGTGCATTTGCCACACAAGTCACAAGATGATGGAGATAAGGTAAAAATGAAAGGAAATGGTGAAGAAGCCAGGTTTCTAATATGACTGTGATTTTAGCACTGTAAGAAGAAATTTACAATGGCATAAAAATGTATTTAAGATACTTCACTAACTCTGTCCCTCGAGGTCTCAGAAGCAACAGAGCCAAGGGGGTCAGAAGGTAACAAGCAATCCTGGCTGCCTAATGTTCCTCACTTTTTCTTTCCCAAACCTCTTTCTTCTCTAGACAATGCAAACAGTTTTTCCAACCAATATCCCATCAAGACCTCCTGCTGCGTTAAACGTGTCTCACCCTGAGATTCACACTTTGGTGCTATGTAGCGAAGTAATGCCATCACTTCACTGAATCAAAAGTCTTTCATTGTTCAAAGGGATTGTCACCTCTTTGACAATGTCAAAATTAACTGCTTCACAGCAGGGGAGGTCTTAGAAATAATGAAAGTTCCTGCCATCGCTTAAGTATAAGCAAGATAACAGGCACTTAAGACATGGAACTGTTAATACCTGACCCTTTTTATGAGGATTTTCACCTATAAGAAAAAAAATGTAAAAATTACCACTGAGATGAGGGAACAAATGTTCTTTAAAAAACTATCTGCTTTTCTTCCTTAATGTGTAATAGCCTATATTATTTCAAATATAATGTCTCTGATATTTAAGAGTTGCCTTTTTCCTGCATATTGGGGCCCAGCAAGACCTACATGCCAGAGAACAGCTCAGTAAAAAGTAATTGAGCTGTTACAAGCAACTGCCTCTGAGCAAAGAAAGGGGCATGTTGTGGAAACCAGCTTCCTTTTTTCTCAGGGAAAACAGGTGCTTTCCCACTTGATATTAGTTAAGAAGAAAAATACTACAAAAATTATATGGACACAGCATAAACTGCGTTTTTGGAAAGGGGATGTGTATGTAGATACAGTGACCCAGTAACCACCCTTCTATAGTCTTAAGCAAAGTTTATTTAGCTTGCAAAAACTAAGATTTTTGCTGCAGAAATCAGACTTTTTTTTTTGAGCTCACCTGTGACATCTAACTTATGATGTTTTCATCATGAAAGGGAATGAGACAGAAGTAGAAGAGAAAATAGGAACACTTTGAACTGCTGAGGGCTGAGGCTTTTTTCTGCTAGGGTAAGCAATAGATACATTACCGTGATGTTGCTAACAGCTGGTACAATTTAAACCATTCTCCATGTTCTGTATACTCAGCGAGTGCCAAACAAAAAGGCATCTATTCTGAAAACAGCACTGAGAAAGTCAGCACAAGGTAACACATTCTCCTACTAGGATAAAATGGGCTGTTTTCAGAAATACACAGTATAAAGGACTCTCAAGGCCACAGCAAAATTGCAATTATATTTGGATCCAGCTTTCCATTTTCAAAATGCCTTTTTATGGATTTATACTGCAGAAATCTGATGTTCCCTCGATAATGACTGTTTGTGCAGGGCATGTATACTTGCTTTCTGGCATGGGCTCTTACTGCTACCATGCTTTTACTGACAGAAGAGCTTCAATCTTTTTGAAAACCAGGCCTCCGGTCCCTGTGTGAGCACACTCACTTCTCTTCACTTTTGTCTCAGCAGTTCCACATCCCTAGCATAAAAAATTACACAAGGAGAACATCAGCTACAGCTGGAGATGATCCTAGCCCTGTGTGCATGTATTCAAAATAGAGATACACGTAGATATTCACATATGTACATGACCAGAGGTTTTTTGGGCCTCCATTTTTTATATATCAGGTTCACTTAGTACATTTCTAATACAAAAAATTTAACATGAGAGCCAAGAACAGTTTCAAAAAAATTTTTTTTACTTCATTTTTGCCTTGACTGTTTGGTAATATCAGCTATTTTTGTAGGTGTTTAAAAATACCCATTTTCATTAAAAAGCATAGATAGGTAAAGAGATCAGCACAATTGCCTGACAATCCATGTGACTTAAAATAAATATCAATTATGAAAATAGATATACCCAGATATAAGTATCTTTACACAGATAATAGATATACCATATATCTATTATACCATATATATATCTATATATATATGATGTGGCCATTGCTGACACGCTCATAGCATGACTGGGAGTAGCAATAGAAAGCTGTTGGGTTTTTTTCAGAAGAATGGTGGTGAAAAGCAGCATGACGCTTGCTCTGCGATCTCTGTTTCTGTTTGCAAAGGCCAGTGGTACCTTGCCAAAGGAGCCAACCTGCCAGCGCTGGCACCCGCAAGGTGGTCTGGGGATGGTGCAAAGGGAGGGTCACCCTGATGGTACCCGTGGGCTGAAATTACCACTACATCTGAGGATAAAAAGTCAGTTGTTCTTTGGGTGCTGATCAGTTTTCTGTATCACCAGGAAAAATCTATTTATAGTACACTACAGGCATGTTAATCAAGTAACCTTAAGGAAGAGGTCAAGAGAAAATTATACAATCCACCATGGTAAAATAAGATAGTGTTACTGTGTTCAGTTAGAGGGAACAAAAGGAAGGCAAATAGATAGGGAGGGAAAGGAAGGTTTCCTTCCATCCCAGGCTAGAGGAGGACGAGTCACCACCTTTGGCAATGGGTACAGCCCACCAGCCAGCCGAGATGAGTTTCCCTTGTTAAGTATAACCTTAAGGACGCATTTTGCCATTTTATCTTTTCCTACCACCTCTGCAAATCTGTGTTTACAACTGACCCCAAATCCTGTCTGGTGAGAAAACTGAGTTGCATGGTGTGCACGATGCTCCCTTCCTCAGGAAGGCAATGTCCATCCATTTACACATGTCCCGTTCCAGTGTTGGTATTACACAGAGCTCATGTCGGGGAGACACCCATGAGCCCGGACAGGTCCCTGGCAAGGAGCAGGGGGGACAGGGGCTCCCGGGGCACAGCAGCGAGATCTTGGCTGACACTCAGCAGTCCAGGAGGAGTTCACCCTGCATCATCCCTGTGCAGGGTGGGGGATACGAACCAGTGTAGCCCCCCTCAGTGGCACTGATGAAAAAGGCATGTTGCTTGTAATCCTGATCTGTTTATAGTTTCATGATAGTCCTTCAGGTTAGGGGCTGTAATTAAAAAATTAAGGAAGAAAAAAACCTACCACTTTCCTGAACAAAACTGCTCTTCTAATGCTCATTAGGCTCATTTGTGAAGCAAAACATCCCCAGGGGACAATTCCACACTTATAAAATAAACATTTTCCACGCATGTGGTTAAGGACCCTCATAAAATATGTAACGAGGCATTTCTGTTCTGTGCATGCCTAGCTTCCTGGCATGAAAGTACTTACAGGGAATTGAATGCAACTGTGGAAAGAGAAGACAGTTAGATAATAAAACATCTACAGGTTAAAGACAGAGATTGGCAGGGAATCCAACAACCAGTTCCTCTTCTATTGGTATATATTTCCATCAGCAACCGAGCTCTGAGAAGGATACAGGTTGTTTTCTCCAATCTATAACTCAGAGGAGAGCAAATTTGAGCCGATCATTATTTAAAATTTCTCTTTCTTTTGACTCATTATAGAAATCAGAATATAAACAGTTTATGCTTTCATTTTTTGAGTTTTCCCGCAAAAGCACCCTCTGTTCTGCAGGCTTTGGGGAATTTTCCCTGGAGCAAAAGTCCCTCCAAGCACATTAAATTCCTCTGTTTCGGGATGCCTTCTCCTCTCCTCTTCTGCAGCTTGCATTTTGCCGGAGAACAGATCCGAGGCAGTCAGGAGTCAGCCTGCTGGCATTTTAGAAAAATCGATGGCACCTGTCGAAAGAATTGCTTTGGACTGACAGCAGGAATATCAGTGAGAGCAGCTCCCAGCTTCACAAAGTCTAAAGCACTCCTTCTCCAGGATTGCAAGGCAGAACTCCCCTGTTGTCTCATACAGCACTTCTAATTACTCGTACTCTCCTTTACAGATCCGCGGCACATCATTTTATTAGACAAATATAATTTATTATTATATCATATGTGATGAACCTGTATTATCCTTCACAGAACTGCAGTCTTTTTTTCTCCATTTTTGCTGTCTGCCTAACATGAAACTGAAACACCAGGACAATACTAAATAATAGATATATCATATTTAAGCTGTATGAATAATTTATTTTTATGTCTTGTAAAAGGCAGCCTCCTCCCACTCTCCACAATGCTTGTCCAGGTTGAAGAAACAGTTTGTTCAACCTCAAATTGAATGATTTTTTTCAATTTTGAGGTGGAATTTTTAAAATAAATTTAGATACCTCAGGAACAAAAAATCAAACTGCCTTATTTGAAAATTATGAAATAAATGCCCTGACTTTTATAGTGCTGCTGCTCATATTTTAATGTATAATGTGCTATTAATTCAGGAATACTTTTAAAACTTAAATAGTTCTGAAATAGACATTTTCACTGACTTGTGAAGAAAACATTTTTCGAAAACACTGCTCTCACTTCCAACATTACTGTATGTCCCTTTGTGAGTACCAGCATACCTGATACAAATGACCTGGCAATAAGAGTATTTTATCATATGGTACGACTGAAATTTGTTCCAAAAGGTGCTCAAGACTTTGTGTCCCACCACAGAGGGCTCCCTGTAAAAGGCTTTCACGGCCCAGGTGAATGCATTACCCTGTACAGTAAAAGGAAATGCATTTTTGACCTAATATAAGCAATCTGGATCCGTTTTTAGTATTAACTATAGGGAAACATTATACAGCCCATAAAATAAGTTACCAGCATAGAGATGGTGTCTTTCTTTATGAAAGATGTATTTTTGTGTTCATCAAAGAGGTAGGTCTACAACAACAGCAGGGTTCAAGAGGGAGAATGCCACTTGCAAGAATGCCAGCTGGGACACCAGCCAGAAAAGCTTTTTCTTTTCCAGTTATTGCTTCCTTAAGCAATAAGTAAACAACTTCATTTTTTTAAAATGTAATATAAAATGCTTTGTCTTTTCCTACCTTTCCCTATTTTTCTTTCAGTTCTTTCTTTCCAAATGAAACAACATGAGAAATACCAGCTGAATTTGCAATTTAACCTACCTGAATTTCCATTTTTGGTCATTAGGGTGCTCAAACCAAAAAAGCATGCTGCTTTGTCAGAAAGGAGTGTCTGTGATCTCTTTCCTATATTCATTTTCATTTTCTTTCAAAACTCAAACGTACATGGCTATTTAGCCCTATCTTCTTGCTAATTCTCATGTAGGAGGAGCTGATACAGCTGCCTCTTTAAGGTACTTTGGGCTAAGCTTTCTGCTCTGCTTTCTGAGACGGAGAGGATGCTTGAGCAAGAACTCAAGCCACTGATGCGCAATGGAGTAAAACTGTCAACTTGTCCATCTGCCCAAGCCTTTTTGCAGCACTCTCTCCATAACGTCTGAGTATCTTGTGGTCAAAATTCTGGAAATTGTTATAGTGAGAATCCTAGAGTGGGAAAGATGCTAATTTTCAAAGCTCTATTAATATATATACATGTATATGTGTTGAAAGCATTTATGCTGTGCGTGGGTTTCCAAGAGTACTAAGTGCTTCTAAAAACTGACACTCCTCTGTCAGTTTTTGTTTCACAAAAGCCCTTTCAAGTCCTTTCATAAGTAATTAAAATATATTTTAATAATTATTAAATGTTTTAGAGGAGGAGTTTGCTTTTGATCAAGATGACGCAAAATGCAGCACACCCTCATGGCAGGTATTTCACCCTCTCACTTTATTAGTATCTTGCCCTGCCTCTGCTGTAGGTTTGAGCAGATGGAGTTGAAGATTTCAGTTCACAAAATCCATACAGCTGCCTGCATAAGAGAGAGATAAAGAAGAGGAAATCAGGACCACGGGACTAAAACACACTGCTGTGGCTGAACTAATATTGTGGCAAGCAGAACGTATTCTTTACTTCTTTCCTATTACGAATATTGCAGCCATCATTTTGCATTGGCCTGTTTTTCTTTTGTTTCCTATGGCAGAAACCCAGTGATGCCAAGTGATGCCAGCAGGATTTGGCACTTTGCTGGAAAGAAAAGGCAAAATGGTGAGAGACGAAAAATACCTGTGTAAATGTGCTAGTTCCCTGGTAGGTGCAGTATTATTTATGGTGGAAATAATTTCTGTTCATCTAGGGCCCTGAGCTTTTCTCACTTATGCAGTTTTGATATGCAAGGGCTGAAATTGCCTTAACAGAGCAAAGGAAAGAGATATTTTAATGTTATATTTCATATCTACGTGCTTCTTATTCTGTACAGATGCGGCTTTGCCAACCCACCAAACGGAGTCCTTCAAAGCACCTGTCTTCTAGATAGATGGAACTGCTAGAATATCACAGCTGCTAAAACTGCTTGAATATTAGATTCAGATAATGTCGCCAGTGCTCAGAGATCATATTCAAACAGAGGAAAACAGCAGACAGATGCTAATGCCCTGCCTTTCTCAAAAAAACATTAAGCTTTTACTGTAAGGATGCCATCTCATTTGTTTATTTACCTATGAAGGTCTAACCAATATTAGATTTGAAAAGTGTCATGAATATTAATAGCAGGCAGGGAGCAGAATAGCATCCATGCAGCACCTGGCTCGTGAAGCTCTTTGCTGTGGGAAGACCTCATTTTGCCTTCCTAAACCTAATTGTCAGAGGTGCCCCTGCTCACAGCCAGGCTCATCAGCCAAAGCCAAAGTGATGTGATGTGGGCTATCGCTGGGGTGCCCCACACTGTCCCAGCCTCTCTTCTAGTCTGCCCTGGCCTGCATTGCCACCACCCAAGTAGTTGTGCGGGCTCACACAGCATTCGAGAGCTATTTAATGCCCAAAGGGAGTCCTAAGAGGACCCCTAAATGAAGAACCCCATGAGTAAGCCAAGTCCCAGCCCCTGAGAGCCTGGCCAAGCACACTGGAAACATGATGCACCACTGAGCAGCAGGAGAAAAAAAATGCCCTTCAGACTCATGGACTGGGGACATCCTCCCTGCATCCCCCAAGGAGGGAGAAGAGCTGCTATTTCTCCTGATTTCATTCTTGTAACAAATCGGAGGAGTACTTCAGTTACCTCTCCTGACCCATCTTTTGACCAAAGTTGACACTGCTGTTGAAATGGTACCATTTCATTTTAATGTACACAAGCTGGGAACATAGTTAAAGCTAGTAATGGAAACTAGCTGAGCCTTCATCTCTCTTTCTGAAGTCTTCAGTAGATAACAAAGGCAATACATGCCCATCTAGATCTTTTGGAAGTGGCTGGCTTCACCCACCAGTACCATCTTTCTTCTCTGATGAATTTAGATACCTAAAGGGTACCTAGATTCAGAGCTCCTAAAGTTTCAGAAGCATCATCTCAGTTCCAACAAAGAAAAGGCTGCCTATAGCTAGCAGCTGGAAGAGTTTTAGAAATCCAGCACTTTCTTCTGAATTCACAGTTTTTGGAAATGTGGGCTTGGGGGGGGAAGAAATGAAAAACAGAGAAAGTTTTATGAAACAAGTATGCAGTTTGGTGCTCCCCAGTAGAAGACATTGACATACTGGAGAGAGTCCTATGGATGGCCACCAAAACAATCAGGGGTCTGGGGCACATGATGGATCAGGAGACACAGAGATTTGGGGTTGCTCTGCCTTAAAAGGGAAGGCTAAATAGAGATTTTACTGCTCTCTTTCAGCTGCCTGATGGGAAATCATAGAGAAGATGAAGTCATACTGCTTTCAGAGCTGCACAGTGAAAGGAAAAGAGGCAACACTCACAAGCTGAAGAAAGGGAAAGGCCAACTGCATACAAGAGAAAAGATTTCACCATGAGGGTGGTCAAGAACAGGAACAGGTGTCCAGAAGTTGTGGACTCACTGTCCTTGGAGACATCCAAAGACAGACTGGACACAGCCTGAGCAACCTTGACCTTGCTTAGAGCAGGGGCTTGGAGAGGATGGCCTCCCTTCCAGCCTACACACTTCTGTGATTCTGAAAAACAATAAACAAAGGTTTGCTTTTTGCCTAATGTATTCTGATACCCAGCAAAAGGCTTTTAAAATTATAAAAATAACATTAGGTAAATTGACCTTCCCCAGCTTCTCTGCTGTTTATTCAACAACAATACATCTGTTAAATGCTATTTTTCATTGGAAGACCATGAACCAGTGTCCTTGAAAATAACCTTTCCATTTTGTCAGCAAACCTTAATCTATCTGTTTTATGTTAGATACGCTGATTTTATTAAATTAAACCTTGGATATGCTATCTATCCAGCAACAAAGAAAAACATTGCTAAAGACAATTGGTCCAGTCTGATCTCTCTGTGTTGTGTAAGTGAAGAGGAACTTCACTGAAGTCAAATGAATTTATGCTGACATAATAGTGGTTCCTGGGGGAGCAGAATTAATCTTGGCTGCCCAAGGCTGTTTGACAATAGAGGAGAGCAGGTCAGCAGAAGCTAATGGTTTTATAGTGTTTACTTCTATAATCCCTGGGAAGGCAGAATATGTCTGCAATTCAAGATTTCATGCATAGCCACATCGGGTCAACAGCAAAAAATCGCTTCTGGCAGAAGGAAGACCTGTTCACCAGGTGGTGATCGGAATTGCTATCATTAATGGGGAAAGCTTTCAGGGTGTTTGGTGCAGGGTTACGGTAACAAACAAGAGCTCAGGAAACAATCTAGAATTCATCTATCTTTATTTTATTTTCATTTTTATGTCTGTACTAGAGTGAATTAGCTCTACTACTATCTGAGCCAATAGAAATGTCTAAATGCAACACACACCTGAGACCACCACAGTGATCTTTGAGGAGGCCAGAAAGAAAGACGACTCTGGGAGCTTGGTCCGTTTTGTGGGTGAAGTTTAACAAAGAATCTGCTTGCAGCCTGTTGATGACTTGCTTTGCTTAATACAAAGGGAAGGATTACTTGCGTTTTATTTTTAGGGTGCCAGCAACAGGAGAGATGTAAGGACACCAGCATGTGATATGTTTCTGGACTGGTTTGAGTTTTCTGCAAACATTAAGTCTGGTCTTAGTCTATGCACTCATTATAGTCATTATAAATCTAATCAACACACTAGAATCAATGAGAGGAAAGACATTTAAGGAGATAAAAAAATTTTGTGGTAAATGAGAGCTGAAGCAGAATGCAAAGTTCTTCTCCAAGTTGATATAGACAAAAAAAATTGAAGACTAGAGCATTGGTAGTATGCATACAGCCTCAAGAAATGAGCAGGAAATGCTTTTATTGTAGAAAATAAAAGAACTTTACCATTTATTAAGATTTCACCTGAAATGTAAAACCTATCAATTTAAGTTCAAGAAATGCACTGCTTTGAAACTTCTGTAAGTCTTCATAAGGAGAAGAAAATGTGTAATGACTTCAGAAAACACAGCTGAAAATAACCATTTTGAAGATTTGTAAGAACTTATTTGGAGGAGGGAAGAAGGCTGTAGAAGATTGCCTCCATGAAAATTAGCCTTAGAAAAAAATCTGCATTTCTTAAACTAAATCAGCTGAAGTTTTGTGTGCCTTTAAGAAAAGAATCCAGGCCCAGTCTTTTTAAAAGATATGCTTTTTCAAGCATATTCAGACTAATTTAAATTACAAAAGGTCCTTTCTGGCTGAACAACAGCTTTCAGTCTTGAATATCACCTTTGGTACAATAGACTTTTATATAATTCAAGGTGGGTTTTTTGTGGGGTCCAGAACTAGCTTAAGTCATTACTGGATCTTGCAGAATGAATTATGACAGCATATAGAAAATACACATAAATTTATACATATATATTCTTTCTGCTTCTGGTCCAAGTTCTGGGGTTTTTTTTTTTTTGTTTAAATTGTGTTTTCTGTTATTGCCTCACATCTTTTTCTGCTTCTGTGCTCCTTCAATGTTCAGTGTCTCAGAAGAGATGAATCACCACCATGAGTGACAGGGTGGCAGATGGAGGGGGTTGGGCCTATGCGCTTCTGCCTGTTTTTTGCCCCATGTTCCATGAGGAGCTGGTTTCAGGGCAAGAGCAGGGGGAGGATGGGCTCCAGAGCCCTTTCCCCGCTCCAGCTGTTAACATGCTGTGTGGGTACAGAGAGAGGGACATCACTTGCATTCATCTGCCAATGGCATATTTCTTCCTCATGACACTGTCCTAACACAGCTGGAGCTGGCAGGGATGCATGGCAGGGACACTGCCCTTGCAGCTGGGGGTCTGTTTGTTGCAATGGTCTATAGCTGAAAGCACCCCCTGCCCCCTTAAACTTTGGATTTATCTACACGTGAACAGTAGTTAAGTTAGCAAAGTACTGGTTAACCTTGTTCAAAACAATCCAGTTAAAAGCAAAAGCTGAATGGCAGTATTTGCATAGAACACCTCAGCTCTCTTTTTAACAATAAGATACGTTTTAGAAAAACAATAGCACCTTTGAAGTAATTCTTGAGTGTTATAACAATGCACAGGAAAGTGCAAGAGCAATTAAAATAGGGATCCATTTGAGACTGAGTAATGCAACAACATGTGCTGCTGACAGTGTCAGGGAGCCATGGAGAGCACGGAAACGATCGTGTTTTCTGTCTCTGTAAAGGAAAGCCAAGAGAGCCTTGATTTCCAAAAATAAAAGGAAGTTTACTGACATCAAGAGCTAATATGGGATTACTGACCAACATATGACCAATTACTGACCAATGTTCCCCTCCATCCCTGTTGATGTAGCAGGTGGAAACCCGCCTTTGAGGTTCTCCAAAGCCCTCCATTATAACAGTCTGGTTGCAGCCATCAGCATCTTAGCCTAACACAGACTATTTAATCTAAAAGGTTGCAAGGCTTTTACAGGCAGCAAGAGAGGAGAAAATGTAATGAAAATTATATGGCCATTCCTGAGAGCTGGTTTGCCTGTTCTGAGAATTCAGGCAACTTTTCCTGTGGGATTTGGCTGGGCATTGTACATGGCAAGGATGGCTCTCCTCCCATCCCGTAAAAGATATGCTCAGGTTCACCCAGAGTTGAGAAGCTTCAGTTGACAGATGTTATCCCATACGAAGTGTGACCTTGTAATTTAAAATTAGACATAATGTGTAGCCAAACGGGAGCCAATTGCAGTTGTATAGGCATTTCCCACCCCAGTGGCTGGTGCTCTGCACCTCGCTGAGGGAACCTGTTAGGAGGCTGAGCAGCAGTAGCAGCTAATGCTGTAGTTTTGCTTTCCTGCATCCTATCCTGTTGTCCCCAACTCCCAGCACTTGCTCAGACAGAGAGTCCAGGGGAAGCTGATCTCCATCCTGGAGCACAGCAGGGAAAGGCACAGCCAGCAGCGGTGTGAAAGCCCTGCAGCTGGGTCAGCAGGGTGCCGTGCTCTCTCAAGCACGCCCTGACTCCCAGCACAGCCCAGTCACTTGAGCATGCGGTCACCAGTTTCTGGGTTGGAGCTCAGGTTTAGAGCTCAAAAATTTCCTCAATCAACTATCCTCTAGCTTTCTAAAAAGCAAAGATGTTCTCTGAGCTTACACCAGCCCGGAAAAAGTTTCGGTCTCAAAGTAGGTTTTATTCTTCCCAAGTTACACCATCCTGGGATTTGAGAGAGGCTGGTGTTTTGTATGCAATCTTAACCTGCTCTGTGAATGCCATTATAGCTAGAAACAATCCTACACACCGATAAAATAAGACACTAATTGTTGTATTTATTCCCCTGTGAAGGTACACTCTGGCACTATTAATTGTACTTAGTCACAATCTGTTCATCGTCTAATTGTTCTCCACAAAGCTGAAGAGAACCAAATATTTACCCACATGAATTTGTTAATATCTAGTCGTGAATCATAACCACTCTACAAGGAATTTTTTTTTCTTTAAAGGCAAGAAAAAACTGCAGAAAAGGAGACGCGCAAGGTTGAATAGAGTTTGGGTGTCAGGGTGCCACACGACCTGGAGGGCTCCCTGGGGACCAGGAGCCATGGGGGCTCTCTAGAGGCCCAGGGCCCATTCCACCACCCTGGCCAGTAGCAAGGCATCCAGGGCAGCCCCATCCCCCGGCATCACTGTGGGTGCCGCAGACAGGGGGCATGGGGGGAAGGGGCTCCATGCCCCACCATGTGGGCACCATGGGGGCTGCAGGGGGCCTCTCCAGCCTGTCGGAGCTGTGGGTCCAAGATCTTCTCTGAAGATGCAAGCCTAGCCTCAGCTGGCATCTCTTCCAGACCTTGTTTTGACCTGTCTGTGCTCTCAGGATGATATTTCTACTGCATTTAACTTTAACGCAGATAAGCTTTTCAGTGGCACTGCTGGAGAGACACCTTCTTTAAGACTCGCCTGAATTAAACACATGAGCTGGCACTCCACTAATCAACCAGTGGGACTAATTGACTTTCCCAGCATGTCCTACAAGAAAAGTACCAAAAATACTTTCCTGGTAATTTACTAGATATTTTCAAACTCTGAAGGCAGAGTCCTCAAGTCCCCCAGAGAATTACCTTTGCTGCAAGGGTCAGGGATGTGAGGTGGGCTAGAGGCTCACATTAATCCTTGTTTCTTCCAGATAGATTTACCCCTTTACAGCATAAATTATTGTAAGCATAGATGTGACAGGTTATTTGATCATCTTGTAGGGAGAAAAATGTTTGACTTTTCTTTTAGTGAAAAGGGACATTTACCTTTTAATGCACTGTAAGATATGTAAAAACAGTGTGCTTTTGGTCCCTCTGTGTTTTTCAAAGGATTATAAGATTCGATTTCATGTTAAGAATTACAAGGGTTTGTAACTTTTAGGTTGAAAATAATGCAAACTCTCTCTCTACCTGAACAGAAGTCAAATTCGAAGTCAGAAAATTGGTACAGGGGATATCTGTCTGTACTACAAACTGAGTCTTATCAAGGCACATGTACACCATCATCATAAGATGGGATCCTCTCTGTGGTTCTACCACACATTTCATAAGAGACCTGAGCATACAAAATGATGCCTGTAATTTGGAGTGTGACTAGGGGGGGACCAGGATCTACGATGATCTCCTTGAGATCCCCGTGGACCCAGACTCCCTCACTCCAAATCAGCAATATGGGTATCCAAGGAGGGCTGCAGTGCCCAATGTGGCTGTGTGACAGCAACACTTTTTTCTGCTTTGAACATTTTTAACATTCTTTTTTATTGCTGCTACAATTTCTGGATGCAAACGTGATTGTCAATTGAGTATTTAACCTCTGGGTCTAATGAAGTTCGAGAGGATGGTAGATGTAAAATATGTGGTATGAAACCAAAGAATTCTGCTCCTCTTCAGTAGCGTTTCATGGCTAATCTAAGATTCATGCTCCAGTCAGATGGGCTTGGCACTAAATGTCTCCTTTTGAAAGAAAACCAGACTTAATGAATATGCAATGAATACAATTTACCATTATTTCTGCCACTTAGTAAAATTTTTCACTATGTTTTGAGACAATATTATCACTGTAGAAGGTGACTTTTAAAGTAAAGCTCTTACGGTCCTTTTATTAGAGGATTATGTACTAAACCCATGGCATATTTTACAAAATAAAAACACGTTCCTATACACAGTGTGGAATATAAATGCCCTGTGTGAGTTTAACTTTGGTAGTTCAAATTCTTTGTTATTCCCTTGGAAGCTGTGAAGGCTCTAGAATATATAGTATGGAAAGAAATGTCAAAATTCTTCTGTGGAAAATATCTTCCCCTTTGTCCTGGTGCTTGATAGTCTAAAATTACAGATCTAAACATGTACAGGAATATTTTTTTCTATAAACCAAAGTTAAATTTATATTGTTAAATTACTCAAAGCACAAAGCACTAGAAGGTTGAATGTGGATATGCAAGAAGTCGAGCAGATGAAGTACCTTGCTTGGGAAACTTGAAAATATGAAGAATGGTAGTTTTATACTCTGATGATACTCCAGGGCAACTTCCTCCCCAGAAGCAGATGAACTCCAGAAAACAAATTTATATTTGTAAAGACTGTGGGATCACCTCATTAACAATGTCCTCCCCAAGAGACTCTCTCAAAACATCACTAAATGTATTGAAATACAGTTCTCTTTCACCACTGGCTGTGGCCAGTTGTGTAGTATCTCTGGATAGAATTGCTACCACACTACACTTGATGACAAAAATGTATCACCAAAACAAAATTTCCTGGCAGTAAAAACTCACTGCAACAATAAAAATCATTATCTCAACAAGTGATTTCCTCATAAAAAGGGGAGGAAAGTACTCTGATAGATTTAAGGATACTCTGGAATATACTATAAAACCGGGATGCTGGCATATCCAAGTGATTATACACCTGGTTCACATAGTTTTGTTGCCTATTCCTTGCTATGTTACTAGAATACTGGTTGACTGAATTGTCCAACAAAAAGAACAAAGCATGAATATTATCCACAGAACCAGTGGACATCGCTCTCTGTGAGGGGTCTATGCTCTCAGCCTGTTGCTTGGTCTGGATCCTGCTGAATGCCATGGTATAATCATCACTCGTTTCAGTGGATACAGAATTGCAGTTAAATTTCCACGTCCACATCCAGAGAGACAGCCATGAACCACAGCATCATTCTGTCTGTGACAAGTATGAAATAACAGAATTTGGCTGTGAACGTGTAAAGCTTGCAAGGATTTGTACCACGTTATGCAAACAAGCACACTACACAAATGATTTAAGACTTTCTTATTTGAAATAAAGACAAAGGATTCACACTCCTCGGCAAACTGAAATAACAGGAAAAGCAGTTGTTCAAGATCATACTCCATTTCTCAGTTGAGGACTGCCTAGCTTTTCTGACACAGATAAAGGGCTCCCAAATCCTTCCACATGCTCTCAGATCCCATCTCTCAACGTGATAACAGCAAAAGTCATTTGTGAGGCAGACATTCTGCTGTGACAGTGACATTTCTGACATGATGTACTGTCCCTCACTTGACCCAGAAAGTGCTTTGTCACAGTGCCCTGTGTGCTGGACCAAGTTCTGGTGAACGAAGACTGATTTTTTTCTCTAAATCTCTGTGGGAGTTTTTGTCGTGAACAATATTGAGCTAGACTGAGAGCCTAAATAAAAAATGCACCACCCTCCCCAGAGGATTTAGGTTAGACTTGAAATCAGATCTTCAGATCAGACCAGTGCAATCTGATCATGCCATCTTGTTTCTCCTCTTTTTTTTTTTTTCATAACACCAAATGGTTTATTCAAGGATTTATTTAAAGATACTATTCTCTCTAGATAAATTCCCCATTACTGCCACCAAGAACTGAGCCAATCACTGTTCTCTAATTCAATGCTGACATCCATTTACTGATCTCTCTACGAGATGAGGAAGTTGGGAGACAAGCGAGAATTTTTGCTAACTTATGTTATTAAGTAGATTCCATTAGGCCTTACATCTTTTCCTTCAGGGACGTCGATTAGATTCTTCTGAAATGCAAATAATCATACTTCAAGACAGGAGCCATTTCAATGTGAAAAATGTTTGCTGCTGAGAGAAACCAGGGGCAATAAAGAAGATAAATCATCACAGCACATGAGACAGACAAATCCTTTGGAAAATTCCTCTGTGTTGCCTTCACCTGGATCAAAACCGCATACTGGGTATACAAGTTATCAAGACATCTCTGCTTTTTAATAAAATAATACACCATCTGGTAAAAAAAAAACAACTATATACCTTAAAGACTCCCAATAATGAGAAGGCAGTTGAAATGCACAGGTAATGCATGTTGGCAAAAGTGAACAAACCCACGTACATATTCAGGTGCTAGGGAGGTAACAGTGAAAGAGGGCACAATGTGGAATAATGCTTTTTAAGATGAATAGGTGCGCTCCAGTTTTGCTCTTCAGGAAAATAATTCAGCATCTGGTCTAGACTTGTTGGATCTGCTGTCTGGGCTGGTTTTGCTTCCTAGTGCTGTTCAGGAATTGCTGTGACAAGCTGTGCAACCAGAGCATCTGTGCAACCAAAGCAGACTCAGGGTGGCAGTCTGAATGGAGACTGGGAGTGGAAAGCCAGACTGTCCAGCCCAAACCTGACAGTTTAATGAATCTAATCTAGTCCTTATCCTCCTAGTGTGCATTTATATTGATATAATGTGAATTTAATTAAAAAAAAAAATGAAGGGCTAGAATTTTTCCATTCTCTGCTTTTATTCATTATATTATATATTACAGTATTCTCTATGGTTTGCAGTTTATTCAGGGTATGCCTGGTACCCTCCAATCAAGGCAGGCTGCTTCGTTAGTAAGCAGCATTGCTAATGAGATTAGCATCTTTCTCAACTCTTGTCATTGTTCCTATTGTAAAAGACAAATTTTAATTTCTAGAGCCAAAAATAATTAATTTTTATTTAACAATGTTCTTTTTTCCTGTAATATTTGCAAAATGCTTTATCCCCTGGACTTTCTTGGGTATTTCCTTTTTCACTGGGGACTTGCAATGACAAATGAACTGCAGAGTTCCCAGTGGGTCCCATGGTTTCAGTATCTTGCGATCTTGTGTAGAGGAGAACTCAACAAAGTTTCAAAGATGGAAGAAGAGAACAAAGACTTTTTCTAGATGTCAGGTAAAGCTGATTTTTTTCCTGAATACCCTTTAAAATAAATATTCCAGAAAAGTGCTACCTTTCTATATTTATTTGAAGAACTGACATATATGAGTAATGGCTGGGTACGTGATCCTATACCCAAGCTTGGCAGGAAGCCACAAAGCACGAGTTGCATGCTTAACTGCACCTTCTTCTCTGTGAAGGAAACCTGAGGGGACTTGTAGGGAGCCACCTCGTTAATGTTATTGTCCTGCATCAGACAGTTCAGTGTTCTGACCTGTTTGGGTAATTCCTACACCTGAACAGGGGAACAAAAGATAATTAAGACCTCCATGCAGTGCCCAGATAACACCTAAACTCCAATTCTGTCTGCCTTGTCTGTAGCATTGCTTCTTCCCAAGTACATGATGGCCACAAAACTTCTTAAAATCGATGTGCTAATGTGGAAGGTAAAGTCCATCATCTCCCAAAAGGCATCAGAATAATCACACTGACGCATGTAATAAGCCACAGTAACTTTGACACAGTACAGTGCTGCTGTCATAGCATCCTCATGGATCAGGTCAATCACAATCCACTGTCCCCTTCCAGAGCACTCAGAATAAGGCTGTGCTGCTCCCATTGACGTGGAAGCAAATATCGGCAAACCACCATTCAGCACAGGTTTCACAATGCCTGGCATTTTCCAGGCTGAGCTTTGTTGCAGGCTATTAGAAGATGGCACTGAACTGCAAAGATGAGATTTCACTGTGCTGTGAAACTCCCACAAAGGAGTGGTAATTGAAATTGCAGGTTTGCATGGAGGCCTATTTGTTAAGATGTTTGGCTCCATTTAGAAGCTTGTCTTGCAAGAGAAGACTGCTGTCAAAAAATTACCTTCCCTCCCTTTCAGCTGCACCAATTTAGGAAATTCAATCCACTGGAAAGTTCTGAAGATTTGGGGTTCTTCAGGCATGTAGCAGATGGTGGATACTTGAGTGGGTGCTGTTCAGATGGGAAGTTTGATGGATCTTTGCAAGGAAGGAGGGCAGGAGCTAAAAATCAAGCAATTGTAACTCTAAGGAAGTTTGTTGTTCTGCGGCTGACTTGGGAAACATTTGTGGAAAGTGAAAAACCAGGGTGGTCCCACAGGCAGGCTGTGGGCATCACCCAGCTCATGGAAGTCCTCCATCCATGATGACCCCTTTGCTCTGAGGAGATGAGAACCATTTGTCAGGGCAGCAAGTAAAACCCAAAAAGCCCTTTGCAACTGTCTGGAACCCAGTGTTTAAACCTATAAATCAGAGTCTCCACAACTGGTATCCCTCTGCTAGCCCTGGGTGAGGCTGGATCACCCTGAGTCAAGAAAGAAAGAAATATGTCATGGCCAGAATCCAGCATCCTTTCTCTGGCCACTCAGCCAGCCACAGGATATGAGTACGGAAACCAAAGTCACTGCAAGACTCCTTCTCCCCTTGTTTCTGTAAGCTGGGATTTTTACACCTCCTGTTACAGCTTGCTTGCATGGAGGTACTATAACCTGGTGACCACACTTTGGCACTTAAGTAACAATTCTGGTCAGAAAAAGAGGGATCAGAAATAAATAATCTGAATGTTTCTATGTTTTTATTCCTTAAAAAAAAGGAAGCATGCTACCACAATGACAGCATTCCTTCCAAAATCCTTGTGCAACTGCATTATAAGGGGAGACACAAACTTGCCCTGTAGTTCAGTGGGCTGTTCCCATTAGGCAAGCCCCATATGTTTCCATAAATCCATATTTCAGTAACTGTGTCAAGCCACAGGCAATGGCAGAAAAGCCATGAGCATCTTCACTGTCTTCAGCAACATTCCTGTTCTCTGCAGCTTTGGTTCCCTTGGAGCTTCATTAATCAATTCATTCACTTCCTCAGATAAGTTCCTGAAACCCACATAATGGGAGAATTTCCACCTTTGAAAGCATTTTGTGGAAGTTTAGTGTAGCCTTATGCTTTTTTGTTAAAGAGAAACCTCAGATCTTTCTCAATGGAACTGAGGTGCTTCAGCAGAATACTTATAAACTGTTTTATAAAAGAAGGGAAAACATTAAAAGTGTAAAATTAAGGAAGGGAAAAAAAAGCTGGGGAAAACTGAGCTAAACCCTGTTCCCACCAAAGTCCAGAGCAGACCCAACTGACTCATTTCAGCCAAGTCGTGCTCATCAGAACACCACATCAGAAATTTCAAACCTGACTATGTAACGAACACCTTAAACAGTTTTGTGTTACCGTATAAAACAGCACGTGAATCTGTTAGAGTCCTTTAGTTTTTTTCCTTTTCTTTCTCCCTCATTGTCAAATCCTACGTAATAAACTTTGATGCTGGGAATGCATGAAGTTATTTCCATAAGGATACAAATGTCTCTAGTTCTTAACCTGCACGACTCTCCGCTGCAAAACAGCAGCCTGTAGCCTGTCTTTTGCTTCTGCACTTGGGCTTTTCAGATAATATCCTTCTTAGTGTGGGTGTCTCATCAGCTTGTAAATGGAAAAGATGTTCTGTCATTTCAAAATTTAAAGTACTCGTGCCTCTATCTGCTGTCATGAGATGGGGTCTGGGTGGCACAGGGAGTCTTGCAACCCTTTGAAAAATAAAATTATAAGAGACTTTGAAAAGCAGTATTTGCAGTAGGACTTTCCAAGAGATGAGGGTGTGGGGCTGTTTTGAGCCAACAGCTGAACAAATACAGGAGTAAACAAGCACTGTCACTGGAATGAACACTTCTTTGCTCAGAGAGAGCTAGCAGCCTGTTGGAGGATTTCGAGATTACTGTGCAGTAGAGGTTGCAAGTGTAGCATGTTTATTACTTTCCGTGCTAACAAACAACTGAGGTGGTGACTAAAATCTTGAGTGGCAGCATACCAGGGTGACTTAGACATCTTCGTTAACTCATTGGCTTTTTCTACATGCTGAAGATTAGCTGCTAGCTTTGTCCCTCCATTGCATGGCTAATCATAGTAGGCTCTTTTGTGCCACGTGGGAACAGTGGGCTCTGCTGCCCTGCATCCCCCCAAGAGACATCCCTTAGGCACAGTCTCCCAAGGCTCCCAAGTGCAAAGGGCATGGACACTCTCAGGTCTTCCATTCCCTTTGGGAGAGCCAGGTCATGCCAGCGAAGCATGCCTCTAATTAAGGGCTCTATGCAGTTTATTCACTTTTACTCTAACTGCTTGTACTTTTTCTCTGTTCAGAGATGCTGTGCAGCACTTCACCAGAGGACAATCCAGCAAAGAAGTGGGACCCAGCACTTCAGCAGAGGACAATCCACCAAAGAAGTGGTACCTGATCGCAAAAACTGTTTATATCAACAGGGTGACTGTCTCCAGTTGGAACACAGTAATGTGTTTATTAGGTACAGGAACCTAGCTAATGTGTCCCAAATATTTCCTGCTTTCAAAATATTACCCAGAAATAAAAAATTCACAGATCAATGACAATTTTTGGGTTTCTCTCTGTTTTTTCCCTGCTTTCCTTCCCCTTTCCTCCAAGAAAATAGATTGTGGTAGATGGCCACATTTTTCATGTTCATCAAGGCAAGTAAGAAAACAAGCCATGAGTTGATAAACGTTGTACAGAAGGTAAGTAACTAGTATTTTGCAGCTAAATATATTTTATGGAAGACATTAATTTACATTGTAGGAGATGCAAAACTCTCCAACTTTTAAAGGAAATGAAATAATTTACATTTCCAAGCCAATACAGAGAATTCAGAACCCAGAACCTTTTTTTCTTTGTTTAAACTGTGAAGAATGAGAGGCCATCAAAAGAGATTTATGTTAAATATAGAGAACAATCTACATTCCTTGATTAAACCTGACCTTTGACTAACAGGGGGAGAAAAACAATAGATTGGAAACACATTTCAGAGGAGACATCTCCACTCGGGTTTTCTTTTCCTTTTAACAGCTTCATCTTTGAAGGCACAGAAGTCTTAATTCATTGCCATTAAGGAACACAAGAAACTTCAGAAGGACCTGGAGAGAAATAATGAGATATTGTGTGACTGAGGACAAACTTTTTTACTTAATACAGAATTTAAGTGTTTATATGTGTTATCTTCAATGAAAACATGGCATAGCACCAAACAATTCATATTATATTTTTAAACAGTGGCATTTTTTTCTCCTGACATATAATTTATTGTAGTTCTCCCAAACTTTCTGGAAAAAAAAAAAAAAAGCCTTTCATGAAGTTTTTTGGTTTGTTCTTTTAATTTTGAGTGACTTCTGCAAGGTTTAAAAGACAAGACATGACTTTGTCACATTGTGTATCAGTTCTGATATTGCACTGAGTCCTTTTCAGAACACATGGGAACCAAAAACCCAGCCTGCCCTGAGGAAATTATTGTGACTTCTAGCTCTGGTGCACACAGTGGGAAGAGGGCTTAATTCTGCCTTGCCACAGAGTGCTCATATTTTGGCGCTTCCAGGTCTACTAGCTCTTTACACAATCTATTATAACCTCTTACCGCACACAACTCACTATTTTTTTCATGATCATCTTCTAGGTGTTGTTCAGCAGAAAGGGGATAGGTAAGACCCCGTCTCTTCGTTATTACATTGGTGCTCCATCACCTGAGGGAGTTGTCTTCCCTTTCTCTTGGGCTTCCCATCACACATTCAGTTGCTACAACTCTATGTGGGTTGGGAGCTACCCTTGTAAAAACTGGAGAGTTACAATCCTACTTTTCAACAGGAACTAAGCAGTTCAGATATGGAAAGAACTCTACAAAACCTAACTTCAAACTCAGCCTGAGCTTGTTCTGAGGTGTGAAAAGTCTGGGGTCTTTTTATTTTTACAAAATATTTCCATCTCTCAACTTTTGAATTCAAAGTCAGCCAGAAATAATGTAATCCTTCAAAGCAAGCTGCTCTTTCCAGATTTATGGTGTAATGTGAAGGACCAAAAATCTTGAGACAGCTTGGATGAGGATTTTCTGCAGAATATTATGATTTTGAGAGTATCTTGGCTTATAGTCGCTCTAAATATTTCTTGCCAGGAGCAGGAATCATCTCAGAGCCGAAACCTGAAAAATTTCCTCAGTGAGAAAAGCTCTTGACCTATTGAGTGGAGACATTTCTGTTATGTGAAAAATGTTATCAGAGGCTGCCTTAATCCACCAGGATTCTGTGTGTTTGACAAGGATGGTTAGACTCTGAGGTTCAAGTCAATAAGCTGTAACAAAAAAACGTCATGGAAACCGGTGGCACCACTGGAGAAAATAAGCAGTATTCACCAGGTGGAAAAGTGTCTTTCTCAGATATTAGGTAAGCAGAAATGCTCACATAAACCTCATTACATCACTTGATGATGTAATCCGTGTGCTTTACAACTAAAATGCTTCAGTGGTGATTTAGAGGTAATCAAACTACATTAATTGGGAGTTTACTTGTTATGTGATATCTTTACATAATTTTAGTGTACAGCAGTAAGAAAACAGAAATTAATATGCCCACACACAATGTAATGATGCTTATTAGCTGTAATCACAACTACTTATGAATACAAAATATAGCACATCAATGAATACTAAGGGAAAATACCAAAAGCCAAACAATTTGCAGTTACGGAAACATCCTATTTTACAGTGAGGCCATAACAATTCGTACAGCGCTTTTCTATGCTGCATAGTAGAAGGCAGCAGTCACAAATGACCTACATGGTTTTCTTGTCTGTTTATGTTCAGTACCTTCCTGTTCTCTACTACCACAGCACCAATGTATCTCCCAACTTTTTATGAGCCCATCTCCCAGAGAAAACTTATTTCTAGAAAGACTTACATCTACAGATCCTAGCCTTTCATCTTTGGAGATGAGGCACCTAAAGGTTCCTGTCTCTTCTCAAAGACCACGGTGAGAGTGGAGATAACTGATTTATGCTAGGTGCCCTACTTAAATGATGAAGTCAGGCAACAGGAATCCCACTCTGACATTCCCTCAACCACCTCGTACCCACATCTTCCCTTCCCCACTCTCTAGATAATTGTAATGAGGAATGTTGTGAATGAGGTACAGTTGTTTAACCTGCAAATGATGCTGTGTTACTTCCTGGAAACATCTGTTTTCCCAGTTTCTTTGAAATGAAATCAAAAGCTTAGGCAAAAAATCCTTTCTTTCCCTAGGAATGAAAATGACAATCTTTTGAAAAGTCTCATAAAAGCTATGTTCAACAACTTCACTTATAGTTCACACTCTAGGGATCCCCCACTATGTATGGGGAAAGCCATTTACCACATGCCTGCACCAGAAAAAAAACAAACAAACAAACAAACAAACAAACAGAGTTTAGAAAAGTGATTGTAATTTGCAATGGATACTGTGATCAGGATGTGGGTTGTATTGGACCTTCTTTTCTATTGCTGTTTTCTTGCTCCTTGTTCTCAGCATTTATTTTTTAATCAGCTCTTAAGAATATGTATTTGGCATCACTTTGGTGGGGCTGTTGTCTGAAAAAAGAAACTTGGCCGTGTATTTTGCTGAAAGCTGATCTGCTTAAGCAAAGAATTTATCCCACTCCATTTCCTTAAACTTTCATGAAAAAAAGATATGAGTGAATTGCAAAATCTATGCACTCTTAAGGTTTCCTAGCACTAGTTTATAAGGAGCATAGAACAGGTTGCACTGAGACGTCATCTGTTTGTAGAGCATAATATATTCCTCCCCCCCCACCCTTGCAGTTTTGGTTGTCACCAAACAGTTTATTAAAGGTCAAGCTCCCAACTAGTTTCAGCTCTGCATTTTTCTATGTGAGTTAGACTCCTAATGGTGCTGAAGAAAGATGCATCTCTTGCATTTGGCAGAGTATTCCTTCCTCTGCCTGAGGAGGTGTAGATGTGCATCATCCCTCAGGGTGCTCCTGGGTGGCTGCAGGAGAAATGAGGAGCTCTGAGTTCCTCCTCTTAATGTTTGACTTTGGATAAATATCTGAACCATGAATGCGACAATACATGGAATCACATTTCCAAACATGATGCCCAGCCTGGAGAACCTTTCCCTTCCTCACTTCAGCATTGGGAGATCAGGTGTACCCTGCTTAACCCAGGCAAGGATCTTAACCAGGAGCAACTGCTTTTCAGCCACCATTTTATGTGGAGGAGGGCTTTCCCAACAAGCATTTCTCTTGAACTTGGGCTACATTATGTAAAGTAAGCCTTCACTGAGGCATGGAGTGAGAACGACCCTTTAGGTTGCTGGCTCAGGCAGTCACTTGGAAGAGGGGAGCACCTGGTTTTCACCACAGGTACGTGAATGCTGCCTTTACACAAGGACAGTTAGGACAGAGGCTGATACGTTTCACAGCACCTCAGCTAGCCTTTCATGAATGGCTAAGGCTCTCTTCTTCATGATGTGAGATGTGAACTCAAATGTCTATACAGAAGCAAATTGGTCTCCCAAGGTTTGGGTGTCATAACCACTTCTTCTCCAATTTACTCTGTGGTGTCTTTGGGTTTGTCCTGCTAAGAAACAAAGTGGAAGATTTAACTTGAAAAAAATAAAGATTAAAAGAAATCATCCTTTCATTTTTTAAAAAATACATAATTTTGCTTTGAATTGAGGAACAGAAGGCAAGTGTGCTTCATACTGCCATAGTTGTAAGCTGAATATAACTTATTTCATCATGTATGACTGGAGTGCCAGTGGTATCAGTCCTAGATATTTCACCCTGGAGTTTCAGATTGTTGCTCTCACTGAACTCATTCATACAAAGGTTGAACTTATCACCTGCTGTCATGCCATTAGTGCTATTGCTTGACTTTCTCTCTCTGCTGCTCTATTACCTTGCAAGGTAATAATTATAGATACTTCTCCTTCTGTGAGTCCCAATCTACAAGGGTGTCCTTGTTTCAGCTGGGATAGAGTTAATTTTCTTCCTAGTTCTGGTATAGTGCTGTGTTTTGGATTTAGTATGAGAATAATGTTGATAGCACACATGTTTTAGTTGTTGCTAAGTAGTGCTTACACTAGTCAAGGACTTTTCAGCTTCCCGTGCTCTGCCAGGGGCACAAGAAGCTGGGAGGGAACAGAGCCAAGACAGCTGACCCAGACTGGCCAAAGGGCTATTCTATACCGTATGACATCATGCTCAGTATATAAACTGGGGGGAGTTGGCTGGGGGGGGGCAGTGACCGCTGCTCAGTTTTAAAGGCAGTTGAATTTGCTGCTTCAAAAAATCTTTAAAAATAAATCTTTTTTTGCTTGGTCAGAGTCTAATGATCTGGAAAATTGCTGGTTCAGAACAACTCGCTCCACACATACTGGTGAAACAGATGCTTGGCCAGGCTGGTGAAAGAGAGGCAATACGCTAGTTCATAGCAGAGAGAAAGACTCTCCAAGTGCACCTTTGGCTTCTTTCGTGTGAAATACATTTTGTTGTCACAATTCCCATGACATGTACAAATGGGGTCACAGGTCTCCCAAGTTATTCCATTATGCTGATGTTCAATCTATATAACACATTGAATTGAACGGATCACTTTTCACTTCTGATTCTTAAAAGCTGTACAAAGATCAGGGTTTTTTCCTCACTTAAGTGTTTTTTCCCTAGTTTTACTTTCACTGGATGTCCTCACATAGAGCTGATATCTCAGGAAAGGGTGGGTGGGTGGGGAAGAAGATCTGAATCTGTGGCAATGATAGTAGCAAAATCTGCACCTGATTTGAAGTGAGCAAGGGAGAGGGATGAGGCAAAAGCAGAATCATACGTACTGTCTGAGAGTCGGGATACGCTGGTTTTACTCTCAGCTGAACCAGAAAGCTCATAGTTGACTTGAGGTACTTGAGGTACTTTTCCTCATCATCGTTTTTGCCATTTATACAAGAAACTAATTCTATTAATTGTTCCATATAAGAAAAAACAACAAAAAGATTGTTTCAGAAACTGGACTAATGAATACCAAGGAATCACTCGCTATGAAAATAAATGTAAATTAGGATACCAGAGTTAGGAGAACTGCTTCCAGCAAGAACTGAAATTACACATCAGTCCCACAGTCATACTCAAGGGAGGTACCTAAGGATGGGCTGAAATCCATCCCTAAATGCATGTTTTATGTGAAGCACAGATTTTAATCCCACTTAATTCAGTGGCTCTTTATCTGAATGAGATCTTACAGTTAGAAATTGGTAGTTTCCAGTGATTAATATCCAGTGCTTATTGATATCAGCTTAAGCATGTGCAATTAAGGATCCTAATATATAGCAGCCTCCTGACCATGTCTGTAAATCTTGCCTGGAGACATCTAAAAGATAGGTGTCTATTAAAGACTAAAATAATATTGTTTCTCATGATGGCATAAACCACCATTTCCCATGGAAAACTTGAGTGGAAGAGGCTGGTTACAGGAACATCAGCAAAATACCAGAAAGATTTCGTAACTAAGATCCACAATATTTCAAAGATTTTTTTATTAAAGCCTTTTTTTGTGTTGTTTTTAAGTCCATTATATAGCACTGTCTGGCAGTAGAAAACATAATACTCTTCTGCTTGTAAAGTATCAAAATGCATTAGGTTAAAAGGATATGTTCCATTTTCAGTAGCTACCATTTGTTTAGAAATTGGATAAAGAAATCATTTTAATATCTGTTCTTTACTCAAGATTAACCTCCATAAAAGGTCTATTATTTATTCCTTCAGACTTTATTAAATATACAGCATTGCTTGCATCCTGCAGGTTACTTACTTCAGCTCATGATTAGCGAGAAATGCAATTATCTTCAAAAATAAAATTGACACATATATACATTTTTGGAGGACATAACCATTGTCATTGTGCTGGAAAACACAATTAATCTCAGGTTGTTCAAAACAGAATTGCCCAGAGATAATCACCTTAAAAACTGATGGCAGTTTGACTTCGTTTACTAACTTTAAGCAAGAAAACAAACGCAGTTAGAACTGTTTAAGTACATCTTTGGGCGGCAGGCATGAATGGCCACATTGCAAGGGCTTTGGTATTTTTGGCCTCTTATTCTTGTCTTAAGAAAATAAAAAAACAAGACTGAAAAAAATCTAGGTCAAACTGAATCAGAAGGTGTCTTTCTTCAGCAAAAACTGAGTAGGAATTCATAGATATTGCTTAAATGATTGATATTTAAGACTGTAGGTAACTGACTCATCTCTCTAGATCAGAGCAAGGCTGTTCTTGAGCAGCCCTGTTCTGGTATTGGATGCCTGGCTCTGCACACCAATTTTCCAAGGATCATTACATGCCTGCAACTGTTATAAGTAGTTTCCTCACTAGGATAAGTTTTTCACTCTTATGCCAGTGATAAATTTCCTGAAATACTTGTTCCTGTAAAACTCTAATTTAGTGAAGTCATTTATCAATGGCAGATGAGGTCCTTCTATATCAGACTTCGCTATGAGCAAGTTCCACTGTGTACATTTATCTTGCAGCTTTATTTCATGTTATTGATTTGAGAGTAACCGTAACCATTTCATCCAGACCAAGGTACGCCATGGTGCCTCTCACCTCATTGTCTCTGCATCAGTCTGAATGCTCAGTAGACCTTCTCCCTTTCTCATTTATATACTCACCTATAAAATCCAGTGTGGCAAGCCCAGAGCCTTGGCATGTTAGGTCAAAGAGAGGACGGGAGGCACACCAGAGGCGACACAAGGACCCTGCAGACAACGTATGTTAGTCAGTCTGATCCTGGTTTTCTCCTGACCACAGGAGAGAGAGCTGTGCCTGGAGCCTGGATTGCACACTCCTCTCAGGACATCTCTGGCCATTAGAGCTGTCAATATCACCTTCACCGAAGTTGCTTGAGCCTGTCGATAGCATGTAACAACCCCAAGCTGGAGAGGCAAAAGCAACCTCTTCCCCACCCACCAGTATCCCAACAGCTGGAATTTTGCCTGCAATATGTTTCTTTCCCAGGTTCCTGTACAGCCCTGCACTATCGTACCTTCACCAGCAGCAGACCCCATGGTACATTTTGCTTCTTCTTCATTCCAGTCAGCAGAAGCTGGCCTGGGCTGTGAATATTTTAAGCTCCTCAGGACAGACCTCATCTTTCAGCCACACGGCTGCCTCACATGACAGAAGGTGGATCTATTACAAGGTATTCTCCAAAAGAGACAGCAGATCATCTTTACAGGATACTGCAGTCCCGCACAGGCATGAAGGATCAGTGTGCACTCAGGGCTGCCTCACAGGGAGGAGAAGTCCTGCCCTTGAACCCTACAGCTACAACCAGGTCTGCATCCCTTGGCCTTTTCATGTCATGGCCTTCATGCCCTCCAGAGCTGCAAGCATTGTTATTTTTCTTGAGATGACTTTTCAGTCTTTTCTTTCTCTTTCAAACAAATCTCTAGGCTGAAAGCCCTGCAAGCAGTACAGGTCCTGTTTCTCACTGCTGCCCCACACTCCCCCTTACCTTCTACTTATTTTCCCTCCTTCCAGCTCTCACAGAAGCTGGGATTTGCTTGAGAAATTCAGTGAGACACACACAGTTGGTGTTTACTGCTCCCAGTCATCTGGTTCCCCCTGTATTCAAGCTTTTATCTGCTCCCAATTTTGTGTACACAGTCTTGTCTCTTCTCCTTGCTTTCATTGCCTCTGCTGTCACATGCTTCTGTTGTCCCCTGAAGATGCTTTCATCCATGAAGCTTCACAGCATGTCACACCCAAAAAGCATGCATTCCTTCCAACTTTAGGCTTCAGAACCCTCAGCCACCTAAATCTTCTGCAACAGGGACAAATGAAACACAGTCAAAAGCACCGGAAAGGGCCTCAGCACCTGAGGAGAAGGAGTCAGTGCATCTCCAAGCGGCACGGGAAGCCAGCTGGCCAGGCACTCTGCTCGCTGTGGCCCTAGCAGTCACACACCCCAGCTGCACCAGCGCCAGCCCAGCCTGCTCACTCACTCCCCAGCACTTCTCTTAGAAAGGTAAGTCACTGCTATAAAGATCAGTGACAATAAAGAAGCAAAAATGGTAAACTTGCAGACTTTAACGTTTTATATTCAAATCTCAACCTATTTTTCAGTGGCTGGACTGATTACAGTCAGTTCCTTGCTCTTTTCTTTGCCCTACTGTCTATCATACGCACATGTAATCATTTGATCACAGCCTGGCTATAATAAGAACAAGTTTCTGTGTTATAAGCAGGAGGGTATAATAACCAAGAAATGGACTTAAAGTATATTATTTCTAGTATCTAAGAAATATTTGATTATTTGTATAAGTGAACCTTGTAAATCTGTCCATACGGTGCTTATAGACAACAGACCACTGCGGGATAATAGTGCTGCTTACAGGATGTACTTATATATAACATCTAGCACAAATGTTTGCTACCCTAAGATAACTTCATAGCGACTAGAGCACCAGGGCATAGCAGCTAAACTAAAACTATCCAGAGAGTGTTTGCATTAAGAAAAGTTTGATAATACTTCTTCTGTCCCTCCTGGTTTGGTGTCATCTCACTGTTCTGCAAGTGGAGTCCTCTCTCACCCCCACAGTTAGACTAAGCCTGAACTGGCTCTACCTCTCTCCTTTTATCTTTCTTGGTATCCTTCTTCTCTAGCTTACAGGTTTGCAACAAGTGGTTTTGCCTGCCCTCTGCTAATCTCTCCCATCCTTGAAAGTACATCAAGCTAAGCTGACAACAAGATATTTTCAATTTGGAGAAAAAAATGTCCATGCGTGAAGTTATCCAGTAATAGCCGGGTGTCACTACACATTCAGAAGGGTTCATCATAACCCCCAGGTGAATATCTGGGATGAAGCTATCAGACAGACTCTCATCTATTCTGATTCTGTCTGCATGAAACACCATCCAATACATAAAAAGTGCAAAATTCCCACATACTGGGAAGAAGCCAGAAAAAGGAAACAGCCTTGTAATTTTTTTAATATCTTGTTCGTAAATGTATTCTAGACTTCCACACCAAGATGAAATGAAGCAAGTAAATATCTGAGAGAAAAACTAAGCATTTGAATGCCATATTTTTTGTTATCTGATGGGGTAATCTGCTTGCAAATAAGGGTTGCCTATAATTAAGTTATCTGGCCAAAAGTTATTAGTTTAGTTTAATTAATCATCTCATATAATCTATTAGCTAGCACCGGTAGATTTCTTTCTAATCGTACTTAAGTCTACATTTCTATCTGCAATGCTAATGTCCCTGTGTGGTGTTAAATCACTTGTGAAATATTATTTTACAGATTCTGATAAAAACAATGTGATTCGTTAATTTGAAATGAAATAAATCGTACTTGTTTTTATGCACTGATAACACGACCCACTAAAAATCCCGTCTCATTTGAAATGCTGTACTTAGCACTGAGGACACACTACTTGCTGCATGAGCACAGCTACTAGAGTTAGCCAGATGGATTTGTATAATGTTCCCCATTGCTATTGCCTTGCATCCCTTGGATAAGTTAGAACAGACTTGCCATAAAATATGATACTTAAAATCAGACATTAGAGATGTAGCTTGCAAGCATTTACCCCGTCTGTCATTACCAGAAACAGACAGGTTTGGTAAAGCTTTGTTAAACATCTCCAGTATGTTGTGTACGAGTTTTTAGTTATTGAAATGCAAAAAAACAAAACCAAACAATTTTGGGTAATCTGATATCCGCATATTTTGTTTGACTGAAAAATGAAATGGCCTATTTAATTTCAGGAAGGATTACCTTAAAAACTATAAGTTAGAGTAAATTGTGAAATGAAAGTCTGAATATGTTTTATCTCTCTGAGAAGCTACCAAAATTAATTAGACAAAGCAAACTTTAAATAGTTTTTCTTTCAAAGGAGCTGCTGTGCAAGCAAACCATCAGAAAAGTAGATGGAGTGTTTTTCCTATGAGAAATTGAAGTAGCACTGGGCATTATTTTGTCTCTTCCACACTGTTTTATCTTGTCGTGTGTATATTCAAAACATAGACATCAGTTCAAAATGAAAATCAATTTGCCAACCAAAGCTAACTACAAGACATGAACAGCTGTGGTGCACTGAGGAAAGTCTGTGCACCGGTGGGAAAATACATGACTTTGAGTAGTGAAAGCTCCAGTGGCCAAGGGCTCCCTGCTTCCCCTCCCCGGCACTGTGCAGAGGAGCCGGCTGAGCTGCAGCAGCGGCGATGGGCTGAGCTTGGTGATGGGGCTTCTTCCTTCTTCCCTTGAAGGCTCACCCCAGCTCTGGGCGCCCACGTCGGCACTGCCGGCAGCTGAGCTGCCACACCTTTGGTCCTGGGATTCGGCCGGCACTCAGCACTTCTCCCTGCTAGCTAAACTTCAAAGTTGACTTTACAAGGGGCAAGCGAATGATGAAAGACTAGAGGTGGGGAGGACAGAATGGGTATTTTGGAATTTTTTTCTAAGTCCTTTCTAGGGTTTACAGCTGGTTAAGCTATAAAGGGCCATGCAGAGAGCCACGATGTTTCCCAGCTCTTGTTCCCAGAGCTTCTCTTCCACTCTCTCAAATGATTAGTAAAACTATGGATAAAAAGCAGTGCAAGACCTATAGGGGCATATGCTGATGGATATCAAAGGGCTATAGAAAGCACAAATATGACACCCACTTAACTAGCACATTTCCAGAATTTCTGAGGCATAGGTTGCAAATTGAAGCGTTACGAGAGCCGGCATCCTCCAGTGCTGCTCTTGGACCGAGCATGAGCAAACACAGTGCTTTCAGCCATGAAAAACTAGTACACTTAGAAGAAACTGATTAACATGGCACACCATGTGCATTCATCTGTCTGGACAAACTCATCTGAAATTTGAGGAGGAAAGTAATCAATAATTCCACATTTTTATACATCTCAGTATCCTACCAATGCCAGGTTCTCTGTGGAGCAAGCCAGCCCACTCCACCTGACAAATACTGGTACATAGTGGTCTAGAGCAGCAGTGAGAGTACTTCCCAAAAGAAATGAAGTTGCGATGAATCACTATGATGAATAGCCTGGGGCAACAGCTCATCCTGTGAAGGACAGTTTTAAAAATGTTTTTCTTTTCGGACAATGAAATATTGTCCCATCTGAAAGCACTGATGAATGAGTTACCCAGGATATGATCCATCATCTCTGCAGCAAGATGAATCTGCCTTTTCCCAGAGAACAAAAAGTGAGGCTTAGCGAGCCGGTCCATGAACCAGGGCACTTCTGAAGCACTTTGATCCAGACAAGCCCGCAGAGCAGCCTCCGGCTGGCACGGCTTCAGAAGAGCTGAGCTACCGGCTCCCTGTGCAGTGTGCCGCAAGACTCATCAGAATCATCAGGTGCAACAAAAATTTGCTCATATAAGAAAAAAATATCGGGACTTTGGGGCTGTGAAATGAAGCAAAGGGCTGTAAGTGTGTTTCTAAATGAGCTAATCAAGACAAAATCAGGATCATGTTTTCCAAGGACATGACAGGGTTTCACAACAGAAATTAGGTCAGATCGGTGTTCCTCATCTTAAGCTGAGCTGATATCTGGTTACCAGGGATCTATTCAGAGCATATATGCCATTGTCGTTATATTTCATGAGTAAAGCAGATGTGGAAAAGTAGATTGAAACGGGAAAAACACGATGCTTTTAAAGACTGGGGCATGTTTCGTACAGATCAGGTGCCATCAAACTCACAGCAAGAAAAACAGGATGAAACACAGTCTGCTCGAGTTGCAAAGATGGCTGCACTTTTGGAGAACCTTCTCTATCTAATTTGAGCCAGACTGGACCTCATAAAAACTACAGTGGGGTCAAGCAATTATTCTCATGTCTCTGAGGAGATGAAGTTTAGAAAGAAATAACTGGAGATTGCTAGGAAATGGCAAAGGACGGGGCCTGTGTCTGTCTCAGGCCAGCAATATTGGGCAAGTCCTTGACTAGAACACCTGCAGCCTATGTGACAGTGATTAACAGTCAGTCACCACTGACTTTAGGTACAATTTCACGGCGCAAGGTCCTTTTCTATTTCTTTCATAACTTAACAAAATGTTAAGATTTCCTTAGTGTTAATATTGCATTTCATGGCAACATTTTTAATATTAATCCACTTTTTATCGCAGTCCATACTCTGATGTTTCTGGGTGTCCTGGCCAGGATCCTAGAGCTAAAAGGTAATTAGTGTTTCCTGTGTCTGGAAAGACAGGAGTTTGAGGAGCCTGGCAAGGATTCACACCACAGCTTTGGCAGAGGAGAAGGAGCTAAGCCCACCTGCCCACCATCCATGTACCTACCCCAGCCCCACCCACATGGCTTCCATCCAGCACATCTTAATAGCAGGGCGGCATCCACAGTTACACTCTTAAAATTCACTGGATGAGGCAGAAAATATCCAGCCAGTCTTTCCTAGTGAAACAGCAGATTTTTTAGACGCATTTCAAAATTAGCATTTTCTCCTTTTTCAGAGACTTAGTCCAGAAAGAATCAGATTTACAGTGGTAGCTAATTGCACCTTCATAATAACCACATTAAAAACTCATTTTAAGGTTCAGTTACTAGCAAAGATGTTTGGATGTAAATCTGGACTCTTAAATCATAGAATTATAGAATGCTTTGGGATGGAAGGGACCTTTAAAGGTCATCTAGTCCATCCCCCCTGCAATTGGCAGGGACATCTGCAAGTTGATCAGGTTGCTCAGAGCCCCATCCAGCCTGGCCTTGAATGTTTCCAAGGATGGGGCATCTACCACCTCTTTGGGCAACCAGTTCCAGTGTTTCACCACCCTCAAGTAAAGGTACTATGAGGGTGAGCTGCTTTTGTAGCAATACTGACAAGAAGCTAATATCAAAGATAATTACAAATATCTTCAAATTTTGCTGCTAAAAAGAGCCTGCCTCACATGTTTTTACCAGCAGATGATAATAAAATTTCTTCCCTAAGAAGACAGGCTTGGGACCCCAAGCATCCTGCACTGAAGGAGCTCACCTGGCTGGGTGAGCAAGGCTGAGTGCTCCAGCCCAGCTGCCTCACCACTGCTGGGGAAGCCATGCTGACAGCGAGGGGAGTTGTGAATACAAGCATCGGCAAGGGCAGAGATGCTTGTGACTTCCGTGTGATTAATGCAAGCCATGCTTGCAAAAGCACATGGCAAACCCTGACCCGCATTAATCACATTAGGAAGGGCGATTATTTTGCCTGTCACCATGACTAGGTTGTGTCAGAAGGAAACTTTTTCCACATTCACAATTATTAATATTTGCTGAAATGGTTTAAAGCATTATTTAATTAAACTTTGTTTGACTACAAATAAGGCCCTCACTCTTGCTCTTTTCACCCAATTGTCTGTATCATGCTGATAAGGGTGCTTTTGTCACACCAGTCTTTGTAGGGTTTGGGGATTTTTTTGCTAGTTATGGAATTTTTAGTGTTTTTTGATGAAACTGAATTCTGAGCCCCTCTGAATTGTTTCACCCTGCTGTACAAACAGTAGGTAACAGTGGCATGCAAGAGATCTTTCACAGCATCTGTTTCCCTTGCCTTTGCGGGGGGAGGTCACAGCTGGCCAGAAAACAAGAATTGTCTTTTACAGAACAAAAATCACACGTGATCTGGTTCCATGCAGAAATGACAAAGAGATCTTTTCTAGAAAGAAAAAGTACATATCAGGGAGAGCTTAGACAAGCCAGTGAAGACTGAGATATGCAGCATCAGCAGGAGTTTGAATCTGGGTCTGCTGCATCTCAGTCCTCAGCTCCCTCCCTCCCTCTGATCCCACCAAAATTAAAGCAAAAGATTTTATCTAAAGGGATGTCCTTCTGTAGGGATCTTCATCTTCAGCCAATCTATATTTTGCAATGGAAAATTGTTTCGTACACCAAACCTTCAGTTAACTGTAATATTTCTAGGAAATAGAAGGTTTTAAATGCAAAACTATTCTGAATCAAGCTGGAGACTTTGCTTCCAAAGAAGATTTTCTTTAATCATTTTTTTGAATTTCAGCATTGATCCATTAACTTGTCAGGGATAATGGAGAGCATGTTGCTTCTTGTGTTACAGTGCTAATGTATAGCATTTGTCAGATTTGGTAATTTTCTGTTTACAGGAAGCCAACATTTACCAGTCATTAGTCTTTATCCTTTTCATCTTTTTACAGCAAGGAGTGATCTGTATTTTCTCCAGTGGAGTCATTGAGATTTGTAAGCCATACAGCCTTGTATCTGATATTATTCACAATGGGAACACTCTCTCAAATTAACTTATTGGAGAAAAATGTAAATCAATTATGTTTACAGCTCTCAACAAACAGAATTAAAATCTTCCACCAGTCTGCTTTCAGTTCCTAATCATGTGTGTGATTAACCCAGTGTCTGGGATTTGCAAGAGAGCGTGAGATGAATTGCTTTCTCTTCATTATCTGACATTGTTCAGTTATTCCTGAGGTGTCCTTAAAAAAGAGGCAAGAAAACAAACCCCCCCTTAAAATCATTATTCACTGAGAAATGGATAACACCCACTGCCATTCCTCAGTACCATTGTGCAGCGTATACGCAAGTCGGAAGGTCACGCTCTTGAGACTGCAAATGAGGCAAAATCAATCAGAGGCCAAGAATAAACATACGACCAGCCTGGCTCTGGGCAGCCTGCTCATGAAGGAGCCTGAGTGACAGAAAGAGCATTCGGTGTATGATATATAGAAATGCAATTCTTGAAAATAATGAGCAACAGCTGAAAAGGTGAAGCTCTAAGTGCCACTTACCTGCCCACTAAAACATTTTAATACTGTCCTCTGCAGTATCCATTTCCCATCGCTTCCACTTCATTCAGACCAGTACAATAAGGAGGCTTTGATGATCCCCAGGGTCTGTCCAGTTTTGCAATCGTGTTAAAAGACAATCCCTAACCCATATGTGTGATTTGGTTCCCAGCTGTGAAGAGCCGTTTGGGGCCACAGGGGTCTGCCCCGTGCCACCCCACAGGTCCTGCTCCCGGGCTGACAGCCTTGGGGGTTGCATCCAGGCTCCCCACCCCTCTCCTGCGGAGAGGAGGGATGTCTTTGTGCACATCTGAAAGACAGTGCATGGGGATTTGCCAGGATACCAGGCCTGGAGCTCTTTACCTTTCTGTACAGTGATGTGTCACCATTTTTAACACTATCACCACTTTTGTTGTCCCAGAGCTCGTGTGAAGCAGAAGACTATAGCTGCCCCATCATACAGATGGGAGACTGAGGCAGAGCCCAGAGCCAAAGCGCGAGGGCTGCTTATGTAACTAGCTATGTAATCCAGCATGCCGGTAGCCTCCAAGGGCCCAGACAGCTTTTCTGACATGCAATGGCTGGACTAACCCCGCATGAGAAGTCAGCCCGAGCTGTGGGGCAGGCTGTGATCGCTCCACTGCAGGAAGAGTTCAACCAGCCAGGAGCAAAGGGACCAGCCCTTCACCCAGAGAAGAGACGAGCCTCCACCCAGCAGTGAGCAAAGGGATAAGCCTCCACCTCTGCAAGAGCCCCCGTGCACCCGCTCTCTGTATGCACAGGCTGCCACGGGACACGTGCTGCAAGCCCCTGCGCCAAAATGCACTTGCATGCAGCAGGAGTGTGCTGTTCTTAGAAAGAACGTTCATCCACCTCTGAATTTCAACAGCCTAGATCCTTCACATCCTTATGTAAATCTCTGCTCATCCCAGAGTTTGACAAAATACATACCTTACGCACAGCCTGTATCAATATCTATAAATCCAGCATTTACTGGCTTGACACACTGATAAAATATCACATTATTTATTCCAAACTTATAATCAGAAAGTCAGAATTACAGCAAATGGAATCTTTTCTATCTTCTGTTTTAAAAGGTCTAATTATTTTATTACTCAATGTATGTACATGCAGATAAGTAATAATTATTCTGAGTATTATCCTGCATAATAGAGCCAGTTAATGCTCAGAGATAATAGCGCAGAAAGAGCTCATTATACAAATTTGTACAAAAATAACAGAATATTTTTTTTCTTCTGAACAAACTTGGTCTGGTTTGATAATAGCAAGTTTCAATCACTTCTTTATTTGCTGAAAGATTAAACTATGTGCAGCCAGTATACTGATTATTATTTCAACGATGAATCACCATGTGCTTTTATACCGGATTCAAAGAGGAATTAGGCATCCAAAGGATTTGAAGACAAATTCATGTAAGGCGACACTAAAAGAAGGATGATCCTGAAATTATTGCACATCTGTTTACAAACAGCCTTCTTGCAGGAAATGTCGCTTATGAGTTGGTGCTGCTAACAGCTGAGAAAACTCAAATGAGCGTGGAGAGGAGGAAACAGTGATGCTTTCCAGTTTCTCAGAACCATGCAAGTTTGAGGTGTAGAAAACCAGTTTGGCCATGGAGCGCATTTGGTTTGGCCAAGACTGAACTTGAAGCAGGACAACTGCAACACAAGAGGTGACTTTCATGCAAAAAGAAGCCAGTGTTATTCCTTGCTAACCCAGCTGCCCAGCATACCCCCTGCTCTCTGGTGGATCTAGCGGCGTGCTGCCCTCAATGCGTGTAAGGAAGGGGAGTCCTGTGAGAAAGGACATGTTTTGTTTTTCCAGCCCTTTTTTCCTTCATTTCCTCTGATCCAAGCTTGCTTCATTCAGCTCCTCCTTACCTAATCCCTTACTCCACTTTTGCCCTGAAATAAAAAACTTGGGGAAAAAAGCAGAAAATATAAAACAATCACCTGTTGCTTTTGGCTCCTTTCTCTCTTACTCCCATTTGGTTTTTCCTGCCTGGAGGCCATAGGCATGAAATGGCCCGAGGCCACGGGCAGGGCCACCATGAGACCAAACGACCAGGTCCAGGGGAAACGAAGCATCAACCAGCCCCACGATGCACAAACCATGGCACTGCTGGTGAGGCACAGCAAGGGTTTGGTTTTTCCCAGCACCAGGAATTCCTCTTACCCCAAAAAAAGGATGGGGCAGGAGGGCTCACGGCAGGGGTAAGGGGTAAAGCTGCCCACCAGTGCCCAGGTGAGGCCAGGAGGGAGCGGGACAGCCCATCCATCTCCGCTAAGGAGAGGGGTTGTATTTCCCAGCAGCAACCTCCAGGTCACTGGCAGACAAGTGCAATGAAACTGCTGAGGGCAGGTTTCCAAGGAAAGCATCGGACACCTCCATTGGCGCTGGTGGGGAAATCAAACCAGAGGAGTGGCTGCAGGGCCTGAGGGGAGACTCTGCGATGGCAGCAGACACGTGTTTCTGATGAATACCCATGTCTGTCTGTCTGCTCAAACGCATGACAACTCTGTCTCACATTTAGCTACCACCCTCTCCCCATTAATTGTGTTTAGGAGGGGCTCTGAATCTTTGCCATACCCATTGCTGCTTTCCTCAAGCAAGTCATTTATGGCTGTAAATGTATAAGTTTATAATCATTGTTAATTTTGACTAATTACTAAGGCAGTTGCTTCTTCTTTAATACCAGCTTGATTCACACAGGGAGTGTGTAATGGGATTCCGGTGGGAAGCAAAAGCTGCTATTAATGCTAAGCCAGCTAACGCCAGCCGCTGTGAGTTACCAGCAAATTAGAAAGCACACAGGAGGCTCACGGCTCCCAGCCTGGGGAAGTGCTCGCTTGGCCCCTGCTGTATTACCAGCAATGGCCCCCCATGTCATGCAGGCAGGGGTGGGAGCAGGCAGGGCACCACACCAGAGCTCCTGGGTGGAGATGCCCCACTGCCTGCCCTTGCTGAGGCTGTCACCTCCCCAGGCTGGCAGGGCCCCTCGTGACACCACAGCCATGCTCTGTTGAGGAGCAGGGTCCCGGGAGGACTGAGGAGTTGTAGCAACCTCAATGACACCAACAGGTCATGGCGCATTGCCTGTAGCAGAAGAGCCCGGTCAACATTACCAACGGACAACCACGTCCATCCCATGCCATGTGCTGCATTACTGCTACACAGAGCTTCCTACTGAACTCCCAAAACCCAGCCTCACCTGGCAGCCCCTTGTCTAAAATCCCCATTGAAAGATCCCCACAGACAGAGCTGCTCACCCATGCCTTCCAGATGATGGTTGATTTCTAACCTGGATGATTACATCAGAGACCAGCTAAACTTGGCTATTTCAGACTTTGTACAAGTACCCAATTTATTTTCATTTTGCATAAAAATATTTCAAAAAACCTCCAAACAAACAAGCAAATCTACCTGTGGGAAGAACTTGGTCTGCTTCCAACTGAGCACTGAGGAGCACAAACATCCTTGGCTCTTGCGGGCAGTTTTGACCAGAGGATCACCAACTGCAGCATCCCTGCAAGGTCCCCCGGGATTTCTCCTCGAAAGGGCTGCAGCTCACCCCACACTTCACAGACTGACATGGGGGGGGCTGGGGTTGCAGCCGGTGTCTCCCCCAAAGCCAGCTCTGCCCTGGAGCTGTGCCCTGGGAGCAGGGAATGGCCGGGCTGAGCAGCATGGAAGAGACTGACACACTTGCACCTCCTTTTCTTGTGGGATGGGGGCTGCCAGGGACTTCTGGCACAATGACGTACTTTCAAGGAAGGAAAATAATGCACAGAGGAAGAATTAAAATAAAATCTCCACGGAAAAGGAAGACTTTTGGTTCAAGCCTTTCTGTCTTGCATCCCTTGGAGTCCGGTCCTGCAGTGAAAGGAGAAAATCATCCTTATACTGAACACAATTTCATAGCTCACTTCTGCTTTTGATGAAAACTCATTTGTGTTTTTTTTTCTGCATCAACATTTATACATGTGCCCAGGGAATGGGAAGGCTCCCTTTAACCAAATGAAACATTGTTCCTGCCTCTAGACAGATATTACGGATCCTTGCAATTTCTATCATCCAGCAGAGGAGGCTGAGACTGTGAATTTATTTGTCTGCGGTTTTGGGGTTTTTTTTTGTACACCAGCCACATGAGGGTGAGCGATGCTGCTCCTCGGCCGTGATCTGCCACTGCTTTGACTGGAAGTCCAGGCTTGTTCTTGGGCTGAGGCGCTGACCCATCTCCATCACTGACACAAGCAGTAGGAGCCTGGCTCCGCAGGCGCAGGGGACCTTTGCCACCTTCTCCCCTGTATCTGGGATTTATTGGAGAAACGATGCTTGCCCATGTCCTGGATTCCAGCCAGTCAATGACACTGCCGGTTGCAAATCTTATTTCTACAGCACTGATGGGTTCCTTTTCCATAGATTACAAAGGGCATTTTTATCATCCAAATTGCATGAGCCAGCAATACAATTCACTGGAATATAATACCTCTATAAATATTTCACAGAAAGATGCCAAGTACTATAAATCGTTTCATACAGCCACTCCCAAACGGCACCGAAGCATGGTGCGCACCAGAGGCATTGCAAGGTCTGTGGTCTGAAGCCTAGAAGGAGGAGCTCTCTGTCCCATCCATTGGCAAGGGGAAGAAAATACACTTAAAACCTTCCTTGGGCAAGGTATTCACCAGCACACCACCCCAAGGCTCTGTGACAACTCTGAATTATCATGGCACACAAGCTGAGCAGAATGTCATGGAAAGAGCAGAAAAAAACCTTCATATTTATGGGAGAGACTATGAGTCTAGCGATGAGTCCCGTTCCTGGGGCTTGGGAAGCCTTCTCCTCCGTGCTGAAGGAGGCCAACCAGGGATGGCACGGGGCAGGGGAGCAGTGCATGCTGCAGGACACCAGAGAGCAGCTGTACCAAGTGCCTCTTAACACCTTCCACAGCCTCTTACATCTGTTTATCCCCACCCCTTACCATGTTCTCCAGGGGTGATCTCTGTGCCTGCCCCCTCTCCCCCTGCCAAGCAGATGTGCTTTTTACACAGCAGATGTTGGTACTTGCTCTGAGATAAGTAATAGATCTTTCCATTGGCACAGGGAGTAAGAATAATTTCTAAAAAAATAAAATAACCAGCTTGTTTTGGGGCTTATTGCTAATGTTCATTAAAAAGTTCATTTTTTTATTTAAAGATGTGGCATTTTAAAGCCATTCTCTTTAAAAAGTTGGTGTTACAGGCTGTATGCAGTGCCCTGCGGCTGAAAAAAACAACCTGGAAATGCTTTGATCTCCGATCTGTAAATGCCTGAGGAGAGGCAGCAAGCACATTGGGTCACAAGCTGATGGACGAACAGTTCACAGGAAACCAACATCTGGCAGCCTGTCCACAGCAAAGAGTTTGCGTAATTTCCAGAAAGGCTCCCTTGCAGTCCAGGACAGACAGATGGTACAAAGTTTCCTTTCTAATCCCCTCTGTGGCATGTTAAAAAGAAGTCAGAAAAGCCACACAGATCCCTTGGAGTGACGTCAGAGGCCCCCGCTCATTTAGACAGAGAAGCCCTTTTGTGCAGAGCCCAGTGCAGTGGGTCCCGAGTTTCCTGAAGCTTCAGACATTGCAGTAAAATAGCATCAATTTTAATAATCTTAACCAGATTTGCAAATCTTAAGCAGGTTTGCTTACCTGCAAAGGAGCAGAGCTAAGGACTGTCTTTTTTCCAAGCCAGTCTTTCCGTTTTTTCAGCTGAAAAGCAAACAGTTCTAGTAAAAGAAATGCCCCCTTGGGACTGGAAGAACCATAGTCAGAACAAACACGACTGGGACTGGATTTGGTTTGATGCAATTTTCAGTTTCTTCCAGTTTTTTCCCCCCGAGGGAAAGGTAAAGACCAGCTGTGGGCATACCACTGCAGTCAGGAGATGCTTTGCTGATGTGTTACACAAGGAAGAAGTGAACCCTTTGCAGTCCAAACCTCAGCCTCCTGAAGGCAATGGGCAAATCCCTTCAGGATAACATTATGATTTCCCTCAGTGGCTTTCTGTGCCATGCCAGAAGTGCCCTTCCACGCCATGCAGAGGATAGAGGTGGCTGCCCCGAACCCCCTGAAGCTGGTCACGCTGCCCAGGGAGGTGCCAGGAGTGAGGACCACAGGGAATGGCCCTGGGCATGGGTCCCCCTTTCCCATACGGGGACGCTCCCCAGCTCCCACCAGCACCAGCACTCCTTTGGGCCCCGGAGGATGCTGCAAGGGTGCGACATCCAGTGATACCTGATTTAGAAAGAAGCCAAATGAAAGCCAGAGCATGTGGTTCAGCTTTTAATCACAGTTACGCATCATGTCTCATGTTACCAAGACATCCGTGCTACAGCAATATGCTGTTAAGCATCACAGCTATTGGAAAAGAGCAATTGAATCCCACAGGTAGCACTGATATTTCATGTTTATAGCTCTCCCCAGCTCCCTTTAGGCAGGGAACGGTTTTGCTCTTACAAATAACTACACTATAACTAATTAAATAGTGATCAGTTTGTTTTAACAGACGGGGTTATGTGGTAACGATGAGACTCAGAAGTGATTATAAATCATACGTAAGGTTCATGTGACACACGCAAAGAGCTGCACAGGTATCTCCCTACATATGTTCAGGAGTAAGCAATAACATTATTCATTTTCTAAGCCTTTTTCTTTTTTTCTGCAGTATAGCCCAGGCATTTTTGATTCTAACGTCTTAGTTACTTATAGGAACTTTCTTATAGTGGTCTTAAGAACCCTTGCCATCAGTTTTTGTAATTATTCCTGAACTTGAAAAGAAATAGCTACAATTTTTAATTCATCAAGTAGTTCTTACAGTAATAAAGAGCTGAATTAAGCAGAGCGAAATACGAAGAGCAGCAAAGCTGATCTTCTGGGATTCCCATAGCAGAGGGTAATTCCAGCTTCATAGAAGTAAACAAAACCACCACCACCACCCCAATTTGACAGGAAAAACCAAGAAAATATCTGGGTCGAGATGAAGTTACTTACCTGGAGATTCATGCCACAGCTTAACTATCACAATTCATGGAAAGTTAGCAAAGCAGGTTTCATCCTGCAAGGATTGGGATTTGCTCTCAGAAGCATCTTTGACTCCCTGGTCACCTGTGAGCTACAGAGATTTGTTGCAGGTAAGAGCAGAAGAGACAGCAGCTCCAGGCCACGTGCGACCTGCTCAGCCTGGATCGCACCACAGAGGAAAAGCCTTGTACTTCACAGCGAGAGGCAAGAACAACTGACTTCAAGGTAGTATCAATTTCTTAACCTGCACTTGGCATTTGAAGACACTCTGGGGTTTGAAGGACCTCCTGCACATCTCCCAGATCCCCCTTCCGGTTCTCTAGATGTTTTCTCAGGAGATGTTTTACTCTCCCTTCCTTTGAGATTGATTTTTACATGGACTTTCAGAGCTCATCCAGTTTTTGAGATGGGGGGAATTTATTTTGGCCTATAAACTTGCTGAATATTGGTTTCAAAATAACTATCTACATTGTAGGATGTCAATAACATCTAAATAGCTTTTACAGGATTGCCTCTACCTCCAAGTACCCCCTTGGCATTCCAGGTCAATATTCCTTTCCTTTCTTTGTCTCACTGTATAGCTTTTAGTGAGCTTTTATTGTGATATCTAGTGAAATCCCTACCACAATTCGGGATTAGGGATCAAACTAGTACATTCCTGTAACATGTCCCCTGGCATCTCACTTCTGTTTGTTGTTTTGATTCTGAAAGCCATTAGCCAGTCTTTAAATCACTGCCAGTCAGCACAGAAGTCCATACACCCTCAGTCTGGCTGCTCTTAATGCATGGAGGCTATAGAAGATGTTTATGAATAGCCAGGAGGGCACCTCTTGATTTGGGAGCCAGCTGTGCCTTTGCAGAGCTGATGTGAACAGAGAAGAGAAAATGGAGAAGCTGATTCCATCTGATTTACTTGTCCTGGAGCATCTCCACTTGGTGGGCTGCTCTTTCTGGACTAACACCACACACATCACTGTGGGAAAGCACAGGGAATCAGGTATGTCCTGAATCATGACAACCAGAAGAGTCTGCTGATGGATCTGAATGGTTAGGGATAGGGCCGTGCAGCCACCTTCTTTGCTGCTTCAACACAGGACTTCAATACTCAAACCAAAAGGGATAGTTCTCCATGATGCTCTGAAACCTGTTTGACCAGCGTGTCAGGGATGCATTGTGCTTCTGCTCCAGACTTAAATCCTGTGACATGAAAATAGCTTTAGTCTGGCAGAGTATCACTTTTTGGTGTGGATATGGTATTTTTTTTGAAAGGGCAATCTATTATGCTTAAGATGTGTCATTTTTTGAAGTTTTAGAGCTGCTTTCAAAACTATGCCTAAGCAAATACTGCAATAATCTACTTACTGTAGCAATGTGATCAGACACGCTTCATGCTTTGATCTGCAATAGAGCAGAGTACAGACTTCACGCAGTGGCATCATACCCATACTGATCATGGGCCCACAAGGAACAGGTATGTGTTTGTGCCTCACTACACTGCTGTGCAGTTCCTGCAGCAGACTTTGCCTCAGGTAGTGGACTAGCAAGGGAAGACCTCATCCACAGCCATTTAGGAGAAGGTAAAGTCCCAGAATTCACATCCCTCTTGTCCGAAGACATGGATTATAGAGAAAATGTGGGCCGTTCTTACCGGTAAAAAGCATCACGCTGTTCTCTGAGCATCTGATCGTGACCAGAGTGCATGAGTTGAAGGGCTGGAGCAGTGGCTCTGGATGAGGAACCTCCAAAGGACCTGCAATAGGTGGTTGCTCTTGTGCCCACTATGGTCCTAGTTCCTTCTCCAGCCTCTTCCTAGTTCCTTCTCTGCAAAAAGAGACTGTCTTATCACAACAACCTTTTTTTTTTTCCTTTTCCTGTCATCTTTGTTTTGCTTTGCGATACTGCTGAGAGATCACTCAAATTGTAATCTCATGTACCACAGGTTTTGTCAGTCATTTTTTTGTGTTCGTTTTTTTTTTGACATAAGGAGACAGGAAACAGAACAAGTCATGACTACATAAACTCCAGTCTCCATAGCAACAATGAAAAGTGTTTTCCTTCCTCAGTTTTACAATTCCAAGCCTATAGTCTCACCTGAGGACCGGTGAGAGGTTAAAATGTTTCCTAACTTACTTGCTCATTGTGGAGTTTTAAAAGCAGACTACTGGGGTGAGTAGCACAGGCAAGTGAGACCCGAGAAGCTTTCCTGAGCTCCAAGATGTGAGACAGGGGCTTGGGAAGGGCAGGCGGGAAATAGCATTTTCACCTCTGTAGGACTTGTATGCGGTAAATCACACTCCTGTGGCACAAATCACCCAGGGCAAAGAAAGTGATGAAGAGAAAACATAACGTTACCTGGTGCCACTCTTCCTCAGACTGAGCATCCCACCACGGTGGGATCAGGAAGGCAACACTGTACTAACTCCCTCGAGAATGTGGGGCCGCACTGCTGTATTTGCACCAAAATCAAAGCAATTGCCTTGTCCCAGGTTACTGCCGTGAACCTGCCGCAGCTATGCAGAGTGCACAGTGCACGCAGGCAATGCTGCATCCCAAGCTGACAGCCATCGCCAATCGCCGTCTCCTGCAGCTACGTGGTTCTGATACTTCGTGTGTGTTCATGAAATGCTAAAATTGCTGAATGCTCAGGAGAAAAATTCAAGGAACCTGTGATGGACAAACTGAATTCCCCAGGACAGACTGGCGAATTTTGAGCCTGAGGAAGACTGGACCCACAGTCCCGGTCAACCTCTGGCACCAAGACCTCTGCCGTGGCTTTGGCACTCTGCGTGATGGATTAGTGCTTGGCAGAGGCCTCTCCGGAAGAAAATACTTTAAAGTACCAAGAGGTGTGTGGAAGACCTTTCTATTTGTTTGTAAAGCCAGTTCTTCCTAAATCTTCTTTCCTTCCCTGCCTGCCAGCCTCCTAGGCAGGGGCTGCCAGCGAGCAGCAGGCTGTGGACATGCAGTTCTATGTGCCGTGCTCCTGCCCGCGCTGCTGCAGCAACGCGTGTTAGTCACACGTCATTAAGGCATCCAAGTCATTTCTATAAAAGGTGTTGATTCCCTCTCTCCCACAATCTGAGCAAAGTCCCACCATATGAAATCAGCAATTAACAGCCCGACAAGGACAACAAAATCAGGCTGAAATACAGACGCATCCAGACAAACCTTATTGTACCTCGATGCACATAAAAAATGCACTTGATTTCTTTTCCAAGCTGATGTTCCAATTGACAATGTTAATTTGGAATAGCTGAATTGGACAGGAATGGCATATTTAACTCAAAAGAAAAAGACAAAACAGAAGAGTTGAGTTTCATCATTTGTAAAGAAACTCCGCAAATGAGTTGTCCTTTTCACCGTACCTGAGGGACAGATCCAGCAGCATCCTGGGAGCACTGTACAATACCATCTGAAGTTGATGAAGTTTTCCAGTGGTAAAGGATTGCAAGATTTTGCCCCAAGAGGCTAAAGAAACTGTCATATTAAGATACTTAGGTCAGGTCTATTTTCCTACCACCCAGTAGCATGTGCTCACATTATAAAATTACATAGAAAGAAACAGAAATTCTCAAATAAGTTCTAACTGGGTCTTTGATTAACGGGATATTTTCTTCAGCTTTGAAAAGTTTTTAACTTATTAGATCATAATCAAAGGTGACTTCACTGATGACAGCATGATATTGTTAACCTGTACTCGAGTAGCAGAGGGGACGTACAAGGAGCAAATCCCTCTGTGAGTAGGAAACACAGACTGTCAGCTGAATTGGTCCGCAGCTCCTTACTGCCTCTCTACAGTGCCCCAAAAGGGAAAATTCAGACTCTTTTAGCAGCCCTCTTCAACCCCAGGTGGGCCACGTGCCTAGGACTGGACGCTGGCAGACAGCGCGCCTTGGGTTCGGCCACGCGCGGTTTAACCCCAGTCTGGTTGGCAGAGCCTGCTGGAAGGATCTATCGCCGTCTGTCATCCGCTTGGGTTAACTCACCGACTCCTGACCGCACCATCCTATTTTCATGTGGGTCTGTTGTACAAGGGAAGAGCATGGCCAGTTTCCGCTGCTCTGGTGGACTTTCTATGCTATAGATTCTGTACATTCTTCCACCAGAGTAAAGCTAAGTGATATCCTGCCTTTGGTACAACCCCAACAGAGTACTGCCAGCTTACTTTCTGCTACATATTTTACTGGTTTTGCTGTTAATCTCTCAGGATAAAGATATACCACTATTTTAGATTCTGTACTAGTTGTTTTTCCAGTCAAAACAGAAATAGTAACCTTTTGGGAAAAAATGGTAAATATGTTAGCTCATTTAACAGATTATTTAGATTTCACTTCATCCCTCTAGGACTGTAACTGGCATAAAACAGAAGGCTCATCTGTGCTGGAAATGGTGTTGCAAATGGTGGTATTTCAACAAAATACTTTTTGAGGGCTTTAAAGTAGTAATATGCACTTGTCTCAATGTTCCTCAGCATTTATAACAAGTTGACAGATATTCAGTAACTAAAGGTCATTTTATTAAATAAGAATTCTTGTTTTATAGTCTTAAGTACATGCTTTGAAATTGTTAGAGAGCAGATTAAACACTGAACTCCCCAGACACATGTATCCGTTGCTTGGGATCACACATCATGTAAAGGGGCTTGTTGAAACACCTGACATTTACTCATGACACACACTGCTACATGTGGCAAAACCATTCAGTTCTTGGTCATTTATACATTGAATTTATACATTAGCTTATAACTCTCAATTTCAGTGAACAAGGAATACTTTGTATTGCATTTATATAACGGTTGCATCCAAATAAAATTAAATTCTGTGATCTTCATATGCCTTAATCGGTAGACACAAACCACTGGAAAAGCTGGAAGGACTCAGCACTGTCGAGTTTGTTCCCAGGGCAGAGCTGTGGCCACTGAAACTGCTGAAAATGTTCCTACCAAAGCCAGGGGTTTTGCAGCAGGTATGCAACCTCTGTGAACAAGAGCAGATCATTTACAAATGCAATTATTGTCACTTCTAACACCAGCCATTTGATTTGTGTCAGTCTTTACAGGGAAATTCCCTCACTGTGAGGCTCTTGGGTACCAAACACTGGCAGGCGCACCAAGCCTGGTCCCGCACCGGGACGCAGACCAGTCGGAGGTGGGTCAGGCAGTTCTGTTATCAAAAAAGCCCTGCAAAACCTGTGTTGCTGCATCTACATCCTCCAGCAGGAAGGATTTACCTTGAAACCCTTTCAAAGAGGTATGAAAATCCACAGTTAAGCAGGACGGCATGTAGAGACATCTTTTGCCCTAGAATGGGAGATGCCTTTTACAATGATTCAGCTTTCACCCTTCCTCAAAGGTACGTGGACCCTCTGTGTTCACGCTTGAAGTAAATCAGTCTGCCAAGAGATTCAGCCCTCCCTCTGTTTGCCTATAGAGAGTAAAAATTAAAATAGATTATAACAGGCAGGGAAAGGCATGGTATTGCTCCTTCACTAATTGTTCAATATTTTTACCTAGAAGCCAATGAAAATTTGGCCACTGACTCATCGGTGAATAACCAGTCTCTCATAAACACATATCCAAGATGAAGAAATAGGAAGCCCACTAATAATTAAAAAAGATTAAAGTAAGTCCAAATAGCTGAGAAATGAAACTCCTTCATAAATCCTACCTTCAATATGTTAAATTATTAATTTATTTTTAAGTGAGAAACATCACATTCTAACAGCTCTTGGTGGATAGCCAGCAAGCATAATCCCATATCACAGAAATAATAAAACACTGAAAGAATGACGGGTTTAGTTGTTCTTTTTAAGATTTATAACTTGTATTTTGCATATCAAAACTGGTAACTTTTAATGAGACAGATTTCTGAAAATTGTTTGCGTATTGGTAAGACTTCAGCTCATGCCTTTTCCAGCTATCTAAAACTTCAGCTCCCTCCAACTCCTACGAGCTGCCAGGTGATCACATAAAATGTTAATACAGATAAGGTTTAGCCAAATTAACCAGTTAATTTTATCACTCTCTTTTAGTTCTAGAAGAGCCAAATGGATTTAAGATCAACAAAATACAAAGGATCTTTCTTAATGGATAAGCTGAATGGAGAGAGGTCTTTTAAAGGTGGTAGGAGCTTTTCAGTGCTTAGTTGTATAACAGCAATCCATACCAACACACAGAGAACACAGCTTAAAACTTTGTACTCATTTCTAAAGCGATCATAGCTATTTTTCATTATAAGGTGAGAAGTATCTTTCTTCTAAGCAACTTTTGCCATTTGAAATGGCACGCTGCCTGTGGTTTTGAAGTAATTTTGATGGATGCTTTCCTTTGCTCATTATCCATCAAACCCTGTGTAAAATTCTCCACGTTAATAAAATAAAATTAAAGAAAAAGCATCTCTGTCACTCTACCTTTCTGTGAACAGGATGAGAAGTCCATTGTCTTCTTCAACTTAACTGTCATTAACCACAGTTGTAAATCAAAGAATTTCACTGTTGCATGGTGATGTTGGCATTGCAAAGCTGCTGTGGGGCCACCCACGCCCACCACTTGTGTAAGTGCTGCTCAGATCAGAGCATGCCTTGCTATTAGCACTGGCTGTCTTAAAGCCAGCAATCTTTAAAGATGTTGCATTCTTATTGTGGAACTTTGGCTTTTGTAAGAGTTGTTTTAATACAAACATTGTACAAAATAAGAGCTACCATTGGGAATGAAAGAAAAAATTTGTTGGATTTACTAGAAAAGGGACTGTGGATGTAGATATTTACCCTCACCTCCAACTCACTTTAGGTCTTATTATAAGCTTAAGTTTTTCATACCAAATAGCAATTTTTCATTATAAATTAATTTAGCCTTTAGAAATGTGCATTATGTAGGTAAATACCTGAGTAGACAGATGCAGAACAAGTATTCTAACTAGTTTCATTGAACTAACGTTTCATTAAATGTGTTGACAAAAATAACTGTGCTCTAAATTGCAGTGTTTGAAACAAATTTGAAGCAACTTGGATATTGACTGGAAAGCAGGCACACATGTACTAGCAATCAAGGAGTGGAAACAAACTCTGTTGTCAAACACCGTTTTTGGTATTAAAACTGAGTAGACCTAGTGACAAAAATTAGTGGTTACTGTACATCTGATGGAAATGCAACAAAATACATCCTTATGCCCTAAAACTTTGGAGTTGGATTACATTTTTACAGCCTTTTAATTTTAAAAAGAAAAAAGCTTTAGGTATGTGCGAATGGAATTATCGGAGACGATCTTCAAGGTTCCTGCACACACACCCAATCTGTTTCCCACTTTGATGCTGGGGCAAGACCTAGGTACATAGCAGGCCAGAAGGGAGACGCCGTTCTCTCCAACCATACCCTTGAAGCACCAAGAACCAAGACTTGTGAACCTCAGCCCTGCAGTCTAGATGTCATCTCCACCCTTCTACCCATTTGGATTAGGCCCTTCAGGTTAAAGGATGTTTCTACTGTGCAAGCAGCGGAGTTGCAGCAGAGGAAGATGTATCAAAGCAACCATAAGTTGCACAGAAGTCTTGCAATCAACATTTTAATAGAAATTAACAACCTGCAACCTAAAATCCTAGCAAAGAATTGGAAGAGAGATAAGACAGAGAGAAGCAGGCTGCTCCCCAAATTGCCCCAGTTAGGATCCAGGAGCATAGCTTTGGCAAACCGCATGTTGTTACAACTTGAGACAGATGGAAATGTGCTTACTTGTCAAAGCTGTTATCCCCTAAGAGGAAAGAAATTATGTTGTCTTGAACACGCTGTGGGTAACAGACAGGGAGAGGTCCAGAAATAGAACACAACTAATAATATAAGACTAGATTTGGAATATGAAATGAAAGCTGTCTTCTGCACAGAAAGGGGGTGGCTTTTCTTAGCAGATAAAAAAGTAGGACTTTTTTTAGTCACGATAGTATGAGCATTAGGCATGCACTGTCCTGATGAAGACTTAACCTATTACCTGTAAGTTACAGATGTTTCTTATACAGTATTATCAACAGGCTAATTTCTGTGATTGAGCAGTTTACTAATTCTGGTCCATATAAAATATTGAATAATATGAGATACTAAGCTTTTAAAGAGCCTTTGAATTCTAACAGCATAACCAACTCATGAATGGCTTTTTAAAATTTTAGATACTAACAATAATCTGAGTCTAGCTTTGAAAAAAGTGCAGAATTTTCTTCATAAGCCAGTGGTTTCCTCAAGGTCAATTTAATAATTAACTACATGTTTTATTTTAAAGCTGTCCTGGTTTCAGTTGGGATAGAGTTAATTTTCTTCTTAGTAGCTAGTAGAGTGCTGTGTTTTGGATTTAGGATGAGAATAATGTTGATAACACAGTGATGTTTTCGTTCTTGCTGAGTAGAGTTTACACTGGTCAAGGACTTTTCAGCTTCCCCTGCTCTGCCAGGTGCATGAGAAGCTGGGAGGGAGCAGAGCCAGGACAGCTGACCCAGACTGGCCAAAGGGCTATTCCATACCATATGACGTCATGCTCAGTATATAAGCTGGGGGAAGAAGAAGGAAGGGGGGGACATTCGGCATGATGGCATTTGGCTTCCCAAGTAACCGTTACGCGTGATGGAGCCCTGCTTTCCTGGAGATGGCTGAACACCTGCCTGCCAATGGGAAGTAGGGAATAAATTCCTTGCTTTGCTTTGCTTGTGCACGCGGCTTTTGCTTTCCCTATTAAACTGTTTTTATCTCAACCCATGAGTTTTCTCACTTTTAGTCCTCCGATTCTCTCCCCCATCCCACCGGGGGGGAGTGAGGGAGCGGCTGTGTGGTGCTTAGTTGCCGACTGGGGTTAAACCACGACAAAAGCACATTTCACAATAAAGCTCAAGAAGAAAACCAACTTTCAATTTCAACAGCAGTATGTGTTTCTAATTCTGCTTATTTCTTTCCATTCAAATAAGTCCACTCTAGTACCATACTTTTGTTCCTTCTCTACTGAATCCACATCAGAAAACAAATGCTAATTACATCTTTTCCATTAAGGCAGAGGATGATATACAGACAGAAAGATGTTTTGCCCTATGGGTGCGCTAAGATTAAAAAAAAAAAAAACAACCTTTCTACTTTTAAAATGTCAACTTATTTTTACCAAATTCTTTAATTTTCATCCTCAAGGTTTTCGTGCCCCTGAGCTGGGAGATGGAGATAGGACACAGAATGTAGTCCCAGCTGTCGAAGAGGTGGCAGTCACCGACCTGCTCCTCCACCTGGATGCCCACAAGTCAATGGGGCCAGACGGGATCCACCCGAGGATATTGAGGGAGCTAGCGGAGGAGCTTGCCAAGCCACTCTCCATCATTTATCAGCAGTCCTGGTCAACTGGGGAGGTCCCAGATGACTGGAAGTTAGCTAATGTGACACCCATCTACAAGAAGGGTCGGAAGGAAGATCCAGGGAACTACAGGCCTGTCAGCCTGACCTCGGTGCCGGGGAAGGTCATGGAACAGATCATCCTGAGTGCCATTATGCGGCATGTGCGGGACAACTGGGGGATCAGGCTCAGCCAGCATGGGTTTATGAAAGGCAGGTCCTGCTTCACTAACCACCTCCTTCTATGACAAGGTGACCCACTTAGTGGATGAGGGGAAGGCTGTGGATGTTGTCTACTTGGACTTCAGTAAGGCCTTTGACACCGTCTCCCACAGCATTCTCCTGCAGAAGCTGGCTGCTCATGGCTTGGACAAGTGCACTCTGAGCTGGGTTAAAAACTGGCTGGACGGCCGAGCCCAGAGAGTGGTGGTGAATGGAGCCAAATCCAGTTGGCGACCAGTCACGAGTGGTGTTCCCCAAGGCTCAGTGTTGGGGCCGGTCCTGTTCAATATCTTTATCGATGATCTGGATGAGGGGATCGAGTGCACCCTCAGTAAGTTTGCAGCCGACACCAAGTTGGGTGGGGGTGTCGATCTGCTGGAGGGTAGGAAGGCCCTGCAGAGGGACCTGGACAGGCTGGATTGTTGGGCCGGGGCCAACTGTATGAGGTTCAACAAGGACAAGTGCCGGGTCCTGCACTTCGGTCATAACAACCCCAGGCAACACTACCAGCTTGGGGAGGAGTGGCTGGAAAGCAGCCTGGCTGAAAAGGACCTGGGGGTGCTGGTTGACAGCCGCCTAAACATGAGCCAGCAGTGTGCCCAGGTGGCCAAGAGGGCCAATGGCATCCTGGCTTGTATCAGGAATAGCGTGGCCAACAGGACCAGGGAGGTGATAGTGCCCCTGTATTCGGCACTGGTGAGGCCGCACCTCGAATACTGTGTTCAGTTTTGGGCCCCTCACTTCAAGGAGGACATCGAGGTGCCGGAGTGTGTCCAGAGAAGTGCAACGAGGTTGGTGAAGGGTCTAGAGAACAAGTCTTATGAGAAGCGGCTGAGGGAGCTGGGGTTGTTTAGTTTGGAGAAGAGAAGGCTGAGGGGAGACCTTATTGCCCTCTACAACTACCTGAAAGGAGGTTGTAGAGAGGTGGGGGTCGGTCTCTTCACCCCAGTAACAAGCGATAGGACGAGAGGAAATGGCCTCAAGCTGTGCCAGGGTAAGTTTAGGTTGGATATTAGGAAAAACTTCTTTACTGAAAGAGTAGTCAGGCACTGGAACAGGTTGCCCGGGGAAGTGGTTGAGTCCCCATCCCTGGAGGTATTTAAAAGACGGGTACATGCAGTACTTGAGAACATGGTTTAGTGGTGGACTTGGCAGTGGTAGGTTAACGGTTGGACCTGATGATCCTAAGGGTCTTTTCCAACCTTAGCAATTCTATGATTCTATGATTCTAAGTTTCCACCTTCCATTAGGAGAAAAAAAATACTACAATTAACATAAAATTGTTGTGATTATTCCATTTTAACATTTATTCTTGCATAGAAAGCCAAATAGCCAGAGACACCCATTTCAGACAAGTTATGGCATCAGCAGCACCCATTATTCCACAGAAACCACATTTAAGTCCAACTGGAAAAGGCAGTTTCAAAATGCTTCCATACGCATTAAAACAATGTTTAAACCCTTTTAGTTTTTGTGTTCCGAGTCTTTAGAAATGGTGATTTTTTTATTAGGTTTGGTAGCCTCATCCATCAGTTCCTTCAGCTGCCCAATCTGTTCATCACGGAAGTCATTAAGTTTTTCTTCTGTGAGCTGGATTCCATACACAGTCTTTTCTCTCAAGTTTTGTTTGTCCTCATTAATTTGTTGCTGTATCAGTGCTGCATAGTTCTAATGAGGAAGGAATATAAAAGTCACAAAAATGACAAATGCAGGATTCAGGTCAACTTCTTTTAATACCATTTTACTGTAAAAACATACTCTTATTCAACCTTCTACAACAGTCTATTAATCAACACCAAATGACAAAAAATACACTTTTTCTAAGACAGAAGAAGTTATTAAGGTATTTCTAGTATCTACAATCAATTTTACATAGCTAGTTTAAAATGCATATCATATATGTACAGCTTAATTTAATTCTGTCATATCATGTACTACTACTGAAAACAAAACAAGCCTTTCTGCCTAACGATGCTCTGCATTTCTGGGAACTAATAAGGTCATTTGCACCCAGCCCTGGACTGCTCCAAAAGCAGTATGAATTCAGCAACTGTGAGACTTCTGTCACTCTGTCAGCTTTGGAAGAAACTAGTTACCAAAATTAAAAGTTAGGGGAGAAGAACAAGGGGCATTAAGGACAGACACCTCCATATTGCATACTCATTCCCTGAAGGAAAAACGGATAACCACTTTTCTGTACTGTTTTGAACATAAGTAAGTTTGTTCAGAATTCCTTTCAATCCTGTTGTAAAAGAAAGCATTTGGACCATGTTTACTTAAATAACAGCATTTATAGTTGGAAAATTGCTTTATCACCACTTTGCAGCAATCTTTGACCATTACGACTTTTCGAAATTACAACACTCGAGGTTTTGCAAGGACAGTGGTTCTGAAAATTTAATTCGGCTAGCGGTGCTACCGCTGACACCGCTATGTTCAAAGCCCATCAGCATGGATCCTGTGCGCTCCCCGCCTCCCTCTGCCCGGCACCAGCCCTGCTGCAGCAGCTCTCGAAGAAGCTGTAGTGAATGAATTTGTCAAAAGCCTCATGGCGTGTGTACTTGCTGAAGTCAGTGAACCTACTCAGATGTTTAGAAGTTAAGCACACGTTTAAACGCTGGGTTGGAAGGGAGAATAAACTTTCTTATTCTTAAGAGGAACTTAAAAACAAACTCCACAATTAAGAAATGCATTTCAAAAGTTAATTTTTATTGGAAAAAATATAGGCTTCTCTCCTACTTTCAAGCACAACTCTGAATATAGTATAAGAAACTGAACTAAAAAAAATTATATTCTGAATAAATGAGAATAACAACTGTGTTACATGGTAACACTTTTTTTTTTTTAATAAAGGAGCACATATCAGGAGTATTCAAAAGCACAGGATTATAGCAATGAGATAAAAGCATTATTTTAATTTCCAATTTACAGCTAAAAGCCTCATTATTGCATACTGAATTGTTAATCCAATTACCAGCAAAGTTACTAAAGCTACTACTTCAGCTGTATGTCTAATAATTCCAGAGAAGTGGGTGAGAAGGAAAAATGTTATTCATGAGCATGTGATAAATTTCAAAACGACAACATTTACTAACATAAATACACTACATTGTTTATGGACCATGTCAAGGCTCACTGAAGTCAGCAGGATCTTACCAGTCCTGCTGCAAAGCTTAATTCATGGCTATTTAAAGAAAATAAATAGATAAAACAAACCAGGGCAAACAAAAGTAAATTTTTATTAATACAGACTCTGAAGTAAACTGATTCCTCATTTCTAATAAAGAGATCTGTAGTGGTAGTACGTTGTGTTAAAGTTACCTAATAAGAAAAATAACAACAGTTTCATAATACTGAGGTTCTTCCCCACATCACCTCTTCCCTTTTTACGTTAAATACGCATTCAGGAACAGTGACACTACAGTTAATCCCTACAGTAATCCTACACCTCAGTGGTATTACCTCACGGTAGAGTTGGTCCAGGATTTAGAAGGAACTAAATACAGGTTTTTCCAGATGACTGAACAATCAAACAATAACAACAAGGTAAAAAATGATAATGGGTTAAAAAGTCTTCAACTTCATGATTTACAGAATTTCTTATCAAGGCAGATGGACAAATGTGATCTCTGAAGCTTTCAGCAGACCAGTAACACACGGATATGTTACACATCAACTATTCCACCTCATTCTATCTTCAAATTTCTGCACAGAACAATCCGGTCAGTATTGATTCTGGACTCCAAAAGGAAAAAAATTCTCATTATACCAAACAACAACATTCACAGCATATAATTCAGAAACAATACTGAAATCAAATAATGTGAAACTCTCCACGTCTTATCAAGAGGCCTGACTAAACGTACAGACCCTGAGAACCCCTCCATGCGATGTCCTACCAGTGCAGGTTCCACAGTGGGAGAAAAGCTCTCCCCACCGCTAATGATCAACCACCTGGGAGCAGCCTGGGCTACTGCTGCAGGCATGGGCTATGGTACCTAGGAATGACTGATGTCCACCGGTTACAATTTTACAAACTTTGTTGACTAGAAGATCATCTTTTCCAAAAATATCAAATTAACTACTGGTAAAGGGTCTGCAATTGTTTTTTTTTTAATCTAACATCAAAGCATCACATTTCACAAAGCATCAGTGTGCAAGAATCCAGCTCTCAGAAGTGGTGCTCCTCGACAAAGGCGCAACGCCCGCTCTCGCAGGTGCCCTGCATCCAGACACACAGCGACAGACTGGATTTCCCCATTCCTTGATGCCAGGTGTTCTGCTTTGCAGCACTCCAACGTGCTCCCATCTGGACATGTCACCGCTGGCTCTTTTTCTCCACTCATTTTCTAGCTGAACAAATGTTTTGTACGTGCCAGAAAGCCTCAATAGTTGCGGTTTCACATCGATTTGTAATGTGAACAAAAATTCAAAATTGGACCCTGAAAACATGCTGGGTTTTTGCTGGCTCATGACAGAAAATGGAACTTTCTCAGCTTGTTGTACCAAAAGGCAGTGATGCACCAAAGAAAATATGTTTCAGCCTTCACAAAAGTGCTGGTATATGGCATATCTCATTTTCTCTGCCTGTGATGTCAAATGAGGAACGAACAAAGCTTGGGATATTTAAGCGTTTAACACGTTACTGTTCCCTCAGAAATTTATACTGTTATTATGTGATCAGCAATTTGTGGAAAGGTACTACATAATTTGCTGGTACATAGTTCTGCAATTTAAGATTCGGCTTCTATACAGAAAATGCACCATTTTGCTAACTGCACATGAGCTTTAATATGTTGAACTCCAAAGGTCAGTAATAGATTTAAAAGCATAATAAAAAAAAAAAAAACAACCCCAAAAAAGCCAACCAAGAAAACAAGCTAACATTTGTTCTTTCAATAATATATGTTTGGTCATAGAATATGATGATCACAGTCCCTCTCGGGCAATAAGGAGGAGCAGCATGTTTGTGTATGCTCTAGTTTTCATTAGAACTTAATAGATACAGTATTTACCTATTTCCCAGTGTCATCTTCCCTACCAGCAGAACTGAAACAAACCCTTGCTTAGCTTTCCCAAACAAGTAAAATTACTTTGCTTCTGCCTTTCATTTTATTTTACATATAACTGCATCTTCCAAATATAACAAAAGTCCTTACTGCAATCTTATTGGCATCTTATTGCAATTATGGTTCACACTCTGCTCACAGAGCCAGAGACAGGAGACACAAAATGGAAGACAAGTACACCTGCACCCTCGCAGAGCCAGGCTCAGTGCACACAAGGATGGCAGAGGCACACAGGTGCTCCTCTCCCTTGCACAGACAGTCAAGTGTGGCAGGTCAGTCAGGGACAACCTCTGCACCTTAGGTTTTTTTAGGTTGGTTGGTTGGTTCTTTGTAAATAGCTCTTACTGCAATGATCCTCTGCCTGCACCAGCTGGGTGCCCGCTTTCTGGGCACCTACATGAAAAAACCAAACAAAAACCAAACCACCAGCTGAATGGTAAAAACCTTTGCCCCTTTGCATATGACTGCCACCAGAAACAAAGATGATCAGAATCAAGTCCAAGTCAAGACAACCTCTCCTGACCATTTACCATCAAAAGACGGCTGATTTATCCAGTATTCAACCCCAGCATGCTGGCCATCCATATCACAGACGCTCTCAGAGTCCTGCTCCTCCCAGTATCCATCCCAGTCTTAAAGGAGGGTAACACTCCAAGGTGCAGACTGGCCAGGTCCCTGCATTGCCAACAGTACGTGCAACCACAGACACACACCGAAACTCTCCGTATCACCAATGCAGAGGCGCGGATGCCTCACCTGAATACTCTGATGCACTCCTTAAAGATGCTGGTTCTGCCCACGGATCACGTTGGTGTCTACAGCGTGCAAACTGAATCCAGCCATTAGGCTCTCTTAAAATCCTATGACATGATTAAATACTTGAACCTCTAAGTGATTTCTACAAAAACACAGAAGGTGAGTATTTGCTGTAATCAATAACGACATGGGGTTTTTATTTAAATTCACTAAGTGAAGTGAATACACAGTTTTCCTCTGCTCTCTGATTCATAAGCATTCACAGAATGCACAAATTCATCAAAAGGGCAAAGGGATGGGTGACATTTGAGGTTTTAAAATACCACACATTACAGAAAGGGTGTCAGCCTTGTTTTCAAAGTTGAGAAAGGATTAAATACAAAAATAAAAGCAAAAACCACACAACCAATAGCCCCACTCCCTGACTACTACAGACTCCTATCTGGTCCAGTGCATGCTGACAGACATTCATCTCATATGTGAATACGAAATGCTGATAGATATTTATGATTTAATCGTAAGATTAAATGGGTTAAGATCCCATTTGCCCATTTTCACTGGGAACAATGGTAATCATCATTTCTATTTCCTTTGGCATCCTCTTCAACATGTACAATGCTACATCTTAGACAATTACTCCAAAAAATCTCTGTAAGATTCATTTAGATAGAAAAAGTCAGGATAGATATGTCTGTTCACAGTAACTACCTGCACAATTCACCTTCTTGCCCGATTTTCTCTTAAAAAAAGGTCTAAAATGTTAATCTCCCTTAAGCAGTTAAAGTAGAAAGCCTGTGTATTCATCCATTCCAAAAGACTACCTCCACTTGCAGTTAAATTAATGATAACACTGATAAACAACATTACTGGGGCCAGATCAGAAACTGCTACTTTGAGACATATTAAACAAACAGGGCACAGTCAGGCACTGAAAAACACTATCAAATTATTTTAAATTGATTTTTTCTCAGGGTGATGTCAAAAAAACAAGCACGGCCTGACAGGCCACCCTCATCGCTCCGTGGAAGTTAACTTAAAATTGCAGCATTTCAAATTCTTCTGCTGTTACTAGGAGTAAAATCAAACACATGCTGCTAGGACGGTAGCAGGAAGAAATGACTGCGAACGAACAGCACAGCAAGGAACAACCTGTTCTTATTATTGTGCAGAGATACGTTGAATGAATTATTTTATGCATGTTCAGACAGAATTCTGCAACTGATTTACTGTATTTTTTACTACAAAATTGTTTTGTTTGTTAAACTAATTGAGTATCAGCAAAAGACAAAATCTTCATAGAAGTGATTTTTAAATGGGAAATACACTTCATGAAATTCCAGAGCATCTTCATATATTTTACCTGAAGCTGTAAGTATTGTTAGAAATGTAGTAACAAACCCAGGAAAATTCTACCACGCTTAAGCGCAGCTTAATACACAATTTCAGTGGATATTTTCATACACCCGCGTACACATTAAGCCATAACAACCTACACGTCACCCTATAAGATCACTTAAAATAGCCCATAAACATTTTAAAAATTGCATAAAATACAATTGCTATCAAATAAATTACCTAATCTGAATAAACTGCTATGCAAAGTCACACATTCTCTAACAGGAACAATGTATTATCAGACAATTTCAAATCACCTTTGTTTTTGTAAAGGCCACACCATGATCACTTAAAAAAAAGGTCAATATACTATAAAGGGTGGTGAGTAAGCCTTCCTCCTGCTTTTGAAAATACCCATCAAATGGTATTTGAATGATACCAGGTAGACTTATGGCTGGCATTATCAGTGTTTCTTATGTGGAAAATTAAAATAGTAATTGCTGGGAAAAGGGCAACAGAATGAAGATGGAAATTTTGCTCTGAGGTAGCCAGCACAGCAGAGGACCTCTGGGGAATAAAGATGTCCAGCTCCTACGGCAAGTCGTGACAGAAGGTGAAAAAACAACTTTCTCTTCTGGCATTTAAATCACCTGAATATCCATCATGTGTAACAGCAAACCAGAGGCAACTCTTAGCAAGAGGAACTTGCACGAACATCGAGCACTGGTTTAACACTGCTCCTGCCAAAAGCCTGAAGGATGTAGGGTGAGTGGGTACTGCTGAGTGGTTTTGCAAAAAAAAAATTTATTGACTATAGTGTGAGCACAAAAGGGAAATCTCAAAGATTATTCTCTTTCTGAAAATGCTATAGGACTTTACATGTAACCCTGGAAAATACCAACATCCAAAAGGTATGAGGACAAATGTTTCATCCACAGACACTCGAGCTCCAGTGCAGCAGACAACTCTTGCATTCTGAGGCAATCGTCAGGCCTCTAAAATGGCATTGTGCTCCAGTTAAATAAGGCATTACAAACAAGTTGATCATCATAAAAATATGGTTATGCTATAAATTTAACAGGCATATACAAGAAAAAACTAGCGACAAGCTTATTTATAATAGAAACCAATGTTTTTCCTCATGGTTTCTTGTTCTAGCACCTCCTTCATTACCAATGTCACAGCACAGAATCCACCAACAAAATGTTTAACATCTACTAAGAGAGGCAGAGTTGTGCAAAGTAACACTAAGTTTTCTGGTCTCAAAACCAGGAAGATTTTCCCAGCATGGACACATTAAAGAAAGTCACAGAACAGCCCTTCAACAGGGTGGTTTGAGCTGAGGTAGCCATAGCTGCAAAGTCAGAGACCTGAGACGGTGCTGCAGCCAGCAAAGGCTGCAACAAGGGAGGTAAGCAAGCAAATGCTCTTCAAGTCCTGTGTTCACCACTGCTTATCTTGAGGTATCGCTTAAATAATATTCTAATCCTCTTTGCATTCACACACAAACCTCTGTCGCTCAAATTAAACATACTGTAAACTCAAGCTCTTTGGCTAGAATGAAGCACCAGGGCTGCTAATGAACCAGTGGCCACGCTATAGGCTACAGATTTAATTAGTTCTTCTGTTGAACAATTTATCTATATTTCATGAGAGCAATTTGGTTATAAATGCTGCTGTTCTGAGATCTGTTTACCACCTTCTAACAGCTCTTACACATAAAGAATGAGATGCCTGAAACAAGCTAAAAAATCTGCCATTTCTGTTACATTTCAAATTTCAGCCATCCTTGAGATTTCCCATTAATAACACAAGGTTCAGTTAAGCAGAAGGTAGGATGTAACATATCAAATAGGTACATTTTATTCAAAGGTTTGCTATGTACAAAAACACAAACACTTAAAAAACGGACTGAGTAGCTTATATGACCAGTCATAAGAACACTAAGTTGAAACTTTAAGCACATATAAGTAAGAATCAAAAAGGGTATCAGAAAGAGTACTTTATTTTTATTAAACCTGAAACATTACTCACTCTATTTAAAAAAAAAAAGCACGCATCTCAGAAATTAAAGGAAAGCACATTTTCATATAAATTTTTGAAAACTTCAGATTATGTGAAAGAACAAAAATAAATTTTTTAAAGCATTTTTTTCTAATCCAGCAACAGTGCAAATCGCACTCCTCCCAGGACGAGATCTGTGTTGTTCCCCGTGCATCACCACCTCTTGAGCAGGGCAGTTGAGGAATCACCAAAGGGAAAAAAAATCCCAGAGCAGGGCTAAACCAGAGTTGGTAACTCACAGCCACTGTCCCTGCCCCTCTGCTGAGGCAGCCACTACAGTGGCACTCCAGAAAGGGACGGAAAAACAGGGACAGCAGAGCAGCACACAAAAAAGAGTTCATTTAATCACAAATGCAAAACACAAAAGGTACAAAAATGACGCTGTTTTCCAGAGGCCAAACTGGTTCCTCAAGTACCCTTCAAGACGATGAGTGTGGAGAACCCATCTCACTACGGGATACCTCTCCTACCCCCAAAGACAAACAATGCAGGTGAAATAAAATCCTCCTTTGTCTAACAAATATACACAATTGTAATTACTGAGGAGTTCTAAAAACAAGTTGTGTGAAGAGCAGCTTGGATAAGCCATTTTGTATTCCAGTCCATTATTAGATGGAAAGATTTGTAGAGGCCATTTCAATCCAAGGGGATAGTCTAGCACTTGCGATGGGATTGTCTACATCTAAATGTTACATGCCTAAGTGAAGCTAGAGATGTAGGTTGTCTTTGTGCTCAGCGTCAGAGAGAGAAACTTCTGTCTTAAACATGATGTGATGACTGGATACACGGTCCTCCAGAGATGTGGGTCTCATCACTGCGAAAGCAACTATGCGTCTCTCTCTCTCGCTAGCTGTAGATGACTGGCTTCAATCAACTTCCTTCCTTTCTTATGGTAAAAGGAAAGTGTTCATTAGTTGTTTTGTTTTGTCTTTTTTTAATTACAAAAGGCAACAAAAATACCATTTCTCCTTGAATGAATCTCTAATCTCTCCCCTGGAGTTTGTTTTATCTTTGGGTAACGCTGCTGAAGTCGGACTCAGCAACATCCTGAAGTGAAATACATGATGGAAAAAAAATTGTAGCTCCTTTCTATCCTTAGAAAACTTTGAATTATGTATGTTTTAATTTCTGGCGATGAAAGACCATGTCACCATTTCTAATTACACACACAGAGGTAAAACAGATTTCTCCAGGACAAAGTCACTGGATCATAAAGAACGAGAACAACCAGAAAACTTCAAGTTTTCTAAAAGTTAATCTGAAAGGAAAAGCCACGAGAACTTTAACAATATCATGTTTTCCCGGGAGATTCAGGAAGAATGCTAGAATATCTGATTATCAACCAAATTTCAGGGTAGTGATCACAGTAACGCAATGATGCACATACTATAACTATACCGAACTGTTACCATATAAGGGGTTTGGGGTTTTTTTTTGGTTGCTTGCTTGTTTGCAGTTTGAGAGGAGAGAATGAAAAATTGTTCAGCTAAAATGGAGCCAGGGAATATAATTATGTAATACTTAGGAATCAGCACAGAGAATTATTATTTGATCAGGAAGGTATAAAATGGACTACTTTTTTTGAACACAGTTTACTAATATCGTTAAACTGGAAGAAATGACATTTATTTAGAGGAATGTGAAAAAAGCTCAAGGACTAACTCAGCTTTGTTTATAGCTTAAATAACATGTCATTTTAATGTCCTTTTTTCATGTAAGACTTATGAGATCATAATTTGAGGTGAAAGTGGGAAGTTTGTGGCCTGACCGGCAAGGTAAACATATATAAATGCTATTAAGACCAAAATGGAGCACAACAGCATTACAGTACATCAGAGTGACTTTACTGTCATTTGTGGAAAACAAGCTGTGATTAATTATTTCTTTCTGGATGCACGATACTTACATCAGTATTGTACATCAGGGCCAAAATCTAGGTCACTAAAAGCTTTTTGCATCATCTGATAACAACCATAGTCTTTAAGATCCTCTCCACTTACGTTAATAAGCTTCATCTCAGGCTTTAAATAGAAAGCTTGAGCTTGTTCTAGGGAAGAAGAAAGGAAAAAAAATTGGAACATATTTGAAGGAAAAACAACATTTAAGAAAAAATAAAATGACCAATTAAGTTCTGAAAAGATAAATCAATCTGAAATGCAGATGCAGCAGAAGAAACGGGGCAGGAGGAAGAGATGGGAGGTAGAACCAAAGAGGTAGTCATACAAATGGGTTCCAATGGCTGTTCCAAAGATCCTGTCATGGGTCTCCTCCCTTGGATAGGTTGTATCATTCAAAGTGTGAGCTCCACTGAAAAAAAGACTTCTTTTATGAAAGAATTAAAAAAAAAAAATTCTCTGAAGTACATATCAGTATTTGAGAGTCTTTTAAATTGGTACTGGAGACAAAAATACTTGGAAGCCAAATATATTAAAAATGCCATTAGAACTTAATATAGTTAACAATTTAAGAAAAAAACATGGAAAATTATTCAGTCTGGACCTTCATCCATAAAAGTTATGATGAAATTACACTGTTACTAACACCAAACTCTAAGGCTGCAGTGACTGGATAAATAAGCTACAGACCAGAAAAGTTAAACTTCTTTCAAGAACACTGTTTCATATTTTCATACAAATCCTAATAAATCCTCATCAATTTGAAAGATGGTTATTTCTTGTCTCAGTTTCTATTTTGCTTTGAAATTTTATGCTGTGCATGGCAGCTCTTTGGCTAATAAAAAAGCTGTCCTGAGCACTTTTGTCTACTGCTGATGTTTTGTCTGGCAAATATTATGCTACAATCTCACAGAATATTTGAAGTTTTATCACACGCTGTTAATTTAAAGCAGGGCAAAGGAAAAGACTGGAAGTGATAGTATCAGTTCATTTTTAGGTACTTAACTTCCTCAATGCATCAGTTATACTGCAATATTTCTATTTAAATATTAAGCTAGGAAATCTTGGCAAAATGCTTTACTGCAGATAATTCCCAGGCAAATATCGACAATAAGTACAGTCATTTTACCTAAAAAAACCTAAAGACTGTTTTAGCAACATAATCACACAACTATAATTAAAGCACACAATGCAAATATCACTTACAGACTCCTATATCAATTCTTTAAATAGAGGGCAAGCATCTTAAATTTGCAGTTATTTCTTTCAGAAGTATTACTTCCAGATTTTCAAGGAAGACAAGGATTTCACATCTAGATATTCGCAAAAGGAAAATAAAGCCTGTTTCCAAGACAACCACATTAGTTTCCAGACTGCTAGATACTAAGAACATGCAAAAGATTACATATCCCAGATGATGACACTTGAAAGACTTTCCATGCATGTTCTTCTACTCAATTTATACCCAATGAAGCATTTCAAGCATACCTATAGATCCAAAAGAGACTCGGTATTCTTATTTTTCCATTACTCACATTCCTATATGCTCGTTAGAGCCAAAAGCTTAAACTAATACAGTAACGAAGAAAACCTCAAGTATAAACAAAAATTTAATCCACTAATAGGCATCTTGCATTGATCTCCCTGACATTACAAATAACCTTTCTGCTGAGGGTGCACTGAATTTTTTACTTTAATGGACCTGTAGAAGAATAATGTGCTTGAATGAATGAAGTAAAAAGTCATGGGCAATATTTAATAAACAGACCAGCAGGTCATTAGTATAAAACTCAGATCCACCCCTTAGGACAAACAGATAGAAACTTCCCCAGTTTTAAGTGAACATATTCTACGTTCCCTGTTCCAATACAATGCATAGGATACTAACTTAGCAAAGGCAATTTGGCAACAGAAAATACTGAGTCGAAGGCTGATTTCTTGGCCAGTCTTACCAGGGTCCCTCTAGTAACAGGGGAGAGAGACAAGCCCTGGGTGCTTGTGGAGGCATTTAAAACAGACAACCAAGGAGTCATTAAAGTTTATCTACCTGCTTCTTCAACATGGCGCAAACATTTTGAGATATGCTCTTCATAGAGCACCACCTAGGAGACTGGCCATCAATAAAAGAAGGCCTACATACAGGTGGACTTGTATGATTTCAAAAATAAAAAATATTGCCCCTGGGAAACACAGGTTAATTCTTATAAGGGTGTTACTTAGGTAAGTATGACGTTCAGTCTGGTACTTTAGAAAGTCCTACTCTATAGAAATAACTCAGTGTATTTGATCACAATCATTTGGTTACAATTCAGTCCTTCCTGCTTTTAAATAGCAGCAATAGGGCATCTCTATAAAAATAAATGCATACTGATGTAACTGACATTTTCTTTAAGACAACTAACAACATACTGGTTTATATTTGTAAACTCACTCTGTGGAAAGAAGGCTTATTACTGCAATTAACGTGTACTTCACAGTACTTAATAAAAGGCAAAAAAGATTAACTCATTAGTCTCTGTGCTAGACCCAGTGCAAATTTTTAAAGTTCTCGTTGCTGCAGAAAAAGATGCTAAATGATGTTCAAGTTTTAGACCAGACATACACTTTGTATACACATAATCGTACCTCTGTCAAATGAAGTTAATAATATAAACTGTTTAAAAAGGTTTCCATATCCTCCAAGCAATAGAACAAATCACAGCATTTCCTTCTTCTTTGGTTTTATTGCTCTCAAAATTACAACAGAAAGTTCCTTACTCTGTTTTATTTTCCTAAAATATTGTGATATAACACATATGCAGCCAGAAAGTCCTCTGATAGGGTACAGACAAAAAAAGGTCAGAGAAATTAAAAGTTCCCATTCTAAACATAATTCTAAATTTGTGCTGAATTTTTTAGCAGTTTCTTAAGGTCAAAAAATTCTAAAGCCTACAAATCTATGTAATTTACCAAGGATTTTTAACTTGCAGATTTTTATACAATCTCTGAACTACTTCAGAAGCAGCCACACAAGTTAACTGAAATAAACAAATGTGTCATCAGTGTGTTCAAGAGCTGCTATAAAGGAGCATATATCTCTAATGACTACATCAGAGCCCCCAAATCTGAAAAAACCAAAAACTTCTGTAATCATCTGCAAGTCTCTGTCTATTTATCCCTTTATCCAATGGCTCTGACATTTAAGAGGATTTTTATAGCGTCTGTCACAATACAGCAAGTATGGGCTGGGCTGTCACAGGAGACTTGGAGGGATTAAGTACAAAAGGAAAAAGGAAAATTCACTGATCTGTTGAACAAGTTTCAAAAATCAATAAAGTACTGTAGAGACAGCTAATTTGAAAGCACTTCTGAAAAACTCCATAAAATATTCTGTACTGTTCTTGGGAAGATCAAATACATATCAAATTCAGGCCTGAACATGTTCTCCTGTAATCTCTAGACAACAAAAAAAACTTCAAAATTAACTCACCTAAATCTTGTTCTATTCCTTCTTTTTTGTTTCTGCTATTGCAGGAGGTTTTCCAACTATTAAAGGGGGCTTGCTTTGAATTATCAAATGATGGGGAAAACACGGTAGGGAAGTAATAAAGGGATAGAAATCAAGTAAGTCAAATAGCTTAGAGTTGTACGTACTTCATTTTGAAATGAACACTCATTTAACAAAAACTTAGGCTTTTGCAACGAAAATCCAGACTGCCTACTTATTCCTAAAAATTCTCACCCACCTAGAACCTCTCCTTTTTCTCTGTGTAACCACAGGCCATCCGGTCCCAAGCAAAAATACATGTTGAACTGGAACAGAAGTTAATTTACCTCAATAATTTAAAGGAAAGCATTTTAAAAAGAACACAAAAACACCAGAGCCAGGAAAACATCAAGGCAACCTTTCAGAAACGCAAATGTGCCACGTTAAGCTGGGCCAAGCCGGCTTAGCTCTGTGCTCTGGCTGCCAGCCTCCCAGGTGCTTTCACAGCCGAGTACCATGGTCTTCAGCTAAGGGCAAAGCGTTAACATTTGGAGCAGAACAGCCTGCCTGTAGAGAAGATACCAAGAATGGAAAGCGTAGCATATTAGTTCTACTTGTATGTCAAAAACCCCCAAGATAAACTACCTCTGCTCTGAGTTAAGTGGTACCATTTAATCATTTTGGTATGGTACATCCGCATCTGCTCAGATGCTCTCTCCACACTAATACAATGATACTTTTATCATCAGTGTCAATGTCAAACTGCTGCACTGTTTGTTTACACTGTATTAAGAAACAAGTCCTTTTTCTACTGTATATAACCAGGAAGAGAAGAGTTTTCAAACTGACTATATAATAAGTTCTAGAAAAATCTCTGCTTGCCATCCATTGATTATGTGAATAAATAGGTTGCCTCAAGGCTGCTATCAGTCGGAGACTACTAAAACCATTCAAGAGGTTTCATTTGTGTTTCAAGACTTTTCAACATTAAGGAATTATCTCAACTTACATTTGCATGGCTTTAAAATGACTCTGGACTTGTTTAAAGCAATGCAATGCTATATGTGCATCTGCCCACAAGTAGGCAGTTATATGAGAATCAGGATGACTTCTTGTCTCACTCTCCACTCTGCAGGATGGCTTTTAGAGCTACCTATTTAAGGTAAACTCCCAATTAAGCTACTCTGCTTTTTAATTTAGTCACAGGATTCACTATAGAGTTAGGTCAAGATAGTAAACAGGAAAAAAATCTCAAACAAATTGCCTGAAGACACCAGCAGAGTAATCCTGCGTAACTTTTACATCACCTACCACCCAGCGATGCTTTCCCTTGAACCATACTGATGGTAAATTATGGAGTCTTCATGAGCAGGGGTTTATTTCAGCCTTAAGCGGGGGATGAATATTAGCATGCTTTGCTGTCCTGCAGAATGTTTCATGTGCCTCTGAAAAAAAATCATGCCTGCTAAATAGGAAAAAAAGAAAATAATAGGAAATAGGAAAAAAATAAATAAGTAACATCAAGTAACATCTGAATAACATCAATCTCACCGCATTTGTGAAGCTGCCGGTCCAGGGGAGAGCTTAGACTAATCAAACTAAATCTCTTTAGTGATGTATTGGAAACTCCTCCCGCTCACCAGCATCATGAAGATGCAACAGGTGAGCACAGCATGCAGATGCAGCACGTCACAGCTCTGAGCACCAGCCCTGCACAGCAAGGCATCGGATTGCGAGGGTTCCTCTACCATCCCAGCACACGCCCCATTTCTATCACAGAAAAGATGAGTAGACTAGAATAAACCGTTGTTTACACGAAAACCCACTTGTGGGCTGCTTGCTGAACTGTCCCTATGGGCTAGACACTGAAGGAATCTGCACAGGCTGGTCCCAGGGCCCTGGCCAGGCATCGCTTTGGTGTCCTGACCATACTGTGCTTCCTAGCTCACCCTGGCTCCCTGGGGATCTCTGACCTGCAGGCACGTGCGCTACAGTAAATTCAGCCGTAAAGTCCACCTGCTATTACAGTGCAGGACTAGCCTTCACTATTGACTGCTGCCCTAGAAAACCAGAACAAAACATACTTTATCTTCTCTATGTCAAAACATAACATTTTAACATGAATTTTTCATTTCTTAAAAGAGGAAAACACTGAAAACAAGACCATACACCAATGGGGGGGAAGCAACGGTATCATTTGTATTCTACCGTATTTATTTATGAGAAAAATGTAACAGATCTCCTCATTTTCACTGAACTGCTTGCTATATCCACTATAGCTGTGATTTTACAAGTAACAGCTTTGCAAAACATCTTCTTTTGCAGAACCCAGCTTAGTAATGCTTTATTTCATCATGTGGGTGGAGAATTTCCCTGGGAAAGTTCTGCCACAATTGCTGTCAAAATTATCTTACCTATTTGAAATATCTTTAGGATCCTATCTTCCCTCAAAAACACTGCCTACAAGCAATCTAATCACAAATGAAAACAAACAAAAAAGCCTCATTGCTCAGGAAAAAGGAAACCTTTGGCAAGTAACTTGGTAACTTGCCAGTGATAGATGCATCATTGTAACAAAAGCTTTAATCAACAAATGGGATATGCTAAATAGTACAAGGGGTCATGAGAATTTCATCTCACACAACAGAACTGAACATCTGAAGGTGAAAAAAAAAGACAAAGCCAAATAAAACAAATTCAAAGTGCTCATTCACACTGCAATTAAATCCATTACACACTGTTGCATGCTTTCTGCTAAACTACTAAATAAATTCAAGTGAAGCACTGTTAGATATCAATCTAGCTAATGCATCCTAAAATTGTAATGCCATAAAAGACTGGAACTAAGTCTTTCCAATACCATGGAATTGATTTTCAAAAGGAAAATCTGCACAAACTCATATGCTTAATTTATTCCTTCCTATACTTTTTACTGTGCATTAAAAGTGTATATTTGTGCAAATAAGTGCACAATCCATTAAAAACAATACAATGAAAATTAATAATAATGTAGACAGCATTCACATCAGTATAATACTGATTTCCAAGCCCTTGCTAATTGCCGTAAAAGTCTTTCCCTCACAGTTACACTTCATACTGTTTAGCACATTAACCCTCATTTCAGCCACATATGTAATTTATATGGCTGACTTGGGTTTCAATATAAAATCAGATAAACTAAACTAAAGAATACTGAACATATTGTTGAAATGCAAACACATAGCCAACATCACACCTACATAGCTACATTTATATATAAACTAAACAAATTATTAGGCAAAACCCAACACAGTACGATTTTCAATTCTTCGGGACATATTACTCTTGGATTGAAAACAAGCGATTAGATGTACCAAAAAGAATACCAATGTGTGTCAGTGATCACGTACTTTCAGAGTACTCAGCTAGCACTTGTACTTCAGTACCATTTAGTTCTGAATGCCGATTTAAATTATGACTTTCTGACTTTTATCATTGTCATTAGTTTTCCTTGAACACCAGAAACTTGGGGAATTTTCTCAGCTAACATTTGAAAATTATACTGTAAGTCAAATCTTTTCTCCACATCCTCTACACCAAACAGCAAAAATCACAAGAATTTGTGATGGGACGAGGCCCCCAGCAACCTGATCGAAGATAGCCCTGCTCTGAGTAGGGGGTTCCAGAGGCCCCTTCCAGCCAAGGCCTTCCAGGCTCCCTCTGCTTTATTACTCTCCTCATTAAAAAGCCAAGATTAGTCCAAGTTATACTTTAATGACTATCCCTAAGTAAAAAATATTTAAAATACAAATCTCAAGTTACCAATAAGATCTGACATTATGTTTTGAGGATTACCAGATTTAAGATTTTTTTTTAAATGTTCCAGTACTGAACACATTGTACTATAACAAACAGTTCTTTCCTCCCCCCAAGGCAAATGTATAAAAACAACTACACCAACTACAAATTTCCCTAAGACAGACAAGTTCGTATACTGAAGAGATTAGTAATAGAATATTATCATCATTCAATAATCAGCTGATTTATTCAAACTGTATCAGAACACAAGCTTTTACTGAATGCATGCATAAGCTAGTTTCCATCCTATTCTTTGATAACAAACACAAAACTACATTGGCAGCTATTTCTCAGAAAAGCAACACAGACTGCATTTATTAGTTTCCTCACTAAATTGAACAGTCATTGAAGCTTTATTTGTACAATGTGCAAGTAAAAAGAACAAAACCTCCTTTCCACTTGAAACACAATACACATTATGCAACAGCACTCAAAAAATATCTGACCAAAATTTACAAGCAATACATCTTAGATTCCAGTTCACCAAATTAGGCTCAACGACAACAAAGTATAAATTAGAAATGCCCTAATCCACAAAATGGCATTACCCAAAGAGAAACGAAGTGTATTTTCTGTCCGCTTGTCCTTGGGGTATTGTGTAACATGACAGTAGCTCTAGTTTTTCCAGGGAACTCGGGAGTTCCTCTACACCCATCATTACCCAGGCAAGTTTAACCAAGCTTCTTCAGGCTGCTCTTCACCCATACAACACTCTCTTACAGGCACTGCACCCAATGAACTTCACAATGTCATAGTCTCATCTGCTGTGGCCCATGACAGTTTAAACTTGGCCCATGACATTTCAAAAGTGGGTCAGTAAATGGGAATGATGAGAAAGTATGCTTACTTGCCTTATCAATGCAAAGAGCAAGTATGAACGACAGCTGAAGTATGTTCTCAAGAGGACATTGAAAGGGTTAATACCAGTGAATGCTCTCATTGAATTGAAGCAGAAATGAAATTGTAAAGAAGAAGTAGTATTCAAATAACATTTTTCAGATCTAGGATGCGGAGTAACAAGGCACATGTCTGGCAATCCCTCCTGGCTAGAAAGACAGCAATGGGTTTTTTTTTGCTTTCTTTTCCTTCCAGGAATGTATTTTCCACCTATTCAGAGCAGAACATTCACAATTGCTGCTGTACAGACATAGCACCCAGCTTTGACATGCAATTTCGTAAAGGCCTAGAGAGTCTACCTTTATTTTACCAGACCAGCAACAGAATAGCACTGGAGAGTTTAGAACTTGTTCCTTAGAACAGCTCAGATCCCCACACAGGTTCCAGAGATGACGACTCTTGACCTGGAGAAAGTTAGATAAATTTAACAGTTGATGAGAATCTGATAATGCAAGAGAGAAAGAATCCAGAAAAAAAGCAGCGCTTGTACTTGACAGCAGAGGAGTCAGAGCTCTGTCTGCATTAACGACTTAAAACAGTGCCAGGGAACGCTTTGAGAAGGTACCAGACCTCAACCACGCTCCCTGGGAGCTTGGTGCCACAGTCCCTGGCACAGGTTTTGATTAAGGATAACTAGCTTTCTCCCAAACAACTCCCAGGCCCAGCCAGTGAGCTTGCACAGATCAAGGACTGCTCCCAGCAGGCAGTTTGGATGTGGCCACCCTGCTTTGGAGAGTAAGACTTTAACAGCATGGACATGGGCTGTTCCACTGCCAGCTCCAAAGCAGCCCCAGGCACATCCGATTCAGCAGTACAGACACAGCTTTAGCCTGGCAGTGCTAGGGCCAAACAGTCAAACTAACAGATCCCACCACGCTCTGCAAGAGGTGTATTCCCAAGTCAAATGCTTATTTCATACACTGATTGGTTTTGGCTTAGAATCTCCTCTGTGATGTGCAGCTTTTGTATTGGGATAGTTTTTTCCAAAACCTTATCACTCAGCCTGTGAAGACTCCGGGTGGCCGAGCACACCATCTGAAAGGGACGGGGTTTAGAAATATGTTATCAAGCAGAATTAATACAAAGGTTTGCTTCAATGCAAACAGGTAAATGCTTAAGTTCTTCAGTTGCAAAATTCAGACTCCTGTCTCTTAATCAAATACTCCGATACATTAATGACTTTACCTTCGTACTTAGTAAAAGAGCTGAAAGGAATTTCACCTTCTCCTACAGCAAGTTCTCCACACTTCCTAGCAAGGTAAGCAATAGTGAGAGATTGGCGGGCTCGTTAATCCTTACTATTTTCCTACTTACTATTGCACAGCAATGCTTCAACTTACTTCCAGTTAAAAAAATCCACTATTTTGTTTTTTCTGTTTTCCCTGTCCTTCCTTGTGTATCTAGTTTCCTGTCTCACCCATAAGCAATACTTATGAGTAATTTAGATAAAAGTTACTGTCTAAAACTGTGCTGTATTGAACACAACAAAAAAAAGTATCTTACTTCCTTAAGCTAGATACAAATTTGTCTTCTATTTGCAAATTTTCAATTCTACTTAGTAAAAAACCCATAAAATTCGTACTATAATAAGTGTTCCTCATATTCTGTTGTACATGTTTTATTTTATTAACAGAAGAAATACTTTCCAAGTAACAATGACAACACGGCAACAAAATTTGTCAGGTTTGTTCTCTGTAAAGTATGTTTCAAAAAGTACCCAGTGGTCTTCAAAAAGGCCACTCACTGCAAAACCAAGCATACTTTCAATAACAGAGTTTGAAAGTTCGATGTTTGTCAATTTAGCAAAGTCAAAACGAAACAGCAGGAAAACTATAAAGCATTTAACAGACCCCCTCCAGACTTCTGCTCTGTTTCAGCCAACAGTGTTATAAACTGCAGCATGTTGGAATGCTGATTATTTTATCCAACATACTTTGTACTAGAAGTACAGCAATTTCGAGATTGTTCTCCTTCTTACTAACCTAAAAGCTCTTCAGACAGATCTTGGTTTCCTTCAGGAACTATTCCATAATCCAGGCAGCCAACATCTTGTTACACTTCGTTTTGGTCCTTCAAATTTCACTCACTGCCCCTCTACTGGCATCACCCACTGAACTGGCCGCCTTCCAACCTAAAGGACTTACCAACGTTATCAATGATAGACAATTCTGCCACCACGAACTCAGGAAAAAAAGGGAAAATTTTCCAATTTTTTGTGACTGATGCTACCAGTTAGGTGACCATGACTCAACCGCATGCCTACGGGAGGCAGCACAACATTGCTACTATCCCCTGAGAAGACTGTCCAGCCCATCTGCAACTTCAGAAGAACCCACTGAAATCACCTTATGATTTTAACATGCTTTGCTGCAGGTCAAAACCATTAAATACTCAATGAAGTAGATGGCACCAAACCCCTGAAATACACCATGTATGTATAGTGTGTATCTATATGTACAAGTCTGTTGTAATGTCAAATGAAGTCAGAAAAACTTTTTCCTGAAAATGATGCAAATAAAACAAAATGCAGAATATAAAATTTCCTAGGAAGAGCTGATGAATATAAAAGCAAGGTCCAGAACCCTGAACAATTCCACATTACCCTTTACAAGAACAGGTTATTGGTAAAGTAATTATTAATCAAATACTGATAAAACATTCTCAAATAAGCTACACACACACAAAATATCTACGATTATGAGTTTGTTCAACTTCAAATAGTTAATGGCAACATTGCCCTTTTGACTAATTTATGAGTTAAATCCTATTTTAGGATATGAGTTTCAATACACAGCAAACCTCTACTGCTTGATGAACACATCACTCAGAATAGTTCAGAAATACTATTTCCATGTTTCCCCATTTCTTACAAAACAGCTTAATATCTATTTATCTGGAATCACACAATATATACTCAGGGGAAGAACCTGTAGTTGTCAATGCTGACCTTCCACCTTAATCTTTCCATTTTAATTGTTTTGCTGTTCCCCACTGGACTAAAACATTTGTAAGCATCCCTTTACACTTCTGCATTCAGAATAAGTTTAATATAAATGACCACAGAAATTAATCTTTACCACTGGAAAAACATACACTTACGATAATTAAAACATCCTAGTTTTGAAACATCTCAGACACAGAAAGTTAAATTTTAGAAAACAAAGCAAAACAAAACATTTTCATCCTACAATTATGGCCTTTCCAGAAAATCAAGAGCTATCAATGCTGTAAAACCACCATCAAGGACCAGAGAGCAGCAAATGGGCAAGGGCCGCATCTAAATTGACACATGGGGTGCTCCAACCCTGCAGGTTCTCATGTTGCCTTTCGAGCAAAACCCAAACTATAGACCCCAAATTACAATTTAAAGGAGGCCTTTCCCAGGAAACATGCAGGAATGCAATGATACTGGCACAGATGGCTTTTTCAACAGCTAATTCTCCGGGGTTCAAACAGCATCCCCCTATCATCACAGGTTTCCCACCAGCAACAAGAAAGTGGTCCGCGTTATTTTTAAGGGGGAGGGGGGCACAAAATACATATATATATTGTTAACAGATCTTCTCTCATCAGGAACATAAAACTAAACCATTTAGAACAACACACACAGGTGGACATGTGTGGAAAATCAACAAGTCATGAGCCATAGCGGGAAGCTTTCCATTACTGGCAGACTGGATCCATACAGATGGAAGATGTTGGGGCTGCAAAGATGGCATCCATCACCTCGGTCCAGGGTCTGCTGGTCCAACCATATTTACCAATTATCAAAATAGTCTTCTACTGCAGATGTTTACAGAGGCCAAGACAGGCCTCACCCACATCCAAAACATCACCTGTTAAGAAGATAGTTGTTTAAAGTTTGGAGATAGCAATATGCCATTATTCATGTCCCAGGACATCTAAACATAGGATAATGTCTTTCCAAAATTCAGAAAAGACAAACAGAATATTGTTGCGCAGGATTCCCTTGTCTATTTTCACTGCACGGCTTCTTAGTTCTTTCTTGGCAGATGCACTTAGAACTTGGCCAGCTGTTTTTCAATAATGCCTAAAGGTTTTATAAGGACCTGTCCTATTGCAAGTCATTGAGACTTGGGCTTCTAAGTCATCCTCCTCATTACACCTTTTCAGCCATCCCGATACAGACACCTTTCCACCACCCAAAATCCTTCCATCAGGAAGCTTCCTGAGTCCTAAAAGATTTCTGGGTCATCCTCTATTCAGCTAAAATACTGCTCTACATAAAACTTTGAAGAACAAAGGCATCACACTCTATGTACTGCCATTTTTCCAGCCCTGGGGTTTAATGCATCAGCAGGAAACAAAACTTTTAAAAGCTCCATTGTAAAAGATAAATATTTAATTGATTATAGCATAGGTTGTTCTTATCAAGGAAAACAAAGACAATCCCAGGTAAACTGCCATCAATGTTTCTAAAAACAAAGGTCTACCAGAACAATTTTCCTCTATCTGGTCAAGTTTGGGAAACTAGTCTGCTGCTGAGGAGTGGCATCTGCTGGCAGATAGGCATTCCGCAAAAATCAGATTCACCAATAAAATTAAAAAAAAGAACAAAAAGGAAAATCAGAGTTCACGTTGTTCACAAAGCAACTTTCACTTGCTTCTTGACTGATCAGATAATGATGTTTTTCTTAACAATGTAAGTCCTTTCAGTTCTAGTGATGGTACTGAATTGCCCATGAACCAGAACGGCATTGCCAGCACTGCCTATGAAACTTCTTTTTACTAGTCAGCAGCAGCAGAACTAGTGGGGAAAAAAACACAGCTATACAAGATCTCATCTTTGTAAACCACCAAGGACATAATACACATTTGTCATTTAATTAAAAGTCTTCACATCATGGATCTCTTAAATAAATTCTTACAGTGACTCACTGTAACGGATGTTAAAAAGCTCGCTAGTGTGCTTCACTGTGAACAATCAACCGAATTTAAAAATTCAAGAGGCCCAGAAAACAACTGAATATCGTGATTTGCTGTACACCTTAAAATTAATTCTAAGCATTAAATCAAATTTAAACTACTGTAAATGAAGTACATACACAGAACAGGTTATTTCAACATGAACCAGAATATCCTTAATTTTAGAGCAACCTGCTTGTACCACAGCCTAAAGCTGACCTGTGCTTTCCACGAGGTGCTACTCTTTTAAGCCATAGTTCCTGTAACTGTGGCAGACTATAGCTTTTTGGCCTAAAATATCATGGTGGATGACTGACATGTGCCATATTAATTTTGGAAGGGACAGAAAAAAGAGAAAGAGATTCAGTTTCAATGTTTCAGCTATGTCCAGGAATGAAAGTAGGAATAAATACATTTTTATACTATATTTTCATTTTTAAAGAAAACGTCCTACTCTTAACAGCACCATGCAATACCAATGTATTTTGCAACAGCATCTAAAATGCAGCATTATTAACAATAAAGGGGTTTTTTTGGTGAAAAAATATGTATATTGGACTATTACTATACGCTTCCAAAAATATAATCACTTTAAAACTCAGTAGATCCCTTATGAAAAAAATAAAATAAATAAAATAAAATACAATTTTATAAAGAGTTTTGTGTCTACATACCGAGGCTCCATCTCCTCCGGGCATACTCTGCCAGGGGCTACCGTGGTTGATCAGAATTTTGTAATGACTCTTCTCAGCTGCCAGGTTAGTCAGATGAAATCAGAGCAGAAAGCTACTGTGATAATTATCTCCCTTCCTGATACTATAGTAGCAAGCAAAGGTGTGCTTTTGCGTCATGTATGTCGTAATATATGACATCTGACATCAGATCTAAGGCTAAAGAACCAGCTGGCTATCCAACTCCCATTATCCAATGTTGATTTGAAACTTCAACAATCATCCAATTGCTAGACTTTCAGAAATGAATGGAAGCAGCTGTTGGTAAACAGAAGCCATGCTCACAAAAAGACTCAGCCCTGGTGTCTTCATCGTGCCACTGGGGACCTGGTCACAGCACTTCCCAACTCCCGTCCAGCCCCATGACATGAGAAGTCTACAGGTGGAAAGCAGGGAGCTGTTGTGCACGTCTCAGTGCAGAGTCCAAGACATAGCCTAGGCACAATCACTGATGGAGGTACTAAGGGTATTTCATTGGGCCAAGAATGCTTGCTGGAAAATTTACATTACTGATCTAGATTACAAGATGAGAACTTGGAAAGAAAGACTGCAATGGGGAAAAATAAAGAACAAAATACTATACAGTGTGTAAAAAATATACATCTATTAAGGAGTACAGGAAGAAGAAAGTATTTAATCTGATAAATGTGCCAGAGAAAAGCCTGAAGAGGAACAAACGAAGCAAACTTATTATGTTGGACTGTTTAATCACAAGACTATGAGAAAAAGACTTTGAAGAACTCCAAGAACTTTCCAACTGCAGGAAAAAAGGGACTTTTACCATGCCAACATCTGTTGAAAAATGTATAGTCATATGCTGGCAGTCTATAAAGTAAAGTAGGATATTTTTTTTAATTTTTTAAATATCATGGAGGCTAGTGCAGGGTGTTTATCTTAGGCTGGTTCTCCATCAACAGGTTTGATTCATCTACAAATCCAGTTGTGAAAAACAATTTAAATAAAAATCATCACAAAATGAGAGATCAGCACCCTACAAAAGGAAGCATGAAAGAGGAATAAACGATATCTCTTTGTAGAGGTATCAGATATATTTCTCCAATCGAGAAAAACAAAAATGGGCTTCAGAAAAGCAAACTTCAGCATCATTGGGGAACCAGAAGTGCCAAGGCAACACTTTGAGGAATAACAGAGTGTTGTAGGTGCCTTTTTCCCCTGCCAGCGTATCAAAGGGTAGCCAAGCTAAACACTGCAAATTACTGGGGTAGCTGCAGCATTTTGCCACTGAGCTAGCAAACTACCCCCATGCAAATCAAAACCAGAAAGTACACTATGAAATCATTATGGTTAAACCAGGTGGAAAGCACAGTAAAGTTTTTGAATTAAAAAGCCTTCTCAAAATCTGCAGCAGTACCTTAACAAATCTCAATATGTATTTTAATAAATAATTTAACAAGAATTGAATCTGTGAAAATTCTAGTTTACATTAGAAAATTCAATATCCTACTCGTCTATGGTACAAGAACAAGCCTTCTCAATTTAAGTATTTGCTGCCATCATGTGTACACTTCAAAAACTGCAATCTTATGAAGGACACTTCATTTATCAAGTCAAAAATCAGCTATCAGACTACTCATGAGGGCGTTACAGACTTCAGTTAGAAGGTGATGAAGTTTCAAAGATTGCTCATATAATATGAATTCTTCCCTCAATACAGATTGCATATACATCAAACAACATACAAACTCAATTCAATTCAAAAGACCACATGCTTCCACTGTGCAATCGTAAAAAGCAAGAAGCCGATAATGAGCTAAACGGTATTTGGTGGTCCACAGAAAATAAACCAATTGCTCTGGTTCATTCCATGCAGCTATCAGTACTACCAACACAATTCAGTACCTTCAGTCATGACATCTCCAAAGAAGCAATGGTGACAGGGACTTAAGTTCAAACCCTTCCACCAGGCTTCTTTTGGTTGAGATTCAGAAAAAGAAAAAAGAAAAGAAAAAAAAAAGAATGCTGCAGTCACCTGATGATCTGTTTATTTCCTCTATATTATGGAATAGAATGCTTCAGGAAGAATTAAAAAAATAGTACAAAATAGCATAAAACTAGTATATCAATTTTACCTCATTCAGGAATTCTCATGGAGCAAGGAAACATCCATTTACATTTTAAGGATCAGTTGCTAGCCAGTCTTGAAAGACGGCTGCAAGATCAATTTAGAAGGTATTCTACAGATTTAGCTAGTTACTGCAAGGGCAAAAAAAAGTGCATCATGCTCTCTTTTGCCTCAGTCTGCTCTGTCTCTCACTAACAACATCCCTGAAACAATAAAAAAGGAGCATATTAACAGGACTCAAGCTCCCCACATATCATTAAGCCTAAAAACCAACACTCAGTAACTCTACTTCTAGTATCACTTCTAACTTACTTTTAGTAAAATGAACATTTCATTAGAAATATCTCATTAACATTACTTCTGGAAATGACCTTTAAAAACCTATAAATTCAAACATTTTATCAAACACTATGATTAAATACATTTTCCAAATCATATCCTTCAAAAAACGCAGTTTGAAAAGTTTGAAATTAGCAGCTTTGAGACACAGAAATAAAAATATTTCAGCAGAAATTTTCTGCTCAGTGTATTCCCAGGAGTGAGCTGCATAAACAGCAGGATATCAATTAGAAGATGTATGGTTATAGATAAAGTCAGCTTCAGCGTTAAAACAGCCAAAGCTCTTGGCATTACGAAAGACGGCTACAACAACATGAAGATTGATAAAGATGCTACTGAATACAAGACTATGAAGTCAAAATCTGAGGTTCAGCTTCTTGCAAAAACCGTATTTGATTAACTGACTTTAATATTACTGAACTGTATAAAAAAGCCTTCCTCCCTTAATGGGTCCAAACACATCCTTGTGTCCTAAGTACAGCTCTATATTCAGATGTGATACACACATCTGGGGCTTTAAAAATCCTCCAATTTGTATAATGCTACTTGTGCAGTCATCTCACATTATTCTGAAAGAAGACAAAAAAAAAAATCCGAAACAATTATTCAGATGTGTTCCAGATTCCATTTTAACTCGCAGAAAATATCAATTTTGTGTCTACACAGGATAGAAAAGCACATCTATACAGTATGTGCAATTACAGCACTCATAATATTATTGCAGTAATTACAAAATATGGTACTTGACAGCACTTGTGGAAAGTTGGCAGTGTTTATAGTGTTGATAGTGGAAATGCACTGGAAACATAGTAAAACCTACCATGCTTACAAAACACTACAAACTGACAATATTCACACAAGTACCAAACAAATGCTAGAAGGAAGGTGTCAATAAAAAACAAACAAGCAGAAATCCTTATAAATTTGCAATTTCAATTCATACTCATTTTGTGTGTTTGACCTACTACATTGTCTTAAAATACAACAAAGTTCAAAAGATTTGTGTATTAGTTACCTCGATATTATCTTCATCTGAAAACCTAACCTGGTAAGGTTGTCTAAATTCTACTGTAAAATACTTTAAATAATAAAAATAGACAGTGCTGGAACATCACGATGGGGGCAAAGCAATCAGAATACCCATCTCCTCCTCTTTCTTTTTTTTTTTTTTTTAAGTCTAAGAGGAAACAAGAAATCTAACAAGACTCATACTTGCACACATACAACTTAAAGACAATAAGACATCAATTTTCTTTCTGTAACCTGTATCGAATTAAACTTTTTGAAATGGCTGTCAATGCACACTGAAAAAGCAAAATCAGGACAATTTGCAGCAAATAAGATAAACCGCTAGATTCAAAGAGCACTCAGGGATCTGGATGCACACCACCAAAATAAGATTCCTGATGATTATAGCTCTAACTTAAAAAAATCTGGAGGCCCTGAGACTTAGGTGCTATTATTTATATAATTTATACATAATAAAGGCTTTCAATTTCCTAAGTTTCAAACACATACACAAATACTACGGTATGTTAGCTAGCATGGTTATGCATATTCTGTGTCTCATATGGCTTGGACAGAATTTTATACCACCACTAGATGGAAACCTGAATTACCTTTTAAACTGACAATTCTGTAAATGCTCCATTGCTGGTTTTGCTTCTACTGTGTCTGACCATTCCTAATTTCTTATTTAGAGATCTAATCACACACTGGCTGTCACAAACCTGTACTCATTAGGAAAGTATCCATGAGCAGACAAACACAAAACTTCTACAGTGTCTTCGAATCTGAAATCATTAATATAAATATGCCCTGCTCATCTCCCAAGCCAGTGTTACTCAATGCAAGGAATAAACTGTTACGCATATTAGATATTTACCCCACTTCTACAGCAATTTCAACTTCTCAGTCTAAGTTATAACTAATAAAAATTGCTGTATTCTGCCAACAAATTTCAGTTGGGATTTAATTAATGCCACACTTTAAATATCAAAGGCATGTCATGCACTTTACAAATACATGCAACGATGAAATCATCTGAAATTTATAAACCTATTTGCACACCACATATTTATACAAAGGTCCATCACTTCAATGGAATTGATCCTGCAATGTATTATAACCTGAGGTGACTGGCACACACAAGTGACTGACATTACTGTCTGATGTGGCCCCAATGACTCAGATATTATTTCCTGCTGTGTCAAAACATTTGTAAATAAAAACTGCAACTAGCAGACAGGCACAGTTATCAGGACAGCCATTTGACTAGCTGTGTGAAATCATAGATATGATAATATAGAGATAATTGGCATAGTAACATGACAGAAGCGTTGAGAGTACTGATGTCACAGCTTATGAAATTTTGAATTTGGAAAATACAGTCAAGATCTAAAACAAAATCTCACATTTGCCTTTAAGTCTTATTTTCCATCAACCCCAGACCACACCATTTTTGAAAGAGGAAAAAAAAATGTAGTGTAGTCACACATAACAAAGTTAAATAAAAGAAGCTAATCATATGCTATCCCACACCAATATGTACACAGAAAAAAAAAAAACAAGAAGAAATCACTGGCCTTAGCAGTGGGCAGATGAATCTGAAAGAGAATGATGCTGCTCTCCAGATGAGTAGTACCGAATGCCCCTTCCCATGACGGGCCTGCACCACGCACAAGCCAGCGGGTATCCACCAAGTCACCCCAAGTCCCTCTGCATGAGAAAGCTCCTAGACCACCTGGATTCTCCATGGAAGAGGAGTGGACACCAGCTCCTGCTTCTAAACCCAAATTTGAAGGAGCACTGAAAGGGTGGAAGTGATGCCATAATATGAAAAGGATGTTATTGCCATGAAACTTTGCTATAGGGATCCATGTGGTCAACCTTTGCCTTTGTTTTTTTGGTCAAAGGGACAATTGCACATGAATGCTGGTTCAGGAAACTCACCAAATCACGGGTTCACCGAGGCAAAATTGCCATCTTACACAGATAGACCTCAAATCTTACAGCAAAGCAGGCTACCAGAAACGCCGGGTCAGAGCAGCAGGCTGATTTCCTGCGGCTGGTCGTACCCGAATCCCACATGCTCTTCAATTTATCAGCCACAACTCTGCGGCTCTCAGAAAAGTGAGAAATTCTTTCCTGCCTTTCGAGAAATATCAGAGAAAATAGAGGAAATTGTCTCCAATTTAGTTCTTACAAATTAATACCCAGTGAACACCCTAAGTGGGGGCTAAATACATAAGTCTCAGTAGGAATTCATTCTTAATAACAAGGTTTTCATCCAGATAGCCATAAAAATCACTAAAAGCAAATTCCAATGTATCCAGTAATGTTACAATGAAATACTACTCTTAAATCCTATTTCACAACTTTAATAAAAGTCATAAAATGGCAAAAAACTTAAAGTCATATTTCACTTCCAAAAAAATGTATTTATTTGTCAGACAAAGAAAAGATCATTTATATAATGTACTTCACTGAAAGTGAGAGCAGAATACAGAAAATCAGCAGCAGTTTTTGACTTATGCAACCTATGTATTTGCTGAGAGACAGTAGAAAGGGCAACCCATATGTCCCTTTCCCATCCCAGTCTGACTCCAGTACCGGCCACAGCTTCCTCTTCCACTCGTCCAACTTTCTTTGGCTATTTGCTCTTCAAATTCTCCTTTCAACATCTCAATGTACTTTTGAGTGCCAGAAGCTTAAAAATAAATCAAGAAGGGGAGGGAAGATCATATTAGCCCAAAGAATTAAGAAGCAAAAAAATTTCTAAGTGTATCCACTCATGAGCAGAAAACGATGTATCAGGACAACTATGTCTTGGGAAGTATCATGAGACCATCCCACAACCATCCCAGCAAACTAAACACTGCAAGTGACATGGCCAATTGAAAACAAATTTGATGAATGACAATTATTTGTATCATATCAAATATCATACTGATTCAAAAAATTAGCTGTTCTTGAGAGGCTACGTGATCAGGTTCCCCAGACAGAGAGCTACAGTTCCGCCTTAATTTCACCCATGTAATGCCTAGATTTGTTACCAGGAATGAACAAAAAGTCACCTTTCTTCTGAGTATACAACAGCAGATGCCAGCTCTCAAGTCAGTCTCAGTTCATCTGAAAGCTTATAAAAAGGCTTTCAGAGTCAAGAGTGGCCAAAGCATCTCAAAGGCAATTTATTCAATCTATTAGATGTGAGAAAACGTCATGTAATTCTGCAGAATGATTCTGCTCATCTCAAAATAGTCCAAACCTTCCCATCTACAGGGTCAGGCTTTTTAAACAAGCTAAGTATGAAATGGTCATTTTCAAAATTAAAAGAAGAATTAACTTAAATGATGCAAAACAAGTGATTACTGAAATTACTTAGCTGAATATTCTACAGTATATCATTTGTAACCTGGAATAAAGTAATCAATATTATCTTAATATTACCTATTCTTAAGTAAGCATTCTCATCAGCTACCATATGATTTAGAAGACTGTTGAACTAATTCACTTATCATATCTGTCAACGTTAATTCAATAGCATTCCAAGGTAATAATCACTATCAATCTAATTATATCAGCTGTCTCCTGTAAATGAGTACCAATTATTTTAATTAAAATATTAAATATTTAGAAAATAGAAAGGAACATATATTAATAATTTATATACTTAATTTGAATCTACCTGAACAACCATAATTCCTGAACAACAAAGCTTGCTTTCTTTGTATCCCCCTTTAATACTTTCCAGCAGGTTTAAAAACACAAATGATCAATCCAACACCAACGATAGGAAAAACACAAAATTTACATTGTTCTACTTTTATATAAATGTATACGTACTTGCAGACTGTTTCTATCAGTCTTATTCACTTAAGAACTCTTCCAAGAATATTCAAAGGATAGTTTCTCTATTTTGTAAATGCAAACAGGCCAGTTTAGGTTTCCCATAAAATGACATTAGCCATCTATGTGGTTGGGTTCTAACACTAAACCCCTCAATTCCTGTGCATGGCAAACAAAAGGATCCCTTCTCATCTCCTTTACGTGAAAACGATACGAATCATTCACATAATAAGACAATATCATTTGGGAGCTTCTCTACCTCCTTTTGCCCCCATTTCTTTTTAAAGTTAATCTTAGAAATCTCCCTTTAATGTTCCACCTGTGCTTTTGTAGATTGTAAGGATATTCAAAATGCCTATACTCCTATTTGAGACTTAGGCTGAGTATTCAGGTCCTGCACTGAGACTTGGGTTCTTCCCAACAGCCATGGAACAGAACCAAATTATTAAAGAACTATGGCAATATTAGAAGCTATGGTTGCTTGAATGCCCTGTAAAATTAAGATTCCTTTAACAGTTCTTTTTAAAGCTTTTAACAGTAAAATCCTACAGGTTTTTCACCATGTTTCACAAGAAATAAAGGGAATTTGCTCAGTTTGTTTTCTTTGATAAACAATCAATGTGCCCAGTTCCCTTGAATCAGCATGATTTAAACACCAAGGGAAAAAAAAAATTGTTTGGCACAACCATAATGCAATTAAAATGCCAGGCCTGTTAACTAAACAATTAGCAAATACAAATCAAATTGGAGGACAAGAAAGCATACCACAAACACAGACTATGAACTAGTATATTCAAGCACGCACAGAAGGTCTGACTATCCAAAGAAAAGCCTGAAGAGTTTTAACAAAAGTCAAGTAGTTTCATGTTAAAATAAGTCATCCTTGAAAATTTTCATTCAAAAAGCATGTGGGGTGGCTTATTAAGATCACACTTCATACTGAAGTCCTTATTCAAAGTCAAGAAACATTGATGCAATCATCACATCCATAATTTTTACCCTCTGGTGAATATACATTGATATACTATTTCAATACAAAATTATTAATACTATTTTTCTGTAATATGAGACATCATGCCACTCTGTACCAGATACCCTGCATGCAATAGAAGACATGAGGAAAGAACTTTTCCAGGTGGAACCTGAATATTGACAACACTAAAGTGCATACAGTAAGGTACACGCGTACCTTAACTAACAAGCAAATCGGGAAGAAAAGTGCTTGGCACGTACAACATGCTGACATACTGTTAACAGAGCTGTAACTTTGCATTTTCCCCAAAAAAAATGTATAAAAATTAACAGGGAATATAAATACCATTTTGTATTAGCGTTGTAGTGATTTGTTTGGGGCTTTTTTTGAGGGTTTTTTTTTTTTAATAAAAACAGATACAGAGGCAAGAAGTACAGTTACAGTTCACGTATGTGAAGTAGCATACCGCAGCTTCGCACATTACTAACTGTGCGATTCATACGCCCTTGAAGAACTGGGCGCTTCACAGGTACGCTGGTGTGTTCACAGGAACCATTCTAGAGCCTCCAGCCTACTTCTGATTAAAAGAGTGTTCTGCTGCCCAGGAAGGGTGCAAAGAGGACCCCAACATGAATTAGAGCGTCTTTCTCTGTTACCTAATCCAAGTCGTCCACAGTCCACCTTCCTCAGTTATCTAGTTCAAGCCTTCGAGGGGCTGGGAACCACAGCATAGCGTAAGATGCAGAGTGAGTCCCACGGGCCAAAAATGTGAAAGTCTGATTTAAATTCCACCCTTGAAACAGATTATTATTTGAGGGAGAAAAAAAAATTCCAGAACAAAACAAAACTTAAAGATGAGAAGAACCACATTAACGATGTGCTAATACCTCCCAGCATCTTCTTAGAAGACAGACATATTTGCAAAGCTCTTTATACGCACACACTCAAAACAGTTATTAAATTACTTTCCTTTCCTTGAACATATCATAGCTAATAGCACTAAATGTCAGGTTTCAAAATCTGACTTCTGTTCCTTGTAGTCTAATTTTTTTCCGAGTTTTCCCTATAATCTACTTTTGAAACATTTTAAAACTGAGAAATATTTTCACTATTTGTTTACTTCACAGAAATGGCTAAAGATATTTCAATGTAAACATTTTCTTCCTTTTCTAAAACTATTTTAAGGAAGATTTTAGCACTGAAAATAGTAACCTGTAACTTGTCTTTTTAGCTCATGTTAAAATTGGAAGCAGCGATGCGGAAACCTTTTGGCAATATCAAGTAAACGGCAATTGAGAATTACAATAGCATCAGGCATTTGAGAGGTAGCTACAAATTTTCCTGATTTCAGGATCTATCAGTTGGCAAGAGGCAATTAAAATACACTTATTCCTCTCCTCTGGTGAGAGTACCAGGCAGTGTTCTCCCTGCTGGTTCCCGATGCCCCGGTGCAAGGGTAATGGAGCTGCTTTACCCCCAAGATTTCAGCTACAGCAGGTGGAAGGGATGGGTCAGCTCTCCCCCCATCACCCTTCTGTTGGTAAACCGGGAGGCACGGGACGCTACCTATGCTAACCAGCGTCCCGGGCAGAGCACAATACAATTTTCTTCCACAGAAATGAAAATAGTTTTGAGATTCCAAAGTACTACCAAACCAGTAGTTCAATGAGCATGAAAATTAATGGGAAGCTTGTCTATAGATCTGTCTCTTGCAGTTGTTTTAATGCTTTACTTGAAGTTTTTCCTCTGCAAAGCATATATAACATTTGACTGTCGCATGGATTTTTTGGGGTCTATTAATATGCTGGCATCTGCTGGAGTTCAGGCACGTGGGGAAAGCACCTCAAGAGCCTCCCTCCTCTGCTGCTCCTGAAACTTCTTACATCCTAATCACTTGTGAGCCATCTGCTTTTCTGTCGTTGGTGAAACCAGCCACTGAGTCTGGGGGAGAGGCAGGGTGGGGGGGTAGGCAGAGAAGCAATGTTCACGTAAGACTGGTTTCCTTAGGCAACACTCTGAAAAAAGGCCACTCAAAAATGAAATACAAGTTCACGGGGAAGCTATTTACACCTATGTATTTAGCTAATTATAATTATACAATTAGCTATGTATGTAGTTATATATATACACATTTATATAATGTATTATTACAAATTATACAGATAATTTTGCATATATATTTTTATATAGAATCATAAAATCACAGAATGCTTTGGGATGGAAGAGACCTTTAAAGGTCATCTAGTCCATACCCCCCTGCAATTGGTAGGGACATCTACAACTAGATCAGGTTGCTCAGAGCCCCATCCAGCCTGGCCTTGAATGTTCCCAAGGATGGGGCATCTACCACCTCTCTGGGCAACCTGTTCCAGTGTCTCACCACCCTCACTGTAAAAAATTTCTTCCTTATATCCAGTCTGAATCTACCCTCTTTTAGTTTAAAACCATTACCCCTTGTCCTATCGCTACTGGCCCTGCTAAAAAGTCCATGTATATATAGCTAATTATATAATTGTTGTCGTTCTGTTATATATACTTGTGTGCACACAGTTATACTCAGACATAGATGAGGCAAGGGAATAAGAACCATAAAAGATAACCTGCCCAGGGACACAGAACTACAAGGAACTCTGTGACGGTTCGCCACTCCAAGCACACCAGCAGCAGCGCAGACCTCAGCGGTAACCAGCAGCGAGGGAGCTGCCAAGCATTTCCTACCTCCTTTTCACAACGCGAAGCCCAGCCAGCCGCTGCTGCCACAGGTAACAGCGGGGCTGGCAGAGCCGGCGAGCGAGGGTCCGGCCGCCGGCTGAAGGGCGGCTGCGAGCGGCCGGACCCCGTACCGGGGGCGGGCGCCCGGGCCTTGCCTGGGCCTCCCCTGCGCACCGGCGGGCCGCTCCGGGCCGGGGGAGGCAGGCGGCGGCTGCGCGGGGCCGGCCGGCAGCGAGGGCCGGGCTCGGAGCCCCGCCTCGGGCCCGCGGCTCGGGAGGCGGCCCCCCCGTCGGAGCCCCGCGGGGCGGCGGGCACTTGCCTCCCATTCCCGCAGGAAGCGCTGGGCCTCGGCGGGCCCGGCGGCCTTGTGCTTCCTGAACTCCTCCTTCACGTAGCGGTCCCCCAGCGCCCGCAGGGCGGCGGGCAGCGCCCGGTGCAGCAGCAGGATCCGCCGGTATAGGCCCCGCGCACCGCCCGGCATGGCGGCGGCGGCGGAGCGGGGCCCGGGGGCGGCCGCACCGGGGGCGGGGCGAGGGGGCCGGGCCGAGCCGGGCCGGGCCGGGCCGGGCCTCTTGTGGCACAGGGAGGAGCGTAGCGCTCCCCGGCTGCAGAGTTTAAACGCGTCTTGAAAGTAGAGCTGTGCTTTATAGGTCAGAAAATAACGCCGAATGAACTGAGGGCCTGCTTTTTGCAGAAAATGCATCCGCACCGTGTTCGTCTGCACAGTGTTTAAAATGTTACCGAGAAATTCAGTTGCAAATATGACTTTTCAAATAGACGGAGGATGAATAAGCAATTTGCATTGTTTCAAAAAGATGTGTGCGGATGGCAGGGTTCACAATAGAAATTAAAAAATCAGTTCATTTTCAGTTCTGTTCTCACCACCAGAAGAGCGAGCTCTGCACTTTATACCCGGGTAGAATTTGGTGCAAATGAGTTAGTCCATTAAACCCAAGCTTCACAAGCTTACATCTGATTTAGCTGCATTTTTAAGCGTGAGTAAGAGACAAGAGGAGCCGTAGTAAGATACCTTACGGCCTCCATGGGGCTGCTCAGGACTTTGTGCCACCGCATTGTTACCACCAAGCTCCTGCTTTCTGTTACCTCCCACTACAGCCCGAGCTGCAACTCCCCAGCTCTCCATGAAGTTTTTTCAGCTGTTTAACATCACATCCAACCCACCCGCATGGAAAAATCTTCAAATGTCAACAGTCATGGATATTTTGAAAAAAGCAAAGAGCCTGAAAATCCGGCAGTTGCAGCAGTGGCGAAAGTCCTGCCTCATCACGGGTGCCTGTTAAGCTGCTTCCAGCCAGTCAAATCATTGACGCTTCAAAACAAAAAGGAAACATTTCCATAGGCCCAGGGAGCATTAAGCTTTCCCAGGATACTTAGAAATATCATAAAAATGTACCACCTCATCAAAAGCCCAGGTCATTTTATGTGAGCAACAGAGGGAAGAGCAAACTACAGACTATTTCGCTCACTACCATTTCTTGATGTTTATTTATTCTCCCAAGCACTTCGGTGACGGAAAACTGAAGTTCCCAGTAACACAAAAGTTACCAAATTAAAAGAAAATGGTTATAGTTTCACTTTTTCTCACTGGCAGTTTCCAGTTCTCTTTGTGCCTGTGATGCTCTCAGGGTGGGCAGACGGGCCCTTAGCAGGGGAGGCCTGATCCTCAAACTAATTGGTCTTCCTATATTTTCAAACTGTATTTTCTGCAGACATTTATTTGAGGAAGGATTTCTGGACTTGATGCATTGTGTCTACCCCTGTGTCCTTCAATATGTTCAAATTTTTAAAAGATTGAGGTTAAAAAACTGATTTGCTTTATCAGTTTTATTTACAGTGATGCAATTCCACTGAATCATCTTAGGGTGCATACATTTACAGAATTTATTTAAATTTTTTTTATATAATAACCACCGTACTTATGTTGCGCGTTGACAGCTTTCTCCTTGCTACATCCACCCTGTGTGGTTTTTAGGAGTCCTTTTCCTTTAGTGGCCTGCTTAAGCCCTCTACTGGGCACTTGCTTTGTGGCTCAAATACTAACCAGGATGCAGCAGCCAGATGTGTGACCTTCAACATTTTTTACACCTTGTCTTTCTGTGCACAGAGACCAAAAGCCGTTTTGCCCATCCTCTGGGGCGGGTGGCCCCTGCCTGGCAGAAAAGGAGGATTCCCACAGCATCTGTGCACCTCCAGGCTGCTTCAGCTGCGGCTCTTGAGCCTCCTCCTTGCACCTTCCCTAGGCGCTGCCCAAGGAGCGAGGAATTTGCCAGTAAATTCCCCATGGAGCAGAAGATAGAGCTGTAAGCTCAGCAAGCTGTTTGATAACAGGCTAGGTTGTCAGCCTTTGCCCATTAACAATTTTTCTCAAAGTCCTTAAAGGGCTCTGCACTATTAGGGAATGCAGAGAGGCTGCAGAGGCAGTTGAACACCATATCCCTTGTGTATGGGCACAAAAGGACTCACCATCAGAACTCATTAAGATATAATAAGATATTGGAGGTATTATTTCTGTAAAATGACCTCTCAATCATCAGTACTCAAAATATCTATGCCACAGCTTGAGTCCAGACACAATTTTAGCTAACATGCATGAGTGCAACTCCTCCGCTTGCCTCGTGCAGACCCGTGCTTCCAGGCAGCACTGCCTCCGTGCGGGGCACTGGGGCATCTGTGCTGCCGCCCCCCGTGCTCCACGGCCTGGGAGCGCTTCTTAGCTTGCACCAAAGAAAGAGGCACCTCAGGAAAGGGATTCATCCCACCTCTTTTGGGCAAGTGGAGGCAATTTATCCTTACTTCTTTTCAGCTGATAAAAGGATGTACTGGGGAATATGTGATTTAGATACCCCATAAAGGATTCTTCTGTACCCAACCCAGCTTCTGAGCATTGGCTCAGTGTTAGTTATGCTGAAATTGGAATAGATCCTACAAAGACACCAGAGTATCTCTGTGCCATACCCCATAGTGCCTTTGGATTTGGGGAGGCAGCTTTGCCATAGGGCAGCACAAAGCCAGGCAGAGTGGCTTAGCCAATATGCTAAATCTTTATTTACATGGCTAGGACTCCGTGAGTAGCATCTCAGTCTTTTCCCAAGTATACACAAGAAAGTTGTGGTAAAGCATAGATGCAAAGTGCTCTAGTTGCTTAGCCATCCTTCTGAGCTAGCAACACATCAATAAAAAGTAGAAGACAGATTTTGACCCTGTGAATCTGCCAGAGTGGCCATGTTCTTTGCTACAGTCCTAACTCCAAATGTAGAAAGACTGGAGGAGAATTGCCATGTTTATTTTTTTCTTTTATCGGTAATGTGTTGACTAAAGAAGATGAGGCTGAAGTATTTATTGAGCTGTTATAATTGCTGTAATTTTTAAAATTATAAAGAGCATCCTGAGAGGAGTTCTTTTTGTGAATCAAAATAAATTATTAAATATAGAATGCAATGATGTGATATTACTTTCTAGAACCCTTGGTAGTCCTGACAAAGCTAAATTGTATTGTCATTTGTTAAAAAAACAGAATAATCTGCAATCTTCTTCTCTAAACTGTAGGTAACTGTTAAAGTACAGCCTAATTTCCTGCTATAAAAAAAAAAAAAGCATATAGTCCTGTCCCATGTTTCCTATTTTTGCACTGTGCACGTCACAACAAAACTGGATCTCTTACTTCAGAATTATGAAGTTTTTAATAAACTGTCTAAATATTCAAATAGATTCAAGACAGTTCCTTTTTGCTTACTATTCCAGACCAAGGCAGACTTTTCTGATTCAGAAGCCAAGCCAAAGATCTGTTATGACGGCACAAATGGCCTGCTGAATATTCTGCAGCATCTTCCAGTGCACCTCGTAAAGTAAAAAGATGCGGAATTATCCCTTCTTTGTGGGAAACAACTGCAAAATGAGTAGTTTCATAAACGACTTAGAAAAAGCTACGAGTAATTGGAGATTCACAGGATGCTTCTGCCTCTGTCGAAGTGGAGTAGAGCTTTGTCCTTGATTCAACAGGAGCAAAATCAGTCCTAGCATGAGACGGTCTCCTTCAAAACCCACCAAAAAGTTGGACGTGCAAACTGTTATACATGGATGCTGTTAAAAAATGGACCGGGTCTTTCCCCAGGGCTTGGGGAAATACAGGCTAATGAAGATACCAGCCATGTTTCCTGTTGGCGGCAGAGACAACTGCCTGTCCATGCCCAGCCCAGGTGAAACCGGCGTTCTTCACACAGGCTGTGCTTGGTGTGCCCCAGGCTGGTCAGCAGGGCACGGTAGTGAGAGCAGGACAGATGGTTTTCATTCAAAAGCTCAATTTCATTGAGGAAAAAAGATGCCATAATAAATGCTGCTTGATGTAACTCATCAGGATGGCTTCAGGTACTCGTGTATGCATCTCACAGTAGGATGAAACCAAATAATAGAAAGTATTCTTATGAAATAAAGTACATAATGATTTTGGAAGGGAGAGACAGCCAGCTGTTTCTGGACTTCAGTCAATTGCATGCTTGGTGTGTTGATAGCTTTTGGATGTTAAAAGGAAGTTCTGCTTTGGTTCAGCTTATGCTTGAGCTGCTCATTCGTTGCAGGATTTCTTGTTCTTTCATCTGAAGCGTATGATCTGTATCATCCAAAACACATTTTTTTGACAGTCAAAAGAAGTAGTTCCTGAGGAAGCTCTGCTTGCCTCCTGCAGACTTGAAAGATGCCAAGAATACTGGAAATCTTCAGAGAATTTAGCTGCCAAACTCTATCAAGTTTCTACTTGAATATGTGTGAGCAGAGCTTTGCAGCAAGCCAAATGTAAGCAGCTTCATGCCGGAGGAGTGCCAGGTTCGTGTGTGGACCCTCCTGCTCGCCATCTCCCCACCTTCCTCTCTGCAACTCTCCTCTCCCTAGTCCAGTGCCAGATTTCAAAGCACAGAGGTGCCAGCACTTCTCAGGTTAGTGGTTGTGAAAGAAAAAGAGAAGGATTGCGAAGAACCTTTGAGGGTTTTCTCTAATCTCGTTTTCAGAAACATCTACTACTCAGCTGAAATTTTCTAACAGAATTCAACTCAGTGAACTGATCCAAAATTAAAATTTTGGGTAGAATGATTAAAGAGCATCAAAACTCAATGTAATGACAGGCAAGATATTTTTAGGGGGAAAATCCTACACCTTCATTTATAGGCAGTGGTGCCAAATCAGACTGTGAGCTGGAAATCTTTTTTGTCCTTAAGCTATTATTGTTTTCAACATTCAAAGTAAACACACAAAAGATTGCCTAGATTACAAAACAATTTTTATACTTTTGAAAATTCAAACAGAAATTGAAAATGTCCATATTTAGAATCACTGTGTGTCTTCTCCTTTCATGAACAATCTTTTTGGTAAATATGCTATTAATCCACCTGGTTACTCTGCCACATGTGCCATTCTATAAAATTCTATAAAGTTCTATAAAAGATGCAATATTCTCCTGTTAATTCACATAAGTACAGTTTGAAAGAGCATGTTTTGTTATTTCAAGTGTAATATATAGTGTGCACCATTCATGGGTAAAGCTTTGTTTTCCTGGTCTACTTAGTAAGTCATTGTCAAACTCAAAGCCATGCAAAGATGCTTCCATAAATCCATTAAAATTCCTTCCTGAAGAGCACAGAACTTGTTGACGCTTGTAACAGAGGGGGGAAACAGAACAAGGGAGAAGATGGCCAAACTAAATAAATTAATATTTTCAAAAGCTGCAGAAAAGACCGTATGTATGTGAACACAAAACCATAGCTCAGCCTCGGAGCATCAGGAGGGGAGGACAAGTGAGCCCCTTCTGAACAACGGCATCTGTGGATCCTGGGAGCTCCAGACGACACACTATCAGGCCCCAAAGTCTAAACTCTGGGAATAAAACTAGCTAGGCTACATCCCTTTTAAGCTTTTAGCCCAGCTTCACATTAACCCAAGGGGAATTTAAAACACAACATAAACATGTGTTTAAACAAAGTTAGAAGAAAGCTTGTTGTCCTGTCTCCTGTTTTAATTAAATATGTTTTATATGAAAAGCATAGCTTACAAATGCAAGCTATGTGGTTTCTCTGGCAGCATTGCAGCTCTGAGTAAACACACTATAGTATTATTTTGTTTGCTTTCTTCCCTAATTAAGTTTTAAGAGTTTCCTCAGCTCTCTGTGTGGCTGCTTCAGTTTTGGCAGCAGTACTGTGGCAAAGGGGACTGGGAAGAAGAATACGCTTTCTCTTTCTCCCTCCCTCCACTGAGTAAACCAATCTCAGATCAACTGGAAATCCCTTCTCTTTTTTTAAGATATATAGATGACAGACTACATGCCACAAGTGAAGCATGAGCCCTATGGGTCATGCTGGTGTGAGATCCCATACCCTCCCCCTGGGAGAGAAACGAAGCAGTTGACTTCATTGATCACGGGAGATGCAGCTGCGAGTGCCCAGGCCGTGCTGCACGCTTCAGAGAAGAAATCAGAGCTGAGATGCAAAATTTGAAGCCAAACATGAATTTTGTCATCCTTTGAGGGTGTTTGGATTTCTCCTTATACTTTCCTCAGAGGCTATGGGTTTTCAGGTTCAAGGCTTTGCTATAAAATTGTTAGGGTTTAATGAATCCAGATCATTGTCTGCTGTTTAAAACGAAGCGCGCGTAATCTAACGTCATTCATCATTTTGGTATGTACAGTATACTATCAGCAAAGCACATTTCCCATCTCGGGTTCTTCCTAGCCCTTTGATAGCCCTCTGATAGCCCTCTGAATGCATCTAGTCTGTCCAGGACAATTTAACATTCTGGAATATTTACGTACTGGAATATTTACGTACTGGAATATTTAACTGGCCTTGCATTAAAACACTTGGCATCACCTTTGATGTGAAGCACTGGATAGGCCTCTCTTGTCTCTGTCCAGTTTCTGATGTTATAATCAAGCAGAAAAACAAATCCAACGTGAAACTGTGTAGCTCTGTAACTGTTCGTGTCTGTTTGTTGTGTTCCCTACCCTGAAATTCAGCACCGCACTGCAGGCTGGGGGGTATCTGGATTGTTACTCATCCTGGGTTTATCGTTCACTGCATCTGGTAATATTTGGGGTTACATTTCTTGGTGGGCATGATTTTCCTTTGTGGTTTCTTGATATAACATCATGTATTAATGGTTGAGAGTCAGGATGGAACTACAGGATACCACATGAAAAAAAGGTAGCTTTAACATAAATACTCAAGGTTCCTTGAACTTGTTTCATCCAACAGCACTATCACTGTTCATCAATTCCTCCCTCCGCCCCCTTCCCAAACCACCTGAAGGCAGGATCGGCAGTGATCAAAAGACATGCTGCATTTCTTAGTATTGAAATGGTCACATCTGTGAAATATGGTTTTTAATAATGAGTTTATTGCTGTTTGCTTTGTGAATTATGGCTTTGCATTTCTCCTAAACCAAAACAAAAGTTATTTACAAGGTGCCACAGGAATAATTTTTAGACCGAAAAACAAGTAAGCTAGCGATCACAAACTCCTCACTGATTTGTGAAAGTGGCATTTGGTTTTTAACTTCTTTGAGATTTGATTTTACACTGAGATGTTGAATGATAATTTATTCTTGTATGCTATGGAGCAGTAGCAGCTTCAGGTGCTACAGAAAGCACAAAGCCCTTCAATTGCAAAAGCAAGCTGTAGGAAAAAAATTATCAATGGTTTCAGTCTAACATGTTAGATAGTAGGATGGTCACAATCTCTTCAAAAGAAAAAAGTTGGAGACTTTCCACTGATGGGAGATAGCAACTACAAAGTGCCATAGCATTGTTTATTCTCCTATTTTTTTTTTTTAACCATATATAAATTAGAATGCTTTTATATTGATTAATAGGGTAGAAAAAATAATGTATATTTTAAAATTCCTGACAATGAGTCTTGAAAGCAAAGTGTTTAATGGTGCAATGATGTACTTCTGGAGCTTATGGTGAAAACAGCATTCTGTAGGACAGCTGATTTTTCTGTGAGCTCTAAAATTCAAACCTTTGCTGCATCATGTTGAGAAATTGGAGAATCCCGTCCAGGTCTAGGGCACAGTCCGTATTTCAAATGTCCAGTTGTTTAAGATATGGATACCCAAAATTAAGCCCACCTTTAAAAAATATCCCAGCGTTAATACCTGGCAAGTCTTACTGCGTTTGAGGGATCATTTTTTACTTTTTATGCATGGAGGAGCACAAACATACCATGAGCTGTACTGGAGGGGATCAATACTTCAGAAATTCTTCAAAAGGACAAGAATTGTATCCCTTCTGTTTTTCAGCTTCATATATCAAAATTGTGCTCTTCACAGCTTCCAGAGGGCTTTGCTGTGACTCATTTACTGTCTTCCTGCACTCTGTTTTCAAAGTTATGCCCTGGGAGCAAAACTTCTCATTTAAGACCTGGATTTCAAAGTGCTCTAAAATCCACAGGCATCTCCGACATGTTTTGAAAATTGTTATACCTCATCAGAGCCAGGGGCAACATTAGCCATGCAGGTCTGAAGTCAGTTGGTCTAGTAGTTCTTCAGATAATACCCCTTCTTTTCAACCTTCCCAAGAGGACTGCATTTAATATGCTCTGAAATCCACTGGGATATGGTGATTGTCTTGAAAACTCAGTCGTGCCAATGATTGCAGGACAGTTCACGGTGCAAATCTGGGGTCATTCCTCCCTCCCTGTGGAACTGCTTATAGCAATTTTTGATTCTTTTTTTTTCGTGAACAGCTCAGAGAAATCTGAAGGTATGAATCCCATGAAATATATATATATATTACGGTCTGATCCTGAGCTCAGCTCTTCAGCTGACGAAACTGACACATTACTGAAATTTGGTAAACAGACAGTTTAGAAATATTTAACACTACTGATTGATTAGAAAAAGAATAAAACAAAGTCGAAAAATGCTTTTCTGATTCTAGAACGCAAATCATTTTTCTTGCTGTCAGTAAATGCTTTCAATTCCTGCTCAGCTATTGTCTGTGTGATACATGTGCTGTTGTACAAGCAAAAGAATAGATATGCCACAGATATGCCACACCAGTAGTCTGTGCATATATATGCACATACCTATTTTTATATAAATGTATATACATATACATACACCCACATGCCCCTCCAAGCACACGTATGTATGCCCATACACACACACATGCATGAGTGCACACAAAACTGTTCTGTTATTGTAGCGGTCTGAAGTAATGTACCAAAACCATATTTCCCTGTTTTACTTTGTAATCAGATTTTTTAAGGTTTTTAATACAGTGACTTTTTTTTTCTTTCTGGTAACTCATCCCAGTACTTCCCACAATATAAACTGTACCCTGCGCATGTGTACTTGACGCTCACTGATTGCTTTGCATGTTTGCATTTCAAAATGTGCCTTCAGCTACATCAAGATTGCCTGTGAGCATTCAATGGATGGGAAACTTGAGAAACTGAGACCTCCTGCAAACCTAGCATTCAGTAAGACAGCAGCAGAGATGGTACAATAACTCAGGACTTTCCTGGGTCTCAATTCAGTGCTTTAGCCAATAGCTCATATTGTCTTTGAGGTTTGCATAACTTTGTATTAATCCACACTGTGTCAATGTGATAGCTTTTATTAAAAATTTTTTGGACAATACCTCATCATCGTGTGATAAGTTACCCATACAAAACCAATGTAAAGTCTATGGGAAGTTTAGTAAAATCTTTCTATAGACACTGTAGAGGCTCTCCTGACAAAGGGAACATGCAGTTATTGAGGTCTGAAGTCTTAACCCTAAAATGAACTGAAAGATGTTCCCGCAGCAGAATTGCAAATGCCCCTAGCAGCAAAAGACTTGAAAGATACTGCTTATCTCTGATTGATGTTGAGTAACAGAAATAGGTCTTAAGGCAAGATTAAAACATTCATTAAAGAGGGAAAATAAAACAGCATTACAAAAAAGCAAGGTTTCCCCCTTACACTTTAGTAGTTACAAAATATTCTTCTGGCTCTTTAATTGCAGCTTGCAGAGGCTCTATACTGAGTCATTTAGTTTCTGTAAGTAACAACCCTGTCCTAGCCTTCTTATTGGCATTTACTCCTATGCCACCCACATTGAACTCCAAATCTGGATCCAAGGATTGCTGAGCTGTGAAGACTGTATTTGTATAATTCTGCCAGTAACCACCCATATAACCTCAGAAGAATCAAAGAGAACTAAAGATATGCTGAAACATTCAAAAGTCATTTGAACACCACCTACTGGGAGATGCTCACAGGTTTAAGGATATTTTATATGCATCCTATTCCGTTCTCTGGTTTGTCTTTTCAGGGTGGAAAGGGACGGGAAAGGGCCAAAGATGGCTGTTTGTGTTTGCTCATTTAGCAAAACAGAAGTTTTGTATTCCATCCATTTCACCTCCAGATGGTGGTAAGTCAAATCTCAGCACTGTGCCACACTGCAGGACCAGAGGAAGGCAGCTGAGCGTTGCCACAGGGCAAAAAAGCATGTTTAAAAGGAGATGAGGACTAAAAGCTGCTAAGAATAATTAGCATGGCTATGCTGTTTACCCAGTTTGCTCATTCACTGCCTAGTAATCATCCCTTCATCAGTGGGTAAGTGTCTCCTCTTTGCCTGCTTGCTAAAGAAAATGAAGAGATTTACCCAGGGCCAACAAGAGGTCAAAGCAAGAGCAGAGCAGCCTCAGCATCCTCACGTCCCTGCCCTGGCTTCACCCCTCACCCAGGGAGTTCCCATGTCCAGTTTTGCGTGTCCCAGAGGAGTTCTGCCTTTGGGCTCAACAGAAGTTGCTGTAAGGCTGGGAACAAAGTGTTCATCACTTCTGGTGTCTGAATTAAGTGACGTAAAGACAGCACAGGCTGCGTGCTCCCAAAAAGCAGATGCTTCCAGGATGTCTCAAAGCGAGCACCCAAAGGTGAATAACGCCAGCTCACTCATGAAATGTGCCCAGATGGAGGCTGCAGTTCTGTGTGTACAAAGCTCTCTGGTTCATCTCTACACATGTATGTGAAGAAGACACATCTTTATGCATCCACATCTGCAAGCAGACCTCTGTATTGGAAACAAGGAAACAAAAATTGATGTAAAAAGCCCTTCCCCACTCTGTTTAACTGGCAACAGCAGAGATCTGGCACACCTGAGGACAAATGTCCTTCCACTGGTGTTTTTAACTAGGGTGCTTAGCCCTCCCACCTTTATTTTCTGACACTTTATAAACATTTTTCAAGTATTTAATTCCCTCCATGTATTTCCTCATTCTCCCAACTCGAATAAACAAAATGGGTTGATTCGTTTCAGGTTTAAGTAATGAATTTCTCATCATTTTCTCTCCCTGACTCCCATGCATGAGCATAAGGCTGCATTGTCTGGGATGTACTGGCCAAGTGGAAGATGTTTATTTGTAATAAAGATATACCAAAATCCCCTGTATCCACTGGAAATGATAAACATAGAAATATCTCCACAAGTCTTTGGTGTTTTAAAAAAACCTCTCTTTACAATTACTATCTTTAGGTCCCAGTTTGACGTCACAGTGTTCCTTTAAGAAAATAACCCAGGCAATGCAATGCTTTTTGGAGGGGGAGCGAAGGTTACCACTGACTGTCTTCTTGCTGGTCGAGAGATTCAGCAGATTTTTGGGGTTTGGATAAAAAAACCCACCCTTTATTATCTGAACAAATATTTTTTCTTAACAGTTCCTATGTAACCAAGTTCATGGGAAATTGAGAGCAGCCCTGAGGAGAAGGACTTGGGGGTACTGATAGATGAAAAGCTGGAAATGTGCTGGCAATGTGCTCTCGCAGCCCAGAAAGCCAACCATATCCTGGGCTGCATCAAAAGAAGTGTGGCCAGCAGGTTGAGGGAGGTGACTCTGCCCCTCTGCTCCGCTCTGGTGAGACCCCCCCCGGAGCACTGCGTCCAGCTCTGGGGTCCTCAGCACAGGAAGGACATGGACCTGTTGCAGCGGGTCCAGAGGAGGGCCACAAAAGTGATCAGAGGGATGGAACACCTCTGCTATGAGGAAAGGCTGAAAGAGCTGAGGTTGTTCAGCCTGGAGAAGAGAAGGCTGCGGGGAAACCTTATTGTGGCCTTCCAGTACTTAAAGGGGGCCTACAAGAAAGATGGGGATAGTCTTTTTAGCAAGGCCTGCTGCGATAGGACAAGGGGTAATGGTTTTAAACTAAAAGAGGGTAGATTTAGACTAGATATAAGGAAAAAATTTTTCGTGATGTGGGTGAAACACTGGAACAGGTTGCCCAGAGAGGTGGTAGATGCCCCATCCTTGGAAACATTCAAGGCCAGGCTGGATGGGGCTCTGAGCAACCTGATCTAGTTGTAGATGTCCCTGCCAATTGCAGGGGGGATGGACTAGATGACCTTTAAAGGTCCCTTCCATCCCAAGCATTCTATGATTCTATGATTCTATGAAATATAAGTAAAAGTCAAACGAGGGAAGAGAATAACTGGGTGGACTCCAGAAAGTGTTTCATTATTACCCAGAATTATTGTGGAAGGCACCTGTGGACACATACACATGTGGACCCACCTGCCAGCAGAAGGTTTATATTAGCACAAAATACAGGCATAGTTTTCAGGCCACATCTCAGTTGGTTACTGTAGTAAGAAAACCACTAACATACATGACCACTTGCAGAAGTCATGGATGGCGTGGTAATGGAGGACAGCAGCCCAGAAATCTGCATCTGATTTATTTTTTATTCATTATTAGGTGTCACTGTGTTTAATATGAAAGTTCACATCCCATAATAGCTCTGTTTAGAGAAGTTACACATATCAAAAAATATGGAAGACATTTTCTTGCTCTTCATTTTTTTTCTCAATACAATATGGCCATTCAGAACCAAACCCAGGATGTCATATCCAAACAAGCAGCTTCACAGATACACACATTCGTGTTTTGTCCTGCATCCTGAATGCTGCCAGTCAGGAACCAAATGCCAATTCTGATGCTGTGAAATTATTTGAGGAGGGAAATCCAGCCCACAGTTGTCCCATTGCTAGCATCCCTGCATCCCCTGCAGGGGATGTCTAAATCCAATGTACAGAAGGACATCTCTGCTGTAAGAGCTTGCTGTAAGAACTGGTAAGAACTTTCTGTTATATTTTGACTGTCAAGTCATTTTTATCACAGATTTCTCTTTTATTGCTATGAGGAAGACTATTTTTAGATCTTTATAATCACAAACTGAACTAGTAACACCTTATCATTTTTTTCTTTTCTGTGTTTTGCCTTTTCTCCTTCTGTCTCCTCCTCTCCCCTTTTCTTTTCTTCCTTGCAAACAGCACTGTGAAAAGCCCATTGTTGAGCAGGGGATTTGTGACATTAGGGTCAATTCCCTACCCTTTTGCTCACATTCCCTCTTCTGCTCTCTAAGGGATGAAATCTAAGTGAGGGAGTAACACACAAAATTGTACAGAGCTTTGGACCGCTCGCTTATGTTATAAACAGAGCCTACAAGATGATGCTTCACTTGAGCACATTCTTGCCTCCCGCTAAAATCAATGCACAATGGTACTCAAGTCTCCATGGATCAGGGTGACTGCCTTAAATGCAGAGCTTTATATCAACACATTGCTCATATTTGCTGCTCTTGCTTCCATGCACAATACTGGCCCTTTTTGGACCACCTAGATTTTCTTCTCACCACCTAGAAGCCTGCACAACCCTGGACTGGATCCAGTCCATGCTGTATCCCTCAGCTCTGGATTGATTTGCTTCCATGAACTGGAGCCAAAGCCTTCCTTTCAGCACAGCGTATTCCTCTTCTGGATGCTACGCTGATACCGTAGCTGTGTAACATTTCCAGCCCAGTGCCTCTCACTGAGTAAACTGGCCCAGCCTACCCGTTTTTGGAAAGCAAGCATGATGATTGTCAGAGGTGCTGGTTCTACAGAACTGCATCATCTTGTTGAGGCAACAGAACTAAAAATTATAGGAGCGGAGCTGATGGAAGACAAGGGATTTCAAAATGATACACTTTGAACATAAGAAGTGTGAGCTGGTAGGAAATTTATTCTCTTTGCTATCGTTAGCATTCACATTTTCAGAAACAGACATGTTTTGATTGCCTCCTTTATTTATTTTTAATAACACTGTTTGCAAGAGAAATACCTTACTGCTGGAGCACTGTGCGTTTGGGGTTGATTAGGTATAATTTTCTGCACAAGACTTATAGAGATTGCATCACATTAAGAGAAAAATGCACTAATAGCAGTGCAGTGCAGAAATCAGGACTGTGTCATTTTAGGATATCAGAAACCTCTGCTTACATGTATCTCTCTTTCAAGAGCAGAGGAGGCATATTTGTGTATTTTGGATCTTGTTTGTGGATTTCAGCTGGTTACACCCAGGGTAAGTTACTTTAACTCCTTTTTTCACCTGAAGACAATAGGGAAGCTTTGCACCATCAGAGGATTTGGCCAGTGTTTTGCTTGTTTGTTTGTTTTTCAACTAACAATAAACAAGTGGTACGTAAGTAAAATACCTTATATTTTCTGTTCTGCAATTTTCATCGTATTACTTGAGATATCTGCGGATGTTCTTCTGATTTATCATCCCACCTCTCAGAAGGATGACATCCCCTTTCCCCACAGAGTGGAATCCATGCTGTTTTCTGCATATAATCCTCCTGCAAACACTCCTACAGCCATCTGCATTGGCCAGTAGGTGTCATTGTGTTTCCACTGCAAGAGCACATCAAACATATTCATCTGGCTGCAAATGCCTGTCCAGTCCTTCAAACAATGCTGTTGACTATTTAGAACTTTTTCTACCCTGCAGCAAAATATTTGTTAAAGATGCTTAGCCAGAAAAGAGTGAAAATTAAGTTCCAAGCATTTGATAGCTGTGACTAACTAGCCAGAATACCCTTGGTCTCAGCTAATATAGTGCCAATGGTGTTATACAAACACAGCTTACTCAACAGGACACAAATCATTGTTAATAAACTATTACAAAAGATGCCAACAGAAGAGGACAGAAATAATGTCTCATGGATTAGCCAGCTTCTTTAAGTAACTAGCTTGCTTTGCTGTGAGGTAATCTGCTCTTCAATACTCAAAGAGACAGGACTGAGGATTTATACTTCAGAACTTTTTAGACCTTCAGAGTGTAATGAAAAGTGGCTGTAGCCCGTTATTTTTTCAGCTATTTTGTCCTGGACTACGTTAACAGCTTCCTAATTTGCATGATATAATAAAATTTGTGATGTAATTAGAAAGTTCCATTTGAGGTCAAAATATGGTAGCAATAGAGAAGCAAACATTTGGCAGTAATCCCAGAGGTAGGGTTTTCCAGAAAGTCTGACATATTTTTTATCAGCAAAAACTCAAGAGACATCATTTTAGGTTTTATTTTTAACCATCATTTCATAAACTTAATGAATGTAAACGGGCTTTGATATCTAAAAAGTTACATTCTCAATTACAGCTCATTTCCCAAGCTAAAGAAGAAGCACAAGATGAACGGAGGGTGAAGTCAGCTTGCGACATCCGCGCTGGAAATGGCACGTAGGGCCAAATTCCCCGCTGGCAACAACCAGCAAGGCTCTGCTGGCTCTAACAACACAGGAGACCCTTGACAGATTCAGCAGAGAACTGGCCTTTTGCAATGTGTTTTGAGTCAAAAAAATGAGTGAAGTCAATGGAAATCTTTTGCTTGCTGGCAATGGGCTGTGGATGAAGCCATGAATCAGGTTTTCTGGAGGCTGGGCGCAGCACATCTGTCTTGGGGTGAGGCAGCTGAAAGACACGGGCTTGGATTTGAAAGGATGAGCTCCATCTCATGAGTCTCTCTCTGCTCATGCTTTACTAGCTCAGGAATAACCTGAGATGACACTGTGATAAATGACATTCTTCCCCTGCAACGCCTACAGGATCTATGAGGAGAGTGGCTCGTCCTCTTGCTTGCTCACGGAAACGTCGAAACCCCTTTCTGGCCTGGAAGACTTTTGCACAGGGAGGAATCACAGACTGGTTTGGGTTGGAAGGGACCTTTAAAAACCACCACGTCCAACCCCTGTCACAGGCAGGGACATCTTTCACTAGAGCAGGTTGCTCAAAGCCCCATCCAACCTGACCTTGAACACTTCCAATGATGGGGCATCCACAACTACGGATGGGAACTGGGGCTGTTTCCAAGTTTGGATATGAGGCACATGCTCTATGTACAGAGACCCTGTAACTGAGGACCCCTTTGACTGTCTAGATCACCAAACCCTTCCACTTGGATGAGCAGAAGGATGCCCAGTGGTGGCCCACAGGTACTACAGCAGTTTCCTCTGGGCTGTAAGATGCATGGGACATGTTTAAGGATCACAGCAGCATCACCTGCTGTTTTACGGATAAACTCAGATAAACTTTGCAAATACAGGAGCCATCCACAGTGCAGAACTTGTCTTTAGTAATATTCCAATGTCACCCCTTATAAAAAAATAATTCAATGACAAAACATAAGTCTAACACTATTCATGGGTCTGGCTACAGGTGACATACCCATTTCCCACACACCACTCTGCTCTCATGTCATAAATCCTACTGCTGCTCGCTCTTCAAAGCACATGGAGGAAACTTGGCACTACTCAACTGAGACTGGGCTCAGGCTGCTGAGCTCCCAGTACTATGCCTCCAGACTTTCACATTTACCTGGGATTTCTCACCGGAATAAGATCATTTAGAATTGCCCCCAGGCAACTTTTTTGATCCACATCAGCTGAGCCATAAATCTAAAATAAGAAACACGCAGCGCTGTCTCGAAAAGCTGTATTCCCAGCTCCCTGCTTCCTCTCACTCCTGCTCCCTGTCCCATGCAGCCAGGGCTTGCTGGCACACTTAACTGAGGATTTAGCTGCCTAAAAGCACACCAGGAACTTCTCTTTCAGGTGCACACTATTACCAGGCAACCTACTACGTCATTACAGTGTGGCACTGTCAAACATACAGAAAATGTAAAGAAGAAGAAAATAGAGCCCTGTTTTTCTGTCTGCCTGAGGACATCCATACACAGGTGGAGACAGTGGCGAGTACACTGGTGGGATGGATGTGGGATCCCAAAGACCTGACTTTAATCTGAACTCCAGCAAGTCTCCTCTGTCTCATTTTTCCATCTCAAAGAGGGGAGGTAATGCCATTCCTTATCTCATTTCACCTGAGGAAAAATGTTATCAAGGTTAGTTACATACTACAGAGACTAGAAAATTCCTACTCCTGCAAAAGATCATGAAGAAATGACTGACTCTACTTGTTGAACCAAATGCAGTAGCTAAGGGAGAGGATCACTAATTTTAAAATGACAGTAAAAATACTGACCTGTCTTGCTTCCTAAGCATGCCTTGGATATCCTTGCCAACACAAATGTTCCAATTAAAAAAAAATATATATATAGTGGTTGATGATGTAATTAGTGCCTGTGTTAGAACACACTTCCATAAGGGAGAGTAATTAAGACTTTCTGAATATCATACATTTTGATATTCCAAGGTTTGCTGTATTTGGAGCTGCCACTACCTTAATATTCTTTAACTTTTAATGCAATTGTGCATGAGCTTGCGTATCTTTCCTTGCTTCGAGCAGATACAAAAATGGGAAGAGTCAGGTGCAGGTGGAGGGTTTGCAGCAGGGTCCAGGGAACCAGAGCCGCCTGCCAGGGAGATGCGTGTGATCCTGGGGTGGCTGCACTGCTGGCCTGCATGGATGTCACTGCAAGAGCATCTCCGGTGGGATTGACTTCCCCTCATCACAGACGCCTCAGAGAGGCACCTGGCTTAGACTTGTTACCTGGGATTCCTCTGCACACCCCGGCTTGTGCAACCATGAATCTATAAGACATACCACTGAAAGGCATAAAAAGAGATGTGCTGGGGGGTTGTGGTGGTTTTTTTTTGTTTTTCTACCACGGTATTTTTCTCCAGTTGCCTTTTTTTACTCCTTTGGGTGGAACTAGACTGTCCTAAATTTAACTGTTTAAAAGTTAGGCAGCAAGGCTAAATCACTTCTCCAGGCTCCCTCTGCAGCTGGGACCACCACAACCCAACAAAATCTCATCATGTCCTAAGAGACGGGTCTAACACCGATGGGTCAAAACCCCTTTGGTTCCTTCTGCTGCCTGTGATGGGAGTTGAGGCACCTGGGCACCTCGCTGCCCAGCTCAGACACTTGACTTCCGAGGGGCCGAAGATGATGGACTGACTCCTGACTCCTGGTGCGTGCTGTGCCCACCTCTGCTAGCCATAACAGCAGGCTGTACACCCACCAGGCTCTGCATCCTCCAACCTCAGGGTAGCTTTACCTATACCTTGAATCTCTTGGCCATTTTGAAAAGAAAGAAAATAGCAAACTTTGCAACAGCTGAAAATTTAAGCAAGAAACCTGATCATGTTCATGCATAATAATTACTCTTCAGCAGGGTTATTTTGCATTCTAACTGTTCTTAGTATAGTGTCATCACAAAACTCTCTTGGTGTGCTCAGTGTGGAAAGTCGGTTGAGATGCTATAATGATGTCGAAATGAAATGCTGTCAGCGCAAATCCAGAAAATGACATAACGGTGTCAGAAATGAAAGGGAATCATATCAGAGTGTGTTCCAGCACCACTCAAAAATTTGTGAGAGGAAAGGGTGCCACAATTTGGGGACAATGTTTGTTATGACAGAAATGCTCAAACAGCTTAAAAGGGAAACTGCGTTTGCCAGCCACATCAATTTTTAATCCAACAGATTTATCAAGAAGTTGTGCTAATTTCCTCTATAAATATCTCTGTGAGTGGAATAGGTGCTTTGTGTTGCAGAAAGTGTTTTTTAAGTAGTCGCAGCTCTGGGTTTCTTCTGAAATGGAATGTGAAGCTTCATTGCATTGTTCACTTAAATAAACGGTCATTCCTCTTTTGAGAGAAGGAAAAAGAAAACACCTCTCATCCAGCTATCCTCCTTGAGGAAACCCACATCCCCGTGTCTGTCACACCATCCTAAAGAACGGACTCTCTAAGCATCACAGGTAGGACAAATCTATCCCTGTATCTATTTTTTCTAGTTTTGTATTGGTTACAAATGCCTAGAAATTCCCACAGCCTTTGAGGAAGGATCTGTATTTTGCAGCTGTTCACCGCCCTACCATGTAACATCATGCTCGGCAACAAAAACTAAGGCAGAAGAAGAAGAAGGAGGGGTGGGGAGCTTGCTTCCAAGGTGGCCTGTGTTCAGTGACTGGGCATCAATCTGCCTGTGGGAGGTGGTGAGTGGTTGCCTTTGCTTTGCTTGCTGTTTTTTTAATCTTTCCTTCACCTATTAAACTGCCTTTATCTTGGCCAATGAGTTTTCTTGCTTTTGCTCTTCCTATTTCTCCCACCGTCCCACTGGGTGAGGGGAGTGAGTGAGCGGCAGCATTGGGTGCTTAGCTGGTGGCCGGGGCCAACCACCAAGGAGGTGAACTGGCTAGCACTGCTGAGTAAAACACAGACCTCCCAAGCTTTGGTAATACTTTGCATTTACCTTATTAAGTCTGCATCACAGGCTTTGCTAAGCTATCTCGTAACCCAGACTATTTCTAAATACTTCTAAAGTCCTCCTTAAAGCCAAGTGCTGCGGAGGACACAGCAAAGGGTGAAATAGCATGCTGCAAGGGCAAGCAGCCAGCCTCATCTGCTGCAGCACAGACACAAAACTTCAGCTGGTGGCTCCTATCCCTGCCCCGTCCAACAACTAAGCTAGAGCATATCATGGTAAGCTGAGAATTTGCAAAGGCTCGGTGCTGACCTGGATTTGCTTCTGGGGAAGCCCGTGGTAAACCTCCTCTGGCACTAAGAGGAACAGCCTGACTCTAAAATACTTTTGACTCGGTTTGCTGATGGTAATGAATTTGCCATGACTTTTACTATGGCATCTGAGGCTTAATTACCTTCATTATTAAAAAGGAACGGTATCATTTCTGTTTGGAGCACTCTGAATTCAGCTTCTCCTGGCTAAAATCTGGGACCACACTGCGTTTGTCCCTGTGTTTGAACACCTGGCCATAGTGCTTGGCGTGGCACACGTGCCACTGGATGCTCTGGTTACCTAGCAGTTTGAAGAGTCAAACATTAAACTCATGGTGTATGTGCACACAGAGCAAAACCACCCTTATCTGCTGGTTCTCAGTGGATCTCCTGGATTATATGCAGTTACAGTGCTACATACTCAGACTGTATCATAGATGGTCTGGAAAATACTCCTGACAAGTCAAATTAATACAGCTTGCAGTGCTTCCATTAGCATCCACAAGTATCCTAAATACTTGAGTTTGACAGTATTCTTGGTAGAAGCAATGGATCAGGTATGTTGCGACACAGCTGTCTCACAATGTCTCTCCTAGGAGAGAGTGACCCCTCCTCGAGACACATCCATCATTCTCCACCGCAGCAATGGAAGCTGAGTGTGCTGGCCTAGACTTGAGACCTGGATTTTAGGTGGCTCAAATAAGGCAAGCTGCAAAGACCATGTTAATGAAGCTTACCGACCAGATTGTGTCCAATGTTCATGGGTAGAACCTTCAAACAAAACAAAAGAGGTTGCCTAAAATTTCAGCTGATGAGAAGAATTTTTCTAAGTGCCTATCTGCTGTAAGGGCTTACGCTACATTTGCCAGTGATTGATTTAAACAACAAAGTAGGTTCTGATTACTTTTTTTCAGCCAAAGTTGTCTTTTAACAAAAACTGTCAATTTCGTTACTTAAAAATATTCCATGACTTGATTTGAGAGGTTTTTATCTTCAACTGTCCATACTGAAAAAAAAGACAAATAGTATGGAAGTCTAAAGAGTCCACACTGATGTTTTACAACACATTTTCATTCTGTGATTTCAGAATTTCTTTCATTTGCTTTATACAGAACCAAAGACCTTAAAGAAACACTTGAAGCTGAAGTAAATATTTAATTTCAGGTCAAGAAAAATGTATGTTTTACATGACTTGAAAAATTTGTCAGAATTTCTGATTTCTACAACATTGAGAGTAATTATCGAGTGATCATTCAAAATAAGTTTTTAAAAGATCCATCAGACTTTCCAGTGAAATAAAATCCTACCTAAAATGCGTGGACTTTTTGAAAAGTGATTGCCTCATACGAGCAATGGCTGAAAACTGGAAAGCAATATTGCTAATTTCTAGGGAAAGATACTTTTCTTCAATCATTTTGCAACTTATTTCTGCTATAGAAATGGTGGTAAGAAAAATTTCAATTTCATTTCTAAACAGATATTCAAGCAGATTAAAACTCCTCAGGAAATCCCTGAAGGTGCTGCTGATTTCGACTAAATAACATTCTTCAGATATTTGCAATTTTGACAAAATATTTCCATTTGACTAGGAATAGCTCATTAGGCTTTCATTTGTGTAAAATATGCTCCCCAAAGTAGTAAAGAAAGTGGAAAATCATGTTTCACATTATGGTAAAATGGGGATATGTTTTAAACCCTTTCAATTAAAATTTGGATTTCTTCAAGGAAGGTTGAATATTCTTTTTTTTTTCCTGTATAAACAGGATTTTCACTCAAAGGAACTCTCCAAGATCTTCTGTACATTCATATATTTAAAAAGTAAGTCTATTACTATGTGAAATGTGTCTCGCTGGAAAAAGCTATTGACTTTTCCATTCTATTGCTTTAATTTTCCTCTACTCTTGTACGTTGGAATACTCCAGGTGGGTGCTGCGTGTGCTTCTGATTATGCTGTGTTACACAGCAGGGAAACCTCTTATCTCAGACTGGTTGCCTGGTTGAGAAAAAAACACATTTAAGGTAGTAAACACAGCTGTGGAAGAAGTCTTTTCTATTTCCTTGCTGTTTGTTTTAATGTACTAAAATGACATAATTATGGAAGTTTGCAAAAATGCCAAAATGTAAAACACAATAATAATTTGGTCTATGTGTTTCTATTATAGTCTATATGTCTTCAGATATAGCTTTAAACAGTCCAAGAAAATCTTTAGAAATGTCTTTTCTGCTTTTACGCTCTGTTTTGCCCTGATAAATAAAATACAGAATTTCAGAGAAAAGGAATTTAAAAGTAATCTCGTGGTTACACTGGTATTAAGAAGTGTTCAAATCTTGTTCTTGCCATTTTTCATGCCAGCTTGGAACTTTTGGCTTGAAGATTTGTGTTTCTATTGTTTTCTCTTTGACTCTGCAAACACTTTAAAGATAGGAAATTTGCAGATCTGTGTAAAAAAAAAAAAGAATAGAGGTTTTGTAAATCTAACCACCGCAACTTCATTTGAAGAAAATGAAATCTGAACTCTGAAAGAGGACAATGGCTTTTATTTTTTTTCTTCAGCGTGCAAAGAAATAGAGTAATGCAATCCTTTTTATTTCCTATTTAAATGAGGCTGAAGTGTTTTCATCTGTGACATGTAAAGTCTGCTTTGCAAAGAATAAATTCGGAGCACACACATTGTAAGTATTTGCCGAGAGCACCAGGCTTATATTGGTTGAGTAAACAGCACTATAATATTACAAGTATAAAAACAAAATGTACAGAAATACGTGATTGTCACTTTTTTTTTAACACTCTCTTACTTTCTGAAGTCCTAGTGGGAAAAGATTAAATGTGAAGCCCTCAATAAGGAGCTCTGCTCCATTCGAGCTGCAACCGTTCTCCATCACCTATTGTTTCACCAAAAGAAGAACCAGATTTTGATAGAGATCCTCAGTCCAAACTCTGCCCGCCAACACCCGAAGCCGTCTCCCCTGAAATCCTATGTAAGATAACACTAACGACGTCCTGGCCACTTTGGTCTATGGAAGATTTCATCTTTTATATCACGATGTGTAAGCACACAAAGGGCTGCATAAAGTTCTTTTGACTGTGGCTGGAAAGACTCGCACTGGCACCAGCACGCCTTTGGATCACACTGCACCATCCTTTCACTCCATCTACAACTATTATTTCGCTGCCCAGAATTGTTGTAATATGACTGCCTCCCTTCATAATCTCTGCATTTTATCTAGCTTCTTTTCCAAAGCCAGAGAGGATAATTGTCATCTCTTGTATAACACAGCAAAAAGAACGAGGATAGGCTTCAGGGCTACGGCTTTCTCTGCTCTCCAGTCCACCCGTACCTTCTCCAGACTGTAAGTACGTTAAGGCAAAGAGCAACAGCAAGCATGATGAGGATTTCTGATCTGCCTAAAATCAAGTAACAAGTGCCAGAGGAAGAAAAACTTTCACGTCCAACTCATCACAGCAGAATCCTCCAGCAAAGTGGGATGGAGAAGAAAGAGGGCAGGTGAAAGCCTCTAAAGCATGGGTACCGAAATGGGGAGCCTAAGGCAGAAGTTACAGCTCTGTGGTTCTAGGTATTGAAACAGGAGAGGGAGCGTGGGCACACAAAACATCCATCTACCCCCACTGAAGCCAACGGGGACCCTTTCTATTTGTTTTAGCAGGACCTGGATCATGCTGGTGGTTTGTATCAGGTGGGTTCCCCATGGAGATCAGGGAAAAGGAAGAGGCAGCCATGCACACCTTGTTGTGAAGACCTCTAGGGTTAACTGCTGGTCCTTCAAGTGATGAAAAGTCCCAAGCCCAAATCCAGGCATCGTCATGCACCTGCCATTTCTAACAAAGAGAGATTCTGAAATCAGGGTGGTGGCACATTAACCGCGAGGACTTTATTTGGCAGCACATGAGAAAAAAAAGTGGAATTTTTTACCAAACTGACAAAAAGATTACTGAAAATATACAGATTTGAAGGCCAGAAGGGACCACAGCAATCATTTGCTCTGATTTCCTGCACAGCATAAGCCATACAACCTAATTTGGTCATGTCTTCATCATTTGTTCATCCTCTGCTTGATCCAAAGATCTCACTTGGAAAGGGAGGCATCTTCATGAAAAAGTGCAAGTCACGCAGTAGCCACCATAACCCTTTGCGGTTTTTTCCAAAGGTTAATTTACCCTTTTTGAAAGAAGAAAAAAGAAAAAAAAAAAGATAAAACATGTCTTATTTCTAATCCAAATGTATTTTCAGCTAAATACTTTTAATGAAAACTCTTTTCCTTCTGTAGGTATTCACTCAGGTGGTACTTTACCTCAAAATATGTGCCTGCCTCAAAGTCTCTTAAGAAAAACACGTTATTTCTCATTCCCAAACCAAGGCATTTTCCTAATAATAAAAGAACTAGCAGGCTCGCAGAAGTGCAAATGATACAGCCCCAAGAGCGATTTTTCAGTCACTGACTAGAGAACATCGTGATGAAGAAATCTGAGCTGAAGAAGAAAATAACCTCCATTTTTCCAATAAATGAAGATCTTCACAGGAATGTAAAAAGAATCTTAAAGCAGAGCATCTTGATGCTTCTTGCAGCAGGGCCTCTTTCAAGGACAAAGATGTAATTCAAACATGGAGACCAGAAAAAGAAGAAAAGTCTTTTCCTCTGTGCTTATGAATATGACAGTGACCTTACAGAGCCCCTTGAAGAGACAGCACTGACAACGCAGCCAGTGACATCCAGCTTCCCTGCAGGGCTGCTCGCAGCTGCAGGCTGGATTGCAAAAGATGAAGGAGGAGAAGGTTCCCCTGTGCTGCACAGGAAACTTTTAGGAGACCAAGTTTGGATTATGGCAGCATACATTTCAGTGAAGGACATAAAAGCTAAGGCAGAAGATGAAATAAAATAATAGAGCCCTAGAACTGCAGTCACGGCGAAAGTCTAGCATATATTTATTTAAAAAATAATAATAATAAGGCTAAGCTATAACCGAGGAACTGAACATGAAGTGGGTTTCATGACAGATACAAGTTATTAAGTCATTTTATAGATATTATCTACTGCTAGCTAGCATATATACTGTCGGTGAGTACATATTGATAAGCTTAACAGGCGAGGCCAGACAGACCATGTAACATAAGTAATAAGGACAGAGCCATATGACAAGAGATGTTCTTTTGCTATTTTGATCTTTAACCTGCAAGGTGTCCTGGCCCCTTGTTGAATGTCACATCTTGTATTCACTGCTCGAGCAGCCTAATTGCTCATTTCTGCATCGATTTGTATGGTTTAACGTTGCCTGATTTGAGCTGATTGCACAAGCATGCTAACCTCGCACTGAACTTAGCGTTAGCTAAACAGGAGTTTTGGAGAGCTTGTCCTAACGCTGCCATCATCCACAAAACCTTCAAGGTCTAAATTATAAAAGTTTGGCTGACCTCTGTAGGATAACAACATATTAGATCATTATTAAAAGAGCAAAAGGAAAATTGCAAGCTTAATTCCCAAGGTTTGTAGGGGAAAATCCGCGTTGCACAAGGGCCCCCGCGGGCAGGCGTCCCCGAGCCCCTCCGCCAGCAGCCCTGCCCTGCCCTGCTCTGCTGAAAACACACCAAAGGGCCTGAAGAGCTACGCCTCAAATTCTTTGACCGGTCATCTTTTAACAGGGATGTCAGAGATCTGGGAAAGCATTCCTGCGGCATTGGGATGCAAAAGGATTTATCTCACATCTGAAGTCCCGCAGAGAGGCAGCGACCCTGCTCCTATCTGAGAGGCCGAGAAGTGAGTTACGGCTGAAGGAGATGTGACAGGCGGGAGAGAATAAGCAGTGAACGGCCGTACTGGAGATGAATCAACCTTCTTCCTTGAGGAGCAACTGCCTTTGGCTACTCAGAGCTAAAAGCTACAGTAATAAATTTTAAGGCCTGAAAAGATCATTACAGTCATCCAGCCCAGCTGCCCATTCATCCAGGACGCTGGATTTCCTGAAGTCATTCCCTCCTGCCCCTCCTGCTGCCACGGCCGAGGTCCTTTCCTCCTCTGAAGGTCAGAGGCCCTTCCCCACATGCCAGCTCCACCACTGCTCCGACTGCCATGCCAGACCTCTGCAGCACAGACACACACACACCCCCCAGCACCGCATTGGGCAGCAAGGACAGCTAGTGCAAATATTTTCTCGGGAATGTTTCTGGCAAAGAGAGCCTTTACACCCGGCCCTCCGGCAGTGCTGGCTCATGATCTGCGTCAGAGCAGCACCTCCAGCAGCAGTTTTGCCTATGAGGCTCCAGGTCCACGCTCAAATGTCTGTAGTGGAAACCTCAGGCAACTGCGTGGGGAGCCAGCTCCTGCAGCTCTCGCTGCTGACCAAAACTGCTGATCTGAAGATGGCGCCATCTGGTTTGCATCTTGTCTTTCTTGAAAACCATTGGGCCTCACATCAGTCGAAGCAGCTACAGCTCCTGGAATAACAATGCCCAGCTACCCAGGAAGAAGGCAGGTAGAAGAACAACTCAGTTGGGAGAAGTTGGGTTTTCTGATGACATTTCTGTGCTGGCCTCCATGACCTCAGCAAGAGGTTGGTCTTACACCGTAATGGAAGCACATGGGCTGGAAATGGGAAAAAAACCCTGGGACGGGCTTTTCCTTGAACATCCTGCTCAGCCCAGAGCAGGTCTCCTTAAGATGGCTCACGTCTGTGCCGAGCCCTTGAATTGAAGAACAACGGGAGCTCCCGATCTGCCTCATGTGGACGGAGCTCCAAAAGGGAAGGGAATGGGTGAATTTGTTAAGTATTTCCTATTCTGGAGGCCATGGCTGGACTGTGACTGCCAGGCAATGCCCTGCCTTGGGAAGGTTGTGATGCATCAAGAAACATCTAAGCAACCCCTCAGTGACCCTGGCAGGTGCACCCCAAGAGAGGAGGGAAGGGGGGCTCTAGGCAGGAGTCTTGCATCTCCAGGCATCTCTTAACATCATCTTGTCCCATGCATTTGGCTCAGTCTGCTGCAGCTGATGCTAACAGGGAGCCCTGACTCCTCCCTTCAGTCATGTTGGTGCAATTTGGGGGAAATAGGTGCAAGTGTAAGCTCCTCATGTCAGGTCTTTGGCAAGTAAAAGAGACAGCCACAATGTGCCCTAAAAGGCAAATTCTAATTCTTAACATTGTACGTCATGGTTTTTATGCGCAGTGCAATTTACGGGCCAGACGAGCAAGGCCAGCGGAGCCCAGGCTGCGGCCAACCCAGCACTGAGTCCATCAGCTGTGGAAATGCCAAAATGACAGGTTCGCTTCATTAACTAGAGGCCCGGCGTTTCCTGGGCACACGCAAGCAACTGGAAGAGAAAAAGCTGTTCCAGGGGTGGGAGACAACCGGAGCCTAGTGAACGCTTCGGGATGGAGGGCAAAAACAACGCCTGCCCCAGTGGCTGAGAGACCAGGCAGGCTTCGATCCCAAGGTCACATGTGCATCCTTCCATCAACATGAATTGTGACCTTCACAGGAACACAAAACCTCCTTTTCTTTTCTCCAGAGCGGAGCATGTCATGCCTAGGTGGAGAAATGCCCGTTTTCCTCTCCCTGAACCAGCCGTACCCGGGGCCGGAGGCTCTGCAGAAAGCTACTGAAATCTGAGCAAAAAGTCCTAGGCTCTTTCCCTGGGTTTTCTGTCAGGTTTATTTCTCCTCCCCTGCTCCCAATTGTTTTTTTCCAAAATCCTGCATTCTTCCCTTTTATCACTGCCCTGTGAACATCCTTCTGGGTAGTTCGCTAGCCCTCTCCACTGGATTCCTGCTAGCTTTTGCCCATGCTGAACATGACAAGATTTTTACTTTGAAGCAGATGTAATTTATTTTTGCCCAGCCTTAGGTGAGAATACAGGGACTTTCAGTCCCTTTGCCTCTTCATTCTGAAAATAATCCCCTAGGTAAACAAGTCCTAAGCCTGAGACGATGCGCTGGAGTGCCAGGAAAGCCATCAGTTGTTGAAGTTGTTTGGAAATCTCCATTTTTCTGATGCTGTACAACAAGAGTTAATCCATGTTTCCACTGAGGAGGGCTGTTGGGTTTGTTTTTTTTTTTTTTAAAGAAGGGAAAAAAATTCCTTTCATTCTTTGCCAGCAATTTCCATGGAAATAAAGTTTCCAGCAAAAACTCGGTGCCCGAACGAGAATATGTTATCCAGAAAGTGAAAGATTTTCTCTGAACAATTGCAAGATTTTATCCAAAAGTCTGAGAGGCTTCATCCGAAATATTTCGCTCCTTGGCTGGAAACAAAGCACGGCCGAGCGAGCGGGGACGGAGAACCCTCCGCAACCCCCCCGCTCCGCGGGCAGCCCGAGCGCGGAGGCTTCGGCCCGCGGGGCCGCTGCCGAGCCAGCACCGGGGCAGGGCACCGGCCGCCACACGGGCTCGGTCGGGGGCCCCGGCGCTGCCTCCCCGGCAGCTCCCCGGCGCGGGCGGGCGGGAACAATCGCCGCGTTGTCCGGCCGCGGCCGCCGGCCCGGCGGCTCCCTCGCCCCGGTCCCCGTGCCCTGCGGGGACAGCGCTGGCGGGGCCGCCCGGCTCCGCGGCCGCCGCCGCCGCTCAGTCTGGCCCCGACGGGGGCGGCGGCGGCGGGAGAGGGGGGGGCGGCGCGCAGGTAGCGCGGAGGCGCTGCGCCCCGCGCGGCCACGCCGTGGCGCTCTTGTCACGGGCACGGCCGCGCGCGCCTCCGACGCTTCCGCGGCCGCGGCGCCCTCGCGCCGGGACCGGCTGCGTCCGCGGGTCCCCCCCCCGCGGCCGCGGCCCCGTCCCACCCCCACCCCCCGCCGGGGATTAGCGGGGTTTGGGCCCGAAAGGGCCGCGGCTGGACGCGGGGGCCCTGGGCAGCCGCTGAGGCGGCGCGGCGGGCATGTGCCGGTAAACAATGACCGTATTGTGAAATAGAAAACAGACTCCGGCTCCCTCCGAAACGCTCGCTCCCCACCGGATGTGTTAAATAAAAACCGCTGGGGGAAAAAAACAGCAGAAAGTCAAGAAAATCGGGTTCGGGCTGGGAAGGACGGGGGGCAGGAAACCCGCAAACAGGCGGATTTGTATGCCCCCGGCTCGGTAATCCTCGCCCGAGCTGCAACGGCTGCGGATGCCTTCAAAAAAAACCAGCTTGGGGGTTTTGCGGTTGTATCTGGTGGATTTCTGTCTTTTTTTTTTTTCCTTTTAATATCGAAACTTTTTTTTTCCCCTGCCTTGCCTCTGAATAAAGCAAGAGCAAACTTTCTCCGCTGCAGAAAACCGATCCAGATTTCCCCGGTGAGCTGCAAGAGCGGCTCAGTCGGGACGGCTTGGCCGGGACCCGCCGCGGCTGCGGAGGCCGCTGGGGCTGGGTGCGATACCGGCGCCCGGGTCCGCTCCGCTCCCCCCAGCCGGCACCTTCCTGCCCGGGCGTGTTGAAGTGCAGTGCCCTGGAATTTATGACACAAATGGGCTTCCCCCCACACACTCTCTCCCCCTCTTCATCTGTTTAAAATCTCCACTGTCCCTTCCAACTGGATGCAAATTGGGAGCTTTAATAAACTTACTTCCCCCCTCCCCAGTCGTAAACATACATCCCTCTCCGGTTCCTCTCTTTAGAAAAAAAATAAGGGGGGGGGATATTTCCAATGGATTTAAGTAAGTGATTCATATAATGAAATGCTTAGGGATTTGTTTAATGTGATTTTATATGAGCTGTGGACATTTCCAAAGCAAACAATAAGTTCAAGTACAACATGCATGGTTGTGTTACAAGTGTTACCCAGCTGGCTAGGAGATCTTCAGTGAGCAAACAGGCTAAATCTGGAGAGTAAACAACTTCAGAAAAATCTACAACTCCAGGTCACTGAAAACAGCCTTTTATTTGTTTTCCTTCGTGTCTAGTAAAATCTGATCCTTTTTTTTTTTTGCAACGCTGCTGTAAAATTACCAGGGACGGGCATCACCAGTCCGTGGCTCGCCCCGGCCCGGCCCCGGAGCCCATCGCCTGGGACCCGGCTCCGCAGACGGGCGCGGAAAACCGGGTGCTGGCGAAGGAGGGTGCTGCTGGTCGGGGTGCTGTGGCGGGGGGGGACAGACGGACACACACCCCCGCACACCGCCAGCCACCTCTGGGGGGCTGTCACCCGCCAAGTGGGCTCTTGCGACGGCCTCCCAGCGGTCCTGCCCAAGCGTGAGGGTGATTTGAGCTCCCCCCGTGACGGGCATCTGACCCAGAGGGTGAGCATCGCCGCGGGGCGGTGGGCAGCGGCCACGCGTGGGGCCGAGCGGCCACGGGCGCACCTGGAGGGGCGCCGGCGCTGCGGGGGGGGCGGGGGCTCTCCGCCCACGGGCATCGCGCCACGGCCAGGTCGCCGTTCGCGAAACCCGCGGCGTGGGTGCCCCTAGGCCGTGGGGTGCCGGCCGTGCCTCCGGCAGCTCCCCCACACCCCACGGCAGGGCGTCCCGCCGGGAGACTCCCACCGGAGACTCCCGGCTCCGGGCCGTGCTAGGGTCTTCCACGCAGGATACGATGTAACTAAAAATCAGGATTTTGGGGGGTAATGCGATTTACTTTATTTAACGCGGAGGTCCCGGACGGCGTCCCCCCGCAGAGGGAGGACAGCCCGGGTGAAACAGCCCCAGTTCGACGCCACCAGATCAGAAACCGCTTTGGGAGCCAGGAGCGCCCGGTGCGTTGTTCCCCAGCCACCAGCGTAGCCCAGAGGGGACCGGACGGCAAATCCGAGCGGCGCGGCTGCGGCCTTCCCCCGGGGCGCTGCGGGCTCGAGGTGCGGGGCACCGGGGCCGGCCGGGCCCCCTCGGCGGCTGCAGCGGGGGCAGCCGGAACTCCCGATCGCGACGCTCCGGCTCGGAGGTTGCTGTTGGTATTCACTTCAAAAGAGCTTGAATGGGACTTTCCCCCCCCCCTCCTTTTTTTTTCCTTTTTTTTTTTTTAAGCCAAAGCTTTGTTGTGCTAAACTAGTTGGACGAGTTAGGGTGTCGCTGCTCCCGATTGCTCTGGCCAATGGAACCCGATCCACCCTGCTGTGCGTAAGAGCGCAATTAAGGATTTAACCAAGCCTATGCTGCGCCCCAGCCAGCAGTCTGCCGGAGACAGACACAGCGCCGCAGCCTCCTCCCCCAGACATGTCTGCTTAGACCCGAGCAGCCCCAGCAGCCAGCCCCAGCCAGCCGCCGGCTCCGAGCTATGACAGGAGTATTTGACAGAAGGGTCCCCAACATCAGATCCGGCGACTTCCAGGCTCCTTTCCAGACGGCCGCAGCCATGCACCACCCGTCCCAGGAATCTCCCACTTTACCCGAGTCCTCGGCTACGGATTCCGACTACTACAGCCCGGCGGGGGGAGCCCCGCACGGCTACTGCTCGCCTACCTCGGCTTCCTACGGCAAAGCGCTCAACCCTTACCAGTATCAGTACCACGGCATGAACGGATCTGCTGGGAACTATCCTGCCAAAGCCTATGCAGACTACAGCTACGCCAGCCCCTACCACCAGTACAGCGGGGCTTACAACCGCGTACAGAGCTCCGCCAGCCAGCCAGGTGAGGGCCGGGGGCGTGCGGGGACCTTCCGCGGCCGCGGGGAGGCTGGGCGGGAGAGCGCGCCCCGGGGGAGCCCTGCCCCGTGGACCGCGGGGATGCAGCTTGCCTTCAGCCACGGGGAGAAAGAAAATTAAAAAAAAAATTAAAAGGGGGGAAAAAGAGAAATTAAAGAAAGGAAAAAAAAAAAAAAACACGAGAGGAAAGCTGGGTCTAGTTTTCCTGACCAGCCCGCGTGATCTAAAACACAAATGCTAGGACTAGTGCTTCAGAGAAGCCAACGTCGGTCAGCTGCCCCCGGGCCCCCGTGGCTGCCTCCCTCCTCCTTCCCCCCGCAGGAAGAGGGGGAAAAATAGCCGAGTCTTGTTGCGTGTCTCAAACTCAGGTTCGCGGTGGCAAAGAAAGTTTCCTTCCCCCTGTGCTGGAGGGGCGGGGGAGGAGACTGGGAGGGGGAGCCCAGCCGCGGCGGGGCTGCGAAGCCGGGAGGGTTTTTTACCAGAAAGCGCCGCGTTTTTAGCGCTTTCCATTTGCTTCTTTGTAAGTTGTTGTGAGGGGAAAAAAAAAAAAAAAAGAAGGGGACAGGGAAAAAAAAAAAATAAAGCAAGCCCGTAGCCAAGCCAAGCGGCTGGGGCTTGGCTGGGAGGAGCGCGGTCGCGGCGGCGCTTGGGGACACGCCGGCGGCGGCGGGGGGAAGGCGCGGGCGTGCGGGGGAAGCGGTCGGAGGCCTAGGTCGGTCTCCGCTCCGGGCCGGCCTCTTCCCAGCAGGGCACCAATAACCCTCCTCATTCCTGCTGCGGGCGCGCATACCCCGCGCTCCCGCCCGCGCCGCGCTGCGCGCCCGGCGCCGCCGCCCTCCGCGGAGGATGCCCGGGGCGGGGGCGGGAGGCGGAGGAGGGCCGGGGGTGGCCGAGGCCCGGCGCGGAGGGCGCGGGGCCCCTCCGCCGCACCGCGGGGAGCCGGCGGAGGTTGCGCGGGGCCGCCGCCCGGCGGCGGGAGCCCCGGGGGGAGCCGCGGGGGCCCGTCGGGCCGGCGCCGCTGCCCTGCCCGGCCCGGCCCGGCCCGCGGGCGGGACGCCGGGGGCGGCGGCGCAGACTGCGCGGAGCGGAGCCGTGTTCCGCGCCTTAACGTCTGCGTCTGTGTCTCTCTCCCGCCCTTGCGCCCGTGCAGAGAAGGAGGTGGCGGAGCCCGAGGTGAGGATGGTGAACGGCAAACCAAAGAAAGTGCGCAAACCCCGGACTATTTATTCCAGCTTTCAGCTGGCGGCGTTGCAGAGGAGGTTTCAGAAGACCCAGTACCTCGCCCTGCCCGAGCGGGCCGAGCTGGCCGCCTCCCTGGGACTCACGCAGACACAGGTACCGCGCTCGGTTCGGTTCTGCTCGGCTCAGCTAGGCTCGGCTCAGCTCTGCTAGGCTTGGCCCGCCCCGGTCCGGCTCGGCTCGGCTCTGCTCGGCCTGGCCCGGCCCGGCCCGGCGGGGCGCAGAGCTCCGGGTCCCCCTCGGCGCGGCGGGAAGGGCGGGATCGGGCCCCGCGGAAGGGCCGGGAGGGCGGCGGGGAGCGGGTCCCTCGCAGCCGCGGAGCGCCGGCTTGCCAGGCGGGCATTAATGGTGTCGGTTTCCCTTCCCCCTCCCTCTTTCCTCCCCTCTCCTCTCCTCCCAGGTGAAAATTTGGTTTCAGAATAAAAGATCCAAGATCAAGAAGATAATGAAGAATGGGGAGATGCCTCCGGAGCACAGCCCCAGCTCCAGCGACCCCATGGCCTGCAACTCTCCACAGTCGCCTGCGGTTTGGGAACCTCAGGGCTCGTCCCGCTCCCTCAGCCACCATGCCCACGCACACGCGCACCCTCCAAACTCCAACCCGTCCCCTGCATCCAGCTACCTGGAGAGCTCCACTTCCTGGTACCCCGCTGCCAACTCCATCAACTCCCACCTCCAGCCCCACGGCTCCCTACAGCACCCGTTAGCGCTGGCCTCTGGGACAATTTATTAGAGCCTGACCCCCCCCCCTTTTTTTTTGTGTTGTTCCTTGGACTCCTGTGTTTTACTGTTAAGGAATAATAACGAAAGGAATGCATATGGGGGATTTTTAAAAGGGAAAAGAAACAAACAAAAAGATTAAAATGTGTAAAGCTTGTGCATGTAACTTATTGCATTTCAAAGGAAACCCTTTTTTATACAATACGGACATTTTTTTGGCTCAGCTGTGGACACTATCAATGGTGCCTTGAAATCTATGACCTCAACTTTTCCAGAGACGTTTTTTCAATGTTATTTTAACCCTGTAAATAATTGTAGATAGAGGAATTAAACTGTATATTCTGAATAAAATAAAATTATTTCGACCACGAGAAACGTTTCCAAATTACCCCTTCTTCTACTAATAAGAGGGAAAAAAAAAAAAATGACGCCAGTTTGCTTGCAGAGAGCGAGGGACGAAAGAGGGATTTTTGCGGGGCCCGATCCTGGGCGCTCGCATTCTGTCGCCGTGCCGTGCCCCCGTCGCCCGGGCTTGTTGGCAGGATCTGACCCTTGCAGGTCGCCAGAGGCGAGCCGAGGGGCGGCGATGCTCCGTCCCCCCTGGAAAAGGGGCTTTTGCAAGACGGCGTACACCTTCCCGCACAGTGATTTAAGCTGAAGGGAAAACTGCCCATCCTAACGCTAGAAAGCAAATCTCTCGCCTTAAGCCGCCCTGAATCCTTTCCTGAGAGCAATTAGCGTCGAGAGCTGCACACTCCACAGCCCATCAGTCGCCCGTGTGCGCTCGGCTAATTATACAAATTACGCTTCCGTCAAAGGGAGCCACTAAATATGAGAAAAGGATAAAATGAGGGCCCCGCTCCCCTTGCTCCTGGTAAAAGCCTGCGGCGGCTCCGGCTGAAGGAGGGACTTTGCGGAGGTACTTTTGTTGTTTTTTTTTCTCTCTACCCACACGATTTAGGGGGAAAGCCGGGCGGCAGAGCCATCACTGGCGCTTCCCGGTGCAGCGGGGAGGGGATGGGGGCACGGCTTCGGCGAGCTGGCCGGAGCGCTGCCCACGGCCGCGGAGCGCCGGCAGAAGCCCCGGGTTTTCCCCGGCAGCAGCCGGCCCGCGGGGCCCCCACGGCGGCACACGCTCCCGCGGGGACCCCCCCCTCTCCCCGGGGGAGCCGCGCTGGGAATTCACGGCCGTGCGGGGTAAGGACGGCAGCAGTGGGTGTGACAAAGGCGTCGCTTGAAGGATCCCCGAGATAAAACATGACCCCCTGTCACCCGCGGATGGCGGGGAGAGCGCTGGCAGGGCCGGGAGAGGAGGCCTGGGAAGGCTCGCCCCTGCCCTGGGGCAGCCTTACCTGTCTCCAGTCTTCCTCCCCGCTTCCCTCCCCCTCCTTTCTTCTCCCTCCGCTGCTGCTTGCCATGTTTTGCCACGCGTGTGCGTGAGTACAAGTGCGTGTGTGTGTGAGGGTGCGTGTTTTCTCCCCCAAGAAAGAAGCCCGGGGTTGCTGTTTTGTAACAGGTTTGGGGGCTGGTAAATGGCTCGCAGTACAATAGACCAGTTTGTTCGGTAAAGCTGCTCCCTGCACGCCGGGGAGGGGTGCGTGGGTGCCGGAGACAGGGCGGCGGGGGCCGCCGGCGGCTGCCCACCCCTGCCCGCTGCCGGGCGGGCGCTGCCGGCCAGGGGGCCGCCCCGCCGCCGGTGCCCCGCCGCTCCCCGCGTCCTCCGGGCGGCTCTGGGCACCGGCTCCTGCTCATTTCACTCGCAAGGTTTCAGGGACTTTCCCCGACTCCGGGGCTGCTGAAAAGCTCGGCTTTGTCTCTTCTGCTAACTTCCACCCTGTGCAAAGAAAAAGCCCGACCTTTTCATGTTCTTCCGTTCTTTTCCTCGTTTCCCTCTAGACAAGAATTAATATTTTTTTTCAACCTGCAGTAAGAGATTCTCCCCTCCCCGAGGTCCCTTCCCTTTGCAGAAAGGCTTGGACACGAGAGGTGGAAGTCTGTTTCCCAGGTCGGTCCACCCACCCTTTTCTTTGAGGAGCCGCCGCGGGGCTGTGCGGTGAGGGTAACCTGCAGGGGCCGGGAGGGCCCGGGCGGACAGCGCAGGAACAGCTCCGGGGAGGCGGGATGCCGGCAGGCGGGATGCCGGGCAGGGATGGGAATTCACACCGCCGGCGCTGGCCGGGCAGCCTGGGCTCTGGCACCGCTCCCCTCTTCCAGCCAGCCGAGTCAGCTCGGCTCCCTTTCCATGCCGGTCCCTCTCCCTGCTTAATTTCTCCTCCTCCCAGCTCGGGCAGGTCGGGGACCTGGCACCCCTTCCCGGCAGAGGGTGGCCAGGCTCGGTCCGAAAATGCCCCTCGTCGGGGCTCCCCGTCGCCGTGGCCCCGGCCCCAATGCACACCCAGGGTCTTCAGCTTTCCGCCCCTTCGTGAGAGCCCCGGGCCGCGGGGCATGCTCCGGTCCCCCCCGTCCCCGTGCACACGGGCGGGCACACCCCGGCGCCTCTCCCCGCCCGGGCGCACCCCGGGGCTCCGGCGGCGGCCGGAGGGAGCCTGGCTTGTCCGGGCCTCCCCCCTTGCCTCCCCGGGAAAGGGATGGGATGAACTGTCCTTTGTCTGACGCTGGGTTTGGGCTCGGCGGATTGCTGGCTCGGGGCTTTTTTCCCCCCCCCCCGTCTCTCTTCCCCTCCCTTCTCTTTTCCTGGCGGCCACTTCCACGTGGAGCCGGGGCAGCTCGGGGAGCCGAGAGGAGCCACATTCCTGTGGGTGCCGAGCGGCTCCAGGGCTGAGCCACAGGGCCTGACACACACACACAGACACACAGACAGAGCAGCCTGCAGCCCCGGCTGCCCCAGATCGAGAGCTCCTGACACCGTCTGCACCCCCGGGGCTCTCCCACCCACAGCAGATCCACCACCACCACCACTGCGCTGGCCCCCGGACGGGGCGCACACCCACAACACCCACACCCAGACACGCAGAGCTGACTGCCCGCCACCCCCACCCCCGGAGACCGGGGAAGCACCTTCCCCCGTTCCCCCGAAGAGCCCCCCGCTGCTCCCTGCCCGGGCATCTCCACATCGCTCGGCGGGGAAGAGCCTCCACCCGCGGAGCGCTGCCTCCTCGCTTTCCCTCCTCCTCCTCCCTGGGGAAAAAAAACCCACCCCCTCCAACCTGTCACCGCATCAAGGCAGCCCGCTCGTCGGGCGTTTCTGTCGCCCTCTCGCTCCCCTCCGTCTCCCCCATAAATTCGTTTCCCCGCGGCGCGCGCTGCCTGCGCGGCCCTCCGGGCGCTGCCCGCTCCGCCGCCGGCAGCGCTGCATCCCGAACGCGCATCGCACATGTGGCATCGATTAAAGATTTCTACCACGCAATTTTGCGACTGACAGACTTTAGGTGGTTCGGTTGGGGATTACGGAAAGGAGATCTATTGCTTCAGGAAAGTCGGGGGGGGGGGGGAGGAGAAGCCCCTCTTCTTGCTTTCAGTCATTTGAGCGGTTGCCTGCAGTAACGCAATAACCTGTTTTATAGGTCAGAGAAGAGCCGTGAAAATAGGAACGGCGGAGTTTACATTAAGCCTCCCTTTCTCTCTCTTTTTTTAGGGAGAATCTGTGTTACATCAATTGAATGTTTCTGCTCTTTGTTCGGCGGTGCGTCTATTTACAGGCGATTTGAGAGGATAAGCAATGGTTTATCTGCCAGGAATACAGACCCGATAAATCCCGACACGCACCCACGCCCCGGGTGTCTGTGTGAACACCTTTCACGGACACGACCTTCAAGGCCGCGGGAAAAACTCCCAGCCCCCCTCGCCTCCTTATTTTCCCTTTAGGTGGGGGCCCGGGGAGCCGGGCCCGGCCAGAAGCTGCGACTGATTCAGCACTTGGCAAGGGGGAGCCTGGGGATGGCTCCTCGCTCTCCTCCCGCTGCCGCCTGCCCCTCGGCAGTCCCGGAGAGGTTGCTTAAACCTCAGCCTGGGCTTTGCAGCAGGGATCAGGGAACCTCGCCGGGCCGGATCCTGACTTGGCTCCGTGCTCTGCAGCGGCATCGTCTGCCTGACTGCGGAGCTGGCCCTCCATCCCAGGAAGTCTTTACAGCCTCCCGATATGCGCCATGTAACGCGTTTTATAGGGCTTTCGCCTCGCGGTATACCACTGAGCTTTCCTTCTTCGCCTTGTTTTTATTAATTCCCGTGGAGAAAAGCGCGCAGAGGAAGGCTGCGGGCTGCCCGGTGCGGCTGCAGCCGGGGGAGGCCAGCGAGGGCCGGGGCCAGCACCCCTCCTGCCCAGGGGCCCGGCCCCGGGCGCTGCCCCCCCGCACCCGCACCCGGCCGGTACCCGCCGGCGGGGCAGCACCCGCGCTTTGATGATTCGGCCCATTAAAAACGAAGCGGGTTTGCGTATTTCGTGTCCAGGGTTAATAAAAGCTAATCAGGAGTCGAAAGCGAACTAGCCCAATGAGTTAACCTCGCGAGCTGCAGGTAGTCCTGTTAGCCAGGCTCTTTTGGTTAATTAATTACAATTGAGTCGGTTCTGTGATAATTTCCTTAAGGACCCCTGATGACTGGTCCAGAGGGTGCACGGGAGCGCAAAAGGCCGCGCACCCCGCAGCCTCCCGCCGAGGGTGTCCGGCCCCGCACCCCGCAGCCCTCAGCCCGCACCCCGCATCCCGCACCCCGCGCTCTCCCCCGCCCGGTTAGGAGGCTCCCGAGGCTTCTTGCCCGAAAGTGACGTTCAGTCACCTGAGAGGAGACACACGACAAGGGCGAGCCCGCTTTTGGGGATGGGTGGGGAGCCCGGGGATCCCCCGGGTACCGGGGAGAGAGTGCCGGGAAGAGGCGAGCCGGGAGGCGGACTGCGGCAGGCGGGAGCCCGGAGCATCAGCCCCTGCCTGCACATCAGGCTCGCACTCCTCGGGATTTGGACACGTAACGCTGCAGACCACTGATTTGCTATTTTCTTAATTCCCGCTCTTCTCATTCCTTATGAATCAAACAGTCTTTTGTCCTTCAGAGTTTGATTTGATCGCTACTGTTCACATTTCACTTTTGTATTTTTCTCTCCCTATACCATTACTCATTGAGTGCCCCGTGAAATTACAATCGTACATTTTCAACTCAGCAACCCATTTGCAGTGCAAAAATAGGGTCTAAATAATGGCTGAATTAGCCCTACTGGACAGTTTCAGATGTAACACTCTGTAATAATTATATTGCAGGCTGGATTAGGATGCTATTATCATAATCTGGACGTTTACAATTATCTGTAATTTGCAAAGATGCGCCAGGTCTTGATTACAGCAGTTTTTTTTATCAAGCTAACCATCACTAAACAGTGACAGTAATAACAGCTAATTTTGCTGGCAATATAAGAGGTGCTGGGGTGTGCAAACAATTTCACACCTGGATGTGCTCACTCAACCAAGAATATAGAGAAAGAGCTTCTGCCCTGAGACTCAGAAAAATATTCTCCACCGCTTCTGTTCAGTATAGATTTCTAGACCCCGGTCCTTGCTTAGCAGATTTGCACAGGGGGTAAGTTTCGGGGCTCGCTTGGGTTTGGGGTCGGTCTGTGGCTGCTTCGCGCCTTCCCCTTCGAGGCAGGCTCCGTCCTGGCTCGTCCCCCCACTTTCGCGGTCACTCGTGCGCCGGTGGTTTCCCTCACCGGGCCGGACCCCGCCAGCTCCGCTCCCCCTTTCCCTCCCGGGGCCGCCGGGGGCGGGGAGCGGCGGGGGCCCCGCCGGGCTGCCGGAGGGGCGGCGCGGGGCTCGGCGGCCGGTGGAGGAACCGTGCGAGCCCCGGGGCCGTCCCCGGCCGCCGGGCCCCGCAGCGGGGCGGCGGCAGCGCGCCTTCCCGCGGCTCTCGGCGGCGCCCATCCCGGCGGCCCCGGGCGGCGGAGCCGGGCGGGGGGGCAGGCGGCGGCAGGTTCGGCGGCGGGCGGCGGGAGCTGCGCGGCTCCATCCATAGATGACGCTGTTTCACGAGAGTCTCCCGGGGCGGCCGCCGCGCCAGCGGGAGCCGGCGCTGCTGCCGCTGCCGGGCGCTCCCACCCGCTCTGGGGAAGGCCTGCCTCTCACACCTTCTCCCGCTCTGCTAAGCTACACGGCTTTTTTTATTATGATGATCTTTTATTTGTTTGCTTGCTTGCCTGTTGTCTGGGCTTTACTTAAGCCTAGCCGAGAAATCACTCGTGGGGGAGGCGGGCACGACGCAGCGAGAGACTTTCCGCGCCGGCACCCACGCTGCACCGGCGAGGCGTGCAGGCGAGGACGAGCCCCCCGAAAGCCCACGGGAAGCAGCGACCCCCCCTCTCCCACCCCCCGGGCCCGCCAGCGGGGCGGGGGGCACGGGTACCCCCCGCCGCCGTCACCACTCGGGGGCTACGGCGAAAGGGTTAAGGCGGCTGCGGGGGCCGTGGGGGCCGGGACCCGCCAGGCTGGGCTCGGCCGGGCTCGGCTCGGCCGGGCCGGGCTCCCCGGGCTGCGGGGCTCGCTCACCTGGGCATCCGCCACCCTTCGGGGGGGGGCAAGGGTGAGCCCGCACAGGGGCCAGCCCGGGGGGGGCTAAAGCAGGGTCTTCTGAAAGATGCACACACACACACACTCACACACACAAATGCTGTTGGTTTAAATGTATGGTAGCTTTCTCTCCAGTGTCATTTGAATAATTCAGTGAGCCCCACTACCAGCTGTACTTCTGAAGCTTCTTCCATTCTTTTCAGCATTATAATTTTGGTTAATTTTCAATTTTAGGCCCTACGTCTCTGCAATTTGTGTATGAATAACAGAATAATTTTCCTCTTTTGTTTCGCCTTTCCTGTTCCTGAATCTAAATAAAGATGGCTTTTTAGTATTAAAAGTGGAAGAAAATTACAGGTAATTATCTTTGACGGTAAAAACGCTGTAATCAGCGGGCTACATGAAAAATTACTCTAATTATGGCTGCATTTAAGAGAATGGAAAAAAACCTTCTTGTGGATAAAAACCTTAAATTGTCCCCAATGTCTGCTTCAAATTGGATGGCACTGCAGCTGGAGGCTTTGTTCAGAATTGATCCTGGGGAGCTCTGAACCCAAAGTTTCACAGTGGGAAGGGGAAAAAAAGAAAAGAAAACATTTTTCCTAATGTAACAATACGAATGGTAGAAAATGACAAGACTGATCGGTTTTAAACCACTCTGAAGACTGACTGAGCGTGGAAGTTGCTCAAAAAAAAACAAAAAAACACCCCCCAAAAAACTGGTATATTGGTAAGTAGTCTTTGCTTTGTGTCTAATTATAGTGACTGTCCTTTTGCACGACTGTATGTAGCTGTCATTATATGGAGCACTCTGAGGATCTCTATTGACTTCTGATAAATGGCTCAGTGGTTTCAAGGTTCATAATTTGAAGGATGCCCAGGTCTCTAGCCATTAATTCTCGCAGTATGGGGCACCCAGCTTGGCTGAGGAAAGGGCTTTTCATTGTCAGTAGTTGCTGTGCTTTCCACAAGCTGGTGAGGCTGGAGCTGGCTGGACAGCGGGTTGTGTGCCCGGGCACCTCTCAGGGCTTTGCAAAGCATTCCTCAGCTTGCATTGTCTGCTCTTTAAAAACAAAGGAGGGCGCCTCCTTTCCTAATAATTTGGAGTCTCCAACCTTTGGGAAGAAAGGCAGGGCTCTCAGCCTTGCCTCGGCGAGAAAGCTCAGCTCAGCTGAGCAGCGGAGCAGTGAAATCGCAGCAGAAATGGCCGGGTGATGGGGAACTTCTTCTAGGCTTATCTTTGCGGTCTCGATATCTCCTGTCTTAGTCGTAGCCTTAAAACTGACCCGGCCACCGGCTTCCCCCCCCCCCCATCTTTTCTGTCTTTGCTCGCAGATGTATGTTGAGGCAGCAGTGTCTGTGGGCGCAGGCAAGCGGGGGGACAGCGTCCAGCTGCCCGGCTGAACCCGGGGGGCAGGTCGGGGGAGGTGGGGGTCCGCTAAGGCGGAGAGAAATAGGAGCCAGGAGGGCGTTTTGTGGCTTTTACTCTATATATGAAAGAAGACAAAAACATACAAAGTATATATACAACTAAAATTCAACAATATATACAGAAAGGTTGCTCGGGGGAAAGGTCCCTCTCGCTCAGTGGGTGAAGCTGCCGTCAGGCAGCCCCGAACCTTCCTTCCCCAGACGGCGGCGGCGGGTGTTGCCGCCGATCCCTCGCTCTGTCTTTCCTGCTCGTCTCCGGGAGTCTGTCCGGCTGTGTGCGGGTGTGTGCGGGTGCGGGAGAGGGGGCTCTTCGCGGGAGAGACGGTGGTTTCTTCTGAGCCGCAGCCCATTGCATTTTGAGAAAGCATGCAGGTTTTGCTTCGTGGTAATGTTCTAATCTTACAGTATATTTTCATTTTTCAACCAGTTCTCCTTTTTTTTTACCCTCTTCTTTTTTTTTTTTTAATCCCTTCTTCTCCCTTTTAATTTTTTTCCCCAGTCCGGATTTGGTGAATAAAAATGAAGGAGCTTTGACTAGTCTCTCTTTCATCATGTAATGTCTTTAGCTCATTAAACAAGTAAAAACGGCTGCCATGGTAGATTCAGGTTCTTGTTGTGGGCAAAGTCTGTAAAAAGTTTGTTTTGACGTATACTCCACAGAGAAAGAGGCTGGTGCCTTGGAGTCCAAAGGAAAATATCCTAAAGAGAAGTGTCTTCTGTGCGCCAGAATGAAAATTGTGTCTTTCTGTTAGAGATCAATCGCTGAGGTTACTTAAAAAAAAAAATAAAATAAAATAAAGCCACTCTGTCTCTTTGCCGCATCTACAAGTTCACACAGAGCCTGTTAGCTGGCACGGCTTGGCAAAGCAGGGGAACTTCTTGCCATGTCGAGACGAGGCGTTCTTGGGAGATTATTTCTCTTGGACAATTCACATCATTTGTGGTCTCTGCATTGTGTCTTGATGTGGAGAAGAATACCAGTGAGAATAGCCAGGCATGTAGCTGTTGGGAGGCATATTGACTCCCTTGGCAGAAGCTGAAACGTCCCAGACCGGAGGCAGAGCCGGAGAGCGGGGGGAGAGGGCGGCGGAGCCGGGCAGAGGGTCGCTCTCGTGGGGGTTGCTGCCCTGCTTCAGCAGCTTCTTGAATTTGGAGCGCTTGTTCTGAAACCAGATCTTCACCTGTAAAGCAAAAGGCGGCAGATATTAGGCTGCCGTCAGCACGCAGGGCACGGCAGGGGAGACCCCGGGGGCCGTAGGTTTGCTGGAGAGAAGGTCTTGAGAGCCCACGCCAGTCGGGTGTGGGGATGGGGATGGAGAGAGGGGAAGGAGGGGTAGCCACTGCTGCTCTCGGGCTCTGGATGCAGCTGGAGAGAACAGGAGAGAGGCAGAGCGGAGCCGGAAAGCGGGAGGGATGCGGGTTTTAACCTGGAACGTTATTTTGCCTGGGCAGGCCAGATTGGCCGAGCTGAAACAGAGTACGTGCTCTGAGCTCTCCCGCTTTAACGCCCCATTCAGAATTTTGGAGGTCATTTGATCATTTGGGCAAACTGTTGTCAAACACGGGCAATCATATGATTTTGTGCCAGGAGACAGGAGCCAATAGACAAAGGGCATCTTACAAAGAAATCGCGCATCCGAAAACGTGCACGATCAAGCGGTCCTTGCTGATGTGACGGGGGAGGAGGCACAATGGAACCAGGATTGTGGCTTTATTTTAAAAGTTACTTTTAAAAAAAGGCAAATTCTCTTTCCTCGGCGAGTAATTGGCTATCAAGATTGCTTTGGGTCTCATCCTGCTCCTAATCCAGCAGAACTCCCGAGGAGGGAGCCTACACTCGATGAGGTGTGCAAGGATCGGGCCCGCTCTGGCAGATCAGAATTATTATAGAAATTATATATATGAAAGACATATCTACAGGCATGTTTCTTAAAATCAAGCAAACAAAGAAAACAACTCCCACATGTGTATTTGACCTCGCAAACTTTGCAGACGTAATGTTAGGGCATAAGCAGGGTCTAGCTGCGTGCTCGGGATCGGGCCCCCAAACCTATGCGTGCGAGAGAGAAGGCGAGACAGCAAAGGAGAGACAAAGCGTGCACGCTAAAGATACTCAAATCCCATTTGTAAAACCATTAGGTCTTATTGCCATGATTAATGTTTGCTGAGTATTTAAAAATCGCTGGCTGGAAGCGACTGCTATCAATGACAATGATAAAATCCTGAAGTTATTTGCTAAGCTCATAAATTCACATGATTACATTTTACCCGAATTGATCCCATCTATCCATGCACTTCTCCGCAAACCCCAGCCTGGGAAGCCTGTAATGCCTCATGTGTCTTTCAAGCTTAAATTAGCAGAATGGCACAGCTACTCCAACCACACTTAACTATGGCTTAACCTGCTATAATTTTGTACACGGCTGTCTTTGATCTTCAGATCTATTATCACCTTTCGTACATTTTGCCCAAGGGTAACCACTGCATTTGCGTTAGTCATACAGGGTGAATACCTATTGATTTTACAGGTATTTCCTAACGTGTTCCTGCTTCCTCTCTACCTATAGGTTGCTACGAGGCAGCTTTGCTTTGCTTTTAGCTCTACCTCAGGCCCAGCGGTTCCTTGCCTTTGTTTTGTTCTCCTTTTCACAGCTGGGCAATTGCATCTCGGTGCTGGAATTATCCGAAAACACAGGCGAGTTTTTAAAACGTTACGTGTGGCACCAAAAGGGAGCGTTTGCTCGCCAGCCGGCTGAGGGAAGGGCGCGCTCAGCTCCTTCTGCCGTAGACCGGTCTCTCTGTCGCGGGTTAGATAGGTCCTATCACACAGAGGCGGGGGACCGTGTGCGTTACCTTTTCTACCGTTCCCGTACAGAGGCCAAAACGTCTCGGGAGCATCGTGCTTTGCTTGGCCTTTATTGCTCGCGCAGGATTGCGGTGATTTGGGATTCCCAGTAATTACCTGTGTCTGGGTAAGTCCTAATGAAGCTGCCAGTTCAGCTCTCTCTGGAAGTGCCAGGTACTGAGTCTGCTGAAAGCGATGATTTAAAGCCTGGAGCTGTAGGCTAGAGTAAATGGTTCGAGGCTTCCGAATCTTTTTCCCTTTTCCATTGAATCTGATTTCACCGTTTTCAATCACTGTGGTTTTTTGCTGATCTGCAAGCAAAACACCACAGCTGAAACATCACCCTCCTTAGCTATTTAACGCGGGCGTTTTGGCTGCCACGGCTCCGAAAAACCCAGCAGCCTGCCCCGACGCCGGCTCAGCACCATCGCGTACACCCAGGCTCCGGCTCCTCAAAGGCACGCCGCGACGCACGCTGCTGCTTGGGAGCTACCGGGAGGAAAACCAACTGTCCGGGCACAGCGGGCACGCTGCCTTTCCCCCGGGGGGGCAAAAAAAAAAAATTAAAAAAAAAAATAAAGTGCAGCGCTGGCTTCGTGAAGGGATGCCTGGTTCCAGGGCCATCCAGGTTTTACCCAGCTAATCGACTTCGCGTCGCCGGTTTGGTGGTCAGTGAATCACCAGTCCGAGACTTTTAACAATGCTTTTCTCCCCCCGCCCCCCCCGCCGTGCCCCTCCGGATGAATACGTACAAATGAGCGGCTCCCTGCAAAAAAATACATAAATCAGACGGCCCCCGAGCGGAATGCGACCCGCTCGCCTGGAAACTTTCACTCCTCAGGTGTTAGCAGGAATTTTGCCTGAAGCCGGTCCCGCCGTAACAAAGGAGCGCCGAGCGCAGCCCCCTGCCCGCCGGCCGAGCGGGGAGGCGCCGGTGCCCAGCGCCGCGGTACCGCCGGCAGCCGCCACCGGCGGGGGGAGCGCGGCGGCCCCGCCGCCGGGTACCGGAGCTGTAGGCCCGCGGAGGCGCCGCGGGGAGCGAGCAACCCCCCCCTTCTCTCCCCGCCGCCCCGCGCACCCCAGGGCCGGCAGGAGCGGGGGCACGGCGGGGGTCGCTATGCAGATGCCCGGGGGTGGCCGGGGAGAGGCCCGGGGATGGAGGGAGGGAGGGAGCGGAGGGGGGAGAAGCTGGCAGCGGGTCGGGGAAGCGGTGCCGGCTCACCTGCATCGTCCGCCCGCGTCTGGCTGGCCGCGCTGCTGTTGTGGTAGGACTGGAGGTAAGGGCTGTGCTGCGAGTGGCTCACGTAGGGGTAGGCGGCCAGCGAGCGGTGGTTGTAGGAGCCGGCGCTGCCGGAGTAGGGCGAGCTGTGGTGGTGATGCTGGTGGTGCGGGTGCGAGCCGGCGGCGGAGTGCAGGCAGTGCAGCGGGTAGTGGGCGCCGGCCATGGCCGGCGAGCTCTGCTGGGAGTGGGGCGGCGGCGGCGGCTGCGGCGGCGGCGGCTGCTGCTGCCCGAACTCCATGAAGGCGGATTTGGAGGAGTCTTGCGCGTCCAGCCCGTCAGCCATCGTAGTCATGGTCATCATCAAAGTTTGGGAGGGAGAGCGCGGCGCTCCCCGGCTCGCCCCCCGCGCTCTGCCTCCTCTCTGCCCAGCCACCGCCGCTCCCCTTACCCGCCGCGGCACCGCTGGAGAGGCGGCGGTGATTTAATTTAATTTCTTTTCTTTTTCCTCCCCCCCCCTTTTTTTTTCTTTTCCGCCTTTTTTTTTTTCCTTCCCCCCCTCCTCTCCAAGGAGCCGTTGTGCGAGGGGCCTCGTTCACTGAGGGAGGGGAGGAAGGGGAGGGCGGTGTGTGGAGGGGGAGGGCGGGCTACTCCCGGCGCTTTTTTGCGCCGCTCTTTTCCTTCATCCCCCCGGCGCGTGGGGTGGGTGTTTTTTTTTTTGGGGGGGGTAGGGGAGGGAGGCCGGGCGTTGGGGGGGGGTTTAAGGTGGGAGCCGGGAAAGTTGGGGCTCCGGCGCTTCGACTTGAAGGGCAGGGACGCGCACAAGTCGAATGGTTCGTCTCCGGAGGGCAGCGCCTCCCTCATTGGTCACTCAACCCTCTGACGTCACCGCCCCGCCGCGCCGGCAGCGCGCGCTACCCGCCTCCCCCCCCCCCCCCCCCCAAATCACGCACCGCGCGCGGGTGGGGAAAGGGGGAGCGCCTGCCCCCCACCCCCCCTCACCCCCCCCAAATCACGCATCCCCCCGCTACACGACCCCCTCCACCCCCCCCCACTTGCGCGGTATTTTCGCTGCGGCGAAGCGACGCGCAGCGCTTTTTTTTTTTGCTTTTTTTTTTTTTTCCCCCCGCTGAAAGCAGCGGCGGCAGCAGCACGCAGCTCCCGTAATCGCTTTCAAATATATGCAAATGGCTAGGTGCGGTTGGCGGTTTTGGCAAAAGCTTGATTAGGATATAAACGACCCAAGGAAAAAAAAAGTGCCTGCGCCCTAAATTTGTCTTTAGATTACAATTCCAGTTGATTTTATTTTATTGTCAACATTGTTAATGATAAAAATAGAGTCGTTTTACAGTTATTTTTACTTTCTGGAAGGAGGCAATTAGACTTCTAATCAGGAATACACAAAAATCTCCCATGATTAACTGCAGTACTTTGTTCAAATTGCTGCTATAAAATTCAGAACAATTTGCCTGTAATGATTATGGACTGGGTTTATTTTGGGAGGTGGAATAAAAGTGGATATAGCATAAATTATCCTCTAATTATACACCAGTGTCGCCTCAATTATCCTCTTATCAAAATGGTTGTCTAACTGCCGCATTTAGTTTCAATTCTCTCCTTTTTTCTATAAAAAGAACTTCATACCTTGTTATTATTAATCCATTTATTATTTGCAAGGGGATTTATATCCGAACATCCAGGTGGTATTACCACTTCTCTTTCAAAGATGGACTGGGGAAAGACATTAAGTTTGATCCAGCACGGCGGAGGATCTCTCTCTCCCCTCTCCTCTCTCTCCCCTCTCTCTCTCTCACTCCCTCTCTCTCTTTTTTCCCCCCTTTCCCTCGCTTAAATCTCCTCGCGTCCAGCTAAGCATGAACTCGAGAGGCAGACCCCACCGGAGAGGACTGAGGTAGGAAGGACCCGGCGGAACTCGCTAAGCCCGGAAAAATCCGAAAGTTGCCCTGGATGGGGAAAGGGGCTGGAGGCTTCGGGCTTTGAAAACCAACACCGGCACCAGCAGCCGCCGCTGGCAAAGCCCCGTACAGCACAGAGACATCCCCAGACCGAGCGCAGGTCCTGACACTGCCTCTCGCAGCGACATTGCCTGAGGATCGGTTTCTAGATTTTGCAGATTTCTTTCTTTCTTTCTTTTTTTTTTTTTTCCTTAACGCGTCGCTTTTGGAAATATTTAGAGGGGTTTTATTTTTCACTCCGGGATTTTTTTTTCCTCCCTTTTCCTTTTCTTCATTTATTTCTGGGTTTTGCTTCTCCACAGCCGGTCAGTAGCTCCGGGAAGCCGGGGGATGCGAGCCCCCTGTTTGCACACCCCGCCGTCCGGGGGGGCGGGGGGAAGGGGGATGCGAAGCGATGCTCGATCGGTGGCAGGGCATAACCCACGGGCTCTTGGCGCTTATAGTTCAGCTGGCTTATTTTAGGGGGGGCGTGGGGGGGTCTTTTTTCCTGGGTGGCTGGGCTGTTTTATGCCCCCTTACCCACCCTCTCATCGTTGTTTCACTTCTTGAGCCCTTGGAGCCGGTTCAGTAACTCTGAATGCAGTTGTAAGTGTCTTGCCTTGTTCTCCTGCTTTAACAAGAGTTCCACTTTAACACGCGAAACGGTAACCCGATCCAGGCGTTTACAAATCTACAATGAATAAAAATATAGAGAAAGGGGAAGAGAAGAGAAATAATTCCTACTGGGAGTCTTTATTCATAGGTGTAGGTAATGTACTCAATAGGAACAGGTACATTTGGCAGTTTTATTGCTTTATACCCTCCAGCTTGCTGTTAACATCATGAAGGCGTTTTTTCGCAGGTGCACATACTAGCATTTTCTCCAGCAGCAAGAGCATGCATAACAAAAGGTGTCAGAAAATGGGCTGGGGAGTGTTTGCAACACGTTGCTTTCTTATTTCGAAATAATTCCTGCCGCATAATGGATGCTAACCCGGGAATGGGGGAAAGTCGGGCAGGAGCGGAGACCGGTTTGAAATAATACCTAGATGCCGCCTTAGCGAAGGGAATAAGGCGTCTGAGCCAGGCAACGTGAAACAAAAAGGAGGAGAAGAAAAGGCAGAGAGAGGCTGCAGGAGCTGCTGCCTTCGACAGGCAGCAAACGGAGTCGCATGGGCATCCCTCGCTCAGCCCAGCGGACGGGCGAACTGCGGCGGGGAGAGCGGGTGTCGCACCCACGGGAGAGGCGGCGGCCGCGGGTGGGGGCCGGGGGAGGCCCCGCCGAGCCCTCGGTGGGCGCCGGCGGGAGGGAAGCGCTGGGCAGCCGGCGCTGCTCTTCCCCGCGGTGCTCAGGCATCCTCGCCTGTCGTCAGGACAGTTGACTCCATCCAGCCTCACACCGATAATTTTCCCCAATTTAATTAGGCAAATCTCTCGGTATGGAGCTGCCGGTGATTGGTCGATGTTAATGACTCGGCTGCAAAGAGTCACGCTGCTTGTCAATATTTATTGTTTTCTTTTCTTTTTCTCCCCCCCTCAGTCTCCCTGTTCCCCGTGGCCTCTGGCACGAAGGATCCGCGCCTGCAGGGAGGGGGAGCGCGGCGGGGCCGGGGCAGGGCGGGTGGCGGGGCCGGGCTGCGCGGCACGGCTCGGCACGGCACGGCTCGGCTCGGCACGGCACGGCTGGGCATGGCTGGGCACGGCTGGGCACGGCTCCGCTGCCTGCCCGACGGAACTGCCCCACGCCCCGTTGCCCCGCCACCCTGCCTCGCCTCCCGTTACCCGCACCGGGGGGCGGAGGGCAAAGGCGGCCGGGGAGGGCAATAGAGGCCCGAGCCGTGCCCTGGTAGAGGAGGCCGCTGTAGGGGTATTTCTCCTCCGAGGGGCAGGCAGGCCCCGGGCCCGCGCTCTGCGGGGGGTGCCGGGGCGGCCGGAAGGTCCCTTCCCGCCGGGAGCCCGCACTGCCGGACACCGGCCCTCCCCGGCTCCGGCTTCCGTGCAGCCGAGCTCCGTTACCGGCCTCCTTCTGAGGCAATTAGACCTGAATCAATAGCTCTGGAGGCACCGGAGCAGTGGGGTGCTCATTTCCAGGGTGGGTGACTCAAGAAAAGGCGGGGGGTGGGGGTGGGCATCCCGCACCTCCTAGTCCCCTGGTACTGAAGTGCCTCTGAAAGCGAGCAGGCAGCAGTCACGAGTGGGGCGCGGAGCTGCGGGGGCGGGAGCCCACGGGGGGAGCTGCCTGGCCTCGGCCGAGCTCCCCGGGAGTTGCGCAGGGCCGGGCGGGCCAGCAGCCGGGCCGGCTGGGGCAAGGTGCGAGTTAGGGGGCGGCTGGGGACCCCCGCACCGCCGTCCCTCCCCGGGGCAGGCAGCAGGAGCTCATCGCCTGCGACCCTCCCCCGCCTGGCTTCTCCGCTCCTTCCGCGGCCAGACCCGAGCTCCCGGAGAGGGAGGCTGCAGCCCCGGCCGAGGGCAATAGGGATGCGCCCTGCGCGGTGCTCCGCGCCCTGCCCGCGCCGGACGGCGGGCAGCACCGCGCCCTGCCCGAGCATCCCCGGCCGGGCTCCTCCTCCCCTCCTCCCCCGGTTTGATCTTCCCGGGGGATGCGCTCCGCAAGTCACCCTCGCTCGCCTGGAGGGCAGGGAGGCCTTTGCACCCCGAGCGGGATTAGGGCCAGTCCCTCTCCTCGCCCGGGCTGGCTGAGAGCCGCGGAGGCAGCGCGGCCTCCCCCCCCGTCCTCCGGTGCTCCCCCGCTCCGCTGCCGCGGTGAGGGGCGGGGATCGTGGCACCGCGCACCGGGCTCCCCGTGCCCCAGGACTGGCTGACTTCGTGCTACCGGTCCTCCGTGTCACCTTAAACCGCGTCGCTTTAATGATGTTTGCGGGTAGTACTTTCAAAAGACCAAAGCGTGTGTGCGCGGTTTAAAGTCCCATTTGTGAGTCGAAAGATGTCACACAACAGACACAACAGTTAGAAGGAGCTGACGAACAACAGGAAACGGGGTTCTATTTTTAGGGTATAATAGGAAGTTAATATAAGCGGCCAGAGGCTTCCTATATGCCTCCGAGCACCTTCTGTTCCATTCATTCATTCATTCATTCATGCGTTCAACAATAACAACAGGGGAAAACAAACATTCCCGTTCCGTTTCTCATCCCCTCCTTCCCGGGAAGTCCTGCTCTGCGAGCGGAGTCCCTCTCTCGGGTTGTTTGGATGGTCTGGGGGGGGTGGGGTGGGTGCGAAAGCTCATGGCGTTCATCAGGCGAGGCTGCCCCAGGATGCTCTCGTTGGGGGGGTCCTGCCCACAGAAGGAGCGCGCAGGGGCTGAGGGCTGCTCTCTGCAAGTACACATCCCCCCTCCCCAACCCACACCGGAGTCCGGGAGAGGGTTTTCTGTCCCACCCCGACCAGGGTGGCTGGGAAAGTCCGAGAGAAGCTTGTTTCAGGAATGATGTTAGTGCGTGTGTTTTCCCGCGGGAAGCCCGTGTACATGCACGAAGCGCAACTTGCAACAGGATTTTTAAAAGGGGCAGAGAAATGCTGGGGGGGGTTGGGAGAGGAAAAGGTTAGTGCCCGAGCCCGGGATTTTAGCGACAGAACGGAACGCGCAAAGCCATCGAAAGGCGCTCGGGAGAGTGGGGGTCTCCTGCAGAGCGGTGGGGGGAAAATCTCGAGAGAAGTGGAAAGCCGGAGAATATTCCCGCTGGCGGCGATCCGCTCCAGATGCATTTTTGCGGAGAGGCTCCCCCCGCAGAGGCACGGGGCTCCCCCCGCCTGCAGCGCGGCTTCGGCGGCCGCCAAACTTGCGCCCCCGCCCCGCGCGGCCGTGGCGCCCCGCGGGTGTCCGCGGCCGCACGACGCGGGTGTGCGCGGCGGCACGGCACGGCTCGGTTCGGCTGGGCACGGCTGGGCACGGCTGGGCACGGCTCGGCTGGGCTGGGCAGCCGCCCTCCTGCCCCGGCAGCGCGGCTCTGCCCGCGTTATTTACAGCTCCCGGAGAGGCTACAGGGAGATATCTCGCCTTGCATCCACCGATGGCAATTTTTCCCCCGGTCTCTCCAGCCTGTTTACCCCGAAACACATGGCCTCCTTTCTTTCTGCCAGCATGTCATATTGCCATCCTCTTAATAGCAGCTGAGTGGTGAGCAAAGGCTCCCGCAAAAGGAGGTCACCTCCTCAAGCTGGAAGCGAGCTATTTTAAGGAGAGACTGGGGAATTTGAGCGCTGCCAGTGCGAGAGCAAGAGTGGAGCGGAGGCTCCTCTGGATTTCAACCCGCTAACGTTATAACAGACAGGCAGGCGTCAATGGCTTTCCATACCGCGAGTGTGAAGGAAGTGGCAGGCAGGCGGGGGGGGTAAACCCCAGCCCAGCCCCGCAGATGGATCACACACGCCGCTCTCTGTGTTGTAGCGTGGGTCAAAATAATAGGAGTCAGAAGGGGAAAGATCCAGAGGGAACCAGCCACTGTCTCTTGTACAGATTTGTAGCGAAGCCTTCGCTGTAATTAAAACCTTACAGCCAGATTCATTCAATGTGTGGCTCTGCAGAGGGTCGGGGGTTGGGGCTTTTTGTTTGGTTAATGTTTTGTCGTGTTGTTGTCGTTGGTTGTTTTCCCTGATGGGGGGTGTGTGTAGGGGGGGTGGGAGGGTGGATATTTGCTTTAAAATGGAATTAGGCTCCAGGCGAGTGGCTGCGGGGCGGGGGGAGGGGACCCCCGCGGAGGGCCTGGCCGCCCGCCTCCCCCCGCACCTGGCCAGGTGTGCAGCACCCCGCCTTCCCCGAAACCCCGGGGACGGGTCTCTCCCGCTCTGCCCGCACGGCGAGCCTGGCCCCGGCGTGCGGGATCCCGGTGAAGGGTCCGAGCGGGTGGGTTCGCCTCCTTCGCCCCCCCGCTGGGAGCCTTACGTGGGAGCGGCGTGTGGGGACCTTCCCCTCCGTGGGCCGAGGGGGGCTCACCGAATGCAGCCGTGGGTTTGCAGACCTCCGCCTGTGAGGCTTTTACTTGGCAGGCGTCCCCGCCTGCTCGGGTGCTGCTGAAATAGAGATGTTGGTTTTAGCGGGGACGTTTGTTGTTCTGTTTTCTTTTCAAATGAAAGAAAAAACAACAACAATTAAAAAAACCCTTCTTCTGGCAGAAGAAGAAGACGCCATCCAATTAAAAAAAAAACAAGAAACCACCGCTCTTAAGTGCCCATCTTGGAAGGGCTCAGAGGCGAATGGAAACTCGAGGCTCTTTCAAGTCAGCGGAGAGGCTGCAATTTCTCCTGCGGTAGCGGCCGGTTTCTCCCCCGGGCCAAGCGCCGCGCCGAGCCCTCCCCAGCCCAGCCGCGACGGGCCGAGCCGCCGCTCCCCGCCTCCCCACGGCCCCGCTCGGGTCCTGCCCGCTGCCACCCGCGGGGAACGTGTCACCGGCTGCGCTCGGGGAGCCTGGGGTTCCGGCGAGCGACAGCAGGGGCTTTAATTGCGGCGAACGAGCGCGATGTCCTCTCTCTTCTGTCTGTTTCGGCTTCGTTTATTTTTAGTACGCTTCAAATGCCTACACATTTCCCTTGTTGAGATCAGTGCAATTATTTACTCTACCTTTAGGGATGCATTTACCCAAGCATTGAATGGAAATGTAGTAAACACTGCGCAAAGTCAATGCAGTTATTGAGGTTTATTTAATAGGAAAAGAAGTAAATATCTCGGCTTTACTTGTTTCTTCAGGCAGCCTCGTTACCTAGAGTAGATTGCAAGGAGAGTTCTTCACTCATTCCCGTGTAATGAGAGTGCTTTATATGTTTATCTCGTATCTATATCTAGCTACAGCCTCTTTTGTCAGAGTCTCAACGGACTATAAAAACAAATCTAAAAGTTAATTTAGAAAGGTAATCCGGAGGGATCCATTATCTGATCTCTCTATAGAAACTCAGCTAGGCGAGGTCCCGTGTCTGAGGGCGTAAAAAGAGACGGGCAACCGGAGCATCGCCTCCAGCAACGTGAATTCCGCCTGCATCCCCCGTCCGGAGCGGGAAACCTCTTGACACCCAGCGCGATTTCACTGCCGGAGTGAAACCGCTTTGCCCGACTGACTGCTCCCGATCTCACCACGACGCTCTCCTCCACCTCCACCCCGCCAAGAATTATTTTTATTTTTCGCGAGTGGAGACCGTCACCTGTCTCCACCTGTTTGCCCTGACCCCTCTCCCCCTCGAGCATCCTTCGCAGGGAATAAATAAATGCGGGAGGAAGGGACGGGGTGGGGGAGGCGGTCAGAGCACATCAGATATCTGCAGCGTGAGACGCGGGAGGTATCCCGGGGTTCTGACAGCTGGATCTGGAACAAATCTGATCTGGATTAACTTGCCTGTTTTGTGAATTGTCTGAATTTGAGCGAGCAGCCCTCACCCACTCCGCTTCTCGCAGGTTTTGTTACACGTGCCTCTATAAATATATTATCCCAACCCTCTTTCCTCGTTGGAGCTCCCTGCTCAACAAAACAGAAAACAGAACGAGGAGAAGCGATTTTCTTTTTTAAATGAAGACATTTATAAGTAACCTAATTTCGTATCGTGGAAGTAAATTTCATGCTAGGATATATTTTGCACAACATGTAATCTTTTAGAGCCGGAAGACATTTAATTAAAGCCATATTCGGAGAAGTACAGCTTAAAAGCAGTCATACGACCACATACCTCATTCATATTCAGGATCCGTCCGCGAATTCATATTGTTTTAATGTGGGACATCGCCTTTACGGCATAACTCTGCGAGGCCTGGGCAGCATGAGAGATAACACAAAGGCGGGCAGCCAAGGAACAGCACAGGGTGCTTTACCAGGCGGAGAGGTGTCTGTTTAACCTAAACACCACCGCTTTCTGCTTCCCAGCTCCCGACTTTCGATGGGAGGAACTCCCGGCAATGCACATGCCGTAGCTGGGGGCTGGGAGAGGGAAAAGCCCCCCGAGGACGGGCCGGGGTTAAGCATCCCGAGCCGGGCGCTCCCGCTTCATTGCCGCACGCTGCTGCCCGCTTCGCGTCGCCTTGGGAAAGACGTGCGTGGGGACAAGGTTTGATCTGGTCCTTTGCAATCCCCCCCAGGGGCGGGTCGGGGCCCCTCGGCAGCCCCATTTCCTAGCACTTCGGGCTGGTCTGGAAGCGGGGACGGAGACCCACAGACCCTATGGCCAAAAGGGGATCTTTGGAGAAAGAGGGGATGGCGCCCTGCCGGCCCCCTTCGCGGGCGCCTGTGAACTTGTGGTCGCACCCGTGCCGTTTGAACGGAAAACACACTTTCTCTTCAAGTTTTTGCCCCACCTCCTGCTCGACTGTTCGATTACTCAAATGAAGACCAGGGACCCCCGAGGAAACGGGGGTGCAGGGAGGGAACAGCCCAGCCCCGAGGTGAGCGGGGAGCTGCCGCCCGGCTCGCCGTCCCCCGCCCTGCGGGGCTCGGGTGCCGCCCGCCCCGCTCCTTCCCGGCTCCGCCGGCCGGCCGCTCGCCCTTTCGTTGCGAGAACTCGTAAGAACTGCCCTGAATGCGGGGCGAGTCGGATCGGCCCCCCCCGCCTGCTTCTCTCTGTGGGAACTTCTGTCCGAGCGGCTGCCCGCCGCCTCCAGCCTTTCCCCCGCCGGCCCCGGGGCCGCCGGTGCCAGAGGCTGGATTTCGGGGAGCCGGGGGAACCTGTGCCCTCCGGGGTCCTGTCAGCAAACCCTTTGGTTTTTCTTCTTCTCCAAAGGGGTGGCAAAATACTTCCAAAGGCGCGGGACAAAGCGAAGCGAAATAAGCCAAAACCCAATTTTCCCCCCAAAACAAACAATCCCCCCATCCAGCCCGAGGCGAAGCCAGCCCCCGCCCCGGCTGCCCTGCCTCGCCTTGGGGCTGCGTCGCTTCAGAGGGGATAAAACCCAGCGGCCAAATCAAATCAGAAAGGTTCTGGTTAGTTTCCGTGTAGTGGTAATTAAAAGTATTAATTGGTTGTGTCGACAGCTTAAAAAGACAGGTGTTGCTAAAAAAGCCTCATTAATCTTCCAGTCATTACTAAGCGGCGGTGGGAATCGGGCTGGGAGAAGGAGCCGATTGTTTACAAGGGTCTTTCAAGGTTTAAGAAGGGAGATTATAACACCACCACTACTAATCGGACGACTTTCTCCATTCCTTTGAAAAATGAAAATAAATCAAATGGTCTGCCTGCAGCCCTCAGCTAGAACAGGGCGAGAAGTCTTCCATGGACTTCGCCGCGTTTAGAATCAACTTTAAAGGGCTTCCTTAATTTTATACGCATATATAGGGATAAAAAAATGAGGAAAATGATTCATGCTTTGTGTCTTCGGATTTTTTTTTTCGTCAGGTGGCCTGTGGCCCGTGGATAACATAAGTTTTATGCAAGTTTTCAGGGCACTGATCTAAAGTTCAAAGGCTCTCACTAAACCGGGCCGGGACCGGTTGTGCCGCCTCCTCCGCCGAGCCAGGCAGGAGTCGGTGGTGCCGTAGCCCATCTGTGTGAGGGCGAGGGCAGGAGGACACTCAGGCCCCCGGCATGACACCCGTCCCCGGCTTTTTAAATGGGTGATTGGGGTTTTTTGTCTGTTTGCTCGTTTCTGGAGGGCTGCTCGGTCGTGCCCACCGCGAGCGGCCAAGCAAGCTTCCCTGAGGGAAGCGGAGTCACGGGTGCGGCGGCCGGGGCGGCTTCCCCGCGTCCCGGTGCGCACCTCGAGGGCAGGGGCAGCCGGACGGGAGGCCCCCGGGGAGCCCACAGCCGCCCTCTGAAGGCGATGCCCAGGGCTCCGGCCGGATCCCCCCCGGCAGGTGAAACCCGCCCCCTGCTGCCGCCGGGCGCCTCGGGGCCGAGTCCCCTCCCTTCGGGCCGGGCAGCGCGGCCGGGACTCCTCCGACGGCCTCCCCTGGGCGGCCCGGCCTCCCCGTGCGCCCGGCCCGGCGCGGAGGGGGCGGCTCGGCGGGGGCCCGCCGGCCTCTCCTCGCGGCCCCTACCGCCGCACGTGACCGCGGCGTGGGGCATGCGCGCGGCGGCGGGCCTCAACGGCCCTAACGGCCGCGCGCGCGCGCGCGCGCGAGGGGCGGCCGCGGCGGGCGAAGCGCCCGGGCGATGCCCGCGGCCGGGCCCGGGGCTCCCGGCCTGCAGCCTGCCCGCCGGGGCGCCCCGCCTCCGCGCCAAGGAAAAGCCCCGAAACGGCGAAGCGCCCTATGAAGCCGTCCCGCCCGAGGGGTTATTTTTAGCCCTCCCGGTCGGGCCGTTCCCATCCGCCAACCGGCGCAGGTGCCGGGCTGCGGGCGCCCGGGGCTCTCGGTCCTTCCCTCCTCTCCCAGCCCGCCGGGTAAGCGGGAGGGGGCCGGTGCTGCTCCCCGCCGCTCGGGCGGTGAGGCGTTCCGCCGTCCCCTGCCTCCCCCGGCCTACGGCACCCACGGCGCGCCCCTCCCTGCCTGCCTGCCTTCCCGGCCCTGCTCCTCGGGCGGGGCAGGCGGGGGTTCTCGCCGCAGCACGGTGTAAACCCCCCTCACCCCTTCTGAACGCTGGAGATCCGCTCGGACGGACAATTCCTAGTGGTTTCCGAGGGTCCGTTCGCAGCCGGAGAGCACCAGCTCCCCGGCGCCAGCGCCCAGCGCTGGGCAGCGCGTTTGCGGGGCGCTGCCGGGGCGAGGGGCGGGGGCCGAGGGAGCCCCGCCACCCCAGCGGAGCACCCCGTCCCCGGAGCAGCCTTCCCTGACCGGCTTCTTGTGAGCCCTGGGGCTTAACCCCAGGAACCGCGAAGACAGCACATGCACAGCCTCTTCCTACCGCGTATCAGTAATGACTCCCCCCCCCCCCGCTCTAAAACAACAAAACACAGGCTTACCTGAAGTGGTTTTTATTTTCACAACAAGGGATATTCCCTGCGTTACACACATACACACAACGCATGCACACGCACACGCACACAAACACACATATTAACCAATAGAAAAGCAAGATATGAGGGTTTGATGCTCTGCTGTGACATGAATAATTGTTGCATCGTGTAACTTCCTACATCTTGGTTTTAATTTGCAGTGAACCAAACAAAGATATTTGCAATTTTTAAATAAGCACTCTATGTAATAAATGGGAACATTGTGCATGAATGCTGTTTCTTCCCCTTTTCTTTAGAAGACATTATTAGCTCTGACAGCATGCAGCTCAGGTTTGGAGGAGAGGATTTTGTAAAGGGATGACAGACAGGAAGGGCAGCAATCATGGGCTTCTTGGGCTAAAGCTTTTTTTCTTTTTTATCAGAATGTTCTGTTCGATGCCATTTATCCTTGATGATAGAAAATTGCTCTGTTGCCAGGACGCTGCTGCTGAAATAGAGGGCAGGAGCCACATTTCCATTTTGCAGCTTGAAAGCTATTCAAATGAATTTGCAGAAAGGGGGAAAAATCTAGAGATAAACAAATGAGAATAAATCGAGTTCCCCTTTCCTCTCCTTTCTCTGTCCCTCTCTTTTCCTTCCTTTCTCTTTTTTGGGGGGTGTGTATATGTGAGGGAACTATTCATTTTCTACAGAAGGATTTTGGTTCATCAGTGTTTGCAGTACCCGCGAAGTGCTCTGAATCAGGGAACGCTTCTTTTGCTGCTGTTCCAGCCAGTGAACATATAAACATATTAGAGAAATTTACGTGTGTGTGCAGATACGCAGCCACCTACGATTTCCTTACGCCTGTGTGTGTGTGTGTGTACAGGCAGACCCAGAAAGGCAGCGCCGGCTGCTCCCGTGTGCGAGGCGGAGAGGGTGCCAGGGGCACCGCACCGTCCCCTTTCGGCAGGGGGGATCTCTCCCAGCATTTACGTGTTGATTCTGGTGAGCCACCGCGCCGTTTCAGAACGATTAAAATCTGAAAGGCTTGAGCCGTAGCACTGTCCTCCCGTCATAACTAATCGAGTGGGAAATCTTCATTTTCCCTCCCCGTCCGTTTAGATATTTCCGGAGTCCCGAGGAGAAGTAATAACGCGCCTGGCTATAATCCAGCACGTAGCCCAAGGGCTAATTTTTAATCATTATTTTTAAATTAAGCGTTGAATAAAATAAAGCCAGAAACTTTATTTATAAATCGGAACGAATATAATGACAAGTAATTATGCTCTTCCCTCGCTGGTGATGCAAGGCTCGGCTCAGCTCCTCAGTTCGAATCCAAATAAATGAAACGTGTGAAGCCTGTTAAACACTTCCATTTCATTTACTTGTTCCGCCTGCGGGCTGCTGCTCCGTCAGGCTGGAAGCGTTGGACATACCTCGACCGGGGCTGTGAAACTCTCAGAGGTCTGAGAGCCCGGTTACCGCAAAACAGTTTCAAGTGAGTTCTGACTTCACTTCTCCGAGCAAAAGCTGGTGCCAGGGAGTCGTGGGGTTTAGAAGATTATGCGGCGTCCTCTTAAACATAGGATTTTAAGCGACCATAATATATCTGATGACATTCTAAATTTGATCAGCTTGGATTTTTTTCGCTATGTCATTTCAACCGAGTTTTACCTCTTATTAATCTATAATTAGCACGTTGGCTTCAAGCATGATGTATTTCAAAGTGGCACCTTGTTAGATGTGATTCCCTTCTGCGAGGAGGAAAATTCTGGAGGCGGAACAGAAACAAACAGGACGGAGAAATAAAAAGCAGGATTGATTTATTGGCCTTGGCCAACAGCTTTTCCATAAGTGCCCAAGCAGTCACGCATGCGACTTTACTATTGATTTTTAAATCTCCCCGCAGCGGAAACGATCAGTGCGCAAATAATAATGAAGTCTAATCACTGCTCCTATCAGATTAGGCTAAACGCGGGGACCCCAGGGTCCGGCCGTGCCCGGCTCTCCCGCCCGCCGAGGGAAGCGGCCCCGCCGGCCCGGGAGCCCCGGGGGGCTGCACCCCGGGGAGGAAGAGGCGAGCAGAGCCGGGCGGCTCCCGGGGGACCCGCGGCCTCCCTTCCCCGCTTCCCCACCGCGCTCCGGAGGCGGCCCGGCCCCCGGCGGGGGCGCGGCGGCCGGAGGCGGGCTCCGGGCGGCGGCGCGGAGCCGGCCCGCTCGCCCCGCCGCCTGGCTGCCGGGGAGCGGGCGGGAGCGGCGGCGGGGCCGCCAGGAGCGGCGCACCTGGGGGGACTCCCGGGGCCCCGCGGGCCTGGCGCCGGGCGGGCGGCGGAGACCCGCCACGCCGGGGAAAGTGCCGCCTCCCCCGCCCGCGGCGGCGGCCGGGCTGCGCCGCCCCGCCCCGCCTCAGCGCGGCCCCGCCGGCCGCCCTGGGCCTCCTGCGGCCGGCCGCGGCCCTGCCCCGGGGGCCGTGCGGGGCCCGGCCCGGCCCGGCTGCCCGCAGCGGGCCCCCGCCTTTGCGTGAAGCCCCCTCAGGTCTCCGCAGCCCGCCCGTTTGCCGTGGGTCCCCCAGCGTTGTCGTGCCTGGTGCAAGCGGCGGGCAATGGCATGAGTCCCGCTTTGATGGCTGGTGGGCGATCCCGGCAGAAATCGGGTGGCCCCGGCCAGGCAGGCCCCGCCAGGGAAATGAGCGCCTGGCAGGGGAGCTTCCGCGGGGGAGTCCGGGCTTCCCTTGCCAGGTGCCTCCCTGGCAACAGAAAGGGATAAATTATGACTCGAGAGGTGAGATTAAAGCCGCTCCGGCCCAGTCGCCTGCTATTGTGTGGGAGATGAGAGCCTCTGTCTGGGCTTCCCACCCCCCCCGCCATCCTTAATGCGGTGACTCGACTTAGGCTCAAGGAAGCCAACGCCTGCACGTTGGAGTGATTGCAGAAGTCAGACCAAGTCTCTGTAATACACACTGCGGGTGAGAGGGTGCTAGCGCATTTTCAGGCAGCAGATGACTAGAGTCGTAATAATTATTTGGGGGTCTTTTGTTTAAGAAAAGTTCAGGCCTAGATGAGTCCACGCTTGCTTACAAGATAGTGACTACTTTGTTCGGAGGGCTAGAAAAGCAAAGACAACTAGACCTGGGTATAAAGTTTCAAAGGCACAAGGCTGAACAAAGGAATATTTAGAGAAGAGGTGACAAAAGCCACGGAATTGCCAGCAAATGCCAGAACAACCAAAAAACCCAACTTTGTCAGTACTGTACTTGTAATGTGAACCAGATTGCCACAGAAAACAAAATGGGTCGTAGGCTAGGGAGCAACCTTGGCTTCGGTCTGCCCCTTTTTGTCAGCAATTGATTCCCTTGCTGCGGTGTAGCATGCCACGCTGCTGCAGTCCTAGCCTGCTGCCTCCCTTCTCCCTTTCTCCTCACACGTCTGTGCAGGAGGTTACTGGCACGGCCGAGGAAGGGAACCTGTTGACGTGGCAGCAGGGCATTTCACAGCCTCCTCCCTCCAGGGCAGAGCTGGGTCGTCCGACCCATTTCTTGCCATGCAGACCTGGTAATTCTGTCTTTCATCAGGACTGTCCAGTGCAGCACATGATATTACTCTTTGCTCCTCTAATAAGTCAAGCTCACGCTATCTTTGTCCTGTGGAAAAAGTGCATGTGGCCATGTAATTAAAGCATGTCTAATCATGAGCTCACATAAGGAACTGAGTTGGGGTTGCGTATCTAACCTCACGTCTGGCACTTTCTACCTTTTGAGTGACTAACTTCACAATCTTCTTTTAGCTTTGAGGTATATGTGTGTGAGAAATTTTCTTTATGTAAACCAAAGCAAAATAAGCAAGCATGACTTTTTTATAAAGTTTTTTTTGAAGCCGAGGTTGTCCATAGTTTGGATGTGTGCTGTGAGAGCAGAAGTGTGTCTGCTGTTTGAATCCTGGCAGACATAGTACCTAAAAAAATCTCTTCTCTCCAGTTTGGGTTCAAACACAGCCAAAGTCTCATGAGAATGGCTTGAGACACAGCCCGGTTATCACTTGATCTCTGGCGCCTTCTCTTCCCCACAAGAGAATTTGAATGCTTCTTTTCTGATTACGCTCATTTAAGAGATTAGGTGTTGGAAAATTAGAGATAACCGTTTGAATATGCATCTGTCTCATTACCACTTTCAAATGTCTAGGTTTTAATGGTACATTCCATCAGGAAACCATCAACTTCAGTTTAAAACTGTAAGGTTTTTGCTGTATAACAATCTTTTTAACAGACTTGCATTGTTCCTGCAAGGGGTAAGAAATCCATGAAATCTTTGCTTTATGGATCCCACAAACTATGTGAGGCTTCTGTCACAGTCCTGTTTGGTTCTCCAAAGTAATGCTGGCTTGAACAAGCTAGGTTTTAATATCTCAACAGGTTCTTTTGCCTTTTCAAGTCCCAAGCAATTCTAGATTTGGGCTGGTCAGATCTAATACTAGTACACTAGTTTATTGCAGCTCCTTCTGGGCATGTTTGCAGCTCCCTTTGGCGGCAGGAATGCTTGGGGGATCAACTCTCAGCCTGGTATGGTGTCAGGGTAAGGGCAGGGGATCTGCATTCAGCCTTGCGAGCTTGAAGGACATGCTGGATCCATCAAATGTACAGATTTTACATCTCCTTGAACCAGATTCACAAGGTCACCTTTGCAAGAGGCCTGTTGTATGAATTTGCCATTGTTACACAAATGGTAAAGCTTCTGGTCTGTAAATGTATCTGTTTTGTACTGAGTGATTCCAGAGAACTTTCTAAGGTGCTGTTATAGCCACCCATCACTTAACTTTCCAAACACAGCTCTGTGGTAATCAGCCGTATGTAAAGACTAATTTTTTACAATCAATTCATGTATGGCTCAGATGGACCTTAAGCAAGGTCAGACAACAGAGAAAATTTCATAATAGTTTTATTTGAAAGCATCCATGGCAGAAAGTAGTCAGACTGGCTGCCTGCAGACAGTCCAAGATCATGCCCGTGCTTCCTAAGTATTTAAAAACTGTGGATTTAAAGAAAATTAACCTAGACTATGTAATTAAAACTTTTTTTCTCTGTGGGTTACTCAGTAACTCAATAAACTAAGTAATTTTTCCTAGCCTGTTAATGAAGAACTCCCCCCAACCACCACATGAAAATGACTTGACCAATGCTAATGATATTTTATAGAAAAAAGCATATGGGTACATTTTGCAAAAGTTGATTGCAACGTGGAACAGAGTTACTGTACCAGCTACACAAGAGTGAGAGCTCCTCATACCTGAGGTTAAAAAAATGAAGATTTTTATCACTTGACTTAAAGGGAAGATTCCTCTGCTGAAGACAGTAGGAAAACCTTATGTTGCTTGTACAGGTATTTTCACATGCTTCCTGAGCAGTTCCTACCCCACAGCTGAATGTTCCCACCCCTTGGCAAAGACACATTCACTCACCATCCACAGTGTCCTGTTCTGTTGTAAATGTGAAGGAAAGTGTAAGGTGGCTTTGCTTAAGCCAAACACTGTTGACTGAGGATAAATTACGTCTGTTCATTCTACAGATATTATAAATTAGATACAAATTGTAATAATTATGCTTAATTGCTACTTAATTACTGATTAAAAGAAACCTTTTTATTTTTCTTTATTACAATCCCATGCATTTTTTTCCAAGGATGTTTAATCAGGCAGACGTTCTGAAGAACAGCCACAAATCATATTTTAGTGGAAGGATTAGAAAGATAGTATTCCATACACCATTTTGAATAAAAGCATTTGCATATGACCTAAACTTTAATACATTTGGATCATTTTTGTCCAAGTGTTGCCAAAAAAGCATGCAGCTTTTCAGAACAAAGATGTTTTAGATGTCCAGAGCATGCTAGTACACTAAATTAGTGGCAGATTCCCCCCCCCGGTATCATAGCCCTTTGTTAAGCAGACAAACTTGCAGGCAGCGATGAGGGAAAAGAAAATAACTTTTTAAATACACCTGGGATTTTTACTCTTCACAGTAAAGTCCTTACATCAATGAGTCAAGAGGAAGAGGTGGAGGAATCTTTTTGTGCTCTGTTGTAGAGTAGGGAAGATAGATGGAGATGTTGTAGAGACACAGAATGACTGCTTGAATTCAAAGAAGAGCCAGGTGAGTCGTTAATCAAGATCATGCCTAGGTAATTGGCTGAAGGGCAAATGCAGGGTTGACCCTATAGTTATGGCTTTGAGACAACTGCTCATGGATATCAAAATAATTTTAACTGTGCAGCAAGTGCTGGTTTGGGCCAGTTCTTCTGTATGTGCGAATTGACTATCCTTTTTGAAGTCAGTGCAGATATGCTGGTAACAACTGCTGAGATCTGACCCTAGGTATTTACAATCTAAAAAAAATCCTATTTTGTAGATATGAAGTCTATTTAAAATAATTTTCCGAGCATTAGAGAGACCAACTGCTGCTAGCTGTTTAGAGGGTTGGAGTAATTATGCCCATGCACTGCACAATATAAAGCACTGATGACTACTGTATGGATTGTTTTACTGGGGGGGGGGGCTCGTCATTTGGAAAGGAAAAATAATCACCTATTCTCTTCTCTCTTTGCTTGTTACAAAGCCCATTGAAGTCAATGGGAATGTTGCCATTGATTTGTGTGGGCTTTCGTCAGGCCCTGTATATGCTACTGCAAACTGGAGGGGGAAAAGGAGTATGGTTAAAAGGAAGAGAAGCGAGAGGGGGGGAGTTAAATGCAGGCGAAGAATAGAGCCCTTTGTCTATTAATTAGGGTTTACATGGCTTGTGGAAAGCAGTGTTCCTCCAACACTGGATCCCTCTGCCCCGCTATTTCATTTTTACATCTCCCATGTTAGTTGCTTTTCAGATTAATATAGTGCTAATAAACTATGCACTGTGTAGCACTAACCATAGCACTCTGCCACTCCGATGCACAGGAAAGGAAGGCGTTGAACTGAACAAGCTTCTCTAGGGTCAAAAATGCTTTTTATTTCTGCAGCTGATGCCCACTCTCCCTGAAACTTGTTGTCTGGCAGCAACACCTACCCATATCACAAGAACTTTTCTCTGAATTACTCAACAATATCTAATTGTTTGTTGTCTTTGGAGAGACAGGACCTGGTGGGACCATGGAGTTTTCCTGATGAAGCCTTGCCAACATGCCTCAGCTGAAACTGGAAGGGCTCACTGGACAGTCCCAGTTCATTGCCATGTCCATTTTCTCCTGGTTACACCCACCAGAAGACAGTGACAATTGGTCGCAATTAGAGAGGAAAAGTGCCATGGTATTTGACACTAGGCTGGACTCTGGGGATGTTGTTCAGTCACTGGGTGTGTCTCAAACTGCTGGGTGACCTCGGGTAAGCCATTTGGGACTCAGGCTTATGATCAGTTTATGACAATTTAACAAGCTATTGTGTCTCAGTTGAACAGCAGTGACTGTCCTCGTGTGCACTCTTACCCAGGGCAAACACAGGCTGATGTGATCCAAAGTGTAGTTATATGAGCAAATTAAGCCAGTGCAACCAACTCTGCTGCCATGAGATTGTATCCCTGAGAAGGCAACTAATCTGGTTTAAAATATGGGAGTTTTTTTTGTTTTTCTTTTTTGCTGGATTGTTTTTAATCTTCACCAGTTCCCCAGTGCCGGTCACTCTGCAGGAATGGGTTTCTGGTAGCGATGTTGGGCATACAATGGCAGTGCTGATTTAATCTGTAGTGAAACAGGTCTAGTTACTTCGCCCTTACTGTGCAGGAAGAGGATGTGCATGGAGACAGCAGATCAACTGGTGCTTGAAGATATTTTGATGTGGTTATGAGTCTGAGATACTAGATCCAAATCAGCAAAGCACCTAAATATCTCTGTGGATCAGAACATTTGTTCCCCATGTAAAAAGGGAGGAACCTTTACCTCCCTCTTCTCCCTTCTCTGTCCAGATTGTAAGCTGTATAGTGGAGATGCTCTCACTCCATGTTGGTACGGAGTCCAACATAATGATGGACGGATCTTATCTGAGGTCTGCATACAAGTAAAAATAAATCACAAGAGGGAGAGGTGTGCTCATTTGTCAGTGGAGTTGAGCAGAAGGCAGCAATCAACTTCTGGGTTTGTAAGCTTTGTTGTCTGCCAGTTAGCTCTGACCTCAGAATACTGATAAAGGTATATCCTGAGCCCCCTTTCACTAGGTAATTTCCCTCAGTAGGACTTTTGGATATTATCTGAAGTGCTATTTTTATAAAGTAAAGACTTTGGTAGAGAAACAGTATCTTAATAGTAGAGTAACATGTGAGTTATTATTTCACACTACACAAACACTTCTTACTGTTACGGCAATGTTTTAGTCCAGTTTTCTCTCTCTTTTGGTGGACAGACAAAATAACACGTGCATTTGTCTATGTGAGTTAAGGATGATGTAGGACCTATCTGAGAGTGCTTGAGAAGGATGAAGATAAAAAAGAGCTCATGGAGCAAAAGACAGGTATCTGCTACCACAAAGAGGAGCCTGCCCCTCAGGGACTGCAAGGTTATGTCTGAGAGAATGAGGAAGATAGACCCCAGGCACCGCTGGGTTCTGAGAATAAACTGCTTCTTGCAGAAGAGGGTGTACATCAATTTTACTATGTAGGTTTAGTTTCATGTCTGTAAGTCTGCTGAATTGATAAGCATTAGCTCTAGAGAAATTGCTCTTTGCTCAGCTGGTTTGCACTCAAAAGCAGAGTATTTACAGTTTGTTCTTAGGTGCTGAGTAATGACAGCTATGTGTTGGTTCTTATAATGATGATCACATTTTACTGTGACAGTAAATATTGGAGTTAAAAATAATGTGCAAAGAGAGGGATCTGGACAGGTCACAGTCAGGCTGCCACCCAGCTCCTCTAACAAGGGCTTTACACCAGCATGTTCCAGGTCTCTGAAATAATTTCTCTTCTAATGTAGTAGCTACTAGCTAGCAATTAAATTTCTGTCTATAGAAAATGAGTCCAGCTGGCTCTGCTTCCTCTCCCTTGAGAAACTCTTCAAGGTTCTAGGTTCCCACAGCCAGGCTTCCATGGCTTCAAAGGCGTAATTTGGCACATTCCCACTGGGCATGCGTTTGTCAAAGTACACATACAAAATTTCAGTGTTGAAGATTTGCGCCCCAGGGAAACTTCCACTCTGAGGTGAAATTACTTATTTCGAAATGCCATACTTGAACTATGTAAGCATACACCCTTTAACATAATAATAGTGACTTCCAAATGCAAAGATGTAGCCTCTGATTTACAGCAAGCATACCCACCGCAGATTACCTCTTAAGATATCTGAAGGCAAAGTATTATAGCAAGAGCTATTTACCCTAGATTCTGCCTCATTACAAATCATCCTTGTACATTATGCTGGAGGAACAATAAAACAACCTCCTATTACTCCTTCAGAGTGGCAGACAGATCAAAATGCTCTCATTTCTTACTGCTCCTTATTCAGACAACCATGGTGCTCAAGTCTAACCTCCTAAACAAGCCACACCTTTTTGAGACAAGTAATCTTTTTTCCCCACCACACACAACTTTTTATGAGGGAGGAATACTGAATGACAAGTAGTGCTCCTTCATGGAAAGAAACCATGTGAGGTTTGTTCATCAGGTGAGACACCCAAGCAGCCTGCCCAATGGCTCTCTTCTGAGAGCTCTTCTCAGATCTTCTATTCTCATCAGCTTGCTCCATTTGACAGTGTCATTTTTGACACGCACACAAGAAAGGTTACATGAGTAACCACAGATGCCCCTGAGAAAGATTTGACAATGCACCATGACCCAATACACAAGAACTAGTGTTTATGTTACTTGACTTTTGCTGTCCCAAAGTAGTGTGTTTAGATTGACTAGTTGTCTAGGCTCCCACTTCAGCCGAGGGAGAAAGATGGGCTGCACTATTTTTCAGAGATATCTAAATTAGATTTCTTCATTAGGGTATGGTGATGTGTTTCTGGAAGTGAACATCTATCTCCATAACTATAAAGGAGGCATAGACAACTGAGTTATCCTAGATGTCTGACTCTTACACAACTAAATATAAGGAGATGGATCTCATCTAAGTGGATGAAGCAAGATGTCCAGAGAACAGCTAGATATGGAAAGTAAAGATGTGTAAAAAATCCGACTGTAACTGGATGTTTGGCATCTTACAGATTTTCTTCTGTGCCTAGTTTATGAAGGATCAGAATATCTTCCAATCGGACCAATTGTGCTTTTCAGTTACAGCTGTGGAAGTGCAGTATGGTTTTAGCACTAGAGATCCAAATTAACGGCTAATCGGGAGGGTGACAAGTACTGCTCGATGCCACAGGAAGCATAGAGCATGTACACTGCAGGTTACTGCAGAGGTCATCCCTGTGCTCACCTCTCCATCTAGTTTTCATGTCATCCAACGGCTTCAGCCGAAAGGCGTGTTCAGGCAGGGTTGAAAAACAGGTAAAATAGGTAGACCTGTCTGCCATTTTATGTACCACTGGGTACATAAAATCCGGTCTCATTGATGGTTTCAGGGGAAGGAGGAGATGGGACCTTCGGCACCTAATTAGGGCTTAGTTGTCTAAGCCAGCTTTGAGGATGAGGCCTAAGCACCTACATTTTGAGCTTGGAGGGACTTTGTTCTCACAGAGGGACACTGCTGTAGAACTCACCTCCCACTTTGGTCTCACCGAACCTGAACCTCTTGTCCTGCAGAGCACTTCTCAGGCTCATTCCTGAGGGTGGTTTAAGCTTCAGGAGAGTTTCTTTTAGTAAAAAATGGCTAGTGTCAGTGTTGCTATCTGTTAAAGCATTTTGCGTTTGCAATAATTTCTGTACATGTGGCTTTTGATTCATTACAACATAATTAATTTAATTCATTACAACAAGATTTAATTCATTACAACATCCTTAGCTTTCTCAGGACAGCATAGGTTTGTCTGTGTTCTTCCCTTTAGTCTGGTTCATTACCTATAGTATTCCTCCCTTTGACACAGATGGCCACAAATCAGAGCTTGTTCTGGTTAGGAAGCTAAACCGTTGATGGAGTTAGGCCTTTCTTGGATGCAGTTCTACCTGTTTACAAAGAACATGCAGACTCCCCTTTCTCTGACTGCAGATGCAATCAAACCACCAAAGACACTATCTTTGCTTATAGCATCACATTTTTTTGTTCAGTACCCCTGATAAGCTCTCCCTTTAGGCATTTATGCCTAGATAGCTTCCTTTTAGCTGCCGTGTTTAGAGGTTATTTCTCTCTCTGTTTCAGCTAGCTTGTTTTCTTGTACATGCATACACACAAATACACCCTTACCCAAAGCAATAACCAGCAGTACCATCTGCCCGCATTATTCAAGATTTAGGGTGTACTTTTGCCTTGTCTGGGAAACCTGTATTACCTCATCAAAGAACTTGCTTGGCTCTGTTATCTCAAATGAAGGGTGGTGGTTACTTCCATCAGCTTCAATGACTCTTCTCTCAATCTTCAACAATAATATATCGTGTTCACCCTGCTTTTGCCCTTACAGGGTTTTCTACTTGCTTATCTTTCATTTATCTCTGTATTGCTTTATTTGGCATTAAAATACAGAATGGAGGTGCTGGGGCTGGATTCCCCTCTCACAGTTCCACTGTCTTCTATCTCCACAGGTACTAGATAGTGGAGATACTTTTGGTGCACATCTATAAATGACAGAAGAGATAGCGCTCTGTTTTTTCATTACTTTTGTCAGCTCCTGCTAGTGTTTTATGTTTTGTTTTGTTTTTGTTTTATTTTTTATTTCTCTGATACCTCAACTTTTTTTAGCTGACTTTTAAAGAGAGCTGCTAACTTTAAGAAGCACTAAGGGAGAAGACAGAGCTATCTATCTGAGGACCGCAAGGAAATTACACCTAAATTAAGAGAACAGAAGTTAAAGCCAGGTTTTTATCTATCAAACAGTCATCTCTGGAATTAGGCAAATAGTGCTCTCACAGTTAGGAAGATATTAACTGCTAAAGCTTTTAGCTGTTTCCCCTGTCAAACAACATCCGATGTCCAACAGCCATGCTGACAGGGATTCACTTATGTCATAGACTTTCTTTGGGGAGAAATACAAAGCAACATATGGGTCAGTATGACCCACCCCTTCATTACAACTGTGGAAATGCATTTTTTTTTACAACAGAATAACATCTCTGTGATACCTTGGTTGTCAAAAATCACAATTATAGTCATTGTTTATGCATTAGGGAAACCTCATCCTAAATTGGGCACCATATGGGGGTGAAAAGAGCAGCTGCTGACATTTCAGGGTAATCATTATGATCTAGCTGCAGATATGACTCAGCATGATGAGCCTGACAACAAGAAGGGGAAAAAAAGCAAAGCAGCATGGGCAGGTTTCAAATGTCACTTCAAGGCACCAGCCCAAATGCATTTCCAAGGGGAGAGACTTTCAACACACGCAGAGTGGGACAGCTCCTTATGAGCTCCACACGGAAAGCCTGGACAGGACTCCAGGCCAACATAACCAAAAGGGTTGTTGATGTTTGTGTGTGTTGTAATCCAAGGGAGAAAAATAATTAATAACTGCCTGGGAAGAGTTTTGGAATATTGTTTTTTCTCTTCATTTTTGCAAAAAATGAAACTATGCCAAGCAAAACTATGCAAGCAGCCCCACCTCCCTGTTTTCAACTCCTCTCTGAAGAACTAGCTCATCACTTTTCAGTGAGTTTGGAGTTCAAGATTCCTTTTGATCAGAAAATAACAGAGATATTTGGCTTCTTCCATGCAGCCCCACTGGCATTATTCGGCATCCCTGAATTTTTTCATCAGGCCACTACCTTCTCCACTTTCAATCTACCTGTTCCCCTCCTATGATGTCTGCAGAAAATCTCACAGTTGGTGACCTTCTGAATGTTTACTCTCTGGACCTTTTTTTTGCCCTTCTGTTCTTGGAGCGTTGATTTCCCAAGGCAGGGATGCTCTTTTTCTGCATGCATCTGAAACACAGATATGATTTCACTGTCATGGATGAATCATTCTGACAGAAAGACTTCAGGAAAATGCTAGACTGTTGCTACATATGTCCAAAACCAAGTGTCTGTGCATTAGATCTGGCAACAAATAATAGTTGTGTTTACTCCATGAATATGTACTCCACATACTTTGTGCCAATCTCAGCCTTTTGGTCTGGAAGATTGTGTCATTTTTAAGGTAGAATTCACATGGCTAACCTCTGACTTGATGAGAGGCATAGCCATTAGAAAAACCAAAATGCAACCGCTTCCTTCAGAAAATGCTCATTTTGGCAATAGATGAGGAGGTTCAAGTAGCACCTGCCTCAAGGCTGAGATTCACTCATACTTTTGTCACAGGGCTGTTCACATCACCCATTCATCATGCGGTGGGGGCATGCCTGAATTAGGATGGATGCAATTCCTGGTTTGTTCTGATGTAGAGGCCACAGGGCCTTGGGCAAAAAATGATGCTAAGACCAAGCTTCTGCCCACCTTTATGCTCATTTAGCAGCTAACAATTCATTGCCTCCCTGTGACTGAGGCCCTCAGTGAAGGATGTGACAGCAAAGTGTGGCTATTGGTTGGATAGGTTATTCTGGCCTTTGGAAGCTGGCCCGGAGGCCATAGCTTGGGCATTTCTCCTCCATTCTAAAAAAAAAAGTCATATATAGAATCAATTGAATAATAAATTGGGGCCCCCAGTTGATTTGTAGGTACATGCTGAGTTTTTCAAAACACTGCAGGGAATTTAGATGTGTGTCACAACCTCTCCTGTCCCATTTTGAAAGAAAGTCTCTGCTTTTTTGGCAATTTTTGTAGATTCTTCCACAGCTCGAATATTGTGTTTGCTTCTAATATTATATAAATTCTCATATACACATTAGGAGCTTAAGTGCCCAAATTCCTTTCATGCCAATTCCAAAAGATACCGTTTACCAGCTAATAAATATATTTCAATAATTTTCCTGCCTACTTTTGGCTGTGTAGGAGGGAAAGGAAGCTAAAGAATCTATGACCTGTGCTCTTATAGTAGACAACTGAATATTTATGTGTTTATAATGGATACATGTTCAAGGTTCAGCATTGCTATCTGTACCTATTATTACTGTTGTGTTATCATCATTATTATTTTGCACTGTGGTAGAGATGCCCATAAAGATCAAAGTCCCTTTGTATTAGAGTCTGCATGAAGAAAATGAGAGGCCCTGCTCCCATGCTAATCACCTCTGCTCATGCTTCAGCCTCACAAGCATTTTACTTGTGAAGTAGCCTCTGAATGTACAATGCTGGACATCAGGGATGGAAAATACCTATCAGCTGAACTAGCTCTGTCATACTGTTCACCCAGTTTTTCGGAGAATATGGCTATGGCTACATCTTTGCAGATGCATGGCTACATCTCTTTTCATATAATTTGACTTGTTTACATACTCTATTGATTGCTGTACTGATGGCTCTTTAATGACTTGGACATTTTGTCTAATGTATTCTTGCACAACATTGAGATGTCATCTCTGTAAAGTCTTAACTATTATGTGACTTGATTGACATCAGTGATTTTTTGGAGAGAGTTGTCTGCAGTTCAGGACAAGGGATGTGATTGTCTGATTGGTGCTGAAAGTTTAGAGCTATATGGATATGGAGACTTTTCATCCTCTGTGGTGTACTGCAATGAGCTGGTGCTTCACTGCTCTTCTGGGGAACCTGCTCTCCTGTGATGCTAGCCAGTTTTTATGCATAAATACAACAAATGTAATTTTTCTTGCAGAGAAGCAATATGTGATTCTATTTTAACATGGACCTTCTACGTAATTCCTCTCTTATTGTTATTCTAAACCCAATATGTTTCCTTCACAGTAAGATGACATCCATTGTGCAATCAAAGACCATTGCTTACTGGAAAGGCCATTTAGATAAAGCTGTGGCATACATTGTAGAACCGTTAACTCAGGACAGAAACACATTTATGACTGAGGTGTCAAGAATAACTGCTGAGTTGCATTGGCTCTTCATAAATTGTATTGCCTCATATTTTTCTTGATCTTTAGTGCGATCTGTTATAAAGAATGGGAAAAAATACAATGCATTGGTTATAAAACCCTATATATTTATAATGCAGGCAAGATCTTGCATTGTGGCTGGATAACATACTCTGTCAGACCAGTGAAACTGATGTGAATAACACGTAAGATTTTTGCTCACCTTCAAAAACACTGACAAAACTGTTGCAATATCTGAACTGAACCTTCATTCTCAGTATGCTCTTGACACCACAGCCTACAGTGGGAGAGCTATGTTCATGGCAGCCACGGTTAGAAGAGACAGCTGTTTTTCCAGCTGTGATGTTGCAATCATCATTTAGATGCCAAAGCAGAAAAAGTTGTTTTTTTAAAACAACAATGGTAGCAAAAACTGTCCTTCTAACCAATGTATGGTATTATTCCTCAATTCGTTTTTAAGACATTATGTTTCTCTTCCTACTTAACAGTATACAGAAGGAAACAATAAAACGTGCATCACAGATCTGAAGAGCAGTTTTTGGGCTGTGCCGTCATGCTGGTCTAGAGGAAAATAAGGAGCAGGAGGCTAAGCCAAGAACATGTGTGGAGACTGGCACCATGAAAATACTCCAAATTCCTGGTCCGATCCCTGCTGCTTTTTGTATGCCCATTCTAGGCAATGTGACAATGTGTTTGCTTACTGGTTATATCACCACTGGAGACAGAATGTCCTCTGGGGCTCCTCCAATAGGAGGATGATTTGTTGGTTTAGCAATCATTAACTCATCCCTATTTTTTTTTAACACAAATTAAACTCGGCAGTAGAGTAGGCTCATGCTGCTCAGTGGCAGCTTCTTGGCAGCTCCTTTATGCTCTCTGGTTAGGTCCTCTATGCCAACCAACACATGGACTTCAGCAATTGTTTGGAGTGCTTCAGCTGGCTTGTAATCAGACATATCTTCCCAGAGCTGTACTGGCAGGTAACTGAAAGACCTCTCAGAAAACATCTAGGGTTTTCACTCAAACCACTAATGCATATATTAGCTGAGTGAGTTACAGCTGGAAGTAAGCAGCTGGACACCATGTATGCGTTTATCTAATCATCTAGTAAAACAAGAATTTGAGGTTACCAAGCAGTTAGAACCAGAGTATTTAGGTACATGCAAATAGTTTCAGTTTAGGATGAGGTCAGTAGTCTCCACTGATTTCTGAGGCATTGATGGGAAGGTATCTGTAACATTCAAAAGGCTGCTGACAACATCAATCAAAACCTATTATGTGACACGTTATTTGCTTGGAGATCTGCTGTATTAAGATGCCATGTGGTTGGAATCGGATAATTTTAATTGTTATCATATGTAATTGCCAGCCACATAATCGTGTCTGACCAATCTGTAACAGTGTTTGTTTTCCAGACTTCTTTCCTGAGGCCCGAGCTCTTTGTGGATTACTTCAGTGGTCTTTTTAATATCAAAAGAAAAACTAAAGTTTTCAGAGACCGGACATCGCAGTGATCCTACATCTAAACAATAGAGTGTCTGATGTTAAACCAACATTGTAATCTGACTTTCTCCAAAATTTCAGAGCTCATTATAAAATGTTATTTAGCTGTAAAAGCAGCAATGGAACCTTTTGTTCTGATCGTGCAAAAGCAAATAGACAGATTCTGCTTTTAGTCACATTGTTTTGAATGGTTTTACTCTCTGGTTTTGCTAATGTAACTGGCTCAGCAAGTTTCCGGGAGACATAATATGCTACAAAATGGAAGAGGAGGGAGGATGCTAACAGTTATTAATGATTGTGGTTTGATAGAAGCAGAAAGTATCTGAATATATATTGTAGTTCTAATTATTTTAAAAATAACACCGAGGCACACTTTAATGCCACCTTGTAGTTCAAAGCATATGGGTGGCAGTATTTTTGTGATTAGTCTATTAATATTTGCTAAACTAAGATGAGTTCCATTTCTTCACTGTATTTTACCTCGGGTTTGCATCTCACAAATGAGGGCTGTTCTCACCAGTATCTTGTAGTGTTGCAAGACTTGTATTGTAGTATTTAGTATTGTAGACTTTATTACACTTTCTAAATGTTTGATAAACTTTTCCTTTCATAATATCCCTTAAGGTAAGATTAAACTATGATAATCCACCTCCTTAGAAGATGGTTCTTAATAAGCAATTGTCTTAATGAGACATACCACAGGCAGATGAGGAAATGTTGGCTCTGGTAAATTTGCATACATTCATACTCATATAATATGATCAATTTGTCTGCTTATATGTCTTTACACTATCTCCACTTATTCTTATGTTAAAGAAAAAACTCTGGTTTTGGCTAAAGCATGTCTTCCTCTTGGCTTTAAGAGATCATAAAATGTATCTGGTAGATCCCTGGAAAGTTTTTTTCCAACAGATAGGCATCTTTGTTGTTAAAAAGGCACCTTACTTTCAGTCTATCTGGCTTAAGTTTCCAGCCCATGGTTCTCCTGCTAGACGGAAGAGTAATTTCTTACTTGGTATTTCCCCCTCTGTGAATTACTTATGTGTACAACTCACCTCTTCCCATCTTCTTTCTGATAAACTAAACAGATGGAACTCCTTAATTTTTATTTATTTATTTTTTTTTACTGCAAGGAATTCTCCTTTGAATAATTTTGTGGTTCTTTCCTGTACCATTCCCTATTTCTGTTTGACTGCCTGGTCTTCATCATTGTATACCATCCTCCCAAACTCATGTCATTCACAGATTGTATTTAGGCATATGTTTACATGACCATTGGTGAAATTGCTAAAGAATATTAGGCCTTGTACAGAACCCAAGGGAACATTGGGAACATTCATTCAATTGGAAATCCCAGCTGATGCCTAGTTTTTGAGATCTGTCAGCCAGTTTTTAATCCATTTGATATGTGCTTTATTTCTATTGCACAATGCTAAAATCATAATAGTGTGTCACTTTCTGTGGATACTAACTTAACCCTTCCTTTCTCCTTGTTCCTTCTGTACTACTGCAGTCGCTGAGTGCCTTCCACATAGAATGAATACCATTAAAGAAGTCCCACTGAAGAGACTTCACAGTATACCTGGCACTTTCCCTACATCAGGATTTAACAGCAAATAGTTTATTTGACTATTGTGCACATGTTGTTACTGTTTGAATACCTACTTGACTAAGCTGATATCAGTAGAAGATCTGATGGTGTAAATGCTTAACTGCATATATTAATAGTGAGTTACCTTCCAGTCTCCACTTTGATTCGAACAAAATATTATAGTATACATCCAGAAAGTATAAAAAGAAAAGCCATTAATGACACACACAAACAAAGACAATATTACATTTGAAATTGTGGCTCCGAATTTCAAAGCACGATGAGTTTAGCGTCTCATGCTAAAAGCTGATCCATTGTAAGTGCTAAAACCAGCGTATGTACTATTGAAATCAGGAACCTGTGTTGTTGGTATTCTTGAAGTTACATAATTGAATGAGACGTGCGTAACCAATTTAACTATAATGCAATGACAGGGAAATTAGCTTCTACAAGCTTTGACTATTCAGTATGTTTAATGTACCTAGAGCCCCAAAATACATGTATTTATTACCAAACCCCGTGGATAAACAGAAGTAAATTGGCCCCGAGAAAACCTGCTGATAACAGTATTCTGTAGTTGGCATTCAAATAAGTTGTTTTCAGTGCAACTACTGTAGACTATTGTACCTGGAGTCTGAAAGACATTAAAGGCAAGACTAAGTTAGCAACGCTAAAAAACTCGGTCCTGTAGCTAACGTATATTAATACTAACAGCATGTATAACATAAATATGTCTAAATGCAGCATAAGTAATATGTAATTAATATAACAGTGTTAGGTAAATGCAAAAGGAGCTGAGAGGAGTTAAATGTTCGCAAGGCAAAGGTCTGTGTATCTTCATGACCTTGCTGAAGCTATTACAGTTTTTCTGACCTCCAGATTCTTCAGAGAAAGTGAGGAATCATCATATCTATGAGTGCAAGACTTCTTCATTTGCATCAGATTTGATTTGCTGGGCAAGGAGAGGGGGATTGTTTTGGTTTGGGTTTTTTTAACGTGTATCTCTGGCAGCTCTTCTCTAGTTACTCACCTGAAGAAGACACTTAGATATGTGATTTCATCAAAAAATAACACGGTAAATTAGGACAAATTCTAGGAAAAATGGTGTTTCAGCCCAGAAGGAGTTTCAGTTGTGGACAAAAATCTTCATTCTTTCCAATAACAAATCCTTTTTTGACTGCAGCCACCTCAAAAGTGGACATCAGGCAGATCAAACGACTCCTGAACCCTGGAGGACATTGGTGCTCCTCAGCTTTGAAAATAAGTAGGGATATTGTTGCAACAATTTGGGATATTGACTACAAATTAGATGACAGCTCTTGATCATTTTCTTCCAGATCACTAGTATGAAAGGGGATTCGTAAAAAAGAAACATTTCCACCTCCCTCAAATAGTAATAAAAAAAAATCCAGCAAAACAAACAAGCAGTTGACTAAATTCAGCATTCACATACATTGTGCCATTTCCCATTTGTAATCAATGAGAAACTTCTGTATACACTCCAGGGCAAAATCTGGCTCATCATATGTAACACTTTAACATTAATTTAGGATGATTAATGAGCAAGTCAGTAGTTGTGTAATATTTGTGAATTCTATTCTACCACTGCTTAACTTTGTATTATTTTTAAATTTACAGCTGCCATGGAAAATGACCAGAAATCTACAATCTGAGAAAACCCATCCATCATCTTTGGGCAGTCTTCCAATCTGTTAACTTTAGCTGCTACTACTAAGTGTCTCAGTCCAGGAAAAGCAATTATTATGATGTTTCACAGAATAGCTTCCAGGTAGCATATGATGTAAACTGCTCTTGGGCAACATTTCTTCTAAGGAAGCAGCCTTTTTTTTCTTCAGTAAGCAACTTTACCAATACAAGTGTGATAAAAACAGCGGTAGAGAGGCAGAGCTGTTGGAAATGAGGATTGACCATAGCTACTGTGCCCATTTACACCTTCCAAAGACTGGGATTGCTATGCTTTATAAAGCCCTTGTTATGGATTTTATCAGTGTGCAGACTCTTTGAATAAGGATGAGAGTTATTACACGTGATCGAGATGTAGTCACTAATGTGCTACATCACATAGGGCCAAATCAGGCATCCTGTGTTGACTGCAGGTTCACTTCCAGAAAGCGATATTTCATCTACTATCTAACATACATAATCTGCAACGCAAAACAAGCCCAAACTCAGTGTGTTAGCATCTCTATTTTGTTTCTTGCTATTTTGAGGCCCTTAATAAAAATGCAGCATCATTGCAGGCTACTGCCTGCAGTCAGTACCCTGATCAGTATGCTTGCACGTGGCAGTCACTTGCATATTTTTCAGTGCTATGTCTCCGCAGCACGTGGCCGTGCTGTGGTGGCAGGGGGAGCTGCCACTGGTGAGTGCCACTGTGAAGATGTTACCTGGCCTGGAGAGATGGAGGCCTCCCCAAGGTAATAACGAAGCATTGTTAGGTGACTTAGGTGGATATCCTGCAGATGTAGACAGGCCAGTGGAGGAACTCAACTGAGCTCCAAATACAGAGCGCTTCCTCTCAGAGAAGGGGAAAACAAAGGAGGAGAGGGTCAAAGGAGCAGTGTATAGTTTATCTAGGACTACCTTCACTGTAGCCTGGTTTCTATAACGAGGTACCTCTGGCGAGGGATTGAGGAGGAAAATTTGACAACTCCTTTATGACAACAAACATACATTGGCAAAGCTCTACTTTAGGACCTTAGAGCCAACACATTTAGGATCAGTCAGAAAATCATATGGTGGCATCTCACCAAGCCTCTCTAATTAGTTCTGGGGGCTGGTTAATATCACACCTCTTTATTAAAAGTTCCATGCTACTAGTTCCTGGCTGTTCTTCGCACATCCTCGTAAGCAGATGTTAGCTCATGAGTAACTTTGGAACCAATTCGGTCTGTCCCTGCTACACTCCTTGATCTTGATGGCTGTTGTTAGCAGATGACATTCAGCATGCTTCCAGACACCCATCTACCTCATCAGACTGAATGACTTGTCTTTTCATTTCCACTCTGTGGCATATTATAGATCGTCTTGGCATGTTTGGATTTCTGATTGCAGACTTGCTTTCTGAATCTTGAAGAATTTGACACTAAGAGGAAAGCATGGTCTAGAATACTTCTGAAAATTTCAGATTAATGTGCTAGATCTTTCTGTATAATATGTAATCCAAACCTAGATATCCATTTACTTCAGAAGTGAAAATTTTGGTCTTGAACACCATCGTTAAATTGTTTGCTAGGAGAAATGAGATCAATGGGACCATGGTATGCTTTATAATCTTTGGCAATTGGTTCTTTTCATGATTAAATTAAGGAGATACATAGACTGGAAGGTTAGAAACCATAATTTGCCTGGCTTAAAAGAAGCTGTTCAGTATATCAAGATACTTGCTTTAAAACATCAAAGCTGTTTTGGCCAGCAGATGTGCATACACACACACACAAATATATATTCTTAAAATATGTGTAGGCGTTCATCCTAATATATGTGCATTCCTTATAAATATTATTTGGATATAATTTGTACATCATTCTTCCTTATAAATATGTAAAATTCCTTCTTATATATACATCCACATACATATACAAGTTCCTCCTCAATATGTCCTCTTGCCTTTAATTGTTGAAGACTGATGGATGCCAGCAAAGAATCTGGTATTCATATCTAATGAGAGGGTAAGATACCTTGCTGAAAGGTCAGCAGGTGGTGTTTAGGAGTTCTTTCCCCCTCTGGACACCCTGAAAATAAGTGCCTAGAATGGCTGATCTTGCCATAATGCTTGTGAGCTGATCAGAGTTTGGCTATAGGAAGGTCTATACTCTTCATGCAAGTCATAGGCAGTTTAAAATGTTCATCAACTTGATTATGTGCTCTTTGTTCTGCTGGGCAGTAGTTCTACTGTAGTGAGATGGAAGGTGTTAAAATTAGTTATTTTCCATGGTGTAGGGGGAATGAGAGCTTCTGCCTTCCTTACCAGATTTTTTTTTCTTCATGTGAACTGTTTTTGGGCATTAGTGATGCAATGTATTAAAATGTGATGATAAAATTGTGAGCAGGAGACATTTAATGGTACCTGCTTGATTCCTGACAGCATTATGCTATCTGTAATGATGAGAAAGGTGAAAATAAAAATGACATTTCCTATTCGGCAGATGCTCTGTAGCACTAACAGAAGGTTCAACAGTCAGACAATTTCAAGGCTAGAAATTATTATAGGCCTAGTGAACTGAAAAGGTGCTACTTCTTACTGTCTATTATAGCAGAACATTCTTTTAATTATATATATAAATTAAGATGTGTATAAGCAACAGATATCAAGTTTAAAGGTATGCTTTACCATTAGTTTGAAAGCAGAAATCATCACTGCTTTCCTAGAGACATCCATTTGCTGTGAGAGTGACTGTGGTCTTTCTGGTATTGCTCTGTTATGTTACTTTACAGCAATGTGCTCAGCCTGTAAAGTACGTACCGTTAACAAACATTTTTTTAATCCAGATATTAATTTTCTTGTATAAGACAATCTTGTTCCCTGAATCTTTTCAGACCTATCACTCAGTTTATGTGCACAACAGGTCTTTGACAGTTCTGTATCTTTTCCTAAAGCAAAAAGTCAGAGGAAAACAAACGGAGTTCTTATGTCTAAGGATTTGAAAACTACTCTGGTCTAGATGCCACTAAAGCACAATTGTAACAGTAGATATTTAAAAAAAATAATCACTAGATGTAGAATACAACATTCCAGACACACCAGATGATTGTATTCAAATTCATACGAGCCTTTTGTCCGAGTCATTTACCCTCCTGAGAGGTATGGGAAAATGGGTGGCATTTTTTCAGTTTTGTATTTTGCAACTTATCGAGGTCCCCAAATTCATGTTTCCTTACATTGTTCCTTTGTATTCAATGGGTTTGTCAGAAAAGATGTGCAAATGAAAATAGATCTGAATTCTGCATTGCTTTTGGGGCTTGGTTCAAAGAGAATTGGCAGCTGTAGAAGGATCTCACCAAAGGCTTCCATGACTTCTAGTCACATTGTTAATGAAGACCTCTTGAACATTTTGGTCTTCTGCCTTCCATATGAAGAGAAATAATGATCCTGCCTTTGAAAAAGGTTTTGAAATTCCCAGGGATGTAGATATTAATCACTGTTATCCCTCCTTAAAAGCAGTAAGAAATGAAATAGCATTTAACAGAAAGACTGTGGTTTATTATATTTACAACAATGGAACTGGAATATAACCTTTTTATTTAAAAATCAAGCTGCAGATTAAGTTTTGATTGCAGTATTTTGTACTGAAAATAAGAATAATGGAAGCAATTAAGTATTCATAGCCCTGCTCTCACACAAACACCTTCCATGGTGAGCCTGTTTATGCAACTGAGTGTGCCATACAATTGTTTTTATTACCTTCTTATAAAACAACCTGTATAAAACACTTTTTTTTTGATTGTTTCTTTGTGTATTGTTGAGCGTGTTTGCATTCTAAAGGGCTTTGCCTCATTAAAGCAATTACTGTAAACTTGCTGTAGTTTGGTGCTTTTTTTTCCCGTTCTCCCTCCGAGCACTAGAAATATCCATAAAGAGCTCTTGCCCAGCCGGGATGTTCTGTCTCCCAAGGCTAGCAGTGGGAAGCTTCATTCCAAGGACAAAAAAAAATCTGTGGAGATTTCCTTTAGCTGGAGCATCAAAACAGCAGTGAGCCTGAAGGGATCGGTGGGGAAATGTGGTTGAACTCTGCCCGCTCTAGCATCCCCTGCCCTCCCTCTTCGTGGTGCAAGCACAAGAAGAGTGGAGACTTCCAAGTGCAAGCTTTGCCGTGTGAGGGGAGGAAATAAAGGAAAGGTGGATGGGTCTGTTATGGGGCAAGATTTTGATTGATTCTCATATGGGTTTTGTGGTTTTCAGGGGGGCAGGGTCATGCTTCACCTCTGCCCATGATAGTCCTCACCCTCTGCCCACATCTAGGATTCACTTAATCAGATGGAAGGAACCTCCAGTTTCTCCCCATAATACCTCAGGTACCCCTGCTCAGCTGGTGAGATGTAACACATGTATAATACCTGCCAAGGATTTCAGCAATTTGTTTCCTACCTGTGGTGGGGGATGAAGAGAGAGAACTTCTCTCTCGGGTTGCACCTGGGTGAGCACAGCTACAAGTTGACTGAAAGCATGGCGGAAAAAAGGCAGAGCCTATGCTATGAAAAGGCTTATGAAGTAGTCTCCAATATTTTTCCTTGAATCAACCTAAGAAAAACTTCTTAGAAAAACAAAGACTCGCAGGTGGAGGAACCTACTGAAGATCTACAGGTAAAGGTGACAGGGAACACAGACGTCTGGGAGCTTTCTGAAATAATGTCCTCAAATCAGAAAATGCTGATTTGTCAAACCCAGAACTTTCAATGGGAAGATGTTCACTAGTTCAATGAGGTTCTGGTCGAAATAAGAGACCTTCGTTTGCTGCTTCAGGGCAGCTGGAAGTTCTTGGGTAGAATATTCAGATCCAAAACAGGAGACCACATATAGGGCTATAGTCTCCTTAAGTTGACCCAGGGACATGAAATTCAGCACCCCACAGACCGGGTGCGTTCTGGGCTGCTGACTGCTTCAAAATGGGAATTTCTCCTGTTGGAGATGCTCCAGTTCACATAGATGAGGAGGGAGTCATTAGGCAAGAGAGTGAAAGATCTTGAGCTGGTAATCCAGGAGTTAGATCACCGTGCTGGGAGGAGCAGACCGAAGTCCAGGTCTCTTCCCAGATTGACATGTCATTACTTGTACAAAGTGAAACAGCTTCAGCCAGGGAAATGAGCAAAAGCACCCCACCCTCCTCCAGCAAGCGGAGCTGATCTTGGACTGCAGCAGATTTTATTCTTGTTTCTATATAGAAATGGTTTTTACTCGGTTCTCCAGCAGCTCCAGTAAGAGTCTTAATCCTTGACTGTTGATTGCTCTGGGCAGGCCCTATTTGAAAGGCCTTGGTGTCATCCTGAAGTAGAACAGCAGCAGGGATCTTCTTGAAACTGTGAGATCTTTCACTCTGCAGGGAAACCATTTTTCCTACCCAGCTCTAATAAGGAACAAGTCATTGAAAAATAAAAAAGAGATTTTAAGGCCAGGAAAGTATATAGCACTGTAGCACTCCATAAAGGGGCCCTTTATTTTCAGGAGTACGCTGAAGTAACGAATATGAGTCTCTTGATATCAATAGAAATGCTAAACAGAGCTGCAGGGAGAAGAATTAGTCAGGGAGAAAGTTCTGCAGTGTGATCGGAGGCAGCCCCGGGTGAGGAAAGCCATGATTATTACTGCTGTCAAACAACACGCAGTGCTGTACCCACAGAGGTTTCTTCTTTCGGATTGCAAACTCAGAGAGCTGGAGATGCTAGGGCTTATTCCTCACCATCCCATAGCCCTTCAAGTCCTTCACTTCTGCACAGAGGAGTTTTAAAGGCTCAGTGGTGCAAGCAGGTGCCTGACCCCCTTGGCTCTGCTGGCCACCAAGGTGCTGTGATGAAACATGAGGGACAGGGCCACATAGAAACCCGATGGGCTTCGTTAGGAAGCCAGTAGAGAACCTTCTGTGCATGAATGTAGGAAACCAAACTTAATCCTGCTTTCCTGTTTCATGCAAACTCCCATTTAACTGGAATTTTACCATGTTACATTCTCTAGCATCACCATGAACAGTAAGCTAACTCTACTTGCAAACCAGACAGATATTAAAGTGGTGACTGCAAAGGGTTACTCCAGAGATCTATAATCTCTCCTTTCCTGGTAAATTGTTGCTCATGCTGTTGGCTCTAATCCCTGGGAGGTGCTGAACACCTATCTTTCAGCATCCGACTCCAAATCTCTATTCTTTAAATAAACCCAATCTGTAAAACCATGAATAATTCTTTTCTTTATGATCATATAACTTCTTAGAGAAAAGAATTCCCTCCAAATGCCCACACCAGTTCTGAGTTTGCCTTAACATTGTTTTTATTGCAGTTATATTACTTCAATGCAAGATTGTTCAAAACACGTGCATTGTTATCAGACCTGGTGTGATTTACATGTCAGTAACTGCAAGTCTGTCCTACGGCTTTAAAAGTGCTCACATCAGGATCACCTCTCCTTATCTCAACACCATCACACTGCTGCACTATATCTAACTCTAAAGAAGTGGTTTGTATTTATTTGTTGGTTGTCTCAATGATTTTGGAAGCTGCCAGTGACTTTCCTAATTCAATAATGCTGCTACTACAGCATTAATCATTCATCATATCCTGAAAGCAAAAGTGGAGTGATTTAAGAACAAAAGGATTTAAAGAAAAATAAACACATGACCCACTGCGGCTGCTTTGGGGAAAGTAGCAATATATGCATGGCAAAGGCAGTAATTAATAGCATCTGCTTTATCTGTGGAAGAGCAAACAGTTGTAGACATTGATCATTTCTCAAAAAGAGTGGTGTTGACCAAAAACATGGAGGAAAGCCATCCAGAAGCTATTTTGTGCAAATGAAGTGCAGATTTGTGTATATGAGTCGATACCCCATTTGCTGTTTCCTTTCATTAAAACCACAACATTAGCACTGGAAAATGATTATAATGGTTACAGTCAAAACCACTGTAATGCTCAATTCACAGAGAACTCTAAGGGCAGGGAGGAAAAAAAATCCTTCAAATCTCAAAAAAGTGTGCTTTCATGTAATGAAGCTCTAGTGGAATAGGCTCTGGTATCCTATCTTTTCATGCTCTCGCTAGCCTATTGTGTAAGTAAGTCCTTCACTGCATCCTCTGGGACACACAATGGCACAATGTGATTTCTCAAAGCACCCTATTACCACCTCGGTTTCCTTGCTGTATTGAGGCCAAATCTCGCTCCTTGCAAGAGGGGCTCCAGTGGGCCAAAGTAATTCGTGGTGTCTCTTGGCTGGCTTTATCTTGAGGGTTATTTTAGCCCCCTGGCTCCTAGAGGGAGAGCTCTGCAACCTCCCAGCAGCCACACATGCCTGGAGCTTGCCCAGTGCTTCACGCTGACCTTGTCCCATGCCCCTGTCCATGCACAAGCAGGTGAGTGTCCAGGAGTTGTGCAAACTCATACTAGGGGGAATGGCTTTGCTTTACATCCTGACACATCTCCATATGTGAAGAAAGGTTTCTGTTCAGCCATAAGTATCTGAAATTGCTATTCATTATTCAGTGCTTGTGAGGGGATTGCTCCAGTGAGATGCTCACAGGAGGAGGGATGAAGGGTTGTGCCCTATGACAGCAACGTGCAGCCTTAGAGCAGCTGACTGAGGAGTTTTTCTTTTTCCCTATTTAATGTTGTCTTGTTGCTCACTTTCCTTGCTATGAGGTGACTCCTCCCAAGATTACGTAAGCTTTCTGTGTTGGGCCTGAGCTTTTCTCTCCACAAAACCAGGAGCAAAACCTCCACTGGCCTCAGTGGCAAGGGACAGGAGCCCAGGCTCCACTGTGCCTACAGCTCTCCAGTGAAATCCTTCTCAAATTGCCCTTCCAAATCATCCCTTTCCCTGGAGGTACTCAGGACCAGATCCTGCTTGCCTCTTAAAACCAAGCAAACCTCCTACCCAAGCCAGCAAAGTCCTTGTTGTCCTGAGCAGCAACTGCAGTGCAGTATCCCCTCGCTAATGAGGGACCTTTCAGACACACAGACCTCAATGATACTTTCAAAGCAGTGATGTAAAAAGTGTATTAGCCAATTTGTTACTCAGGTTGTCCACCTCTTCCCTCGTAAGATGGCTATAAAGGGGAAAGGGCAAGTGAGATTTCTTGGCATCACTTTTAGGCCTGAGTTAAGTTTGGCAAATGGCTGGTCCCAGGAGCTGACTCCCCTCTTGCCTCCTGTAAAGCTGCAGCCCCTCACTTGAACATAGCTGGGGTTTGGCACACTAATGCTCTACCTCTGCATTGCTGGGAGAGGCCACTGAAAATATACAATCCCCAGACGGGAGCGATTTAGTGAAATTAAAAACAGACAGGGGGCATTGAAACAAGGAGGTGTCAAATGTTCCCCCTGCCCCACCAAGATTTTGATGTGGCTGCTATGTATACCTGTCTGTCTCCTCTTCACTGCTGTCTAAGTTTGAAAGTTAAAATGCACAGAAGGAGTAGAATTAGAGCAAAGACACACACACCCTCACAGACACACACATGCACTTTTAATCTTGTGTTATTACCAGTTAATTTCAGCTTGTCCAAAGGCAGGAAGAAAACAGCCTACAGTGGGGCTTGGGCCTCCAGAGGTATTGTAAAACATAACATCCAAAGGCCTTCCCTGACTCCATTGCTTCCTCTAGCCCACAAAGAATGTATTAATTCACATTGTTTGATTTTTCCAGATGCCGTTGCTTTCCCACTGTAGTTCTTCTATTTTTTTTTTTTTTTAGAAAATATACTCTAAGGTACGAGTGAATGATAACGGTGCTGCCTTTTAGCAGAGAACAAGCAAAAGGAAAATTAGGAAGTCAAGATAGCTTTTTACAGGCCCAAGTAGCTGAATGTCTCAGAATAAGAATGCTTTATTTGAATACATCACAAGCTTGAAGGCTTCAAGGGAATCGCAGCATTGCTTGGGCTCACAGGAATTAAAGGGGGAGCTAAGGAAGATTTTTATTGCATAAGGTTTTGGAAAGTTATTTGTTCTCTGCCTCCTCTTTTCTAGTAGTAGTAATGGTACAGAATGTGAAACAAAGGTGTCACAGAAGCAAACTGGTAAATTAAAAGCAAATGAATTACCATACAGTATAAACCTACCACTGCCAAGTGATAGGATAACATTTGCATTTCCTTATTAATGATGGGAATAGGAAAGATTCTAGGAGACAGAAGACATAATATTTAAAGCATTAGGATAGTGCTTAGACTACCAGTATTTAAAAATACAGGGATAATTTGGGATTTGTGGACCAGTGCGAATCTTATCTGCACCATTAAATTCATCAAATGGCAAGTAAAAATAAAACAGTAACAGGAATATGTGAGCAGATAAGGTCTGGTGCAGATTTTGCCAAATCATATCTCCCTGATCTCTCTGAATCTTTGCCTGTGCCCACAGAGGGGTGGACAGAGGAGAACCAGACATCCATCCTTCTAGACTTCCAGTAAGCCTCTAACAAAATACATACACAAAGCTAAGGAAAAAAACCAAATCATCATGCAAGTTAAGCTGAATATTTCCATCAATCAAAACCGGCTAGAACATAGGAAGCAAAGTACTCTTTATACCTAGTGAATAAACAATTACTCACACAGGGATTAAATGGCTAGCTTTTGTCAAAGTAAAAGGTTTACCATTGAGATGCTCCATTTATTAGGATCAGTGTCATTACTTACTATACTGCTATTACTATATTACTGTTACTACTGTGCTTACTGTACAAGTGGGCAGTGTGATGAAAAATAAACAGAGGATATAGCATTATTTTTTTCACTGTGTGAAAAGAGCATTTTGAGCAGGTTCATGTGGTTACAAACAGACTAATGAGTAATAAAATGACAGCTGAAATCCAGTGTTGATAAAATATTTATATATACGTATTGAAAAGAAAAAAACCCTTTTTTTCAAAAAGCCCTAAATTTAAGCACGGATTTAGAGGGGAATCCTAGATGGCAGTTCACTGAGGATGCTCTATTAATGTGAAGCTATGGATTAAAACCCTGGAGGGGATTTAATGGGATGGATAAGGAACAGGACAGCAGAATGCTGTTCCGTAGATCGCTACCACCACTTCCCCTGGCACTGCATAGGTGGGACTGGTTGTTCTGTCTGCAGAAGGAGAGAGTGTTTGGAAATGAGCTCAGAAATGACTCTGACTCATTGGTGGAGAAATTGGAAAGCTGGGATTTGCTTCTCTTTGAAACAGAGAGAAAAAGAAAGGGACATGATAAAAGTAGAGAAAATAATCAGTGTACCCTCTCATACACAGCAAAAAGTGGACACTTAATGAAAATGAAAGCAGCTAATTCCACAGCACTAGCAGGCAAGTCTCCTGCTCCCTGAGGGCTCACGCTGGCTCTGGACCGCCTTGCCAGAGGATACCATGCAGGCCAAGAATTCAACAAAGTCTGAAGAAGCACTGAGCTTTCTTTTGGACAATAAGGCTATCTGCAATTACGATAATTAATGCCAAGAAAAATAACATTAGAGAAAAATATAGGAACTCATACTTCAAGCCAGTCACTCACTGTGTTAGGGATTATTCTGCAGTCTTCAGTAGACCATGGTCAGGGCAGGTAATACATCAGGATATTGTGAACTCTATCAGATACAGGACAGTGAGCAGATGGATCAGGGGGCTGGTCCAGAAAAGCAATTCCCAAATTATTATCCTGTCTAAGCTATAAATATAAATTTTTGTAAGGCCATCTGATAGCAACTGAGTGTCAGTTTTAACGGCCATGGCTTTCCTCCTGTAGTTTGTAATTCATTTTTATTAAGAAGTAAATAACTAGGATTTTCCAGACTGAAGTTTGAGCATTATTTCAATATGGAGAGCTGCTGATAAATACATATATTTTTTAATTACTATCCTCACTTTGAAATCAGATTGGTTCATTAAAAGATGGAAAATGGCTCCGGAAAGACAGGCACTGTTTTAAGCCCTCTGCTTCTGTTCCCTAACTTTTTACAATACACAGGATCCAGGATCCAGACAGATAGGACGCTTGGTATCTTTTATTTTCTTCAAATACTCTGTATTTAAAATACTACTCCAGTGGTTTCTGACAACTGCTTAGGGCAATTTTGCTTAGCCTAGCGGAATGTCCTGGAAACTACTGGCAATGATTTAGCTCCCAAAATTGGAACACATTTAGCAGAGACAGAAAGCCTATGAACAAATAATGGACAAATGCCAGAGTAAATAAATGCGGTTCATGAGCTGTGGTCAGAAATGTCTCTCTTTCAGTATGCAGTGCAAATCTTTTGCCAACATTTACCATAAAGTTATTACACAAAGCAGTTTTTCCTCTCAGTAAGACAAACTCAATGAAAGACTGCTTCTAGTCTAGCAGCCTACCATTAAGGCTGCAATAGCCTGTCATGCCAGGAGAAAACCTGTGTGCAGTGGGCTCGTTTCAAGCTGCGCTTTTAATTTTGTTAGTCGGGCTTCTGTGCAAAAAAAAGACAGTGAGCAAGAGAGAGACTCCTCATGGTTCAACACTCCTTCGGGAGACCACGATGAACCACAGGGCGAATTCTGGTCCTCTATCTCCCAAACCCAACTCTTGGCCCAGCTGCGCAAGTCCTTCTAAAGCACTTTATGAGGCTGTTATTATGGAGAGAGGCATGGCAGGCATCGCCACCTGGGACCCAGCAGCATCACCTTCCTCTTTGAGCGCCTTGTCAGTGGCTCCAAGAGGTGAAAGGGCAGACATAAGTTGGTAGCACACTATTGTTGCTCTTTCTTTCTGAAACCAGCTCCTTCATCATGTTTTGCAGGATAATTTCAAGTATTTGCATTGTAAAGTCCCCATATAGTTTTTGGTGCTTCGTTCTGCTTGCTGGTCATGTGTCTGAGTGGATGGGACTTCTGCTCTACTCTCCCATAGTCTTTGCCGTCTTTGGAGGAGGTGACTGATGTCATCTTCACAACTCTGCAGAAGAAACCAAAGAATTTGCAGAGCCTCTCTGTACTGTTAGGAATCCTAAGCTAAACAGCCAGAGGTGGCTGGTTTTGGCTGTTCTCCCACCAAAAAGGCCTTTCCAGTTACCAACCTCCCATGCAGGAACAGAAGGAAAAGAAGTTTGGAGGAAGGGCTTGGTCATTCTCAGGCAGTTTGGGGTTGAACCAACACCAGGGTAAAATAGATGAGGGAACCAAAATTACATTGTTCTGCTCTGAGTAGTTTTCCTCGTACTAATAGCTGGAAATGCAGAAACAGAGACTAAATTAACCTCTGTGTGCTGCCTGTCGGTGTTAAGCCTCAGAGTGTATCAGCCCAGGCACGGTGCCACATGGAGGGATTATCAGCCCCATCCCTTGGCATGTGAATGCGAGAGCAGCTGGTTGAAGAAGTGAAATCTGAATTTTTGTTTCAAACCTTGCCCCACCTCTCCTCCCACACGTGCAGATATATAACAATGCACTGTCCCCCAACAGTTAGAGAAGCACACCAGTTAAAGCAGAAGAGGAATCCTAATAGAAATAGTTAATGGGAATCTTGTCATTTACAACTTTATGAAATCCTTAATAAATGTTGTTCTAGCAGTTTCCTGGATTTTCACTGCTGACAGGATCCAGGCAAACAAAGCTAAATGATTTTAGTAATGCCAGCCAGAAGCTGAATGGAAGTTACAGGGTTAGAAACCATCCTACTTTTAAAATTTGGAATATTTCTGTATATGAAAACCTCTAAGACCACTCAAGCATTCTCTAACAGGGACCGAACGAATTTGCTTTACTCTAACCCCATTCCTTTAATGAACATGCATCATTCTGTGCTGTGCCCGGCAGATGTAATAATAGCAATGTCTGGCGAGCTTCTGCAAGGAGCCCTGCAATAAAAGCACCTTCCCCTCCCGCCAAGTTAAAAGAGAACAGGCTGACATGTATTGGAAATGCACGGGCAATATAATGATAGCAAATTGCTTTGAAAAGAAAAAGGTTCCGTGGTGCACATGTCATTTCAATCCCCAGCTACGAGGCAGTGCTTCAGCTCCATCCTTTGTGTCTCCCTCCAGATCTATCCCCTCCCTCACCCCTGCCTTTGGGGAGAGCTCTCCCCGTGCTGCAGATCAAAAGCAGCGTCTTCACTACAAAGGAGAAAAGAGCCCACAAATCCGTACTGGCCTCCCACCTCAGAAAGGGACAGCCTTATTCCCCCCTTCAGCACTCTTTTAAGAGCACATTGGAAAAATTCATTCCTTTTGGTCCCTCCCGATGAATTCCTCTGACTGGGACGTTCCTGCTAGTGCCTGTTTCCCTGCTCAGCCCCATCCGGGCTGTGCCATGAGGCTTTTGTCACAACAATGGTTCTTCTGAGATGGTGACAGAACATCTTCTAACACCCAGGAAAATGGGGCTTAGCCATTATTTCTAGAATATATTTAAGCCCTTTGGGAGGTTGCTATTGAAAAGGCCAGGGATGCTGATTATCGTTTTTTATTCTGATGTCTAACAAATATAAAGATTGTCTGCTGCTCTGAGGAGGAGCTTAGTTTGCAATACGCCGAGTGGGCTGCCACTGTGGGTCCAGAGCTATCAGGCACGGAGGGAGAGATCACGTTATCCTCTCATTTATCCCTCTGGACTCTTTCCTCATCCACCCTCTACTTCCTTGACCCCTGGGCTGTGTTTGTGCAATTCTGAATGCATTTTACAAAGCACTGTTTTTATTTTTGCTCAAAACTCTTTGGCTTTTCCAGCTGCATGAAAAAAACCCAATTGCGAAATGGTGTAAATCACACTCATCCACCTTTCTGATGTGTAATGCGGTCAGAGTATCTGGACATTGTCAGGGCATTGTAGCGCATATCCCAGAGTGACTTTGTTATAAGAAAGGAGTTTAATTTTTTCCTCTTTTGTAACCTTGTGAAATTTCCACATTAAAAAGCAATCACATCTTTCAAACCAGCAATGATTGTGTTTGGCATAATGGCTGCAAACCCCCAGTGTGCAGGGCTGAGCTTGTTTTCACTAAAACGAAATCAGCTTTCAAAATAAATGATCTGTAACAACATTATATTCCCCAAATCTTATAATCCTATTAACAGAGTTGATTTTTTTTAGTTTTTTTTTTTCATTGCCACCAGACTGACAAGATTGGCCCTGTTTCAAGGGGGAGAAACAGAAAGTCGGTTGAGGATGTAGCCAAGACATGCACTGCAAGCCGAGGACCAGCCCTGCCAGGGCCTGTGGTTAGAAGCTCTTAACGACTATTGTAAGCCCTTAAATATAATCATCTGTATTTCACCTCCACCTAATGTACTTCATGTGTAGCATGTTTATCTGTTCGCACAGTCTTTCAAGAGGCTCAACAAACAGCCCTGTTTGCAGGAGCGAGAGGCGAGCGGGTTGCCCCGACTGTCCCGATGAATGAGACTTCTATCAAAAATGACACGGTGGTGCCAATGTGGTGAAGGGAAATGTCTCCAAATTAGCCTGGGCAAAAATCTCTTTGCCAGAAGTGGAAATTACGTGGTAATATCAAAAGGCAACTTTACTTATATATAATTCCAGGTTTCTCTGCAAGTATTTTTTTTGGAAGAAAGTCAGGAGGGCTCAATCTTGCACCGCTTGACCGGGGCCCCCCTCCTCTCACGGTCACCACGCACCTTGGAGTCACTTTGCTGTCTTAAACCCTGACTAAAAAGGTGCAATAATTGGCCCAGGAGGAAGAAATTCTCATGATCATGGCAGAAGTTTTCTTTTCCTTTTGGGAGCGGGAGGGAACACCCAGAAAGCGCCAAGCCCCAGCAGAAGGAGCGTGGGAGGGTCGCAATCCCCCTGCAACACCTCTGCGCTGATGTCTTTTTGGGGGTTGCACCAGCTCGGAAATCATCCCCGCCTCTGTGAACCCTGTGTTCCCGATGGGGCGAAAGCTCCCACAGGCACAGCGGGTTAGCAGCTGGGGGTGCAGCATTTGCAATGAAAAGGTGTCAGGCTCCTCCAGCTGCAGTCGGGGTGCTCAGCAAAGCCTGAGAAGAAGCCCAGGGTGCATCTGCAAGTGTGCACAGGACCACCGAGGCTCAGCACCCCCCGTCCCAGCCCTCCCAAACACCTTTTACCGCAATGAAATGCTGACTGGGGAATGTAAGCACAGCCTTTATTTTTTAACATTTTCCTTTTATTAGTTCAGCAGGGCAACAGTGGTTTCCTTACGCTGCAGATCAGAAGTTGACAGGTCCCCGTAGCTGCAGGAAAGTGGGGCTCTGCACAGCAGCCTCTAGTCAGAAGCTGCCATTGCGATAGCAGCTGCCGCCCGCCCGAGCGCTGCCGCTCCCTCTGTTATTTACTAAATGGCTTTGCGACAGCTTTATGTGAAATTTAAAACTATAAAGTAAAAACATTCAATTATAAAGTAAATAGGCACAGTCCTCTCTGTTAAAACATAACACCTGCTTCTCTTCCCCTTGCCTCTTGCTAACGCTGGCAGCTGAAACGTATTTTTGACAAACTCTGTGATGAATAAATCAGTAACAGCAGGCCAGACCTGCTACCACTGGAAGCCAGGAGAGATATGCTGCTGATGGTGCTGGGAACCCCTTGATCAGTATCGCAGTCCCACTTATTTAAAAACCAGTGCTGAGATCCCTGGAATAATGAGCTTGCCTTAAAAATCAGGAAATTTTTAGATCTAGGAAACAGGGACTTGATTTTATCTGATTTCTGATTTTTAAGCCTCTAGAAGATTATATGGCTGAGCTTTGCTCTATGACCAAGAAGATTTGAGGCTTCAAAAAACAAACAAAGGAAAGCTGATATTCTGGCAGACCACTTCTGCCAGGAGCTGGGATTTCGATGGGGCAAACTATCTCAAGACTGGTGACAAAATCTTCAGGGCTGCAGCATAAGCAGGCCCACAGACTGGTCAAAATGTTCACGTCCAGCTGCAATTTTGCAAATACATGAGCTTCTTTGGAATTGCATGCAAATTCCTGGCCCCGTGGATGTAAATGGGATCTGGTATGTAAAATTGCTGCTTGGTCAGGTAATTTCAGGATCGAACTCAAAAATTATTACAGTTTCCTCTACTATTATGATTTTAATAACTGCAGCTAGAGGTAGGAATTTTCTATGTGAATAGCTATTAGGATGCTATTAGCTTTCCGATAACAAATAAATGTACCTATCAAGAATAGATCCAAACTGCATCTGTCCACTGTGTTCATTGAGTGCCCGTATAATTCCTCAGGTGTAAGTCCAGATACTAAAATTGATACTATGAATAAGGTACAGATTTGCCTACAGTTTCTCCAGTGCACTCTTCTTAGGCATGGGTTCTTCTCTCACTGAATATTTTATTATAATACAAAGGCAGATTTGACAGGCATCCATAAGCATCTCAACAAATCTGCTCTGGACTTGTCTGCCTTCCACTTACAGACCTCCTGGTGAAATCACAGTGCAGATTTGTTTGGAAATTACATCTAGATAGTGCCTGTTGCATAGTTTCTTTTATTTTTACACAAGAAATGATTCAAAAAGCTGTCTAGTTTTAAGTATTGAAGGAGTTATTAATTCCAGTAATATCATTACAAACACCTAATGCTGTGTATAAAATAGAGCAGATCCCTCTTCTGGCTTCTGCCCTCGTTTTTCGGGGGGTTCAGGCCACTTGATATCCCGATCTGTTAAACACTGCCTCGTTTCTCTGTCTGCCAGAGCAAACCCCTCGGTGCATCGTAATGCTGGAGGGGGCAGAGCGAGTGCAGACTGCTGCGTGCAGAATTAAGCATTTGGATAAATATCTTGCTGAACTGGAATCTTTCTGGGAAGGGCTGGATGTGAGCACTGAAGTGCCGACAGTGGGGCTGTATAATCTTTTTCTTTTCAGAGCTCTTTGCCATCTAAGAGAAATGTTGTAATAACAAACGAATGTAGGCAGGCAATAATTTGGGAAGAAATCTAGGTGAGATTTGCAGAGGAGCAAGAGAGACTGCGATGCACAAGCCTCACTTTTTATTTGGGATTGGGTAAACTCAGATTCTTAAGCAGGTATGATAATGTCAGTTTGTATGCTAGTCCCTAACTATCGAGATTTTACCGTAAACAATGGTAGAAAAAAGTACTGGAATAATTATGAAAAATATACTGACATTTTCCTTTTAAGAAATTTCAGCTTTTTTTCCTGAAGAAACAGTTTTCTAAGGCAATTTACTCAGACAATAATAGAACTGTATTTATGTAGCTGAAAAGATTAGTAACTCTCTTGAGAGAAAACAACAGATTCCATCTACCCATCGGGGAACTACCACAACTCGCAGCTGCAGAGCAAAAGAATAAGATCTGCAAAAGCTCGTGCCAAGAAGAGCCGCCTTGCACCCCAGCTCACCGGGCTGTCTTTTACTGGCAGCCCTTCTGCAAACCTTGACTGCCGTGCCTATAAGCTAGAAGTCTTAACGGCTGGTGTTTGCACTGCAGAAGTGTTCAGTCAGCATAGCATAAACTTATAAAGTGCTCTCCAAACAGGCGGAGGGCTCGATGAAGTTTCCTCTCCAGTTGTTCCAAAGCCCTAGCCAAAAATCTCAGTCGGATTTCCCGGAGGAATTACAGATCAAGCACAGCAGAGCTGCAGCCAAACGCCAAGGCTGGAGGTTTGTGTGTTTGCTGCTGTCTTCCCTGGGCTCCTGGGATGGACCCTGCTTGCTGTGGGTTAGCTGAGACTGTCACCAGGCCTGCTCAGCCACTCTCACCTTAGCCTTCACATGGATCTCCTTGCCACACTTTTCTGTGTAGGCTCTCTCACTACAGTGTTACCATCTTTCATGGTTTGAAAGTGATCCTCTAGAGGGTATTTTTTTAAGGCTCAGTGCCTAGAGCCACTTAATTACATGATAATCTCAGCTTTTGTTTGAAAAGAAATGTGCTAGGCCCTCGTGATGGCAGGAAGAAGATTGTACATTTGAACCTTTGAGGCCTGTGGAAGGCAAATAAAAATACCTATAAATACCTATTGCATATATATTTAATTTCATGGGTTGGGGGGGGGGAGACTAGTGTTATACAGTATCGCAAGATTGGCAATAGTGTACATGGTTTCAAACCAAGCTAAGGAGGCTTTTTTAGCATAGTTCCAACAGGACTGACTTTTCTTCTTTTGGCCCTTTTTTATTTCTGGAGCATGATGTGCTTGTGGCTTGGCAAATAAGTCTCTCTGGACCATTGTAATACTTTATTGGTGCATATACAACTATTGGGACAACAGCTGTAAACCAGAAGCGAATTCTTATTTTCTTTTTGTTTCATACTCTGGCATGGTAGACATTATAACCTTGGTATTTTCTGAAAAGGCAACAAAAAGTCTTACATTTCCTGGTATGAAAAATATGGGTAGAGAAAACAAACACCTCCAATCAGCAGCCTTTTTAGCTTAATGGCCCTTCCTAGGCTGGATGCCTTAATACCTTTCTGTGCTTGCAAGGCTACATATTTCTTTCTGGATCTTACTCTAAATGCAGGGGTCATATTAGGCCAAGTATGATTGTCCTCAGCTAAGTTTTATCTGCTTTCTGTGGTAGGAGAACAGGCTTCCAAGAGCTCCGTCGGGAGGGCTCACTACCTTTCTGCAGCTCTCTCAGCTTACAGGGTCGTGTTTTTCTTTTCTCCCTCTGTTTCCAATGCATGATAGTGCTTTTAGATGATGACAAAAGTCAGTTTTTCATTACCAACACAGGCAAAATACCAAAGAGCATGCGGAAGTGCCGAGGAGGGAGAGGCTGACGACGTGTGCCTCACATGGGCTCCACACTCAAGAATGACATTGGGAATGCTTCAGAGGGTTTTACACATCACATTTCCACCCCACATCCTTAGTGAGAGGGTTACCCATAACTCTTTTGATGTTTGTTATTGTTTCTGTTTTTGTAGATGTCAAGGTATTAGTACAGAGCAGCTCGATGCCTGCAGTGTGTAAGTCCTTCACAGTAAAGCTGCACCTGTATGAGGTGGATCAGGCCTTATGGCAGGAATACAAGGTCTTTCTTACACTTTTGTTCCACCACATAAGTTGTTGCGCTTAGAGAAACCCTTAGGTATCCAGGCATGCTAGGATGGGATCACGAAGGGTTCAAATGATCTAAAGGCCATTGCCCTGCCTTAGCCAAGACAGGTGCATGTTGTAGTTTGCCATAGATATTTGAGGTCCAGCCAGCAGTGACCAAACTTCATCAGCTACAGGCACATAAACATGAAAAAACCCAAATGAACCAAAAGTAACAATCTTCAAGCATCAACATTGCAGAAAACAGTGAGTATCTTCTGATGAAAAGGTGTACACCAACATAACAGATCCAGCTGGAGAGAGGACAGCTTAGCTATGGATGATGGGAACTCCTTAATAGTCCGTATGCTCGAGTTATCTGCTGCCCACCAACTGTAGTCCTTTTCATGAGCTGCAAAGACACAGGTCTGGTGGTGAAGCAGCAGTCATGGCAGGAGCAGAGGCTATCCGTGTGGGTGACACCGGCCTCTAAGGGAGATGTGACTTATGGAGACACCACTGGAGTGGTGGGAGGAAGGCAGACCCCAGTGTCGCTGGAAAACATTCTGAGAAATCTCAGTAAGTGGTTTCTTGGCCTCAGTGTGGGCTTTTTCCACTTAAAGGTACAATTTAACACTTAAACTATGAATTGCTTGGTTCAGGAATTTCTGCCTTATGCCTTAAACATAGATGGCACTTAATAAATAAAGTGCTGCCTCTCTTCTCCTCTGCGCCCCACTTTTTTACTTTTCTTGTTGATCGTTCTCTCTCTCAATACAGCTGCAGAACTCATATACCTTCACTCCAGGTAACCTCTGATCACCTCTCAGTCTTCCCCCATGAGAACCTCTCCCTTTGAGTTTTCATTTTTCATTTTCAGTGCAAAAATCTGCTGTGCATGGAAAGTGACAGGATGAAAGCAGGATGACTGGAAGGAAGGTAAAACTGAAAAGGCATGGGATCAGCTGTGTTGGCCTTTGTTCAATGGCTATTTATTAAAGGCCTCCATATTTAAAATATAGGGGAAGCTGCTGCAGAATGTGCCATCTCCTGCACCAGATAACCTAAGACTGCTGAAACTGTAGCTGATAAAGCTGTTTTAAACTTCATACAGAGTATGCTTAGTTTTGAGTATGTTCATTAATTTTGGATGGAACTTCTTTTCATTTAACATTTAACTGTTTGGCATTTGTTGCTACTTCATTAAGACATCAGCTGAGATCAGGCTGCCTTGTACCTGACACTGAGTATATAAGGAGTTCTCTGTCCCAAAGAGCTTCACCTCTAGATACACAAGACAGCATGAGATGGGAAAGGAAACAGAGGAATAAATAGATGCAGGAATTTGTCCTAGAGCAAATGGTAGGACAACAGCAGTGATGTGATGAGAAACTAAGTCTCTTGGCATGTAAGTCAATGCCCTTTCCACTGGGCTACAGTAATAACAGCAATGAGTCTACTAACAAGGAGGTAATTTTGGTATTCATAGCAAGATTAACCGATACACCATGTCCAGTAGAGATGACTCAGAATTCATATATACAAAGGGCACATTTGTTACAAATTCACTGAATCCTTTTAACCTTTTTCCATTTATGTCTGAATATTAACACTTGGAAATACGCAGAACTAGGGCTTAACAAGCTAGAAGAGTTAGATTATGGATGTTACTGTGCTCCTTCAATTTCATTAGATGGCATGCAAGGTAATTATCAGTCACTGAGTTTCCCCTCCTCAGAGACAAACCAAAGGGGCTCAATTATTGCTGCAAAATCCAAGAGGAAAAAGAAGAGAGACAGATTTTAAAAAAAAGTGAGTAACAAAGCTGTAGTGCAAGCGGGCTGTTCCAAAAGGACCATGGGCCACACAGCTCTGTGGAAGATAAGCAGTGACTCCACATGGACATGAATGAGTCTTAATGTCCAGAGATCAGAGTGAGCAGAACTTAACTCTTGGATGTGACAGAGGGAAAATGACTATTTCCTCACCTCCCCCCCCCTCTTGCAGGTGAGGCAGAGAAGGACAGCAGATTGCTCGGTGGCCTGGCTTGCAGAAGAGCTGGGCTTCATTTTCAGCTTGGATGAGTCCCTTTGTGTCTCAATGTTTAGTGCTGTAAAAGGGACTAGTAGCTGTAACCTCTGTAAGGACTTCGAAGGCTCTACATGGGAAAGCTGTGCCAGGTGCACGGACTCCTATTTGTATGATCTGGTTTGTTCAGGAAAAACTCAGAGCAGAACTTTGTTTTCAAACAGCTACCATCTAACTAAATTGCTTTTCTGCTAATGGTACTGGTTGCCTTCTTGATCACAAGATGCATTTTAAAATAAAGCCTGGGTTATTTTTTTGGGGCACAAGTAAAGCTTTAGACCATTTCCAGATGACCACTGTATAAACAATACTGTAAGGAAAACGGCAGATTTTGAATGTGAAGTTTCAAAGAGCTTCTTCACAAAGGAGAGCCATCGCAGTTTGCCTGCGAGGAAATTGGAGGGGCAGAGCACAGCCACCTACCCCTGAATGCAGCTCCATTTTATATGTCTTTTTCCTTTTCTTCTGGCACGTCATTATTCATGATGACAAAAGTATTTACCAGATAACTTGAAACAGGCAGTATTCACAGCAATGGGGAGGAATTCGACAAGATTTCCAAATCAGGCGTCTTTCATCTGACCCCCTTCATCTGCCCAGAGTGCCTGATCAGAGCTGCCTATGCTACAGGGACAACAGGAAAACTCCTGCACTGGCAGAGGGTGACCTAGATGACCCACCAGCTCTTCTCCCCTGATGTGTTTGGTCGTTCTGAAGCACACACCTCAGCACGCTGTAGCAGTGCTAAAAGCTCACACGTGGACAGAGCAATGTGGGATGTTTCCATGCTTGGATAGAGCAGTGTGGAGATGTGGGATGAAGATGCATCCGAAATATGGCCCTTTCTCCAGAAGGAGTTGAGCCTCTTGTGAGCCCCTTGTGGCACACCAAAGCATTTTCATAGAACTTCAGAGCATAAACTTTTCTCCTGACAAGGAGATGGAGAGAAGGTTGCTTTGGCCATCTGAGCAGTGAAACCAAACACAAGTAGGAATAAACTGAAGAAAATTCTCCTTTTTTCATATCCTCTGTCCCCCTTGTGGATGTTTGCTCTGAGATCATTTGTTCAGCTGCCTGTATGAATTAGCATGTAGTTATCTGACCTTTAAATTCTGGCTTGAGGACCTGACCCCACCATTTGTACCACTTGAAGCACAGGCTCATGCTGTCCTTGTAGCTAGAATTAAAGCCCATTTCCAGAAATGAGTCCTGCTGAAGTTGGTTGTTGCACTTCTCAATATCTCAACATAAGGTATTTTCCATGTGGAATTGGCTGAACCCACTCTAATAGTGATCACTGTATCTAACATATTTACCATGGAAAGATTACTAGACCACTAAGAAGAAGGGATACAGTTCAAAGGCTCAGCTGGTACATGCTCAGATTTCATTGTCTAAGTATAAATAGCCCTGAAATAAATGCTTGAATCCAAATTGTGAAGCTTAGTGAGGGCAACTTCAGGATCCAAACCTAGAACGGCCTAGGAATTTCACGGTTGGTCACCCTTGTGGGGTGCCCTGCCCACAGACAAAAATCAAGAGAAAAGGGCAGCTTTCCAGCTCTGATGCCTGCAATGGCCCTTGACAGGAAGAACAGGCTTGTGGCTCTCACAGCACACTGGAGGTCCAAAGACCGTGGTTCCCTTCCTAACATTTGGACTTCGGGAAGTTGCTCTCTCCTCAAGTCAAACTCATTTTTCTCTCTGCAAATGGGAGATAATACTGCCCTAAGCAATAAGAGTAAAGTCTGTATGATACTCAGTTATTGTGATAACGACTGCTATATTAAAGCCAAATAGAGAAACAAGATCCCCAGTAAAAACTTACATAGTCTTCTCAGTTTAAACATAACTTTCTGTATCCATACTACTTCCTTGAAGCTAGAACTCCACAGAGAAGCCAGCCAGGGTGGTCCTAATGTGATAATTTTGGGTTTCTGGTGGCAAAAGGTTCCTTTTCTTTTCCAAAAAAAAGTATTTTTCTTAATGCACTGAAAACCAGCCACACAAAGACCAACATTCCCTAGTGTTTGCATTAAAAAAAGAGATGTACTCATAAAATGCAGACGACAGGCAGCTTTCCTATAGTCACAAGTCAGCGTATTCAAAGCACTAACATATGTTATTTGCTAAAAGCAAATACCTAAATTCAGATCAGTTCTGGCTCAAGACTACTTTTATTAGTCGTTTTAAACATGACACCTTGTTCATCAGCTCTCAGATATAATTTTAAATAGATTCAAAGTTAATCTGAATGCCTTGAGATCTCTCCACTTCTTTCGAGTTGATTTTTCTCCTACATTCTGATTCTCCTCTCATTAAGATTCACTGTTATTATAGCCTCTATTTATGCCCATGTTTTGTGACTACAGTAACCAAGATGATTATTCTTTCTTTGTCTACCAGGTTAGCAGTCCCATCATAACTGCTGGGTTTGTGTCAACAGTATTCGTGATCCCTAAGTGGGCTTAGTGTTCAGGCCCACAGCATTTAAACTTCTAACATCAGGCAAGGATGGAGCCATTATAGCCAGTAATGCTAAGGCACAAATAAGATTAAGGTAATAAATATCAAATATCAAAGCAGCTTCAACACAGCATATATCACAGTCGTGGAAAGAAAGAATTTTTCTGATTCATCAGCAGCTCCAAAGAATAAAAAGCCTTTCTGACCACTTAAATGAAATATTCTGTTTGATCCCCAAATGAACTGTTTTATTTTGAAATTGAGATTTTAAAAAATGTTTTCAATTTTATTTCAAAGAAAGTTGAAAGGCATCTCAAAACAAAAAGTTGTTTCGTAAAGAAACACCGAATCTTTAATTTTGAAAATGTTACAACAAAAGATTTTAATTTTCAGGGAATTTCTCCGCAGTTTTGTGTGTGAAAATAAGTTGGTGAAATGGGACATTCCTGGAAAGTTTCAGTGTTGGCAAATCTGCATTTTTCATCCAGCAGAGTCCTGATGAAAAAATATTGCCCACTCTAATTAGTCCACAATTTATTAAATCAGATGCCATTCCTTTGCTTTCCCAATAACATTTATATTTTGAAGGCAAATTTGCAGCTTTCCTCAGGAGGAAGACAGCCCTCAGCAGGACAAACTTTTAAATATCACTGTGCTCAAACCCAGGACAGGCTGTCCTGCACTGCAAGCTATTGACATTACATTGACTCCATGGGAATGATGCAACTCAAACCAGAGTTTAAAATAACACAACAGTTTTCTGTCAATGCTAGCTCATTGAAAATATTTCATACTCTACAATTAGGCACGTAAACCATCAGCTGATGTCACCGAAGTTTAGCTAAAGTCAGTCTGGTTTCACGTTGCCCTTAAAGATCTGCTAGTGTCACTGGACCTTGGTAGGACAGCAGTGCAGCCTTAGACTTGTAACGTTCAGTCCTTCTCCTGTCTCCACTATGGGGAGCTTACAGAGGGATACAAACCCCAGTCTACTCAAGAAATGTAAGATGTTGCAGCATACCCGCCTCGTTGTAGGTAATTATGCCATTAACCTCTTAACTAGGTCTAATGTAAGTAACTTAAAAAATATTTCAGGATTTGCTCTTTTTTGGCATTACGTTGATTAATTTCTTTGAAATGAAACTCATTCTGAGATAGGATCAGTTCTGTGTTTCCCACGAATTTCACAGCTGGAGGAACATTAATTTCCTCCAGTGTCTTGAAGAACAGAAAGGCACTTCCTAAGGATGGAGTGTTAGATACTTCTTGACTTTGAAAGCCAAGCTGAGAGAACTACTGAAAAAAAAAAGGGTAAATAATAGTGAACATCACAGTTCTATGATTGGTATATAGTGTTTTTCTTCTGAGACTCTCAAAGAGAGAATCGCATCTACCCCTGCTCCTCTACAGAGGCAGTGCTTTCACAGGGGTGTTTCATGCCATGCATGTGTGGAGGCGTGGATGTCCTGCTGGAAGGTTTAGAGAAGAAATTCTGTAGCAACCACACTCATCTTGCAGAGCGACAGGCAACAGCTGCCTTTCAGATTTGTTTCTTTCTCTGCTTCCAAGATGAAATAATTTATCTGCAATTATTGTAACTTATTTCTATCAAAAATGCCAGTGTGAAGATTTACAGACAAATGTTTTTCTCAGCTTCTTAAGTGAAAAAAATGCACCCTATGCCATTGTATCCTTTGCCCCATTACAACTCCATCTCTCATCATCCCTCCTGAAGAGATTTGGTTTGGTGCTGGGCAGTCTGAGAACCACAGCTTTGATCTGTAATTTCTGAATGTGGGCAGAAAGCATGCCTAATTACTTATGGGTTACAAACTGGAGGTTAGGGATAATATCCAAATTAGCACACTATGCAGCCTGTTACAGAGCTTAATTAGTGTTCAGGTCATACTCCCCTGAGATGCTTTAGGTGCCCCAGAGAGCTTACACCGGGTCGGAGCTGTGAATCTGAATCTTCTCAGGTTGAGCAGGCTCTGGTGTCTAAGTCTTTCTCTTCCTGAATGAATGCTAGGCTGGTGCTATCAGCATTTCCTTCTCCTCTCTTGTCATCAAAAAGAGATGTGTGTACACCAGCCAAGTCACTCTGCCTCATTCCTGAATCAGGCACTGATACAGGAGGGTGAGCTGCCACCTGAGAGCCACTTTCTGGCTGCCTGGGAGAAGGACACTGCTTTACGTCTGCCTCTGCCTTTGGCAGCTCCAGCTGACCGCACCGGAGCCTTTCACAGCTGTGAATTTGATCATTAGAGCCTAACTTGGCACCGTGAATTTCACTCCTGCAGCTGGCTGCTTGATTTTTCAATAGAGCAGGACCAGATTTCACGATGCCTTTGTTGCTCTTTGGATTAAACCTCAAGAGACTATTTCCAGGACTGAAGTTGCAATCTGTCAGTATATGCCTAGCTTCTAGGTGCGTAAAAAGCGAGAAAGAAGGACACATTGAGCCTCCCCAAATCCCCATGTCGGCATGTGCTTTTTCATCGCTGAATATCAAAGTATTCAAAGTTAATCCTGCAACTCTTCCTGCAGGACAAACAAGTCTCTGAGTCAATTGTGCACACAGAAAAGAGCCTCTTCCCCTCCAAAACAGGGAGGTGTTTTATAGCAGAAACTCTGCTAGACGCACGCACACACATCCAGCAACCCACTGAAATCAGAGAACAATGACGAGGGCTATATATAATTTTTTTTTCCCCTCTTGCCTCTTTGGCAAAAGGAGAGTGGGTGGAGACAGACACTTTGGCTCCACGTTCACCTAAAAGCCCTTTCAAACGCCCGGCGCGTTGAGCAACACGGAGGCAGCAGTTTCTGTCTTCATTTCTGTGTGTTGACAGGGAGAGAGGAGAATTTTAACTGGATCAGCTCGTTTCCTGTGGCGGGGCACAGTTCGCATGGGCGTAGCAGAAGTGAGGTGGATGCACAGCCACGAACGAGGGCTGCCATGACACAGGGAAGCAGCAGCGAACTTGGCCGTGTTTTCATGTGGATGAACTCCTAACTAATGCTCCAAATCCCAAACTGAATCCAAAACTGAGGCCGCCACATTAAAGTAGCGTGAGGCTCCAGGTCTGGCTCACACCACCCTGTGATGCACAAGAGATCGCCTGCGTGGCTGGAAAGGCGTGGGAGCTCCAAGCCGCAAGGAAAAGGACTGTTTGGTGAGATTCCAGCCAAAACCACTTCCATACAGGGCCTGTTAATGAGGTCTGTACCACAGTGTCCTGCCCATCTCTGATTTTCGCACCAGTTCTCTACTGAAGGAAGATTTGTGTTATTTTTCTTGCTTGGACTGCTCAGAGTTGACCTTGTAGAGTGTCCTGCCCATCTGAAGAAAAGGGCCAAGCCCAGAAAGCTGATGTGGTCTAGGGGAAATAGAAGAAAAACTGGCCCCTGAGCGGAAAGCTGCAGCATACTGCTTTCTTCTAAGACCAATTTGCCAAGATGGAAAGGTTCTGGAGGCAAAAGGATTACACCAGACGTGAACCTGTCTTGCTGTGTTTTGTAAAAAATTGGGTGTGTAGAGTACAGCTGCCTTCAGGCACGTTCAGCCTGCAAAACCTGTTCATCTCGGTAGAGAATAGGATTTACTGCCCTCAACTGCATCATGAGAGCTCTGCTCCCATACAGGGTAGTATTTGTATTATTAAAAATAATTTCTAGCATTACTTTAAAATGCATACAAATGGAAAGAAATGCTTTTCCTGCCTCAGAAAGCACTGAAGAAAATCCTGACCACACAGATGTGAAGCCAGAGTACAGTGAGACTTAATGTGCATTTTCAGTGGGGTAAGATGGATCTAGTTTCTTACATAAACTTCACACAAAATTCACTGATGTGTGAGGCCCAGTATGACTGTTTCTTGCAAATGGAGCATTTGCTGCTTCCAATTTAAATACATCTGCATGCATCCATACATGGACACTGAAATATTGTTGGTATTTATGACAATTTAATTTTTCCTTAGCGATTGAGTTTCTCTGTCCCTTTTAATGCTGCATGAACAGCACTGATAGCAAAAGTTTGTGCTCCTGCTCTGTGATCATATTACACTTCTCTATTCCAATCGATGCCAGATACATCTGTAGATTAAAAGCAACCTTTAAACTATAAATAACCTCTCTATCTCTCTTATGACAATTCAGTTATTTGCATTTTTTTTCACTGAGACACATCACATAACATCGCACATGTAAATTTTTATGCACGACTTCAAAATGTGAACGTCTGTCAAACACATACAGCAAAGAAGTACTGTTGCTTGGAAAACACTGTGAAAATGGATAAAATCCCAGATATGAATGTCCGACCAGTTAGGCTTTAGCTGGCTCGGTTCCCAGCTCTCACATGAGGTTGCTTTGTGATGCTTTGTGTTCGGTGCTGTGGCTCTGAGATCATGAGGTGCACTTCCCATAGTGACTCATGGATGCATTTGGACCTGAAGGGAGGAGGTGAAAGGGGAGCAGGGATGTGCATGTGTGCGTGGGTACGTGCACAATGCAATCTGAGGCATGCGGTGCGGGTGATGAAGCAAGGCAGGCAGGCTCTCCTGCACAGTCACCGAGGAGGGAAGGTTCCCTGGAGGATGGCTGGCCGCAGTAGCCTGCTGTAGGTGCACTGGAGGAGCCATTGCCTATATGACCAAGATAGCTGGTACTCTAACATGGGCACTATGTGTGATGCCTAGGGTTATATGCTGCAAACACCCCCCGCAAGAGCCCTCAAAAGAGAAAAACCAGCAAGGCCAGTCACAGGCGCAAGCAACTTCAGGTGGTTACTGTTGGTCCTATGCTTCTGGGGTCCTTGGGAGCCTGCATCTCCCATGTCTCGCATCCCTCCTGGCAAGCTGCCTCTCATTAGCTGCTTTGCAAAAGCTGCTGCCTCTCTCAGCATGCTGATGGGAACAGATGCCTTTGATATGCAGGGGTGGAGGGTTACCACAGACCAGCCAGCACAAGGCAACTTGCTCCACCCTGGGTCACTGCCTAGACTCAGTCCTGGACGGGAGTAGCCCTTTCAGGGGAGGATCTGGGGCAGCGGGCTTGGAGGTGAAATCCTCATTGGAAGAGCTAGGACGCTAAACAGAGCAGTGGGTGGTGCTGAAGACAAAGGCCTGGAGATGGGAGTTTCACAAACTTTTAGAAGAATTTAAGATTCTGCTTCTTTTAAATCTGTTAGTTCACCAAGAAAGAAAACAAGGGCCAGACTCTGATCTCAGCAATGTCATTGCAAATATGGATAATTACACTGATTTCAACTAATTCTAGAGGTGATGATCTTGCACCACTAAAACTAGTGGTAAAACTCCCCGTGATTCAGTGGAGCTGAGAAATCACCTCACCGAGACACAACTGCAATGCATTTTCAAATGCCAGCCTGTCAGACTCCGGAAACACAGCTGTGTCCTTGCCTGCATCCCAATCAGTAATTTTAACCCCGATGAGATGTCCTATAGTTGCAGCTAAACCTAGACTACTGTATGCTTTAAAGTGAGGTTGTGCTTTTGGAATTATTTGAATAGTTGCAAAAAATAAATCAGTTCAACTCATTTTCATATGCTAGTTGGCACACAGGGCAACAGGACTGGCAAGGTACTTCCAGGGCCACAGAATCTGGCTCTGCTCGGTTGTGGGCACCATCTCAAGCTCCTTCATGAAAGGGGAACATCAAAGTGGAACACAGCATTTGAGATAAATTCTCACTGGGGACTTGTAAAACGTCATTAATACATCCTTATCTCCTTTAGCCACTACTTTATATGGCTTCTGCAAACATAGGTAGAGAATGAATCAGATCATTGATTTGGAGTCAACTTGCAGTTGACTGTGAAATTAAAGATTAACTGTACACAGATACTTTGGGAAAATTTGTGGCATTTGAGTAGTTAGCCTTCTGTCAATATTTCTATTTCAAAAGTATTTAGAAGATGGGTAGGTGAAATCTTGTTACTTAAATTATAATGCACTGAACAATAACAATAACATATCTCTATCATCATCATGATATTAAGACTTGATCATGTCTAGCATTTAAAATGATCAAATAACAATTATTCAGATGCCACCATCTATAAAGCTTCTTGAATAATCTATAGTCAGCAAAGCTGGGTGACACCAGTAATAACCTAAGAACCTAAGATAAAACGTGTGTCCATAATTAGCCACAATGAAATATTGGCATAGTGAGCATTACTAAGTTGCATGGTAGCAGGACAGTTGATAGCGGGAAAAGAAGGCAAGCTACTTTTGTATTGGCAGTCAGTGATGTGTGGAGGCATAAGCCCGTGGGGATAGACTCAGGTACCCACTCATAAGAGATCCTTCCTGCCCAGCAGCTCCTGTCCCCGCTGCTGAGGGTGCGCTATCTGTCCGTTGGCATGTGTGCAGATGATTCAACATCGCATGTGCAGCACATACGGTCACCCTGCGCACGGGGAGTCACTGGCTCATGCGCCACAGCCCTGCCTGGGGTCCTGAACACTGCCACAAGGCTCTGCAAACAAGTGCTCAGAATTACTGCCCCAGCATAGCCTGGCAGTGCTGGTCATATTGGGAATCAAATTACTTGATTCCCTGCTCACCTGAATTAGTGGTAAGTGGATGGTAAGTGGTAAGTACACACGGAGACCTTCAACACATTTGTCTTGGGATACAAATCCACATTCCACATCATGCTTCATAAATGAAGGTACACATAGCTGAGTGGTGGGAAGGAGGTGTAATATGTAATATCGCAGGTAATATGGAATAGTATTGCAGCACAGGCTGTAGGCTGGGGCTTGCATACATGTGATGCTCTAGCACGTGACCAGACACCCTTCTGAACCAGAGTACACAGGTCCTGTGACTGTGTATGAGAAGAAGGATCAGTCATTTTTGAGGTGAAAAGACTTCTGCAAATGGAGATAAACTCTGCCTGCATCTCCAGCCAGTACCAAACAGTTGCAGATGCTGCAAAACATTCCCTGTGCTCCAGTGGCATCGTCTCTACACCACTTACTTTCTCTTATAGGCACACACATATGTTAGCGTGCAGGAATAGAGTGTTCTTGGTGCACCCCCTCCACTCCTTTGTGCTTTCAGCTGAAAACTTTTGCCTCAAGCGCAGTGACTGCTTCAAAATATGCCTCCTTCCTGAAGGGGGTGACTGAGTGGAAAGGTGCTGTGGGGCGCTGTTCACACTGGGGAGTGCAGACCTCGGAGAGGGCAGGGGCAAAAGGAGGGGGACACTTGGCACAACTCATTTCTTTTTTCCAACCTACCTTCCCCTTCAGTGCTGGAGCTCAGAGGTATTCATTAGAGGGAAAAACAAGTAATTTTCTCCCTTTCAGAAATTAGCTGGAGATGTCCATTTTACTATCAGTGATGTTTCCAAGCAAAACTACAGCTGAGTGTAAACCTCAAGAACCACTGGACTGACCCAATGTCATTGCAGTTGAGAATCATTAATTAAACCAATTGTATTTCAAAGCCCAGAACTGATTGTGTTTCAAAATTCTGGCTTGTTTTTGAGTGGTCCCATCAATTTATTCTTCTCCTACAGAAAAATGATATGCATCCAGGCTGTTACAGACCAAATGATGCAAAAGGATTTCAGCACTGTTTCCATCACACTCACTAGGGCTGAAGCATCTCTTGAATAGCCCATGGGCAATGCCCAGCCCCATCCTCCCACAGGATGTTTGTGCCTTTCCTGTTGGGATCCAAAAAGAAGCGGCACATCCCGGTGCAAAACAAGGTGAAGGGGATGAAAATAGCAGAGTGAGAAGCATCTAGGGAAGCTATGGGGTGTCCTTTCCCTGGTGGGCTCCAGCCTACTCTTTGGAGAAGAGATAAGGCTAGGAACAGTAAAAAAAGATGGTTGAAATTTCTGTGATGTTTGCCCTTCTTTGTGATAAAACTTAACAAGGGTTTACACCAGTTGTCTTCAGAAAGATTTACAGTTTCCATACATTTCTGTTTTATTATGTGACTTGTGGTGGGTGTTGTCAGCTTCACAAATTGCGCTAATAAATACGACAGCCATAGGTCTGCCTGATAGTGTCATATTTCCATGTGTTTCCATTCCCTCGCATCTCCTGGCAGCATGTGACATTGCCTGGGTGTGCCAGCAGTGGCTGCCTACAGCTCTTCTGACATCGGGGCAGATGAGAAACAGACCGTTGAATATTGTGAAACCACTGTCATTCTGGGAAAGCATCTGTAGAAAGTATCTCGGGAGATGGCCCTTCAGGCTTCCCCCTTGAATTTTTCCATCATTACTAATGCTGGTACAACTCCAGAGATAGTAGCAGGAGCCTCTGCTGGCAGTGGGAGTCTGCACCGCCACAGTGTGTCCTGGTTCATGCTAGGTGACACAAGAGCAGGAAGGCTGAAGACCTGTTTACACAAGCCTCCCCTCACCACCGCAGAAGCACCTGTGGCCACAACCATGCCACGTTGCAGGGAAGGAAAAAAATGTTGGGTGGAGGTTCCTGGAAGCTGCTCTGCATGCACAGGGCTGGCTGCAGGAAAGAATGTCCACGTGTTGCAGGCACTACCTGAGCTGCAAGCCCTGAAGCCTGGCCCATGGGGTGAAGTTTTCCCCGAAGCACTTGGGAGGGGAGGCCAAATACCTGAGTGTGGTCCCAGAGTGTCACCCTTGCAGTCCAGACAGGTGGGATATAAAAATCTTCTCTAGCAGCAGGTGATCTGAGCTTGGCTTTTCCTGAGCTCTTGGCTGGTGAGCCCGGCACAGGAGGTGCGAGGGCTGGAGCAGCCACTCGCCCTGCCGAGTCCTCCATGGCAGCAAGCTGCTTCCAAACCAGAAACCTCTGCAAACCATGGTCCCCTTTCTCAACTTCTAGCTAGACTCTGCCATTGGTTTTATTGTCCTAGGCACTTCCTTGTGCATGGAAATTGGTCCTGCTTTTCTGCTTCACTTCCCTTTTTAGACAGGTACCAAAGTGAGGGAGTATCTATGTTATATATATATGTTATATATATATATATGTATGTTATATATATGAGCCCCACGGCTCTTCCCAGTGATTGAAATGAAAGTTGAGGTTTCTCTAACTTTTTACAGTCCCTGTGTCTTCTCAGTGCACGGGAATCACATTTTGAGAGCGATGTGTATCGTGGCCCTGATTATTTACATTCATTGCCTAGTTATTTTTATTTGTGTCTGAATTTGTGGGCTAATTACACAGGCACACGCACACAGCCAGAAACCACTTTGGCCCATTCCTAGAGATAAAGTAACCTAAAGCATGCATTACCAGCATGCTCAAAGGTTTGCTCCACCATTTATCTGATAGATCTTTAAAATAAAATGGTTTAATATGCCTTCAAATGAAAATACAGAACCACCATAACAAAGGTTTCCATGCTGAAGGCAACCAAATCACAACACATCAAAGTCTTTCCTAGCATGAGTCACACCACCTTTGGGTGCCATCTGAAGCTTCAGAAACCACAGCCCTCCTCTGCATGGACCTGACACACCACGTGGCATTTCTCACCCCAGAGTAGGTGTCAGTCCTCCCACTTTGCCATGGTCCTGCCACTCTTGCCCACTGGTTGCATTTAAATGGTGATGCTTTTTTGATTGCATCATTGATAGAGCACCTGGGCAGTCCCAGGAGGAAGATCCATCCCTGTGGGAGACTCTTTGCATTGGGAACATGCCAAGAGCTTCCCTGTCTCCAGTGGTCTGAGCCAACTTGGATGTCCTTTTCCACCTCGTCTGTCCTATACAGCCAAATATCCTTTTAACCTTGTGGGAGCCTGACCAAAGAATCTAAAAGCCTTCTATAAAATACACATTTAGGAAAAAATATTCTGGACCATACCCTTGGAGGTGATGCCATGGTGTGGCTGTGAGTGAGCACGGGTGCGCCCAGCCAGAGGGGAGCTGCTGGCTGGGAGCAAGTGGGGAGCTGTGGGGGAATGGGGCATGTGATTAACTTTGCTTTTTAAAAGCCACTTGTTCAGTGGGAAAACATGAACAGGATTTTTGGAAGCTTATGAACATTATTTAAGAGAGCTTTGAGAGTTTTTCCTTCTTTACAAGAGTGAGAAAGCCAGGCCAGAAACCTGCCTCCCCCCTGCTGAGTCAGGTTAGTTGGAGCAGGTGACTTGAAGAAGGCAGAGTTTTAGGGAAATACCTCTGGACTGGCGCTCCCAAGGGAAGGCGGGCAGGGGACTCTGGGCACAGGTAGGACTGGACATGCTTCACTTCTGTCAAGCCACTGCTCTGGGTGCCAGCACTTTCCATGTATTCACTGAACTCAGAGAAACGCCAGGAGATTGTGGGGGTTTAAGAATTGCTTTTTCATTGTAACTATGTTTAATTTTTGTTTTTAAAACTTGTACTTTACCAAAAGACCAATGTTTGGGGCTGTTCTTCAGCTAGGCTTTCAAGTCTGTCATGTAAGATTAAACATTTTTCTTTCTAAACTGTGATAAGAAATATGAGTCAGTTTAATGTTTGGTAGCATCTCAGCTGAGCCTATTAAAGATGTCCCAAAAACATGGAAATTGAAATGGTGAAAAATACATCAAGAAGAAGACAGTGTGAATTTTTTAAAGTCAAAACTTAGATAATTTTTATTAAGTAATAGTGATCAAGCCTTGTAGAAGCAACTAGTGATTTTGGGTGTCTCATTCTGCAGGGGCATTTGTTCTCTGGAATGAAAAGACATCAATATTTTTGCAAGTAACTCCCTTTTAGTGTGTAACATCATATACATACCTATATATCCACACTTATATACTAGCTGAGATAGGGCTTAAGAAATAACAATATAATGGAAAAAAAGATTCCCTGCTTTCACAGTTTGGAGTTTCATGGCCATTGGAAGCAGAGTTATCTGTCTGAAGCATTGCCATGGCACGCTGGCTTAGACTAGCCATAGACTGGCCTCTTTTGATCATAGTGCAGTATGTGTATGCACATATAAAATATTCACATAACATATTTTTATCTTTATGTACCAAAAAGCTTACCATTGCTTTGCCTCCAGATGCTATCTCCTTCAATTTTGAGGAGTAAATCCTCCATGTTTTTATGTGGCATCAGCCAGGCAGGAGGGCCCATTTCCTTCTCTCACCTGCACTTCCTCCAGGACCAGGGCATGCCCGCTCTGTCGGCTGTGAGGGCTCACACGTTCCCCTCTGCTTCTGTTTTTGCTTTTGGCTTTCTTCCTACTTGAAGTGCCCTCTTTGCCTCAAGGAACCAAACAGCTCCTGGTTGCATCCAGCTCTCCAGCTGGCAGCGCCAGGGTATGGATGCTGTCATTGCTCCGGCACAACCAAAATGTTCCTGGCAGTCACCGCTGCAAGGAGAGCACAACAGAAGGGAGAGCTTAGTGGGAAAACACAGCCCAGGCTGCAACGGGTCTGGTGGTCAGGTAACTGCTTGGGAAAAGCTTACAGGATATAGTGATAAAACGACCTCCGTGATGTCTATGATGTAACCCTACAACTGCAAAGCCGTACTCATGGTGAATACAAGTTCAGAGGCACCCTTGGAGGATTTGGGCATAGAAATGCTGAGAACAACAAAAGAAAAAGTCCTCCCAAAGTTTAATTTTGTAGGATGCAATTTTTAACCCATAAAACCTGAATAAGTTTAATATCTCACATCAAGGTGAAAGGAATTTGCCTTATCCCCAATATTAGGAAATGTCAGGACAACTCAATCTCCAGGCAGTGCTGTGACCCTTTGAAAGCATTTTTGTGGTCAGGGTTTGCTTCTACATCTAAAATTGACTTCAAAGCAATTTTTCCCCTTTTCTAAAGAATCCAGGCTTTGGGTTCACAAATAAATAAAAGAAGGCAAAGTGAAGGAGACCAGATCTTAGCACTTCCCAAAGCAAAGGAGATTAAGAAGTTTTTAAAAACTGCTTTATGAGCCATGGACTTATGGCATACCCTTGATCTGTGTGTGCACAAGAATGAAAAATGGCATATCTATCTGGAAAGATCCTTTTTAGAAGGTGAGATTCTTTTAAAACTGTAAGCTCTCTTGAGAAGGCAGACCCCACCTTTCCCTTCTTGGGTCAGACTTAATGTACTATTGGCACTAAATGCACAGGGCCAGGGACTATGGACCTATGTTTTCATCTTTTAGTGATGGCTCATTACCATTTATCTGTATAAATTCCATACTTCCCAGCCATGAAACCTGAGATTTGTATAAATAATTATGGAGACACTGCAAATTATGCCCCTCCACTTTCCCTGGCATGCACTGATGTAAACAAGCACAACTGCTACCATTTTGAGTCATTAAATGATAAAAATTTTCATCTGAAGATGGCACTGATACGTGCAATGCGATTTGAGCCTGTGGACTGTGGTACCAGGATGGATGAATTACAGTGTTAAAAAATAAAAGGAAAGCAAAGGGTTTTTTTGCTCATTTGTGATACCACAAAAGCCCTTTAAAAAGCTGGCCTTTGATTCCAGTGGTGGGCTAAGCCTGAAGAATGAACCAAACCAGGAGCCCATCTGAATGGCAAGACTCCTGTCCCTCAGGGGTGCTTTTCATCCCTGTCAGACACATTGGGAATAATCTTGCTGCCTATTTGTTGGAGCTGCTTTCCCAGGATAGTCCAAGAAACTGTCCTGCAAAGACTCTACATCAAGGAAGTCCCCATGGACATGATGCATATCCAGGCTAATCAATGGGAAAGGCTGGAAGGGACTTGGAAGGCCAACTCAACATATCTATGCTGTCCTTGACACAAGTTTGTTCAATTGGTTCATAAGATTTATAGCAACGGGTGCTTCACTGCTTTGCCAGCCAGTGAACTGCCAGCGCTTCACTATCTGTAGGGTTAGGAAGGTTCTTCCTAAAGTGCTTAGCCTGAGTCTTTCTTGGTACAATTAAAGTATGTTGCTGCTTCTTGACATGATAGAAACAGAGGTCATGTTTCTTTTCTTGGCAATGGCCTTTTACATACTTGAAGGTGGTTCTCCTTTGGAGTCCCTAACCCAATTCTTTTGATATTTCTTCAGGTCCTCCTCAAAGGACACTTCAGATTGTTTGCCTCTGGGATGTCTCTGAGACGTCCTCACTTTCCTTGATGTGCAGTAGCCAAACCTAAATGCATCCTTGCAGCTGAAGCTGGCCTAGTGCTTTGTGAGCAGGACTCCTGCAAATGCCTGGCAAGCTGTGCTCCTGTGAAGGAGCATACTCCAGACACCCAACATGAAGTCTGACTTCTTTGCCACAGCATGACAGGGTTAACTCACTCAGCCTGTGATCCATTATAATGCTTGTCTCCTTTTCTGAAGAACTGCTCCCTAACCAGTTTTTCTCCATCTTGTGCTTTTGCTTGACTATTGCTACCTAAATTTAGCACTTTGCATGCGTCTCTATTAAATTCCCCCCTTTTTTCAAGCCTATTTCTTCAGCTTGTCCAGATCAAATTGAATTCAAGCCTATCCTCCAATCTGCCAGCAATCTCTGCAGTATCATATAATCTGTAGCTGTAGTAAGCATACTTTCTATTTCATCACCCAGCTCACTAAAGGGGAAAAAAAAGCAGTGTGTTTAAGACAGCACCTGGCAGGAGCAGGTTTTATATTTGAGATATCTTTTGATTTTAGTGTTGAAACACTAAACTCTTCCCTGGGTATAGTACCCACTCAGTTATGCACCTACCCTCTGGTATTTCTCCATAGGTTGCTTACGAGAATGCCATGCGCAAAGGTGACAAAAATCTTACTGACGTCAAGCTAGACAACCCTGCAAGACCATGTGAACACACCAGCCTGCTGGCAGTTCTCGGCCCTTTTCTATACCTGTGTGGCTACGCTGGGGCACGCATTGCCCAGGCTGTCACAGAGCTCTGAGGTATTCATGACTCAGAAAAGGCTTAGACAAACGCATGGAGGATGTTGGTGGCTGTTCATTATGATGGCATGAAAGCCATCTCATGCAGAGAGACCCTGATAGCTAGAGGCTGAGGGGTAGAGCAGAGGCCCTGCCTAGCACCACCTAGAAGTACATCTTCATGGGTTATCTACTAATTAGGTTAATATCTGATTGGGGTGGATAAGGAAAGTCTGATTTCATGAATGCATTGACCATGTTTTGGTCTAGATTTACCTAAACCAGGTGCTAAAAACCAAACACCCAGTGAAGCCTGACAGATCCTAAATTCATGCACTGACATTTTGCTGTCCCTTCTTTCAAGGCTCCATACCACTTACATAATGCATAATGTTACATGAGTGTTGGTAGGTCTCAGTATGAAAAAGTGAAATCTTGATTTCTATTATTTTTAAGTGGAATTTTTTTTCTGCAAAACTGTAAGCCAGATGCATGTGATTGAAAGGCCAGTGTAAGGTAACAAATGTTAATTTCATTGTATGGTATATTATATGTTGGAAGTGAAAGCCAGAAATCACAAGCTTTTCAATGTGACACGTAATATGATTGCTCTTAGATACTGGCCTGCTTTATTTCCAAGATTTTAAAAATTACATTGTGAATACTCATACTGATCATAATAAAACGATTGCCTGAGATGTGTGAATTCCATTTAGCCTTTTCAATGAAGCACTTAGTGGGCTTTGTACTGGGTGGGCATGACCTTAGAAAAGGCCTATCATTTGACTATGAAAACATGGCTTAGTTCCAGTGCTAACAACATAGCTCTGCTAAAATAACTTTGGTGGGTGCAATGACCTATAATTTTTGTAACATCATTGAAAAAAGTGTTCTCCTGACAGCAGTGTTACTTGTGTATGGGATAATTTTTTTTGTACACATTAAGAATATTGGTTTGATTAGATATTTTTAACAAAAAAAGTGAAGAAATGTCTCTGGATGCTTGTTCTAGTGAAGGGTCAAAACACTCAGGTCCCACGTTAGCAGTGCTCTGTACTCGATTCTATTATCTCTCCATTTTGCTTTTTTTGTGAATCTCAACACAGCAATTTGAGCCACACCAGTCATATACTATCAGATGGTATAAAAATACGATGTGGAGGAAAATATGACACTGTACGCTCTGAATTATAACCTGAAAAAGGCACTGGTGGAATAGAAGTTGTTCCTCTGACCCTGTTCCCACTCGGCCTTGTTACAAAGCAGTTTGACTCTGAATACCTCAGTGACTAATTCCTGATTGCCACCAGAGTGAATCTGGCCCAGGGAATAATGTATTTGCCATCAGTTCACACTGTCCAAAAAAGTACCTTTTCTTCATTTCAGCTGACGTGGATGGTGAGACTGACTATGCTTCTAGGCTGTATCCTCTAACTTACATCATCACTGACATCAATGAAAAGAAGAATGTAAAATGCAGCCATTTCAGCTGAATTGTGAGCCACTATGACTGCACAAGGTGGAGGGCTCATGACAAGGATGCATGCTTGCTGCAAAGGCAACAGAAGAGGTGTTTTTGTATCGACTCCAAAGGAATTGAAGAGGGCAAGTGCCTTTTTCACTTTTTGGTTCTGTTTGCTTTGATATAATCCTGCTATCTGAAACCCCAAGGGGAAATATTTCAACACAGAGACAGTCTTCAGTGATTAAACTGTCATGAAACACAGACGGAGTTGGTAGGGTTGATTGGCTCTCACTGTGCCTTGACGCAGCTGTGGCTTGGATGAAGCAGAACTGGTTATGAGTCAATCAGACAAGCATGGGATCATGCCAGAGGTCAGGGGAACCAGCTTGTTGGAGGAGAACAGACAGCTATTTTCTCCTTCAGGTTTTCTTTTTTTTAATGCTGGTGATTTGTGACCCTTACCGAATGAGGAGGGTGTCCCCACCACAGTCCCCATCATCATGGACTGGTGTTACTCAGTGCAGTACTGCTAAGGCCCAGCACCTCCAACACTCACCCACAGCAGGGCCAATCCAGGGCCCTGAAGAAGCTTTTTGCAAGAGACAGTCAGAGCCTGGGGAGCCACCCTAGTTTCTAGGTTACTTCTGCACACAGACCAGGAGCTCATTTTAAGGGGTTCCTATACGGCTTCATCGCTGGAGCATCTGCAAATCAAGGAAAATGTTGGTAAAGGTGACGTCTGTCATTCCACCTCTTGGCTCTGCCCCATTTTCTTCTTTGCACTTTGTTTTATCCATCCTGGAGGAACTGCATCTCAGCCACATCAGATAGTATCCTTCCTTGTGTAATAGCAAGGAGGCTTCAACTGCTGACTCTGAGCCATGACGTGCTGTTGAAAAGTGAGGGAACTGTACTGTGGAGCTGAATTTCTGTCTCAGTTCACCAAAACCCTTGATATGTTGACCAGCAAATTATGTCATGAAGCTCGTTTATTCTCCATATGGGGCACAATGTGCAAGGAGGTCCTGGTGACTTCTTTTACAAGGGTTTGAAAGGATCTGGAAGGACTGTTGGATACTGCTATGAAAAGACTGCTTTAAACACAAATGTATGTATCACAGCAAAGGGTAAAGAAACTTCAAAATTCTGAACTAATAAAGTAAAACTGGAATGATGTGCATATCAATAAAGGCAAAGAAACTACGCCCATGCGGTTTGGCTTAGTGGCCCTTCTGTGCTGTGGGAGGATCCGTAAACAGGAATGAATTCACTCCCTGGTTGGGTTTTGTCAGAGTTTAGAAAGAAACTCAGCTAGCTGAGATACAGCTGATAACAGACTGATGCTGCTCAAATGGAGTCTAAGCTGTAACTTCCATAGATCGTCTTAGCAGATTAAACAGTCACAATTGAAAGGTCTTGATTTGTAGGCACCAGGCTGTAAATTAGCTACTAAAGTAGAAGGCTGTGAGTTTAAGAACCTGGCTGGGAACACCCATCCCGTAGTACATGTATTTGCCAATAAGCCTCTATTAAGGTACCAAAGGAAGACAACACAGCTGTGACTGATCAAGTGGAAGAGAAGTAATACAAAACACCCAGCAGTTTTGTTGCTTCTAGAATATCCTGGAGCGATTAAAGATGTAAAAAACAGACAAGCGAGTCTGAATCGTGGCCTTTCTGTAAATGGTCACCTTTTTGTTAGTGCATTTCTTAGGTTTTGCAGTGTTCCTGCAAAAGTGTTCTAAGTTCCTTGGGCTCATTCAGGCTCATACACATCTCTTCCAGCATGTAGGCCACCTGCCCCGTTTACTATAGGGACCATATTTTTAAAGGTTAATTGTGGATGCTATGTTGTAATCATCCACATCTGTATCAATTAGCTTTTATGGTTGCCTGTGCTTAAGACATGGAGTTCAGCTTTGCATTTAACACACTCCTAAACTATCTGTAATTCATCCTTAAGCTTCCTCTCTTCCCTCCAGTTAGCTTGTTTTCACCATAATATTCATTCTGTGCCTGCTGTTTTTTATCACACAGTCCAATAGGCTTACTGGTACACTATCTGTTCTAGTAAAGCCTGCCTGTTTCTTGTGCTTGGAAGAGTTGCAAATAAATGGCATATTCCTCATGTTGGGAGGAATGCATGTGGAATATCACATTAATCTCTAAATACAGAGCTTCTTAAGCTTTCTGATTCTCACTGGAAAGATATGTGGCATGAAAAGAGAGGTTGAAGATTGTTTGAGGATGGTTATCTAACAGCATATAAATAGCTGGGAGCAAATTATGTCATGACAACATCTTGTTATGCACTTCGTGGAAAAGTGTCTGGCTGTTAAATGGTCACACTGCAATGCTGGCTAAAGTTGTGGGGGACTTCTGGAAAATGAAGTTTCTAATAAAAACCCCCAAGCACTTTGAATAATTGCTAACAATAACCTGGACTATAGTGCTTCAATTGTACAGTTCAGGAACATTAAACCTCTTAACCTTTGAGTTGCCTACTTGATTTTAAATGAATATGATACTCAAGATGATAACAACTGTGCTGCTTCGTTCTTTATTAAGGACACACATGATTTCTCCCCTGCACATTAACACTCTCATTATAATAATAAAGAATGGCAAAAATACAGGTATCAAAAGATTATTAGTACCTTCTAGACACAGTCTTTTCACAGTTCCTGTTTCTAGAACTACACCACTCTAATTAGCGTAACAACTATTGCTACATTCAGAGTGTCAACAATAACATTTGATGCCACAGAAACCTTGAAGAGACTCATTCCATCCATTGTTCTGTCTGGAGTTTGTTTGAAAAAATCTATTTCATGTCTGCTCTTCCCCTGTGTTTCTTCTACAGTGTGCAGAGAAAAGCAACAACAATAGCACCCATTTTTGGGGTTAAGGTGAATCGATCTGTACATCATAGGGAAAATATGCTTTCTTCCAGAACACCACTGTGCAAACATGCTGCATCCAACATGAACCATTCTGTTGAGGTTAGTTGCATTTGCATGCTAAAAGATTTTCTCCACATCAAAATGTAGATGCCACACAAAAGAAAAGACAGGCCAAGAAGAAAAACATGTTTTGCTAACAACAACAAAGGCAGCTCAGCTTTTAGTAATGGATAAGATAAAGTATTTTGCCCAGATTCAGCTAAAGTGTAACATTGCTACCACAGGACTTAAAATAGATGCTGGCTGCATAAACCAAAACTCAAAGGACCTTTGAGAAGGGTGTCCAGCTTGACTGCCCTAAGCCTCAGCAAGGGGGATGGAGAGAAAGCAGGTCGCAGCCACACAACCTGTTCTTGGGGCAGCCAAGCTGTAGTAGCCCATAAGGTGTTATCAGAGCAGCATCAATGTGGCCATGAGAGATGAGATGAACAGGGCTGAGCTCCCACAAAGTGCAGGGGCTGCGTACGTCCATCTGCAAACCTGGTACTGCTTCTGGCCCTCAAACGGGCAGCATGATGCAGCAGGGTGCCTTTATTCTATCCAAAATCCTATTGGATAACCCCAAATCTGAAACACAAGGCAATTTTCTCCAAAATAAAATAATTTTCACTTAAAACATCTAGAAATGTTCTTACCACAAGAAAGATTTGATGAGCAGGCACAGACCGGATTAATTAGCCTGCTTGCAACTCAAAGCAATTCTGTGCATCAAGGTTGGAGAGAGGCAAAGAAGCACTTGTGTTTTTACATAAACACAGTGTAAGATTTCAGCCCACCCTCAGGACATGATCAGTTCTGCCAGTCACATTCTAGGTACCCTTCTCTGTAACTCAAGGTAAGCTACAAGTGCAGAGGGTCTGATTTTTAACAGAGGATTAAATACTGCTACACAATCCTCACCAGATGAGCTCATTAAATGGAATTTTTCTCTTCCATTACATCTCTCCTGGTTTTATTAGCCTCCTCCTTTTCAAGTCCACACCTCCTTCAGATCACCATTCCAGCATTTCAGATATTATCCTTATTTACATGCAGTGGATTTGGACTAGATTCACAAAAAGGTTTACTCACCTAGCACCACTTACCTGCCACTGTACGTCTCAGCACCACCATTTGCATTCCCATTGAGCTGCTGCATATGCCCGGTGGTGTCTATTTCCCTGCCAGAAAAATTCCTAAATATTGGCCCAGAACTTGCCAAGGTCTTAACAGTGTGAGCCTCTGAGCACCTAGATCACATCTAAGCTCTTTTGGGATTTGCAAACAAAGCGCTACCCTCCCCGCTTGCCAGGCCTGACCTAACATGCATTTTCAGACCACACCTTTCAGATCAGGCACCATGCAAAGCTCAGTAAGAAAAATGGTGGTGAATCTCCGTGGTTCAGAGGTCAGAGCACCCACGCAGCATGTGTGAAATGAGGTTCATCCCCTTCGAGTGAGGGGAGCCTGTCTGTCTTACAGGCTCTAGTCTCGAGTCATTTCTGTGGTTGAAGGTACTCCTGCTCTTGAAGATGCCCCTGTGGATGGGCCAGTCAGGAGGTACTCATTAGACCAGCTGGGGAGAAAAGTAGGAGAGAAATCAAGTGCAATCAGCATGGATGAAAACTCTAGCGGTGGATTTACTGAACCAAAGTGAGAGCTACCCTCTTTCTCTGGCTGTACCCTCTCTGAAATTGTCACCATAGGCACTAACTGTACAAGAGAGGACTTGCTGATGTAGAGACAAGAGATGGGCTGTCTACCAACTTGGACGGGTCAGCAAACTCTTTGTGAAGGACAAGGGTTGCACTTTTCTATCTCCTCATCATTTTCTTCTGCTTGCTTTTTGTTGGCCCTTTTTTTCAGCACAGCAGCCTTAGTACACTACATAAAGAGCTTCAGTTCCAGCAGGAAACACCACCAGAGATCTTTCGACTCTTCTCTGGAAATCACTCACTAGCCTTAGCTAGTGCATTAGCCAGGCTTGAAGTGTCCAAGAATGGGATTGTGTGTTCCGATGACATTTCCTTGTCAGGACAGTGTGTGTAGGGCTTGTCAGGTCTCAACAACCTGATTGTTGGGCATCACTGGACCTTCTGTAACATCATTCACGGGAACACAGGGCATCCACTATTACCAAAGCCTGCTCATTATTTTGCAGGTAGCACCGTTCATCTTTCACTCTATCTTATAAGCACTTGGGATTTTAACTGCCCCTTCCCCTGTCATCATATCCTATGCTTGTACTAAAAACCAGAAAAGGCATTTAAGGTCTGCCAGTGGTGAGTGCAGCTGTACCAGCACTGGCTGTTCTGCTCGGAGAGTGAAGGCAAGAGAGGCTTAACAGCTGCAGAAGTCTGGCAGAAGCCAGAAGGAGACAGTTGGCCTCCAGACTCTTGGGAATGGTGAAAGGGGAAAAAAATGTTGCCTCTGTCGCTTCAGGACAGCTACATAGGTTGCTGGGTACTGTCTGAAAGCATCGTCCGTGTCTGAAGGCTAACTCAAATTGTATTCTAAGTGGAATGAAGCAAGTTTCCAGGAGCTTAAAAACATCACAGGGCAGATGAAAGGGCCCCGTATGCCTGTTGTGACTTCCCCACTACTTTGACTGGATAACTGTCCCACAGCTTCTCTGCTTTATTGGTTAGGTTTATTGTGCTGTGAAAGTTGCAAAGACCAAGCTGTACAAGAGTAGATCTCTGGAATTAAAGTCATAATTATTTTAATATTTCTTAAAAGCCATTCCAAGTCAGTTCAGTTCAGTTATGTGGCCAGTCTTAGTGTAAAACAAATTTGCACAATCACTACGGGTTTCATAATGCCCTATGGACACAACTAACTGGGAATAGAAATGTTTGGAAAGTATTTCCAACCACATTAAAGACAGTGGCATTTGCAAAATGGTGATGTGCATCTGATATGCTTGGGGAAGATGTCCATTGCTGTATCTCATTACAGGATGTAGGACCTGATCTATGGTAAGCACTTCACAGCCCCGGATGGAGAAGAGCAGGAGGGCAGCTATGGCTGCACAGACTGTGGGGGTTGTTCATCCTGAGCACCTTAACAAAGAGCCTTCCCAAACCCATCCTCCACCACCATCAGTAGCACCTCTACTGAGGTAGAGACCTGCTCTACTTTGTTTCTGATTCTACTTACACCGAAGTGAATGGAAAAACTCTTATTCTCCTCAGAATCACTAAAAACATATATGGCTGGTTGGGATCTCTGGAGAGACCACGACCCAAGGCAGAATGGGTTGTTACTGTCATCCAGTCCTCACTGATCTCTTCTTAAAGACCTCCATACCTTTTTCAGGCAACCGACTCTGCTGCTTTGCTACCCTCACTCTTCATGAATTCTTCCCACTGAAGCTCAAGCCTTGCTTTATCCTCTACAAACATGCAGGACAAATCTTTCCTCCTTGCAGCAGCCTTCAACATAGACTCATTTTGTCACTCCTTAGCATTTTTTTTTAAGGCTAAGGAACCCCAATGCTTTTGCCCTTCCTTCAGAGGTCCTATTTCTTCCAGCCCTTCTCATAGTTGCTCCATGAAACCTTCCTGGTTGTTCTGTGTCATTCTGGGAATGTGGCACACAGGACTGGAAACAGCATTTGTAGCACCATAAAGTTCAGCAGCCCAAAGGATGAGACCTTGATGTATGCCCAGACAGTCAATAGCGCCATCTCCTCAATTGTAGAATTGGGATAACTTTAACAAAATAAGAAATGAAAAGAAGCTTCACGTGCAGGCATCCCATCCTTCAAGAAACCACTCTGGTCATCTGAAAGCCATGTCTCTGACCATGCAAGGCATGCTTTGCTGGATGTAAGGTAGAGGGATTCAGATACTGTTAGCATCCCATATCTCACCTGATAAAGCCTGATGTGGGTGAAGAGGGTGAGGAGAGGGCAGCATGTGGGTCCTGACCAGTGCAACAAGCTGGGTGCATACAGTCATGTTTGGCTGCTATTTGCTTGGCTCTGAGACAGCAAGTGGCGTGTCAGCAGCAGCAGGAGGCAGCTGGGGGAGGCAGGGCATTTTGGGTTCCTCCTGGGATGTCAGGTCCATACACATCCCCTTAGTGCCTTTCTATATTAAAATTTGGAATAAAGGAGGATGCAAATTCAACACCCAGCAGCTGGGATGAATCAAGAGCAGATTGAGTCAATCCACAGTAAGGGCCTTGCATTTCAGAAGTACCCACACATGGCACGTTATTAAAAATAACTACTCAGAAATAGCTTTTCTGACTCCAGTCAGAGACAACCCAACAGGTCATGGGGTAAAATTCAAATGTAGCATAGAAAAGTGGACAGGTGAAACCATCTTACTGGTGAAACCACCGCCAACAAAATCTCACCAATTTCAACAGGACTAAAATCTCCCTCTTTATTTTAGTGTGGATACACCCATGAGATGGGTGCTGTGAGAATTTATAATCATAGATGCTGTGACTGAAAGGACCTGTCAGGTCATTCAGTCTCTTCTCCCAAATAATAAATAATTTGTTCTTTAGTGATACTAGAAAGGAATTACAGCTCATACTGAATTCAATTATCTGCCTAAAAAGGCAATGAGAATCTAAGGACTTGCAAGCAACCTTTATCATCTTATTTATTTCCAGGTGATTTCCTGAAAGTAGTCACAGCTTGATGCTTTTGTGAGGTCCCATAACTCCCTTCTCAGAGAAGATGTATTTAAAGTAATCATCCATTTATGCCATTTATACCTGGCAGATAGCTGAACACTAAGCACCATTTTAGATTTGTCTGATAAAAAAATTTGAGAGAGATTCCTGTGAAAATAGGATTTCAATGATATTTTGGGAAAAACACTCTGCTTATACTGTTTCTCTAATTTAGATGCTGAATTTCTACTAATGGACCATGGAAGAGAGTCATGTGTGAGGCTTTGGTGTGCCTTGAGCTCCTTTACACATGGAGGGGGGTTGTCAATTAAAAAGAAGCGTTTCTCTCATTTTGCACCGAGGTTCCCGCAATGCCATGGAAATCAAGGGGATTACAGCAGCACAACCGGGAGAGATGCAGTCGTGAATCAGACCCTGAGCTAACAGCCTATTTTAAGTCATGTTCAAACTGTGTTAATTGGCAAAAGATAAAACATCCACACTGTTTGTTTTGCTGCTGTAAGGAGTTTGTGTTGAAAACCATGACTAAATAATAATTAACAGGCTTCAAGTAATCAATCAATAGTATTTCATGAAAATAAGTTGTAAACTAGAATCTTGGACTGAGCTTTAAAGTTTGATGATTTTTTTTTTTGTTTGGGTGAGTTTTTTTGTTTTTTTAGGACAGCAATGATGCAAAGCTGAAACTAAATCCAGGCTTGCACTTGATTAGCAATTCCTTATTGTGGTTTTACAATGTTAAATTTGTACAAACAGATTAAGTGTGTTTTTAAGCTGTTCCTAAATAGCCTGGGAACTACGAATTAAGTGCAGATTCTGCCCAGCCCCTCAAAACCCAACACACCCTTCTCCAAGCCCAACACCTGCTGTTAAAAATACATCACACAATGGCTCTGATCTTATATACCAGCAGATGTGAAGATGCCCAGAGGTCTCTCAGATGTTTGTGTTCCTGGGTCACGTGAGGGCACCAGGAAGGGGAGGGAAAATTATTCTGGAATTCCAGAGGTCACCGCTGGACAAAAATAATGAAAATTGCACACATGTTGAGAAAAACAAAGGGTTCAGAAATCTGGAAATTTGGCCAAGAAGCTTTACTGAGGGCAATGTTTCATCTCTGAATTAAAAAGAAAAGAAAGGAGAACACAGAAAAGAAAAAAAAATTGTCACCAGGCAAAAGAAAGGACTCTTAGGATGGTCTCTAGCATCAAGCTGAAAATAATTAAAAAGTTCTAGCCAAAAAAAGAGAAGGTGATCCTCTCTCACAAGGGTTCCCTCGGTGAGCTCTTAAATATTTGTACCTGCAGCTAGCTGATACATTTTCAGGTTATAATTTATAATCGCCTTTAATGATTTGCTGCACTTCTTTGTATTCCAAGGAATTTTATTTCCAGCGCACCTGGCTGGTCTGCCTTTGCTTATCTGTACATTTTGAGCCAGGGAAAAAGTCTAGAATTTGGCCCCAGGATTTTACTTGTGTACTCACTCACATGATAAATCTGATTTTAGGGAGATTATTCACACCAGCAAGTCATTATCTAAATCAGAAAAAGCTTTGCAGCTCACCCCACAGTATTTGTCATTTCATTGGTATTAGCCATTTGTGGGTCTGTATCCTTTTCCTTGCGTGGAGGAAGGTCTCGCACAGTCCCCGCTGGAAGAAGTGGTGTTTGAAAGGCTCTTGTACACATGTGGAGGGGGATGAAAGCCTGGGCCATGCACGCACAACACATGGCAGTGTTAACAGTGCTCAGAGCTTCTCAAAATAATCAACCGAGCTGCAGTGACACAGCAAAATACATCATAATCACATCAATTATGCAATCACTATTTTGTGAAAACAAGCCTCTGGGATTTCTTTTTAAGTAATCAAAGAAATATCAGATGGGAAAACAATGAACCTTCCTATTACAAATGAGCAAGTCTCCGCTGGGGAAGGGAAAAAAAAAAGTGAAAGAGAAACTAGCCCCAGACAGGTCATAAAAGTGTCTAATTCTGCCTGCAAGAACGTGACCCCCTTGTCTTTGGCCCTGGGAGAGGGCAGAGCTGCTCAGCACAGGCTTGCTCGTGCCCTCTCCCCACCCGTGGGTGCTGCACAGCCCCTTTCCTGGGGATGCCACCAACGTGATGCTTGCGTTAGGCTTGGCACGGAGGAGGGAGCAGTGCTGGGTGCGTACTGATGCCATCACCGTGGATTTCACACCTGGCCCTCCTCCGCCTGCCTCTCAGCACCGCATGAGCATCAGCGGCTCGTGGTTCCCATCAACTGGCCGGAAATCCCATCCTGGGAAGAGAGGAGCCTGCAGCCTGCACCCAGGGGAGCCTGCGGTGCCTCACAGCCCGGCTCCCCTGGCCCCTGCAGCAGCCAGGCCACAAGGGCACTGCGGTGGGATTTCGCCACGACCACGTGTGTTTTGGCAAACTACTTTTGCGCAAGCTGGCAAGAGCCCTTACAAACTGCTCACACCACGGCATGCACAGAGGCCTTAGAGGCTACCGAAATCTTCTCCCCACCAGACTTATGCTAGCGCTGCTCCTGCCCAACGGCTCCCAGACCAGGGGTGTGCAGGCCTTGGGGGATGGGTTACAGCTGCTGCAGCCGCAGCCTGAATTTGGCAGCAGCGCTTTGGAAGGAACTATAAAGAAACACTTTGCCCTGCAGCTAAAAAGCCTGATAAAAATCTGTAAGCATGTGAATGGTAAGGGGAAAAAAGGGTCAATTCAGTCCTCTCCCTTCTCTCTCTCCTTCCTCTTGAATTTTCAGAGCATCCCTCGTGCCCCTAGCCACCCGGTGGGGCAGTCAGGCGTCCCTCCTTGTCTCCTCGTCCCAGGGCTGACCCTGCTGGGAGCAGCATGGCTGGCATCACCGATGAACCCGTGGAGCCCATGTGCTGCCGCGGCACCCAGGGCTCCCGCCTGGCTGACGGCCATCACCCCAGAGAGCTCACAGCTGGCAGCAGGGTGAGGGACAGCCACTTCTCGACAGCCACCACCGTCCCTCAGAGGCTGAGGGAGCGATGTCTCCCTGGGACATGGGACGGATGAAGCAGGCGCCGCGTGGGGCTGAGGGTGCCATCCCTGGGCCCCCGCCTGCCCGGGCGCCCCACGAACCCCACCCCAAATGGGCTGGTGCACGCCGGGGTAATCTGGCCCCTCGGGGAAGGGATCCGGGAGCAGCGGGTAGCGGGGCCCTGCCTTGCTGACATCAAGCGTGAATAATCAGGCTTTAATGTGGCTGAAAGGTGGGAGGGGTGAAGGCGGCAAACGCACCACCTTTCCGCCCGGGGCCAGGGCACGAACCGCTGCTGGTTCCTACCCCTTCCCTCCAGCCCTCCTTTCAACCTGGGGCTGAGGAGGCAGCCCTTCCCCACCCCTCGCAAAATGCTTTGAGCTCAAAGGAGCCTCATAAACCTGCTCCCCCCGGCACGCCCGGGGTCTCCCCACCTCGACGTGGCCTCTGCTGCATCAGCTCTGCAAGGAGGCTGGGTTCCTGCTGTCATGGCTCCCCCATCCCACCCCAAGGGGATGCTCTCCACAGGCTCTGCCGAGGGGTGGTCCCAAAGGGTTTGAAGGATTCAGGCACCTCCTGCCCATTACATTTCACTGGGGGTTGGTGCTTAAACCCCTTGTATACTTCTGAACAGCCAAGCCCAAGAGTCATCCCCTCTCTCTCCCTCCACTGAGCAAAGGGAAATCCCTACAAAACTGCCGAGGGTACTTAGTGGTTTCTCTGGTGGCACAGGGGACGTTTCCCTCGGATGTCCCCTATCACCACCACCTGCAATACCCCCAGCTTGCTGTCGCTGCTGGGGTGCTTCAGTTCGTGCTCAGCAGGACAAACTCTTCACGGCAACATTAAAAACTAGGCAAGTGAGATGATCCAAGTTTTAAAAATATTAGGGGTTGAAAAAAATAGTTGTTCTTTTCATTAGCTCAAATAATTTAATCGAGGCGGTGGAAACCTGTTAAATCAGCTTTGTCACCAGAGGAAACCACTCCATGCACCAACCCCTTTCAGTGCCAGCTCATTCTTTTAAAACACAAGGTAAGTAACACGAATGTATAAGCTAGTACTTTGTCTGGCTTTGTATTAAATGTCCCACCTGAAAAGTCTTCCAGTTGAAGTGCAAAGACAAGATTTCATAATGCATCCTCATTACTGCTTCCTCTCCCTCTCCTTCCAGCCTAGCTGTTTCTATTCCTTACTTTCATTCTTGTTTACTCCCTCCATTTTCTTCCAACTTGTGTGTTGCCAAAGTTGCTTATCTCCCTTTTCCATAACCAAAGTATACAGATGTGGCTCTATAGATTCCAGTGCATTAACAGGCTAGCCAAAGGCAGGCAAACCAATACACAGAAACCCATTTATCTCAGAGTTCGATCTTTTCTTTACACTTCCCTACAAATCTAATTATAGGATTGCTCTACTGTGAAGTCTTTTCAATCTGCCTACATTTCCCCAGCTCTGAAGGATGATGTCGGGGAGCACATGAAGAGATGGGTTACCATGTTGAGTTTTCTTGTGTTTGTGTTTCAGGACTTTTCAGCCTTGCTGAGGAGTGAGGGTGCAAGAAATCTCCCAGTAATTCTCTCTTAGATTGTGTTTAAATACATCCTGAGAACATATAGCTTGATTCTGCATGGGGAGGGCACTGCGGCTGGGTGCTTGAGCATGGACCACTGCTATGGACCCCAGTGGAAAGCTTTGGATACTCAGCCCTGTGCAGGACTGAACTCTAGAAAAGAAGACTAATACAGCAAATACAAACACATCCTGATCATATATAAAGTAGAAATTAATACATGTAAGAGAGTTGCCCCTTCCTACACATTTCCTGTAAAAAATTATCAAAACAGCAAATCCAATGAACCTTTGACTAATACCCAATAGCAATTCAGAACTTTTGAGTTATGGTTTTGAAGCAGAAAAAAAGAAAGCTAATTTGGAGGCGATACAAGACATTGCATTGTACACAGCACACTGTGTGAAGGCCAGCTAATGAATTCAGATAGCTTGAAAGGAAAGGAAAATGAGTGTCTTATGTACAAATGCTTCTCATTGTCATTTCATTTACTCTAATTCTGTGTATATACAGTCATATTTCTTCAGCTTAAATTTATAATAACTCTAAGGAAACCAACAATATGTTAAGATGCAGTTATTAAAAGAAGAACTGGATCTACAGTTTGCAGTCAGTATTTAGTGCTCTGAAATACTTAGATATCCAAAGAAGCAGGGGAAGAAACTATAATAAGCTTGAGGGAATCAGTCTTGAATTAGAATCATAGAATCATAGAATTGTTAAGGTTGGAAAAGACCCTTAGGATCATCAGGTCCAACCATTAACCTACCACTGCCAAGTCCACCACTAAACCATGTCCTCAAGTACTGCATCTACCCATCTTTTAAATACCTCCAGGGATGGGGACTCAACCACTTCCCTGGGCAACCTGTTCCAGTGCCTGACTACTCTTTCAGTAAAGAAGTTTTTCCTAATATCCAACCTAAACTTACCCTGGCGCAGCTTGAGGCCATTTCCTCTCGTCCTATCGCCTGTTACTGGGGTGAAGAGACCGACCCCCACCTCTCTACAACCTCCTTTCAGGTAGTTGTAGAGGGCAATAAGGTCTCCCCTCAGCCTCCTCTTCTCCAAACTAAACAACCCCAGCTCCCTCAGCCGCTCCTCATAAGACTTGTGCTCTAGACCCTTCACCAACCTCGTTGCCCTTCTCTGGACACGCTCCAGCACCTCGATGTCCTTCTTGAAGTGAGGGGCCCAAAACTGAACACAGTACTCGAGGTGCGGCCTCACCAGTGCCAAATACAGGGGCACTATCACCTCCCTGGTCCTGCTGGCCACGCTATTCCTGATACAAGCCAGGATGCCATTGGCCCTCTTGGCCACCTGGGCACACTGCTGGCTCATATTTAGGCGGCTGTCAACCATCACCCCCAGGTCCTTTTCAGCCAGGCTGCTTTCCAGCCACTCCTCCCCAAGCTGGTAGCGTTGCCTGGGGTTGTTATGACCGAAGTGCAGGACCCAGCACTTGGCCTTGTTGAACCTCATACAGTTGGCCCTGGCCCAACAATCCAATCTGTCCAGGTCCCTCTGCAGGGCCTTCCTACCCTCCAGCAGATCGACACTCCCACCTAACTTGGTGTCATCTGCAAACTTACTGAGGGTGCACTCAATCCCCTCATCCAGATCATCGATAAAGATATTGAACAGGACCGGCCCCAACACTGAGCCCTGGGGAACACCACTCGTGACCGGTCGCCAACTGGATTTGGCTCCATTCACCACCACTCTCTGGGCTCGGCCATCCAGCCAGTTTTTAACCCAGCTCAGAGTGCACTTGTCCAAGCCGTGAGCAGCCAGCTTCTGCAGGAGAATGCTGTGGGAGACGGTGTCAAAGGCCTTGCTGAAGTCCAAGTAGACAACGTCCACAGCTTTCCCCTCATCCACTAAGCGGGTCACCTTGTCATAGAAGGAGACCAGGTTAGTGAAGCAGGACCTGCCTTTCATAAACCCATGCTGGCTGAGCCTGATCCCCCGGTTGTCCCACACATGCCGCATAATGGCACTCAGGATGATCTGCTCCATGACCTTCCCCGGCACCGAGGTCAGGCTGACACATATTTTGCATAAATAAAATGCAAGCACAGATGTAGAGCATGGGAGATGCAGGCACTGGGGCTTAGCTTCTATTGCACTCCTGGTACAGCACGCATGCAGCCATATTACGTGATACACTGCAGCCACCCCTTCCCTCTGATTCAGCCTGAAAAAGCCCTGAAAAAGAAGGTTTTAAGCTTACTGTTAAAATAGTGCTAATGCTTTCATTTAAAATGTGTCAAGGCACAGGGTAGAGTCTTAACCGACACCTTGCAAACACAAAAAAAAATAGAGAGAGGAAGGAGTGCACCAGATTAAACTGGTTTTTTCTGCGTCTTTTTAGAGAAGAAAAGGGCATGGGAGGGAGAAAGAAAGGTCCGAGTTGAATAAATGTAAATGTATGAATGAGACACTTCTAAGCATACCCAGGTGTCTTGCCAGCTCAATGCAGAGAGGTCACAGAGAAATAGAATGTCTAATCATTGGAATAAACACAGCTGTGCATACTTACATTTTCCATACCTATTCTGCTAGTGGGGAAAAAAATAATCACCCCTCAGAAGATCTTTTCCAGCCCCTTCTAGCTTCTTTATTTTTTTAATCCAAATTTTTTCCTTAAGAAGTGTGCGAGAGTTATTTTTTAATTTTTTTTGGGAAAAAAAAAAATTAAGCTCCATACCCTGATTGGCTGTTCCCTTTCAGATGATTTTTAGCATTTGGAATGTTGCTTTGCCCTCGAAACATTTTTGGTATCAAATTGTATGGAAGTGTGTGAAGACAATTTTTTCAGTATGGAATTTAATACTTGTGAAATTTTAAGGCAGAGAAGGAGGAGACTAAAAGGAATTTTGGACAGAAAATGCAAAACTGGCAAATTTTGTTTGGACGGAGCCAATGGGGAAAAAGAATAAAACTAATTTTGCTCAACGTGAGGCACACAAAATTCAGCAGGAACCACTGAAGGTTATAATTTTAAAAAATTCCTACAAGCTTGAGAAGAATATTTGAAAACCTTCGAATTCATCACAAATCTTTTGAATAGATATGTTGTTTCAAGATTTTTTACAAACCAAATTTGAACAAAGAAATCTGGCTGTAAAAAACCAAACATGCTTTTGGATAAATCAGCTGGTCAAGTAACAGATATTAACTCTCCCTAGAAACCTTACCGCACTTGTACTCGCTTTTAAGGAATTCATTGTCACAGCATTCTCTTTTGCAAAGAGAATTTATGACAGGGTAGGAAGGCTCCTTGAAAAATTAAGTTGAATAATTGAAACTATTCTTGTCTTGTGGACAGAAAGCTGCTTTTAGCACGTCATTTGAAAACAAGGGGCTCAGCCACCAATTACTGCTGCAGTACATGCAAAGTATGTATGGATAAAACTTGTAGATACCAGTCTGCTATTGAGAATTATAGCAACTGCTATCTGCATTTCCATAAGAAATCCACATTTTTCTTTGTTTACTTTGCTTTTATAACTTGACCAAAAATATTGCTCCAAGCTGAAAATTTCTTTTAATTTACAGGACCAGGGAAAAAAGGTTTGTTGTTTTATTAAAATAACCTCGAGTCTGTTACAGCTCAAAAATAAATTTTGTAAAAAGAGATTTTACTGTTGTTTTAAGAATGTGATACATTTGGTACTTTGGAGATTGAGCAATGACGGAACATATTTACAGGGCATATTTACAGGGCTTGATGGTAGTCTGAAGTCCTATAATTTTCAGCCTCCCTCACAACTGCTTTGTCTTCAGCAGGCATATGTCCTTTGGGAGACTACTCCCACCCAGCTGAGAAATCATCACCCCTTTCCCGAGCCACGGGATCTCCATGCAGGCTGCTTTGCCATAACAGAGAAGCTACTGATGAACAGGGCAAACTGGCACTCTCAGCTTCCCTTGAAGCTGGACCTGGCTGACAGAGTTCACCTCTTTTGAGGTAGCAGACATTAATCAAGGCGGCGGGATTAGATGGGAATGATTTTGTTGACGCGGCTTTCCGTCTTAGCGCTCCTTCCCAGGGCAGACATGGACATGGCAGAGAGATGAGACACGGGAGATATAGGCAAAAACCCCAACTGAACTTTCTTGATAAACAAAAGTCTTTTTTTTTGTCTGAGAAAAGTAGAAACAAAAGAGAAAGCGACAGAGTGAGATCATTATGGCTAATTCTCTTTTAAATATCCAGGCCAATTCAGATAATGTTATAGCAAGGGCCATATTGAAGCAATTTTTAAATAACCTTTCCCGCCTGCTTCTGCACAACCTTATCACTGTTCTTCCTACACCGGGAAGCAAAGCTCCCACCCAGCCTTCAAGCAGTGCACAGGGCTTGCAATGTGCTCCGACAGCAGCTCCCTTGAGCACACTCGGCAAGTGAAGGGCTCTGCTTCACCTTTTAAGGTACAGCTTCATAGTTGTATGCTACACAGGTTTTAAAAAACATTTTTAAAAACCACACTGCTGGCAAAAAACCACATGAAGTGAAATCATCTCTTTAAAATGTATTTTTAAACAGTTTCCTCACACAGTGGAGCCCATTGAGTATACAAATAGCCAGTTTTAAATAACTGGGAGACTCAAAGCTGTGGGGCAGATCAAATACTCACTAGCAGGGGATATCCAAAGCTAAACTTTCATTAGGTGCATTTTAAAACTTTGCAAGTTCGCAAGAACCAGAACCAGCTTTGTAATTCCAACGGCCCAACGCAGCTGTTGACTTTTGGAAGTCTAGTTCAATGCTGCTCCATAGTGAGAACACGTCCAAACACTTCTCCATCGTAGCAAGTGGAGGATGAGACGGGTGCTGAACTTCCTGAAGGACTGAGGCCATGGAGAGAGCTCAGGAGAGCAGCAAGAATGAGACATCTGTGTAACCTGCCACATGGGAAAAGCCTAAGGGACTGGGGAAGTTCAGCCTGGCGAAGAGCTGAGGGGAGTAAGAAAATATCTCTAGATACAGAAAGGAAGGCAGGGACCAATTAATCTCATTAATCTACAAGGCCAGAAGAAGAAGTAACCGGGTTTGGATTACACAAGTGTTACAATAAGAAAAATGCTGCAAAACATTCTCTGTTACAAGGAGTAAGAAGGGAAAGTGCTGTCAGGGCACTGGACCAAAATGCAAAGGGCTTGATTTATTTTCTAGCTCTGCTGTAGATTTCCATCATGTCTTCAGCTTTTCCATCACTGAAGGAGGATCAATGAGTTAATATCAATGTATGCAAGTTATAGTAGAAATAGTTATAGTAGAAATAGTGACCGAACTTACGTCACATCAGTTTTACACCCATATAACTACACTGCACGTGTACATGAGAAGAAGATAATGAACAAAAAAGCCTTGTAATTTCTTTACAATTAAGGCCATGTAAGAACAGCAAGATAAACCGCTGCTTGTGTACAGCCTATTCACAAGTCATTCCTAGACAGACAGCATCATCCAGGGTTATTAGTTAATCTTTGGTTCTCTGATTTGGCACCCAAAAAAGCAACTGTCTAAGGAACAGTTTAAATGACATTTAAAAATGTTTCAATTCTTCTATATGAAAGAATATTTTGCTTTGCTCAGTATGAAATATTCCTTTTGGTCACTTTTAAGAGAAGCATATGAGACTTAAGTTGCAGGGAGGGAGAAGGAGCCAACTTTTTTTCATCCAATGGCTTCTGCTGCAGAGGAGAAGGGAGTTCAATAGTCCTCTTTCCAGGAGCCATAGCTGGGGAGCTCCTTATCTGCCAGGCTCCAGCATCCCAAGGCAAAGGAAGCTGTCAATTTATCTTCTTGGCACTGTTCCACTTTTAATGCTTGTATTTAGATTTTTCGCTTGAGGTGAGATGTTTCACCTTTGGAATCAGTGTTCTCCCCACCAGTTTCAGGACACATGTCCACCTGCCACCCCTTCTGGCTAAATGATTTGTCAGCAGCCCACACAAAGAGCAGTGTCAACAGAAAGGACTGCTGGGGACCCCACCTGGAAACACAACTGTGTCAGAGCCATGGCAGGGACAGGCAGGTCGTAACCCTCTCAGGCAGATATGGATATTGAACTTGGGTTCAATTCAGCCTGGAAGAGTGTCCTGGCTGTTGACTAAAATGGGAACAATATCATCACCCTCTATTTAGGCTGTCTGGCAAATCTAGCTTTCCTGCCCCCAAATTAAATTTTACTGAAATTATTCAATGAACTGGAATATCCAGCTGGAATTAGGTAGTAGTATCAGTCCACCCAAAGTCAGGGATGCTAATTTTTTTGCCCAACAACTGAAAATCAGCAAAAGTAAGGAATATCACAGTTCATTATCATTACAGAAGGTTATACATGCCACTAGGAGAATAGGCTACAGAACAGAAATAGGACTTCTTTGAAAGAGGGTAATTAACCCTCGAATTGGGTCGGACAGGAACGTGATAGAGCATCAGTGACTTGCAGCCTTTAAGTCATGATCTCCCGTCTTTCTGAAATGCAGGCTATGATTGAAGGAGAAGTTAAGGGCCTGATGCTCAAATCATTAGATAAGGTTTGATGACTTGTGCTGTGCAGGTCAGACCACGTACCCATGGTGCTCCATTAGGGCCTTAACGTCCCCAATAACAGATGAAATGGAAGTCAAGAACCGGACTGTGACAATGGCTGGCTTTACTCTTAGCGTCACATTTAATGTGTCACACTGAGGACTACCTGTGAACAGTAACCCGCTGGAAAAGCTAGTTCTGGTTGCATTTATGTATTGAATTAGTTGCAGGTAATTGTGTGATTATTCATTTTCCATTCATTCTCAGAGCTCTCACTTTTGATTTAACTTGAGTGACTTTCAACGAGTTTGAGCTCCATTGAAACAGAGCACGCAGAGATAAGAACATCCACGCACAGACTCATGCTTAAATTACAATGATGTGAATTAAAACCCGGCTTGTTGTTCCGCTCCCAGCCTGGATGCAAACAAAATCACTTGAGGCACCACAGAGCCCTGAACGGTGTACAATTTAATTGCTAATCACCACTGACAGCCTGTTGGCTCGGTAGGCAAGCGACACAACGTGTGAACTGCCAACAAGAAGTGAGTCGGCAATAAATAAAGATACGGATTCTGGGATTTCGGCTGATTCCAGCCAGCCCGTGGGGATGACAGAAAGGGGAATTTTGAAACCTCTTAAGAAGCTGGTTACAGCCGGGCCCAGTGGAAAAAGAACATGGGCCAATTGCTCCATGTTGTGGCCCCAAACTGAGCTGGTTATTACGAAATGCCATTCTCTGTCGCTCAGCTGGTGTTCCAGAGCATCACTGATCCTGAGTTTACTGGTACAGTCTGGCTAAATTTGATTGCCCTGCAGTCACTTGATCCTATTTCATGGCCAATTTGCACTACTGGTCTGGTGCACGGCAGAGGCTGTCTTGGCCGCTTCTCACAGCAGCATCCAGTAGAGATCTGCTGGCCCAAAACTGGAGTGACTCAGCAGAGAAGTTGGTTTTGCACGTGTGAGCCTGACTCATCTTCCAATTACTGAGGAAATGGTTTTATCCAGGAAATAGCCTACACCATCAAGGCATTTTCACAAAATATGCTTTCCTCAGTGTCATTCCTAGAAAACCATTCAAACACACGCTCAAAACCAAGATGGGTTAATCTCTTAGAAAGCAAAATTACGGCATTGCGTGGAGAGCTTGCAGGGCCAGGAATACACATTTCCCAGTGGAGATACCAGGGCTCTGTGGCAGAAGAAGACCTGAAATCCCAAGTCGGGGGCTGCACCAGAGAATGTCCCTTAGCGAGGGGTCTGAGACCCTGCCAGCTCTCAGGGAGGGGTTAGTCTAACGCAGGATAACCATCACCTCTGAACAACCAAGCAGAGAAAAACCTTACCACCCTTGACTCTAACCTCTGCCTGTCCCGTAGCTGAAGCGGAGGGCAGCTCATCCTCCAGTATCCCGGCATTTCCCAGGCTGTGCTTCTGCTCCCTGCCTAGCAAGCACACAGCCCCGCTTGGTCCAGGGAACTGCATTTACTGCAAAGCAGAAGGAAAATACAAAATAAAAGAAGTTTCTCTGGGGGAAAGGAGTGATCAATGAAACCGTTGCTTCTGCGGTGCAGCTGCTTGATCCTGCGGGATATCGATGAACAGCCCTTTGTGGATTAGTAGAAAGAACCAGCACTGTTGTGTTACCAAGATAAAACTATTCAGGTGTGAATTTCCCATTCCTTTAAGACATAAAAAACCCCTGACAGCAACTTCTGAGCACATCCTATTCTTCTTTCCTCCTCAGAACCGTGGTAGAAAAACAGTTTATTGATCTCTGCTAAGAAATCAAATGTTGTTATAACTCCAAAGGGTGTCCAGTTACAGAGAAAATCGGTGGTAATCGGAAGCTTCGCGCAGACCTCGTGTGACCCTGCTCATTCCGGCACAGAAAACTGTTTTTGTCTAACTTCGAAAGAAACCAGACAAACCCTGAGAGGTTACTTATAATCCTGACACCGCTCTCAGAATTGCCATATGCTGGGAACATGCCTTCTTGCCTATCTACAGTATATATCTGAAGGACTTTGTTACAGCCCTGATATTTGGCATATCTTAAGCCTATTTAGAACATTAACACCATCAATCACTTGGTACGGGGCCGAGCAGCTGGATGAACCTTGGCTATCATGCGAAGGCTATTTGTCATCTGGGCAAGTCTGTTTGGCATATAACGCTCCAGTCCCAGAACAATTTTACCTCTCCAAAAATATTCCCTTTGATTCAGGAAACACGTGATTAATAACAAACAAGGGCTTAAAGATGGAGGTCAAGGCTGAAGGCTTAACCAAACAAGTGCATTGCTTACTAATGTTTGCCTCAGCCTTCAGATATTCCCTTGAAGAGCACCCTCGGTGGAGAAACGCAAAACTGTACCTAAATAACACCAGATTTGACAGACCTGCGCGGTTGTGGCCACAACAGAGGTTCTCCTCAACTGTGATGATGCTGTTCTTACAAACTGGTAGCCAGAAAACAAACCTCTAACGGCAACCCACATTTAGGATGAACTGTGTCCACATTACCTTCCCATTCTCTCCAAGACAAGCGATACTCGGCACTTCTGACATTTAGGCAATTAGCCCTCTCTTTAAAATAAGAAATATTAGCTGAAGTATCTTAACCATCTGTGTGAGCCAAAATAAGAGCAACGGAGTTTACATAAACAGTCTTAGCATGCTTAACAAGCATGTAGCTAATGATTTATTTTTTTAAGCCTCAACAATAGACACTACTGGATATAAGCAAGTACTTCATCATTTGTGTCTCTGTGCTGTTAATGAAAGACTAGTAATTAGTGGGTGACTAAACTTCAAAAGTACATGTTGCTTCAATACATGGTGTTGTAAAAGACAGATTCTGCCCAGCCATCTGCAGAGCCAGACGGAAAAGGGAGGAGAAAAGTATTTTGAAAGTTTTCCTTATCAATTAAAGTATTTTGTTTGTATCTTCAGCCCCACTTCTTAACCTCTCCCCATCTTCTCCGTATTTGTGAGTTGCCTAATCTTGTTTAGAGTGTAAATAGGCAGGGAAGTTGTGTGTCACTGTATTTTTATAAACAGATTCCAACATAACACAGTGTAATCTAACATCTGATCTGCTGTGAGGTTTGCTGGGTACAAGGCATAGGCAACGCTTGTGGTTCCAGGGACGACCCTGTTAAGCAATGACAATGCATGCAACCCCCAAATTTGTTAGCGCTCATTGTTACTAAAGCAGGGTGAGTGACCTTGTCATATTTAACAGCTCTGAGCAGACACAGCAGTGGAGATCCTGAGGGCAAAAACAGAATTTCCACTAGTGATGTAATAATATACCAGGATAATTAACCCCTTTTCCACTTCCAATGGCTTGAATAACTGCATAGTCCAGCTGGCAAACTCCTGATGCTCAGAACCCATGCGGCCAGGATTTGTACAAACAAAAAACAAAACAAAAGTCATAAGCGGTCTGTCTCGTCTCTGAACAAGTGCAGCATTCAGAGGGGAGTGTGGCTGTAGCCCGGCAGTGGTCACGCTAGCACAGACGCCGCCACCTCCGTCTCCCAGCGCTGCTGCAACAGCAGCAGCAGACACAAAGGGTGCACGCAATGGCAAGAAGCGACCCAAGGATATGGCAAAAGATGCACGTTTTTAACTGCTTTTCAAATGGAGCTGAAAACCCTAGGGACTGAGGAGTGAAATATCTTGTTTACAGTTAAATTCCTGATCCACGTAACTAAGCAACACAGCACTATGGCTCCATAAAGTGGAAGCAAAGTTAATTTTTTAACAATGCCACATTACCTTTGTACATCTTGTTCCTACTCTCCCTCAGGGTCTTACATGAATGAATCAGAAAATTGCTCCCTTATGTTAGGCTTGTGTCTGCACCTGCATTAAATTCATGTCAGAGAGGGGTGGAGGAGGCAAACGTTGGGAGCACCAATAGGATGGTACCTCCGGATTGCAACTCCCAGGCTGTCCAACATGACAATTGCCTTTAATAGCTTTTTGAGGCACTACAAGAAATGAGCCTTGCACCGGTGGTGGTCCCTTCAGATAAAAAAAAGAATAAAACCAATTTGGGGTCTTGTTTAGTTTAATGCCTGTCTCCCATATGGCTGGTCATCCCCCTGCAAATAGTCATGGAAATGCAGTCCATGCAAATGGGAATTAATTACTTACACTTACAACATTTTTGTAAATAAAAGGACTTTCTTTGCACCAGACTAATATTTTTGACGGTAGAAAACTGGAGTTTCAAGCTGTTGAATCTGGGGCCTGCGGGTGTCTCAGTGCTGGATTCCTGGACCAATGCCCACAGCCTTGGTCTGGCTTTGGGCCAAATCCAGAGCTGAAAGGGCCTGCTCTCTGGTTCTGGTTTTGGATGTCGCTTCCATGATTTTGGCACAGGCGGATCGGAACACAAGCTCAGCCTTGAACCCCAGCATTAGACTAAACCTAATCTGAAGCTTCAGCCTGCTTCACATTATTCCTGCTGGTTAATTCCAGCTGTTAAACTTCTCCCCCCGCTACCAAGCCAGAGAGTGTTTTGTTGACAAATTTGCCATGCATTTCAAGGAAAGCAGGATCTGGCCAAGGCTTTGGGGTTATATATTTTTTTTCCACTGCAGGAAATGGAAGTGTTGGCAAAAATATTCACCGTTGTTTAGGATAAGAGAGTGTTTGGACATATCCAGTTTTAAGCGGTCTGCTTAGTCTGATACTCTTGATATATGAGACTGCAAAGAAATATGTCTAGGAGTCTTGGAATGAGGCATCTTTTTTATAAGATGAGTGAAATACACATGAGGATGAAATATTACTTGCATATTACCACCAAAGCTGGTTAAAATTCACTCAATTGACTCCAGATGTGGGTTTCTTCAGCAATTTTAAAGTTAGCACTACTGTAACTAGGTGTGAGGCCAAGGCAAACTACTCTAGTGCTTTATAGCACTTGGAAGCTACAGTAGTCAAATCAAAATATGTTACAAGAGAATCAGTTTCTTTAAGCTTAGCAGCAGGAAGGATTTAATATACTGAATACAGCCAACCCATCTTCATTTGAAAGAACATAAAATAAATCCTTACCACATTTGTGACTTATTATTTGCATAAAGGACCCAGTTCAAGAAGCAGATCCCTGGCATTACTCCTGCAAGCAGGGCCATACAACTCCACAATACTTTTTATTTATTTGATTTTATTTCCATGAAATTACAGCTATGCTTAAGGTGAGCATGCACCTCCATGCTCTGCTGATGCAGGTCAGTCATCTGAATGTTCAAAGCTACTTTTCAGCATTTATTAAGCACTTAATGAAGATATTAATTCTACTTTTTTGCTCATTTCCTCTGCTTGCTCATTCTCCTTGCAATTAGGAACTCTGTGTAAAAAGCTTCACAGAGGAATCCACTGTGGTACTCACCAGCAAGAAGTTTGACTCATCGTACAGTGATGGCACTGTGTATTTTAACAATGTCTTTTAGCATCTTATCTATTCACTAACCACTTATATTTACACTGGCACAGAACATTTCAGTTACTGCCTTCACTTATTATTTCATTATTAAGATGAGAGAGTGATTCCATAATGAAAGGTAAGCAGCCTCCTCAGTGCTTTCCTCACTAATGGCTGATGTTGTCCTGGGCTCCAGCCCAGCTCACCTTGGTGGAGCTTTGAATGGGCAATGCCCATCCTCTGCTCTGCTCAGGTTTCCATGGTCATGCTTTGAATGGGTCCCCATCCTCAGGGTCATCCTTGACACACCGACACCTCTATGGTGATAAAAAGACTACATTTCCCTGGCAGCTCCAACCAGTTCTGCTTTTTCCACTGCAAGGCTGGCAAGATCTTGCTCTTAAAGCCCCAGGTCCTGTAGCAATGAGGATGCCACCTTTCCTGAACTTGATTTTGTCTGCTGATTATTCATTTTGAGATACAAAAGGGCCTTTGGAAATATGACCCAAGGGCACCCTAAAAAATTAGAAACTGGAAGATAAAATTATTTATTTTAAAGTAAGGACCTTGCTCTGTGTAAACCACTCTCCTGACTTTTGAACTTTTAATGCTGGCAATATTGCAGCCATGCTATGCTGGAATGACAGACATGCTCCGCTTCCAGCACGGAAAAAGCTTTCCCTGGCTGCAAAGGAAGAAGTAAGATTTGCCACAAAATTGCATAGCAACCTAAGTGTTTAAGACTTTCTCTAAACCACTCAAAACCAGCTCCCTTCTGCGTGACATTTCCAGTGTGGGCATATTGCAAGAGGATAATTTTAATATATAATTTAAGGTGGTCAGGTAAGTCTGGTTTAATATATTTCATAGTGTAAAGCTTTAGAAAGAAAACCTGAGGTCATTTAGGGGTTTTGACTGACCTTCTGTTGAAATAGTTTTATCAGAAAACTGCCTTAGTGTGTGTTGGTGATGTAAAGACATATCCTCAGCTGGTAAAAATCAGTTTGTAGCTCCACACATGGCAGGGGGGCTTTGCCAAGTTACAATAATCTCATGCAAATTTCCCCTGATGATTTTAGAACTCGTTAGTTCTTTAGTAAAACATCGCTTTGCTAAAAGTTTAGAAGAGATGTGAGTAGCAGAGAAAAGAAAAAAGTGACAATAAAAAAAGGAGAAAATATCTTACACTTAAGAACCCTTGGCATGCTACACAGCACTATTTGATTAAGTGAAGTTGTAATACAAAGACAAGGATTAATCACACAAAAGAGCAACATAATTAATTGCAAAAGCTAAGGGAGAATTTCAAGAAAGAATGCATCCTTTCATTTAGCTTAAAAAAATACAATTAGCAACTATTACTGATTTCCTGGAGAAAGTCCAGAGCAGAATTAAAAATATCTCGAGTCACAGGGAAGTTCATTGGTCCACGGGGACAGACATGCTCAGCTGCGGGAAGCTTATATTTGCTCAGCAAACTTCTTGTTTTTAAAATGATCTGTGCTGAGTTACACATCAGGACACCCATGACTGGGTCTGTGCCAGGACTGGGGAACTCTTATTTTTAAATGCCCATTTTCTATTTTAAATAAAAAGAAAACTGGATTTCTGCCTGAAAATTTTGTATCAGCTGCCGTTACAGGTAATATTTAAAGATCATTGTAATTCAGAATAATCGTTACAAGCAATCAGAAAAACCTCATCCATTTAAAAATAAATACATTATAAAGGCATCATGAGCAGATCAATTTTATCTAAATTATTTTAGTTCACGTGGGGCAAATTGATGCATTTCAGAGGAACAATATCCTTTAAAAATTTATCCGCCTGGGATCATCTGGTCAGCCCTCGTATTTGTTCCAGGCTGCGTACACATGAATGCTGTTCAGCCACAGGCATCTAAGCAAAACTTGTAGCTGATGTTACCCATGCAGTGGGTTTTGTTCGTTCCTCCCTCCCGGGTACAGCAGCAACTCATGCACAGGACCGCTGCCTCCTCTGCAGAGACACAGGAGGATGCCACAAACAGCATCACCACACACCCAAAACACCCCTTTTTAAAAAGAAACTCCCACAAAAGCATGTGGCTCTATATCTCTGCACTCACTTGCGGCCTTTACTTCCCTAGGGTCTGCTCGGCAGACCCTGGGTTTACTGGAAAGTTTTCAGTCGACGTTGGTAGGAATTGAATCAGACCATAATGACACATGCATCCTGAGGGTGATCAGCCAAATGCCTAGCCTCACATCTTGGATTCATACAAAATGCTCAGGATGAGAAATTATTGTCTATGGAAATGAGCGGGGAAAAATCAATCAATGTCAACTGAGAATCTGGTCAGGCAGTTTTCAAGTGCATGGAATATGCCTACAGCACCACGCTGGTGCAAAAAGCTACAGATTCAGGTAAATACGCACTTAGTCAGGGTATGCCTAGATTGCAGTGAAACAAACCTACTTGCCCTGACTTTCAAGGCAAGCTGCATACACAAGTTCACTTCCAGGCTTGCTTCATACACTGTCTACCTTCAAAGGCATTCCCAACCAATGCTGTTTCTAGTGGTACATCTCTACTATTAAAAAAGGGATTAGTCCCAAACTTGATCCTAAATTCCCCTTGAATCTTGGCCTATTGGTTACAAAGAGCCAGACTGTGGTCTACATCCCTGATGCTTTGTGCTTTTGACTGAGAGCTGCCCTCTGCTTGAGAGACCCTTGGTGGGAGCAGAGCCAGCACAGCCAGCTACATGCCATCGCTTCCCACTCAGCCCAACAGAAGGGACATGGAGGTAGAAAAGGGAGGAGGAACAAATGCTTTTGGGGGCCATTCCAAGATGGGAGGAGTCTGATCAACCCTAAGGTTGTTCTAGCCTACCTTTGGGGTAAAGATGGCACAGAACAAGCCCCAAAACCTGGCAGCCACAAACACCTCCATACGCACCTTCCTCACTTAGCTGAGTCCAATTTGGTGTCACCCAAAACGCTTCTGCTAGTTATTTTATTTCACTGTAACCAAGCATTTCCCTTTGCTTGCTTTCTGTGCTGCTGTTGAATACATGAACAGTTTGTACATCTTCTGTGGTGCGTGAAAGCAAAGATGACCCATTGTATTTAAAGTTGTAAAGCAACAACATATATTTTATGTTCCAGGTACTCATAGGACCAAAAGTCTCTGCAGAAGGACATTGATCTGGAAGACCAGAACTGATGTAATTCTATTTTCAGGTGAAGAACAGATGTGGTAATTGTTGTAAAGATTTCTTAGCAAATGCCCATGTGAAGTGGCACTGATGAAAACACAAACTCTCGAGCAGTGAACTGCTTTGTATAGAAGTCGTCAGGGAGATTCCTGTATTTACAGGGAGATGGACTAGATGTTCTAATAGGTCTTTTCCGTCTCAGATTTTTATCACTATGATTCATGCTAATTGTTAGTGGGAAATCACTTAGTGTCAGTAATAGAGGTGACACATTCATTTCTTTTTAGTCATTGCACGTATATTGTATTTGAGGTGAAAGAAAGGGTTTATTTCTCCTCTCCTTTTCCCAGAAGCATGTTTGGATTTCATGCATAAATAGTCTTTCTTCCCTTAATCTGATTCACATGACAGTATGCATTTGCATAAAGCTTCTTCTTGGGAAAACCATTCAAACCTTTATCCAGAGACAGTAGACATGTCGCAGAATTATGTCCTGCTTTACAAGACAGCTTTTTTTTTCTTTTTCTGATGCTTTATTTGTATCATATGCTAATTTATTATAATAGTTATTAAGAGCACCAGGCCTTGCCTTTCAGCTTCCCACATTTCCCCAGGTATACCCTAACATTCCTCTCTTTTCAGCTGTGCTCATCTCCTGTCAGGAAGTAAAGAACAATTAATACACACTGCAGATAAAAACGTTCACACCAACCCACTCGTTATTTGTTGTGGCTACAGCTCCAGTGTGCTTTATGCTTTCTAGACATCCAAGCTGGATCTGCCCCAGCAAGAATGTGAATGGTAACAAACCATAAAGTTGCTGATTTTTACCACACCACCTGTGGTTGGCCAGAGGGACAGTACTATAATTTAGCCTAAAAACAAAGTTCTGGGTCAAATAAAGCTCAGATTCAGACCTGGGACTTTAAATTCTTCCAGTCTGTGCTTCAGAGACACTCACATGTTGAAAGGGGATAAGAAGTGAAGTCAGGATAGCAATTGCCCTCACTGGCTTTCTGCCACCTTGAGCTAAAATCCTACCCCTAGTAGCTCCACTCAGGAGAATCTGAGCCCTTGAGACCAGGACTGAAGAACAGCCCCACCTTTTCACTTCAAATGCATCCAGTTCCCTAACCAAGATGGAAAGTTTCAAACTCCCATCCTATCTCCTTCCTAAATTCCATGTGGAAAAGCTCCCACCTGAGACGGAGTTCATATTCTAAAGCTTTGAGCTGTTATTCTTAAGTCAACAGAGTCACACTGGGATAAAGCTAAGCCCCGACTCTATCCCTGGCTTCCACTTTGGCCCATTTCTAGCTCTTGGATTCACAGCAATATCCTTCTGGACTCTGACAAAATGTAGTGCATGGGATAACTCATTTTTGTGGCTATGTAACTGAAGAAAGAGAGATCCAGTCTACGCAATCTTAGTTTTGAAAAAGCCTATGATTTATAATGTAACAGCAAATCTAGATATATTTTATGGCTTTTAATAAACAATAAAATTGCTCTGGACACTTTTATGAAGCCAGGTTTCTTTTGTTCCAATCCTGAAATAAAAGTTTGAACAGAGCCAGTATCAATATTTTTCCTCTTGATAAACTATTATATGTTTCAGAAAGCCAAAATCTATATAAACTTCACTAAAACCTTACTTTTCCATGGAGTCACGATGTCTCAAGTTGATACAATATTTACCATCATAACTGAATTATAAAGTGTCTTCTCGGGAAAGAGAAGTATAGATAGATGTTATATCAACATTAAGTCAATAGTTAGCATAAGCATAGATTAGCATCCATTCAACAGAGAGCTAGAATTGTGTCAAGGGGTTTGGTGACACCATAAACCACAAAAGCACAAGTCAATTAGCCTCTCCTATAGGAAGATTTTAAATTTGCAGCTCAGCTGAAGTGGCTCTCAGTGAACTAAAACAGTGATAAACATAACAATAGATCACTGTGTGCATGTTTAGATACCCACATAAAATAATTTCAAAGCAGTCAGAGGGATGCAGGTAAGTACCTTCCAATGAAATGAATGAAGGCAAAATTCTAAATCCAATCGTCTATATATTAAAATTACAGCTATTTTTACATCAGTTATTTCACTGAGGTAATTTATAAGAGTAATGGTTTTCGGAATGGGGCCCCAAATTTTCAAAATGCAGCAACAGTCCTTAACTATCAGGCTTATTTAATGTGCATGCACACTAAAGAAGGTGAAGGTTAAATATTATGTTTAAAATAATTCAGTAATTGGGAAATGAATCCTTTAAAGAGACAAAAATGATTCAGTGGGAGGCAAGCATTCTCCTTCTGCTGCTCTGTGCAACCTTTGCATTCCTAATTATTCCATGTTGAGTAATACATTACAAAAAGGAGAAAGGATTATGTATGTGCAGAATCAATTCAACTCTTAAGGAAAGGAGAAGTAAGGTAAACCAGAGAATTCATCCATTATGAACAAAACATCATTGGAGGTTTACAATTCAGAATCACTTTGGTACCCAACACACTGAAGTCCTGAGATCTATCTCCTCTCCTGGAGATAACCATCCACATGAAGACATCAGTTTTGTTTCTTGGATCTGTACAGCTGTCATTACCACAAAAAAAGGCAACACTATGTTACTTGGACAGACCTAACCCCCTGTCTGTAATCGAGTTATTCTGCTCAACAGAGAGACTCACCGGCACACACGTGTTTTGAAAGAGCAAGCACTCACAGCACTTGTGACACTGCCAGCTGCCTTATACCCCATGGGTCTTCCACTCTCTGGTGAAACTGGGGTTTCATTTGAAGGCTGCAGCGTATTCCGTCACGGTACCAGCATACACGGTGTCCATAGACTCGGGAGATTCTTCCTTAGTAAGGAGTTCTCTCTTTCCACATCCTCACAATCCTGTTTTCACCCACCCCAAAGAGAAATTAAATGAAGAGGGGACAAATTCACTGAGAAGGGGACAACTCCAGATAAGCACACCTCAAATATATTCCTTTGTATCCCCTGTAGTGAATCATGTACACAGCCCTTAGGTATAAAGAGCTCTCTTATAATGAGCAAGCAGCTTTCCCGGGAGACCAGGGGCTGCTCTAAGGCTCAGGTTGGATTACACCCCACCCGCTCGAGTTTCTCTCTTGCTGTTGTTGTTGGTACAGCCTGTACAGTTGAAGAAGAGGATGTACAGGAGAGAGAGAGCGCCAGTGAAAAAAAGAGCTACCGGAGCTCAGCCCTGTTTCTTCCAATGAGCTGGATATGCAAAAGGGCTCCACAACATCCATTTAAGGAGCGTGGTGGTCTACATGTGGTTCCTAGTCTGTATACAATGTATATTCCCCAGAAGAGGCTGGGGAATGTATATTCCCCAGGAGAGGCTGGGGAATATCCTGTGTGACGTGGTAACAACACCAAGTTACCCCTAAGCTTTTGTTTTACCACAGTATATTCCTCTCCAGCATTTGTTGATCATTTATTGCCAAATATTGAAAAAAAAACCCAAATATGAGATTCTTAGTTTAAGAATTCAAACCAGTCCCTGACTGGGACTGCCAATATACCACATCCTACAAAGCAGAAAGTCTTAGAGAATGAGGTGCGCAGGGGCAAAGACTGGTAAAGGGATGGAGGGACCAGCTTTGCTCTCTGTGCTGGTCTGACTTCATCACTCCAGTTCTCCATGCAAAGTCCCTGCTGTAGAAACACTCTCCTACTTTCTGATGTGGTGTGACCAACAGAAGAAAACTGCAGCAATGAGAGACACACATCTCCCACTGCCCAAGCTGCTTCCCCACTCTGCATTCAAATCAATAAAAACCACTCCAGATTGTTTTTTTTTTCTCCTGTCCAGCACATGAAGTCAGCCTGAGACTCCTTTGCAGGATGGTTTAAGTAACCACTGCTCTAAAGCATCGAGGGACCAAATGAACAGTGCTAGCTGTTGAGAGACAGTGAGCCCAAAAAACCTATTTGTGGATAAGCCCCTATAGCCATAGAATAATGGCAATACCCTAGCAAGCCGTAAAGATTGCTCTTCTCACACACACAGATCTGCCAGACCAGGAGAGCGCTGTTGAGAGTGCTTGTGCTCCGAGAGGGCACCGAGGACACTCAACTTACGTGTACCTGCCCCTGGAGATGTTCCATATCTGTAGCTAACAGAAATTACATAAACTTCTGTTAGTGGCCAAAGTTAGGACTCAGGTTTCTGAAGTGAGGAATGGCTGCTTTTTCTTACTGAGATCAGTAACAGCTGAAGAAATCCAACAACCTTTTTTTATGAGCCCCTTAGAGCTTGTAAAATGGTATTAGCTATTATCATAGTTAATATTGCTTGATGTGGAAATATAAACTTGGGAAAACAAGTACTAAAACATTTGTGTAAATGTAACTCCTGACATTTATATTTATTAATTTGCTTTTGAGCAGTTTTCCATATTAAAAAAAGAGATTGATTACTCTGAATGAGGAAAATACCATGTTGTCACTAATATATTTTATTTGATTACAAAAGCAATAGAAAAAGGTCTTTAATATAATTCTTATGCACAATTCAGTATGCAAGATTTTTTTCAAATCTAACACACACTTGACAAGAAACAGATATGTTGAAAGACATCAATAAATGTACTGATTAAGAGTTTGAGACACTTACTTTAAAAATCTGGAGCAAAGGATGACTATTCTAATTACCTAAGACATGTGAAGTCAATTGTCCTTAATACTTTAAGAATGACAGATTACAAATGAATAGATATTAGGGCTTTCTGCTCTGTTGCTTGCTGAAGAATCTGTTGAAGGACAAGTACTTGGATATGTCACCTTGTGTCTGAGGAGGGGGGGAGTGAAGAAGAATGAAAGGATGATGATGGGAAAAGTGAGATTATCTCAGTGTTGCATTCTTTCCTAAACCCAAAGTGGGAACTGATTCTCCAAGAGAAAACAATGCTTTGTGTTTTTCAATTAGAAATACTTAAAGGTGTATGCAGCTCAGCAGCTAAGCTCCAAGCGTTAGGGTCTCTTCACAGCTCTGAGTAGTGCTAAGAAACTGCACAGACCGTATTTTCCATATATATATATATATAAAAAAATTAATTCTCTTTAGTGCTGGAATAACACTGCTGCTTTCAAGAGAAAAGGCTCAAAACAACAGTTAAACTTCTAATGATGTTAATACAAACCTTCAGCTAAATAAAGATTTGGTCTTTGTTCTAAGTGAGTCTGTGAGCAGCTTTGCCTTCAAACAGAAAAGGCATACCTGGGATCCAGCCCTGCTCCTCTACAGGTCAGGAAGAGTATGGATTGAGGTTAGCAAGTGTGGTATTTCCTTTAAGTAATGATTTTTACATGGAAACAGACTGTGAGAACTACAGTGTGAGTCCAGGGTCAGTACAGTCATCTAGTTTACATCTCCTGCATAAAATAAGCCATAATTTGCTGCTTCCAGCACGTAAGCCCATTAGGGACCTTTTGCCATCGTATTTGTACATAGCCACGTGAGGCAAAGAAAACCCAGCAGAAGTCACACAGCAAACACAGCAAGTGCTATGGTCCATGAGGTCCTCCCAGGACAGCTACTACAAGCAGCCGCAGCCTATGCCAGGTTATATAGCAACAGCCTCTCCTGGCAGAAGGTCCCTTGGTGATGGGGCTGGTGTGGACCCAAACAACACAGCTTGGTCTTCACCCCTCTGTGACAGACAGAAGCAGTTTATGTTCTCCTGGTGACTGATGCTCGTGCATTAATGCCTTCCCACCACTCTTTAGAGAAATCTCATTTAAACTGGTGACCTTGCCATAGAGGTATTTATGACATGTTCATTACCCAGCATCTGAACACCTGGAAGAGAAAAGGCTCTGGATTCTATTACCAATCCTCTGAGTTGTGCTGTTCCACTAATTACTTTTAATTCTAATTTATTATAAATTACATGGCTATTTCTCTGCCCATCTTTCTCTTTCTGCAAAAAGTGCAGTGCAGAAAAATTATTTACTCTTATCTAAGTCACCAAGTGCGAAAATGAGACTATATTTCTGTTCAAATCCACAAGAAAGAAAACTGCTTTAACAAAAAATGCTTTATGCATAAAATAATTACATTTATTTATGTAAATAAATATTGGCATCTATTGTCCCCAACACAATTAACATTCCATTTCCAGGGAATAATCCATGGGCAGTGACTGAACCCAAAATGCAGCTCCTGAGAAGGAAAATTTCAACAAACACGTATAGAAATACACCCAAATACATCATGATGGGTAAGGGACACAACAAAACCAGTAAATCACTGATAGCAGTTATAAATTCAGCAGCAGATCTGTTAATATCACAGTCCTCTAAACACAAGGGATATTTACCCTGCCTGGGTTTTAGCAACACAACCTCCCTTGTAGATACAAAATGCCAGTTAAATAGAGGGCTTGTTCTCCTGTGGCTTTCCCAGAATTTAACCCAAGATGAACTCTAGCTAATATATCTGTGCTGCTATCTGCTACAAATAACCCCACTGCACACAAGACTGATGATAAACGTTTTTATGTTTTTATGTTTTTTGGTTTTTTTTTTTGTTTTTCTTTTTCCCCCTCCAGAAAGGCTGTTCCCTTTAGTGTGGACAAAGTAAAAACACAGCAAACAAAAGGCACACATTTAAAAGCCTTAGAACATGGACTCCTTATTTTTTACCCTGTGATAGGCTTAAAAAAATTGTGGGTAGCAGCAGAGCCCAAAATTCATATTACAAATTTTAAATAAGGGTATTTGCTCAGAAATACTTTTTAAAAGTACTCAAGAAAACAGGACGCAGCACTATTTGGTGATGTTCTCCTCAAAGCGTATAAGATAAAGAGGGAAAGGTGAAATTTAAAGGCAACAGAACAGCACCCATCTGCCAGGACCAGAGAATAAATTGAAAGCAGTCCTATAAACCACTTATTTATAACATGAAATGAGTGAAGAGGTAGAAATTGAACTGGAGAATTTTCTTCTCATCCTCCCACTTTACTCCCTACTTGAGAACAATCATAAAAATTCAAAGTAATTTGGCACTACGGCCCATTCTCTTGTTCGACTCCTTAATGCATTTCTTCTAGTTATTCTTAAGAGCTTCATTAGGCAAACAATTATATGATTCATGCACATCTAGGACAGAAAATATTTTAGTGAACTATTACAATTCTTGACTCCACATTCTTATGGTCAAAACCACAGGGAGACAAGACAAATTTACCTATATAACCACACAAATCTTTTCATTTTCCCCAAGGTATAACAGCCAGGTTTAATTATAATTAAACCTTTACTGAAATGAAAATATTTCCATATTACTTCTGTCCAGGTGTAACAAACTCATCTGTATTTCAAGGACTTGGTGAAAAAAAGAGTCCTGACACAACTGTAAGACTTTAAGAGACTGAGCATACACAAAACAAGGTAATTTCCTCTAACAAAAAGTGTCAGAACACAGATTTTAGGAAAGAAAAATCCCAGTTTGAAGATGTTCCAAAGTACCTTTGCTCCCAAGAGTGCTTGCTAAATGAAGGAAAATACAAAAGGAAGACTATTGCAAAAGAGAAAATAAATCCACCTAACTCAAACCATAGCCATTTTCTCGTCTGATAAGTCCAGAGCCAGGTGGCTAGAATAAAAGATTGGTGTTTATCTGTTGGAAGATCAGTGCTGATTCATTCTCATTAGGCTACAGCAAGCTCACCTGTGAGGCTTTATAGATGCCTTGGGGGAAAGAGCTCAGCAGGGGTTAACTTCTTGTTGAGGGGGAAGAAAGGAGAGGTGAGATTTGGATTTTAATTGGTGCAAGGGGAAATCCCCTCTCTTTTATATACGTGGTTCAGAGAAAAACACAGGTAATAATAATAAAAAGTCTTAGGACAAGAGTTTTGCTAAACACAATTCTTTAAGCATTTCCAGGTCAGCTTGGAGGTGGGGGAAGGGAGTTATCATTATAAAAGCTTCCCCTGAGGTTTGGTAGGGAACTCGGTTGTGAGATTTGTAGGAAGCTTTAGCTTGTGTGAAATCTGTGAGTTTATTGCTTGAATTAACTCTGAGCTGAGGAATAAAGTATACTTAATGCACTTTTAAAGCACTGTGTTTTACTTCCCCGTTTGTTTCTATAAAAGGATGCTTCCCAAGCTGATCTGTGCAGTATATTTGTCCCTCTGGGTTTTACCTTAATTTGCTTGGTTGATCCAGAACTAAGAAGCTCGAATATCTGGTCCCAGAAGTCATTCTTTCACTGTGAACCACTGTCATTTCTCTCCTGCTTTCCATTTAAAAGATTCCAGCTTGCAAGATTGCAGTTTTCAGGTGCTGGAAACCTAAAATGCCAGTGCTTCTCTCTAGTGTAGTAACTGCAAAGATAAAAGAAATCAGTTAAAAAACCCAGAACAGTTGCTTTAGTCCATTTTGCAGGTGATGTGGAATAAAACACCACGCTGTTTAAAACTAAGACCGAGAACAAAAAATAAAAAAACAACCCAACTTTTGCATATGGTTGCAAGGCAGTTTATTTTGAACAAAAATCCTCTAAAGTTATTCCAAAAGTACTTGCTTGTAGAGGCAAGGCCTTCCCGTAGCAGTGAGCGTGTTTAGGTGTGTTGCCCTCTGCGGGGTTGGCAGATCTGCTCCAACCAGCCTCCTCGCCTATCAGCTGCCAAAGGCCACCTCAGATAGCGGAGCAGCAGGAGACAGTGACAGCCTTCACCCCTTTTATGTCAGGAAGAGTTTTGCATGTCCTCCCCCATGGGTTTCTTCACTCCCCGATAAAATACTAGAAGAATTATATTACTCTCTCCAGCCAATTTGAACAGGAAACACTTACTGCTGGCAAATAATAATGTTTTATATTTGTGAATTTTCTTTTTTTTTTTTTCTTCTGCATCTAGCTCCTTGTTAGGGTAGGCAGCTGCCTACTTTGCCTACCCTTAAAGCTGGCCCTGGCAAATGATGTGTTGTATTTCCACTGAGACTATGAAGTTTACAGAATAACAGGGCTGCTTTAATGTGGCAAATGGAAAGGCTGGAGACAGGCCAAAATTACTTTGACATTTAAAAAATCCAGCATCTTTTGCTTTACACTTTCACTTAGTGCCGGAGTTGAGAAACGTTTTAAAAAAAATAAAGCTTTACAGTTTCCTGTTAAATCTAACTATTTCATACCATGTAATTAATTGTGCCCTTGCTCTTTCAATCCTCTCGAGCTGAAATTAATAACATTGTGGGAAGCTGTGATTTTTACAAAGATGTGTAGTTTAAAAACTGTGAAGAAATACCGATTCAAAGAACAAAGTGAGAGGAACACAATAAACATTCTGTCTGGGGGAGAAATGAGCCCATTCCTTCACTTTCTGTCAGCTGGAGTCTCTGAATTCCCCCACCTGAGTACATCTCGCAAAGTGAGTAATTTGAAGTAGATGACTGTGGACATACAATATGGTAGCACGGAAATCTTTGGGCTCCACAGCACTCACGTACTTTCATCTGTGTTATGGTCTGTCAGCTGCACATGACTGAAAAAAGTACCCAGTTTACCTTTCCATCCCATTTAATATCCAGGATCATTTGAAGATGAAAAATTGGGGACCGGAGTTATTTGTCATATTTGTTTCTCAGAGCAGGTCGCTCCATGCTGTTGATTTTATTATACTGTAACTCAAAAAGGAAATGCTACTGTGTTTTTTCTTACTATTTTTCTGCAGCCTGGCCTGCCCCGAGTCACACAACTGCTGGGAAAAGCGTGAGGGCAAGCAGCAGGATAAAATGTGGCTGGCAAATGTTCTTGCTTCCCACACAGGTCCTACTGGTGGCCTCTGTGTCCCTCATCTAGGGGTTCCTCTCTGGAGGCAGGTACCATCCTGATGATAAAGGAAATAAAAAAATTCATTACTGCAATGCCAGATTGAAACCACTGTGAACCCTGATGGTCAGAAGGGCAGTGACTCCTCAGAGCTGGCTGTGACTTTATCACACCATAGAAAGATTGAACAGTATAATCCCAACTTAAAAGCCTAGCCTCTGGCTTTCTTATCACCTAGTGAAGCAAACAAGAAAATAAAAATAAAGGAGCCTGAAGTTTCTGGGGAGTGTTATTGACAAGTCAATAAAATACTCAAAGAACCAAACATGAATCTTGCTTGAAGAAGAAGTTAGGGAAGAAGTTAGGACTTTTACCACCAACTCCAGTGGAAGCAGGCTGTGTCTACATCAGGGCAGGATGAGATGTAGTTGTTTTTATCCCAAGACCAACTAAACAAAGGCGCAGAGTCCTACCAGCTTCCTCCAAGAAGCCCTGGAAAGCTGCACCCAATGCTTCCCACCAAGAGGACTGGACCATGGCCACTGACTTCAAGGAGATGGGCGCGGGGCCTTTCATCTCGGCGGCTCCTGTGCTGGTGCCAGTGGATTACCCTGCTGACTGGAGATGAGATCTCCTGTCGCTACTTTGAGCTCTGCACCCAGCAGAAGTGATTTTTCCTGGCATCTACCTGTGTGTCGAGTCAACCCCCCTGCTTAAAGTAGAAAAATGTAGCTAATAATCAAACAAATCCTTTCAAAGAGATTGGAGGGCAAGAAGAAGGAATAATTGGATTACGAATAACAGAAAAGGGAAGAAAGGTTTGGCTGGGATCTCTAAAAGAGACTTGGGAGGTGAGTATTTGCTATGCCTGGCAGTTAAGCATCCTGCTGCCCACATGAGTTTATTACCCTGAGTTAGGTGCTGAGGGTCCATACAGAGGGTAAGGGCTTAGTTTCTCAGAAAAATTAAAGCAATTAAAATTAGCTGCTCAGCATCTAGGAATGAGAGTCCTAAAAGCCAGCACTTCAAGGAGGGAGCTGCCTAACCTAACATAGTAAGAAAGGCCAGTATTTCTAACTTGCAAAGAGAATATCTTATATCAGAGCAATTTTCCCTCTTTTCTTCATCTACAAATATACTGGACACCCACATACCGATTTGTACGTGCCTGTGGAGAAGGCTAACCTGGATTTAACTGAAGCTGTTCTCAAACTGTAGGTAAAACAAAATGCAGAAAGAAATGTTGATCTGCCTCCTTCGTTTGTTGTTCTTTAAATGAGGCAGTGAGCCTGCTCCTAATGAGTAACTCCAGAGACAAAAGAACCAGGAGGCAGGAAAACAGAAGGCACTTAGCTTAGGTGGGAACTTCCCAGGAATTTAAGAGCAAAATCCTGCTTTTCAGTGAGGTGAAACTATTTTCTGAATTTTTACCCCAAGACAGCGCAACTCAGACATTAAAAGTCTGTGTTGCTTAGGGAATCAAATCACTTGCCACAGCTCCTAGAGTAACTTATTCCTGAAACAAAATATATTTTAGTCTTTTCACTTCTATTTTTTTAAAAAAGTTAAAGATAGTCAACACACTTGCAATGCTAAGGGAATCCTTGTTTGTAACAACAGTAAGAATATAGTGAGATCCAAAATACTCCAGGTGGTAACATAGAGGAACACAAAACCTCCGTCCCTCAGATATTTCAATCTTTTGAACAAAAAAAATAGCTGACACAAATCACTATCCTTTAGTACTGATTAGCTTCACAGACACCTCCAACTACTCCATGCACCAAGAACCAATTTATACACTACACCAGTTTTTACTGTCTCCTTTTTCCCTGCCTTTCAGAGTGATCCCTATTTATCTTAATTCCCACCCTTCTTGTAGAAAAGTCATTGTGTGGGAATATTGTGGGGCAGGAGGTACTTGCTGCTTTGAACCAGGGACTGAACAGACAATGTCCCATTGCTGTTATCTTGGCAATATTTCACCATCGTTACTGAAAAAACAGATTTATTGGATGTCTAATAATTATTGCTGGCATTAATAATACTACTTTTTTTTGTCAGCTATTGTTATCTATTTACACAACCCTATTCAAATCTTAACATATGTAAATCAATAAAAGTAAAAATGCAAATTGCAATACAGCATTCCCTTCCAGCTTCATTTCTCTTGGTTGCTCTTTACCTGCTGGTGGAACACAGCCAAAGGATGTAGCAGGCGCAAAAAATCCCAACATTTTACAGGTTGGAAATTGATCCCATTGGGAGAATTATTTGCCACAGCTGGCTGTAGTAGAAGACCCCAAAAGCTCGGACAATCATGCCAGTCCTTTATTTCAAGCTTTTTCAGTAGCGTTATGTCTGCATTAGTTTCTGATCTGGAGGACACTTACTGGCTCAAATCTGCAGGCACAAGTTGTTTCAATCAGAGGAATATGGTGTGAAGCACATGCAGAAATGTTTCCAGAGAAGGATCACTTTATGCACTGCCTTGCAGCTGCCCTCATTTTCTGAACGTGACTCAGCTGAGAGTAAGCAACTTCCCACCTTGCTTCTCATGGAAAAGCTATTCCAAGGCAGTAACAATCTTTTTTTTTTAGTGTGCAAGCTTTTCAGGGGAAAAGTGGATCAGGCTGAAACCTGCTAACAATAAGGCTGCTTTTCATAGGGCTTTTTGCAGAATTCCCTACAGTAGTCCCTCTCTCTTCTCCTTCCAGTCTGTCTCAGACCACGGGTTCTGAGACATTGTTCTGAAGTGAGTTTCCAAATGACAATATAAGGCAACAAAACAGGAATCCCTCTGGCACTAGTATATTGTATTAGAATATTTTAGAACTGCAGGGGAAAATGATGTTTCACCAAAGAAGAAAACGGTAAAGTTGTTTCATAGGGACGTAATCTAATATTGACTACAGAAAAATGTAATTGAGTCGTAATTGATTAGAAAATTTAAAAGCCTTTAATGAGTTAAAGATGTGATTTCTTTGTGGTTGCATTACGGTTGGAAAATCAATTTCTTAGAGATAAGACAGCAAATGCTTAACATGGGTTACTGTGCTATGTCCCCACACAATCTTCAGATGAGATTGAGGTTTGGAAGCAATTTTACTTTTTGCTGTGTGGTTATTTAGGTGTGAGCATCAAAGCTGTGCAGTCCTAAAGTTAGAGGTGTGAGGATTAATATCTTGTATCCTTCCTTACCCTCATAAACACATATCAGATTGAGACAGCTTGGTGACCAGTTTTTTTACTATAGCTCTTTTATTGTGGTACTTTCGTCAACTGTGTTACAGGAAAAGTGTTGGGGTTTGCAAGTGTCCTTTGGGGATTTAGGCACTTTCTTCTTTCTGTGGCATTATACAAGCAGTTCTGTGGCATCTCAGAGCATAAAAATAATTGTCTGTGGATTTGTGATGAGCTTGTTATCTTATTTCCCTTTGTAAATCAAATTAAAGAAACAAACTGGGAAATGTCCTTTTTGAAGGATGGGTGGGTTTTTTTCAGGGATGGCAAACAGACAAAGTAGATAAAAGCTGATATTAGCATTCCTATGCTTAGTTCCTGTGACTATAGACATTATAGACATTAACCTGTTTAATATGAATTCCATCTCTGTAGCCCTCACAAAATGCCCATAGTAGGCTTTATGCTGGTAATAAGAGCTAAACCGTGCTGTATTTCATTTCATTCCTGCTGATAGCATTTATCAGCAAAATCTGGATTTAAAAACCCACAAAATATGCAATTTAAGCCTCATCATAACTGGACTGCTGAGGAGGAAAGTGAGGGGATTATCTGGAGCCTGGAAGCACAAATATAAGAGTGTATTGTCAGCATGGGCTACAGGCCTTTTGGCAAATGGTAGTGTAAGCTTCAGCTGACAGGCCTTTTCGCAACTGACAGACGAAAATATGAAACTTAAATTCTTCATGACAGATAGCTGTGCTGAATGAAGAGGCCAATGGGACAGTGCTGGGTTGGGGGCGAGAGCAACATATACAGGCCCTGTGTCTGCAGCGCGGGGCAGCTCTTTGTAACTCACACACAATGAATTTCTCCTTAAGACTCTCCCACTTTGCCAAGCAAACTGTAATAGCAGACTGAGGTTTTTTTCCCCCTCTTTTTCTTTCAGATCAACATCTTTTTTTTCAGCAGATGAATGCCGAGTCTTAAAAGACAGGGGTGGCAGATTAAATTTAATATGCAGGCATGAAAGATGTTTCCTGGATGCTTCTCCATCAGACCCTTGCAAACAATCTAACATGCTGCTATTGTAGGAAGCTTATTCACTGGCTTATGAACTATGCTTAATCCTCAGTGATGGCAAGCTTTGTCAAAATCTAAAAAAAAATTGTATTTTGAAATGATTGCTCCTTTCTGTCAGCACCCCACCCCTCCAGCCCTGCCTGCTCACAGGGTCGCACCCCCAGCCAGGATGCCCCTCAGTGCAGGATGGGGCTCCTGGTGCGAGGTGGACGTTCTGGAAGCAGAGCCCAGCTGCTGCCCCCAGATGTGGTTTCGGGACAGCAGGAAAAGCACAACTTCCACACCTGTGGTTCTCCGCAGTCAGAGGCTGACAGGGGCCATGGCCGCCTTTGCCTGCTGAGCCACTGCCATCCCTGCTGCCTAGCTCTCTCATGGCTCCACCACCGGTGCTTGCAGCACCTACCCACCATGAGATCGCTCTTCTGCAGCCCCTGGGAGCCTCCTGAGGGTGCAGCCACCCCCCGTGGCCGTGCAGCTCCTGCGCCCGCCGCCACCTCCCGTCTGCCAGCACCAGTTTCCAAGCCAGCTTCCCGCAAGCCGTGCTCCGGCTGAGACACGGCCTGCCTGGCCGCCAGCCGGTTTCCTGGCAGGAAAGGTCCTGCCTTGGCGTCCTGCAGGGCATCACACCAGGCGATGGCAAAGGTCTCCTCTGGCCTTCGAGTCTATGAAAAAAGAAGAAAACCCCCAGGCAGGGTTTGTTTGTTTGTTTGTTTGTTTGTTTTCTTCCACTTTGCAGAGGGAAGGGCCCTGCTATGGAGCCGTTATGGTCTCCCTTGTGCTTTCAGCCTCGTTACTGTGCTATAAAAAGGGGCGATGGGAGCCAAGAATAACAACGCACAGTACAGCCTCTGGCCAATCCTGGAGTCATTACCTCCACAGAGTTCCTACTGAAGTCAATGGACTGTAGGATCCAACCCTTAATATTTGTCTTCTTTTATACAATTTGTAATTATCAATACAAAAAAATAGAAAACCCTAAGGTAATATGTTAATTCTTACCAGATGTACTGTACGTATCCTTATATGCTAGAAGCCTGGCAGGACTGCAATGTCACAACAGACATTTACTGAAGTACCTGGGGAAATGTAACAAAAAGTGTTAGTAGAAAATGGTCTTTCAGCTAAATTACCTAATATATTTGCTAATGGTATCTGATTTAAAAGCCATAAAAATACTAAGTTAAAAGCACATTAGAAGATGTGGTATATTTATAAGTGTTTGTCACCTTGGCAACAAAAGCGAAATTCCAAATCTAACACTAGCTTTGATGGGCCAAGACCTTTGAAAATTGATAAATACCTGCTCTTTATAGCAATGATCTGCTTTCAGTGAAGAAATACCGCACTGTAAAAGGAAGTTCTTCATTGCATAACAGGATTTCTGTTAGCTTTCAGCTATGCTTTTGCCCTGTCTGCCCACTGTAGTAGAATTTTTTTAAGTCTTGACAATGAAAACAATACGTTTTCAAATATGGTAAAGCACTGATCTTTGTTGTACCCTTTTTTGTAACTTCAAGCCTGAATTTCCTGTATCCTGGTTTGTTCGTATCGCACTGAGCTCTAAGCTGGCCGTGGTCAGTTTGTAGATCTATAGCTCGGATCTGATGGATGTGGGGGCTCGTTTTTTTTCCAGTCTATGAATAGTTGTGCCACAAGCACGAAACTATGCATGCCCTGATAAATCTAGTACCAGTTTCAGCTCTGCTTTCCTACGTAACATATAGTCCCATAAAACTGTGCTTTAAGACTAAAAGGAAAGCTATTTACTCACTTGTAATGCAAATTCTTCCAGTATATTACCTCTGCATACAACTAGGTATAGATCCCTATTATGTTAATTCTTGTAGCTCCACTGGTTTGCCCACCAATCATGGGTGGAGAACATAGGGACAGATCTACACAAAGAATCAACAGTAACCAAAAAGACTTTCATGCTGTCTAGTGGACCCCCTTCAACACTGCAAAGCTCTGTTCTGTGTGATGGCACCAAGCTGCTCCGAGGAACTGGGAGTCAAAGTAACCATGAGAAAGAATGTCCCTAAAAGTGAGCAGAAGGGTGGGGGGTTACGTGTTTTCAGAGGTATGCAGAAAATGCATTAATAACACCCTTTCTCTGTTGAGGACTGTTTCCACAAATTCCCCTTCTTGAGAGAACAACTACTAGCAACCCACCTTTGCCAGATAATGGTAAAGTTCATGGAAGATACTGATCCTGCCCTAGAGTAAGCCTCTCATTTGGCCCCTTCCGAGATGGAGAAGCATTACCCAGCATAATTGCCCTTCACCTTGTATCCTCACATCTGATGGGATTGATTAAACAACTTGGCCACAGAAAGGAAAGCAGAATCTGTTGTATGTGGGTAATCTCTGAGCAGAGGCAAAACCCCATGGGTTCAAGGGTCCAAAATACCTTTAAGGATTAGAGAAACCTTTAGAGAGTTTTAGGCAGTACTTGATTAGACACTGCTGAGCCATCTCATATCCCTCTTTCTCTTCCTGTTTTGCAGACGGTTTAATTTTTCTTCTACTGTTGATTCATGAGGTTGACAATTGGCCAAGAAAGGCAAAGCGGGCATGAAAATCAACAGGAGAGAACCAGAAAGGGCATGTGAAGGGCAAGGAAGGAGTGGAAAGTAGAAGGACTGGAAAGTGGAAGAAGTTTCCATGGGCAAAATTAGGTTGTGACATGCTCAGAAACATGTTTTACATGTTGGGCTTTTGAGATGGAAGCACCTAGGTTTTATTTAAGGCACAGTAAATTACAGCTGAATTGCCCATAATCTCAGGAGACACGGAGCCGAGCTGCTCAGAAAATCTGTATTTATTTTTCATTCAGATCAAGTATCTAGGAGAGAGAGGAAATGTGCCAATATCAATGAAAACTTTGGAGAAGTTGCTTTGGAAGGAACTTCTCTTTTCAGAGTTGTTTAGGACATCTCAGTATCAGTGCATAATTGTGCTGTCCTGAGTCTAACTTAGATTTTTTTTAATGTTTTATAGGAAATTTAGAAATACATATTTCTATTCTGATTTAGATTTCCCAGTGGAAGTGGTGGTGTCTAACTGATTTTCATCATGAGCATACTCTGCTTTTGTTAAAATCGATGAGGACTGAGAGCGTCAATCAGATTGGACCTCCAACCTCATACAGTGTTTCAGTGGTTTGAAGACCAGGCCCACAGCTCTATCCATCTCTAGCGATCCATCCAGTCGTGCCGCAACACCTCCTGAGTGAACATCTCCAGTGAACCATAGAACTGACCCTTATATTAGTGAAATTGCTTTCTAGCAAAATACGTGCAATTTATATGGAGGTGATAAAGCCTCTATTAAGACACTGGTTAATAGATGTGGTTGGAGCTATTTTTCAAGTATTGATAATAGGGTGGAAAAAGGGTTTCAATTAACTGAGGTAGCAAGAATCATATGGATAGACATGTGCTCTTACACTCAAGTGCACAATTTTCACTGATTGATAAACCTAACACACTACTTGAGACTATATTCTAGTTACATCACTTCACCATTAAACTCTTCATTTACCCCCAAATGAATAGATTAACATTAAGTAAACTCTACTGAAAAATTGTCCAATTCAGTGAAGCTTTAATATAAATCTGTAGCAGCCATAAAAGAAAATTACAATTTATCATTCAAAAATCATTATTTATAATGTACAATTCAAGATTTCTATGCAATAAGTGTTTCAAATGTGCTTGTTAAATAAGTTTACGAAAAACTGCAAAGGACCATCTGCAGCATGCATATAACATAGTATATATGTATACAACATACACAACTACCTGTATGAATAAAAAAAAGTGATTAAATTTTACTATGAAGATTGCCAGCCACATTACTTTAGCAAATTTGTATTCAGAGTTTTTGTTTGTTTTTACATATGCCTCAAATAGATTGGATTTTCCTTTTGTTTAAAATAAATAAGGTAGGCTATATGATTCTGTCAATCAAATCAGCATTTTATATGCTGAAGAAAAATAACTATATTACAGGGGTATTTCTGAAAGTCATTGAAAATGCAGAGAAGGTGGAATCGCCTTAAGAAGAGGTGTAAAACCAGTATTGTTAAAGGATTGTCAGTACTGTGGGCCAAATTTTGAGGAACATGGAGTTGTTCTGTGAACACCAGATAGCTGAAACCCACCTTGTACTATCTCAAAGAATTTGGAACTCAGTACACAAGGTTTGGCTGCACGCAGAACTAAAGGCCAGTTGCTACTTGCTTTGTGCTTTTAAGAGAAGACAGTTTTCCATTATACCCAAAAGGCGGCTGTCACCAGTCTTTGGTGAATATTTGGAGATCCTTAAGGTCATTAGCAGTATGACAAAATAGGATGTTTCTAAACAGTCTTGTATATCGTAGTGGGGAATTCTGAATATCTGACTGCATAGGTGAGATCTGTTGACCCCTCTTTTTCTTGCAGCATTAAAAAGCATATCCATTTTTTCAATTCTCTTTTTAGTTTTGGGTTTAAACTCATACAAATCGAGAGCTAGGCATTTGGATGTATTCAGTTATGCTGTGCCAATAAACCATGAGTGTGATAACTGGTTGGGAAATCAAATTCTAAATTTAGTCATATTTATGGGAATTGAGGAGCTATTGCTTCAGTTGCATCTCTCAAATCTGCATGTGATTGTCTGAATTTATTTTTCCTTGTGGCTTACATACAGCCTGCATAAACAGTGAACATACAATTTCAACCCTTATTGTTTTGGTTTGGTTATACTTCAGACTGCAGCCACCTCAAACCACTTCTGAGGGAAGACACAATGGCAAATATGGACTTTTCCCTGCAGATGACAAGGCAATGAAAGACAAAGAACAGAAATCTTTTTTTTTTTTTTGAGGCACTGACTTTTTATATGGCCTATAAATCATTTGCCATTAATGTGCAAGAACTTTTGTGAATACGGTGCCCTAGACAGGCAGAATGATGCAATGGAGAGGATCTAAAAGTCCCAGCATTGCAGAGACCTTGTTTTTTAAAATAATTAATGTTGTCTTAACTTTAAATACATTATCAGTTTCCTGAAAGGAGGGAAATTGTTCTACTGACTAAAGTTATGTATCTCACCAGTCAGCACAAAACTGTTGCCTTAAAACATAGATATCTGTTTTGAATGGTTTTAATAAAATCTGTGCTACTACATGGGAAAAAAATTACTTTGTAGGTTTGCAAGAGCATGAAAACAAGATTATAAAACAATCTTTCAGACCTCAAAGATCTGATCTGCAGAAGTGCTTAGCATTGGCATCTCTGGGTGTTTGGGATCTTTCAAAATCAGGCCCAGAGCCTGAATAAGAATATCACCACAAGACATTTTCATGCTATTTGCAGATTTTCTTTACAATACCTCCAGCTTCTGATTGTGCTAAAGCCTTAAAAGCAAATCAGAGAAAAGACTCCCCTATTGTGTATTACAAAAGATACAGCTAGAAACAGTAAAACTGGGAGCGCTGTTTCCTAATGCGCTCCTTCACATGACAATCAGTTTAGATCTTTTACTTTCTTTCTCAGCCAACCTCAGTAACAATGTACTCAAATCTAACTTTTTTGCTGTAATATACTGCTGTAGGTAATCCTGCCTACTTTTAATTTACTTTGTATGTTAGAATAATAATTAGCACCACCGTACTATCATATGAGCCTGCTTAATTGTGTAGTTTAATAAGTACTGTAGACATAAATATATGAATTTATGTATACATATACAATGTAGAGAAAAGGATTTTATATATATACTCTGTAAAACCATTGGTTTTGTAGATCGATTTGACTTATGCTCACCGTTTACTCTGATGCTGTTTTTATAAGCATTCCAGCTGTCACTGGTGCTATCGTATTTGCTATGGGGCTAAGAATTAAAGTTACAAAAGATTTATGTGCTTTGGAAAGCAAGTCAAGAACAGAGAGAGTCTGTTTTCTGGGGTTTTCTTTAAAATACTATTCAGAATAAACTATCTAACAGAAACAAAAAGGATGGTCAGTTTTGCATAGTTTTACGTACAACAGCCCAGAGTCTGCGCTGGGCTGCTGCACTCATGTGGAAGGGTTGGATGAGCCGGATTAAGATCAGGACTTGAACCAGTAGCTCCTTGTGGGTCTGATTTGACATACTGCCATCAACTTCATTTGGTAATCTAAGATAAAGAGCAGACTTTGATCAAGCTCTCAAGAGTGTCTTCATTTAAAAAGAAATTAATTGATGCCTCTGCTAGTGACATAGCATTTCATTAATTTCTGTGGAAAACCACTAGATGGTTCATCAAAACCTCTGCACATGCTGGAGGAGGCATGACAGGTTAACAGGAGCTCTGAGGAAGAAGGTATCCTCTTTGCAGGATGAATGAGGAAGAGCTTTGGGGCTCTGTGGGTTTCTGCATATAAAAAGTAATGCTTTGGGTCACGCCACAGGCGCCACAATCTGCTTTTCTAGAGGGGGTGGCCTTGCAAGCCCCTCTGCCTGTGTGGTGGCTGGCAGTGTGGGAGCTGGGGTGGCCAGCGTGGTGGTCCTGCTTACGGGCTGCACTGGCCCTGAGCTGCCAGCACCTATGCTATATCTCCCCAGGAGCTACATCCATAGCTTCAGCATCAAAACATACCTTAGACACCTGACCTTCATTTACTGAATAAGTCTATGTGATAAAATACATCCATCTCGCTTTCCTGGCGTGTTTGCAATAAAGATGTGTACGCAAGCTTAGGAAGTAAACCACCGACTGCAAACACTTCTTCACAGGTCATGGGTGACCCACATTGGGGCAGAGGAGCAGTCAGAAACGAGGAGCAGTGGAGGACAAGAAGTGATACGCAAGGGGCAGCAGACAGAAACCACCATGCCTTGACCCCAGGCACCTGCCTTGCCCATCACCTCACTGAAGGGACTGGGAGGGAGGGAAAGTGGGAGCCAGTGGTGAAAACAAGGGGAGCTGAGGCAAGGAAGGAGGGAGGAGAGGTGTTTGTCTGAAGTTGAGCCTGAGGAAAGGTGAGGAAAGGTGTTACCCTTAGCGTTTGGTCCATAGTATATGGTATCTTTTTTTCCCTCAATACCCAAATCAGTAATTAAAAGTTTGTGTTAATTGCCAATAAATTAAATTAAGTGAAATTCCCTGAACTTGCCTGTGATGCTGCAGACCACCTGAATGACAGCCAGGGCTGGTGAAGCACAGGCCCCAGGGGGGTGGAAGGGCAGCAAGTATGCTCTGCCTACCAGCAGGGAAAAGCCAAGAAGCAGCAGCAAGCTCTGGGTGACACTCTGGCCACTGCCAGCTCCCACCAGACACACTGGTGAAGCTCCTGGGGGGAGAGCTGAGCTGATAAGCAAGCTAAACATACATTTGGGGCTAAAAATGCCCTAGAGGACCTTTGCCAGAGGAAAAAATGTGGCCAACGAGGGTGACTGCTGTTACCCGAACTTGTAGGATATTATTTACGTCCCCTGACTTTCAGCATGTAATTACGGAGCAAGTCTTCCTAGGCTCCTAATACAGTCAGAGATGAGACACGTCCCTTCAAATTACATTTCGGGCTGATACTTAACCCAGGTGCTCTGAATCTCCACCTGGAAGAACCCATTTCTCTCTGTTTTCTGAACAGAGAGTACAGAGGGGCTGGCTGTAAGCTCCCTAAGGTGAGGGTAGCCTGAAGTTTGGTGGCCTGATTCTTGCCCTTGAAATGGTCTAGGTATCAATAAGTCCTTCAGCTTGCCAGGACTGCTAATGAGGGGTAGCCCTGCTTACCTATCAAAACATCAGAAATAATGCTCGGTAATTCTTCCTAGGCTACAACATTTGATTTTATTTGGGTTGAACTTCATCCTGGCCACACCTTAGCTACTATCTAGTTATGTGAAGGTAGAAGGATGTTTTAAATGGAAAAAAAGGCCTGCTCTGTTCACCTGATTCCTAACGATTCATACTAACCTATCTAGTGAATATCTCATGTTGAGGTTACCACAGTGTAGTATTCTTGGGATAGACTTCGCAGATATAAACAAAGGCAGTTGTGCAATAACATGAAAACGACACTTAAGTATCAATAGCAGTTATTCCAACATACGGTAGGAGTGCAATTTGGTTGCTTAAACATAGGCAGCTGGTACCATTTTAGGAACCCTACGGTATTTTGCCTCATCTCCAAGGCCATTGGGAAGGGCCAAGGTCTCCCAGATTACATCAGGCAGCCCTGCGTTTTAGGGCATCTCAACCGACGTCAGAAACCTTTATTTAGGCAACTGACTTGTACCCTGACAGGCTTGATATTTGCATAGAAATACAAGTTGTGGTGAACAGTACCTAGTAATTAATCACATTGCGATTACCCCTTATATGTTCAAAACATCAATACAATTTGCACTGAGGCTCGGTAATAAACATTCTGCTGATATAGCCACATGGAATATATGGCTATCCCAGGACTACTTGGCTTTTCGAAATCTGGTTCTGGATGCATCTGCTACTCTTCCAGGATGCAGAGCTGGGAGACCAGAGATCAAGTGGCCAGAAAATAAAAGGGGAATAATATATAGGAAGTTTCCTGCAGCCTGTATGGAGGAAGATTCAAAGGAAAAGAACGGTGAAAATTTGCTATGATGGACTGAGAGGAGAAGAAAGGTGATACCGGGAATGGTAAACAAAGAGAGGAAATAGCCTGCTGGTGGTGTTAGTTCTTGATTAGGAGCCCGCTAAGTTTTGGCTAGAGGGCTAAATGCAAGGAGACATTTTGTCAGCCCAAATGTGGAGAGAAAACAGAAAGACAATAGAACAATTAGACAGAGGAAGAGAGCAGAAGTGAACAACATATTGGCCCTATTACAATGACACACAGCTAGAGCTTTGTAGCAATACTGCCCAGCTGCCTTTAGACTAACTGAAAATGAGAAAATAAATCAAACTTTCCTTTGACTGTCAAGGGTAAAGAGAGAGCTGTTTCTTTTTCAGCCACTGGTAACCCGATAGCTTGCCACAGTGTATTTCACATAAGGAAGTCTGTAAAGCAACATCTAAGTGTTCCTTGTGATTAATATTCCTTATGATCTCCAGCCACCTAATCGCATCCTGACTTCAGTGAGGGTCAGCTGTGAGAAGGGATGGGCTGTGGGAGCAGGGTGGGCTACCAGGAGGTGCTGGTGAATGATGGAGCAGCTGGAGAGAAAAAGAGGACTTCTGCAGACATGAATAAATAAATAGTCACAAACCAAAGGCACTGACCTCAGGAATAATGCCACGGGTCCAGAGCTCCACAGAGCTATTGAAAGAAGCAGGGAAATCCATTCCTAATGTCCAGATGCACTGAATGTAGGATATGCTTTTTTCCCCAATTTAATCCGAAAAACTACAGCATAAAATGCAGTGCTGTCCTGAGACACAGAACGCCAACTCTGAAGGGATTCCCAGGATGCATTAACCAGTGCTTGGACTGCCAGATATGCTATATAATGCAGGATAGATATTCTGCACTGCATGGTTAATTCTTGCATTCTGAATGGTAACAACAGTAATAAGCTTTCCTGTATTTTTTTTTCAGGAGCTAGGTGCTTCCCTGGATATCTAACAGCCTGGACTGTAAGACAGTCCCTCTCACATCCAGACAAACTGTGTGGGCACCGCTGGTCTGAGCCAGATGTGTCTGAGCTGGTGGTCCATTAGATGTAGTGCCCATGCACACGGATTTCACATTATGTCGATAAGGCCAGTTGGATCAAATACACACAATGCCGATTTTCTTTGCAGTATAGGGTTTCTCTGAATAGGCACTGTTTGGTAGCCTGGGACCATGCAGACCTCCAAACCAACCGTTTACCCAGGGTGTCTAAAATCCTTAACATAGCTCTCAGATTTTTTTTCAACAGGACACCTTTAACTGCTTATAAGCAAATTCATTTCCAATCTGTTCCATTTCCTCTTCTTAATCTTTTCCTCAGAATATGCTTTCAGCCATTAAAGCGTCCAAGTCAAAGAAAATGGGCCCAGGCATCGAAATGACTAATAGTCCCCCTAAAAAAAATCTGGAAATCCGAACTAGTGTACTACACATATTTTTGTTTCACCTTGAAGAAAAAAAAAGGCTCTAATTCGGAAAAAATGCTCTATTTCCATTTTTCATTTATGCAAATTACACTCTGAATAAATAAATCTACATAATCTCACCTCCCTGCCAGACAACTTGCAGTAACATTTGCCAAGAGGAAGACAGGCTTTTCTGATACTAATGCATAAAACATGCTGAATAAAAAAATTAAAATAAATCATAGTGAGTAAATAGCTGCTGTGCAGCTCTGGAAAGAATAATAGAGGGACTGATGAGTTGCTCAGGATTGTCTTGTTCAATTATTTCAAACATGCTACCAGTTAAGGGTACATTTAAGTTAAGGTTTTAATAGAGACAGTCATATCCTGAACCGCTGAAATCTATAGGAATTTTTTCCTTTAGTTTCCATGGAACAGGCATGTAGACCTCTCTGCTGAAGCACCCAATAGTATCAGGCTGTTGGTCCTGGAAGACCAATCTGTTCAGCATGTAGCTGTTGTACTGTGCAGGGGCTGCAGCTCCAAGCAAGCCGATCCCTTACGCTGTTCTGGGAAGTAGGAAGTGCCTTCCCTAATTCGATCAAAACTATTCCTTGCTCTGTGTGTCCTCTGTCCATGTGAGATACAGGTGTGGTGACTGTAAAGATTGCCACTGGTCTTGGGACTGCAACAGATAAAACAAAAATCAATGGCGGTATGTTCTGATTAGTTACCAGTGCCTTTTCCCACTCTGACTGCACAGGGTAGATGCTGAAAGGCAACTCTTATTCTTGATGGTCCATCTAGAAACTATCAATCAAACTCCAGTCATACATGGAGCTTGGGCACTCTCCTTTCAGATGTCTTTTCACACTGGAAAATCTATTCTGGACAGCTGAATCCTTATGCTTTTTTCGCTAAAGAATTAAGACTAGTCAATGGGGCTAGGTCCACCAAAAGGCTTGAGTATTATAAACTACATCACCAAATTTTTAGATGCTGTGATGCTTTGTGGAATTCGAAGATGTCTTTTCTCAGTGGAGAAAAGTAAGTTCCTTACATGCTTCCTGGGGGCAGTAACATATGGGATATACAAAGCCTACAGACTGAGTAGGACGCTACCTAAGAATGCCAGTAAGAAACCTTAAGAAAATATAAGACCATGCCTCTGCTAAGAAAGCACAGTTACAAGGCTGGCACTAAAATCCGTTTTTTCTAACAACTACCTGCAGGAGGACAAGTTCTTTCTACTTGTTTAGTGTATAGTCTGGTGGTTAAGAGCATGCATCTCGGATATGGTATGTCACCCACATCAACCAACTCCCAGGAGAGTTTCTCTTTAGTAGGCTATTTGGTGTTGCAGACTGAGTTATTTACTTGTCAAATCTGCTCCGCCATGATTGAAAATACCTGAATATACTTTGGAAGAGAGAAAAAGACTGACCCCCAAATAACCAGCAAACAGCCTGGTGGTTGTGGCACTCGGCTTTAACATCAGGTCAAATCCAACTTGGACACAGTGGAGATCTGAAGGCAAGCCTGTTGCCTTGCCCACCAGGCACCTCTTCCTGCAAGGTCTAGCAGGCTGGCTTGGAGAATGCCTCGCAGATCAGGTCCTTCATGCAACGTAGGATGGGCATACCTTGATGAGAGAAACTCATCAAGAAAGGTAGGGCATGGCAACTACCTATACCCTTGGAGACCTTACTAGCAGAGAGTTAAAGGGTTTGGGGAATTACAGCGAGGTCTGCATCCATGCATTCATCTGCTAGAAAGGTTAGATAAAGTAATGTAAATTCCAAGCTTCCAAAACCTGTGGTATTGGATTTAAAACAATGGATTTAAAGTTTTTATTTTTAAATCCATTATTTTAAAGCAATCTTACAAGTAAAATAGGTAAATCTGAAATACTTTTTGTTCATATTTTCAAGCTCATTTCAAATTGCTTGGGTCAGAAACTTATTTTTCTCCTTTTTAAACAAGAGCCAAGCTCCTTATTTAACCACAAAACTCCAGAAACCACAAATTCAAAAGAATCATCAAAAATTTTGATATTTATTATAAAAGGAGGAGAATTTGACACTATAGATTTTTGTAACAACATAAGATTAAATTTGGCTTACTGGTGATATGGGAATACTGAGCTCCACAGATGGGAAATGCAAAGGAGGACTCAGATCTGAGACTGACTGTGGTCAGTCCCTACATAAGTAAGTCATGGCTTTAGGAGTCCTCGATTTTCCTTTTTTCCCTGTGCAGCGGCTGGCCGTATCCCCGGGAAGTACAGATTCTTCTCTCCACTGGCACTCTGGAGCTTCCTAACCACCAGTTCAGCAGAGGAGGAGAAAAGGGGGTGGAAAGGACTCCTGTATCTTTTCTCCACAGCAGATATGTAGGGAAAGTCGCCAAAACAAGTGCAAGCTGCTTCCTGATCCAGGGCTACTTGAAGCTACTTGTCCATAGGAGTTTCCAAGTTACATTTTTTTCTTAGATAATCTAGGTGCAGTTGAGCATCTCGATATTCCCCAATGTGCTGCAAACTCCATAGTTTAGTTCTAGGTAAGGCAAAAACTAGAGGGTTTGAATATGGGCCTTAGTAACCAAATGATTGCAGATCTTTGCAAGCCTCTGATACGACAGACCCCTATCCACTTTATGATTTTATCTTGTACTCCCTGGATAGAGCAGGGTGTCTATTATTCCAAAATGCATCGCTTGCTAAAAATTCCAGCCAAGTTATAAGTAGATTCCACATACTGATTTATTAAACTGGAGTCTTCATAATTTTCACAATCAATCCTTCCATCACACAAAAGTAAAATGTGACCACTCGATTAGACCTTTCATCTGGCAGAAGGGCTCATTTCCCACCTTGCCTTAACTGTGGCCACATGCCAGAACGTGCTTATACTGGGTTGAAACTGAACTATATGTGAATTCCCACACCAGTTTTTTGTTCATTGTTTCCCTGACTTTAAATCTAGGACACGGTATAACCCAGCTGTGCAAGTCATTGTCTCGTGAATCAGCTTCTCGCAGAGCAAAGGAAAAAAACAACCCCTCCGACAAACTGGCAGTACTGTTACAAGGTGATCGCCTAGCGAGAAGCCATTGCAGCTGCCACACGCACAAACTTGTTCGGGCTAGTAAGTGTTGAACTTTGCCTTTGTTTAAATCATCGACAGAATCTAGAATTAAGTGGAATGAATTCACTCTGGAATATTTGAAAAACAAGGCATTTCTATTTTTCATGTAACGTCCTAACTCTTAATTGCATAGTCCTAATCTCTCCTTCAAGTTGCTTCCTTCTTTCTCTGATGTGATGGACAAGGAATTTAAAAGATAGTAAATTAAATGTAGGTTTTGAAAGAGTATGTTAAAATGCCAGAAGGAAAAAAAACTACCACCACAGGTTATAGATTAGAAGGACAGAAGGCTGATACTTGATAAGTTTTGCCTGAATATAAATCAATAACGAAAGCCTATAAAGAGAACAGATGTGCTCAGTAGCGGCGGTGGCTTGTGTAATTCCGTCTAATGTTGCAGTGGACAGATTTATTCTACCCGCAGTACTGAAAATACATTTGACGCGCTCCACACAGGGTCCCTCTACTCCGCGCCGGTCGGTGCGGCACCTCAGCCAGCTCCGGGGAGCCCGGCCTCATTCCGGAGCGATAAATCTCGCTGCCGCCAGAGCCGGCCGGTGACCCGCCGGTTTGGCAGCCGCAGGAGCCGCCGCCGAGGCTGGGAGCACGTACAGGCGGCGGCGGCGGGCCCATACCCCGATTTACGGCCTCTTCTCTTCCCAGAGAGAGGGAAGAGAACTGCTCCTTTACCGCGCCCCGTGGGTCGGGGCCGGCGGGGCCGGGCTCCGGGGTAGCGCGGGTGCCGGCGGACGGCCGGCGCCAGGCAGGCCGCCCTGAGGGGACCCCAGCGAGAGGCGGGGAGACACGGCAGGTCAGGGCGAGCCGGGCCCGGCCGGGCCGGTGGAAGCCTGGGGAAGGCGGGGAGCGAGGCGGGGAGCGCTGTGAGGCGGCGGGCGGGGCGCCGGGAAGGGGCGGAGCGAGGCGGGAGGCCGGCGGCTGTCTGCCGGCAGGGCGCAGGCGCGGTGGCGGCCGCCGGTATCCCATCAGTCTCGGCGGGCGGCGGGACGCGGTGCTGGGGTGGCGGGCCGAGCATGTCGGAGAAGAAGCAGCCGGTGGACCTGGGGCTCCTGGAGGAGGACGACGAGTTTGAGGAGTTCCCGGCCGAAGGTGCCGGGCCGGCCGCGGCGGGGACGGGAAGAGAAGGGGGGTGGCGGCGGCCGTTGCGCCTGTAGGCCGCGGCCTGGGCCGCTGAGGCGGGGACGGAGCGTGCGGCCTCCGGCGGGCGGGAGCGGCGGCGGGGCCGGGACGCGGTTCGTCAGCGGGTCCCTGCCCGCCGAGCCGTCCTCGGGGTCTCCGCGGCGGTGTGATGCGTCTCCGCAGGCAGCGCTTCGGCGGCAGGGAAGCGGCTTCCCGGTGCCCCGCGCGTTCCGGCCCCCGGCCCGGTCAGAGGCGCGGGGCTGCGGCCCGCTCCGAGCCGGGGTCGGGCACGGACGTGGTGCCTGTGCCCAGCCGTGCTGGTTTCACGGCGCTGGGCAGGTGGCAGTCGAAGTGCTGTGTCATGGTGCGGGAGGGCTGGGAACAAGTGCGGGAGAGGCTTGATGCACCTCAGCTCTCGAGATGGGAATCGCTGGGGAGAGGAGGGGTGGGGGTGGGGGAAGTGTGAAAAGGAAATAATGTGATCCGTAGTCATTCTGAATCTTTTTACCTTTCGAAGCACAGATATTTACGTGTGGGTTTGCTTTCCGTAGATACAAATACACTGAATGAGGAAATCAAATCTGGACTTCAATAAAACAACACAGTGTCCTTTTACAGATATAATCGTGAAAAGATATCTGTTAGGGCATGATCATTTTCTCTATGTCCTTAATTCTGGGAATTGCCTCAAGCTGTGGATAATGAGAAATGATATAAAACATGATGGATGAAATGTCAGGGTTTTTTTTTCTGTAATGTTTTCATTATACGTGGGTTTTTTTTTGTGGCCTTACAAGCCTTAGGTATTCTGAATCCTTCAGTACCAGTAAAAATAAATATTTTTGCGCTTACTGACGGGAAAATTTATTAGCATAGTTGAGATGATAGCTAAACTAAACTGAGAAGACTAGCTCTTCTTTTCCATATGTGTTGCCTAAACAGGCAAAAACTGTTTATCTTTAATGTAAATTAAGTATTGGCAGTAGGGATGAAGGAAGTCTTTGAAGCATGCTTCTGAACCTTGGATTGGTCAGAGCACTGAATTGCTGTTACAGAAGGTGAAATTAATTCTACTTGAATCTAGCTGTACTACTAAAACCAAGTACTGTGCAAACTTTCTGGGTAGAACAGAGATTTATTAAACAGTGACCACAATCAGGCTTCCTGCTGATCTGTCTTGCAAAAAATAAGGACTTCTAAAGAGGCCCATTTAAATCTTCAAGTGAGATAATAATGTTGAGAGGTTATAAAGAATGTTCAGACTACTTCAGAATGTTATCTTCAGTGCTTAGGAAAGAATCATGATAAATGTGATCAAACCCATGCCAAATTGTTGTTCTTTCAAATTTAAACACCACTTTCTATGCAGCGGAAAAACTTTGCATTCTATTACCCAGTTTTTATCCAAAGGAAATTAGATAATGCAAATTTATGTTAAGGGATAAAAATACTGGCTTTTTGGGAATTTCTTTTATTCCAACTTAAAATTTGTCTTCAAACAATTTATCAGATCAAGTTTATGTATCAAAAGCAGATGTGTCCTATTTTTATAGGACACTTTATTTAAAGTATAGCATGATAGATTCAAGTGTATGTGAATTGGTACAGTGCTTTTCAGAATGTAAAATGTAATGTGTAAAATGATAGGATTTTAGAGTTTTTTTTATCCTCTACTCTAAAAACTGTTTCTTGTTTTCCTTTGCCAAGGGCAAAATACAGCAAGCACTGATAAGTGTATTAAAATATTTTTCTAAGGAGTCCAGCCATGACAAGTTTATCAAAATTGATTTTGTAATTTTGGTGTATGTTAGTAATACTTAATGGTAGCGGGCTCTCAAATGCTCTTAATATTTTCAGTCCCAGAGAGTGCTATATGATTTTCTACTTCTATTTAGTCACAGGCATGTAACGTAGCTGGGAATAATAACTTTAGTATGCAATTCTGGGGTATAGTGTCAGCATAGAGATACTGTAGAATCTTGTAGCTACAGTGATGAGAATATAATTTAGGCTTTACTTTCACACCCCACACACCCCCCCCAGAGTGGAAGATGACATAGGCCTTTTTGACTCTTCTTTGCTCGGTGTGATTTGGAGCATGTTTTCACAGTCTCCCCAACTGACCTTTTATGATTGAAGCTGCTGTTTGTTATGTTGGATATTAGTTACTAGGATTTTTTTTTTCAAATTTGTAGATCTGTCTGAGCTACTTGTATGTTAGTAGATAGAAAAGTTTGACTTTGTGTTCATTTTAAACTGTTTTGAGTGTTGTTTTTTGTATCTTTGAAATCCAGATAAATGATGAGGGGTAAAGCTTTTTAATTTTGACCAAAAAAAAATCCATTGCATAAAACCAGGCAAAGCTTATTGCAGATAGTTCTAAAATAAAAATCCTTCCCTTTGAGCACCTAGCAATACAACTAAATTAAAAGAATGCATTTTTTTCTACAGCATTTTTTCTTCACCTTTTCTTCCCAGTTCCTTCTTTTGCTGTCCTTAGGACCGGTAGGATTTCTATGCTCCTTCATCTGTTCCCATTATATAATTTATTTGAGTAGGGAAGTTTAGTCGTGATGCCTTCTACATGTGTGTGTCTTTAAACAGTTACAAATGGATTTTCTTGTCCTGGTGAATCTCAAATATTAATTTTGTTGCCTGTCAATGTTAGACAAAGGAGGAGAAAGTGGAAGGACCAACCCTCATTCTTACAAAGTTAGTTGTTCACAGTGAATTGGTTTTTAATCTTACCCTACTAGCTTTTTTCCCCCCATACCTCCATCAATGTTTAATGTTACTTTGAGCCTTAGTGTGGATGGACAGCAGATGGCTTACTGAACTGAAAGGGGAAGAATAGTGTTATCTCTTTAAATATACTAACAGACTTTGAGAAATATAAGGTCACAAGTGTCAAAATTGGGATGCTTCTTATTTTGATGTTAGAAAAAACTTGGTGTCTGTCAGTAAAAGAAAACTGAGAAACTGTGTTCCCCCATGAAGTAAACTGACTTGTAGTTACATAGTGATTCTGAGACTTCCTGATTTCTCATTTTTGTTATTTTTCTAAACTAACTAGTTTGATCATAATTTTTTTGATCATAATTCTAAACTAACTAGTTTGATCATAATGTTTTTTAATGATGAAGCATTAAGTGGATGATCAGTAATTTGTCAAGGGTGTGCCATAAGAAAAATAGAAATTAATTTAGCAAATGGACATTTAGTGTCTTGCCTCTGTAAGGAAACAGCTTCTGCTGGTTTGGGTACCCAGAAGTAGCTGGTTACAGGTAGCAACAGCTGTTTGCAGATACCTCTTTCAATTTGCCTTTGCTTCTGCATTGCAAATACGTTTTTGGCCTTTATCCATAGACTGTCAGCATCTGATCTGAGTGAACTGGGGATCTGTGTGTATGTGTTTTTGCAAAAGCATTTGATACATAGTTACTTTTTTAATCAGGAAAATAAGTATTTAAATACAAGCCTGGAACTGTACACTTTTTGTTGAGCTTTTAGGAGTCAAGTACTCAATGGTGCTTGCTTTTTACAATGGTGCTACAGCTTGTCCATTTGTATGCAAAATGTCCCTTATGAATGTGTAATCCTGCAAGCCATGAGGTGAAGTGTGTAATGATTTTTTTTTACCAAGTTGCATTTTTATTATAGTTTAAAAAATTGTGGGTTTTTTTTTAGATCTTTCTGTGCTTTTTGATCTCAAACACTTAAATATGATCCAGACTTTTCTGTCAAAGAGAGAAATTTGTACCAGCTGAAGTCTACCTTACCCAGAGCCTGAGCTAATCTGTCAGTAAGACATGGTACCAAAGCAATGCAGCATAGAATATTTAGACCTCTTTTCCTGTCTTTAGATTGGACTGGTTTAGACGAAGATGAAGATGCGCATGTCTGGGAAGACAATTGGGATGATGACAATGTTGAAGATGATTTCTCCAATCAGTTAAGGTAACTTTATTTTTAACTTTCTGTTCTAGAAGATGGGTAAAATGTTTAAAATGGGATTATTAACATCTGAAAGTTCGAAATCTGCTTACTTTAAAAAATAGAGATCTGAAACTGAAATAAACGAAAGATCTGCTTTGTGCTTTTCTATCTAAAGCATTTCAGAACCAGACTTAAGGGATTACAGCATGGTTTGAACTACTGATCAGCATTTCATCTTTTAATATTTGTGCTGTGAGCCCTGAAATACGCCTAATGTCATTGACTTGTTCAGGCTTTTGTGGTGTTATGCAACTTAGTACAAAGACCTCTGCAAATTGTCATACAGTTGACACTTTTTCAATTTAACATGAATAAATCTTTTTCTAAGGACTTTTCTACATGCGTGTGAAAATTCTGAATTGTACTGCAAAGGCTAATGGCAAGGGATCTAAGATTATGTCTTCTATGTGATGTGGTATGCAAAATGTGTTGTGTTTAAACTTTTTTCCTATACATTCAAATAACATTGCTGTTCTTTGTCCAAATGTACAAATTTTCCAGAGATCAGTTATCTATATTAATGTTAAGGTTCCCTTCTTGTTTGTGATGAGCATGCTGTTTATAACGATAACAAAGTAATTGTTCATAACACTTTAAAAAAAGCAATTGCAATTTGGATACCTCTAATCCAGTTGTTTAATCCTCTTTGTCACTTGTAGTTTCAGTTAATCCTTTACTGATGCATAATTATAATTTAAATTGTTTCAAGCGTCAATACAAACTCACATTTTATAATTAATCCCTCAGTATGTTGCATGAGGAGAAAACTGTCTGTAATACAGTCTGATTAAACAGTTCCTGGGTTGTTCTCCCTTGTTGTATTCCAGTGAAAGCAATCCTTTATGTAGAAGATACAAAAATAGTCTTTGGTATAGTTGTTTCTTACAAGGTTGAAAGGCAGTTAAACTGTAATATTGGGAAACAAGTTGATAGGTAGTGAAACAGACTTTCAAGGGATACTGTAATTCTTGATAAACATAGTTGATCTTGACAAACCTTTAATAACTGTGCCTTAATTGTAGCCTGTAGTATTGGTGACTGTATACTAGTGTTAAAATGATAATTTGCTACATTGCTTGGTTGCAGCATGTTTTTATTTCATCTTTAGAAAGAAAATGCTGCAGTCCTCCACTTCTAAAATTGCACTACTAAGTATGTAAACTAACCTGAAATATTTTTAGAGACTTGGACTACTGTATCTAGGTACACATATGCTAAGACTAGGAGATAAAACAGGATGCAGTTCTGGCTGGTGTGTTTGGAGGCAGGTGAGAAGCAAAGTGGGGACAGGGCAGGAGCGATAATGTTTGTGGTTGCTGACCTGCTGTCCTGGCCACAACTGAGGGGAATAAAGCAATCCTTTTCTCTCAGAATTGTTTGCTGGAAGGTGTATTGCACCAAGATTTAAAAATAGTGCACGCTGGTATTTTTATTTAAAACAAAGAAAAAGATAAAATTATTTTGGAAGTACAGGCATTTCAATTGCTCAGATTAATGAGCTCATTTGGTTTAAGGAGTTCTTGAGAATAACTGGTATAAGATAATACTTTGTTTTTTCCAATGTGTCTGGAGTTGCAGGCTCACAGGTGCTGCTTTGCACCATATAGTTGTACTCCAGCCATGGTGGGTCAGAGGACAATAACTATGATTAAAACAAGTGTTTGAATTTTTTCACTTAGAAGTCACTTCTAGTGATCTAAGATATTAACCTGAAGTTGAAGAACTATAGAGTAAGTGAGGTTAAGGTTATTGGTATGAACCAATAAAAGCAGTATGATGTGTTCATGTTCTGAAATCACTGTATATTGTGCAGTATGGTTAAGTTTTAAAAATGCAAATGTCTGACAGTATTTTATTTGTATGTTTTAATATACCTATCTTTTTTCTATACAGAGCGGAATTAGAAAAACATGGATACAAGATGGAAACCTCATAGTTTTTGCTGAATATGGAGTGCTTTAACATTGAACTGTGGATAGACTATATTGAGAAAGGAAGAAAAGGTGGAAAATGAGAAGACACTTAATTCATTATCTGCTTGGATTTATTATTGTTTTGTATAAAAAATAAAGTTTTTAATCTTAGCATAGTCATATGTTCAGCCTCTACTAACCTGGTAACTTATATTTTGGTTCTGAAATGCCTTGTGCGACAGAATTCGTGGACTTACCTAGAATGCTACTAACGATCTTTCGGTGGCTGAGGGTATTGCACCAGCTCCCGTGATGGGGAACCAAGTAAGCGTTACCAGAATGAAGACTAATGAGTGTTTCTGTCATAGGGGATGTGGAGATGTGAGAAAGAATACATGAGTATTTTATTTCCGATTAAAATGCAGCAGAAGTAGAAAGGAGTTTTGAGGAGTGATGAAGCTTATTTTGCCTCAAGATTTTATTTCATAATGACTTGTTTTATTTTTGTTAGTAATTTCATGTGGGTGCCAGTTTGATAGCCTCGAAAGATGAGATGTACTTTAAAGTGCATCTTACAACAGCAAAATCCAAACTCTCCAATCTTGTCCTGTCATTTCTCAGGCCTGTTAAAGAAGAGACCTCTCTGGAGGTGAGAGAAGTTCTGTTCTCATGCTTATTTAAGCCTAGGAGTCTCTGCTGAAATTGCCTCCAATTTGCCACTTACAGCAGTTCATCTGTATCACACGAACATGCCTGCTGAGAACGGAAATCAAACTTCCAACTCATTTCATGGAGGCCAACAAATAGTTGCCAGATAGATACAGCAGTAGTGACTGGATTCGATTACTCTCTGAACTAGAAAACAGAAGGTGGAAATTACAAAAGCTATTACCAATTCCATGAATCCTCCCCAAAGGAGCTGTTAAAGCTGGTGTACGCAAAGACATGGGGAGATACAGCAATCCTAGAAGTGTAGGCTGTGATTGCAAATTAAAATATTTTTTTTTTTTAATAAAGGGGCAAATATAGTTCTGTACTCATGGAATTTGAATTAGCTGCTTGCTTTTTCGGCAGTTCACTGTAGAGAAGCAGAGACATAATTGTTACTTAAAGTGAGCTTTCAGAATAAAGGTTTAGCTGATGGACATGCAGTAATGGTATTAAATGCTTTAACCTTGTTAACTAAATAACCGAGTATCTTATAATTGCATTTATTAATGCAAAATGCTAGGAAGCTTCCCCCTACCCAAATTATTTAGGTGGTGATATACTTACAGTGGAGGCAAGATTCGCTGTGACCCTTAGTGCTTTCTGAAGATAGCTCTGTATAGACTGAGACCTTCTGTTGCCATCTGAATGGTTCTGCAAAACTAAATGTTTCAGGTGGTGTTGGATGCCTTCAGTTTGTCCAGTTCTGTACTGCTTGGGAAAAGAAAGGGAGGCCCTTTCGCATAGACTTGCCCTATGCTCAAGTGAGTGACTTGTTCGGGTTGAAATGTGTGGCTCACGCAGCTCAACTCAGTAGAATACAAAGTCCTGGAGTTCATCTTTTGACGAGTAACAAATGAAAAAATCTGTGTATTGAGTGGCAAATGGCAACAGAAACATCTTCAAGTTAGTGTTGGGAGTTTGAGAAAAAAGTATGTTCAGTACAGTTCTGGGATTGCTGGTGTTATTAATGCATCAATATTGGGAAGTTGAGTAATGAGGCTGACCAAAAGAAGATGACAAAAGAATTACGGAGATGTCTGGTGCAATCTTTGGATAGGGACAGCTGCTTTCCATTACAGGATTCTGGAAAGCTGGCTAAGGCAGCCCTGTCCCATCAATTGCTAGCAGCAGTAGAAAGCTGTGGAGGCAGAAAAGCATCTTTGCCTCAAGAAATCTTAGTTTTTGCTGAGCCACAGTTGTCTTCTGTTAGAATCTTTTTCTGCTTTCTTCACAAAAGCCGAATTGGAAGGGAAGCCTAGGCTGAGGTAGTCTGATGGCTCTGCTCTCTTGCAGGAATAATCTTCAGCTGCTAGCACATGACCTGAAACCCCAGCTGGGAAAAAAAAAAAGACAGCAATCTGCTTTGAAGGTCAGTTTGATGATACGGTCATGTAATGCTGTGTGCCTAAGAGAATTTGTTGCAAAGGAGTAAACAAGAAGTCATGTGCAAAGTGCCGGCAGAATGTAGCTTACTGCAAAATCAAGCACTTCATGCAGGCTGATGGCCTGTATCATTACTACTCTGGTCTTAATTTTTTTTGCCCTCAAGTTTATTGTGTGGTCATGTGGTTCCTCTTAAGCTTTGTAGTGTAAAAATAATTTGGGAACCTTTCTACTTCAGATTGGCTGTTTTATTTTGTTCTAAAAATTTTAAAACCCAGCTGGTTTTGAGACAAGCTAAAGACTTTCTTTGCCCATTTTTTTTTATCTTTGACAGCTTTGGTGTTCTAGAGAGAAGCTGAGGTGGTTGGCCAGGAAGTCACCATAGCAATTCACCCTCATTTACCTGCTATACAACTTTAAAAGGAGCTAATCTTCCCCTGTGCTTGGAGGCTTGATTTTTTTCGATTGGCCATTCTGGGAGAGGTTTTCTTTGGAGATCTTTCCCGGAGATGTTCCAGTGATCCCTGTTAGCTGAGGGATGCACGAAGTGTGGGGGATAGGAGCGCTTTGGGGGTGTGAGGGAGGACACGCTGAGAGAAGACAGGGATTTGGGAAGGAGGATCTGCAGCCTAGCAAGGGTGGGAATGCGGGGGCAAGAGGGAGGTTTGGCAAAGATCTGGGTGCAAGAGAGGTTGGGCTTTCTAGTTAAGAAAGTAGGACAACACGTGGAGGTGTGCATGTAGCGATTGTCTGGGCCCGGGCTGCCGGGGAGTCTCTGTTCCCCCTTGTGGGAAGGAGATTTGGGTCACAAAGAGGTTGACGTCGCCCTGTGTTTGGGGACCTAACCTCCTCACCAGCCCGTCCCTCAGCTGAGCCGTGAGACTCTTGGACACAGCATCGTTAGTCTGAGCCATGCCAGCGTACGTGCATGCACCTACAGCTCTCCTCTACATGAAGACTGAGCTGGTGTTTTGCAGCGTGGGGAAGGTTGACTTGCTTTGGCCTAGAGGCTGAGGATGTCCCAAGGCAAAGCGTTGTTCAGCTAACTAGGAGGAAAGCTCTGAAGGGTCCCTGATTGCTAATGAGTTTGGCACTCTCACTTTACCCTGATCCTTAAGAAACTATACACACGTAAGAAGAAAGGCAAAGTCTCAGATAAGCACACAAAATGGTGAGCAATCCGAATTAAGGCTGTCTGGAAAGCCTTCAGTTCTGCTCTTTTGTCTCCGAAAAGCCCTTGCTGTTTTCCTATCGGGTCCCTGCCTCCCTCCGCTAGCTTGCCCAACAGCACGAACAGCTCCCCTAGGTACTTTCTGCTCCTGCGTCACAGCGTGCCCTGTTCCCTGCTTATTGCGCCGTGTCCACTGTGTGCTGTACAGAACGAGAGAGTAAGTTTGGGTCTCTATCACAGCGGTCTGTGTGCTTTGCAAATGCTCTAATACATTTTCCACCATCCCTGGGAGACGGAGAAGTGTTTTCCCCTCTTTGAAGTGCACGCTAATTTTAAGTGCTCGGTGTGAGACCCCAGGACCTCATGTTTCACTGGCTTCAGTAGTATGTAAAATGCTCTGCACGTTCGAATGTTTATTTAGCTTCAGTTACTGCTGTGCATATTCAGCATTTCTGCCCATCAGGATTTATGGGGTATCAAGTCAGCCACCCAGAAAAGGAGGAACACGCATTACAACCTTTGCAGCTTTTGTAAGGAATGAGGCAAGGACTCCACAAGTTGCTACCTTCCCCTGCAAGCTTTTTCTTGAACCTTATTTTTTCTCATCCTGTTTTTTCTTGAGCACTACCAAGGACTAAGTCGTCCCCTGAGGGAGGGAGTGAGTATAGGAAAATATATGATCATAACATTAAAGACTATGAGAATACATATGTATGGAAAAAGGAATTTATATTGCACAGTTACAGTTTCAGCATTTCCTATCTTTTAAGTGTCTGACTTTACAGCCCTAATAATAATCTTTTAATGCAGGTATGATTTTGTGTTTGCATAATAATACAGCTAAATTTGACTTAATTCCAAGGCATGCAGGGAAGTAAGAAGATTGATGCCCAGAAAGTTTTTGTGATGGAATTTTACTAAAGAATGAATGTTACGTAACATTTCAAACACACCGAGATCCTTCAAGATGAAGTGTGTGATATAAATGTAAAATATTTGCAAACTATAATTTAGCAACCGTTTAAAAATCACAGCCAGTATTCCAACCTCTTACATGCGGTGGGTGAGATCCTTTGTCAACTGAGAGCTAAGGGCAGTGAATGTGAGATTCATTAAGTAATTATATAGGAACATTAATTTCGAATTAATTTCAGCAGTTGTCTTAGACATTAGCAACCAAATTAGGAGACCAAAGGCAAACAGTAATGCAGCTTAATACTTCTAATAAATGAAGGCATTTGAAGTGATTTACATAAATCGGATGATAAGCCCTCATTTAATGGGCTTCCAAATGCTCCCCACCTCCCCTTCCCGTTCACCTTTGCACGTTTCCAGGATGCGGCTGTGCTCCGCATCTCCCCGGCGCTCTCATTACATCGTGCTTTGCTCAAATCCTTCCTACGCTGGCTTCATAATAAACGGTCAGACTTTCTGGAATTTGTTAGCGTGAGCTGGAACCTTTTAATGCTTCTGAATCTGCGGCGCTGGGAGGCATGGGGAAGGAACGGAGCCACCATTGACAAGGCCCCCAGGAAAACAAATGGTGGAGAATAAAAAAAGCAGATTAGGCTATTGGGGGATGCTTGCCTACAGGCAGGGCAGGGAGATGAAAACCAGCCCATCAGCAAGTGAATGGGTCACATGTAATGGATAATGACCAGCCCTTTTCATCTTTTCTGCAGTGAGCTCAAGGCTCTTAATGAAAAGGAACAGGCACTGGTCTGGATTTACATTGCACCTGAAGGAGGCACGGCAGCTCGGTGACTCACCGAGGATGCGAAACCAGCCCTGCCAATACTCCAGCCAGGGGCCTTGGGTTCCTCCTGCCATGAGCAAAATAAAGGCATTTCCTTCTCGAGGGTACTGGGAGGCTGTGAGAGGTAAAAGGCAAGACAGGGCAGCTGGGGAGGGTGGGCGGTGGGCTGTGTTTCCTCTTCTGGTGGTATCGGTTTGCAGTGCCCGAATAGGGTGTGGTGGAACTATACAACGCAAGCCTCTACAGATTAAAGATCCATAAAGATTAAAAGGACAAATTGTCCCAGTCACACGGCTGTTCAATGGTACTGTCAAGCTGGCAGTAATGTTGGGACCTTGTTTTTCAAGACTCGGGTAACGAACTGATGCTATACAGCCACTTCTCCCTCAGGGAAGGCATTGGGGTGGCTGGGTGGTACCAGCAAATCCAGAAAACAAAGGTGTAACGATTCTGTTTGTGCTCAGCTCAGTGCTGCTTTCTGAACTGGTTCAGATCAGAAATCCACAAAGAGGCGTAAGCTCTAGCAGAAGAGTTTGATCTATCTGACTCTGAAGTATTTAAGACATTAGCTTTCCTCCTCCCTTCCCAAGCTGTCTGTTGTGCCCTCCGTGCAGGTGAGTGTGAGCTGGTGCTTAAACTGGCAGAACTGAGACCCAAGCATGTTTTCTTCTTGGCCGGTGGTTCACCATGGAGGAGGACCCCAGCAGGACATCAGGGCAAACAGGAGACGGTGGCAGCAAGAGGCCAGATAAAAAAAACCCTTTTCTACCTCAAGGTTAAAATGGGAAAGGATGAAAATCACTCCTAAGCAGAAAACAGCATCTGAGAGAGTATGTGAGCACATCACATGGCACTACTGTTGAATCACTGTAAAGAGGGGTTCACCCCAAATTATACATGTGGAATGACAAGACCTCTAATGTAACCAGTAGTGTAGATGGATCCATTACAAGTCTATTGCTCCAGTGGCTTTTTAGGGCATATTAATCTTTTTTTTTTTTTCTGGGGCATATTAAAAATGCAGAGGGTGTCATACCAAAGTATGGTATGAGCTCAGTTCTCTGGCTCTCTTACCACAGGGCCTCTCTTACCGCATCTCTTGACCACTCAGCGCTGCAACCAGGTGTGGCTCTTCAGTCTGTTCAGAGCCAGGTTCTGGCTGCAGCCGATCCCTGGTACCGCAGAAGAGGAACGGGCTGTGCAGATGTGGCAGCAAGATGGGTGCTACTGCGTGTTGCTACTGGGAGCCTGGGCTTCAGCCTAGGAGCGTGATTTTCTCCCAGCCTCTGACGACGTTTTACAGATGAAGCATTAGGTGCTAAGAAATTTAAGTGATTTCAAAAAAAATGTGCATTGGATTCTGTTCCTTGCTCAGCTACTCTATGATCAATGTCCATTAGAAGAGAGAGCAAAAGATTGTTTCATTGCCTGTGAGCATGGGTAAGATTACCTTGGTACTGTACATCTTTCCCAGGATGTCATTTCTAGGCATTACTAGGCTGAAGCTTGCCTCATTAGAGGCTGTCTGTTCCCTTTGTAGGTGCTTGCTGTCTGTACCACAAAGAGGGACTGGTATGGGGTAAGCCTTAGAGGTATTACAGCAGTTAAAAGAGTAATTATAAAACCAATGGGTAGAGATTTGATTGCAGCTTGATGGAGCTGCAGAAACTGTGTGACTCATCTTAAATAGAATGTATATATTACAGTTATAAATAGGCTCCTTTTTTGTGGTTGCAATGACATATTTAGAAATTGCTGTTCTTTTTAAAAATAACTTTGATGTTATACAGATATCTGGGGCTTGCAGGTTACATTGTTTATTGAGAAAACACACTCTTTAGCAGTAGCTTTCTGCCACACCAGGCATGCACGGTGGTTTTACAAACACAGCAACAGACATGGCCCCCCTGCCCTGAGGCTATCAGGGAGGCAGAAACAATGCACAGGCTACGCTGCGAGAGAGGATGGAGTGGATTGTGATGGCCATTGGTAAAACAGCACGAATAATGGATGGTCGGGGGCAGGCAGAAGAAAGGAAAGAAGAGTCTCCTGAGTGAAGAGGTTAGGATGAAGCAAGGGACACCCTGGTTCAGCTTCAGTGGATAAAATGGCCTAGATCCAGGTTGCTTCTGGATTGAAAAGGCTGATATGAAATGAGGTCTCCTAGCATGAAAAACAGCATGCCTGAAAGGCATAGGGAACTTGGTCAATTTGTTTCGTCTAGGAGACAGTTGAGTGGTGATCTGATCGTAGTTCTCAAGTTCCTTTATGGAGAAGAAAATTGTCCCATAAGGAGATGGCTTTTTAACCTCACAGTAAAGGCAGAGGAAGAATGAGAGATTGGAAGCTCAAGTTAGGCAAATTCAGGCTGTACATTTTTACAGCAGGTTCTGAATTGAGCCATTGAAAGATTTTTCTCCCTCAGATGTAGTGGTCTGTCCACCATGGAGCTGGTAATCAAGATTAGTCGTCTTCTTGATGCTTTGTGATGGCTGAGCAAGAGGATGTAGGTGCAGTGCAGGAATGGCAGTATGGAAATATGGACAGGTTAAAGGGGATAAGTGCAGACGAGCGTTTCAGTCCTTTCTCACAATAGCTTTCCTGTTGTCCTTCTGCTCAGCGCTGCAGTGATTTTTGCTGTGCATTAATGGTATGCAACGTGAGTTCGTATTGTACCATCTGTAACCTCTTCCATCACAGAAGGCACTAAATCAGGCAGTCTGCCTCCCAGGTTCTTATCTCCTCCTGCTTTATCTTCATTGATGTCAAAGGGTGTTTATCAGTTTCATGTGGGATCAGAACCTGGAGCCTGAGAACATGGAGTAAAAATGGTCTGCAGCCACGGACTCGAGGAAGCACCACAGGGTTGTTTGTGGTGTGTATGGAGCTGCTCCCTGGGCACCACTGGACTGCCGGGTTCTGTGTGTAAGTGGCATGGGTCTCCTTTCACTCCTCCTTCAGAAGACTGCAGAGGCAGGGATTTAAATACTAGACTTAACTAGATCTTAACTAGATTCAAACTCCTTACAAACTTTCAAATTACTGAGCAAGGTGTACAAATTCTCAAATACTTGATGTTTCCAAGGGGCACTGGTTGGAGTCCAGTGGTTGGAGTCCATCCTGTTGGAACTGCGTTGTGAGCTTCAGCTCTGTAAATTGGGAACGTAGAAGTGATTTTTCCCCTAGGAAGTCATATTAGCAAGAGCACTCAGGGAGCTTCCTCCTTGGTTTTGTTGAAGCCAGTTCCAGTAGGTGGAAGAGTCTCATGCTGGTCTCACCTTTGCCGTTTCCACAAAGGTTTTGAAATGGAAGAAAGGGGCAGGGAAGAACCACAGAACTGACTCAAGAGAAAATTCCCCATAGCAAGAAATGTAAATATTCTGCATATTAAAAAGGTAGCTCAGAGGTAAGTGTCACAGTACAAAACCACCTTAATACAGTGAAGGTCCTGCATGCCTGAAGAGCAGCTGTAAGAGGTCAGACCAGAGGCTCTGTGCTTGGAAGGGTCAGCTACTGGGAGAGCCTGGCTAGGAGGAACATCTCTACAGCCAACGCTTCCCGTTCAGAGACGTCCCACTAACGCTGCTGGCAAGTGAACACGGGTGTCCTGTTTTGAGTGGGGAAATGGTCATGGAGGAGCATTTTTGCCTTCACAGGAGGATGTCTCCATGGTGCAAGCTGGTGACTTTTATAGCTACGATGAGCAATGAGCAACAGTGATCGTCTGAGGCACTTCAGCATCAGCTCTGTAGTGAGCACTGTTAATCGTCATCACTGATTGCTCTTACTGAGACTTCAAGTGATTGGAGAAACTGCCTGACATTCATGAAAGGAGTTGAACCTCTTCAACCTACTGCTGGAAAATCTTGAAAACAAATATGTGGTTAGTTTGGGAGGGGATGGGGTAAGTCAAATATTGCGTTAGTGGGTTTGGAAAAACATATGAGGAAAGAAAAAATATAATTGTAGAGACAGCAAGAGAGATGTGGAAATGCAAAAGAGGTAAAAGCCACAACAGCCACTGAGCTGAAGAGGGTAAGAAATGTTGAATTCAGGCTGGGACCACCTCAGAGGCAAAGCATCCAGCATTCCTCAGGGAGGTATGTGCTGCGTCAGGATGAATGCTGGTGCCTGATCCCCATGCCTGAGTGCCACAGGTGTTTTGCCAGTGTCCAGTATGCAGAGTGGCACCAGGGCCTGGGCTGTGCCTCTCTGTCTATATGTCAACATATCTGTTTTACAAAGTGATGGCAAGCTCCCAGGTGGATGTCCTTTGGGGAGAAACCTTCCCCTGGGTAGATACTCCTGCAGGAGGGTGTTCTGGTTTTGCTTACTTTGAAATGTTGGAAGTAGCTGCTGGTTTTCCAAGGACACCTTGTTGTGCAAGCTGTTGCATGTCCCCACCTGGGCACACCCTGTAGCATTAGCCAGAATGTGTCTGGACAGAAATTTTTATTTTTCAGAAAATGTTTAGTTCCTGAAGCCAAGAGTCTCTGTGGGAATGTGCCACGTTGAGCAACACATTTCTGATCTGAGATCAGGATAAACACGGAAGAGAGCAGGAGACTCTATGAGGTTTACTGGTAACTCCTTATCCCAGGGCAGGGAGCGGCTGGGTGGGCGGAGGTCCCCTTCTGCACCTCTATCTGCCACCCACCGGTGGAGGACCTGTGCCCGGCTGTAGGGGTGGCAGCCAGACCCACCACTGATTTGCCAGGCAGGGTGTTTCACTCCGTCACTCGTCGTGCAGAGTTTTAGCAGCTCCTGGGTCTGTGCTGAGGAAATGGTAATAAACGAAAATTCCATTTTTTTTGGGAATCCCACACTGCCTGTTCAGGAATATTTCTGCTATTTTAAGGAATTCACAGTCTGAGACCCTGTTGGTCATTTTTATCTGGTAAAGTTTGCTGAATTTATAGCAGTGTAGTTCTCACTATTTTCAATCACCCAACACTTACGTATCTGAAATTTGTATCTTCTCATAAAAGATACCTCATTTTTTGCTTTCCCCTGCCAAAACAGTCTTGCTCAGGTTGCCAGAGCTGCCTTTTAACAGGCTTACAGACCGCAGGAGAGCTTCGACCTCAGTACAACCCCTACCCTCCCTGGGACTCGGCCCAGATGGGTCCGTATTTTGTTACACCTCCCGTGGACCCTGCATCCTCCAATCTGCCATCTGTCCTTCCACCTTGGTCAGGGGATTTAGTAAATGTAGTCGCTCACAGATTTTTCACTTCTAGTGTGCGGCATTAAAAGCTCCCCCTCACTAATAAATGGGACAAATGATGTGGAGGGGTGTTGGGCCAGAGGAAGGGGCACAGAGCTCCAGGGCACCAAACAGCAGAGAGGAACTGCAGGCTCCTCTCAGCTGCCACCTCGGAGGGGGCAAAGGCGGTGGGGTGGGAAGAAGAACGGATGTTGTCTTCTCAGCAGGGTCAGCGCTGTGATAACACAGTATGCCATTTTCAATATTCCACTTTACTACTATCACTGCCACTCTTATAATTAGCAAATAAGTGAATTACATGCTATTAATGATCACTAGAAATTCCTGTAAGACTTTCATATTAAAGTGGTCTTTCATGTTATCGTAGGCCAATGCTCTCTTTGATAGTCATCCATTGCTTCCATGGCTTTGAAGTTGCATTTCTGTTTCATTTGAAATGAAACTGAGGAAAGGCAATATTACAATCACAGGCCTGTGCTTGTTTTTATCGGGAATGCATTAGCATTTCAAGGGGAAAAAAAAATCTGCCTAAAAATCACCAGGCGATCACCAGACTGATGCTCAAATAAGGTTGTGAAGTGACGAGGTGGAAATCTGCGCTCCTGGTAATGAGATGGAAGTTGAGTAACAGCAAAGGGAATGTACATAAAACAGGAGGTGTGCAGAGCTACATTACTATAAGGGCCATCGAATCACACACATGGTGTCAGGGAGTTGGCACTGCTGATTTTGCTGGAGATTCAGCAATTTAAGTAACCTAATCAAGTGTCATAATTGATTGGAGGTTCATTTCCTCTCTTGGAAATCATTAAGGGTGGTCATTGCTTGCTAAAAGCATTTAATACTCCTTGCAATGGAGCGAGGCCATTTCTCCCCCCTTGCTGACAGAAAGTTATTGCTAGTATGTGGCCGGGGAGCACAATGGCCAGCAGCTCCATGCTGCCACCATTCAGCCCCCACAAAGGGGTGCAATGCTCCCACGTGCAGAGGGAACCCCGCCGGGAGAACGACAGGTCTTTCACAGCAGCTTCGCCAGCCATTAGCGAGCTGCACTTGATGCCAGGGAAGGATGGGCGTTTGGAAGCGGCGTTGTGCAGTGTTGTTTCCTTCTTTGTGCGAAGAGCTGAGACATTGAGACTTTGTTATTCAACTTGCTGAAACACAGAATTGCCCATTAAATCCTCCTCTCTGAGGCTGACAGCCGCCCCATCCACCCCTCACCCCGGCACAAGGGATCACAGGGAAGACCTGACTTCTGTCCTCAGCCACACGCACTGCTGGCACCCTTCAGCCCCCGTGGCCGCTGGGCACCTGCTGCCCCGCTGCAAGGGAGATGGGAGAGGTTGAGCCTGCAAAGCCAGACCAGCCCCACATTGCCGACGTTCAGCTGTGTACAGGTGTTGGCATCTATGTGCAAAAAAGTAGATGTCCGAGGGCAGAGGTCCCCAGGTTTGCTCCTTGCATGGGTGGCAGGTGCCATCGGTGTGAACTCAGCTCTTGCTCCTTCCTCCTGGTGACGCTTGCCTAAGTGCATACCTAAAGCTGGGCAGCAAAACCTCTCTATGGAAGAGCACAGCTCCGGCAAAGGGGATCACCATTGCAATGCCCTATCCAGATCACAGACAAGTTCAGTGGTGTTAAATGCTTCCCATTTTACATATAGAGAGCAAAACGTTACTTTAATGTGTTTTGAAATAACCTTTCTTGGATTTAGCCCAGATAGGAGGTAAGACAATCTCTTAAAATTTGACAAAATTAAAATGGAATATTTCAGTCCACAGGAAAGGGTTTTTAATTTTATTTTAAGGAGCACTTGGAAAATACTGAGCTTTATTTTTAAATTAAATGTCACCAATGTTAAAAAGCTGCTTGTAAATCAGAATTTCTGACCTCCAAACACACAATATGGGCTCCAGTGAGCAGATTTCTGCGGGCTCTAGAGAAGTACTTTCACCAGGTAGCTATACTATTGTGCCAACTTAGTGTAATCATTGTAATCAGCCAAACCAATTACAGAGTAACAACCTACTATACACATAATATTCTAGGTATATATTAAGGATGTTCTGTTAAAATTAGTAGAAGTCCTCTATTTCAGCAGCAGGAAGAAAAGCCTTCATCACTATTTTTTTTTCATGCTTCATTTCAGTGAAGACTTAAATATAGTTGCATTTATATTTTGCACCTTGGAAAATATTTGTATTTTAAAATAACACATTAAAGCTTTGAGCCTGAAAACACTAATGCACAAGAGTAACTTTATTTATACATTAAGAATATTTTAGTCAAATGGTCTAATGTTTGCAGAATCAGATTCTGAAAAATAATGTACTATTTTATGTTGTACCACTATTGGTGCAAAAATTAATGGATGCATTATTTAAATCAGGCATTTAGAGAGAAGCTTTGCAGCTTGGCTGGCTTTTGCTATCATATTGTTGGAAGAAACAAGTAAATAAAATCTGAGGGAATGGGAATTGAAAATAGAGGGAATGAAATGAAAACACATGAAATGTTCAAGATGTGAGGCACACCTGCTTCAGCCTGAAATGTCCCAGATTCAGAGCAAAGGCAATTTTCAACCTTCCCTCTGACCCAGGATTTTCTAAAACTCTTGATCCGTCTTTTTGCATCTAAAAAATCCTTTCATCATTTTGTTCTCCGTCAGCCCCAGAGGTTAAAGCTTCCCTTTCAGCTCTGATTGTCACAGATGTGGCTCTGTATGAGTGGAGACTCTGCGTTTACCCAGGACTGGCCTTTGCATTCAAACTCAAATGCCTTTTCTTCCAAAGCTCACACACACTGATTTGTTTAATGCTCTGGATATTAAGTATAGTCTTCAGAGAGAACACTTGGGACTTTGCCAAACCAAGATCACTTTTTAACCAAAAGAGCCAATGGTCTGTGGCTTCAGCCAGGATGGTGAGCTGTGCTTGCTCAGATGCTGGAAGGAAGAAGGTCTACAAGCAACACCGCTAGAGGAAAAGCAGCAAACCTTTCCTGCAGGGAAATGAAATATTATCCCACATGGGCCAACAACAGAAGTGTAGGGTTAATTAGGCAAGTGAATTGTGCCTACTGCCTGATGATGTCCTGTACACAGATAACCATGTTTGCTTCTGGGAGCGATCCTTAGTAGACCTTTTATTATCTAAGCGGCTGGTAACGGGAAAATACACCACCTGCCTCCATCAAAAGTATTTCTTGACTCCTTTAAAATTAGATTTTTGACCTCAAAGTTGTGGTACCATTTTTGTTGCTGCTTCTGTCACCCTGGAGTAGCTGCTGTGGTCTTGGTGCCATCATGGTATCTATAGGAGGGGTCCCCATAGGGAGTCTGGGTTTGTAGCACACTCCACTGGGTGCTGAGGTGGGTGAGCTGTAGCTCGGAGTCAGTGTGGAGATGTAGTGCTTTTGGGTGTTTAAGCGGTTCCTGCCATCATCACTATAATTTACTGGTAGCAAAGTGAAACCTACATGTAAAAAAAATCCCTGTTAAAGCACCTAGCTAAATAACTTTCATCCCATCCCATCACTTTGTACTTACAGTCCACTTTCTGTTTCGTGCCTGAGCCACCAAGCTGGGGAGACCAGCCCTCCTCACACACTCCTTTGGCAATACTTGGACATTTCACTCAGATGTGCACCAGGGAGTTCCCAAAAGCAGCAGAGCTGGTTGTGTGGGGAAACCAGGAGCAGAAATACGAGTAAGAATGAAATAATGACAGTCACAACACTCCGCCTGAAATAGTATCTCAGTTGCACAAATTGTAGTATCATGGCAACTCTACTCCTTCCCAGGCCTGAGGTCTTCACAGAGCTGGGGAAGGGACAGAAAGGGAGTCCTGGATGGGATGTTTTGTGCTCACCAAACCGGGTTATTACTTTCCTGAGTAAATGCAGTGTGCACTTGTTGAGAAATAGAGCTGAGCTATTTCACTTTATATTATATGGCAGGTGGTTTTCTGCTGTGTCATGACCCGCAGGAGTTCAGCATCCCCTGTGAAGACCTGACCATCTCTGTTTTTTCTGTTTTGGTTCTTTGCCCCTGTCCAGCTCCTCTTCCTGCTATAAACATTTCTGGCTAAAGCTTTATTATACAATTCATGGTGCATATATGCTTTTTGACTAACAACTTTAAAAAATGGTATCTGCCTTTTCTACCTAAATAGACCCCTTTTACACAATAACTACCATATATTTCTGATGGTGAATATGTAAATAGGTGAAAATGAAAATACAGCCACTGTCACACAGAATAACACTGTAGCCTTAAACTTTGCTAACATTTGGTACTTCAAGCTGAAGTGCCAGAATTGCCTGTCTCGTGCAATTTTCAAACATTCCACCTGCACAGAACGAAATAAGAACAGCCTCCAAGAGAGAGCAAACTTCATTTAACATGTTTTACAAAGTACTAAATAGCTTTCCTATTTCAGATGAAGAGCAGAGAATATGTCCTTTGTGCTGTACTTACCAAGTACTTGCAATATAATATATTCCAGGTAGTTTCAAAGGTACTATAACATACTGCATTACTACGGTTATTTGTCAAAACTACAACCACATAACTTTGTATGATCCACAAACTTAGTGGGGAAAAATTTAATTTCTATTGCTTTTAATTTTTTGAAGAATTGAAATAATTTCCATTAAAATTATTTTGAAAGACTAAAGCTTTCTCTAGTCTGCTTGCTAAATACAATTGGAACCATAGGGTGTTTGGGGTATCATCCAACAAAAAGCTGACTATCTAACTGTAGTCAGATATCCTTAATCCTAGGGCTGGTACTGCCTTCTGTAGTCTGGGTCTTCTGTCACATCGGAGTTTTTTATAGACACAGGCAATTATTTTTCCACATGTAAAGACATTTACAGAGTGTACTTCATAAAACAGAACTGCTGTTTAATCTGACAGGTGAAGGGTGACTCCCCATAAAGTCTATTTGTCTGTTCAACAGCCATGATTTTACAAAGAAAACGTGATTTCCACAAATGCAAAGCTGAATTACAAAGGAGGGTAAAGGAAAGGCCCAGTAAGCCTTGTGCAGTGGGGTCCAGGCTCAGTGGGGGGGTTTGAAGCTTTACAACAATTATTTATTACTAATAAATATTTTATGTGAGCCAAGGACTGTCATTACAGTTCGTAGAAACCTAGTCCATGAACATGGATAATTGCAGAGCATATACACCATTTTGGTTTATACTACTTTCCTCCAAGAATATTGTTGCTTTATCACTGTTTTTTGTTAGTAATTGTACTTAGAAACTTTTGTGAGAAGGAACCATGGTTTCTTAACACAGGTGAGAATTCAGAAATGTTTGAGACTACTCTGTATGAGGTAATCTCCCCAAATATCCATGGTTCCTAAAAACATCTCAGTTATTCCCGTACCCTTCAAATTGTTTAAATCGAGCAAATTTTCCCTTAAAATAATTAAAGGTTCTATGCCAAATTGTTGCTAATTTGCAACTGATTTGTGTGTGATGCAGAGTACCTTGGAACTGGATATAAAGAATTGTGTGTTTTTTTCCACAGACTTGATGTGTTGGATCCAGGTCAAAACTTGTAGTCACGACAACTGACCCTGGAAAATATGGACTTTTCTATGGCAGAGGGAAAGCAGTCTTTTGAATGGGGGATGCTTAATTTGTGAATATGACATAGTGCAGACTTCCTTGCCATATTTCCAGCATTTTGTTTTGCCTTCTGGGCTTGAACTACCAGGAGAACAATTTGTCTTGTGATGCTTGGCATTTCTGTTGCTAATGCCAGAGTAAACTAAGGAGAGAAAAGGCAAGTAGAAATTAAAAAGGTGCCATGTGCAACTCAAAGAATAAGGTTAACTTTTAGACATCTTTCATTTTAGCTCTTCAGTTCTCTAATATCAGCTGAAAAATATGGCAGCCACTTCTGAGGGTAGGTTACTGTGGTATTTGCCGAAGGAACCAAAAATCACACAAACACCCCAGAGTGAAGTCCAGTCAGAGGCAGTGTGAGTCACCTTGAGCTCTGAGCTGATGTGGTCACAGGCAGAGCGTTTGGCACCGAGCCGGCGCAATCCTCCACCAAGCCATGCATCTTCCCAACTGCATGTCCCACCATCTCCCATGAAGGTCGCGCTGTGCTGCTGAACCAAGCCCTCCTCTGAGGAGCTGCCGCCATGGGCCCTGCTGTCAGCGCGAGTCCAGGGTGCGTGCCACCAGCATCCCCAGGCAGGCGAGGCATTGCTCCCCCGGGGATGTGGCCATGATGCTGGCTGAGAGCCAGGCCCGATGGAAAGCTGCCTTCTGCAGTTGAGGCAACAGCAGTTTTCCCTGGTGGGAAGGGAAATCAAAGAGAAATTTTCAGTCATCTGCTCGGCGCTCACCCATGAGTCAGGAGCGATGGCTGATGGCCTTGGCAGCTGTTTCAGCTCCAGCCTCTCCGGTTTTCCCGGCAGCAGCAGGTGTTGTTGCATGGGTGTGCGGCAGAAGAAAAATCTTCCATCCAGAGGACGTAGATTTGATGGAAGAGAACTGAATAAGGAAGATTACAGTGACATTAAAAGACACCTGGAGTCTTAAAAAACATTGCTGGTCTACCAGTACTGAGTCAGGGTGAGCAAATACAACAGAGCAGTAAGAAACAGTGACGAGGAGCCCTCTGTGAACCTGAGGTGTTCTTGTGGTGGTGCAGAAATCTCCAACACCGTGGCTGCAAAGCCAACGGGACTTTTGCTCCCAATGCACTGGGCAAACACCTACACAGGGTCTGTGCCGTACAGAAAACATCTCCCTGATCAGTTCCCAGCAGCTTAGAGAAAGTTCACGGCTAACCGCTCAGAAATAGCAAATGTTTGGCTGCACTTATGGTAATTTCTCACTCTCTGCTCCCTCTGCGTCAAAACGATTATGTATATTCTTCAGAGTCGATAAAGTTACTCAGCTCCGAAGCCAAAAACATGTGTTGAAAAGCCAAGGTACATTAAAGGCTCTTTTTTGATTCTAGCCATTTTACACACATTTTCCCTAAGCTGTGGCAGGCTTCCAGCATAGCTGAATCCAAATGTTGCTCCTCTCTCAGGCGCATAGTTTGTTCGCATAGTAAATGTGCATGGTACATCTCATCCAAGGCTTGGGTTATTTCTTCTCCTTGCAATGCGATGTTTGTTACTGACCACCGCTGTGTAGAATGAACCTGGTGGCACCAGCTTGGCTGTTGCATGGGAAAAAAAAATGCTGATCCCTCAATTTTGGGAGTTTTGACATTTTTTATTTGGATTTATTTGCACATCTCTAAGCATTATTCAATTGTCAAACAATTGTGTTGGTGGTGAGGAGGCAGGTAAGTTATAAAAATGAATTGGTAAGATTCTCATTTGCAGAGAGTAATTTGTCTCCACTGTAATGCATGTATATATTGTCAGGTCGGTAGAAAGGATCCTTCTTGAGAAATGAGAATCAGATTTATCAGCTCAGTTTCAGAGTCATGTTTGCTTGCTTTATTTGCATAGCGTAGCAAAGAAAATCCAGCTCTCCTGCTGTTTTCCATTTCCCGAGAGCCCCCTTCTCCCCTCTCACCAGCCCTCCCTTTGCTAGTCCCACATAAATAGAAAATGGTGCTGGCATATTTTTCTAGGTAGAAAAAGCAGAGAGCTTGTAACCTTCCTTTCTGTCAATCACCACGTGCAGCCAGGTACTCACTCCTACCTCGGCTGAGAGCTAGGGGATCTATATAGCTACATCATTGCCAGAACGGCATTTCTTCCCAAGGGCATATGATCACTGTCTCTATTTTCTGTCTTAGCCATAAACCTGCACAAAAAAGGATGCTTCTCTTTTGCTTTGCCTTCCCAAGGCCCTGAGTCGCTGGGCAGAGTCTGGAGACACAGAGGATGAGGTTGCGCTGGCTCCTTTTGGGGCACACCAGTCACAGGGCATTTGGCTCACGTGAAGGTCAGCACGTCTGGGATATTCAATGGTTATAACAAACTGAAATTCCCAGACCATCTGCTTACTGCTGTCTCATTTTTCCTGCTGCACCTGGAGATTGCTTCTTGGTTTTACCCGGATCATAACTGGTGTCAGAACCATACTTAGTTAGAGAGCTGTCCCTCACTTTGTGACAGCAACGGGTTCGTCACAGTGTCTCCATTGCTGCAGCATCTTTTGCATTAAAAATAAATTTGAAGCAATGAGGCTGGCAGCAGCCATGTTGTCAGTGGAGTACCATGAAGCAGAGCAGAGAGCTGACCATGGCAGGAGAAAGGCTGGAAGTGCTAGGCCACAGCTCTTCACAGCTCTTCAGGTATTTTCAGAATAATTTTTCTGGCTTTTATTTTTGGGATCCTTAAAAAAGCCATGGGCCCCTGTCTTTTCCTTGTCAGGGGCTTCTGCTTCTCAGCCTCTGGCAGCTGCGCTGCTCCTCCTGTTCCACGGCATGTCAAGCAACGTGTGATATATCGCAATTACCCCAAGGGTGGCAGTCCCTGGGGAGAGCTGACAGCACAGTTCAGATCAGCACAGACTTTGAGTTACTTTCAGGTAGTTTTAAAGATCATTCAGTAATTCCCTTACATATTCTACAGATTCTGATCAAGATTTTTCCTCCTGCAGTTTTCTAAGTCAAGAGTAAAAATCACTCCCTGTTTCCTCTTGCAAGCAAGAGCAAGAGGACTCTGCCCTTCGGAGATGCAATTGTAAGCCATGAATTTAGAGCACCAGGCTTTAGGAGTCCAAAGGAAAGGTATCAGGTCTTTTTTCAGATTCAAAGAGATTAGAGCCGCTTCCAATGATTTTAAGCTAGTTTTAGGCATGGTCTCCTTGGTCTCTCCTTGGTCTTCTCCTTCCACATCTTTCCTTCTCTCACTGTCCGTTATACCTTTCTGCCTATGTCCTGATAGCAACCCAGAGCCAGTGAATCCTGTCAGACATCTTCTCTCACTAGACATACTCCACCACAGACTGTGAAGCCTCCAGAGTCCTTAAAATGTCAATGGATTGGCCCTTCTCAGTCCTTGACAAGGAGATTCAATCAAGCATTGGAGCAGGTTGCCCAAGAAGTCTGTCCAGTCTCCATCCCAGGGGAGGATTCAAGATCTGGCTGGGTAAAGCTCTGAGCAACCTCATCTGATCTCAGAGCTGACCCTGCTGTGAGCTGGAGGTTGGATCGAGACCTCCTGAGATCTCTCCCAGCTTGAATTATCCTGTGATCCCATACAGTGAGTCAGTATGGTACGGTCTACCTAAAGTTGCAAAAAGTTAAAGGAAGTTCTTTACCGAGACCTAAGGAGGGAACCCTAAGGAGAAAAACAAAAAAAATCCATCCCTCTCCCTATGAGAGGTAATTGATAAGTGTGTTGGCACAGAGTCTCTTTCTCTCCATGCTGGATTAGTCAGCTAATCCATAGCCTGGCTGTTTGCTTTGAGCACACAGCACTGGCATGTGATTTAGGAAGACCCTCCTCTGGCTGTAAATGATATCTCACAGTGTGGCACTGCAGAAGAGCTGAGCCTTTCTAGGGTTAATCACCACCGCTCTGGATATCTGCTGGCACCTTTGTCCTAGCACCTTCTGGCACAGCCACACTTTGGGCACCCCGGGTGCCTGTGTGAGGAGGTGTAGGCTGATAGCAAGGAGTGAGAAACTCAGGTCTCTGCATCTGGCGGGTCAGGATAAGGCCCTGCATAGCTGTGTTCATGTCCTAACAGAGGCTGGTGGGGCAGGGAACGGGGAATCTGACCCTGAATGTTGGCTGTGGGGATGCTCCCAGTTATCAGCAACTACTCAGAGGATATGACTGTGTCAGTAATTTGCCAACATCAGATAGCTACCATGAGCAGCATGTACCAAGGATGATGGAGATCTAAACACTGAGAGGCTTCAAATCTGAATATGGGACATGACGCTGAAATTGGTGTTTTTTGCAGCTTCTTGTGATTTCTTGGTCCTACATTGCAACTGCCACATAGCTGGTACGATTGCTAGCAGAAATAGCAATTTCTGGACTCATGGGAAGCTCCCTGATACCAATAGGATGATTCTCATTGATTCCATCAGGAGGTAATTAGATACGTAAACAAATTCAGTGTTGCCAGTTTTTATATACTTGTTGTGGCCATGGAAATATTAGTTCTACTTACAGCTCCTACTGCTCTTGCTATTTCATAACTTCAACTTTTTGTTTGAATGAAGAGTACATTTCTAGCCCTTATGGCTGGAGAGAAAAGCTTGAGGTCCAATAACTTGTGCAAAGACCCTGGCAAAGGAGATGTGTGATAACCTATGGGTTATCTCCTTGCTTCTAATTTTGGTCAAGCTGAACTCAGTACTTCCTAAGCTATGTTATCACCTACAGGACTTGCTCCGACCATTGAATATGGCTGTGAATTCAGTTTTTCTGTTGATGGTGCCCCTATCCCAAGAGCTGTTTGTTACCATACTGCATTGTTGAATGTTATGTTCTAACTGCGCTGCCAAAGAAAGGGCTTGGGCACTCCTTAAGTGTCTCTCCGGCAAAGCCAGAGAGCTTAGATAAAGGGCTGAGGATGCTGATCTACACTTACCCAGTCAGCTTTGCTGGTTGAACTCAGGAGAACTCAGAGACCCTTCCACCTGCACACAGTAGGATGGGCACAGCAGACCCGAAAGGGGACCGTGGTGTGTGGCCATTGCAGCCATCGTTTAGGCTGAATGGAAGTCCCAGGTGAAGCTCTCCACACTTTCATGGCCTTGTTCTCCGTTCACAGCAGGGAGGTGATGTCTGTATTTTCCCCTCTTGGATGCTGTAGCAACTTATTCTGGAGAATTTCCTTTCTTGAACCCAGGAGACCTTTTTAACTCCCTTCCTTAGCGCTCCATTATAATTTTAGTGTGGAAGGAGGTGGCAATTTCTGCGTCAGGGCTGTTGGGCACAGAGCAGGACCCGGATGACAAGTACAATAGAATGAAGGTGGCAGATAAACAGCTTTGCAAACCCTTAAAATATCAGTTAATATTCTCCTTCCACAAAATGAAGGGGTTTCCTCAGTCCATATGTATTGATCATTTGTGGTCACTGATATCTGGCTGGCCAACGAGCCACCCCACGGATCGCGTGGGCACGCGGCACCGCTTCCCAGTGACAGCACTTAACACGTGTTTCATGTGGGTAACCCGAGGCAGTTAAATCACCTGGTTAGCATCCCTTTCGCTCACCCCCTGCCACGAAAAACCACTGCAAAGAAAGGAGAGGTGGGGAGAATGAAGGGGGAAGGGGAGCTCTTGCAGGAGTTTTCACCTGGATACAGTTGCTATAGGAACCACTTACGGAGCATCTCGGCGCCTCCACTATGCAAGGAAATTTGCTTGCCCTCAATAGCGGGTGAAGTGGTTTACCTGCAAGTGTAGATGTTCGGCCCCTGCTCACCCCTCGGTGGGACAGGAGCTCCTCAGCTGCTGCAGTGGGGACCAATGGTGCCTGCGGCAGGGCAAGGAGCTCCCTCGCCTGGTGGGGCAGGATGTGGAAAGAGGGATGCAATCTCTGCATCTGCAAACAGCAGCCACGGCGGTCAGAGGGCTGCTGAAGTAAATGGCCAGTGGTGGAGGGCCTGTGGTGAAGAGGGAGGATGAGAAGAAGCAAAGAGATAGTGACAAATATCAGGACGTTTATTGCAAAGGGAGCAGGAATAGAAAAAGTGTATGTAAGCTCTGGAAGAAATGGAGTAGTGGAAAAGGTGAGAAAAGAAATCAAAGCTGTAGGAGAGGTGGGTGGCATTAAAGGTGGAAACCTTGGAGAGTGAAGCAGCATTAGTGGAAAGTGCCTGGCTTGGTGTTTGTAATGTGCGCTGGGATCCTTGGATGAAAGGCCTAAGTAGAAAGAGCAATACTGTGTTTTTTAATATAATTTTGATAGCTTTTGCAATAGCTATTAGTTTCAGTCCTTGAAACCTCATCTTGATGGAAGCTGCAGTGGTGGCTCCATGTCATTATCCCGCTGCTGGGTGTACATTTATACTTGATGGCGTGGTACAAGTGCAGAGATTGCAGCTACTGGAGCAGGGGCTTATCAGCTGTACATTAGGGCAACTCTTGACCCTTGGTTTGTGGGGAACAGTTCATTGGCAACGAGGAACAGACTGCAGACAACAAGTTAATGACCTTTTCCTACCAGTTCAACAAGAAAAGTAACTGCAAAATTGACATTGCTGGAAGAGCCTATATCAGAGGAGAATGGTACTGATCACTGCAAGGCAGTGAGGGGAGACCATGGGGCAGGGAAAAGATTAAACCGAATTACATGAAGGACACCCAAGTTCAGCAAAGCACTTAAGTAGCTGCCTAATTTTAAACCAGAACTAGTGCAAAGTATGAGCCAATTTGAAGCGATCAAAGAAGGAACAATCTAAGGATGGCTCAACAGAGCAGTGTCACTTAGCAGGAGCTCAAACAAGCGGAAGAGAAGCAGAGGGAAACTTTAAAATGGCTCAGAGTAGACAACAAGTACGTGAGCAGAGGTCAGGTGAAGAAGTGTAACATGGCAGAGGAGGAAGGTGGCAGCAATAGGAGTGAATTATAAGCTATTATGAGAAATGACAAATGGATTATGATAAATCTTCTCGATGGCCTATTTGTAGGCTGCAAATCAACAAGGGTTGGAACCTATTTACCATGTGATGCACTTTAACTTCACGAATTAATGGTATAACCTTAAACAACTTCTGCTAAATGCACCACTTCACAAAATTACACAATTTTTGTAAAGAAACCCGGATTTCACATGTCAACTGATATAAATACAATATTGATATAATTGTATTTTTTCAAAAAGACATGCATTAAAAAAAACCACGTAAATTGAGCAAAAGAAGAGTATATAGACTATCATGTGCTGTTTGTGCACTGCCAACAGAACTTGGATTGAAACTTGTGTTTTTCCTACAGTCAGCTCTGCAAAGGTCTGCCACCACAGAGCTCCTGACCTCAACAATTACATATGTTTCTGGATAGGTATTTATGCATAGTTTCTTTCAAAAATATCCTGTCACTACTGACAATATTTTTTGCCTAATCCCACAAAAGAAACGAAGCAGAGCATTAGGTAAAATCCAGGAGCCAGTCATACACTAGCAGCTGACATGCACAGGACTACTTCAAGTGATGGTATGCTTTAAAAATGCTGGCAGTGGTGGTCTGCTCCCAGCCATCCTCTACAGAGGCAACGAGTTTCCACAAATTATTGCTTGTGGTCAGTAGATTCATTGGTTTGGGCTCAGAGTTCTCAGAAATCTGGGACAAACATTTCTCCTTTGACCCTGATGGGCGATACACACATCTAACCATCAGGCCTCACAACTGATCTCCCCAAAATCAAGGAGAGAGCAACAGATTTTAAATACCCGTAACACATGAAGGGCAGGAGTCAAACAACAAAACACAATCAGATTATGGGCTTCTGTAGCAGAAGGATTTGATACAAGTAGTGGAAGAGAAAAAGTGGGGAAAGACAGTTATGTTGCCAATATTCAAGCTAAAGAAATAGGCTGAGCTCTGGGTAAGGGTGAGAAAGACTAATTGAAGAGTTTTACTACGGCGTCTCAGGGCAAAGTATATATGGCAAAGAGAAAAGGTTGTCATATGAGAGAACTCCAGACAAAGCACCAAGCTTAAAATCTAAATCTCACCAGCAGGGAAGGTGCTCTTTCACTGGGACAGGGGAGGTGGAGGGAGGAAGAGATGATGAAAGCAGCACAAGTATTTCAGCGTGGAAATGCTCCTCACGGCCAGGAGGAAGAGGGTGGGATTTGGGAGCTTGAGGAGAGGTTAGCAGCAAGAGGGGTGCTGCTGCCCCCAGGCATGGACCCCAGGCACCCTCCAGCCCAAGGGGACCAGCAGCTCTCCCTGGGCAAGAGAGCTGCTCCTCTGCCAGGTGGGCTTGCCTTCCACAGGCTTCTGGGAAGAACTACTTTGCATTAAGCCTCCTCCTCTGCTCTGCTAATTAATTATAGACCTGGATTCTCCTCCAAGAGATCTGTTCGCTTTTTATTTTTATCATCTCCTCTTCCGTTTATTCTGGATGTGGTTTACATCCATACAAATTGAAGTATCATAACGTCCCTGGGAGCTGGCAATTGCAGGGAGCTCTGCAGACTGACTACACGTTGTGTAGAATAAGCATTTCTATGTTTTCTAGTTCAATACTCTCCCTTATTAACAAAATTGAAAGTTTTCTTTTTCTGGGTTATTATGAGATGGAGAAAACAGACTTTCCCACTGTAATTTCTCTCATGCATTCATTCTTCTATTACCTACTTTTCTTGTGGCTCTTCTTTTCATCTCATTGAAAACTGACCCTGTTTTTTCATTCTCTCTCCAGAGAAGAGTTTTGCCAGCCCGGCTCAGCAGGCGTCTTTGAGCCGGCAGGATCCCCTTCTCTCCTGAGGTGGGAGGAAGCAGAGCTCTGCCCGTCTTTGCAGATGGGGCTCTCTACTGCTTTTTACAAAGGCTCTGCAGCATCCTCCGTACGACTGAGCGTGCTGTTCCTTATACAGCAAAGTGATTATTTGCTTTTGGGCTGTAGCTGCACATTAGGCTGAAGTCTTCCCCAAGTTGTCGGTAATGGTGCCTGTCTCCCTTTCTCCAGTTGCTAGATTCGGTGCAAACACTGTAGGATGTAAGAGTCACTATTTCTGCCTTCCTTCCACCCCAGTGTGTGTTATTTTGCTTCTCTGTTGTAAAGCAATAGTATTTATTACTAGCATCGCAATCTTGCTGGCTTCCCCATGCATAACAATTATTAATATTACCAGGGTTGAGCGACGTAATAATATCCAACATCTTGTCCCACAGGATTTTTATCTTCAAATGTGAATTCCTGGCTCCATTGAAAGCCTAATAGATTTCAACAGATTTTCAGGATTTTGTCCTAGTAATATTTATAACATCACTTCAAAACTCACAGCAGCCCAAAGAAATAGATTCAGTGAAGTTTTGCTCTTTCAAACAAACTTATACTGGCATGAAATCAGTGCAAGATAGTAAGAGACTGGGTCAGAAATATTCAGCATTTCTAGGTTACCTTGCACTAGCTTCCACGGCAGCTAGAACGTTTTCAGATGTTTTGCAGTGTTAGTAGGGTGGGTCATGATTTTCAGTTGTGCCTTTTTTTCCTGAGAATAAAGCCACATAAATAACAATAGATCCAAGCCATTTATTCCCATAAAATAAAAACAAAACTGAAATTTTCTTCTCATGAAATCTAACAGAGAAAAATATCCTGATTGGCAAATGATTTTTCAGTCCTTTCATCAAGTGAAACCTGGCTCTTGAGGCTAAGATTTGAGACACTGACTCATTTTTTTTGAAGGAGCCTGTCCAACGAGAGATCTTTGACAGGCTTGAAACACTGCAGCAACCTTTAATTTAGAGAAATTATTTCCAGTAGGGAAAGCGGCTGGTCATGTGCAGGACTAAAATTAGGACCAACAACAACAAAAAACCTCCCCAGAAATCAGGATGCATCATACTATCCAGGCTTGGCTCAGCTCTGAGGCTGATTTGTGCCTCCCCAGCAGCTGTTCAAATAAGGAGCTGCCCCGAGGAAAGATCTGTACAAATGACTGGGCGGGTTGTTTTTTTTTTCAGTTCTTTGCCTCTCACCTAAAACCCTGAAACAACTAGTTGTCCTTGCGGTGGATGATTATAATAATTATTGGAAAACAATTGCAGTGTGATCAGGCGGGGAGGGCAGTAATTGAAATATTGACAGGTGGTTGCTTTGTGCCAAACAGGAGTTTTTAAGATCAGCTGCGCTTTGAAGGACTCCCAGCTACGATGCTTCTGATAAACTCTTTAATTAACTGTGTTATAGATTTTACTACAGGATGTACAGAAAGACCACAGCAAGGCTTTCTAGAAGAAGCTGTGAATCTCGTACAAGTAATTTTCTGTTAAGGAATGCTTTAGTACATATGTTTTTATATCGGTTTTTCCTGATTGTTCCACCTTTTTGTTTACAGAGGTGATCTGTATACAACCGAAAAGTTTGCCTGTCTTCTCTGATGATGATTAAATATCATTGACACATGATATTATCACAGTTGGGTGATACTAAAGTAATCACATCATGAAGCCACAAGTAGGAAGGGCAGAATTTAATACCCAGACAACTATGCCAATGGTAAGAGGATGACCAATTTTTAAGGATTCTGTGAGGTTTTTTTGGGATGGAATGCAGTTTATGGCCTGGATAGCAGATGTGAATTATTGAGAAATTAATAATATTAAAATGAATATTTTTGTTCAAGCATTGCTCATAATACAATAAAATAATAAGAGTGTTTCCAGGCTACTAAAAAATATATATTCCTCAGAACCTCCTGGTAGGCAAAAATACTTCCCAAAAGGATGCTAAATTTGAACTGCTTCCTGAGGCATCCCCTTCTCATCAAAGGTCATTTCATCAGTTATTGTCCAAGAGTTGTACAGAAGATTTAAACATCCAATCTTGCAGAAGTTTCCACAAATTTAACTTTTTCCTGAAGCATAAGGTCTGAGAGACACTGTCTGTCATTTTGGATCTTATAAATGATGTATGCACTTTTTCATGAGCTGGTGAAACGGTATCCATTCCTCTGCCAGCAGATAACACATCCCTGGAAAAAAGGCAACTATCAGGTGTCATAAATAGGCAAAATATGAAGGATGGGGCAGGGAACTGCAGTTCAATTTGCATAGGTAAGTGGCCTTTACAAATATACGCTCACTGGATGAGGCTCCTGCATCAACTGAAACACTTTTGTTGTTGCAACTGATATTTCTGAGCAGGCTGATTATTTGTAATTTAAGGCTACTGATCTTCAGTAAACGTTGCAAGTAATTGAACTATCTTTTTAACTGTCTGCATAACTTCTGCCAGCCCCACAATTAACTAGGCAATTTAGAAGCATCTCTGTGGTAGCATTTATTGCTTCATTTCTAGCATTTTCATATTAACTTTGTTAACAAATTGCAGTATCCTTGCTAAAACCCTGGAATCAGCACAAGAAGCTGTTTTGTGCCGTGGTTTCCCTGGAGAGCGCGTGCACGCAGCCTCCCTGAATTTCTCTGGTGGATCAAAGGGGCACAGACAACAGGTCTTGCTCCATTTTCCTCCCATTTTTGCTTCGCTTGTGCCTGAGTGAGGCTGCTCTCTCCCTACATCCATCAAGGACTGCATTTACCAGGCCATATTCTCTGCTGCTGCAACTTGGTGCCTTGTGGCATGTTTCGAGGGAGGGGCATTAGCTGTGGGTCTGAACTGTGAATACAATTTAAACGTGCCCTGTAACTCCTCATGTCAAACCAAGCAGATGGCTTGTGCACTGCCAAGACCCATGGGAAATGGATGGGAGAGGAAAGTCATCCCCATGACCACTCTCCTCTTGTTGCTTGGGTATTCTCACACAAAGACAGAGCATGAGTGAGGGTCATTGCCTCTGGGGGACACGAGGACTCTGGCTGAGGGACAAAAAGGGAAAAGGGACCTGTACCCCTGCACCAGCTTCCCACAGCCCCTTTTGCAGAGATGATTAGTGAGATTTTTCAGGTGTTCAATATATTCCCTGAAAAACATAGTGTTAGGCAAAGGAAAATCTTTGTAAATTCCAGATGAATTCAAGGGGAAATTTCAGCCCCACACACACCCATAATGTGGGGTGGGGCAGGGGGGGAACAATTCAGAAAAGCCAAACCTGATGGGACTTTCCCTCTATAAAATCCTTTGACTTTCCAAAATAAAATGTAACTTTGAATGTTTAATTAATGTAACTCATTATTTTTTCTCATATGGGTAAAAATATCTGCCCAGGGCTTCAGAAACACCACATTTTGGGTGGACTAAAACTATCTGGATCTCAATTACGTCTTTCCTGTTGAAGAACAAAATTTTTTCAAGCTGACTTGAAAAAAAAAAGGAATTAAAAAAATTCTGCAAATCCTGCCTTTAGCTGGCAGAGCAGGTTATTTGTGCATCCTGGCGTGTGGGTGAGAGGACGGACATGTCCCCCCTGTTCTGTACCGTGCTGCATGGAGCGCATGTTGTGGGACCTGAGGCTGGAGAGGCCATGCTGGCCCACAGCCCTGTCAACAGCACAGTCAACCGCATGGCCAGACCTCTTCATGAGCCTCTTCCTGTGTCTGGCAAGCTGGAGCAGATTTGCCTTGTTGGTACCTGTGGCTTTCTCCTGTTTAGAAATAAAATTCGATCATCCAATGTCTTGTTTTCTCACCCTTCCTTCAATCCTTCTCACAAGTACTTGACTGGAAGAACACAGGGAAAACAAAAAAGGTCTGCTGAAGTTCAAACAGTCCCTTGTCTTCGGTTTGTTCTTGTTATCTGTTTTGGTTGCCAGACCCTGCAAAGTATATTCTCAGGAAAATCAGTAATGTAAAGCATTAAAACAGACAGGCCAATGTTTCAAAGCTGGGCAGTGTCTTGAGAGGCACTTTTGGTTACATTTATTTCAATGCATAACTAGTTTTCAGAGGGGCTGCATCTTTGATTTAACAAGAGTTGCAGAAGCATAGCATTTTTATTTGGGTCGCTAAATTCAGCCAACACGCAGATGAAAATATTGGCCTCGGTGCTTTGATGGCCACCTTTTCAGCAGACAGAACGTGTTTTATGCTACAAGTAAATGCTCAATTTCTCCACCAAACAGCTGATCAGCCTTGGCTCCCATTTGAGGGCACTCGGTGATTCACACCACTACAGTGTCTTTCTCTCAAGTGTTTTTAAAGTGTACAGTGCTAAGAAGATCAAACAAGATGAAGGTTGTGGTGAATGTGGACTTTTAATGTGGAACAAATCATATTACTGTGTAATTGAACCATCGGACACAAAACTGCGTAGTAACTGTACTTATAAAAGATATGGCAAGCTCTAGCTTCCCATTTAATGTGGACAGGTAAGAATCCAGAATCATAGAAAGAAAAGAAAGATTTCCAAATGATACAGAATGAAGAAGACAAGAATTCTGAGATTCAGAAATATGATCTTTTTACTGATTAGGTTCTCTGAAGAAAGTTAAATGTGTTAGAAAACGAATATAATAAAGACATCCAGAAAAAAAAATGCAATACTAAACTGAACTCCTTGTGTCCACTCTGGAGGGAGTTTCGCCAAGCTGCAGTGATTATTTAGAGCTGGGTCCAATCTGAAGACTGGACATGGGTGTAAAATATAGTCCTACTTCGTACTGATATAAGAGTAGGAAACTCATAACCACTTTTTAAGAGTTGTCTCTTTATGACCATGTGGATTTTTCTTTTTAGTCTGTCAATCAATTGGCCTATCTATCTGTCTTCCTGCTTACCTACCTACCTATTTAATGAAAAATCTGTACTTAATAAAAACATAGGACATTGATGGAAATAATTTAAATCAGTGCTTATTTGAACAGCACTAACAATGATGTTATTGCTTTTTTAAACAAGCAGCTCACAGCCTGGCAATAGAGGTAGACACAAAAAGCCCTGATCTAGACAGGGACAGGGAGGACAAAACCCCCAGACCACAGCATGTGACCTGGGATGCACCACACCAGCCTTGCTGGAGGGAGAAGGACACATGGGGGTGAGGACAGGGGAAGGCAAGCCTCTCCTTCCCATCTCCTCCCTGCCCCCAAATCCAGGAAACCAGCATCTGACTGTTTTTTTCTTAATTTTCCCATTCTTGAAAACTGGGCTAAATCACGTTGCCTGCTGCCACCTAACATTGCTTTCTGCAGTACCTTATTAATATAGCAAGGATCAGAGCATCACGATGAGCACTTTTAAAAATCACCACAGAAAACTGCCAGGTTAATGACTTTGGTGGTGTTTTGCACCATTTCAGCTCTGCTGGCCCAGACCTGGTGGCCAGTAGCCTGCCGGCTTTGTTTCTCCGTTTGTGGAATTGCCTTTCTGGTCTTTGTGTAATCTCCTGATTTACCGGTGTCGCGGGAGCTGCTGAAAAATGCATTCTCTGTACCTAGGAAGAACCTGTATAAATATTCTCAATAAATAAATAACAGTTGTCATTTTCAAAATATGACAATCTCCAGTTGCCTGTGCTTAAATTGAATGACATGTCATTTATCCTAATAGATGTGAATGCATGTATAGTACATATGAGTGAGTCACCTAATTCTTATTCACCTCAGCCTTGGTCTCAGTTGGGGGCAAGTGCCTCTAACAGGGTTTGGATGGATCAAATCACAAGCAGAAAAATCTTGGTCAATTATAGATGCCTAAGGCTAAAAGGGAGGTGTCTTTTTCTCTTTTTTTTTTCTTAATCTTGCTGAACACAGAATGCCCCTCCTATCCATAGGCTTACTGAAGGAGCAAGTCAATCTCTGATCTGTGGAATTTCTGGGAATATCTCTTCCCCCTGTAATTTAACGTGACTCAATTCTCCATCCTGATAATACAAGCGGTGAGAAAAGCTCCTAATCCTATTGGCATACCCTCTTGTCAGCACCTCTTTATTTCACTGCTTTAAAGGCTCAACATGTTTTGATTTACAATAAGCACTAAGATAACTGCAGGTGCCCTCTCTAAAAGCAAGGTTAACTCACCTGAGATGAATTCTTTTATTGCAAACAAAAGCAACACATGAGCAGGAAATACAATTAATACAGGTGCTTTCCTGAAACTTAGCAAATGCCATTTGTCTTGAAATGACATAAATCCCCATTATATAAACAGGGCCCAGAGGCTTGATTTGTATTATTTCTGGAGAGGAAGGATTTAAGCAAAAGATAAATGGAGTGGTGACGGTGGGGGGAAAGAAATCCTTGTACTTACAAGGTATTTATTTGACAGTAAAACTACTAGTGTGCTGTTTTGTGATTGTATTTAAAAATATGCAAATGCCTTAATAGAACAAAAAAAAGCCCAGTCTAGATGGGATTTCCAAGTTAACTGATTTTTGCTGATGATGTGTAATACCCTGTGTATTTGCAATATACTACTCAAGCATTCAATCTGACACACGAATCTCTTAATGACTTGCTGTTTGGTGGTATTAAAAGTTGGATTCTTCTGGGCGTGAAGCATTGCCAGACCCCAAGCGCCTGGGGTCTCCATGGCAGCGGAAGGATGCTCCTTCCCAGCTCTCTCGAGGAGGACCCTGCAGGATGCAGCCTGAGCTCCTGCTCCCAGTGGAGCCCTTCAAACCACCAAGAGTGCAGCTCCAGCCCTCCCAGAGGCAGGGAGCAGGGGCAGGTCCACGGAACTGCCTCTACACCCACCTCTACATCACCATCTGTAAGGCTGCTGCTGTCCCTAGGAGTGCTGGAGCTCAGGGCTGGGGTGTCTGGTAAGCCCATGCTGCTGCCACAGAGCTGGAGAATAGGACACCTCCTGGATGAAAGGTAATACAGATGTTTGGTTTGTGGCTGGCACCAGCGTACCATGTTCATAAGCATGCTAGAAATACGTCAACAAGGAAGCAGACCGGGAGGGCAGCAGGCTGCTAGATGAGGTGCTACCATCAAAATACTCTGTTCTCTTTCCAGCTCTGCTACTGACTTATACTGAGCAACCTTAGAAAACTACCCCACCTCTCCGAGACTCTTCATGCCCCTTTCCCCTGCTGATTTTGTCTAGCTAATCTGTCACTACAGTAGACCACGGCGCCCCAGGTTTTTTAGATCCAACAGCTATTTTGCTATGGACAACAGTCCTTATTACATGATTTTCTGAGAAATGCATGTTGTTTTCTTGAGACCATGTACTTTTCTTCCTTTTGCAATTAACACTATGAACCTTTAGTATTTATAAAGAGGTAGGAGGCAGGTGTAAGGCTATCATAGCTGCTTACAGTCCACAAAGCCAGTTCAAAATGGTATTTAGATTATAATTTCTCTTACCTATTTCCTTTAAAATTCATATATAACTGCTTAAAAAACACACTCCAAAATTACCTAAAACAAAACAAAAAAATGGGGAAAAAGAAATTGTAACACTTAATAGGATCATCAGACAAACAACTGCAATTATGTTGACAAGTATATTACACTGTTTTAGATATTCAGCTGTATCATCACCAAATCTAGTATCCTCTCTTTGTTCACCCCAAAGCTGTGCTTTGTCTGATGAGTGTTCCTGATCCTCAGTTTTTAACAACTGAAGCTCTGATTTTTACAACCAGTCCTGCTTGGTTGGATTTCTGCAGCCCTGTAGAAACTTTTGCCTTCAGGTGAACTATGACTCCACCAGGAGTCAACTGACAGAGAGCCAATTGCATCATCTGGACCAAAGCTGAAATACTGAGTCAGGCTGCTGTCCTTTCTCTTCACTATATTCTAGTAAGCCAGTAACTTCCAGTATCAAGAAATCAAAAGGGTAAAGCTTTACTATTTTCTGCCCCCACACCTCCCCAGGCTTGAATGCATTGCACATCCCAAATGTCCTCCATTATCCATTGGATCTTTAGGTGTCAGAAAAATTCTGGATCGGTCCCTTTCCCCTGAAAATTCAGGATTTATTCAGACAGCTACAGCAACATTTATCAACCCCAGTCTGCAGACACTACCTGCTCCAGGAGTGACAAGTTGACATGGTTGTATGCTCAATTAAACCTGCTCTTCCTTTTTAAACAAGTGCATTAGACTACTAAATTATGTGCAAGTTTTCTTGTACACTTTGACTACATTAAACTTAAGATGCCAAACTTTGGCTGCAAACCTTAACTTGGTTATTTGGAGAAGAAAGACTTAACACAGCTTTTTTGACAGATATTGAAGTAAAATAAAAATTGCTTTAGAGTTTTTTCCATTTTATAGAAAACATGCAGCTTCCCCAGGAAACAATTCTTAAATGTGTGATGTGTAAAACAAAGTATGAAAGCCCTACTTTCCAGAAGTCTCAAGAACAAGCAATTCCAGCTGACGTTGGAGATGGAGAACCATTACCTGAAAATCTAGTCCTGATGTTCCACAAAAACCTGCTTTGAAAACTTTATCAACTATTCAACTCTATACTCAGATGGCAGGTGCAGTATTTTCGCTTTAGGGCTCTTTTCTTACAATTAGTCTCCCATGAACGGGCCCCTTCCTTCATGTAGAACCCCACTGAGGTCAGTAAAGGATTTGTGTTTAAAAATAGAGGTACATGTAACAATTTGCTAAAATGATATTCTAGGCTGGCTGGCCTGTGGATGTAAATGTCCTTTTGGGAAAATGGGACATTTTTATAAGAAAAGCTATTTCTACTGAAATTCTTTAGGGTTTTTGTTGTCAGATAAATGAATGAAAACATAGCAGAACTAGCAAGCTTCTCCTGGTGCTACTATCTCTTTCTAGGGTATTCATAACTCTTTCTTTAACAGAAGGAAGAGTTGATCCAGCATCTCTGTCTCCAAAAATAATTTCTAATTTTCTCTTAAAATGGGTGGGTGGAGTGGTTGTTTCCAAGGATTAAAAGGTACCTGAGGATCTTTCAGAAACTGAAGGTCATCACCAGTTCCTTACTGATTCAGAATTTCACCAAATCTTTGACAGATTCAGACTTCCAGAAAGACCATCTTCTGCACACTGAACCTCCCGAGGAGAACTAGAGGTAGATAGCCTACCTGCCCTTCTCACTGCCACGAGCAGCCTCAGAGGGACACGTCATGTCTATCGCCCCCACCATGGGCTGGGAGTGTCACCTTGCCACAGTTCATCCTCCAAAATTGGAGGGTCCAAACTCTTCTCTGCTTCATGAAGTTGTTTTATTTTCAAAAGGTCAAATTTTGCTGTAATTCAGGAGGTCACTCAGAGGTATTCATGCCCGAGTCACCAAGTGCTGAATGGAAAAGGCTGATGTAGGAATGGCACCATTGAGCTGAAGTGCTTCAGGTGTGTTGGCCTTTACTGTAGGAATTAGTCACATTCTCTGGTCTTCCCACCCCACCTGAGAAGGGAGGATGAGCCACTTAATTCATGGGCATTTCACTTGTCTAAATTGAATCTTAACTAGAAGTAGCTGACAGTGCAACAAATGCCAATGGGGGGAACTGAACTACAAAGTGATGAAAACATTGTAAGCGACAGGCACTGACAGCAGAGGAATGGGAACTGATTTCTGTACATGGGCATATTGGCCCTTCAGGGGTAGAGGATTAGCCAGACCTGCTTTGTTACAAACTGCTCAGGGCATGGCTCCTGAGCATTGGGCTTTATCTGGGGGGCTGAACTGCATCTCCCTTGTGCTGGCTTGCAGACTGCAGCCTGGTGCTGCTGTGGCACCCCCTGGGCTGGGCTGGCCACTGACAGTGACTGTAATGTAAAAAGTCCCATGCCACAGGACAAGAATAAATGGCACAGGCAGCGGGAGGCAGCAGCGACCATCTGAAACGCAACAGACGTGTGTGTCAGATCATGGTACCTGATAATCTTACTTGTCCTTTTCTGGGAAGGAGGAAGTTGTCCTACCAGTGCCCCACACCCTTGGCACCTGAGCCAGCCCAAAGCAGGGAGCAGGGACTCGTTGCTGGTGTTAGGGGAAGGTAAACTGTTCATTAATGTGTGACATATCAACCAACTCTGTGACAACTTAAGAAAAAACTCTTCCAGAGAGAACAGCGAGGAGTCATCCCAGTCCATCCAAACCATTCTTCAGTAGTTGTTAATATGGTTTGCAGCCCCTGGCTTTAAATGATGTAAAGAGAGTCAGAGAAGATGAGGATATGGCTGTAGCATATTTAATTTTTAGTCTCTGGGTATCTCCTCCTAGGAAATACCCTCAAAGCCTTTGGATTCATAAGAAATAGCAGCAGAGGAAGGTTTCCCTCCAGAAAGCGTAGAAGCAGAAAAGGTTTCTTGCAAGGCCATGCTTTTCAGTAGGGCCAGAAGTCACGACCTTCAAGCCCATGCAGGAGAAACACAAAGATTTCACTAATATTCACAAAAATCTGTAGTGAGCCAGAAGGAGAGCAACACTGTCCTCCTGCCACAGGTGATAGAAAGGACTCTGTCCCCTAAATGGAGGAACACAGGAGTGCTCAGGGTTGGCTCTGGAGAACCTCTCGACCCAAAGAGTGATACCAGGTAAGCCTGTGGGATCCACCACAAGGAATGTCTGTGTGCAGCTGATAACTTAGTTGCTAAAGACCAACTAAATCTTAAATATAATCTTACCCCCCAACTTCAAAATTATATGGGAAAAATGGAAAAAAATCCTCTGCCAAAATGTTCTTACAACAGACCTGGGAATGTCTTTTATTTCCTTCAAAATGTAAAACACTCAAAGACATCTGGGCAAGGAATGGAAAAGACATACGTCTCTGAGTCTCCCAGACTTCCAGGAAGATTCAGGTGCCTTTGAATGCAATGTGACCAATGTGATGATAATATTTTTTATATCAATGTTTTGATTTGAAATGTTTGCCACTGAAATAAGCAATGCAATTCATACCTTTTTCCCAAAAATTCATGTGGGCTTTTGCTAATTTTAAGTTGGAGGATTTAGACTTCAGATATACAACCATTTAACAATGCTGTGTTCAGAGAGCACTGCATTCATTGAAATGGACCTGGAGGATGAGAGCAATATTTCCATTTGGATCCTGAAAGAGGACTGCAAACTTTGCCGTGGGGAGGGGAAAGAGCTGCATGGTCTGAATGAAACCCTGAAAGAGCAACAATGCCTGAAAAGATGGAGAACCAGAGGAAACCAGGACTGTGGACAAGGCTTTCGGCAGATGTATCTGGTGGTATCAAAACAAGTTAAATGATCGCTAAGGAGGGAGTGGAAGCTACAGATATTTGATGCAGGAGAGGTCATTGGCCATAAGATTGGAGCTGATCAGATGGAGTAAAGGCAAAGGAAAACAAGGAGTTTGAGAAGGAAAAACACATTTGGTTTTCTCTGGATTACCATTCTGCAGCTTGAATGTGCTAAATATGTACATCTTAGGCATGATATGAAACTTATCTACCAGCTGCTTGTGAAGACCTTAGAATGAGAAGCACTATTATGTCAATAAAAAATACACTTTGCATCTTCAAAAAGGTGCTGTTATTTCTGGATATGATTTTCTTATGTGCCTGATCCCCAGCTAGTATTGTTCTCAGTCAAGTCAAAAGTTTGACTCTAAAAGTTTGATGTTTTTTGAAAATCACACGTAATAATCTCTCAGCAGTTATAAGGGAAGTTACTTTAAATCTAGGGAAACGCAGTACAAATATTGCAATACAAATTGACAGGATTAGATATAAATGCTGTATGTGCAGATAGAGCCACAAACACTCATTTGAAAACAGACCGAGACAGCCATTACCAGGTGCTGGTGCTATTGAGCTGCTGTGGTAGATTTGGCATTCTTATCTCATTTTTGCTTCAAAGTCCAATTGTGCTTGCAATTGTTGTTCTGATTATTTAGCAGAGCAAGCAAGTAATATTGTTCTCCATGTTGCTATACTAAGAGATGTTTCTTATGCAGGAGATAAGCACATTTCCTTCTTTTTAAATGCTGTCTTCACCCCTTCTCTTTGTCTCTATCTATAAGCCAAAACATATATTAAAAAGGTGTTTGTCCCCTAATTCCTCTAGTTTAAAAATCATGTATTGTGACAGACCTTCTTCCTTGCTTTGATTCCTATGCCAACATCATGTTGTACACTGCACGAGCAGAAAATACATGGCAGTCTCCTGCTGGGGATTTTTCCAGTGTGGCAGATTTCCCAAGCGTGCATAAGGAGCCTGGCAGGTGCCCATCTCGCTGCCCCTGCTGCCTCCAGCGTGGGAGCAGGACGTGGCAGAGGGGCCGGGGTGTCCCAGCCACCGCTCGGGTGAGCTGCAGCATGCCAGAGCTATGGGGAAGCAGGAGGCTAGATTTCTTCCCAGACCCTCTGGTCTCACCGGGTCTTCAAAACAAAGCCCCCTGCCTGCCCTTAAATATATTGGGAATTTTGAAGCTGAATGCAATTGGCATCCCTGTAAGCTCTTTTTCACATGTGGGATGCACACAGGCCATAGACACTGCCAAATTTCCAGTGTCTTCTGTGAATGACACCAAGGTGATAGATGTCATATGAAAGAACAGATAACTAGAATGTGTCCTGAATTCAGAGCATGCAGAGAAACAGTGGAGAGAGGTAGTAGCTAGCTGGCACTATTTTCATAATTATAAGTAAATAGGCTTTTAGCATCAGCAAAGCCCCCATAATCTAATACTAGTAATCTAATCAAAGAGCTTGTGAAAAACGGATTCTATATCCATATGATGATGTGATGACCTATAAAATGATGATAGATGTTCCTAGCTGGCATTGGTAACTAGGAGAGAAAAACAGGTTTATTGTGTGCATTATCTGAAAATGTAAATAACATAGTTATATGCTGATCTGTCTGCAGAACTCTGGAGTTCCAGTTGTTAAGTCTGCAGATGGGTTGGATGGAGATATATATACTAGGAAATAAAAAGGCATTATAAAACATAGAATAGAATAGAATAGAATAGAATAGAATAGAATAGAATAGACTATTTCAGTTGGAAGGGACCTACAATGAGCATCTAGTCCAACTACCTGACCAATTCAGGGCCGACCAAGTTAAAGCATGTTATTAAGGGCATTTTCCAAATGCTTGTTAAACACTGACAGGCTTGTAGCATCGACCACCTCTCTAGGAAGCCTGTTCCAGTGTTTGACCATCCTCCTTTCAAACCTTTTAAAACATCAGTGCTGAAGGCCTATGCTAACAGAAACAACCCCTTTCCCACCTATTTTCTCAGCAACAGACAATATTAGTGAAAAAATTTGCACCATAGCCAGGAGAAATCAACCCTGCCTACCACATGAGAAGCAAGACAAGACTGGCAGAAATAAACGACCAGCATCTCAGACTTTATCATTTTTCACTGCAAAGATAGGACAACTTTTGACCAGGTCTTCTGCAAAATAAATATGTTTTAATATGAAACATTAAACCTAGAATTGGTATTACCAAGACAAGACACACTTTGTATATACTTCACTCATACAGCAAGTGGTTGTTATACTACTTCATGCATTATTCTAAAATGCCAGATACTGTGGTGATATGTAACTAGAAAACTATTAATGAATTACCTCTACAGAGATTTCCAAAAATGAAATAACATATTGAAACAATAATGAAAAATAAATTATAGGATTAACAGACTTACCTCAAAGTCAGCTGGGGTTCAGATTAAGGAAGGATGGATTTCATCTATGTGAAATGTATAAGAAGGAACTGCAGATCTTGCTTCTTTTAAGTATGGAGTACCTATTTATAAGTACCGAATATTTCAGTGTTTGTGTTAAATCCTCTTCACTTCTATATTTCACAGCCACATTCTTTCTATTTTCCATTTGCTCAAAAAAAAGAGAAACTTTAAGTTTAGGAAGAAATCCCTGCTACCAGCACCATGCAATTAGCATATATGAATAGGAAATGAGTTCCTGCTGCTCTGGACCATTGTTAATCCATATTGATGGGGTAGAAAACATGACATCAACTGTAAAAATCCAAGAACATTCCTTAAAATATTCAAATGATGTGCCTGGCCCTGTATTCACTCTGCATCTCAAATTCTCATTGACATTGTGGGTGCCTGGAATGCAGGAGGAATGCAGGATTAGGTACACGGCTACATGTGGTATGCCTACCTTGACAGTGAAAACAGTTTTCGATTCTGTCTGAAATTCTCCGAGACAAATATTCAGGTCAAAGGAACTGTACAAAAAGCACACACAAATTTTGTACAGCTGCTATTTGTTCTGGGCCAGATGCCACCATGAGCTGGATGGGGCTCTGTTTAGCTGCTGCTGAAGCAGTATGTGCATGCTGCACCATGCAGTGCTAGAGGAGCACGGAGCTAACCACCCTTTGAGCTCCCTCACTAGACCCACACCTGCTTGTTCTTTTAATGTCTCTAATTTTTAACAAACTTTATGCAAACTGGTCGCATTACAAACTTGTCTTTATTTGACAGCTTGTAAGGGTGGGAGAAAAATATCATCGACCTGATGATGGCTGAGACTGAGCAATTCTGTATTTTCTGGGAAGTTCTCAAGAATTAGCACTGGTCATCTCAAGCCATCTCAAGTGGTGTATATTAGAGCAGCCCTGAGGCTGGTCTTAAATGCAGCCAAAGCCAAAATTAGCCCCTATAGCACTAGAGAGAGAAGCAGTGTAAGAGGTTACAATTACATTCACTTCCATCATGCCTCATCTTTTTTCGTCCTCTTCTGTGCAGAGGGAAGTGTCCCCTTTCAAGCCAACAAATTTTATCTGTGTATCTTTGCCTCCATTAAAAAATGCACATAGAAATACCGTAATCCATAAAGAGATGTACCTCTGAGTTCAAATCTGCCTGTGAGAGAATATCTGAGTATCCCTGGAGTCTCCAAAGAAATGTATCTGTCTACCTAATGTCAGCCCACCATGGCGTGGGCTGCCTCAAAGCCTTTCTCTCAAAGCCCATTTACTTAAATCGTGGCTCACAAATTGTTGACCTTCTCAACTTTAATGACATCTTCTGAACCATCATTATTGATAGGGGAAGTATGTGAGCCATTTCTCACCCAACAAATAAAGGTTCAAAAGTTTCGAGCACAAGCTAGCCCTTTACTTTTCAGACCAATCTTTCTACCCCAAAAAGTCAAAGCCATTAGTCCATTTTAGGATTTGCAGGCTGTGAAATGTCATTCTAAAAAGACCGTCCATTTTTGAGTTATTGGAGTACAAAAGCTGCCTTATAAATGTATCACAGTACCATTGATAATAGCTTTGGCAAAGACCTTTCAGGTCATCTAGTCCAAGCCCTGGTAAGGAACAGTTATACTAACCTTTTATATTAGCCTTGTTTTGAACACCTCAAAACTGATGCAACTCCACGACTGAAGGGTTTGTTCCAGCACCAATTTCCTCATGTAATCCCCTAAACCTGACTTTTCCTTTCTTTAGAGTTAGGCCTCCAGTCTCTTTTTATTAACTTCAGCAGCACAAAATGTTTCTTTTCTGAATTCTTGTCAATTTTTACCTTAGACAAGTGGAAGGTCTAGTTTGGATGGGCAGCTGGTGAACCAATGGGTTCCTCAACCCTTATAGGGCTGTTTTCACTCTCTTATTTTGCCAGGTTTAACTATCTGAGCTGACACTTTTCTGCCTCTAGGTGATTTCTTTGAGGGTGCAGAACTTAAGCTGAAGGATCCAACAGTTTCCAAAATCAACAATAGGAAGAAACACAATGTTAAGATATTTGGGAGGCATTTTTTGGCAGAGGGATCTTAAAATATGGGAGGGACTGCTTTCCGTGGAAAAATACGCTTTTTTTAATCAGCACAGAAATCTGTTCATCGTAGCATTGGGTTCTGGATAACCTGCAAAGAGAAAGGAGTAGGTTGGGACAGGCAATCTATCAAATCAATATAGACCACCTAAAAAACTGGCAGCCTTTGAGCAATAAGACCTGACTGGGAAATGCAGCAGAGTGTTAAGTCACTTGGCTCCAAGAAAAACTGAGCTCGGTAGTTCTTACTGACTTTGTTGGGATATCAGACTAAGTCTCAAATAACTCCGCTGCAGAACAGCAAAAAGAAAATTTCAAAGCATTTCAAGGGCAAAAGTAAAATCTTTAACTAGGAATTGTCATTTTTAATGGATTTTTTTTTTGCGTAGCGTAGTGAATAAAGCATAATGATTACAAATCCTCATTGGATTATACTTTTGGAACAACTATTTAGCTTGCTGCAATCATCACATTTACCAATCAACAAATTCATACTGAAATCTCAGAAGAATCCGTTTTCTCATGATATTTCAGTGTTTCTTCTTCTTATGCATCGGCCATGAAGTGGAGAAATGCCAAGCTTAAGCCTACTGAAGAATAGGAAGGAGAGGTTGGAGGACCTCTGAGCAAAAGGATTCAGAGCCATCCAGGCACAGAGGACACGCAGGCCTCCAGAGGTGGGGTCACCTTCCAGTCCTCGCCTGCCAGACCTTGTGCCCTGCATCCCCCCCGTCGCCCCAGGCACCCTCTCCCGCAGCCCCCGTGGAGGCAGGCAGGAGGAGGCAGGCAGGTGCTGTTGATTTCCATCTGCCTATTTCCTAGTTGCTACGACAACCCACTTGAAAGTACATCAATACCTGTATCATCAAACCTCACAGACCCAGGGACAGGAGGTGTCTGTCACATGAGCCTTCAGCTCGGGCCGTACGTGCTGGCAATGCTACCCCGCTCCCTCCACGGCAGGGCAATAACACACAGGCAGATCACCCTGCTCAAAGCCACAGCGTGTCAGTACATGGCAGATGCAGTAGCTGGCTCCTCGCACTCCAAGCTGCTAACATTAAAATGCCTTCAGGATGTTTTATTTTCTACCCTTCCTATCCAAACTTGGGATGAAGTCTATGTAAAATGAGTCATTATCTCATTTAATTCCTCGCTCCTTTCCTGAGCTAGCATATCCTTTCATCCTCAGTGTTACCATCAGTGCCTTTCTTTCTTTTAAAACACATATCAAATTGAATTATTTTTTCAAACTCCTACCAAGTTTCTGCCTAAATGAGGTATCTTTATTAGATGTTGCATTCCCTGCTTTGTGTGCTTCGCTGTGTTTAGGAAGTGAAAGCAGAGTCTGTTTCTCAGTATAATGAAAGATCAAAGCACCACAGAAGCTGTGTCACATAGTGTGTTTTCCCTCCGGTATATGTTATTAATTTTGTTCTTCTCAGCAAAGCTGTGCCGTTTCGACTCACAAGAGGAAGGGATAGCTTCTCCCTCCATGCAAGTAGGGGGGAATGCTGCTGTTGGTATATTAGACAGTGGGTGAGTTTATCCCACACAACCTTTCGGAAAAACTGGGGAAATGAAAGCCTCTTTAGTCATTGCCAGATATCAGCTCCTAATTTTAGCCACTCAGCAGTATTTCTGAGGGTAGATGATTGCTTTGAAAGGCCCTAGTGATGTTTTCTCAGCCATTCAAAAGAAACGTATTATTTTTAACTTCGGGCATATTACCACCTTCTTGCCCACCAGCCTGCCTGGATTTCTCCCTTATTATGACTCCTACACTGGAAACATTTTCTTCTCTCATTATTTGAAAAGTAGAAGTTACCAAAGCTATATAAATAATTCATGAGCAAGCATGCCTGCCATGTGTGGGAATAAATTGTATGTCTGTGAGAGGAAGAGTTCAGGGGGTACAAAAATTGGAACAAACGAGTGCAAAAGACACTAAAACCAGGCTGGATTTGTGACTAATTTCTACCAGGCCAATAAAATGCAAGGGAGAAAAAGCAGGGGAAACGGGCTTGAAGTGATGACCTAACCTGGAAGCAATTTGGGGCCAGGACAGCATGTTACATGTGTGTACACCATCTGAGTACATGTTCTGTGTAGAGGGGGACTGCAAACCGTTGTCTATATACGTACCATAATACAGCTAACCACACTCATAGTCACTACTAATGAAAACCAGTATGTAGTACCTTTTACGTCCTTCACAGTAAAGGGGATTACGCAAGAGGGGGAGAAGGAAATTGGTGGTGGAAGATGTCTTCGTTTCAATAAAAATTATGAAAACATCAAATTATCCACTTTGATTTGGATCCCAGTTTTAGGTGATCTATTGTGTGTTTGGGAAACTTTGCAGAGATGTTGGCCTTCACAGGCAGCTTTGTCTCTTTCTTTGTCCATTGATGCCACTAGAAGAAAGAGTTGAGATTATGAGCGCCCAGCCACTTGGAAAGGTGAGGAGAGGGCTCAGTGCTTTGCAGATTTTGGTCCAGGATTTGAACTACAGTTCAGGTTGTGCAGTTCGTTCCTGGAGAAATTCTTAATGCATTTATTTGAAGAAAAAAAATGTAAAAAGCCACAGTTTGCAAAGTTGTAAGGGCGCACAGGACAAATCCAAGAGAGGATTTAATCCTCTGTGTTGGATGCTGGGATTCTTGGCTTATGAATATCAGCCCCTTTTGCCCCCACCACCCACACCTTTGGTGTGCCATACCTGTGCGCAAGGCGAGTGTGCATGGACATCCAGCCCAATGAGTTGGCAGCTTGTAGGCAGGCGAACAACTGCTCGGGAAGAAGGCTGTGTGTGACACCCTGTCCCTCTCCAGGACTAATTGCCTGACGCAGGATGGTGGGGAAATTGTGCAGAGTCCTTGGGACAACAGCTGAGGTCCTCCTCTGAGTTTCTGGACATGGTAAGGTGGGCCCCATCTTAGCTCCCCGAGTGTATAATTAAGAAGCTGAGAGATGGATCATGCATATTTCCCAGTACTGAAACAAGGTTGGGAGCTGCCAGGCACTGCCTCCCAGTGACCACCCAGCAGCCAGGTGGCCTCAGGGCATATTTGGGAGAGGTGCGGGTACTCCTGCCTCCCTCTCCTCGACCCACCACCTTCACCCTGGGCTCAGGGAGACACTCTTTGTGTCCTTCAGACAGATCAAGCCCCAGCTGGGCTCCCTCACTTGAAGAATAAGGGTTGAGCCCATGATATTCCTGAATGGGGTGGAGAGCCAGCCCTGCCTTCTCTTGGGATGGCCCTTGGCATGGGGCTTGTCCCATGAGTGTGCTGTGGCCAGTTTCCAAGAGCATCAGCTGAATTAGACCCTCACGGGACTTAGGTGGAAGGAAAACTGAATTCTCTCTTGAGCAGGAGCAGAATGCCAAGGTGTCCAAGCTGCAAAGGAAAGGTGAGGTTCATGGGTTTAACTTCAGCCTGCCAGGGATAGGTGTTTTGGTTAATACCTGTCTGGGTTCCCACTATAGCTAGTGGAGATAAATGGGATAAAGCACCCCAGACAGACACCCATTTCTTTCCACTGACTATTGCCATTGCTTAGACAACTTTCTTCAATTACATGTGACTTCTGGTTACTTCCAGATGGCTAAAATTAAACCAGATGCATCCTGTTCCAGATACCTGAAAGCAAAAGTCCAGCAGGGAGGCACTGAGGCATCCCTCACCTATTTTAGGAGTTCAGCAGCCCCTGGAAACGGGCCTTTTGGCTCAGAGGCGTCACTTTAAGCAACTCTGTCCTGGCTAACACTTGTTTCAAGCAAGGCTGCTGGTGCGTTCACCTCCTGATGGGAGGTCAGGAAGAATAGATAAGGCAAAGCAAATGCTGAAGATTTGGCCCACTGCATTTTAAAATAGAGAGAGGTCTTAAACAGCACGTGGACTCCTGTGCGGAGGCATGCGCAATGCAGCACCAAGATAAGCCTAGCATTTTCCTGTTATCAGTATGTACATCACCTTTGACATTGCTTGACAAAAACATGTTTTATAAAACAGGCACGTTCCTTCTCCACAGCTCATAGAGATACAGAAACTGAAATCATATTTTATGAATGGAAAATGAAATTAGCCTGAAATTACAGTGATAAATGTAGCTTTAGAAAATCTTAATTCACTTCAGTCGAGTGATTAACTTCTGCCACTCCACAGTGCTCAGTTATTGCAAAGTCATTTGGTGACATTAAACAATTAAACTTTAGACCTGGGAATAATTTTGCAAATCTTTATAGAACCATAAAGTTCATTATTGTTTTACATGCTTGCGATGAAATATGGTGTGTAACTCCAGCTGTTTACTCTAGCATAAAGCCAGCCTCTGGATAGAAAATGATAAGCTCTGGGCAAACTACCAACTCTCCATCAGTCCAGCTCTCCCAAATGGCTATTCTCTGCAGGGCAGAGAGTTTCTTTGTTTCTCATAGCAAAAAGTTCCTGGAAAATAGTTTCTACTGTAATAGTCCGACCAGAATGATACCTGCGGGCAGTGGTGGTCAGAAACAATCCCAGGGGCGAACGGGCTCTGCTGGGGCCAGCTCTGCCGCTGGCAAGCGCTGGTTAGCTGGGAGGTGTTTCAGAGGCTGCAATTCACCTCACCTGGCATTCAAAGCACTGGAAATGCAGGCGTTTTAACTTTGCTTTGCAATATTCAGCCTGGTGCCTTTCTTCATGTCATTATTCCACCACAACAGGAACGTTTTCATTGTAAATAGCCCTATTTCTGAGGAAGAAAACTGGGGCCCTTTAGGAGGAAAATTGTTGTTTTACTGAAAACACATGTGAAATGTCATGATTTCTCATTTTTTCACCACCAAATTACCATTTTGTGTGACATGCAACAAAACCAGAACATATGTATGGGTGTGAAAACGGGTAATAACACAGCAGAAAAAATGTAGTGAATGTTCTCAGTGATTTTTCAAGACTCCGCTCTTTTTAACAGAGTAGCTCTAATACACATTAAACTAATAAGCAATATGTATTTGATTTCCGTAATGTCCTTGTTGACAGTAAAGGCAGCTAATTAGTGTAATTGATATTTGTATTTACTTCTCAGCTGTTTTCTTGTGCAGTTTTGGAGAGAGGCTGTTCATGCTTGCTATCCAAGAGCTGGGTATACGGAGCAACCCTGCCAGTGGCACAAGGGTTTTTTAGGGATGGACCCCAGGAGGTTTCAACGAGACTGCAAAGCCCAGTTTTGTCACTACTGCTACTGGGGCTTCATGGGCTCGCTGAAACCTCCCTGGGGTCCACACCCGGCCACCATCCCCACCTGGCCCTTCTTCATTCCCAGGGCCACCGTGCAGGGTCTATGGCTTGGAAACCAATTTTTGAAGCCTGGAAAATCTAATTTCTAAGCAGAAGCTTATTTCTAAGCAGAAGCTTTTTTTTTTTTTTTTTTCACGTTCTGGCTACCAAATGTTATTTATAATAAGCTGCAAGACTCCAGAGGTGATACCAGCACGGCAACAAATCGCTGCATGACAATACTACTTACTGTAGCAAGAAACAGCTTTTCTCTGTGACCGCATTTCTAATTGGGCTGTAAGAAATAGCATTAGAGCAGTGGTGTATAAGCAAGAATCATATTTGTATGAGGCTCATGGCTCACTGTGGCTCATCCAGATACCACTTTACAACTTCAGTCATCAAATCAGCAGAACCACAACAGACTCTGGTACAAGCCAAAGGGGAAAGTGCCATTGTAAAACTGAATACAGCTGCTTCCATAATAGAACTAATTGCATATTGCATCGCAGAGCTAAATTAGTAGTGAAAACAGTTATAAAACCAACAGACAGTGAAACATGACTCACCGAGGAATTGCTGCCAGTTCGGCGAATTCTCATTGGCCCCAGTTCAACAGCCCACACCTGCATTTTCTGAATAGTAAATATATAATAAGGCATAATTACTAGAAAAATACGCAGCACTCCAAATGTGACAACACGCTACTTGTTTATTGGGATAGTGAATAGTATATAATAAGTTTGACCCGAAGTACTTCTGAGCCACCTGGGGTCACAACGCAGAGGGGAGACGGACAGCACAGTCCCCAACCGTGTAATCCACGAGAGGTTATCTGTAACATAGCTGACGGCTGCTTCCAATTGACATGCTAAAGTGATACAAACCTCCCTACGCTACTAAATCAAAGGAAAGTAAATAGGAAGAAAGCATAAACAATAATCACTGTTAAAAAAAAATCAGATATTTATAGCCTGGCTTAAATATTCAAGCTGCAGTGACTTGGGATGTCTCAGCTGACTTTACTCACAGTAATAGCTCCCTCAATAAAAAACAGATGTAGAAAGCGAACTTCATCTGTTCCTTCTGCTTATGGTCCCTTTCTCCCCTCCCTTTTCAGAGGAGTTTTGTGACTGTGCTGCCCACAAGTCCCCAAGAGAGGTGGAAATTGGACCCAGGATTCAGAGGGTGCACGCGTGGGGTTTGCAGACCTCAGAGCCGGTGCTGGCTGCCGGAGCCAAACCCCTGCTCGGGCTGCGAGACTGGCAGTACCTGGGTGCTGCTCCGGCCCAGCAACGATTCCCAGTTTGACCAGTGATTTTGAAGGACATTGATGTGCTTGGGTCCAGTCTTCCCTTTCTCCCATAAAATTCCTTCCTCACTTATTTCTACAGAGGTGGGAAATTCTTGCTTCTCCCGCACCTTTATCAAGCTCAAAGTCACTGCAATACTCCAACTGCTGCTTTCAAAACCTGTTTTTATGCCTGTCTCTGGACATGATTGGGGAACAGCTCTAGAATAGGCACATTAACATTTCTTGCCTCACCTCCAGAGCAGCAGCTTTCACTGACCAAGAAATTCAGGCATTTACATTCTCATTTAGCATTTCCACTAGTGCTTCTGCATGTAGTTCACGGAAATAATTTCTCTCCTACAGCTCAGCTCTCAGAGATGCTGGGGTCTCTGCCCTGAGCCACTTTAAACTCGTGAGCAGTCTGACTGAGCTCAGGTAGTTTGATGGCTCAGGTCAGGGACCTGAGCAGCTGGCAGGACTGACCTCGCAAGAGGAGGAAAAAATTAATTTAGGTGCCTTCAAGAAACAGCTCTCCCTGCTTTCGGCAGTCTGATTCGACATCACTGCCTCAAACAAACCCATATTCTGTTTTTCACTCCCACGAGCACTATCTTTTGAACCTGTTCCTTAAGCAGTGAAAAATCTTCACCATTTCAAGGTTATTCCCTTCAGCAGAAAGGAAGAGGAGTTGAACCTGTGTTTCTGGGGCAGTAGCTGCTACAGCTGAAACAGCTGACTCTTACCAGGGTCAGTAGAGCAACCGCATGCCACCGTGCTCTGGGTCTCAATACAAGGTGTTCTCTGTGCAGCTCCTTCCTTTACATGTTCTGTTCTAGATTTTGGATCCTTGTAATGTCTCTTACTGCATTGCTTTTGGGGAACAACAAGAGGTGTAGAATACCCAGGTGGGGTGTCCCTCAAATTGGGCATGGTTGGTGCTGCTTCACTCCACACCTCCGTGGTCTGGAGGACTAACTGGAATCAGGGGGGTTCATTTACTTGACAGAGCACATATGGACATTTTGCAGTACATTACATTTCTGTCATGACTTCAAAAAAATGTAAGAAGTTTAAATTGTGTACAAATCAGAAGCAGGTACAAGGTGGAAGGCTCTCCACCTTCCATAAGACAATGTGAAGCTATATAAAGGTACTTTATTATACATCAGGGCTTTCCAAGCATCTCCTCCTTTTCTATCCAGAAATTTTGTTTTGGCAGATTTTTAGAATCACCTGTGTTTATCTGGGATTTCCAGACATCTGGGAGTGCTATCAAACTGGCAGCCAAACTGAATCAGATATACTGTGCCTGCACTGAACTGTATGCAGTCTGGAAATGCCATAGAGGGGTAAGGTAGATCTATTCCTGTGCAGAGTAAAGCAGCCGGTTGAAACAATGGGAGCTTTATTACTGACATGACAGGGCCAGGATTTCACTCTGCGTTTTGAGAAAACGTTTTAAGAAGGAAGATTTTGCCAATGATAGTACAATTTTGGGGATTATTGCGTACGGTAGCTTTTTACTTCTGGAGATCCAGGTTCAAATTCATGTTGTAGGACTACAGATCTTGTTCTGGTCCCACCTCCATACATTTTCTTTTAATTTCCATAGACATAATTTGGAGGGGCATACTGCCTGCCCTGATGAGCTCAGACTAGAGCAAGGAGAGATGCTATAGTTCAAGACTGAAAGGCATCAGGAGCACTGTGTAGAGAATTGCTTGCATTAAATTTTATGCTGGCAAGTAGCAGAAGCCTCACACAGAGTTAGAAACAAAAAATCTCTTAGCTCTGAGTTAAAACTGTGCTACCAGGAAGGAAGGAAGGGAGGGAAGAAAAAGAGCAGGCATCATGCTCTGAGTTCTCCCTTGGTTTAAGACACTGAGAAATAGCTAAAACATAAGTGTAGGGTGACCGGTAGCCTAAATCCAACTGAGGTGTTAAGTCATTTGTGTGCTACAGGGGAGAAATTAGAGTGCAAAACAGAAACATTTGTCCTATTGTTTACACTCAATCTGCACATGTTAAACATTAATATTTGCTTGTGTTCAATGTCAGTTTTCCTCCTGCTATGCATGCATACATATGTGTGTGGGGTGCTTGCACGTATTTAAAGGCACTTTTCTCTGGTAAACTTTTAAGAGCTTACGTGTAAAATATTAAGCAAGCAAGCATTTCTGTGAAGCTTTGGAAGATATTCAGAAAGTCTTGTTATCAGCTTCTTGTTGGCAGGCTCGTGGTATTGCTTAAAACCCGGTGCCAGCCAGCACTAACAAACAACCTTTTATTCCTCCACCGCATCAGTTCCTCAGTGCTGAATATTTCTACTCATATGGCAATATTTTAGCAAGCTGTTGAGTTTTACTTCAGTGTAACTTCAGGGACCAAAGAGCTGCTCTTTTTCAAAGTTTTGGAGGAATGGAATAAATTTAGGTTAAGTAACAATGATTATTCTAGGCAAAGATTTCCTTCATTTAATCTTCCCATAACCAAAAAATGCAAGCAGCATTACCACTCATTTAAAAAAACTAATGAATTTCCAAGGGAAATTAGAGAATCAGTCCTAAAGTATTTGGATTAGGGAATCTAATTCTGCAGCCTCTTTGCATATGAAGCAAATAGCAGAGTGGATGAGAGCCACATGCTATGCAGTTTCTCAGCCTGGCAGATTTATTTTTCATTCCCCCTCTCTCTGGCCAGAATCTCTGTATCATTCTCAGCACCCTTCTTGCCCCAATAATGTTGTTTTTCTTTAATTTCCCTAGAGTGGCTGTAAATTCAGACCTGTATTTCAACTTTTGCAGAGGTCTCACCTTTATTCGTATGCTTGACCTCCAGTGCCAGGACTTGGCCTCACCTTCAGAAACGATCTGGGTGTTTGGTCACCAGCAGCTGAGTCCTGGGTGCACCTTGAGTGAGGAAGCGGTGGATGCTTTGCTGCCTGAAGAGAAGTTTAGATGCCTACAAAACACACCAGCTAGCACGGTGAACTCCATCTTTCAAAAATTTCCCCATCTCCTTTCAATTTTGAAGCATTCCCAAGGAAAGTCAACAAACCAAGACCAGATGTATCTCCTCCGGCAGCGCCAGGGGGGCCTGCTCAAGTTCTGAAATTGCCGTGGTTTTTAATTGCCTTACAATGGGGCAGCACCCAGGAATGCAGGGTGCACTGGTGGGCTCCAGCACCCTCCCGGCAGGAACGGCAGTGTGGTGACTCCCCGGGAAGCTGTCTGAGGAGCTGTGGCACTGGGGGGGTCCACGTTTGTTGCAT